>OZ014522.1:480971999-483371999 GCA_963966055.1 Lathyrus aphaca
TCATGGATCACAACAAAGGGAGACCGAGGGGATCCTATCGGGTGGAACTTGATAACAATTGGTGCGACTGTGGTAAATTTCAAGCCTTTCGCATGCCTTGCTCCCATGTCATAGCGGCATGTTCGAAGGTTCGGCTGGACCCTTCAGGCTTACTATCCCCTGTTTACCAAGTGCACAACCTTTGCAACGTCTACAACAAAAGCTTTCCGGTTGTTGCAAATGAGGACTACTGGCCCTCATACGACGGGGAAATAGTCTGGCACAACGAGAACATGCGAAGAAAGAAAAAAGGCCGTCCTAACAGCACGCGTATTCGCACCGAAATGGATACGGCGAACAAGATGGTGAGACTGTGTAGTTCATGTCGTCAGCCCGGTCACAATCGGAAAAAATGTCCCAACGTTGGACCAAGCTCAACATCGTAAATTAGGTCATTGTAACCGTATTTATTTTATATGGAAGCCTAGTTCGTTTAATTCATATCAGTAAAATCATACAACCACAAACACGAACATACATAAATAAAACAAGGAAATACATGATTCAGAAAATGACCGTACATAAATAAAACGGAAAAATACATAAATAAAACCACAACCACAAACACGAACATACATAAATAAAACCAGGAAATACATGATTCAGAAAATGACCATACATAAATAGAACAACTGCAAGATTCAACAAATCTAGCCTATCAGAACCATCAGGACAACTTCACCTCCACCTAGCATCATCGACAAAACACCTGCATCATTGACAATTTTTCTCCATTTCGTCACACCAAACTCCACAACCCTCTTCTCAATTTTAATTATCTTTTCTTTGTGGCCGATCTCTCCTTCTAACCAGCGGGTTAATTCTCTGTGCAAGTGTTCCAAAGTTTGGGGGTTCCATAACAGCATCTTCAGAGGAGGCTTTGTTGCCGAGAAAAACACTAAAGCATTTTTCTTCAAGATATCAAATTTTGGAAGCGGTTCTTCTGATGTTGAGGAAGACGGTGCCGATGCATAATTAGATGGACGGGGAGAAGCCATATTGTGAGAGAGGGAGACTGAAAGGACTGAATGAGAGAGGGTTTGTAAGGATGGAGTGAGATGAGTCCTAGATTTATGAGTGAGGCATATATATAGTAAAAAAAGTTGCAAACCCTAGGTATATATACATGTATAAGTATATATATAAATATACATATATATATGTATACGTGTATATATATATATATATATATATATATATATATATATATATATATATATATATATATATATATATATATATATATATATATATATATATATATATATATATATAAGTCTATATATATATATATATATATATATATATATATATATATATATATATATATATATATATATATATATGTATATATATATATATATATGTATGTATATATATATATATATATATATATATATATATATATATATATATATATATATATATGTATGTATGTATATATATATATATATATATATATATATATATATATATATATATATATATATATATATATATATATATATATATATATATATATATATAACAAGTGAAGAATATGTATTAAGAATATTTGAATCAGCAACGTGCACCAAATGGATTGGCGAATGCATGTTGAATTTACAACACATTCGCCAAATGGAATGGCGAATTGGTGAAGAAAATTCACTCCTAGCCAAACCATTTGGCGAATCCATATGAAGAAACACATCTTCATCAATTGGTTTGGCGAATGTGTTTCTAAAGTATGTTAGTTTGGTATTTTTTTTGAAAACTATGTTATTTTGGAAATTAAAATAAAAAAGTCTGTTATATTAAAAAAAAATTCGCTGTACTAACATGTTTTTTCTGTACGTAATGTATATATATAAACATACATGTCAAGTCAATTATACAACATAAACATAATAATATTTAATATTCTTTTGTGGGGTGTGGATTTGATGGATTAAGATATTGATTTTGATAAGTGTGATACAAATAATAAGATTCAAAAATAGAAAGTAAGTTGGTTCCCACAATACAATTTATGTACCAATAGGATTTTACTCCAAATTTGCATCGTAATTATATATAGTAGTTTGGCTTGTCAAATTTGATTTCAGATTTTATTTTATTTTTTGCTAATTTTTTATTTATTATTTTGAGTTAAAGAAGATGGTAAAGATTCTTTTAGTTTTATATTTTTTTCTTAATTTATATATATATATATATATATATATATATATATATATATATATATATATATATATATATATATATATATATATATATATATATATATATATATATATATATATATATATATATATATATAATATAACTTTTGCGTTAGCAACGTCGTTGTTCCTTTTTTAATTCATATCATTTTTATGTTATTTATATAAATATATTTAGATCTACATATTTTTTTATGCCTTGTCTTTTTAATTTAGTTTTATTATATTATGTATTTAATAATCAGTAGGTGCGCATGGTCCAGTGGTTAGGGTTGAAGGTCTTGAAGGCAGGGTTTGGTTAAGAAACCATGGTCATAACAATTTGATTAAGAAACATGGTTTCTTTCCTTTTTTTAATTTTCTTTATTTATTTTTCTCTAATTTCATTTAATTTCTTAAATCCCTTAAATAATTAACCTTAAACCTTTTTTTAAAAACCATTAAAATTAAATTTCACTAATCTTTTTTTTTTATTAAAAATATAATTTCAAAACTATTTTTTTATATAACTTATGATATTTTGTTTCTTTTACCATTTAAATTATAAAAAAATATTTTAATTAATTAAGTTTAGATTTTTTACCCTAATTTTTTTTATTAAATCTTATTTCAAACCTTTTTCTCTAAAATAAACTTTTTCCTATTTTCATTCATTCTTGTGATATTCACTATCTGCCTTATCATGTGATTATTTTCTCTGATATAGTTTAGGTTTACTTTTATCGTTTTTTACCTTATTACGCTGTAACTGTCCCGAAGCTTTGTAATAGCGTAGGATATTTATTTTCTGCCATTTAAATTCTTGTCATTTATTTTATATTGATTGCGTGGTTAGTGAACCTAAGGCGTGGCAAGACTTAATGAAATGAAAAGGACTTAGAAAATTAAATTCAAGATAAATATCTGAAGACAATAATTCACACATGTAAGTCGATTGTTCTACGATCGTCGTCTGCACTTTCTAGGATTATTCCTCTAAGTTGCCTTAAACAAATGGTCAAGTCCCTCGAACATGGGGGTGTCTTAAGCAAAGTCCCTACAAAATAAATCATCAAGTCCCTACAGATTCAAAAGATCATAAGTCCCTTCGAGGTTGCCTACGAAATAATGATCTTATCCCTACGAATAAAAGATGATAGTCCCTACGAATTGCTAAAGACACCCTTACAAGTTGCCTTCGTTGACCATATGATGACCCTACGCCCGTCCCTTTACAAAATCCAAGGTAATGACTACTTACTCCTTAATAGTATGGACAGTCTTACCCTTGAAAGGAAATAAAAGAATGTGAAAGACCAGTCTAGCGTAGGTAGTTCTTAGTTACTTGCTCAAATTTCAAAAATTCTTTTTCACACCCCACTTTCAAACATTTTCAAACTCAAAGCTTTGTATACATCCATACGAGGATCATTACAAAGACTTATGAAAATTTCTAAACACACACTACACATTTTTCAAACAAATAAGTGAGCTAAGTAACTAAGAGCCCATGGATAACCATGTATATAAAGGGTGCTTACACCTTCCCTTTATATAACCTACCCCCCGAACTTAGAATTTTTTAAAAGGTTTTTCCTGTTCTTTTATATCCTTTCCTATTGGATAAAATAAAAGTCGGTGGCGACTCTTGCTATCCACAACATAAATAAAAATTCAGTTCTCCCACCGTGTTACACCAGGTATGAAGAAGGATGTTGTAGAATTTGTGTATGCATGTTTGACTTGCCAACAAGTCGAAGATTGAACATCAGAAATCGTTAGGTATGATGCAATCATTGAATATTCCATAATGGAAGTGAGATAGCATTTCCATGTATTTTATGACAGGCTTAACGAAGACTGCCAAGGGAAATGATTCAATATGGGTGATTGTGGATAGATTGACTAAGTCGGCCCATTTCTATCCGATCAAGATTAATCATTCTATGCAGAAGATGACTGAGATGTATATTGAAGAGATTGTGAAGTTGCATGGGATACCGTCGAGTATCATATCAAATAGAGATTTGTGGTTTGCGTCGAAGTTTTGGAAGCGTTTACAAGATGCTTTGGGTATTAAGTTGAGGATGAGCTCTGCTTATCATCCACAGAAAAATGGTCAAACAGAGAGGACTATCCAATCTTTAGAGGATTTACTAAGAGCTTGTATCTTGGTAAAGGAGGGTCTTGGGATAGTCATTTGTCAATGATTGAGTTTACCTACAATAATAGTTATCATGCTAGTATTGGAATGGCACCGTATGAAGCGTTGTATAGTAGACGATGTCGGACTCCATTGTGTTGGTATAAATTAGGCAAAAGTGCAGTACTTGGACCTGAAATTGTGCAGGAAACGAATGAGAAGATTAAGATGGTACAATAAAGAATGGAGGTTTCTCAGATTCGACATAAGAGTTATCATGATAAGAGGAGGAAAGCTATTGAGTTCTAAGAGGGAAACCATGTGTTCTTGAGAGTTACTCCAATGACGGGTGCCAAAAGAGCTTTGAAGTCTAGAAAGCTCACTCTGTGTTTTGTTGGGCCATATCATATTTTGCAAAGGATCGGAACGGTAGCATATCGGATTGCGTTACCACCATCGCTTGCAAATTTGCATGACGTGTTCCTTGTGTCGCAATTGAGGAAGTATGTGTGCAATCCATCACATTTGATTCAGATGGATGACATGGAGGTAAAAGATAATCTGACTGTTGAAGCATTACCATTGCGAATAGATGGTCGAGGGAAACCATGTGTTCTTGAGAGTTACTCCAATGACGGGTGCCAAAAGAGATTTGAAGTCTAGAAAGCTCACTCTGTGTTTTGTTGGGCCATATCATATTTTGCAAAGGATCGGAGCGGTAGCATATCGGATTGCGTTACCACCATCGCTTGTGAATTTGCATGACGTGTTCCTTGTGTCGCAATTGAGGAAGTATGTGTGCAATCCATCACATTTGATTCAGATGAATGACATGGAGGTAAAAGATAATCTGACTGTTGAAGCATTACCATTGCGAATAGATGGTCGAGAAATGAAGCAGTTACGAGGAAAAGAGATTCCCTTGGTAAAGGTATTGTGGGGTGGACCAGCAGGTGAAAGTTGGACTTGAAAATGTGAAGATCAGATGAAGGAGTCGTATCCGACTCTGTTTGTTTCAGGTAATATGTGGTATTTTGTGGTGTTGTCGTGAATTGTTTTATTTAAATAGTGATATTAGAATAATTATAATTATTATTTAAATATTATTATTAAAATAAAATAAGAGGAGTTGGAGGTCTTGGGGGCAATGTTGTCTTTTGAAAAGGTTATGAGAAGGGGAATAAAGATATTTTCTTATAACTCGTATTTTTTTTGAACATTGAAAGAACACTCTGAAGAACCAGGAGGCTGAGGTTGGGAATTGTTCAAGAAGTGATCGAAAAGCTCATTTGACTAAGGTATGGGGAGAAATATTATTCAATATCTATAATGTATAGGTAGTCTTATGAGAAAGGGGATTTTTTAGGGAAACCTTAGGGTTAGGAGGATTGTTGGTAGATTTTTGATGAATTGATGTTGTTAGATGTTATAGTTGATGATTATATGATGATAATAGGTTGAAAGAATGAATTATGTGTTTTCTGCTGTTAAATGTTGGTTTTTGATGAGTTTGGTTGCAGCTGAAATGTGTTAGAAATCACAGGGTTTTTGCAGAAAATTATCGTCTTGCTTAGCGAGCGAGTGAAACTTTAATAGTTCCACAACCCGAGAGTAGCTCGCTTAGCGAGACCTGAAACCTTTTGAAAAATGTATTTTTTGTTCCAAATGACTTGTAATGACTTGCTTTGTTGCTTTATGTTGCTATGACATTGCTGTAAATTCTTGTCATGCTATAATATTCTAAATGTGTAAGAAATTATGATGAAATGATGCTTAGATGATTATGTTGTATTATGATGATATGTAGTATTGATGACGTGAGTAGGAAAAGTAGTAGATGAATGAATGATGAATAATGATGAATGTTGATGCAAGTGTTGATTATGATGATTATGTTGATGTTGTTGCATCGTAGCATTCATGGCATAATTATGTTTGGGGCTTGGGTCCGTTGGTAGCTTCAATCCTATTATGTGGATTGAAGTGATATGTTACTTATGTTGTGCTCCCTTGTGGAGGGTTGATGGCATAGTGTCCATCCATGATGATGTTTCAGTACCACATGCATATTATGAGGATTGCATTTCATTCTTGGTGATATAACACGATTCCATTTGTTTTATGATGATGTGATTTACTTTGTTGTATATGGGTGAGACTTGACGTAATTGATGTATTGTTGCATGTTGTCTTATAAATTCCGTCTTTATATTATTTATATTGAATGTGAATTTACTCACCCTGCCTGCCTTTCGTGATGATCTATTATGTCATCTTGCAGATATTCAAGAATGGCTTGGTGCTTGGACATAGCTTGGAGTATGTTTATTTTGTCGTTTATAGAGTCTAGGTGGTGTCCTGCTCTGTATCGTGTAACATCGGGAACACTTGCATGTTTTTTTTGTTTTTGTCTGTTTTAATACATGATGATGATGTTTAGGATTCACAATCGAATCGTTATATTATGTTGATTGATTTGTTGAATGATGATCCGCTGCGTAGAAATGATGTTTTGTTTTAATTATGATATATGTTACAACCTGTGTTACGGAACATGACACGTAAATGAGTTTTATTGATGTTTTGATAAAACGTGATGCCCTTTTTGGTTGAAACTCTGATTTTCTTGAATAATAATAATTATTATATTGTGGGGTAAAAAGGGTGTTACATAGGGCACGCAAGGCTATATTAATAGGATATAAGGATGGAACTAAAGGTTATATTATGTATGATTTGACTTATCACAATATCTTTGTTTCAAGAAATGTTGTTTTTTTATGAAAACATATTTCCATTCAAAACTTAGTCTCATCCTTACACAACTTCCCAAAATTTGTCAAGTTCTGCTCCTTTTTAGTGATGTTACCACACATCCTGACCCTACATTGTACTTTTCAGACAATGACTTATCTGTTGTACCTCATACTCCCTCCCACCATTCTAAAGACTTTAACCATAATGCCAACCATACTCCTCATGTCAATACTCCTACTTATGTACCTGATATACTTTCAACATCTACTTCTACTATAAATCTCATAATTTCCTCTACTGATGAATCCATCAGTCCTACCCCTGAACCTGATAACATTGTTTCTTCTCAAAATTTTGATCAACCCCATATAAGACAGTCTTCTAGAGTCTCTCATCCTCCCACCTACCTAGCAGATTATCATTGTTATTCTACTACTGCTAAGTCTTCATCTTTTAAAACTATCTACCCTTTATCATCTGTTTTGTCTTATGCATAATGTTCTCCTGATTTTCATCATTTTTGTTGCTCTATTTCATCTAATCCTAAACCATCCTCCTTTCAACAAGCTAACAAACTTGAATGTTGGAAGCATGTTATGAATGTGAATTGCAGGCTCTTGCTAATAATCATACTTGGACATTAGTGGATCTTCCACCTAGTAAGGTATCTATTGGATGTAGATGGGTCTATAGGGTGAAATATAATGGATCCATAAAGAGATATAAATCCAGGCTTGTAACCAAGGTCTATACACAAATGGAGGGAGTGGACTACTTTGATACTTTCTCTCCTGTGGCCAAAATTACCATAGTTATAGTACTCTTGTCCATAATTGCAATCAAAGGTTGGCACCTAGAGCAATTGGACGTGAACAATGCATTTTTGCATGGATATTTGCATGAAGAGGTGTATATGTCTTTACCTCCTGGGCTAGCTACTTCTAACACTTCCCGAGTAAGCAGGCTTCACAAATCTTTGTATGGATTGAAGCAAGCTAGCGGGCAGTGGTATGCTAAACTCTCTTCCTTTTTAATCTCTCTTGGTTACTCCCAATCTCAAGCTGACTATTCTCTTTATGTTAAGTCTACATCCATAAGTTTCACTGCTTTGCTTGTTTATATGGATAACATAGTTTTAGTTGGAAACTTGTAAACTCCCCAAATTTTCCCTCTTTTTTCTCACACCTTGGCTTGTGATCCTTCATATTGCATTACATAAGCATCACATCCCACATTGCATATTTTTCCTTTAGCCATTCATTGCATAGCTGCATAGCTAGGGTTTGTGATCAGATGAATCTTAGAAGTGGTTTGAGCTACCTCAGAGGCCATGAAGCATGCCAAGAGGGTCCATGAGTGTTCTATGATCATATTATACATCCAAGGTTGCTTTGAAGTCACAAAATCTCAAAAGATTGCACAGTTGTCCAGGCAGGCTAGGAGCTTCTACACATATAACCTAGAAATTAGGGTTTTGGGTTTGAGGCCCCTACACTCAAAAATTTTGGCCATTCTTGACTCTATTGGTCTATATATGTTATAAGGAGAATGTGTATCAAATTTGAAACAAAAATTCCTTGTGGAAGTCATCTGATCAAATGGTAACTTGTTGTGCAAGAAAAGTCAAAATCAGGACATCTGAGGCCACCAACAAGGGTTCCAAAGGGTCACCTTCATCAATTTGAGGTCCTATGATCTTTATTTGATCTTAGGAATGCTTGGACGTTCACAAGATTGAAGAATTTTGAGCCATTTGAAAAGTTTCTATTTTTGGGCATGATTTGTATTGAAAACTTTCCATTTTGGGAAAGAACTTCAACCTCCTCTTTCTTGATCAAAAAGGCTTCAAATGAATTTTCCTCAAACATGAAAGTTGTAGATTTGATCTTCCAATTTTCAAAAAGTACAAGAACTCCTCTTGATTCATCCTAGAACTCAAGTTATGGCAAGTCAAAGTTGGGAAAAATCTTGTAAGTTTCAAGTTCATGCCAAAGAGGGAAATGTGCAATTTTGATTTCCAAGCCTTCTCATGACCTCTAATGCATTGCTACACATCATAGAAACATAATGCAATATGCCTTGACCAGAATTATGCTTTGAACAACAAGATTTCATGACTTGCTTCTCAAGAAATGTCAAAGTTGTCAAAATGCAAAAACCATACAAACTCGTGAATCAAGCCATACAACTCACCATTTTCGATCCAAAGGCTCTCCTTGAACTCAGCTGAGGCAGCCCAAGACCTCAAATCACTTCTGCCATGGCCCATGCTTCAAGTACACCATTTTTGACTTTTTGGCCAATAGAGCCATACCATTCCCACAGTGCCCAACCATTCTTCTGACTCATTCTAATCTTTTATACATAGCCTTAGGATCACAACACACAACACACAAGAGCTCAGAACAAGCCAATACTCAGATTGCACAAAATTTGTCAAAAACTTCCCTTCTTCGATTCTCACTACTCAGCCATCAAACTTCAAAAATCTATTCACCATTCAATCACACATTACCTAAGGATCATTTCCCACCCATCACCATGGCTTGAAACACAACATACCAAGACCTCATTTTCTGCCATATCAGAACTGGAACCCTCAAGCCAGCCACTATAAGTTTCATCCAAGCACTCCATTAGCTTCAGGGGGACCAAAGGAGCCACTTTGCACCAAAGGGAGGCTTTGAAAGCTCAAATTCGAAAAGCTCCAGTTCAGGTAACCTTCAAGAACAATTTTTTCAGAACCTTGTTTTCTTGTTATATAATGATTCTATATGCTTTGTTGATCATGTTGATGTGTTTGGAATTGAAAATAGTGTAGAAATGAGCATGTATGGTTGTTCTGAAACTTTGCCCGTGAAAGTGTTTTTGCTTCGATTCATCATGTATGCGTGTTATAAATCTTGTTTGAGGATTGATTTTGATTGTATGATATTTGGGGATCATTTCTGGGCAATTAGTTTGGTGTTTAGTGGCTTGTAGAAGAAGTTAGGGTTGGGGCTTGCCGGAGAAGATGACCGGAGCTCATCTCCGGTCACCTGAAGGTCATTAGGGTTTAGGTCCTCAGTTTGAATCTCAGCCTTTGGATGTTGATTAGTTTAGCGTATGGACGATCCAGATCATTTCATTAAACCATAATCCTAATTAATTAAATAAATTATGATTAATTAACTCAGGATAAATCATGGCCCTTAGATCACGCGCGTAAGCCCAGTTTGAATTTAGGCCTTAGGATCAGCCTACCCCAAGTCAAGCAGACTTTCAATCCTGGCCATTGATCTCTCTCTCACGCAATATGAACCACTCCTTTTAATTACTTTGCATTTTAATTCATTTTTATTGCATTTTATTTTCTTTATTTATTTAAAATAGCATTTCATTTTATAAAATTCTAATTTTTTGCATCATAACTTTAAATAATTTTTAGAACCCAAAAACATTTTTATTTTTAATTTTTGCATTAAAAAAATATTTTTAAATCATTTAATTGTATTATTTAATTAATTAATTCATTTTAGTTAATTAAAAATACCTTTAGGTATTTAAAAATCACCAAAAAAATCAGGAAGCATTCTTACATATTTAGAACAATTTAAAAACTCATTTTACAAATTTCTTTTAGGGATTGATCATGTTTTGACAATTAACCATGAATTAGGATTTCTAAATTTCCCATTTTTCTAACCCTAACTTCAAAAATTCCCTTCTGCCTAACCAAAATGAGTTTGTACTTGGTTCCTTTTGCATTCTTTTATATGTTACATTTAGTATCTAGGGTATTTATCTCATATGTTTTCATTGAATTTTCCATTTGTTTGACATTTTTCATGAAGAAGTACCCAAAACCCTAGCCTAACTTAGAAAAACCATAACTTGACTTTGGTATAGCTTCTGACTTCCATCTTTGGGGTGTGATATTATGTGGGTTTAGGGTTCACTTGGTTGCAATTTCAATTTTTTATCATGTGTTTTGCTTCTGTTTTGATCATATGCATCTCATACTTTCTTAAAACCCTAATTTGGCATGTTCACTTGCACTCATCTTTGCATACCATCATCACATGAAATTTTCATGACATCTCATGCATTTGTATGTCATCTTAGATACCTTAGGACATGTGTGAATGTTGGTTGATCATTGTTGCATTCATTTGACATGTTTTGCATCCATTACATCTTATGTATGTTCATGTGTTCTTAAGCTTCTAACATGCTTGTTTTTTTTTTGCATCCATCACTTGTATGAGCACACATATGCATTATACATGTCCTTGCATCATTTCATAACACATATGAATTGTGTTTTCACTTCTGGTTGGCATCATTGCACCTTCATCATTGCATCATTGCATCTTGTTTCACCTTATGCATTCATACTAACCATTGCAGGGGCTTATGGCAAGTTGATCAGGATGTGGATTTGCTTCCACATCCAATCTCTTCTTATCTCTTCATTTGCATCTTTACATGTCTTTGAAGTGAGTTTGACTCACTTATGCTCTCTCTTGCTCCTTTTCTTTCTCCCAAGTTACTTAACTTCTTCAGGAAGTAAGTAACCTATTCTCCTTTCCTTCTCTTTTCATTTGTTTCTTCTTCCTTGGTGGCCATCTGAAGACTTCCTGAAATTCTTTCTTAAGCCTCACAAACCATAGGAATATCCAAGCATGATAACTTTAAGGTTGTACATAGTCCCCCCTAATTTTTTACCTTTGAGTCTCCTTGAGTCTCTGCTTCTCACCTCATAATCAAAGGCTAAACAGTTAAAGTTTTGGGGCTCTGTATTAGGGTTATGCATGTATCCTTATCTTAGGATGGAGTGTATAACTTTAATACTTAGAGTTAAACCTTTAAGTTGTTTTAACCTCTTAATCAAACACCTAATAATCATTAAGACTTAAGCTTGTAACTTGGGCCTTATATTAGGGTTACATCTCTGCCTGTTGGTTCATAGGGACTAACCCTAGTGTTCAATGGACAAGTCCCCCTCAGGTTTAGTCTTACAAACATAAAATCCATTTCTTAATCTCACCTTTAATTAAAATCCATTTTAATAAAGGCTTGTTATATAATGATTTTAATCCCTAACCATGGATTAAGTTGAGGTATCTTCCTCATCTCATCTATTATCCTTCTCTTAAGATGGTGTAATGAGTCCATTAATCCCTGATTAGAGATTAAAATCATTACTTAACACAAAACAAAATCCAAAAACACTTAATAATCACAAGTAGGTTAATGATCTTAATCCTGGATCATTAGGGTAATTAAGTTGAGATTCTCATCTCATACTTAAGTAGACTCATTATCCCTAATCAGGGGTGATATAATGAGTTTACAAACCCTTGATTAAGGCTTAAGCTCATTATCCTATGCAAAAACACCAAAAACAATAAAAAACACAAAACACAAAAAACAAACAATAAACGTCTCCTTCGGGATTCTTTTCTCATCATATTCACTCTGAAAACGAGAACTCGCTTCTCCCGTCGAATGCAAGACAATTAGCACTCGAGCCAGACGAGTCATACACTTGAGCATAGACAAGCAAGCAATTCACACCAAATCACCCAGTCTCTTTGAGTCAAACTACAGTGTTCTGACTTCCTCATTGCATGAGAGGATATGTAGGCATAACTTAACAGTTATCGAACAAAAGTCTCTTTGTCTCCCCCCTCTCTCCTCTTTCTAGCTTTCTTTCCTCAGCCTCAGTTTTGAGCACTCACTTTCTTCTTGCACTGACACTCTGTACATCCATTCCTCCTTAGCCTTTTATACACAGTTTAGCACATACACCATCCCCTTTTAAACATAATCAGGTATGCGTGGATCCCGTCGAGTACGACAGACGATCTGGGTGCTAATACCTTCCTAGGTCGTAACCTACCCCCTTACTCAGTCTCTTTGGTTCGCAACCGTCTTATCCATATCTTTCCAGGTTTATGCAGCATTACCTTTCCGTCGGGATAAAAATGCCTAGCTGGCGACTCTATTCAACCACAACCTCCAACATCGCAGACGAATCGCGTTTGCACCGGGATGAAAATCCGGGGAGCGACAAAGCTCCCTTACTGAAATTCAGTATGTTAAAGCTCTCTTGGATCAACAATTTAGTATCAAGGACCTTGTTCAACTAAGATACTTTTTAGGCTTTGAGATTGCTAGGTATGCTAAAGGTATATTCATGAATCAGGGGAAATATACTTTACAATTGTTAGAGGATACATGTTTCTTGGCAGCTAAGCTTTCCTCTGTGCCCTTTGATCCAAATCTAAATTTATCTACTATAGAAAGGCCAACCTCTTGATGATCCTTCCTCTTACAGATGACTCATTGGTAGATTAATCTACCTTACAAATACCATAACTTATATTTCTTATATTGTCCGGAATTTAAATCAGTGTGTCTCAAATCCTCTTGCCCCTCATTATCAAGCTGCCACAAGAATTTTGTGATACCTCAAACATGCTCCTGCTAAGGGCATCATGTTCTCAGCTTCTAGCCCTCTCAAACTTTATGGCTTTGCTGATTCAGATTGGGCCAGATGTCCTGAAACCAGAAAATTCATTGCAGGTTTTTGTGTAATACTTGGTTCCTCTCTTATCTGTTGGAAGTCTAAGAAACAAAACACAATGTCTCGCTCCTCCACTGAAGTTGAATACAGAGCTTTGGCATCATTATCTTGGGAAATTCAATGACTTCAATACCTTTTTCAGGATTTCCTCAACTTGCTTCAGTGTATTGTCACAACAAATCAGCAATATATATTGCTCACAATCCTACTTTTCATGAAAGGAGCAAACACATTGAGCTAGATTGCCATGTTATTTGAGAGAAGATTTTATCCAAACTCATACACTTGTTACATATTTCAACTACTGGATAATTAACAGATGTGTTCACTAAGCCATTACACTCTCCTGCATTTCATTTTATCATGTCCAAGCTTGATCTTTGTAGCATCTAAAGTCCACCTTGAAGGGGATATTTGAGGTAGAATAGTATCATGTACATAACATTCACACTAGCTTATCATGTATAGCATTATTCATTATGACACCTTGATGTCAATTAATTATATATATATATATATATATATATATATATATATATATATATATATATATATATATATATATATAATTTTCCTTTCAACGTTATATCAATTTCAACATTCTCTAGTTATGTAAGAAAACACAAATATTAAACAAAAATTGTAAAGAGAGATACATCCCACGTAAACAAAACATAAGCACAAGAGAGCCTTTGAAGCTGACCATTGACCGTAGCAAAATGAGACATTAGACTTTGACTTGAAAAATTCTGAATAATATTTTTCCAACCATTTTTAAATACAAATTAATCACTACGTGCCAACTACCAACTCGTGCGGATCACCGCAATCTTTCAGTACTAAAAAACAACATTAGTTTGAACATGAAAGGCCCACAATGGACTTTTACTTGATGAACTTTGAAATTGAAAAATAAAAGAAAAATAATAATATATTTATCTCTTCACGTGCGTGCAGAAATAATAATAGTATTATAGTAATGTCCTTTAGTGTCTGCATTGTTATTAATTTAAGAGCAAGTTGTTGAGTAATCCAACTTAACAGTTTGGTCATATCTTTGCAAAGTTACGTAAAATGTTTTCATTCAAACAAGTTGATATTCTTTTTAATATAAAAATATATCTTTATGTCAAGTTGTTCATTTTTTATTTATCTTGTCGTTAGGATTCTCTATCTGGAACTGTGTCATGAAAGGTAAATAATGGGGGGAATGTATTTGTTTTTCTTCAAAACTAGATCATGTTTCAAAGTAATTACAGTAGAGTCAAATAAATCATATTTTAAATTTGGCTATGGTAATAATACTCGTGGTTATTTGATTGAATTCGATTATCATGATTACTCAATCTATTTCATATCTATATAATATATTATTTAATTTGATCTAGATACAGTTAACTCTTTTGGTTTGTTTTAAAAAATGTGAATCAAGCTCACTCTTTCTTTTTCGTTTTTTATTTGCTGGCATATCCATGGATTAGAAATCAAATTATATTTAACTATGCCTTGTGTAATCCGGATAATATTGTTAGTAGATTTTTTTTATAAAAATAATTCACTTTAATAAAAATATTTCCAAAATAACTTGATTTTTAAAAAATTACTAAAATGGCTTAGTTTTGGTTCACATTCGTCAATTGATTGGACGAATGAGAACAAAATCCACATAGATTCGTCACACCATTTGGCTAAAAAATACTTTTTATCATACATTCACCACACCATTTGACGAATGTGTTCATTTGGTTAAAGGAATTCGCCACTTGTTGTGGCGAATGTCTGTAAATTTCTTATTTAAGGTTTAAAGGCATTCGCCATATCAAGTGGTGAAAGTGTTACTTTGTGTTTTATATTTCCTATAAATACATGTTCTGTAAACAAAGTTATCACTCACTAACATCAATCTTCTCTCACTCCTTCCTTTCAATCCCTCTCTCATTCATTCCTTTCAATTCCTCCCTCTCACAACATGGCTTCTCCTCGTCCATATACATCAGCATCAACACCACCATCCTCAACATCAGAAGAACCGCTTCCAAAATTTGATATTTTGAAGAAAAATGCTTTGATGTTTTTCTCACCAACAAAGCCTCCTTTGAAGATGATGTTCTGGAACACACAAACTTTGGAACACTCGCATAGAGAATTAAACCGCTGGTTAGAAGGAGAAATCGGGCATAAAGAAAAGATTATTAAAATTGAGAAGCGGGTTGTGGAGTCTGGTGTGATGAAATGGAGAAAAGTGGGCAATGGTGTGGGTGTTCTTATGATGATGTTAGGTCGAGATGAAGTTGTCATGATGGTTGTAATAGGCTAGATATGTTGAATGTTCTAGTTGTTTTATTTATGTATGGTCATATTTTAAATTATGTATTTTCTTATTTTATTTATGTATGTTCTTGTATGTGGTTGTAAGATTTTATTGGTATGAATGAAATGAACGAGGCTTCTATTATAAATAGATACAATTACAATGGTTTAAATTATGTCGTTGTGATTGGTCCAACATTGGGACATTTTTTACGATTGTGCCCGGGCTGACGACATGAACTGCATAGTCTCACCATTTTGTTCGTCGTATCCATTTCTGTGCGAATACGCGTGCTGTTAGGACGCCCATTTTTCTTTCTTCACATGTTTTCATTGTGCCAGACTATTTTCTCGTTGTATGTGGGCCAGCAGTCCTCATTTGCAACAACCGGGAAGCTTTTGTTGTAGACATTGCAAAGATTATGCACTTGGTAAACAGGGGACAATAAGTTTGAAGGGTCCAACCGAACCTTTGAACATGCCACTATGACATGGGAGCAAGGCATACGAAAGGCTTGAAATTTTCCGCAGTCGCACCAATTGTTATCAAGTTCTACCTGATAGGATCCCTTCGGTCTCCCTTCGTGGTGATCCATTATCTCAGCAACATTGAAATGTCATTTATTGCGATTAAACACTAAGACCACATGTGTGTTAGATTTGGAAGCTTCCTCTTTAATGAATGTCATTGAACTATCGCTGAACACTTGACCAGACTGTAGGATAAAACTCCATTTTGAACGCCTGGTGTCAAAAAGTTCCCCAAGCCTAAAGTAGGTTGACCTCACCAAAGCGGTTATCGGTAGATTACGGATGCCTTTGAAAATAAAGTTCATTGATTCCACGAGATTTGTGGTCATATGACCCTATCGTTGTCCTTTGTCCTAGGCCCTGGTCCACTTATCCAATGGAATTTGGTTGATCCATTTGAATGCATCTTCATTTGTCAGTCTGATTTCGTCACGATAGTGTTTGAATGACGGTTCGGTTAACGAATACCCCGCATTCACGACCTTCTTCCGCAATGCCTTATCTTTGATCTCTCACATGAAATTTTGAGCAATGTGTCTAATGCAATAGACATGTGTTGAAGGAGGATCCTGCCAGCCGTTATCAACATTCTTCCATGCACTCTCAATTGATGCATGTCTGTCTGAAATCAAACATAAATTAGAATGGGACGCCACGTGAAGTCGGAGATTTTTCAGGAAAAAACTCTATCCCTCAGTAGTCTCTCCCTCGACTAGAGCGAATGCAATTGGGAAGATGTTGCTATTTCCGTCTTGGGTCACTGCCATCAATAGAGTTCCTTTGTATTTTACGTAGAGCCATGTTCCATCAATTTGGATTATAGGCTTGCAGGAGGAAAAACCCTTTATACATGGGTCAAATGCCCAAAAGAGACGGTGGAATATGTCATTTCCACTAACACAATGACTTTCTGGAGTATACGCCGACAAGGTCTCAAGAATGACAACAGTCCCTGGAGCGTAGTGCTT
Source organism: Lathyrus aphaca (assembly GCA_963966055.1). Taxonomy (NCBI): domain Eukaryota; kingdom Viridiplantae; phylum Streptophyta; class Magnoliopsida; order Fabales; family Fabaceae; genus Lathyrus; species Lathyrus aphaca. The sequence continues at coordinate 480,989,499 of OZ014522.1, forward strand.
AAGTGCCAACAAAAACTTTGGGAGTTCTTTGTACGAGTCCTCCCAATTTCCAAATACAGCGGCAACAACCTTCGTTCTAGCTATCCATGTTTTCCTGTACGACGGAGTATACTTGTGTTTATGAACTATGTGCTTAATTATTGTGCTGACCTTTACCGAAGGATCGTCGCCAATAAATTATAATATATCATTGCATATTAGCTGAGAGCTCAGTTGTCGATGATCTTGCAATGCGTTAGTTATTACACAAGTATGCTCTGGACCCATAGACACAACCTTCCAATTTTCACTTCTCTTTCTGTACGATGCTGTCAATCGAAACGGACACGCCACATTACAACAACATATCTTATACAGTGTAGGGTTCGTTCGGTCGACCTTATAATCAGTTGATAAATCCATGTGGTAATGTTTTATCGCTCTGATGTATTCTTATTTTGTTCGAAAATGGTCACCCTCCTTTAATGTACCTTGTCTTTGAGGATACGGATCGTAAAATATATCTGAAGATGGGTCATCACCTCCCAAGTTCAGGCTTGTCATGTGTTGAGGAGGACGATATACATGACTGGTTAGGACCTCATGTTCATTGACCATTTCATCAACAATTGTCTCATCTTCTTCCTCGTCCCCATCAACAACATCGACTTCAGCTAAATTATTGTTAGATTCGCAAAACACTTGCGAAGGATCAACGATTTGAGACATTTGTTATTGGTGTAGCGTAACATAAAGCTCAATATCATTGAAACCAGAATACTCATGGCTGAGAAACATAGTACGGACACTTTCGTCATCACACATAGTTAATTGGAAAAACATGACCTGGTTACCCTCATAAAAGACTGGATTTTTGTAAATGATGACGTCTACTGGACCATGTTGTATTTTCTTTTTCAACCTCTGTTTCAGATGAGAAAAATTGGACCATCGGGTAATTGAGAACCGAGTAACCTCGGTGTTATGAAAGTTGAACCCAAATAGGTTACAATCGAATATTTCACCATTTATATGGGCGTTGATCATATACTGCGGTGATTGAGGCATAGTTCAAATACGAAGACACATTGAGATATGTTTAATGATTTGAAGTTTTTGGTACATTGAAACAATGAAACATATCTATAAATAGAATTGTGTACAATTATTTTATGATATGTTTATTGTTTTCCTTTTCTGTGAAAGTTGTGTACAATTATTTTCGTAGGCTTCTGAAACGTAGGCTTATCTTATATTGTTTGCCTATTCAATTATGAAACGTATGCTTATCTTATATTGTTTGCCTATAAATAAGACTTTCAATTATTTGTTCTATTATTCGTTCAATTATTTTATCAATTATTTGTTCTATTATTTGTTCAATTATTTTTTCAATTGAGCGTGCAACTTATTTTTCTTCACATTGACGAGGAGCAGCCAGCAAATACTCGTAGCAGGAGTTCAACGATTAATCTAGGAGTCCTTAGAGTCCATTATGCTAATATAATATTAAATAATGAATCAACTGAGTTAGAAAAAATTATTAAGACTAGGTGTTATATTATGATTTTATTTAGTCATTTTTTATTTCCTGACGGTATCGGTAACACAATAAATATGATGTATCTACCGTTGTTGCGAAACATCAACAAGGTAAACACATATAGTTGGGGTTCAGCTGTTTTGACTCATTTGTATAATGGCCTTTGTAAAAATGCCGCAAAGGATACTTGTACATTTTTTGGTTGTGCTTTTCTGTTACAAGCATGGGGGTATTCGAGACTGCCGAAGCTTTCCCTACGCAATATGAATCCATGTTCGTTCCCCTACGCCAACCAGTAAGCATGCTATTATAATTCTTTTCTAAAAATATTAAATTTTAAATATTCTACGATTATTGCAACTAATTGCTTTTAAATCTTTTCTGTTTAGCTGGTCCGATCTTGGGATGGATTACAGCAGGAATCCAAGAAGTTTCATAGTTCTCTATTGCAATTTGTTAGACCACGTGGGTGTCGACCATGTATTGTCATCTAAATTTTTTCTTCTTTTTAATGAAATTTATCTGGAGGTCATATTTAGGCCTGGACCATGAACCTAACCCCGAGGATGTTGCAATTCGGAAAGCAAAAACACTAATTTTCTAGTTCACTACGATTGAAATACACCAGACAGATCGAGCGAAAATGTAGTTCGGAATGCAACAAGATATTTCGGGCCCTCCAACATGTTTGGGAGAATGGCATTTGAAAAGAGTAAATGACAAGTGGAATATGGATAATTGGAAAGACTTTGCTAGGGAATTGCGTCAACAATGGAGAGATCGCCGCCAACATGTCCTAACTGACCCAGTCTTGTAAAATGTAAGACCAACTAGAGAATATTTAGTTTGGTTTAGGTCAGTTACAGCGCAACAGTGGGTTTCTGATAACCCATACTTGATTGACCCGCGCTCGCAGGCCGCAGGATACACCCAACCACCAACCCCACACCATGAACTACCCACCCAATTCCAGCCATCAACTTCAAACACCATAGACCATTCTTCCAAACCTATAACCCATTCATGCCACAAACCCAATCACAACACAAGAGCCTAACCCACACCAATATACCCCCGATAACTCCTTCAACTCCACACCAGCTCACCATAGCCCCCACCTTTATCTTGTTTAACCAACTGACTGACTTCAGTTGGTTAATTTAATTTTTTTTTAATTCCATATATTTCTCACAGAAAAGTAATAATTATAAATTTGAAAGGTTAATTTTTCAATGAAAAAAAAAATATTTATCACATGTAAAAGCTTTAAAATAAAAATAAAAATAAATAATATTTTTAAATATCCAACTTAAATTTTTTTTAAAAATGTGTGAACACTTTTAAGATCTAAAACCCTTGTTTGGTTTAAATGTTAATGAGCTTTTGAAAATGAGAATAAATATGGCATATGGGGTGTGATGGTATATGGGGTGTGGCGAATGCCTTTAAAATTTAAATAAGGAATTTGCAAATATTCGTCACATCAAGTGGTGAATTCCTTTAATCAAATAAACACATTCTCCAAATGGTGTGGTGAATGTGTAATATAGAGCATTCTTTAGTCAAATGATGTGGCGAATTAATGTGGATTTTGTTCTGATTCGCTCAATCCATTGACGAATGTGAACCAAAACTATGCTGTTTTGATAAATAAAAAAGTTAAAACAATGTTATTTTGAATTTTTTTTTATTAAAGTGGAATTTAAAAAAAAAATCATTGTTAATAGGATTTGTTACTTTTCTTAAATGTGGTTGATTAACTCGTTAAAGAGAACATTTATCTATAACTTTTATAATTGATGTAAATGTTTTTCCAACTTTTTGTAAGTGGATAGTAAATTCTATAGGTTTATGGGTAGGAGCTAGATCTAGATTCATTTTTTGGACATTTTTTTTTTTTTAAAACGAGATTGAGTACGGATGAGTTAAATATAAATACCATTTTTTAATATAATAATGAAGAGTATTATTTAAGATTTGATGGATCATATATTATTAGATTTTTTTTTTCTATTCGGTTATCTACCATTTAATTTTATTCTATAGATATTCAATTTTAGACTTGATAGAATGTACTAAGAATCTTGCATAGAATAATATATAATTTAAAAATATATTTATAAATAAGTGTAATTTTCATCTTATAAATTGATTTTGTAAGAATAAATTATGTCTAAATTATAATTAATGCATATAAAATAAAAATTATATTGTTTTACTCTCTTATTTTTTTATCATATAAATTGTATTAGAAACTTTTAATTATTTTCAACTAAAAATATAAATGAAAAACAAATAACTTCACATTAATTTCTAAAACATGGATGACTATCTAAGAAACCTAATACTTGTAGTTAGTATGATTGATGTAATTATCTTTAATTTTATTTATAATTAGTAAGAAACTCGTACTTCCGAACAAGTAAAATCATTTGATACGATATAAAATATATTTAAATATATATATATAAATTTGATACGGTATAAAATATATTTATATACGTATTTAAATTTAAAATTAGTTATTAATTTTAAAATGAACAATAATTATGCAGAAATCAATTAAATTAAAATATAAAGAAAAAAATGAAAAAAATAAAAATTTAAAAATAATGAATTTATCTTTTAAATTAATTAAATTATTGATTAAAATAAAATATGTATTGTGTTTATAGTAATTTGTGAAATAAAAAATTTATTTGATACAATACTAAATATATTTATATACAGATGTAAAATTAAAATTAATTATTTAATTGTAAAATAAAAAATAATTATACAATTTCAATTGTATTAAATAATGATGCAAAAAGAAAAAAAATGACTTGTGACATGAAGAAAGACAAAAAGAATTGATGAGATAATGACCAGTGAAATAAAAATATTATTTGATGTGTACAAATGTAAAATTTAAAATGATTTACTTAATTGTAAAATGAACAATAATTATACAATTTTAATTCTATTAAATAATTATAAAAAAATCGTGAGATGAAAAAAGAAAAAATTAATATTTAAAAATACGAATTTTGACTCTTAAATTAAGATAATAAATTAAGATAATGATTGATTGAAATAAAATAGACATTGTGTTGATAGTGACCCGTGAGATAAATATATAGTGTTATTTTATTAAAATTAAAAAATATATATATTATTAATATTTTAGTGATAATAAATAAATAAATAAAAATATTAAAATGAAAGTGAGAAAGTGTGGAAAAAAGAAATATGAGATAGATTTGAAATTTGAATGAAGAGAGATAATGATGGTGTATTGGTGAGAAATTCTTTTTTGAAATGTGAGGTAATATGTGTATATGTTATGTGTCAAGCAAAGAAGTGATGAAGAGAGTTTTAATTGTAGGATTTAGTTATTTATAAAAATAGTCTTTTAGTAGTATAATTTTTTAAAGTGTAATGAGCAAAATCGGAAATTCATGCCATTGATTTTTGATAAATAGATAATAGATTGTAAGACTTTGTTAAATAAATTGAATAATTGAAAATTGTAATCGGATTGGGATCCCTATTTTGAGTGCTGTTTTGGTAGGCCCTGCTGCTTTAAGGTAGGGTTGCTATGTTTTCTACTATAGTTCATGTTTTGATACATTTATTTTAAAGAAGAAAAAAAAAACATAAAATGACTGGGGAAAATCGTTCTTCCCTCAAAATTTTGCGGCACAAAGCCTCCAAATTTGTAATGGACGAAGCAGCCAATTATAAATAAAACATAGAGGCTGAGTTATTCACATTTCAAATTGTTATTAGGTTGTTGGCAAATAATAAATAAATAAGTATAAGTACTTAATAATCAAAGTCGCTCATTTAATTTTGATAATTTAAACTATTAAATATATATATTCAATGATTTGATATTTTTATTTATATTTTATTATTTAAATTATTTAAAATATTTAAAATATATGTATGAATTTTTTTGAAATTATACTATATAATATATATATATATATATATATATATATATATATATATATATATATATATATATATATATATATATATATATATATATATATATATATATATATATATATATATATATATATATATATATATATATATATATATATATATATATATATAAAGAGGATACACCATTTTGGAGTGGACTTTTAGTTCCAAAAATACCCTTTAATATATATATATATATATATATATATATATATATATATATATATATATATAGAGAGAGAGAGAGAGAGAGAGAGAGAGAGAGAGAGAGAGAGAGAGAGAGAGAGAGAGAGAGAGAGAGAGAGAGAGAGAGAGAGAGAGAGAGAGAGAGAGAGAGAGAGAGAGAGAGAGAGAGAGAGAGAGAGAGAGAGAGAGAGAGAGAGAGAGAGAGAGAGAGAGAGAGAGAGAGAGAGAGAGAGAGAGAGAGAGAGAGAGAGAGAGAGAGAGAGGATACACCATTTTGGAGTGGACTTTTAGTTCCAAAAATACCCTTTATTTTCTTTTATAATAAATAAAAAAATAAAAATAATAGTGTTGTTAATAACTTCTATTACTTTTAACTTAAAATAACTCATTACTTTTAATTTCCACTAACTTCCCTAATAACTTTCAATAACCCACTACAATTAACTTTTGTGTTTATTATTTAATCTCTCTTCTATCAATGTGATTTTTCTCTTTCAATTCATCTTACTATTATTGTTATTATTTATTTTTTTTATAGTTTGTTTTACTTTTTTTTTTTAATTAAAGAATCGATTTATTCAACATGAACATGAAGTTTGATCTCTACGTGTAAAGAGGTAAACTATTAAATTCTCCAAAAAGAATTTAATATGTCAATTGTTTTATTTTCTTTTTACAATTATCTTTAATCATTGCATATATGTTAATGAGATGTTGAACGAATTCCAAATTAACTGGTTTAGAGAAGATGATGAGGAAAAAGTAAAAAGACTAAAAATAGATTGAAATTTAATTAATTTAATATTTAATCTAATTTGAACTTTTTTGTTTTATTGTATGTCATTTGTGTGAGAATCCTAATATTTTTGTTGTTATTGTTTTGTAGAAGCTTCGTCCGTTGGTTATTGTGAAAAGGTCCTAATATATTTGATTTGATTTTTGTGGAACCGTATAAATCTATTTGGTTTGATTTTTGTATAACTATTCCAATTTATTTAGTTTCATTTGTTTTATTTGTGTTATAAATTTAATTTTGTGGTACTATGTGATTTTTTTTCTTTTTGTTTAGTAAGAAAAGTGTTTACTCATTGTTTTGTAGATATTTTGATTAAATCTATAGAAGGTGATGCGTTACGCTAAAGGGAAAATGATTCTTGAGAAGATTGACAACGGTCGAATATTTCAGATGCAATTAAGATATTATGAAGATGCTTTGAAATTACGAGCTTTTAGACTATTTCTTAGACTAATTTGCCATTTAACTCCTTTTATTTATAACTTATTTGATAACTACCATAAAATTCACTACTATCATTTCCACAAAACTCATTATTATTAACTTCTATAAAACCGACTATTGGTAACCACCACATACTATTTTCCTTTATTTAATGCAAGTACAAATTTTATTTCTCTTCTATCAAAAACTATTTCTCTCTTTCTATATATTTCATCATCTATATTATTGTTTTAGATGTTTTTGAAGTCAGACTTATTTGGATGAACATAAAATTCAACCACTAATTTTATTCATTTCATTTTTATCTTTTTAAATTTATATGTTGGTTGTTTGACATGAAATAAACAATGTCAATCAAAGATTTATAGTAAGATCACAACTCATATATATATATATATATATATATATATATATATATATATATATATATATATATATATATATATATATATATATATATATATATATATATATATATATTCATTTTCTCTCTAATCATTCAACTTCATATTTTACTTATTCATAATTGATCTTGCAATCCAATAGAAATGAACTCAAAGTATTGCATGTTTGTGTCTATTGTATCATTTATTTTTTTCAACTATATACCATCAATTTCTTTCTTTATTTTTTAATTTTATTCTCTTTTTTATTTTGTTTAGAAAGATATATCTATATCTATATATAAAGAGGATATAATTTTTTTGGTCTGGCCTATTTTTAGGATTAATTTACCCTTCAACTTCCTCTTTCATTTTAGTGGTTTATTATAGTAAAAAAAAACAGTTTTCTAAATATATTATACTGCCAAGATACTGTGTGATATTAATACAGGTTTGAACATATAATATTATATAAGTTAGACCTGAATATATTATACTGCCAAGATACCGCGTGAAAATATTAATATGATAAAAAAGTTGACGTAGGATCTATTACGTATTACAATTTAAAATTTGGTAAGTATCTGGATAAATATGTTAGATCTCATCATATAAATAGTTTACGTTAAAATCAAACTTATAAAAATTATAATGTTCATATTTTCACGCGGTGCACCTTAAAAAAACGGACAAACGGGCACGGGAGTGCCCGTTTGAACGCTAGTATATATAAAGAGGATACACCAATTTGGTATGACATATTTTCTTTCCAATTTTACCCTTTAATTATTTTTAAAATTTCAAATGAATTATTTAAAAAACTCAACCATCATATATTCTAAATGACAACTACTCAATATAACTTCTCACACTACCATTTATAACTTACTCAACTTTACTTTTTTTTCTTCTATTTTTATTTACGGCATATATCTCTCTTTCCTTTATATTAGTTACTCTCAATATTTATTATGAAATTGATTTTATCTTTATTATTACTTTAGATTTTTTGTTTCCTGAGTAATGAATTCATTATTCATGATAGACAATCTTGAAACTTTTAGAGAAAAAATTTATTTCCATATCAAGTATGTATCATTATTTATTTGCGGCAAAGTGAGATAGAAAGTGCAGTTTTCTCTCTTTGATTAACTCAAATATTTATTCTAAATCTTTTGTCCTTTCACATGATTCAATGGTAACATTTTATCTTTTCTTAATGAAGTTTCAGGTATAATATGTATCATTTTCCACTTATCTTTTATAACATATATTTGCATTAATTTGAGTAAAGAGGCAAAGATAGATCTAACAAGAAGAAATAAAAATGAAGATGACTTTATTATTATTATTCTCCTTTTTCTCCAAATCTCCTTTTTTTCTTTTAGTGTAGTAATTCATCTTGATACTTTCATATTTGTGTTTTATTTAATATTTTTTTCTTATATTAAAAGGATTTCGTCTGTCATTTCATAAATATTTTTTTCTATGTTAAGAAGATTTTTCACTTCTTTAAAATTTTGTCTGGTTATATATATATATATATATATATATATATATATATATATATATATATATATATATATATATATATATATATATATATATATATATATATATATATATATATATATATATATATATATATATATATAACAATGTTTCTTAATTTGCCTCTAATAAAGTTATGTCACAATGCATCTTGTATTCATAATAAAATTTAATTTGTGAATATTACATTGTACAATTTTTTTTATAAATTTTTGAAAATTAATATCATGCTTTATCATATAAATAGTTAATGTTAAAGTCAAACTTATAAAAATTGACATTGTTAATATTTTCACGCGGTATACCTTTAAAAAGCGGACAAACAGACACGAGAGTGTCCGTTTAAACGCTAGTAAATAACAATCATTAACTCCCCACATATCCCATTAACGTTTAATCCACTTCAATAAATCTTTTATTTGTTACGGTTAATTTTCAATTTCTTTTAAATATATATATATATATATATATATATATATATATATATATATATATATATATATATATATATATATTTTCTTTCCCCTTTTTCATATTTGTTTCTTTTTCATTTTTCATGTTTAATCAAAATTGATTGAAGTGAATTTATGGATGGTTTCTTTCCCCCTTCTTCGTATTGCTTCTTTTTCCTTCATGTTTAATCAAAATTAGTCGAAATCAATTTTTACCAATTTTCATATTTAGTTTAATTATCTAAGTTTTTTTTCTATATCTAGATACTTTCTTTCCCTTTTTCATTTCTAATCAAAATAATTTTTTTAGTTTGATTTTTCTAAAGTTTTCATAATTGTAACAGTTCTTTTATTTGTAATTTTCGACTCATTTATGTCAATTTACTTGCCAAGTTTTAGAAGTTATTTTCTGCATTTAAATTGCAAATTAATATGAGTGTTGTTGTTCCTTAAGATTCTCATATTTCATGATTATTATTAGTATATTTTATTGTTTATTTCTATTTTATAATTTTTTCCTTTTCACATTTTATTTTTTTATTTTTTTATTGTCGTTGTTAGCAATTGTATATAAAATTAACATTTTTTAAATACTTTTATTTCATCAATTTATAATATTATAATGTTTTTCTTCTTTATATATATATATATATATATATATATATATATATATATATATATATATATATATATATATATATATATATATATATATATATATATATATATATATATATATATATATATATATATATATATATATATATATATATATATATATATATATATATTAGTTTTTCTTATATTTCCCCCTATTTTTACTCTATGTTTTCCCCCTCTCTCTCTTTTAAAATATATTCTATTAATTAAATTAATTAAATAAATAATTTTTAATTGATTAAATATTTAATACCATTTTCTATTCATTCCCAAGATTTTACACCATCATTAACTTCTCACTCATCCCATTAACTTCTAATCCACCTCATTAACTCTTTTATTTATTACTATCAATTTTCAAAAAAATTTAAATCTATATATGGATAGTTCTTATTTTTTTTAAACAAACAAACTATTAAATTATTTCTATTTTTTATGTCTTATCTATGAATTAAATTAAAACACTATAGAATTTATCCGATTCATAGAACAATATATGAATTTAAATAATTTAAAATGTGTAATCTATAAAGTAAAATAATTAATAGTTGTTATTTTAATTCATTATTTATTATGATAAATTAGCCACAATATCTACATTTATTTTAAAGAGATCGTTGGTGGTTAATAAGTTTATGGATTTTTTGTAATAATAAGAAAGAAGTCATTTTTAATTTTTTTTTACTCTATAAAATTTAAATTTTATTATAATTTAATAAAACTTTCCCGCACATCATGCGGGTAGACGTCTAGTCATTTATAGTGTAATTTAGTGTTGAAAAAATGAATATTTTTATTAAAACAATAATTTTAATATATGGATGGTGGCGGACGAGGATACTCAAACTCAATTTGAATTCATTTAAGCGAATTTCAGCTATAATTTTTTTATTCCTATCGAGGATTAGGACGAAGAACGAGGATTGTTTGAGAATTCAGATATGGATAGGGGTGTTCAAAATCGAACAAATCCAATAGAAAATTGCAAATCAAACCAAACCAAATCAAATCGAAACCGGAAAAAAATCGCATTTGATTTGGATTAGTTTGGACCATCTTTCAACACAATCGCACGATTCAGTTTGGTTTGCGGTTTGTATTTTGCAAACCGAACTAAACCAAACCAAACCACATTATGTTACAACTCAAATTTCGCGTATCCCACATCCAACTCAAAACTCAAACCTATTATACCTTAACCTTACAATTACAAAATATTTTCTCTTACTCATACTTAAGTTTTCAATTTCAACATTCTCAAACCTCTCATAATAGTATTATGCATTCTTATCGTCTTCTTTGTCATGTACGTCTTATCTCTTTTGACAATAATCTCTCATCTCATGTGTTCTTTCTTTTTCATCTTCTCATTTTTGTTACTATTTTCTCTTCTAATTACGTTTTTACGCACATTTCTTCTTTAATCATACATCTCTTATGTTCTTTGTTTTTCATCTTCTATAATCTCCCTTCTCCTTTATTTTTTATGTTGTATTATAACGTTTTTGATATTGTTTTATGCTACTATTTTTTCCATTTTTGTTTAAATTGATTTTTGTATATTGTATGAGAATTTTGTCTAAATATGATGAGTTTTGTTGTTGTTTGGCAATGTATGAATGACGAAACACAAATTTATGTTGTTCTCTATAGGTGTGTGTATGGCTCAGTAAAAAACCGAACCAACTGAACCAACCCAAACCGCATTGGTTTGATTTGGTTTGATTCAGTTTTTTTTCTAAAAGCCAATCAAATCAAACCAAACTGCATACTTTTTTCTCATGCGGTTCGAATGATTTTTAGCAACAAAACCGTCCAAACTGCACCACAAATACCCCAAGATATGGATATGGGAGAGTTAAAAACCGTCTCCACCCCTCCCACTTAATGGTTATGCCTACACAAACGTAATAATTTAATTTTATATTGTGTTGCTTCACACTAGCTTAATCTTTTTCTTGTCTTAACATAAACACCGACATAATTAATGTTGAAAAGTGGTTTAAATCCATTTTTAAGTAAAAAAACATATTTAATTTAAATATAAAACTATTTGTGGTTCAATTTTAAAATTGTAAATTATTAGTTAAAAAGTATTTGATCTATTTTGATTTGATTTCATGTAATTTGAATTAATTTATGAATATCTAAATAACAATTTAATGAATTCAATTTAGCAATTGGAGAAAAAATCTCATCAAAATCAACTCCTTCTATTTTAGTGTACCTTTAGGCAAATAACATTGCCTTGTTCCTTGTAACATTTCCATGTTCACTAGATTTGTTCTTGTAAATCAAATTAGTACCAATGACATATAAGAAGCCGAAGAATCACCAGAGTTTCTGTTCACGGGATGACATCTAATTACAAGGACTCGTGCATGATTACAGTAGACACTCAAGTCAATACTCACACAACAGGTAGTCTGGCATATACTCTCACGCCCCCTTTTTGCCACAGTTTGGCAAAGGTATTAGAATAATGAAAATTAGAGAGATACTACCCAACAACGTATAATCAAATCCAGAGAATATTATACAGATCCAAACTTGTTTATGAATTATTACAGATCCAAAAGAAAAACAAGGAATATACAATCATACCAAAATAGGAACACTTGGAACTATTAATCTTTAGACTTGATCTTCAGAATATCCACCTGATTCAACGAAGTAACACAGTCTTCATTAGCATTTAAGTCAAAATAATAAATTTGAACAGGTATCTTCTTCAAAGACTTCTTCTTTGTTACAAACTTCTTCTCAATCATGGATGCTTCAATATATGGTCTAACTCGTGTCTCCATATTGGATTCATTCTTCTCCATATCATACTTTTTTGATTGTGGAGCCTGTCGCGGTGAGAATCGGATATCAAGCTATCAATTAACTTGTATCGCAAATCATAAAATTCACCACCGAACTTTAATTTATCTAAGGGAAGGGAAAAAGATCGAGAAACCCTAAAAATATGTTAAGCTAAATGACGAGGCTAAAAGCTAAGCAATCAGAGATCAAAGGTACGGGGGTTGGTTATACCTAGGGAAGGTGCTAGCATCCTAAGTATCCGTAGTACTCTACGGGAACCTCTTGTAATATCTATGTTTGTGCTCAATTGTCTGCTATCTGAATGGGAACTAAAACGGGAATGATGAAAAAGAGACAAATGAAAGATGAAGAAAATAAAATTGTGAAAGAGAAAAGAATGTGAAAAAGAAAACTGTGCTCGCCAAGGATAAACCTCGTGCCTACGTATTCCCTCGTGCAATGGGAAATCAGAGCGTCGTAGTTCGGAAAACTACGGGTAGAAGGAGAAAAACTTGAATGCAAAGCTGGTGAAAATGACTGTAAGGTGAAGAGATCAATTGCCATATCTGATGAAAGAAGGGATGAAGGGTGTAAAAGTGGTAAAGGAAGAAAGCTAAAGTGGGACACGCAAAGGGTACACGAAATGACAATAAGTCAACAAAACGTCTGCTTCCCTTAGACCAGGTCACAAGTGTCAGAAATAAATAAAATCGAAAGAGCTCACCTATCTAATATTTGAATTAATAATATCTAAAATAATTAAATAATTAAATTAAAATAAAAAGTCAAATCAATTAAATTAAAATATTTTTGAGTTTTTTATAATACAATATTTCCCTAAATAAACTAAGATGAACCTAACTAAGTTAAACTAACTAAAACTAAAACTAAACCAAGCATATTTTTTCTTATATATTAACTAAAATTCCTAAAAATGCATTAATCACTAATTAATCTAAATATGACCAAATAATAAAACCTTAAACTAAAAAAAAATTGATTTTTAATATTTAAAACTATAAACTACGTAAGCTAAAAAAATAAAAAAATAAACTAAACTTTTATGATCTTGGAATTCTCACTAAACAAATACTATGATTTTTTTAATAAAAAAAGAGTTAAAAATAGCTTAAACCTAAATAATTATATAAATTAAAGTCCTAATCTAAACTAGCAGATTAATTAACTAAATTAATTTAAATCCTTAAAAGATATAAAAAAAATTAAAACTAAATACAAATCAATAAAAACAAAAAAATGGACCAATGGTATTCATGAAGATGTTGGGTGATTTTAATAGACAAACTGTGTGACAACAGAAACATAATGGGACTAAGTCCAAACTAACAATAAAATATAAGATAAATTTATATTAAAAAAAAAAGAAACAATATAAGAATTAATTAAAAAAAATAAAAAAAATGGGCCTGGGACCTAATCTAAAACAAACTAAATAATTCGTAATAAGTGACTCAATACAAATAAATAAATGAAAAAAAATTAAAATAAAGAGAAAATAATGTGAAGAATGGATTAGGTTACCAACAAATATCACTCTCAAGAAAAAGCTTCGTTTCAAGCTCTATGAATACCTCTCTCAACGTCTCAAGCAATCTCTCCTCTCTCAATGCTTGCAACGGCCGACTTCTGCGACGGCTTCAGTCCTCTCCGGCGACACTCTTTCTTCTGTGTTCTGAATCACACTCCCTTTGGTGGGATTTGTGTTGCTTCCGTGCGTCGGCGGTCATGAAGGTATATGGAGGTAGTATGGGATTAGTTGTTTAATGGATGTGTTTATTGGAAACGAGTTTTGGGTAAAAGTGTGGAAGTTGTTTGATGACTTTTATTGTGGTGAGTTATTAAAAAGTTTAGTTTAAATGGAGAGATTGTTGGTTTGAGGATTTTTAAGGTTGAACACTTTTTTTTAGGATTAAGCAGAGGATTTTTTTTTTGTTTTTGAAAATTGTTCTTGGTATTTTTTTTTTGCCCTCCCCATTCATGAAAGTTCTCTCCTTATGAGTGTCTCTCAATTCAAATTTTAATTTTTTGTGACTGGTCTCGTGCCCCCTTTTCAATATGCAGATCTTGTGTGGCTTTGTCTGTGAAAAGTTGTTTTTTATTGCAGATTTGTGTTTGGTTTAATTTGTGTATGTTTTGGAGTGGAGGAAGTGGAGCAGAGTTAGCAGGCTGTATATCTTAGGCGGGACAGTGATGTAATGGGGGATATGCAGGCAAAGTGGGATGTAGTGGAACAGACTGATTTATGACTTGTAGTGGTACGAATACTACTTAAACTAGTAAACTAATCTAATGAAATTTAATTAATTCAACTAATAAACTAGATTACAAAATTAGACTATTTAAACTATAAACCCAAATAAAAAAACTATTAAACTAATTAACATATAAGATTAAAACTATTAAATTAATTAAAAAAACTAATTAAAACTAATTAAATTGTACTAATTAAAAATACAACCTAAATACAAATTAAACTAACTATAAATAATTGATCAAGACTTAACTAACAAAAATAATCTAATTAAAATAACTTAATTCAAATGTTAAACTTAAATTAAAAATAAACTTAAAATAAAGCTAAACTTAAATAAAAATTAAACTAATATCAAAATTAAATTAATATTAAATCTAAAAAATCTAATATAGTTAATTAACTAGAAATTAAAATTAAATTATAAAATGAGATTAAAAAACCTATTATTAAACCGAAACAAAATCTAAAAATCAAGAATACAAATAGAATGACGTGAAATGATAAAATCGATTAAAATGCAATGATTAATGATTAATGAAATATTTAACTAAAAATGCAACGACGACTGACTATCGATACTACGATAAAAATGCGACAAGTGAATGAAAATTATTTTTAAAAAAACCAGTCAAAATTTAGGGTGTGACAGATGCCCCTATTTAATCATCTTAAACCTGAATGTATGAATAACAAAGTTTTTTTTGGACATTCAAGGTAGAAGAGGATTAAATAATAAAACACCTAGAATTTTGACCGAATACAGATGAAATGTAATGTAAATGAATGCATGAATGATTGAGTTATGCAGGGAATGATACTATATGAGACAGGCTAACATGAGAGAATCCCACTAGGGAAAAGGTTTGAGAACACTGAGGATGAAGAATCAAAGACAGGAAGTATTCGAAGTGATAAATCAATAGGTTCAAGTGTAACTGCTGACACTAAGAATAACAAAAGACAGAAACAAAAAGAAATCCAATGCGTTGGTTCAACTAACACAGGTAAAGTTAAGTTGACACTTAGGATGACGAGAAAATATTCAAAGTGAATGCGCAGTGGCACGATGCGACCAACTGACACTAAGAATAGTAACAAAGAAGAAAGAACGTCCATGGATTGGATGAAGTGGAATGGAAACTGGTATCCATGGATTGTATTGGATGACAAAGAGGAACAACGTCCATGTATTATATTGGACAAAGTCGGATAAAAATTGACATCCATGGATTGTATTGGATGATAAAGAGGAACAACGTCCATGGATTGTATTGGACAAAGGTAAAGTAAGAGATTTTCAATCATGGCTTTGAACAAAAGTCAAGACATCCAATCATAGCTTTAGACAAGGGACACGATATCCAAGAATGGCATTGGATAAGGTGAGAAATGATTTTTAGGAATGACACTGAAGTTAAAGGCATATCATTGTATCTAGGAATGGCACTGGAGTATACAGATAAAACTTCTAGGAATGACACTGAAGGTAAAGGAAAATGACTATATCCAGGAATGGCACTGGATATACAGATAAAATTTTCAGGAATGGCACTGAAGGTAAAGGAAAATCATTATATCCAGGAATGGCACTGAATATACAAATAAAACTTTCAGGAATGACACTGAAGGTAAAGGAAAATGACTATATCCAGAAATGGCACTGGATATACAAATAAATTTTCAGGAATGGCACTGAAGGTAAAGGAAAATCATTGTATCCAGGAATGGCACTGAATATACAGATAAAACTTTCAGGAATGGCACTGAAGGTAAAGGCAAATGACTATATCCAAGAATGGCACTGAAGGTAAAGGAAAATCATTATATCCAGGAATGACACTAGATATAAGATATCCAGGAATGACACCGGAGGAACAAAATATCCAGGAATGACACTGGATATACAAGATAAAAACCCAGGAATATCACTGGAGGAATAATACAAAGACCCAGGAATAGTACTGGAGGAATAATATAAAGACCCAGGAATAGCACTGGAGGAATAATACAAAGACCCAGGAATAGCACTGGAGTGAAGGAAAGGTAAGTTTTTGGTAGGCGCCAAGAAGTTGGACTTTCAAAGTGAGGTAAATGTTTGACCACAACATGACCTATGGTAAATGCAAATGAGGATAAAACACTCTTGTTATGCATAATATATGAGCTTGTTACGATGTATGATCAAATGCATGTAATGCAAATGCTGACAACATAGATTGACTCTTTTGTAGAGTGGACAAGACTGGAAAACTGATTCTTCAACAGTGTGAGATCACGGTTATACTTCTCGGGGACTAAGGATGATGATTTTGAACAGACCTCTGCCACACCAATAAACTGTACTAAGTTGATGATCCTTGGAGAAGGGATGAAAAACTGCTTTAGGGATTCTTCCAATTAATTGCCCCAAATAAATTGATTGTTGTAGATGAGCTGATCGTTGCTTCAGCTTGACTGATTCTGAAAAATGATTGCCTTATGATGCGCTTGGAAGCTTGCCTCAATATGAGTCTTGTAAAATATTTTGGATAAACCAACTCTGAGATTGACTTGCACCGAACAACAACCTTGAACCGGTTCTCAACATGGTCTGGAAGAAACTTGCCCCTGATAGGATCACCAACCAAATTTTTAATTGTTTGAAAATTCCTTGCTAGAAAAGGTAGTTTGCGAACAAAAATATGTATACAATCATGGTAATTAAAAGCAAATGCAACTTTTGAAATTAAAATCATTGTTGGAAGAAAAGCAAATGAATCACTAGTAAAAACACGACGGTTTATGACATTCAAAGTGAAAGGTAAAGCAAATATATGTACAAAAAAAAAGACTTGCAAAGATCCTTTTGGAGTCAGTTTACGCAACATTACTGTAGCATACTTTTCAGAATAGCCTTGCCTCAATTAGGTCTTTTAAGGGTTATAACGTGGCCTGGTTCATGGTTTATGAAACAAAGGATAAAGGCTCAAAATTGTGTTTGTACCCACCCTTCTTCGTGATGAATCTCCAGTCCTACATTCAGTTACATCTACACACATTTATCTTGACAACGTAAGGGTAAAGATGAAGATTCCAGATTCATTGGAAATGACAGTCATTTTATCGATTCTGGACATGGTGGTCACTAAAACTTGTTTTGCTTGGAGTTGAGGATTTAAGGGCCTCTTTTGCTTGATTATTCTTTATTTTCTAATCCCTAACTTTTGCCTAAGTCTTTTTTGTAGTGTTTGAATTAGCGGGATTTTTATTTTTTCTGAAATATTGAAAACTATGACTGCCAAACCGTTGGTTGTAATGGATCATCTTGTAATTTGAATGTGTAGTCAAAATAACTGAACAACTACCCTGCCCCAGGTTAAGCATAAAGGTTTAGATCCGAAAGGAACTCTTACTTCTTGGATCGAAGTGGCAAATTAGGGATTAACTCCTTATCTCTCCAGTGTTTGGTAATTGAAACAATGTCTGTACATCATCGACAAGATTTTATCCGAAAGCAAACCGCAATAGCTATGGGTATTTGTTTTCATCATCCTCCCTTAAACATTTGCATAATCAAAAGTTTTGAACAAAAGGTATATATATGTATTTTTTGAAATAGAAAGTGTAAAGACATAAATAAACAGATGAACTGAATTCAAAAGATTGCAAATGCTCATTTAATTAATCAAAGAAGTACAAACATAATCGAAAGCAAACTGCTTAGAAAAATACAAGGAAAATGAAAACATAAAGGAAACAAAGGCTTAGTGGCTAATCAGTAAACACAAATGAGCTGTCATGTCTTGAAACACTAGGTTTTAGGGAGAACTGGCTGAAGTTGACTGAAGCTTCAAGTTGCATGCCCTGGCAAAGGACTGTCCTTGACATTTGGATTGGTATCACAGAAGGAGAGGGTCTTGTCTCTGAACAACTCTTTCACTCTTGTCTTCAAAGTAAAACAATGTTCCAAATCATGGCCTGCTCCACCCTGATGAAATTCACAATGAAGATCTTCCCTGTAGCCTGGTGGGAGAGGATCTGGAGGAGGAGGCATATGTCTAGTGGTTATCAAACCTCTCTGGACCAAACCAAGATATAACTTAGTGTACGTCATGGGAATAGGGTCAAAGTGAACCCTATCACGATTTTGAGCTTGTCTCGCATGTGGATGTTGGGGAGCTCTAGCCGGTTGAGCAGCAATCACAGGAGCAACAACAGCAACATAAGCTTTATTATCATGTTGATCCATGTATTGAGGTCTTCTACCCACAGCTAAAATAACATTGGTCTGATCTTCCCTCTTCCTTTGGAAATTCCCAAAAGGCTTTTTTGTATTGTTGGAAGACTCAGCAGCGGCTTTGGACACTTTACCATTCTTGATTCCTTCTTCAAGTCTTTGTCCAATGGTAACCAGGTCAGTGAAACTGGAAGAGACACTTCCGATCATCTTTTCCCAATAGAAGGGAGCCAGTGTATCCATGAACATACCAGTCATTTCTTTCTCAGCTAGAGGAGGTTCAACCTGAGATGCCAACTCTCTCCAACGTTGAGCATACTCCTTGAAGGATTCCCTCTCCTTCTGAGACATATTCTGGAATTGACGGCGATCAGGTGCCATGTCCAAGTTATACTTGTATTGTTTCACGAAAGCATCCCCCAAATCTACCCAACTATGGATACGATCTTTCTCAAGTCCCATGTACCACTTCATAGAGGCACCACTCAAACTGTCTTAAAAACAATGAATAAGCACTTTGTCGTTCTTGGCGTAAGTAGCCATCTTGCGACAGTAAATCGTTAAATGGAGTTTTGGACAAGTGTGCCCCTTGTACTTCTCAAACTCTGGAATCTTGAACTTGGAAGGCATGACAAGGTTGGAAACCAAACACATGTTGCTTGCATCAATGTCGAAGAAGTCATTACCCTATACAGCCCTTAGTCGTTTATCAATAGCTCGATATTGCTCACGACCGACTTCAGGTTAAACATAATCTTCATGATCATCACCTTGAGCACTGGCAGCATGGTACTCACAGGGAACTGGGCCAGTATGAACCACAGGTCTAGGTTCAGTAAAAACAGGAACTTGAAAAGCGGGTGCCTGATCGACCATAGAAGTAGTAACATGAGGTGGAGAGTAGTTACGTGGCAAACCAAACTCCGGCCAAGTTGAAGGTGGAAACTGGGTAGGCTGAGGTTCGACAATAGCGTTTTCAACCTCTTGGATCACTGTCCTCTGAGGTGGATCTCCTCTGGCAATCAAAACTTGATGCATTTCAGTCAGCTTCGTCACACTCGTTTTCAACTCCTCAATTTCCATTCGGACCTCAGCATTATGAACCTCTTGTTCTGACATCATGCGTCTGCGGTACACTCTGGTTCTGTATCGGCTACGAAGAATCAGCTTGACGGTTGATAGATGACTGAAAGACAAAGACAGTTGGAATGAGGTGACAGACAACTTGGATGTATGCATGAATCAATGCAAATGATGCAAATGATATACAATGTCATGCAATACAGGATGCAATTACATGCAACAAGATCAAAGGTTCGAGATCATATGCATGGAGTCTGGGTAAAGAACCAACCACAAGGTGTGTACTAGGGGTAAAGTACCTACACAACGGGTTCTAAGAGTTCCCAGAATCATTGGCCCATCTTTCGGATATTACCGACTTCCTGACTCAACTCGGTAATCAATAATATTCTCAAGAGAGTCTCATCTGAGTGTAGCATCGCGTATCAACTATTTTGGATTTACACTCTCATAGTCATCGCACTACATCCTAAAAAAAAGGCCAAGTGGGGTAAATGGGTTCTACGGTCCTCAGCATTAACGGCTCTCAGGTCGAAAGTAGTAATGTTTTCACGACTGAACTCGATCAACAAAACTATATCCGAGGAGGCCTCTGGTGAGTGGTGGATTCTCGATTCAGCTTATTTGGGACTCAACTCCCTATAAGCCTACTCGAATATACCACAGTCCTATCATAAGAGCACTCAAGTCTGGGTTAGGAGTTATCTCACCACACATGTATCGTCAAACCCTGAAAAACAGAAAAAAAATCCAGACAGATAGCAAACAATAATAATAGCACAAAAAACACAAATAAAACAAGTTAGGCTTAACCCTCTTGTGGTGTCCCCAGTGAAGTCGCCATTTCTGTCGCGGTGAGAATCGGATATCAAGCTATCAATTAACTTGTATCGCAATTCATAAAATTCACCACCGAACTTTAATTTATCCAAGGGAAGGGAAAGAGATCGAGAAACCCTAAAAATATGCTAAGTTAAATGACGAGGCTAAAAGCTAAGCAATCAGAGATCAAATGTACGGTGGTTGGTTATACCTAGGGAAGGTGCTAGCATCCTAAGTATTCGTAGTACTCTACGGGAACCTCTTGTAATATCTATGTTTGTGCTCAATTGTCTGCTAACTGAATGAGAACTAAAACGGGAATGATGAAAAAGAGACAAATGAAAGATGAAGAAAATAAAAATGTGAAAGAGAAAAGAATGTGAAAAAGAAACTGTGCTCGCCAAGGATAAACCTTGTGCCTACGTATTCCCTCGTGCAATAGGAAAGTCAGAGCGTCGTAGTTCAGAAAACTACGGGTAGAAGGAGAAAAACTTGAATGCAAAGCTGGTGAAAATGACTGTAAGGTGAAGAGATCAATTGCAATCTCTGATGAAAGAAGGAATGAATGGTGTAAAAGTGGTAAAGGAAGAAAGCTAAAGTGGGACACGCAAATGGTACACGAAATGACAATAAGTCAACAAAACGTCTGCTTCCCTTGGACCAGGTCACAAGTGTCAGAAATAAATAAAATCGAAAGAGCTCACCTATCTAATATTTGAATTAATAATATCTAAAATAATTAAATAATTAAATTAAAATAAAAAGTCAAATCAATTAAATTAAAATATTTTTGAGTTTTTTATAATACAATATTTCCCTAAATAAACTAAGATGAACCTAACTAAGTTAAACTAACTAAAACTAAAACTAAACCAAGCATATTTTTTCTTATATATTAACTAAAATTCCTAAAAATGCATTAATCACTAATTAATCTAAATATGACCAAATAATAAAACCTTAAACTAAACAAAAAAAATGATTTTTAATATTTAAAAGAATTAACTACGTAAGCTAAAAAAATAAAAAAAAATAAACTAAACTTTTATGATCTTGGAATTCTCACTAAACTAATACTATGATTTTTTTATATAAAAAAAAGAGTTAAAAATAGCTTAAACCTAAATAATTATATAAATTAAAGTCTTAATCTAAACTAGCAGATTAATTAACTAAATTTATATTAATCCTTAAAAGATATAAGAAAATTAAAACTAAATACAAATCAATAAAAACAAAAAAATGGACCAATGGTATTCATGAGGATGCTGGGTGATTTTAATAGACAAACGTGTGACAACAGAAACATAATGGGACTAAGTCCAAACTAACAATAAAATATAAGATAAATTTATATTAAAAAAAAAGAAACAATATAAGAATTAATTAAAACAAATAAAAAAAATGGGCCTGGGACCTAATCTAAAACAAACTAAATAATTCGTAATAAGTGACTCAATACAAATAAATAAATGAAAAAAAAGTAAAATAAAGAGAAAATAATGTGAAGAATGGATAAGGTTACCAACAAATATCACTCCCAAGAAAAAGCTTCGTTTCAAGCTCTATGAATACCTCTCTCAACGTCTCAAGCAATCTCTCCTCTCTCGATGCTTGCAACGGCCGACTTCTGCAGCGGCTTCAGTCTTCTCCGGCGACACTCTTTCTTCTGTGTTCTGAATCACACTCCCTTTGGTGCGATTTGTGTTGCTTCCGTGCGTCGGCGGTGATGAAGGTTTATGGAGGTAGTATGGGGTTAGTTTTTTAATGGATGTGTTTATTGGAAACGAATTTTGGGTAAAGGTGTGGAAGTTGTTTGATGACTTTTATTGTGGTGAGTTATTAAAAGGTTTAGTTTAAATGGAGAGATCGTTGGTTTGAGGATTTTTAAGGTTGAACACTATTTTTTTTAGGATTAAGCAGAGGATTTTTTTTTTGTTTTTGAAAATTGTTCTTGGTATTTTTTTTGCCCTCCCCATTCATGAAAGTTCTCTCCTTATGAGTGTCTCTCAATTCAAATTTTAATTTTTTGTGATTGGTCTCATGACCCCTTTTCAATATGCAGGTCTTGTGTGGCTTTGTCTGTGAAAAGTTGTTTTTTATTGCATATTTGTGTTTGGTTTAATTTGTGTATGTTTTGGAGTGGAGGAAGTGGAGCAGAGGTAGCAGGCTGTATATCTTAGGCGGAACAGTGATGTAATGGGGGATATGCAGGCAATGTGGGATGTAGTGGAGCAGACTGATTTATGGCTTGTAGTGGTACGAATACTACTTAAACTAGTAAACTAATCTAATGAAATTAAATTAATTCAACTAATAAACTAGATTACAAAATTAGACTATTTAAACTATAAACCCAAGAAAAAAAAACTATTAAACTAATTAACATATAAGATTAAAACTATTAAATTAATTTAAAAAAACTATTTAAAACTAATTAAATTGTACTAATTAAAAACACAACCTAAATACAAATTAAACTAACTATAAATAATTGATCAAGACTAATCTAACAAAAATAATCTAATTAAAATAACTTAATTCAAATGTTAAACTTAAATTAAAAATAAACTTAAAATAAAGCTAAACTTAAATAAAAATTAAACTAATATCAAAATTAAATTAAAATTAAATCTAAAAAATCTAATATAGTTAATTAACTAGAAATTAAAATTAAATTATAAAATGAGATTAAAAAACCTATTATTAAACCGAAACAAAATCTAAAAATCAAGAATACAAATAGAATGACGTGAAATGATAAAATCGATTAAAATGCAATGATTAATGATTAATGAAATATTTAACTAAAAATGCAACGACGACTGACTATCGACACTACGATAAAAATGCGACAAGTGAATGAAAATTATTTATAAAAAAAAACAGTCAAAATTTAGGATGTGACAGAGCCCTAGCATTTTCCCAGACTTGTCATCATACATATTGATGTCTTTAGCATTTACTTTACTAGATGATTGACTCATTTTTTAACAGAATGGAAAAACTTGAGCGAATGGAGAGTAAATAATATTCTGAAGCCAATAGAGAATGAGAAAAAGTGAATCCTTGCTTGTAAGGATAAACCTGATAAAAATCAACTTTGCAATCAACCTTATTTCTTGTGCACCATAAAACATATGAGAGAGAGAGAGGCTTTCTTGTCTTCATTGCATGCCTCATTAGCTTTGACAACTATAAACTCTCACATATGCAAATACCAATAGCACCCCTTAATATTTCAAAATGAACTGCATCCAAAGCTTTAGTGAATATGTCAGCCAACTATTTTTCAATTTCTATATGCCCAGGATTGACAATTTTGTCTTCCATAAGTTCCTATATGAAATGATGGAAAATGTCAATGTGTTTGGTTCTACCGTGTTGAATATGATTCTTTGAAATATTAATAACACGTAAGTTATAACAGAATAATGTCATCATATCTTGTTCAACATTGTACTCCTTCAACATTTATGTCATGTACAACAATTGAGTGCAAATGCTCCCTGCAACAATGTACTCAACTTCAGTAGTAGATAAAGAGACACAATTTTTCTTCTTGTTGAATCATGAGACAGAATTATTGCAAAGAAATAAACACCCATTAAATGTGCTTTGTTTTATCATTTGCACTTCCAACCCAATCAACATTACAAAACCTATTAGCATTGAATTGGTACTATGTGAATAGAGAATACCATAGTCACAAGTTCCATTTACATTATTCAAAATTCTCTTCACTTTAGTGAGATGACTAGCCTTGGTTCCACCTTCATATCTTGCATAAAAACCAATTAATAAAGTTATATAAGGTCTGCTTGTTGTGTTCGTAGAACACACTACCAATCATGCTTTAGTGTCAACTTTAATCTACATTAACACCCTTTTCATCTTTGATTATTTTCATATGTGGTGTAACATGAGTTCTCTTATAACTTGCATTTTCAATCCCAAACTTCCTCACTATACTCTTGGCATACTTGATTTGAGATACAAAATTGTTGTCTTCCATTTGCTTAACTTGAAGATCAAGAAAGTAAGTGAATTCTCCTACAAGAAGCATATCAAATTTTGACTTCATTTGTTGGACAAAATGTTCCACCATCTGGTCTAACATCCCACCAAACACTGTCATCAACATAAATTTGGGCTATCATGAGCTTTCCCCAATCATTCTTCACAAATAGAGTTTTATATATTCCCCCATTTTGTATCCATTGTTGACCAGAAACTCAATAAATCTTTAATACCAAGCTTAAGGGGCTTGCTTTAAGCCATAAAGAACTTTCTTTAAATTGTACGCATGATTTGGAAAACAATGATAAAAAAATCCTTTTGGTTTCTCAAAATAAACTTCCTCATTAATATAGAATACAGGAAGGCACTTTTAGCATTTATTTGAAATAATCTGAATTTAAACATGCAGGAAATTCAAAGTAACGGTCTAATGGACTGAATTTTTTAGAAACTAGAGCAAAAGTCTCATCATAATCAACTCCTTATATTTTAGTGTACCCTTAAGCAAATAACCTTCCTTTGTTCCTTGTAACATTATCGTGATCATAAGATTTGTTCTTGTAAATCAATTTGGTACCAATGACATACAAGAAGCTAAAAAATCACCAGAAGTTGAGTTAAAAGGATTACACACATTCATACAAGCACTCATTCATTATTATAATAGACACTCAAGTTAATACTCACACCATAGTTAGTCTGGCACATACTCTTACTCCCTCATTTTGCTACAATTTGGAAAAGGTATTTGAATAATTAAAACCAGGGAGATACTACCAAACATCTTAGAATCAAATCCAAAGAATATCATAACAGATCCAGAATATTTTAGGAATTATTAAATATCCAACAACAAAAAAAGTAACATATAATCATACTAAAATAGTAAGAATTGGAACTATCAGTATTTAGACTTAATCTTTAGACTATCCACTTGATTCAATGAAGTAACATGGCCTTTATTAGCATTTAAGTCATAATCATAAATTTGAACATGTATTTCTACTAAGATTTCATCTTTGTTACAAACTTCTTCCCAATCACAGATGCTCCAACAGATGGTCCAGTATGTGCCTCAACATTGGATTCATTCTTCTCGAAATCAGTCTTCTTTGATCATGGAGCCCTAGCCTTCTTCCTAGACTTATCATCCAACATATTAAGCTCTTTAGCTTTAGCTTACTAAAATATTGATTAATTTTTGAACAGAAAGGAAAAACTTGAGAGAATGGGGATTAAACAATATTCTGAGTCCAATAGAAAATTAGAAAAAGTGTATACTTACTTTTAACGATTGACTAGATAAAAAGTAAATTTGCAAACAACCTTATTTCTTATGCTCCATAGACCATAAGAGATACACTTTCTTCTCCTCCTTTCATGCCTCCCTAGCTTTGACTGATATACACTCTAACATATGCAAATACCAACAGCACCCCTTAATTTTCAAACTGAATTGCATCCAAAGCATTAGGGAATTTGTCAGCCAACTGTTTTTCAGTTGATATATGCTCAAGATTGACAATTTTACCATCCAAAATTTCCCTTATAAAATGATGGCAAATGTCAATATGCTTGGTTCTACTGTATTGAACAAGATTCTTTGAAATATTAATAACATTTAAGTTATCATAAAATAATGTCATGACATTTTGTTCGATATTGTACTCCTTCAACATTTGTTTCATACAGAGCAATTTAGTGCAAATGGTCCCTACAACAATATACTCAGCTTCAACAGTAGATATATAGACACAATTCTTTTTCTTGTTTAACCATGAATTTAAGTTATTGCCTAGAAAGAAACATCCATTAGATGTTATTTTTCTATCATCTTCACTTCCAGCCTAATCAGCATTATAATACCCTTTTAGCATTTAATTGGTACTATGTGAATAGAGAATACCATAGTCATAATTTCCATTTAACTTTTTCAAAATTCTCTTCACTTTATTGATATGACTAGCCTTTTGTTTACCTTCCTATCTTGCACAAACACCTACTGAGAAAGTGATGTCAGGTTTGCTTGTTGTGTTGGTAGTGTAGTCTAACAATCATGCTTCAGTATAAACTTTAATCTACATCAACACCCTTTACATCAACACCCTTTTCAATCCCAAACTTCCTAACTATACTCTTAGCATACTTGATTTGAGACCCAAAAATGTTTTCTTCCATTTGCATACTTTGAAGACCAAGAAAGTAAGTGTGTTCTCCTACAAGATGCATATCAAATTCATATTTTATTTGTTGAGGAAAATGTTCAACCATCTAGTCTAATAGCCCATCAAGTACTATGTCATCAACATAAATCTAGGCTATCATGAGCTTTCCTCACTTATTCTTCACAAATATAGTCTTATCTATTCCTCCCCCTTTGTATCCATTGTTGACCATAAACTCAATTAATCTTTCATACCAAGCTCAGGGGGCTTGCTTTAAACCATAAAGAGCTTACTTTAAATTGTACACATGAACTAGAAAACTAGGATCAATAAATCCATTTGGTTTCTTAAAATAAACTTCCTCATTAAGATACCCATTCAGGAAGGTATTTTTATTAATTATATGTAATAATCTAAATTTAACCTGGAGGAAATTCCAAGTAACAGTCTAGTGGAATCAATTATAGCAACTGGAGCAAACGTCTCATCAAAATCAACTCCTTATATTTAAGTGTACCCTTAGGAAGATAACCTTGCCTTGTTCCTTGTAACATTTCTCTGTTCATCAGATTTGTACTTGTAAATCCATTTGGAACAAATGACATACAAGAAGAATCAAAAACACTAGAAGTTCATTTCACAGGAGTACACATAATCATATAAGCACTCATGCATGATTAGAGTATAGGGGTGTGTAAAATATCCGGTTGTAAGACCTAAATCCATAACTAAATCCAAATTCGTTTTAAATATCCGGATATAATTGAATGTTTATTAACCGGTTTAGTTTTTAATGGTTTTAGTTATACATTCATATAATACATATATAATTAAATGGTTATTAACCGGTTGATTTTTTTTGGATCCGGTTATAATCCATTTACTATCCAAAATCCATATTTTTTAATTTTCAAAATAAAAAATATATATATTTCTGATTTTTTTTTTAACTGGATTTTTTTTTAAAAAACCGGTTATATAACCATTACCAAATTTATATCTGGTTTTATAACCAGTTTTGATTAAATTGTGGTTTTGGTTATAAATAAATGGTATGGAAATGATTATGGTTTGGTTTTTTAAAATAATTGACCATGCACACCCCTATTAGAGTATACACTCAAGTCAATACTCACACCACAGACACATACTCTCACCCCTTCCCCTTTTGCTACAATCTGTCAAAGGTATTGGAATAATTAAAACCAGAGAGATAATATCAAACAACTTAGAATCAAATCCAAATAATATCATAACAGATCCATAATAGTTTAGGAATTATTAAAGATTCAACAACAAAACAAGGAAAATATAATCATACTAAAAATGAAACACTTGGAACTATCAGTCTTTATACTTGGATCTGGGTTTCACATTTGTCCCATTTTTGCAGGATTATAAAGTAAATCTAACAATGACAAAAAAACACAATTATTTTCATCCTGGTTTATTTTTAACGAAGTTACTCCAGTCCACCCATCAAGGTGATTTGCCTTATTAAAATGACTAAATCCAATAACCATCAACATGATTACAACCACAATGGAAACTACCATTGCCTTCTTGAGAATCCTGGGTCCCAAAGTCTCTCAAGCAATCAACCTCCAAGTCGTCAAAAAAGCACTTGGCCCTATTGAGTATCAAATTATCTCAAATAACCACTCAAGGAATCATCTAGCTACCTTCACAAGGATTTACGCTATCTTTCTCAAAAAGGATTTTCAAGCTACCTTCAACAAGGATTTAAGCTACATTTCTATAAAGGATTTTCTCGTGTACACTTAATGCTTCTTACAAGCATATTACACAAATGAAGTACATAAACACCTAAGTGTTTCTAGAAAGATGTGAGCAACAACACATTGCTTTCTAATACAAAAATATCTAATGATAAATCTCTAAGAGATTATAAAGTACACTAGTTTTGTATTTCTTAAAAGCTATCTAGATGAGCACTATGACTTATTTTCATGAGCTTTAAGCTTCTTTCTGATGTACTCTTTTTTGAGCAAATAATACTTCTTCTATTTTAACCATCAAGATCAACTACATTACTATGTTTCACTTATTGATGTTTCACTTGACTAATTAATCATGGTGTTAGCATAATACATTATTGTGTACACATACATGCATTAGTTTTAGCTTTTCTTTACTAAGCCACAAAGTCTTCTTTTCATTTAATCTTCAACCTTTAACTTGCAGTATCTTCATAACTTGCTTGAATTGTTGTGACTTGCACACTTGATTTGTTCTTCAGCATGTTGCAACAGCTTCAATGGTATTTCATACCATTTCATGAATCAACATCTTGGCTCTTAATCAGCCAACATAGTTTCTTTTCTTCATTGTTGTTCGTATTCATGAATATCTTCATTAAGTTCATGGGCTAACCAACTAACTAACATTTTCTTCAAGCTTCCAAGTCTTCGATTTATAGAGCTTGAGAAAATAGAGTCGTTGGAGGGCAATGTTGGAAACATATTCCAAAAATAATATTCCAATGTTCATATGAAGGAATGGTTAACATCATAGTACTGAAAAGTTGTCCTTGCGCCACCTTATCGAGGTATAGGTCACAAAGTCTTAGTAGTTTTATATTCAGCATAATGCCATTTTGATCTTTAGTCTTCTAGTATCTTTAAAGGCTTCAAATGTGAATTTGATTAAGCTTGTTGTATAAGAGTCATTCTTTCAATCTTCAGAACCTAAGTCTTCAAAATCTTATATCTTCGTTCAACAGAACCTTGTCATAATAATCTTCAACACTTGGTCTTCAAGAAGCATAATCTTCGATATCTTTAGAACCCATTCAACCAAAACCTTGTTTTCATAATCTTCATATTTCATTAAGCGCATACTTTGTCTTCAGAATCTTCAGAACTTGTTTGCCAGAACCTTGTCTTCAGAATCTTTAGAACTTGAACTTCGGATATAATGTCTTCAGAACTTGTTCGACAAAACCTTGTCTTCAGAAACTTTAAAGTTGTAACATTAGAAGGGCATTTCTTGTAAAGCCTTCTAGGCTTACTTATAAAGTCTCAATCAAAAACCTCATTACTAACGTTCCTTAGATCCATTGTATTAGAAGCATTTCTGAGTCTTGACTTTATCAAGTCTAACATATGTTTTCATCTAGAGTGTTAATATCATAATCTGATGACATCTCACATCCTTCTATCAGAGTCAGAATCTTTCGAGCAAAAGCTACACACCAGATAGAAACCATAAAGTACATAATTATTCTCATAGATAACATGTGCAATCAGCATCAAAACTCAAGGTCAGGTGTATAACTCATCTTGTTCTTACGTTTATGCTCTTGGAGCCACTTTTATTGCAAATGGAAATCTAGGTTGCTTTCCTTTCATGCATATCTCACCTGACTTCTTAGGCTTCACAATCCCAGGAATGACATGTACAATCTTCTTAGAACTCATATGCCTTAAACTTATGAGGTCCAAATGCCGCAATCTCTTGTGCCACAACTCACTATAACCTTCAAAACCTTATGCATTAAGGTATTTAGTTTTAGCTATTTCCACATTCACCTTGAATGTTTTGTTACTTTCCTGTTCAAACGGCATAATCAGCTTCTGATCAGAATCATAAAACTTTAAGAGATTGTCTTTCAGAGTAACTGAGAAACCTTTCTTAATTAGCTGACCTACACTCATCAAATTGCTCTTCATTCCAGGTACATACATACATCCTTGATCAAAAAAGTCTTTCCATTCTTCACTCTAACATTGACATTTCTCATTCCGTCATCATTCAGATACTTATCATCATCACATCTAATCATTTTCCTCTTCATATAGTCAAAATTAATCAGCCATTGTTTGTTTCTAGTTAAGTGATTTGAGCAGCCACCGTCCATATACCACCATTATACCAAATATCTACCATCAGACTCAAAATCCATCAATAACACAGGTTCATCATCAGAATCTCCTTTGGCTATGTTTTCTTCTTCTGATTTCCTTTCCTTGTTTGTCTAACAGTAAGCAACAAAGTGACCAAACTTCTTACAGTAGTAACATTGAAACCTCTTATTGTCAAACTTATCCTTTCTCTTATGATGTTTCTTCTTATTAGAGTTTGATACTTCTTACTTATGATAACCACCATCATATATGTTCTTAACCTCTGACCATGATTGCTTATGATTCTTCTTACTAATTTTTTTTAGAGCATGTTGTACCTCTCTTTCAGAGGTTCTCTCAGTCATATGCAACTCTTGTATCTCTAGACTACTCTACAATATGGGGGTATTTGGTATTTTGAATGATGTCAAAACTTATATGGTTCAGGAAGATATATGGGATCACAAAATGTTGGCATAAAAATTCATCAGAAAGTGTTTTTGTGATGGTTCAAGATGAATGAGTCGACTCATAAACCTCAACAGGTCGACTCATTCAGTTGAGAAAGTTTGAGTCGACTCAACTGATGATTTAGGTCGACTCAAATGAAGGCCATAACACTTTGGAACTCACGGGTCCCAACAGACTAACTGAGGGCATTATTTAGGTAGACTCAAAGCTTTCAACAGGTCGACTCAAAGCATCTTTTAGGTTGACACATTCATAAGTTCTCAACAAGTCGACTCAAAGACTCATGCAGGTCGTCACATTCCTGTAGTGAGGCGCCTATCACATTTTTATCTCTCTTGTTTATTTTAAGTTTTTCCATTATGTTCTCCTTCAAGTATAAATAGTTGCAGATATTATTTTAGTCAATAACAAGAAAAGTGAAATAGATACACAAGTGCTCTCTTCATCTTCTCCTTCTCTAGCATTCATCAACAACTACACACAATAATTTTTGTTGATCAAAGTGGAAGATTCAAGGTGATAACGTTTAAATGGTAAAATCGCGATTTCAGTTTGGGTTGAGAGATTTATGGGTTTTTATTGAATAAAACTTGAGGGTTTGTCCTCCAAGATCATTGTGATTTGGGGGTTTTGCAGACATCATTCGTTCGTAGATTTAGCCGAATGAAGAGATTTGAAGATCAAGGTGATTGTTCAACCATATCACGTTACCCGAAGGATTGCAAAGAATGGTGTGTGTTCACAAGTATCGAATTAAAGAGGTCGTGCTCAAAGTTTGGAGAATAGTAGATTCTTGCAAGAAGGGAGCAATTAATTTGAGTTTTGTTCGACACGCGTGAAGGACTTGATTCGACTAGAATCAAGGGGCAAAGAGAAATATATCTACCATTACAATTAGGATTGGTTTGTCGTTCCTATTTTCTATTTGTATAAACATTGAAATTTTAATAAAATGTCCCAATTCAGTTTGTGAATTGGGGGCAGAGGTACCCTTAGCGAGGACGGTAGGGGAACTGCCTAAACAAATTCTTGTGTCTTCCGTATTTTTCATTCCGTAAATTTTCTGCACAAGTTGAAATAATTGAGTTTTGAAAATTTTGTTTTGCATAGTTTAGTGCACACCAAGTGTTTGTGAAATTGTTGCTATCATTATTACATAACAACCTTAGAGAAAATTATGCACTAGACTATTTGGAAAAACACACTAAGTGTGTTGTGCACACCAAGTGTTCGACAAAATTTCAAAACACATTATTTCTTGTTGATTGTGCTTATTTCTTCTCTCTATAAATTGTTGGAAGTAGTTTAATAAATTGCTTCAAATTTAAGTGATTAATTTGCTTGGTATTGATTCATTGATTCATCTTTATTATCCCATTTGGTTTGTTACGCATATCCGATCACCGGTGACTTAAAATAATTTAGACGTGATTTTTCCGAGGAACTTCCGCAAAATATTTTTCAATTAATTTTTTAAAAGTAAAATTTTAAAAAGGGATCTATTCAACCCCCTTCTAGATCTGCGCCATCGTCTAACATACATCTCTTCAATTCTCATGATGTTAAGGTCCTTAGAATGTTCAATTGTTATAACAATGTAATCAAATTGAGGAATAAGTGATCTAAGTACATTTTCAATGATTATTTGTTCAGAGAGAGTCTCTCCATAATATTTCATCTCATTTATGATCAGAATAACTCTGAAGATGTAATCAGGTATCTTCTTATTGTTCTTCATATTGAGATTCTCATATTTCTTACGTAGATACTGAAGCTTCACCTTCTCCATTGATGCATTGTCGTCATATCATCGTACCAATGTGTCCCACGCAACCTTCATTGTCGGTTAATCAACAATTTTCTCAAACATATTCACATCTACACACTGATTGATGTACAACAACGCCTTTTGATCCTTCTTCCTCATTTCTATATGCATGATTCTTTGTGCTTCAATTGCATATGATGCAACCGTTACGTATAACCGTCATTGACAAGATCAAGAATATCAAGAACATCTGGAGCACCAAACAACACACACATCTGAGCCATCCATCAGTTCCAATTATTTCTATCAAAGACTGGAAGCTTTGCGTTCAAGCTAATGTTTCCATCGTTCACTTCATTCTAGTGAAAAATCACTCAAATATCACTAACACTTGTGTTTCCTTATCCCTCACAATCAAGAAATGTGGTTTTATTTCGATTTCAAACTTCAATTCATTGTGAATTTCATAAACTAAATCAATCACAAAAGCCTCATGTACACTCGTGTTTCTTGATCTAAATCTGAAACAGAGCTCTAGATACCAATTCTTGGTGCACAAGGTTAAAGATATAGAAGATGAAAATGGAAGAGAGAGAATGTAATTTGTAACTAACTTTCTAACAGAAATTGAAAATTTAGAATTTGTTACAAATGAAACTGAATTTTGTTTTATACTATAAGAACCAAATGAAAATCAAATGCAAATGAAATAAACTCTAACTTAAATGTAAATTTGGATTACACTTTAATGGTGAATATATATGATTAGGAATAAATTTCTCAATGTTGTCAGCCAAATAAAGAATTAAATAATTAAATTTTTTCCTTGGATGACATCACTAAGAAACCTTTCAAATGTTTTTATTGACAAAACAGTGTAATCTTTCCCATTGATTGGTAGTCTAACTGAAGGAATAAATAACTTAATATTTAAATAAAATTAAATTAAAAAAATGAAGCCTTTATAAAAGAAATAAAGTATAAATTGTAGTTTATGGGATTCGAAATATGTCCCTTAGTTATTTTTATCTTTGGTTATGTATCAATCAAAGGAATAGATTGTATTTTTAAAAAAAAATATGTGATGCACCCAAAGTTTATATTATAGTTTTTTATTGTGTGAGGTGAAAATTTTATCATAAAATATAGGGTTAAATATGCCAGGGGTCCTCATAAATATCACATCATTCAATTTTAGTTCCTATAAAAATTTCCTTCAAAGAATGGTTATCATAATATTTTTCTACCGCATTTTTGGTCCCTCTTGATAACGGCCGTTAACAGAAGCTGATGTAGCATGTCATGTGAATTTTTTTATGTGAATGAACATATATGTGATAATGTCAGCATGTCAAAAATGATGATATGTATGTCATGTGGCAATTTCTTCCTTTTTTAATTTTTTATATCCATAAATCCAAAATTTGTAGCTAATCTCAAGTTAATTCCTAGCTAAATGCCGATTCATATTTCATATTGATAAGTATCAATTTTCTCATTTTTTTACATTTGGTTAGTATTATCCTTCAATATTCTCTTGTTTTTTGATGATTAGGATGGATGATTTTTTTATGAATCTATTAGGGGCAGTTTAGAAATCACATACGTATAACGAACCACAAAGTTGTAAATTGTAATTCCATGAGATATAAATGATGGAAAGTTTCATTCATGCCAAAAGAAAACACAAGAGACAAATCACAAACCAAAAAATATAAAAGGAAACACAAGAGACAAAACCAAAAGAAAACATGAATCAAAATGAGATTAACCAATTGTCTTTGCTTTGAATGACAAAGATCTTTTGCGTCTACTGACAATGTATAATGAATTCTTAATAGCCAACATACAAATTGACAAAGATTTCAGTGCAAATCTTTCAGGGTAGTTGTGTTGGACATGTTCCCAAGGAAGAGATTTCAAGTAGTTCATCTGTAAGTGCTTTGATTTATAATGTAATCATCCCTCAATGTGATGCAGAGAGGATGCTCTTTTGTACAGAGTGCAAAGGTTAGTCCCCTCGGTACAATTAGTTACTCCATTTTTATAAAATTTTATACAATCTAAAGCATTTCTCCCTTTATCCATTACCAAAAAGAAAAGAAATATGGTATACAAAAAGTTGCAAAGATTTTACAATGTGATATAAAAAGGTGTAGTTAATGTGCTCTTGAAGTGTGTGCAATAAGAAGCATAACCATTACCAACAACATTAGTAGCAACATAGTGATTATTTCATAATATGGAAACTTCAGCTTTGGTGATTACTTTAAAAAACAAGTTATTCAATAGGTATAGTTTATAATAGTGTCCATTTGTAATTCTACAAGCGTTTCTAAGAAACTTGAAGTGGAACTCTTGTATTTCTGCACCACTTTTTCTTGTTCCATATTTTACAAGTATTTTTTTTCATGGAAGTTTACACAATTTCATGCAAATTCATGAAAAAAATGAAGTTTAAGTCATAAGAATAAGAATGATGTATTTAGTTAAAAATTAGTTTAGAATTAGTTACAAATTCTGAATATATGAATAAAAAAATTAAAAAGAATGAAAGAAATTATCATATGACATATATATATCATATTTTTTTGTCATGTTGGCACTGCCATGTGTATGTCCAATCATCAAAAAAGTTTAACGTGACATGGCACGTCACCTTCTATTAACGACTGTTATTAGGAGAGACCAAAAGTGTGGAGGAAAAATATTAGGAAGATTATACTTAGAAGAAATTTTTTAGAGGATTAAAAGTGAAAATGATCATATTTAAAGGGACTAAAAATTTATTTAACCCTAAAATATATTATTTATAGTAGCATTGGTTAATAGATCAATTTTTACTGAGATTGTTTTGTGCAATTTTCTTTCTTCTTTACACCCACAAATAAGTGTTTTTGGTGTGTTTTAATCATTCATTGTAAAACCATTAATCAACTAATCACATGATTAATCGACAAAACACTCAAATTCCCAATAGGATAACAATAATGAGATTATCATACAAATAACCTTAAGTTTAAATTAAATAAATATACAATATTCAATTTTTTTGAACAATATTTTAAAAATCGGACCAGTTATCGAACTGGTGAAGATATTGGGTCACTAGTTTATTGGTCGAACCATTGAGTCACTAGTCGAACCGCATGACTAAATTGGATAAAACCAGATAATTCAATTTAATATACCTGTCACTATATAAAAATTATATAGGTATAAACCGGTCGAAGCGGATGACTCGGTGACTGTTAGCTCCTAATTTCGACACCCATTTGATTTCAAGAAATATTGATTTAAGGATCATATACTGTAGAAGAGTAAGAATGCTTCAACTGAATCTTGATGAAGAGGTCTAAGTTGAAGACAACCATGGAAAACAAGGATTTGAACATAATATTTTCTAAGTATAGGAAATGTGATTCGACCGAACGTTCATGAGAGTGGTCGACGTACAACAGTTGAGATTCAATATTGGAGGGAAACTTATGGTTATTTTAATTTAAAAAAGGACAAGTGGCACATATTGGAAATTCAAGAGCATGCAAAGCGCCAAGTGATATATTTTTAGGAGTAAAACTTCCAGTAGCAGTTATCTTCAATTAGTATAAATAATGTAGTTCTAGTGTTAGAATGTGTATGAATCATATTGTACAAGTTACTCCATAAATGCTCAAAGTATCTGTGTGTAGAGAAACGAGTGAAAGCGAGAAAGTACGTGAATAGATCACCACCATATTTCATTCCAATGCAATTTCTATTCAAGTTTTTACTTTGAAGCCATTTACTTTGCATTCCTTTACTTTCAAGCAAATTTACCCTTCAACAATTTATTATTTTCTTTACTTGCTTATCTTTACAATTCCTTGCAATTTACATTCCATTGTATTTTACTTTCGACTTTAATTACTTTGAGTCTTGTTTGCTTTATTTTCTCTTTTATCAAAACACTTCATAAAGTTTGTTGAAGAGTTTATGACATTTTCACTGGAAAAACCAATTAAAATCAATTATAGCACATGTCCTATGATCAATCTGGTCGATCCTGTGAGTAACTGAGAAAATTTTGATGTTTTTAGAGGACCAACTGTTGTGTACTATTTTTCAGGTTAAACAAATTGGCACGCCTAGCGGGACTAGTGCTATAGTAACCAACTCTTAGAAGTTTCGTAACTTCCTTTAAAATAACCAACTTTTAGAGGTTTTATAACTTCTTCTTTACGTTTTCGTAGGTCAAAAGTGTTGTGTAATATTTTGTTTCATGCATTTAAGAAGTGGAAAGGTAGCCACTACAGACGAATAAATATCAAAGAAAAGAAATACAAGGAAAATGGCATCTAGTCAGGGGAATCCAAGGAATCCAAATCCCCATACGAATGGGTCGAATCCTCAACCAAGAAGTTTGACTACTCCAAACACCAACATCAATCCATAAGACATACCAAGGAATGATGTGGTACCTCCCCCAAATCCTTCGACGAAATGGTCAACAACACCAGCCACGGTTTCAAAACTAGTTTCTTTGATGGCATGAATGGGGATGGATGATATATAGACCTTATACTCAACCGGTGATGGAATACATTGGATTAAACCCTCAAACTCCACCACTAAATACAAAAATGTTTAGGTATTTCCTTCCCCCAGGGTTTTCACAACCTTTGCCTAGGAATCCAATCTATGTCATTCCAACGATGGTGATGCAAACCTTGCGTAATGCGCTTGTAGTGTTTTCAGAAAATGTGTTTTCTTCACCCTTGCAGGAATCAGGATCTAGAGTAAACATGGATTGAAATAGTCAAACCATATGATTGGGATATTCCACCCAAGGTCCTGGCTTGACGAATGAATCTACAACCTATTTAAGGCAGCAACTGGATAAAAGTAATATGCAGATGGTACAAACTTTCTCTCAAACCATGAGGGGAGTTTTTCAACCTTTGATCCAAAGTAATACTCAAACTAATCAACAATTGGAATCCCAAATGGCGCAAATAGCAGAATTAATGGGAGTACTTTCCCCTGTTCGACACCCAACTAGACAATACATGAGAGAAAATCAAGATGTTGACTTCAGGGAAAATGTCCAACAGGCGAATCCAGAAAATCAAGAGGTGGTCGAACCACCCAGGGTTGAACCTCTTAGAAACCAAATCCTTATTCCTGAAGAAGAAGAAGAAGAACCAAGGGTGGTGGTGGTGAATGTCGCTCCCGGGATTTTCATCCTAGTACAAACGCGAAAGTGGCGCGGAAAGGTTAGAGTCGCCAGCCAAACATTTTTATCCCAAAGGAATGGGAAAGGTAATGTTGCACAAACCTGAGGAAGAAAGAAAGGACAAGGTCCTGCGAACCAAAGATCTGAGTTCGGGAGTCGGTTACGAATTGAGAAGGTATTAGCACCCCAATCCGTCCGTCGTACCCGACGGGATCCACGCTTGCAAAAGAAACTGTTTCAAAGGGTGAGGGTATGAAAGCTGCAGCAAAGAAATGGAAAGAAACTGGAACTGGAAAAGAATTGAAATAAGAAACAGAAGAGAAAAATGTAGGGAAAATAAAGACTGTGCTCGAACGGGCCCTACCCCGCTGCCTACGTACCTCATCAGGATAATGAGGATCAGAGACGCCGTAGTTCCCCTAACTAGGGGTAGAAAAGAAATTGCTTGTGAATTAAAGGCTTGAACTGCCTATGCCATTGCTCAGGTGTTGCAGACTCGGACGACGAGTGCGTAACCGTCTTGCAAAGTGACAAGTAGGAGCAAGTTCGCGTACGGAGCGAATGAGGTGAGAAAAGAATTCCCGAAGGAAATACGCTTGTTGTTTGTTTGTGTTTTTTTTAGAAGCTTTTATTTGTGAAGGTTTGCATAGGTAAGTGTACCTAAGTCTTACTCAATGGGATGTGTACATCTCACATCATCCCGAAATGGAATGCGCAAGAGGCACACCTATCTATGGAGGAAATCCCCAAAGCTAGTCCCACAAGTAAAGGCTCAAGCACACTGGCCTATTACCCTTATTAAGTGTTTTTTTGTGTTTTTTTTGGTTAAGAAGTGTTTTTTTTAGCTTTTCTTTGTGAGGTACTCATGCTAAGACCTATCCAACACGAGTGATGACTCACACCTCGCCCCGAAATGGAACGCATGTGAGCATCTCATAGCAAAGTCTCATGTCACATGAAAGTACTCAACCTTTATTAAATGAATTAGAATTAAGTTTGAAGATGAGAAGAGAGAGCACCAAAGGATCTCAAAGGAAAAATTATAAAGGGTGACTAAAATAATCCTAAGTGTTACATGCATGGATATCCTAAAGGTTAGTGAGGTTTCTATCCTAATGAAGAAGGAAGAAGAAAATAGAAGAAGGGATGAGAAAGGCCTAGGCCCAACAACAAAGGGTTAGTAACATAAACATAAGAGGAAGATGAGAATTGGAGATGTGGAACTCAATTCCCACATCTCACACTTACCATAGCCCCTGCAAGGTTAGTATGCACAAAAAAATCCAGCAAAGTGACCAACACAATCATGGAATTGATCATGCTCAAAGGTTCTTGTAAACAAGAATCAAACATCATGCCAAACATTGCAAATACACGACTTACGCGTCGAAAACATGAAAGCATACATCCACCAGCAAGCAAGTCACCCTAAAATATCATGTTTAATGATCATGCAATGATCCATGGCAATTAAAACAAGCAAAGGGATCAAACAAGCTCAAAACAACACTAAAAAGCCATTCTGCTTCAGTGTTAACCGGTTAACCAAATGCGTTAACCGGTTAACCAGTTCAAACCTGCACAAAATACGCATGAAACAGGTGCGTTAACCGGTTAACCCTATGCGTTAACCGGTTAACACTGTTAAAACAGCAACAAATCCTGCAGAAAACAGCAACTCAAACAGCTTATTCAAATAATCTTGCACCAGACCAGCACTCAATTATACATGGAAAATTAGATCAATTCACATTAATCCATAACATTACGCTCATGAACAATAACATTCGGATCCGGATACAAATCAACCAATCAATTCATGCAACACAATCAAATACACAAACACATGGTAGGTTTAAAGCACAAGCATGCAAATAAGCTAAAAACAGAGTTAGATCTGAAATTAACCAACCTACAAAGCTGAGGTATGCTTTGGTAATTGTTGATTAAGCTGAAAATGAGAGATCTCACGCAAAACTTTGAAGATCCGATGCTAAGCTCCACACTCCATGCAAAATAAATGCAAGAACATGCTCTTGATGCAGAATTTTGGATCCAAAAGCACTTCTAGATCTCAAACCAATTCTGAATCTCCAATAAAACCAGCAAAAAGATGCAAAGAAGCTGTGAAATGAGGTTTAGTTCCAAGATCTACACACCTCAAAGCAAGGTTATGTGATCTTCAAAGAGGAACTCTTAGTGAATTTGGAAAATGGGAGAGAAAAGTGAGAGAATTGAGTGAAAATTCAGAAAAGAGAGTGAAAAATGAGGGAGAGCCCTTTGGTTTGGAGGGAAATGGAATAAATATGGTTTAGGTTTGGGGCCCAAAATTTTGGTTTGGGATCCAAAAATATGGCTTGGCATTAGCTTAGAAAGTGATTTGGATTTAGGATTGGAATGAGGCTTGGACAAATGCTCTAGATCCTTCTCTCAAATTCAAATTTAATTCAAATGAATAAAAATCAGAAAATTGGAAAATGGAGCCAAAACACACATGCTGAACTTGCTGCTGGAAATTCAAATTTCGCAGCCGTTAACCGGTTAACCATATGCGTTAACCGGTTAACGCATGGAAAATTTGAATTTCCCTCCCTTTGGTGGGAAACCTCAAAAATAAGCCGGCGCCTACCGTTTCAAGCTGATTTTGATCCTCATCCTTTCTTTTTTAAAGCTTTGAACATGATACAGAGCTTGTGCAAAATGATCCTGTGAGATTCTTGTCAGGTCACCATGCTCTTGATTTTTACTTGCAGTGCTTCAAATCTTCCAGATGGTTGGTCATATGCCTTATGCTAGAACATGTGAGTGTTATGCCTCATTTTTCTATGCAAAATGCTAAAGATATGATATGTTATGATGAATTATGACGTGATATGATGCTTAAAATGAAGAGGGCAAATTTGGGGTGTTACAGCTGCCCCTATTCAATCAACTGTTAATCTGAAAAGGATGAGAGCAACGGCTATCAGACATTTGAGATAAACTGTGATTGAATACCAAGAAGACCTGAAATTTGCACTCTGACGAAGAACGCAACTCTGGGAAATAGACCCGATTAAATGACGCTCTGGGAATATGCTGGGCAGAAAAAGCAGACGAGCTTCTAAGTTGAGGTTGATATCTGGGATACTATCATGTTGACAGACGAGTCTTTGAATGACCTGTGACGCCAGGTGCAGAGAGCGGACGAGCCCTTAAGGATCTTCAAAATAGCCTGAGATAGACGAATCTCCTTCACTAATCCTTACGCAGATAAGTGGAATAAGACGGACGAGTCTTCTTCGGATAACCCTTACGCAGGCTCCGGGAATGCATATAAGTCTGTGGGATAGACATGCAATCAAGGTAGACGAACCTTCTTCATATATTATCCGCGGATATATGGTATAAGACAGACGAGTCTTCTGAGCAAACCTGTTACGCCAGGTGCAGCAACCATAATTGGTGCTTGAGACAGACGAGCCTCCTTCGGATTTACCTGTTACGCCAGGACCGGTAACCATTTCGACATCCAATTCCCACTGTCAGGATTCTAAACCTCTTCAATACAGACGAGTATTGGATGATCATCAAGATAACACAGACGAGTGCCCTAAGTCAATGATACAGACGAGTATCAGACGATGATCTGAGAAACACAGACGAGTGTCTCAGGCAGTGATACAGACGAGTATCATCCACTGGTATAGACGAATACCAGAAATTCAAACACAGACGAGCATTTGAAGTAGTCACAGAAATATCAGGGTAAACAGCAAATCTTCACATTCAGGTGCAAGCTAGCACAGACGAGTGCTGAGGATGATACAGACGAGTATCCAGGCAAAGCAGACGAGCTTCAAAACACAAATGACTTCTGAGGAATAAAAGCAGACGAGCTTCAAACAAACACAGACGAGTGCTGGACAGTTGCAGACGAGCAACAACGGAGAATACATATCAAGGCACAGACGAATGCAGCGAAGGATCCAATACCAAACACAGACGAGTGCTGGAAGGTTGCAGACGAGCAACAACAAATAACATATCAGAACACAGACGAGTGTTGGACAGTTGCAAACGAGCAACAACAGAGGTATCATAACACAGACGAGTGTTGAGAATCAACAGCAAAATAATACATCTCCAAGCACAGACGAGTGCTGTAATTTGCAAACGAGCAATCAACCAACTGAGATAATCAAACACTGACGAGTATTTGAAATTGCAGACAAGCTAAATCAAAGTAATCATAAACCACTGCTGAGGAAAGCAAACTAGTAATACCAACAGGCTAACACGGATGAGCGTTGAAAGATGCAGACGAGCAGCGATAAAGCAGTAATATGTCCCTGCTGGGGAAAACTTTGCTTAGGAATAACTCATACGAGTGTTGAAGATTGCAGACGAGCAACAGACGAATGCCTGATCGACAACAAGAGATACAACTCTGCAGGGGAAGACAAGTCAAGAGGTCTGGACACTCAACTCTGACTGAGGTGATGAATACCTGGCTGTATCATCAAATACCCAAAGTATGGCAACTTGGCTGAGAAATATTTCACGGACGGAGGTGAAAATCAAATATGAACTCTGTGGGGACAGGAACATCTTCAGACTTGGCTGGGGAAGCTTCTTGGTCAAATACTCTGGCTGGGAAAAGCATCTGACGATTCAAGACTCTGAGGGGATATCAGGCTTTCAGGTACCTGATAGGCAAGAATTCTTGCTGGGGATAGAATACTGTCAATTCCATCTCTGATGATGTCAGGCTTTCCGGCACCTGCTGGATATACTCCACTGGGGAAGAACACACTGCTAATTCACTGGGGCAGCAGAACCTGCTT
This sequence comes from Lathyrus aphaca, assembly GCA_963966055.1. NCBI lineage: Eukaryota > Viridiplantae > Streptophyta > Magnoliopsida > Fabales > Fabaceae > Lathyrus > Lathyrus aphaca. The sequence continues at coordinate 481,033,003 of OZ014522.1, forward strand.
GGGCTACTACCAGGGCTGGATTGGAGGAAAATCTCTATTTAGACCAGTCAGGCTTTCAGATACCTGCTGGGAGAAGAAATCTCTGCTTGGGGAGATATTCTACTGGGGAATATTAAATTGCTTGATATGACGCTATCCTGCAACCTGCAACAACAGAAAACACACATGTGTCCCGGGGATTTGCATGGAATGATCGGTTCATCCATCGTCACCCGACGCTCAAAGAGGGTTACAGTTTCCCTGCATGTCAGTTTTCTTTTCAAGATTATCACCATGTTTAGATGCAATGCTATTTTTGCCAAAAATTCAGGACATTTTGCAAACAAAAATAAACACACACAGCTTTTTGACTGAATATTATTTTTATTGGATGGCCTCTGAATAGGCAAAGATTTACATCAAGAAGCAACCACCTGAAAAGAGGTAGCCACTATAAAAATTGAGAAAAGAAACTATCCTAATGGCAATGTACATGGCATTCCAAGGAGTTCCATTTCCGCTATGACCTGCATGTCTTCAAGACTCTCCATTCTGTTTCGGCCTTCTGAGAGGACAAGGGAACTATTTCCTATCCTTCTGATATTGTCAAACTGTACGAAACGATGACGTGGTTCAGATAACTTGGATCACAGTTGTTCGCTTATTTCCCTTATTTTGCGTGGATCGCCCTCTCGGGTTTTCAATCCACCGGGATACCCTTTTTTGCCTGAGCTGTCCAATGTGGCTTTTCAACTCAGCGAGTGTACATTTTTTATATTTATTTCCCTAATTTTTGCCCGAGCTTTTTATTCTGTTTTTAGCTCGCCGGGATGCCCTTTTCTTGCCTGGACTTACATTCTGTTTTGTGTCCAGCGGGTCTCTTTATGCGAAGTATTTTTTAACTGCGTCTGAGTTAACAGGGGATGGGAAGTCTTCTCCATCCATAGTGGTGAGCATCAGCGCTCCTCCTGAGAAGACTTTCTTCACTATGAATGGTCCTTCGTAGTTTGGGGTCCACTTGCCCCTGTTATCTGAACCTGGAGGAACGATCCTCTTTAATACAAGCTCTCCCACTCGATACTCTCGAGTACGTACTCGTTGGTCAAATGCCCACTTCATTCTCCTCTGATAAAGCTGACCATGACAGATAGCCGCTAATCTCTTTTCCTCAATTAGACCTAGTTGATTGTAACGAGCACGCACCCATTCAGCCTCATCCAGTTTGACGTCCATCATCACACGCAGTGAAGGAATCTCTACTTCAACAGGCAGGACTGCTTCCATGCCATACACCAGAGAGAAGGGAGTTGCCCCTGTTGAGGTCCTGACCGACGTTCGATACCCATGCAAAGCAAACGGTAGCATCTCATGCCAATCCTTGTAGGTGACAACCATTTTCTGCACAATCTTCTTGATATTCTTGTTAGCTGCCTCTACCGCACCATTCATCTTTGGTCGGTAAGGAGAAGAATTGTGATGTTGTATTTTGAAGTCCCGACATAAGTCTGCCATCATCTTATTGTTGAGATTAGAACCATTATCAGTAATGATCCTTTCGGGCACTCCATATCTGCATATGATATCTCTTTTCAGAAATTTTGCCACCACTTGCCGAGTGACATTGGCATAGGACGCTGCTTCTACCCACTTAGTAAAGTAATCAATCGCGACCAAGATGAAGTGATGACCGTTCGAAGCAGTTGGCTCAATCTTCCCGATCATGTCAATGCCCCACATAGAGAAAGGCCAAGGAGATGACATGACGTTGAGCGGGTTAGGAGGAACATGCACTTTATCTGCGTATATTTGGCACTTGTGGCATTTGCGAGCGAATGAACAACAATCTGCATCCATTGTCATCCAATAATACCCTGACCTCAGCAGTTTCTTTGCCATGGCGTGCCCTCCTGCATGGGTACCAAAAGATCCTTCATGGACTTCCTGCATCAACAGGCTTGCTTCGTGTCTATCCACGCATCTGAGCAAAACCATGTCGAAATTCCTCTTGTACAAAACCCCGTCTGTGTTCAAGAAGAAACTAGCAGCAAGTCGTCTCAAGGTCTTTTTGTCTTTGGAAGATGCCCCTGTTGGGTACTCTTGCTTCTCCAGGAATAACTTGATATCAAAATACCAAGGTTTCTCGTCAGACACGGCGTCTACAGAGAAAGCATAAGCTGGAGAGTCAAGCCTGGAGATGTCAATTCTGGGCACAAAGTTCCAACACATGACTTTAATCGACGAAGAGAGAGTAGCCAAAGCATCGGCAAATTGATTTTCGTCGCGTGGTATGTATTTGAGCTTAACTGTCGTAAAGAATGTCAACAGTTTTCTAGCATAATCCCTGTACGGAACTAGATGCTCTTGATGTGTATACCACTTGCCGGTAATTTGGTTAATGACGAGGGCTGAATCTCCGAATATATCGAGGTTCTTAATCCGAAGATCAATTGCCTCCTCTATTCCCATTATACATGCCTCGTATTCCGCTTCATTGTTGGTGCAGCCAAAAGTAATTCTGGCAGCGAAGGGTAAGTGGACACCTTCAGGATTAATGAGTACGGCACCAACTCCACGACCGTTGATATTGACAGCCCCATCAAACATCAACTTCCATTTGGATTCAGGGTCAGGCCCCTCCTCCGGAAGTGGTTCCTCATAATCGTTTGTTTTGAGGTACATGATGTCCTCATCAGGGAAATCAAATCTCATCGGCTGATAGTCATCCTCAAGAGGTTGTTGAGCAAGGTATTCCGACAATACACTTCCTTTGATGGCCTTCTGAGAAGTGTACTGGATGTCGTATTCAGTTAAAATCATCTGCCATCTAGCAACCCTTCCGGTCAAAGCTGGTTTCTCAAAGATGTACTTAACAGGGTCCATCTTGGAAATAAGAAGTGTAGTGTGGGTCAACATGTACTGCCTCAGTCGGCGAGCAGCCCATACCAAAGCGCAGCAAGTTTTCTCGAGCAGTGAGTATCGGGATTCACAGTCGGTAAACTTTTTGCTAAGGTAATAAATGGCGTACTCTTTTCGACCAGACTCGTCATGTTGGCCGAGCACACACCCCATCGACCCTTCTAGCACGGTCAAGTACATGATTAATGGTCTCCCCTCCACCGGAGGCATCAGAATTGGAGGTTCCTGCAAATATTCCTTTATTTTGTCGAAAGCTCTTTGGCAATCATCATTCCACCTGACTGTTTGCTCTTTTCTTAGCAGTTTGAATATCGGTTCGCACGTGGCAGTTAGGTGAGATATGAACCGAGAAATATAGTTCAATCTACCTAAGAACCCGCGCACTTCTTTTTCTGTCCTCGGTGCAGGCATATCTTGAATAGCTTTCACTTTAGCAGGATCTACCTCAATTCCCCTTTGACTTACAATGAAACCCAGCAATTTTCCGGAACGCACTCCGAAAGTGCACTTGTTCGGATTCAGCCTCAGCTTGTACTTGATCAATCTGTCAAATAACTTCTTTAGGTTAACCAAATGCTCCTCTTCGTCTTTGGACTTTGCAATCATATCGTCCACATAACATTCGATCTCCTTGTGGATCATGTCATGGAACAACGTGACCATCGCCCGTTGATAAGTTGCCCCGGCATTCTTCAGACCAAAGGGCATGACCTTATAGCAGAATGTTCCCCACGGGGTAATGAACGTTGTCTTCTCCATGTCTTCTGGCGCCATTTTTATCTGATTATAACCGGAGAATCCATCCATGAAGGAGAACACTGAGAATTGAGCAGTATTGTCGACCAACACGTCGATGTGTGGCAACGGAAAATCATCCTTTGGGCTTGCTCTGTTCAAATCTCTATAGTCAACGCACATTCGGACCTTGCCGTCCTTCTTAGGTACTGGTACGATATTAGCTACCCAAGGCGGGTAACTAGTCACGGCAAGGAATCCGGCATCCCACTGCTTTTGTACCTCCTCTTTGATCTTCATCGCCATATCCGGGCGAGTTCTTCTCAATTTTTGCTTTACAGGAGGACAATCTTCTCTCAGGGGTAGCTTATGCATCACGATGTCGGTATCTAAACCTGGCATATCTTGATATGACCAAGCAAAGATGTCCACATACTCTCTCAGCATACTGATCAGCTCTTGTTTGACGTCGGCCTGCAGATTGGCCCCTATCTTGATTTCTTTCTTTGCATCTTCACTGCCAATGTTGATAGTCTCAATCTCTTCTTGATGAGGCTGAATAACTCGTTCCTCTTGTTTCAACAATCTGACCAACTCTTCAGGGAGGTCACAGTCTTCCTCAACCCCTTCATCAGCTTGGTAGACTGGATTATCAAAGTCATGCATAGTCATAGCAGGAACGTTATCCGTGGAATCCGGATGATCAACACTGCACAAACGATGTGCTTATTCAGAATCTGCTTATTTTGAAAAGAGACGCTAACACAAATCAAAAAACGAAAAAACACATTGCCATTTTTATATTGTTTTTTTTTGTGAAAAAGTTTAAAAACAAAGAAAGAGAGCACAATTTGTCTGAAAATGTCCTTTTATTTCATAGCAAAATAACGATGCGATACAAAACATGGTGGCCCAATACAATGGATCCAAGCATCTTGGGCAGAATGCTGGACTTGACAATGCAGTATGCTAATAAATGGAAACAAACAATTACTTTGAGAGCCAGGTGATTTGAACAATGTCTTCAGCAGACCAGTTTCCTAGCTCCTCGCCGGGTGCACACGGGCGGATCCAATTGTTGTCCCAGTCTTTGTCACTATCTCCGTCTTGACTTGCCATACAGATTTGATCGCGGTCGAGCAACCCAACACTTGTAAATGAGATAGCTTTACCACTCTGATTAGACCCTCCAGGTTGATACCCTAAGCCAAATTTGTCATCCTTCTTTTCCAGCTCCAATAGCTTGCCCCAGCCCTGGGCATTGCCTGATTGGACGACCTCCTTTGCTTCCTGGTAAGAATGAATTGACGTGCCTTCGTTGTTTTTCTTCACCGGAGTCAAGATACTGACATCTGCCTCAAAAGCTTGGCACAAAGTCTCGTGAATTTCTCCGTCCATTTCTACATATTTAAATGTCGACAAATGGCTGACGAATATATCTTCTTCCCCGCAAACTGTGATGACCTGGCCGTCCACCACATATTTAAGCTTCTGGTGCAGGGTTGAGGTGACAGCTCCGGCTGCATGTATCCACGGTCTGCCCAACAAGCAACTATACGCAGGCTGGATGTCCATGACATAGAAGACACTCTTGAAGACTTGAGAGCCTATCTTAACAGGCAACTCAACCTCTCCGAAAACTGATCTTCTTGAACCATCGAAAGCTTTGACCACCAGATCACTCGGCGTCAGAACAATCCCATCAATGTCAAGCTTCATCAACGCCTTTTTCGGGAGCACGTTCAAAGAAGAGCCTGTGTCCACAAGAACATGAGACAACACAGCGCCCTTACATTCCATCGTGATATGCAGTGCTTTATTGTGATTCCTTCCCTCCGAAGTGAGGTCTCTGTCAGTGAAGCCCAAACCATGGCTAGCATTGACACTCCCAACAACAGCTTCGAGTTGATTGACAGTGATCTCTTGAGGAACATAAGCCATTTGAAGTACTTTCAGCAAGGCTTCTCGGTGCGCGGGTGAGCACATCAACAGTGACAAGATAAAAATCTTTGAAGGCGTCTGATTCAGTTGGTCAACCACCTTATAGTCACTCCTTTTGATGATCTTCATGAACTCCTCTACCTCTTTTTCAAACGTCCCCTGCCCAGCCACAGGAGTATTCGACTCATCATTCACAGTCTGCTTTCCTTTGTCTTTGGACGAAGTTTCGACCTCAGGATCCTTTCTCAGTGCAGGGGGAGCAAATAAACGGCCACTTCGAGTAAAACCTCCAACACCTCCCACATTTTCAATAGTCAAGTCAGCAACAGGTCTACTCTCCATCTTTTGTCCCGCCACATAGACATCGGAACCATAATGCCATGGAATAGCCCTATCATCAGTATATGGTACCGGCCCCGGTACAGTTATAGTCACAGGACTAATCTGAGGAGCGTAAATGGTAACCGGCCTTTGTCTGACGGGCATATCAGCTTCATCATAGAAGATAGTAATGGTCGACACATCATCAGCCTTTTCATTACTAATCTTGCTAAATTGCAGAGATCCATCATCAATCAACTCTTGCAAACCCGTCTTCAATTTCTCGCAGCCATTCACAACACTTATACAGTCTTCACAATCGAGAGAACAACCAGGAAATACTTGACCTTTCAACAGTCTCTCTTTCACCACCTTCAATGGCGTCTTGACCTCATCAATACTCAGTACCAAACTCAACTTGTCATCACGCTCAATAGCATTAACTCTTGCCCCTCCATGATTAGGTATAGGGTTCGAGTTGATATTCGGTGGTGGCGCAAAGTTGATTGCCTTTGAATCCACGAGATCTTGAACTTTGTGATGTAGCGCCCTGCACTTCTCGGTTGAGTGCCCGGGTGCTCCTGAATGAAAAGCGCATCGCGCGTTGACGTCATAACCAGCTGGAAGCTCTCCAGGAGGTGGTGGTGCCAAAGTCCTCAATTGAATAAGGTTCAAGTCTAGTAGCCTCGGCAACAAGGCGGCATATGTCATCGGAATAGCTTCAATCACCCTGTTAGCTGGGCGAGTCTGCCTCGGCTGGTATGGTCTTTGCTGGTAGTTGGTTCGAGGTTGCTGTTGTTGTTGATGTGGTTGTGGTGGAGGTAGCATTTGTTGTACAGGAGCTGCAGGAATGGTGACGGCAGCCATATGCTCATATGGTCTTCTATAACCACGGCCCTGGCTTCGGCCGAATACAGCATTGGTCTCACCTTCTCGTCTTCTTGGAGGTCCACTAAAAGCTTTCCTCGCTCCATTTGAGCTACTAGCACCTGGGTCTTGTATCTTCCCCATTTTCAACAGCGTTTCAACCCTTTCTCCCGCAATGACAATGTCGTTGAACTTTGTAGCAGAACTCGACGCCAGTCTTTCAAGAAATACCCCTTGGAGGGTACCCATAAACATATCGGCCATCTCATTCTCTAACAGTGGTGGTTGCACCCTGGCAGCTAGCTGACGCCACCTCTGAGCGTATTCTTTGAAGCCTTCTTTTGCTGTCTGAGCCATATGTTGCAATTGGGTGCGATTCGGAGCCATATCCATGTTATATTGGTATTGCTTCACGAAGGCCTCAGCGAGATCTTTCCAGCTCTTAACATTGACCCTGCTGAGCTTCATGTACCACTCAAGGGAAGCTCCCACTAAGCTGTCCTGAAAGTAATACATCCACAATTTTTCATCGTCTGTATGCGCGACAATTCTCCCCACATATGATTGCAGATGGGTTTTTGGGCAAGCAGTGCCGTTATACTTCTCGAAAGTTGGAACCTTGAACTTATACGGAATCCTGACTCCCGGAACCAAACCCAAGTCTGTTATATCGAATCCCAAAGAACTCTGGGACTGAATAGCCTTGATTTGCTCGGCCATCTCTTCGAATCTCTTGTTCATTTCGACCCCTTGACCCTCGGTCTCATCAAGTAAAGTGAACTGGTCCTCCTGGTGGTCCACATGAATGTTATGCATCCCGTCGTTGACTGTTGTCGCCCCTGGTTGTGCAGCAGGAATTCCACCTTGATGTGCGCCCGCACCAGCATGATTATCAACATTTGCAGCAGCAGCAGCATTCCGATTCTGATTCTCAACCAACTCTCGCAACCGTTCTTGATTCTGCCCCATGCCGGCCATTAACGTCATGAAGTTGTCCATTCTCTGCCTTAGATCTGCCAAATCTGCCTGCATTTGATCCATGGCTCGCTCTCTGTTAATCTTGGTTGGGTATCTGTGCACTGCTGGTTGTTCTCGGACTTTGCGAGGAGCTATAGTGCCTGTTATCACAAAACACATTAGTAATTGATGCAACACCTGCAAAACAACAAACAAGTTATATGGATGCAATGCAGTTGTTTATGTTTCCAATCACAGGTCATTTATGCCCCAGTTCCGGTATTTAGCAAAGAAAACCAGATGGGCACTAATCCTCGACTTTCAGAAACTTTTGTGGGAAACCACATTCAAACCATAATAGCAAGCAAACCAAGAAATAGTGAGAAACATCATAACATAGATCAGCTCATTAGGCACAATAAAACAGAATTCCTCATAGAATACGAGTTCTTACAAAGGATAAACAAACAGCTAGGACTCCTACAACATGCCTGTAGGTAGTCCAAATACAAAGAAAACAAACTAAGAAGCACAACCGCCGTCTGAGGATCCTGAAACTCCATCATCAGACCTGACCTTCTTGACTCCTGCCATCAACTTGAGGTCTTCAATCTCTTTGAGTGCTGCTTCGAGGGCTTGTTGACTGTCTGCGAGCTGTTGGGTCTTCTCTCTGCGAATCCTGTGGGCCTGCTCCACCTCTTCTTTCTTGTAAGCCATCTGAGTCTCAAAGAATTCTTCTTTTTCTTTATATTGCTTCAACTCTTGCTCTCTTTGTCCCTTCAACCAGACAATAGACTGACGAGCATCTCTAAGGGTCTTTGACTTCTTCTTGCGCTCAACTTCTCTTTGGGCTTCCATCATCCCCAACCTGCGGAAATGTGCTTCTTTTCCTGCAAAGTCCTTCTCCTTAGCCTCCAAAGTCATCTGTACCTTCAGCAACTTCTCCTCAGCTTCCTTCTTGGCCCTGTTAGCTTGGTGATACAAGCTTACCATCTCGGTATTTTCAACTCTAACTGCATGTAACTGAGCTTCTAACTTCTTGAATTCCTCTAAAGGCACAGCATCAATGGACTCAGCAACTGGGGGAACTGGTGCTGAAAATGGTAACAAAAATCTTCTGGCTCTGTCTTTCGACCAAGCTTCGTACTCTGGGAATGTCTGATTGTTGCACTTCCCGAAACTAGCTATTCCTTCTCCCTTGATGCTCTTCCAAGCTCCAGCAACCTTCCTCACTAAGGGCATATTATCTTTCACGGAGAAGTAGAAAATGGGGGTCAGTTTCAAATCTTCAGGCACATCTCTCAAAGCGTATCCTAATTGTCTTCTTAACAAGATTGGATTATAATTAATCCCTCCAGTTATTCCCAACAAAGGCACACTATGATAACTTCCGCAGCTGGTGATAAAACGTGCCCCTTGCAGCCTTTGAGTGAACCATCTAACATCCTTGGCCAACAACTTTTCCAGCTTCTGAGCCCATATCAAACTATGGTCACTAAACACTCCCGTACCAGGCAAATGCCTCATGAACCACATGTGAAATAAAGGAGCACAACATCGGACCAAACCTCCCCTCTTCTTCTCAGTCTTGTAATGAACCGAGTAATACAAATCCCCGAGTAAGGTAGGCACAGGATTCTTCAGCAAAAAGAGATGTATGGCATTTATATCTATGAACTTCTCCATATCAGCAAACAAAATGATGCCATAGATAGAAAGAGCCAAGATAGCACAGACAGCATCCCATTCCTCTTCAACAGCCAATTCTTCCGCCTTCTTTACCAGAACCTCCAAAGAAAACCCAGACACACCTCCTTTAATAATGGTTAAAGACTTCACAGTAGTAGGGCTCAAATAAAGAGCCTCAGCAATAGCCTCAGGTGCAGGTCTACTCATCTCAGAGTTGAAAGGAACCTGATCTTGAACCGGCACACCTAGGATCAAAGCATACTCCTCCAGCATAGGGCCCAACTGGAAATCGGGAAAGGTGAAGCAACGGAGCTGAGGATCATAATACTGAAGCAATGTATGAATGGCACTCCTCTCTGAAGAATCTAACTCTATCACCACATCAAGAATATTCCCGTAAGCCTTTCTGAATCTCTCTACCTGGTTGGGTGTAATCAGCTTTACCATCTTTTTCAACAAACCAACTTTGATATCAAAGAACTTGAAATGAATATTCTGCTTGCGAGGATCTTCCATCTTTGAAGAGAATACCGGAACCGGGAGCAGATATATGAACCTGTGAGTGAAAACAAAAACAATGATTAATGATGCAATGATGCAATGCAGATGCAAATGCAAAGACATATGGCCATCTGAGACTGTCTGGAGTCTGGCCACTGACAAGATCCCTCTGAATAACTGACAAACCATAAATTCACTGAGTCACACTTTCTGATAATCACAACCCTCTGAAGAGAATCTCTGGACCATAATATCAAGAATACCAGAACCAGAAAACCAGAACTTCGGAACCAAAGTAACTGTATCATAACATGAACTGCACTGATAACAATGGTATGATGAGGTCAAGGGTTCCTGCAAACCTGTAAACCCATCCCTAATCTCACGGGTGTGCTCCGGGTCAAACATCACGGACTCTCAAAGCCGAATAGCAATAATACTTTCACCATTTCCGAGAAATGGCTCATGACCAAATCAGGGAATCGGTTAGGCATTATGTACTACGCAGGGAGGCCTCAGCTGAGTCCGGGAAAAACAAGCATCCCTCATAAGTTCTCAGCTTCAAGCGCTGAAATCGAGAAACAATAGTACATTCAGCCCGTAGGATACAGTACTAATGTCATACGACCAGATGCTTTGACTGAGTTCCTATAAGAGAACCAGGCCATCCTATGCGAGTTCCCAGTGGACCCTCGGGTGCGAATGGGTTTGCCACAAAATGTGGTCTGCCACTGTCACCACTGGAGAGGGTTGTTTCCACGAAGGTTCTCAATGATCGGTCCCCAGATGCACATAACTATCAAGGTCCTATCCCGAAGTGGAGGAAATCCCCACACAAGATATTTCCAAGACAGTTGCAATCTGGGCGTGAAACACATCGCCACTCATCATGCCACATGCGAGTACAATATGTCCACTCTAATCCTAGGGTGCACTCAAGCCGGGTACTTGGCTTATCCCTCAGAAACAGTATCACCCAAGCCCACCAAACAGAAAACCAGTCCAGACAGTCCAGTATGATATATATGATGCGGAAAATAAATACTGAAACTGTAAATAAAGCTGTAAATAAAGCTGTAAACAAACAACAATACAATACAACAAGCCACATCAAACAAGCATCACCCAAAGAAACAGAAACAAACAAGCGCTAGGATAGACTCACAGGGGAACCAGAGACTCTCTGGTGTGCAGTCCCCAGCAGAGTCGCCAGCTGTCGCTCCCGGGATTTTCATCCTAGTACAAACGCGAAAGTGGCGCGGAAAGGTTAGAGTCGCCAGCCAAACATTTTTATCCCAAAGGAATGGGAAAGGTAATGTTGCACAAACCTGAGGAAGAAAGAAAGGACAAGGTCCTGCGAACCAAAGATCTGAGTTCGGGAGTCGGTTACGAATTGAGAAGGTATTAGTACCCCAATCCGTCCGTCGTACCCGACGGGATCCACGCTTGCAAAAGAAACTGTTTCAAAGGGTGAGGGTATGAAAGCTGCAGCAAAGAAATGGAAAGAAACTGGAACTGGAAAAGAATTGAAATAAGAAACAGAAGAGAAAAATGTAGGGAAAATAAAGACTGTGCTCGAACGGGCCCTACCCCGCTGCCTACGTACCTCATCAGGATAATGAGGATCAGAGACGCCGTAGTTCCCCTAACTAGGGGTAGAAAAGAAATTGCTTGTGAATTAAAGGCTTGAACTGCCTATGCCATTGCTCAGGTGTTGCAGACTCGGACGACGAGTGCGTAACCGTCTTGCAAAGTGACAAGTAGGAGCAAGTTCGCGTACGGAGCGAATGAGGTGAGAAAAGAATTCCCGAAGGAAATACGCTTGTTGTTTGTTTGTGTTTTTTTTTAGAAGCTTTTATTTGTGAAGGTTTGCATAGGTAAGTGTACCTAAGTCTTACTCAATGGGATGTGTACATCTCACATCATCCCGAAATGGAATGCGCAAGAGGCACACCTATCTATGGAGGAAATCCCCAAAGCTAGTCCCACAAGTAAAGGCTCAAGCACACTGGCCTATTACCCTTATTAAGTGTTTTTTTGTGTTTTTTTTGGTTAAGAAGTGTTTTTTTTAGCTTTTCTTTGTGAGGTACTCATGCTAAGACCTATCCAACACGAGTGATGACTCACACCTCGCCCCGAAATGGAACGCATGTGAGCATCTCATAGCAAAGTCTCATGTCACATGAAAGTACTCAACCTTTATTAAATGAATTAGAATTAAGTTTGAAGATGAGAAGAGAGAGCACCAAAGGATCTCAAAGGAAAAATTCTAAAGGGTGACTAAAATAATCCTAAGTGTTACATGCATGGATATCCTAAAGGTTAGTGAGGTTTCTATCCTAATGAAGAAGGAAGAAGAAAATAGAAGAAGGGATGAGAAAGGCCTAGGCCCAACAACAAAGGGTTAGTAACATAAACATAAGAGGAAGATGAGAATTGGAGATGTGGAACTCAATTCCCACATCTCACACTTACCATAGCCCCTGCAAGGTTAGTATGCACAAAAAAATCCAGCAAAGTGACCAACACAATCATGGAATTGATCATGCTCAAAGGTTCTTGTAAACAAGAATCAAACATCATGCCAAACATTGCAAATACACGACTTACGCGTCGAAAACATGAAAGCATACATCCACCAGCAAGCAAGTCACCCTAAAATATCATGTTTAATGATCATGCAATGATCCATGGCAATTAAAACAAGCAAAGGGATCAAACAAGCTCAAAACAACACTAAAAAGCCATTCTGCTTCAGTGTTAACCGGTTAACCAAATGCGTTAACCGGTTAACCAGTTCAAACCTGCACAAAATACGCATGAAACAGGTGCGTTAACCGGTTAACCCTATGCGTTAACCGGTTAACACTGTTAAAACAGCAACAAATCCTGCAGAAAACAGCAACTCAAACATCTTATTCAAATAATCTTGCACCAGACCAGCACTCAATTATACATGGAAAATTAGATCAATTCACATTAATCCATAACATTACGCTCATGAACAATAACATTCGGATCCGGATACAAATCAACCAATCAATTCATGCAACACAATCAAATACACAAACACATGGTAGGTTTAAAGCACAAGCATGCAAATAAGCTAAAAACAGAGTTAGATCTGAAATTAACCAACCTACAAAGCTGAGGTATGCTTTGGTAATTGTTGATTAAGCTGAAAATGAGAGATCTCACGCAAAACTTTGAAGATCCGATGCTAAGCTCCACACTCCATGCAAAATAAATGCAAGAACATGCTCTTGATGCAGAATTTTGGATCCAAAAGCACTTCTAGATCTCAAACCAATTCTGAATCTCCAATAAAACCAGCAAAAAGATGCAAAGAAGCTGTGAAATGAGGTTTAGTTCCAAGATCTACACACCTCAAAGCAAGGTTATGTGATCTTCAAAGAGGAACTCTTAGTGAATTTGGAAAATGGGAGAGAAAAGTGAGAGAATTGAGTGAAAATTCAGAAAAGAGAGTGAAAAATGAGGGAGAGCCCTTTGGTTTGGAGGGAAATGGAATAAATATGGTTTAGGTTTGGGGCCCAAAATTTTGGTTTGGGATCCAAAAATATGGCTTGGCATTAGCTTAGAAAGTGATTTGGATTTAGGATTGGAATGAGGCTTGGACAAATGCTCTAGATCCTTCTCTCAAATTCAAATTTAATTCAAATGAATAAAAATCAGAAAATTGGAAAATGGAGCCAAAACACACATGCTGAACTTGCTGCTGGAAATTCAAATTTCGCAGCCGTTAACCGGTTAACCATATGCGTTAACCGATTAACGCATGGAAAATTTGAATTTCCCTCCCTTTGGTGGGAAACCTCAAAAATAAGCCGGCGCCTACCGTTTCAAGCTGATTTTGATCCTCATCCTTTCTTTTTTAAAGCTTTGAACATGATACAGAGCTTGTGCAAAATGATCCTGTGAGATTCTTGTCAGGTCACCATGCTCTTGATTTTTACTTGCAGTGCTTCAAATCTTCCAGATGGTTGGTCATATGCCTTATGCTAGAACATGTGAGTGTTATGCCTCATTTTTCTATGCAAAATGCTAAAGATATGATATGTTATGATGAATTATGACGTGATATGATGCTTAAAATGAAGAGGGCAAATTTGGGGTGTTACAGTGAACAGAAGCCAGAATGCAGATAATGTGGTTCAACAGGTTCGACATAATAATATGGCAGCGGAGAATAACCTAGCAATCATTGTTGAAAGGATAATGGCTCGAAGTGGGATGAAAATAGGCTTTGTAAGGCCCGATTTTACTTCACCCATAGTAGACTATATATTCCAGTATGAATTACCCCTGAGACAACGGTCCCAAAGTTCTCCAAATTCTTAGGGGATACAACTGAATCCACCATCGAACATGTGGCACGGTACCTGATCGAAGCTAGGTAGATTGTAAATAATGAGAGTCTAAGGATTAAATATTTTCATAGCTATGTTACTAAAAATGCTTTTACATGGTTTACTACGTTAGCACCTGGTTCGATTTTTAATTGGACTCAATTGGAGCGTCTATTCCTTAAGAAATTTTACATGGGTCAATCTAAAATCAGTTTGAAAGAGTTGGTTAGTGTTAAATGAAAGTTTAATGAGTCAATAGATGATTATTTGAACATGTTTCGACTACTCAAGGCTAACTATTTCACATAGGTGCCTGAGTATGAACTTTTCAAAATGGTCATTGGTGGCCTAAATTACTCTATTAGGAATAAATGGGACACTAAGTTCTTAAGGGATATGGCCCAATTGGCTAATAGAGTTCGACAGATAGAACGTCTGCGAGAAGAAAAGTCTAGGGCAAATAAAAACAAAAGAATAACCTACATTGGATTCCATGTGGGGGTCGAAGAAATATATGCAAACCTATAGAGTTCAATTAAAGTGAAATAGACCTTGCTGAACTCAAGCAGGGTCCCCCTTATTCCTGTAAATTGTTAGTTCCTTCGAATGGAAAAAACCCTGTCGAAACTGAAAAGAATGATAGGTTTCCAAAGAAAACATATACTTTCAATATCAGTAAATGTGACGAAATATTTGATTTGTTAGTTAAAGATGTTCATATATTAGTGCCTCCAAGGGATAAAGTACCACCTATAGAACAAAGAAAAAAGAGAGGTTTTTGTAAATACCATAATTTCTTGGGTCATAAAACTTCTCAAATATCAGGGATTTGGTGCATAATGTTATTCAAGAAGGGAGACTCAAATTTGGGGAGAAGCCCAAAAACCAAATGAAGATTGCCACGGATCCTCTTCAGGTAGCAAAAACAAACTTTATTGAGCCTAGTGAAATCCACATGCTTGAAGTAGCTGAGGATTCTGACTGTAACGCAAACAACATCGACACTAATGAGGCTCTAGGTTGAAATGCTGTGAGAGGTGAAGTGGCTGAAGGATCATTGATGATATTGTGTTTTAAAATTTCACTGAAGAGTTGACGGCTGCCAAATGGAACATTTCATATGCATAGTTGTTGAATTCTTCTTTAAGATATCACCCGATGTTGAAAAGTTTGATATGGGGACGACTGTCAAGTCCCATGAGGGTTCTGAAGGGTCGAATCTCCAGATAGTTACATAGGAAATTGTTGATAGTTTCGTTAGAATGGACAAGGCTACTGGAGGCCTTGACATGGATTTCTTAGAGTTAGAGTTG
This sequence comes from Lathyrus aphaca, assembly GCA_963966055.1. Lineage (NCBI taxonomy): Eukaryota > Viridiplantae > Streptophyta > Magnoliopsida > Fabales > Fabaceae > Lathyrus > Lathyrus aphaca. The sequence goes on from OZ014522.1 coordinate 481,048,589, forward strand.
AAGGATGAATTCGATATGAATATGGTCGAAATCAAAGATGAACAAACCATAGTTGCTGACGAATAGGTTCGTCAAGAAGAATACAACAAAGTGGCATACCCCAAAGAGGAAGAGACTATTGTTGATTTCTTACACAGGCGCCAGAGGAAATATTTTGAAGTGATGTTGTGCCCCAAGTGCAGTTCCATATTTGACCAAAAGGCTTCCTACAACCTTTAGGGAGTGAAAGAAGCCAAAGAAAGACATGAGTGAAGAAACGCTCAAAAGCTAAAGGGTTTCGACCCAAGGAGATCTACTCAAGGGCAATATGTTGCTGGAAAGACCCAAGTTCATGGAGAAAGGCAACCTACCTTCAAGCCTAGTGGTGAGGTACCAAAAGACAAATGGGTTAAACATATCAACACTAGAAGAAAAGGAAAATCGAAGTGTACCAAGTTCGATGTAGAAATGGGTTCTTCGATGGACTACAGAAAAGAGTATAGGTCATCAAAGAAGGCTGCATATGTCTCTGAAAACTACAAGGGTAAGAATCCCATGTCAAAATCATAATGGCGAAAGGAGAAGAGGCGAAGGAAGGCACAAAGGGAGGCCTTGATAATGGATCAAGTTGAATCTAGCACCAAATGTGTTGGCTGGCAATGTTGGAGGTTACAAAGACAAAACAACTGACAAGGTGTCGTTGGGGTGAAAGTTGTTCAAGGAAGAAGAGGCTAAAATAAAGTCTAAAAATGAAAATATGACAAATAACTTTGATTCGGTCTCAGAAGCTTCCTTGATGTGATTGTAAATATGGTCTCAGTCATGCCAAGAGAATACGACAGGATAACTGAAGTCGAGAACTTGGATGCCAATACTGAGGAAGAAATGGCAGTGCACAAACCTGTGTGCTACTATGTTATGAATAATGGTTGTGTTGAAGATCAAAATGCTTTTTTTGAGAAGATAACTGAAGTTATAAGGGGCATTTGAAGCGTCTTTATATTACTGGAAAGGTGGAGAATGTAGTTGTGAATAAGATACTGGTAGATTTTGGTGCAACTGTCAATTTGATGCCACATTTCTTGCTTGCTAAGATCGGTAAGTTCGACACTGATCTAAAACCCCATAATATGGTCCTTTCTAATCATGAAGAGAAAATTGGTGCTATTCTGGGTGTCTTGCAAGTCGACTTGACTGTTGGGACAATAACTAGGTCCATATTGTTTATGGTGGTCGAAAGCAAATCCAACTACAACCTTCTACTATGAAGGTTATGGATTCATGGAATCGAGGCAGTGTATTCTTCAATGCACCAAAGGGTACCATATGGAGGCATGATGGGATAGTAGAGAATATCGAAGGAGATCAAGGGTACTTCAAAGTGCCTGTGAATCATGTCGATGGAATTGAGTTAAACAAAAACTTCGCACATATTGCGCCATGTACCCCAACTAAACTTGATTTTACCCCTAATGACCATGTATTCTTCTCATTATATTTGCATCTTGTTGAGTGTTTTCGATGGGACAATGAGGTAATAGGGGACGAAGGAAATTACCCACCTTACTTTGGGAAGCCTTTTATACACCCCACGGGTTGGGAAGCGATGGAAGTAATAATGATTGAACTCGACACATTACAAAGAATTTCGGCATATGTGGATGAAACCAAGTTACAAGCGGCCTTGGAGGCTGCATAAAATCACATGGCTATCAAAGCCAATACAGAGTTTATTGAAGGAGGTCCTGGTAAAGACTTCGACCCTAAACCACCTGATGAAACTCAAATTGAAGAACAAGACCAAAGGCTTAATGCCATTTATGACAGTGAGCCTTTAGGTTTTGAAAAGGACTCATTGTCAGAAAACATCAAAATATTGGCGCAAGATTCTTTGGAAGAAGTTTACATGGGAGAGGGCGAAGTTAAAAGACCTACCTACATCAATGCCAACCTTGGACCATAACTCAAAGACAAAATAGTCCAATTACTCAATGAATTCAAACATTTCTTCACCTGGGATTATGATAAGATTCCTGGTTTGAAGAGAGAACTTGTTGAACATAAGTTGTCAATCAAGCTTGGGAAGAAGCTTGTCAAGCAAAATCCAAGACGGTTCGCCCCAACAATCCTCTCAAAAATAAAAGAAGACTGCTTCGATGCAAGTTCATTCGTACTGCCAAGTATGTCAAATGGTTAGCTAATATTGTACCAGTTATCAAAATGAATAGTTCTTTGAGGGACTAATTTGATTTTAGAGATTTAAATTTTGCGACCCCTAAAGATGAGTATTCGATGCCTGTGGAAGAAATGCTTGTCGACTCTGCTGCATGACATGAATATTTTAGCATGTTAGATGGGTATTCTGGATACAATCAAATATTCACTACTGAAATGTCCCAAAAACTAATTTTTGATGTACAGGAGCCTTAGGCACCTACGAATGGGTGGTAATGCATTTTGGCTTTAAAATGTTGGGGCAACCTATCAGAGAGCAATGAATTCGATCTTTCATGATTTTATAGACACTTTTATGCAAATTTATATTGATGATATTGTTGTTAAGTCTATTTCAGGGAAAAATCATATTGACCATCTTCGACATTTCTTTGAAAGGATGAGAAATCATGGTCTTAAAATGAATCCTCTTAAGTTTGATTTTTGTGTATAGACATGGGACTTCTTAGGCTTTGTGGTCCACAAGAAGGGGATCAAAATTAATCGAAATAAAACTAAAGCCATCATGGAAGCGAAAGCTCCATCAACAAAGAAGGAATTGCAATCACTATTAGGAAAGATTAATTTCTTGATGAGATTCATATAAAGCCTAAGTGGAAAAACGCAAGTCTTCTCACCTTTGCTTCAAATCAATAAGGATGGGTTCAACTGGGGGCAAGCTCAACAGGAAGCCTTCGACAAGATCAAGGAGTACATGAGCCACCCTCCTATCCTATCACCACCTTGTATAAGGAAGAGCATGAGATTGTACATAGTTGCGTCAGATAAGACTTTAGGGAGCATGTTAGCTCAAGAGGATGATGATGGCATCGAGAGGGCCATTTATTACCTTAGTAAAGTTTTAAATGATGTAGAAACTAGGTATAGCACAATAGAAATAATACTTATGCTTGTATTATTCATGTACAAAATTGAAGTAATATATAAAACCAGTTTATGTTTCTTCTCATTTCGACGTTATTAAACATATGTTATCCAAGCCTATTTTGCATGGTCGAATTTAAAGGTTCTTGGTTTGGCTGCATGTGTTGAAAAACATTGTCACGTGTTCTGATATCTTGTAAGATGTCTCTGACATGCTTGAAGAACATCTATGCAGGTTTTTCTGTGATGTTAGGTCAGATGTTGTAACATCTGTGTTGTCCTGATGCAGAAAGTTTTGATTTAATTTCTACACTTTTTTAGCAGTTTTGTTTTGTGATTTTCTCCAGCATATGCGAAAATAAAGGGAGATTTGTTGTCAAATACAAAAGCTGCTATGTGTTTAGTTTTTTGAGATTTTGAAGATCTTTTCATCCTTGATTTGGAGTAATTCATGATATCGTATCTTTGGAAGTTGTTCTGAGAGGATGGGAACATCCTGTTGTGAATGACAAAGATGGAGAGGATACAACAGATTTGAAGCCTGAAGAGGATTGGTCTATAGAAGAAGATGATATTTCTCATGGAAATTCCAAAGCATTGAATGCCATATTCAATGAAATTGATAAAATATATTTTTAGATTAGTTAAAACATATGTTGTGGCTAAAGATGCTTGGGACATCCTCAAAACTACTCATAAAGGTACCTCTAAGGTAAATATGTCAAGACTCCAATTGCTTACCACAAAATTTGAAAACTTAAGAATGAAAGATGATGAAAGTATTTATGATTTTCATATGAGTATCCTTGAGATAGCCAATGAATCCAATGCTCTTGGAGAAACTATGTATGAAGAAAAGTTAGTAAGAAAAACTCTCAGATCTCTACCTAAGAGATTTGACATGAAGGTCACTGCCATAGAAGAAGCTCATGACATTAGCAAGATGAGATTGGATGAACTTATTGGATCTCTTCAAACTTTTGAGATTGGCATAAGTGACAAATCTGACAAGAAAAGCAAAAATATTGCTTTTTCTTCCAACACTGAATATGGAGTAGAAGAATGTGATCTGAATATTGTGGAAGGCTTATCTAGTGATATAGTTATTCTTGGGAGACAGTTTAACAAAGTAATGTGAAATATGGACAAGAAGTCAAGACCAAATGTAAAGAACAACTCTTCTGACATTAGTAGGTCAAACGACTCTAGGAAAAAGACAAAGGCTAAAGAGAAATTTTCTCAAGGAAAAGGAGTTCAGTGATATGGATGTGAAGATTTTGGCCACATCAGATCTGAATTCCCCATACATCTCACAAAACAGAAAAATGGTCTTACTGTGGCTTGGTCGGATGAGGACTTTGAAAGTGAAGCTGAAGAAAAATCTGCTAAGAATGCTACTGCTCTTACTGGGAGATATTATTCTGATTTCAGTGATGATGAAGTTACATATGATGAGTTAGCTACTTCCTATAGAGAACTATGTCTCAAAAGGGAAGAAGTGTGCCAACAAGGAGAGGAATAGAAGAAAATCATATCTCAACTGGAGATTGAGAAAGAAGAGCATCTGGAAACTATCTCCAAGCTGAAGAATAAGGTAACATTGATAAACTCCAAGCTTGATTAAATAACCAAGTTTGTTAGGATGTTGAACAGTAGTTTAGAGACTTTAGATGAGATTCTGCAAGTTATAAATATGGCTGGAGATGTGACTGGTCTAGGGTTTGACAAAAGAAAAGAACTTGTCTCAGATCTTGCTTACTATGAGCTTAAATCTAAGATGTTGAATCAGACGTCTCAACATCATAACAGAACACTTGAAAATTTCAAAAGAGGAAATTATCTAGATGGAGGTGTCACTATTGTGGAAAGTTTGGTCACTTGAACCCTTATTGTTTCAAACTCTATGGATATCCTATCCCTCGGCGTGTTCTAATTCAGAACATACCTAAGGTCATAAATCAATGGATTCCTAAGATTTCTACCAACAACTTGATAGCTCATACCTCTCACAGAGTTTCAGCAAAAAAATGACTGATATTTTGATAGTGGGTGTTCAAGACATATGAAAGGTGTCAAAAATATGCTGGTGAATAAGATACCCATGCTACTAGTTTTGTAACTTTTAGTGATGGATTCAAAGGTGAAATCAAGGGAATTGGACAGTTGGACTTCTCAGGAGTGCCTAAAATTGACAATGTGCCACTTGTAAAGGGGCTAACTCCCAATCTTATTAGAATCAGCCTATTATCTGATCAAGGACTGAAAGTTAATTTCTCCAAATCTGAATGTCTTGTTACATATGAGAAAGGTGAATTGATCATGAAGGGAGTAATATCTAAGGACAAATGTTATATATGGGTATCTCAAGGTTCAAGTTATGTCTCTTCTTGTTTGCTTGCCAAAGAAGATGAAGTTAAACTCTAGCATCAGAAACTTGGGCACTTGCATCTGAAAAGCATGAAGAGAATCATATCCATGGAAGTTGTTAGAGGAATTCCTAAGCTCAAAATTGAAGAAGGAAGAGTATGTGGAGAATGCCAAGTAGGAAAACAGGCTAAGATGTCACATCAGAAGATCCAATATCTTACCACTTCAAACGTCTTATAACTTCTTCACATGGATTTGATGTGACCTACGCAGGTAGAAAGTCTTAGTGGAAAGAAATATGCTTATGTTATTGTGGATGACTATTCAAGATACACTTGGATAATTTCATTAGAGAAAAGTCAGATGTTTTTGAAGTTTTCAAATATCTCAGTCAAAAACTTCAAAGAGAAAAGGAAAGCAATGTTATTAGAATCATAACTGATCATGGGAAGGAATTTGAGAATACCAAGTTTGCTGAATTTTGCTCCTCTGAAGGAATTAGTCATGAATTATCATCTCCCATTACTCCTCAGTAAAATGGAATTGTAGAATGCAAGAACAGGACTATACATGTATCTTCTAGAGCCATGATACATGCAAAACAATTACCTTATCATTTTTGGGCCAAAGTAATGAATACTGCATGCTACATTCACAACAGAGTCGCCTTGAGGAAAGGTATTTCAGCTGCACTATATGAATTATAGAAAGGAAGAAACCCTACTATGAAATACTTCCATGTCTTTGGAAGTAAATGCTACATTCTGGAAGATCGTAACCAAAGAAGAAAATTTGATCCAAAGCGTGATGAAGGGATAATTCTAGGATACTCTACCAGCAACATATCCTATAGAGTCTACAACTCCAGAACTAAAGTAATGATGGATTATATAAATGTTGTTGTTGATGATCAAGACTTGAACAAAGAAACTGATGTCCTGGACGATGTTGAAACATTTCAGAATGCAACTCCAGCAGAAACTGAAGACATAAGTATTGATGAACAACCCTCTAGTTCTAAGCCTGAAGCTAGTCACACCAACAAGGTTCCCTCTATCAGGATTCAAAAAGATCATCCTAAAGATCACATCATAGGAGAGATGGATAAAGGAGTCACTACCAGATCAAGGGAAATAATTTCTAACTCTTGTTTTGTGTCAAAGATAGAGCCAAAAAATGTTAAAGAAACATTAACTGACGAGTTCTAGATCAATGATATGCAAGAGGAGTTAGCTCAATTCAAGAGGAATGAAGTTTAGGAACCTGACCCAAGGCCTGAAGAATCAAATATGATAGGAACCAAGTGGCTGACATTTTCACTAAAGCCTTGGATGCCAATTAGTTTGAAATCTTAAGGGGTAACTTAGGGATTTGCGTTAATGAGGATCTATAGGAATTAATGTTATATGGGAAGACTAGTCAAGTCATTTCGGTTCTCCAACTGCAATTTGCTCATTTGTTTCAATTTTGTTGTCTCCCACATCATCTCTATTATGTACTTGTGGAAAATGCTAGATCAAATTCTAAATCATATGGTGTTACATCATTTGAAGATGAATTGATCAAGAATATGAATCCTGGTGTTGACATGAGAACAAAGACAAGGAAAGGCAAATATATTGTTGTTGTATCCCCTGCTAAGAGCAAGTTGAAGAATGTTGTTGTGTCTGATAATGACTCAGACTATAATGTTGAAGATGATGTCAGAACATTATCCCTGAAAACAAAGTTTCTGCAAAGAAGACTATTGTTAAGTATGACAATAATATTGCTTCCACTACTGATATTGGAAGCTGGTGTGGTATCTCACTCCTTTGAATAGTAATCATGTGTTATGGGGGAGGAGTTGTGTTAGTATGGTAGTCATATTATGGATAAAAGGGGGAGAGCTAGCTAATTTAATTTGTTTGTTCTGCTGTTATGTCTGGTTAACTGTTTGAGGAGAGTTGTTGATCTGATTGGGTGATGTTTACCAGATGTTCTATTTTGTGAAACTATAATTTTTTCTGGTGCTTTGATCTTTATGTTTTGTGTTTTGTGTTTTTGTTTGGTTCCTTCTAGTTGATTGGTTCTGATAATGTTTTAGCCATAATTTGCTAAAGGGGGAAATTGAAGGTTCTTGGTTTGGTTGCATGTGTTGAAAAAGATTATCATGTGTTCTGTTGTCTAGTAAGATGTCTCTAACATGCTTGAAGAACATCTGTGCAAATTTTTCTAGGATGTCAGATCAAATGTTGTAACATATGTGTTGTCCTGATGCAGAAAGTTTTGATTTAATTTCTGCACTTTTTTAGCAGGTGTTTTTTATTTATTTGCTCCAGTGTATGCGAAAAGCAAGGGAAATTTGTTGTCAAATATAAAAGCTTCTTAGTGTTTAGTTTTTTAGAATGCTCTATATACAAGTTGCTTAACCTAATTGTAACCGTGTGGAACATTTTGTGTATTGTGAAGCTTAGTGCTTTTGAGATTTAGGGTTTCCTTGTGTGTGTGTGGGGGGGGGGGGCGGTGTTTGTGAACCACTCTATTATCATTTTGATATTAGGGTTGTACTGAGTTTATTGAGTTGCATGTTGTCCACTCTAAGCTATTGAGTATGAGTGTTTATGTTCTTGATTGAAGCTTTTAAGCAAGATCAATTTTTGTCTTGGAAGAGTGTTCTTCTTTCTTTGTAAGATTTTGTTTGATTATCACAGTGTGTGATTAAGGGGTGAAAGGGGTTCTCTTATCTAAGAGTTCTTAGATAGAAACTGTATTGGATAGTGATTAAGTGAAGAGTGTAAACATAGTGGTTTAACTATGAATTGATACTACTGATAGTGGATTTCCTTCCTGGCTTGGTAGTCCCCAGAGTTGGTGTGTTTGCACCGAACTGGGTTGAAAATTTCTTTTGCTACTTCCCTTTTACTTTATATGTTGTTTACCTTGTTAATGCTTAGATATTAATGTCGTGACATCTCTTTTGACATCACATATTTGATACTAGAATTTCAGAATTGGTAAATGGGAATTAGCATTAACTGAATATTCTTTAACATATAGCCCTTTAAAGGCAGTTAAAGGACAAGTAGTGGCAGACATTATGGTCGACCACTCCATTAATGAAAATGCATTGAACTATCTTGAGGTCGAACCTTGGAAGTTATACTTCGATGGGTCTAGCCATAAAGATGGAACATGCATAAGGGTACTTATTATTTCTCCTAATAAAATTCCAACAACACTCAAGTATAAAGTGGAAGGTTGTTGTTCAACCAATAAGGCTGAATATGAGGCTTTGATAGTTGGACTTGAGGTATTTTTTGAATTAGGGGTAACTCATGTCGAAATAATGGGAGATTTTGATTTGGTTATAAAACAAGTCACCAAAGAATACAAGTACATAAAAGAAAATCTGATTATGTACATTGTAGTAGTAAATCGACTGCTTAAGAAATTTGAAGCAGTTAGTTTTCGACACATCCCAAGATTAGAAAACCAAGCTGCAAATGACTTGGCCCAGATTGCATCAATATACAAAATTTCGAAGAAAAAATTGAACGATGTGATCGAAGTGTCAGTTGGATTAGCCCCATCAGACCTAGAAGAAACAAAGCTTGGATATGATGACAACGACAATGTCACCATTCTAGCAGTCGACACTCTAACTGATAAATATTAGAGAAAACCTATAGTAGAGTATTTGCAAAATCCAACATCATCTACAAAACGAGAGGTTAGGTATCAAGCTTTAAGTTATGTCTTATTGGGTAATGAATTGTTCAAAAAGACTCCTGAGGGAGTATTGCGCAAATGCCTTAGTGATTCAAAGGCATACCTAGTCCTCTCAACTATGCATAGTGGGGATGTGGGGCACATAAAGTAGGCCACAAGATGAAATGGTTGTTGTTTAGATAAGGCATGTATTGGCATACTATGTTAAAGGATTATATTGAATTCGCTAAGGACTGTCAAGAGTGCCAAATTCATGTTGGCATCCAACATGTCCCTGCACGTGAACTACATTCCATTGTCAAACCATGACCTTTCAGAGGTTAGGCTTTGGATTTGGTTGGAGATATTCGACCAGCATCTTCAAAGAATAAAAAGTACATTTTGGTAGGTATTGACTATTTCACTAAATGGGTCGAAGCAATACCTTTGTCAAATGTTGATCAAGAGGATGCAATTGAATTTATTCAAAAACACATCATATATAGGTTTGGAATCCCAAAAACTATCACAACAGGTCAGGGGTCAGTCTTTACTGGTCGAAATATGCAAGAGTTTTCTAAAGAAATAGGTTTCAAACTTTTAACCTCTTCACCTTATTATGCTCAGGCTAATGGCCAAGTCAAAGCAGTAAATAAATTGCTGATTGGGTTGGTAAATAAACATGTAGGGAAGAAGCCAAAGAATTGGCATAAGACATTGGACCCTATTCTTTGGGCATGTCGAACATCCCCTAAAGAAGCAACCAACACTACCCCATTTCAACTCTCATTTAGTCATGAAGCAGTTCTGTATGTAGAAATTTATCTTCAGTCTACAAGGGTTCAGAGAAATCATGAGATTCCATCTGAAACTTATTGGAACATGATGCTGGATGAATTGGTAGACTTAGATGAAGAAATGCTCCATGCTTTAGAATTGCTAAAAGGGAAAAAGAAAACAGTAGAGAAGTCTTACAATAAAAAGGTAAAGATTAAAACCTTTTTGAGTGGAGAGTTAGTATGAAAAGTTATTTTACCTATGGATCGAAAGACCAGATCTTTAGGGAAGTGGTCCCCAAAATGGGAAGGTCCTTTTGAGGTTACTGACACCTTCAGTAACAATGCATATGAAATTCAAAAAATTGATGTTGATCAGCGAGTCTTAAGAGTAAATGGAAAGTATTTGAAGAAATATAGGCCTATCTTGCAAGAGATTCAAATTAAAGCATGACTTTATTATTATTGAAAGAAGCCAAAATAGGCTAAATGGCCAAAATGGCATACATAAGCTTCAAAAATAACGTTACATGGATACACATGGAAGATAAACTACTCATACTTCTTCCAATGCCTTGAGTGAAGATAATTCATCTAATCTTCATCGGCTTCATCATCTGAATCGTGTTCTTTGATACGACTTTTGGAAGTTTCCACTATAGTACCAGGTTTTTTGCTGGTTGCAGTGGACTAAATGAATGTGTTCGTCCCAGTGGATGATATAATGAAGGCATCAACACTTGCCTCACTTGTTTCCCTTTCTCCAGCCCTTTTGATTATGGAGTGTTTGGTGGAAATACTTATGTTGAACTTCTAAAATTTCAAATTGGTAAATGAAAACCAGTTTAAGAGGTTTTATAGAAGAGAAATTATATGGTCATAAAGAGTGGTCAAATGAAACATGGGGAACGCATGGAATTTTCTTAGAAACGTGTTCCAAGACCCTAGGATTGGCATTTTCCATAAGGTGGGGACTTGTGTCGTTGGAGCACATTAATCAAAGTAAAATGTGTTTAACAATATAAGGCTTGGCTAGGTCACACAACATTTCTAATAGTTCAAAGATAAAATCTTTGAGGAAACCGTCGAAGCGCTTAATCATGGGCTTTGCTACTAAAGAAATATTAAAACCTTGGAAGAATATAAAAGTGCGGATCGAAGGGTGAAGAAGAAATATAAAAGTAGTCAGATAAAGGTGTAAGAAGCACCAACATTGTTATCATTACATAAGGGCCACCGAAGGGTCATAAAAGAAATTGTACTAAAAGTGCAACAACAAAAAAACCACTAGAAAGGAATGTTTGCCTTCAACTGGAGGAAAGTGATTTTCTGAGTATGGAGATAACTTTCGATCATTCCCTTTTCGAGCTTGGCTACTGCGAGTTCTTTCTCCAAGTGTTAAGCATCATCAAGGTGTGCCACTGTGTGCCCTATCTCTATGTCCAGGTCAGTATCGGTCAACCCCTTCAGTTTATTGCTTCGATTCTCAGCATTGGAAATCTTGGTTTGCAACGCTTCGATCTGTTGTTTCCAAATAACAATGGTTTTTCTGAGGAAAGTCATCTCTATACGCCTACCAGCTTTGTCTTTCTCCATCTTCTCCACATTAAACCTTGACTCAGCTGCCTTCGACCAAGTTGCAGCTTTACTCCCACTGGTTATTTCAATAGTATCTTGAATTTGGGGAAACTTCTTAAGGTCTTCCGACATCTAGTTCACTACCACAATCAGTTCTAGGAGGAAGTTGGAGGTTTCTGGTGTAAGAGCTGATAGGTCGAACTTTTTAAGGGTATCCTTCAAAAAGAGGGGAGTTGTTTGATCTGAATCCAAGATCTTGAGAATGTCACCCTTGAAGAATTTTTTCTTGATTGTTTTGAGGATTGGGCCAACAAAATCATCTGAGGATGGAGCTTTAGAAGCAGTCGAAGCACTCAAGTTTTGCTCTGAAGAACTTCCTCTCTTCTCAAGCACCAACCTGATGTACTCCCTAGGGTTAGATGTTCTACGGTCATCTAGTTGTGCATCAATAATTGTTGCCACAGAGGTTGGAATAATATCAGTTTTGGGAGGAGTTGAATTTTCAACATGATCAGCTTCAAAATTCTCAAGAGGACTTTGTTTGTCCTCTTCTTCTTCACTTTCCTCTCCTTCCAATTCATCCTCAGGATCTCCCCCTGACCACCCACAAGCTCAAACTGAAGCTGAGGTCTACCTACATCATCCATGAAATCTACTAGAGGTTAATTAACAAGATTGGTGCGTGGACTAACATTAGGAGAGTTCTCCTCCTCAGCCAAATTTTGTTCTTCCTCCACGGGGGTGGGTTCTAGGATCACGGGGTCTTGTTTATTTTGATTAGTATCCTCCTCATAATCAAAGTCAGCTGTGTGGGACTGTTGAGTGACAGTCTTAGCAGGAGAGGTTTGATTAACCGCAGGATAAGGAGGAACTGTTACAAAATCAGGTTTGTTAATCTTTACTCAGAGAGCTTCTCCCAAAACCAGGATCATAAGTAGGGTGGTAAGTAGGCTCACCTTGGATGTTCAGAAGAAAATTTGGGGAAAAGGTTGTTGGTTGTGGTGGATTGGAGCCACCAACATTGACCTGAAACAACAAATAAACTAGTTAAGCCAACAATCGATTAGCCAAAGAGTTCAGGTAGAAAAGGATTCAAAGATGAACTTACCTGAGTATCATCAGCGCCTATACTTGAATTATTACTTTCGTTGAGGCTAGCGTTCAACTTCGACGTGGCCCCATGAGTTTCTTTTTTGAGACCACAAGGAGATGGTGTATTTTCAAAAACTTTGGCCACCTTTGAGGAAGTTTCCATTTCTTTTTTATAAGTTTACCCTCTTCAGGGGGAGACAAGTCCTCATATTCATCCAAGTGGATGACTAGTTAAGCACCCTTCCTTGTTTTTATTTGTGGAGTTGGAGTAGGCTTTCAAGAAGCCTAAGAAAGTTATGCAAGGTTAGAAGGGAAAATCACAAAGGAAACTAAGCAAATGTATGAACATACCTTTGTGCTTTCGGCCCCTAGGTTGGCTTTCAATGTTGTGCTCTTCGAATAGCCAGTCTTCTTAGGCACTACTGAAATTCAATCATAATTACAAATTAGTAAGGAAGCGGTTAGATAAAGATCACTAAGTCGAAGGCCTTAAACCTTCATATATTTCGGATTCAATGTGAACATCTTTGATCCCTATATGAATGTGTCCTTTGAAACTATCCGGAGTTTGTTTAATCGCAACCACACTTTGGGCTTTGGGCTGAGACTTTTGTCAAAGGATTTTGATTGGATCCCCACAGACAAACCAATCTGGAAATGGAGGGGCAAGAGCCACTCCAAACTCAGCAGTAGGCAGTTGAGGAACCTTTGGAGGAAAGAGTTTGAAAGTTATTTCATAACATCTCTCAGGATCAACGGTTGAAGGGATTTTTAATTTCTCCATTTTTTGTAAAAATATCTCCTTCAAAGTGACAACAACCTCGTGAACGGTTCGACTAATATCATTTGATCGATAGACAATTTCAAAGTACTTTTGGAAGGCCTGAATCTCTTTGATATGAGTAGATGTACCTTTCTTTATATTTTCCTGCACATTAACAAAGGATTGGTTAATTAACTTAGAAAAGGAAGAGACATCAAGGAATTGTTCTTGATAGTGCTTCAACCACTGGTTGTAGAATTCTTGGGTGCAGATAAAGTTGGGTTCAAATTGCACCAATGAAAGTTGAGCTCGACTGGCATGTCGAGCAAGTTGAAGTGAGGTGCTCGCTTCATCAAAGTTGGCATCATAGATAGTGACATGCCATTTCTTGTCATACATGCACTTGGGACAACTCTAGGACAATCCAAATTGTCGAGAGACTAGATTTGGTTGGTAGGCTATTAGAGTTGCTATGCCTTTTAGGAAATTCAGTTTGTGGACCAATAATCTAGGACCCAAAAAGGATTCCCATATTGATTTTGATTTTGCTTGATATTTGTTGGATGAAAGGGGAAATGGTCTTGTGAACCATTCTGGTCCATATTTTCTCCCAGCAAAAGGGGCCATGGTTGGACTGAAGTCATACCTCTTGGAAAACATCATAATGTAGCCAGAGAAAACCTATTGGACGGTTTTTCCTTCATCAGTGGGGGTTAGTTTTACCAAATGAGTCCCTTCGACTCTCCTCCCCATAATTTCATCTGAATTTTCATCAATAACTTCTTTTGTGGGTAGGCTTGCTTTGAAAGTAGAGTTAAGCCACAATTGAAGTAGCCAAATGGGACCAACCAGTTGAAAAGTGCCAGCTGAAAAGTGCCAGTTGAAAAGTGCCAGTCGAACTCACATTCTTAAGGCCAACAGCGTCTTCACTTATTGATTCATAATGAGTTATCAGTATTAATTCACTAAGGCAAACTCATGTGTTAAGGTGTAGTTGGTTGGCCAAAGGAAAATATTTCTCGGCGACTTGTCGTGATTTTGAGCAAAAAACATATCTACAAAGCCACATGGTTAAGAATGCAATATGCTCTTCATCAGAAACTATATTAGTGGAACAATTGAAGTGGTGTTTCAAGAAGCTGGTGTAAGTGGGTTTGCATGAGGAGAAACCTATGGTATCCTCATTATGAACCTCTGGATCATAGATGTGGCCAGTGGGTTTAATCCCTGTGATAACGGCTCTGTCGAATAGTGTGGGGATTACCATCCCATAAGGCAAATGGAAGGTGTAGTGGGTAATATCCCAAAATTATAGAGAAGTAGTCAACAAGTTCGAGCAGTAAGGAAGACAAGTTTTCGACAACATCAGAAGATCGTATATTCTTATGTCTTTCCATGCTTGAGCTTTGACCTTTTCTACTTGGCCAACCAAAGGTCGAAACCTTGGAATGAAGGGACCACCCTAACCATTCGAAAGCTCTCCTTTAGATATTTCAAATTTAGGGCAACCAGGTCAGTAGAGGTCAGGCCTACGTTGGTTTTGTTATTTTTCCCTGATGGCTTAGTTCCATGGTCGGTGGGAAAGAACTCACCCAACTTAGTGTCATCAGCATCAACATTGGATAAGGGTACAAAAATAAGACATTTTTTATTAGAGATAATAAGAGGTATTATTACCTGTTATTCATAGATGTGCCTCTTTTCCACCTGAGGGGTTCAGGTACGAATTCCTGGTTCTTCACCGACTTAGGTCCAAGAATCTGGGTGAATGGTGGAAGCAGAGCACCGTTTTGAGAGCCATTGTTCTTTTGGTTTTTCTTGTTTTGGGGGACGTCTTGAGTGAAAGTCTTTGGAGGAAGGTTGGATGATGAAGAAATTTATGTTTTTGGAGGTTTGAGGAATGAGAAATAAGGTTGCAAAGTTTTGAAAGCATAAAAGTCTGGGAATATAGAGAGTGGATTATTTATATGCTTTTGGAAGACTAATGGTTTCTGTAACACGGTGGAAGAACTGACTTTGTCGTTTTTGTTTTCACAAAAACAATGTTGCGGATAGCAAGAGTCGCCACCGACTTTTCTTTTATCCAATTAGGAAAGGTGGAAAAGAACAGGAAAAGCCTTGGTTTAGATTTTGAGTTCGGGAGGTAGGTTATACAAAGGGAATGTATTAGTACCCTTTGTATCCATGGTTATCCATGGGCTCTTAACTGCTTAGCTCACTTTGTTTTGGTTTGAAAAATAGTGGTGGTGTGTTTAGAAAATGCCCAACTTTGTAATGATTCTCGTATGAATGTATACAAAGTGGTTTTTTCGAAAGATGTTTTAAAAGTGTGAGGTGTAAAAAGTGTTTGTTTTGAAATTGTGAGCAAGCAGTTAAGGGATCCTACCTAATCAAGATCATTCATGTTATTCTCCTCTTTCCTTAGAGATAAGGTTGTCCTTACTATTAGTAAGTAAGTAGTCTTATCCTTGGATTTGGAAGGGATAGGTGTAGGGACATTATGGTCATTGAAGGCAACATTGTGAGGATACTTTAGTAATTTCGAAGGGACTAATAATCACTTCCGTAGGCGACCAAAGGGACAAGATCATTTTTCGAAGGTAACCTGAAGGGACATCGAGGGACTATGATCTTTTATTCGAAGGGACTTGATGATTTTTATCGTAGCGTCTTTATTAAAGTACCCCCCACGTTCGAGGGACATGACCATTATATCGAAAGGCAACGAAGAGAGGTTATCCTAGAGTTGCAAGTGTGCATGTGATTGAATTCAAATATTTTATCTTGAGGTTAGGTGATATAAGGTTGATTGATTAGTCTTTGTTGCACCCCAAAATTTGCCCTCACAATACAAGACTTTGTGTGCTAAGAAGGTTCACAAGGTTCACAAGTTCTCAATGCTTATATAACCTTTCATGAGGTTCATGAAGTCTACAAGTTACTTTATGAAGGTTCACAAGGTTCACAAGCTTTTCAACATTTACATAACCTTTCATGAGGTTCATGAAGCCTACAAGTTACTTTATGAAGGTTCACAAGGTTCACAAGCTTTTCAACATTTACATAACCTTTCATGAGGTTCATGAAGTCTACAAGTTACTTCTTGAAGGTTCACAAGGTTCACAAGTTCCATAATGCTTTCAACACCTTTCATGAGGTTCATGAAGTCTACAAGTCACTTCTTGAAGGTTCACAAGGTTCACAAGTTCTCAATGCTTATATAACCTTTCATGAGGTTCATGAAGTCTACAAGTTACTTTATGAAGGTTCACAAGGTTCACAAGATTCACAATGATTACAAAGCTCTCCTGAGGTTCATGAGGTCTACAAAGCCACTTCATGAGGTTCACAAGGTTCACAAGCTTCACAATACCTCCCATGAGGTTCACAAGACATTTTATGATGGTTCACAAGGTTCACAAAGTTCACAATGGGTCAGAAGAGTTGACAATTCCCTCAGACAATGCACCTTCTAAGCAGTGCATCCAAAACTAGGGTTTTGACTTTAATCAGGCTAAATGGACTTCCAATACCTCAAGTGAGCTTCATAACATCTTATATGTGTATAAGAACCCCTATGACAAGTTTCAAGACTTTTCTCAAAAGTTTGCTCAGTCAGATGGTCAGATAAGTCAAAATCAGTCAGTGCAATTAAAAAGTCAAACTGAGGTCAACTGTGGTCAAACCAAAGTCAAACTTCATGATTTTTTGCCAACATCAAGTATATGAAGTAAAATTCATCATTTGATCAAGGGTTGATCATGATTCATCAAGGAGATTCCAGATCATCAATAATCAGGAGTTTCTAAATTAGGGTTTCCTTAGTAAAAGTCAACTGAACTTTGACCAGCCATAACTTTCACATACTTCATCACCAAGTCTCCATCCAAAGCTCATTTTGAAGGAAATTGAATTCTCTACAACTTTGATGTTGCAAGTTAAGCCCAAAAATGCTTCATTTGGAAGATATGACCTAAGACATTATAGGTCATTTCAAAAGTCAACAAAAAGTCAACAACTTCAAAAGGACATAACTTGAGATTGGTAAATGATATGGACCTGAAACCAATGGGGTTGTTTAGAGGACTCTTCAAGCTTTCCAAAAAGTCCAAGAACACCCTCATACCTTTAAAATTGAGGGAGATATGCTCTTGCAAAGTTGGGAAATTTTGTGATGGTTTATATTGAAAATGGGGGTCTAGAACCAATTCCTTCCAAATGGGCTTGCTAAATTGTGATCCAATCCACATCATATCATTATGCACGACCCAATTGACCAAAATTCAGAATTTTTATTATTTTATTTTTATTTATTATTGATTTAATTCATAAAAATCATTTTAAATAAATATAAAATATGAAAATCTATTTTTGGGTGAAGATTGAGCTTCTAGAATTTCATAAATGTTGATTGAATTTGAAAGAGAAAGGAATCATGAGATTGATCCAAGAATAGCAAGTCTTCATGAACAAATATTTGACTTTTACACCATGATCTTTTTCAATCTTTTTTGGATCAAATCTCCACACAACCAATGAGTTTTCTTAACCTAATTCACTCACATATATATACTAAACACAAACCTAACATTTATTCACGAATTTCCAGCAGCCAAAGGTAGGTTTCACTTCAAAAAATTTCAAGCAAAAAGTCATATTCGGATTTTAAAATTCAGAGCACTAGAAGGTAATTTGAGGACACCACAATGATCATTGGACATCATTGAGTCAAAACCCATACCTACTTGCATCCAAAGCTCCTCATATAGCATATCCCGAATGCATCTTCTCACTCTTGTTTGATTTTTCGATTTCATTTATTTAACCATTGTAAATCGTTTTTGTGTGTTTAATCTTGTTTACCATGATGCTTAGATGGATTCTGGACAAAAACATTGAAGAAACATGCCCTAAATCGAAAGACACCATTGTTAGGGTTTGAGTTCTCAAATTGGGAATTCACGATTTAGTGCATATAAATGACTTTTAAAAACATGATTATGATGTATGAACTCTGTATGTTTGATCTGGACTAGCAATTTGTATTGATTTTGCTGTTTGCGTGATGATCCAAAAACCTAGGGTTTCTGGTTCATGAACACCCAGGAAAATTCGCAGGAGAAATCGTTTCAAATTTCGCAGGTAATAGGAGGAAGAAGAAGGTCTTTCGCGCGCTCAGAAAATTCAAATATTGTTGAAAATATTTTATGAATTATGTTTGATTCATTTATCACAAGCGTGCTTGTGGTTCAGTGGTAAGGCTGAGGCGTGTATATTGTGAGGTCCCTGGTTCGATACTTGGCTGGTGCATTGTTTTTTTGTTATTTTTCAGGTTGGAAGCAAATTGAATATATTATAGTTACTTGCCAATCCACTATCAGAAAGGCTCTCCCAGCCAGGCGGTAAGGCATGCGCATGAAGGAACAAGGGTCCTGGGTTCAACACCACCCCAGGCCCTTTTGTTTTTATTATTTTCTGGATTTTACAAAGCAAAGCACAAAACCAATTTCTCCTTCTCATTTATTGCCTGCGCGTGGATGGCCCAGTGGTGAATGCATGTTGTTGTCAACCATAGGGGACTGGGTTCAAATCCCAGCCCCACCAGGTTTTTTTTTTCCTTCTTCATATTTTTTCCTTTTCTTTATTTTAATTTAATTAATTTAAATAATTAAAATTATATTATTATTTTCTATATTATAAAATATGTATCTATTATGTATTCTAATTCCTAATATTATTTTCTAAAAAAAAATCTAAAACTCTTGATTTCTCAATTTAAATTTTATTTGTATAATTTATATTAGTTAAAATAATTTTACATAGTTAGTTAAAATAAAATTTTGTATATTATAAATTAAATCCTAAAAACATTTTTCTAATAAAACCCTAATTTATTTTCTAATAACTTATTAAAAACCTAATTTTTATTTTTTTTACATATTAATTTAGTATAATTAATTTTAGTAAATATAAATATAATCAAACTTTTCTTTTGTAATATGTCTAAAAAATAAATTAATAATTTGTATATTATTATAATCATTTAATTGTCTATATTCTTTCATATTATTAAAATAATTGTTTATAATCTAACTTTTGTTTTATTGTTCTAATTTTGTTCTTATAATATTTTGCTAATTATATTTTACTAACCATATTATTACTAATTTTTTTTTATTATTTCTCTAACATTATTTAATTTAATTTCACTAACCTTATTTAATTTTTATTTTTATTACTAACCCATATTTATTTATTTATTGCTTAGTATTTTGCTTATATATTTTTTTTAATTTGCTTATTATTTATTTTTGTTATTTATTTTAATTTGTTTATTATTATAATTATTATGTAAATGCTCCTGGATGTAAATTTTGCAATTATTTAATTATTGCTATGGTTAGTAATTAGGGAGTGCAAAAACATGTATGTTATTTAAAATAAATTAGATCATTTTAATACAAGATAATTAATATTGAACACTCACCCACGTAAGTCGATTTTTAATCGCCGTCTCACTTTCTAAGGCTATCCCTCATTGTTGCCTACTAATAAGGTCAAGTGGGGTGTATAAAGCAAGTCCCTAAAAGAAAAAATCATCAAGTCCCTCATGGTTGCCTTTACGAATCAAGTCCCTTCGAATAATGATGATAGTCCCTCCTATATGCTTATTACACCCCACAGTTGCCTTCATAAAACAGAATGTCCCTCTCATGTCCCTTACATCCAAGGTAATGACTACCTACTCCTTAATAGTAGGGATAGTCTTACCAATCAAAGGATAAAGAACAAGAAAGACTTAAAACTTTAGGGTAGGTTCCTCTTATGTACTTGCTCACTTCCAAAACTTTTCACACTTAACAAATTTTCAAAAAACAAGTTTTTACGCATCCGTACATGGATCATTATTAACTATTCTGAAAATTTTTCTATTCACACACTACACTTTCAAAAACAATTCAAAAGTGAGCTAAGTAACTAAGAGCCCATGGATAACCATGGATGTAAAGGGTGCTAACACCTTCCCTTTACATAACCTACCCCCCGGACCCAAAACATTCTCTTAAGGTCTTTCCTGTTCTTTTATACCCTTTCCTTTTGGATAAAATAAAAGTCGGTGGCGACTCTTGCTATCCGCAACATAACCTAAAGTCAGTTCTCCCACCGTGTTACAGAACTGGCGACTCTGCTGGGGAATTAATTTAAGAGGGGTACCCTTAGGAATTAAGATCACTTTAAATTGTTTGTCTTGTTTGCTTTATATTATCTTGTTGGGGTGCTCTTATGTGTGAAAGGTCCTAACCCGGATCTAGTGTACCTTAGGTAAATGGCAATAGACCAAGGAAACTGTACGGCGTATACCGATATGGTTGATCTGGTGGCCATAGTTAGTGTGACTTCTTGGTTGGTGCTTATGTTCCTTAAGTCAAGTTGAGGATAATATGAGGCTGCCATATGTTGTCAATGCACTAACTAACTTTTAGAACCCTAGTTAACTCATCTTGGCCTTTAGAAAAGTAGTGAGGTAACTGGCTTTGGTGCAGACTGAAGTTGGTTGACACTCGATACTACGCTCATTGAGATCTTAAACTTGGAGGGTTTTGGTTGGCAAGTAAGTTGCCTTCTGAACAACCACCCTTGTGAAAGATCAATGATATTGAGATCCCTTAGAACCTGGTTACTTTTGTAGGACAGGATGAACCATCTAACTTCAGGGGAGGGTACTTACCTTAAACCTCATGCAAGCCTTTAAACCTAGGGCTATGGTGTGACTTGTTTGTGTGTGCCACATGTTTGTGATTGAGCATAACATCATGACATCATCATGCATCATAAGCATATCATTTTCCCTAACCATTTCAAGGACCAAGGGATTTATCTTTGTTCTTTGTTGCAGGTCATGGCTTCTGCTCGTAGAAACACCATCAGGATCAACTTTGTGGGGATACCTCCCAAGCTTAAAGAGTTGGTTTCTCAAGTGTCTGATCACTCCCAGTTCATCAAGAGACATGGTCACCTATTGGATTTAGTCACTTCAGGGTTCAATGAATACATGATGAGTGTTCTATTCCAGTTCTTTGACCCTAAGCACCATTGCTTTACATTTCCTGACTACCAGCTGGTTCCTACAATGGAAGAGTTCTCTAAACTTCTGGGTATACCTGTTCTTGATCAGAAGCCATTCACAGGCTTGGAGAAGGAGCTTAAACCAGAAGTTATTGCTGCAGCTCTACATCTGAAGAAGTCTGACATTGTTCTAGAAACGAGAAGTGGAGTCAAGGGTATTCTTGCCAAAGTACTAATGGATAAGGCTCAAATGTTCTTGAAGGCCATGAGCTATGATGCTTTTGAGGAGATCTTAGCCTTGCTGATATATGGCTTAGTATTGTTCCCCAATCCAGATCAGTTCATAGATGTTCATGCCATCAACATTTTCCTGAGTCACAATCCAGTGCCTACATTGCTTGGAGACATCCTGCATTCTCTTCACACCCGTACTACAAGGGCAAGAGGAACTTTGATGTGCTGCATACCTTTGCTTTCTAGGTGGTTTATTTCTCACCTTCCTCGCTCAGTAATGAAGAATGAGCAAGGGTTCAGATGGTCCAAGAGAATTATGTCACTCTCTCATTCAGATATCCATTGGTGCTCCACATCTATGGAGAATGTCACCATCATTGACCGTTGTGGGGAGTTTCCTAATGTGCCACTTCTAGGCATAAGAGGAGGCATCACCTACAACCCATCTCTAGCTTTGCGACAGTTTGGTTACGCCCGGAGCGATGGTCCACATGACATGTTGATTCAGGGCATTGTGTTTGATTATGACAACGATCTTCAGGGTTACCGTCAGAGATTCATACGAGCTTGGGGAAAGGTAAACAGGATTGACAGTAAGACACTGGAGCCTAAGTACACTATCCCTATGGAAGCTTATCTCAGATGGGTACGATCTCGTGCTCAGACACTCATGATGCCATATCCTGCCGTCCTACCAGTTACCATGGAACCTGTTGCTGAAGGAGACACAGCTTATACCATCCTTCACCCAGACATGCCTACTGATAAGGAAGACTTGCAGAGATCATGGATCCAATTGAAAGAGCAAAGGGATACTTTCGAGGCTCATTACAAAGCAAGCCAAGAAAAGATCCTGGAACTAACAAAGCTACTTCACGAGGAACGAAACCTCAACTCATACCTCAACACAAAGAGGAAACGTCCATGGGAGACTTAAAACCCCATCTTTTGTACTTATTTCATTTTCATTTTTGTAAGCCTAAAAGGCAAAACAAAATTATTACTAATAAAAGTTTACTTTCGTTTTTGTCTAAGCAAATTTAAATCCTGCGGTTCTTGAAAACATTGCATATACATTACCATATCATTTCATTGCATTACAGGTTTATAATTGTGTACAGGTTTCTCATCTTCTCGCTGTTTATTTCAGCAATGGCTCTTGAACAATCAGTTAAGGATCTCCAGGCACAAAATGCACAGTTCCAAGAGCTGATCTTGAACCTGTCCAAGGGGCAGGATGAATTGAAGGCACTGCTGGCCAAGAAGACTAAGAAGACTAGAAGGTCTGCTGGGTTGATCAACATGGGAAGAAGGTTCAAAGGTCTTGCCAAGACCAAAGAACCAACTGAAGACTATGAATCTGAAGAATCTGAGCAAGAAGTAGGCAGTCTCCACCACACAATGGGGGACTCTGATTCTGAGGCTAACTACTACCATGAGCCTAATGAAGACAAATTCAAGATGCTGGTGGATAGGATGGATGCTATGGAGTTGCAGAAATCATCTGGGCTGGATTTTGAGGATTTGAGCTTGATATCTGGGGTGGTCATACCCATTGGGTTCAAGGTTCCTACTTTTGTTGTCTATGATGGGGTCTCTTGTCCCAAACTGCATCTGAGGTCTTATGTCAGAAGAATTCAACCCCACACTGCTGATAAGAAGTTGTGGATCCATTTCTTTCAAGAGAGCTTATCTGGAGCTCAGCTGGAGTGGTATTATCAGTTAGAGAGTGTCAACATCAGAGACTGGAATGATCTTGCTGAAGCTTTCTATAAGCAGTATCAATACAATGCTGACTTAGCCCCCACTCGCATGCAGCTTCAGAGCATGTCTATGGGTGCCAAAGAAAGTTTCAAAGAGTATGCTCAGAAGTGGAGAGATTTAGCTGGAAGAGTTCAACCCCCTTTGACTGACAGGGAATTGGTTGATATGTTCATGTGTACGCTGAATGGTCCGTTCTACAGTCATCTCATTGGAAGCTCATCATCTGGCTTCACTGAGTTGATCATGACAGGAGAGCGAGTAGAGAATGGTATAAAGAATGGTAAGATACATGTGGGCACTTCTTCATCAGGTGCTGCAAAGAAGCCTCCCACTGGGAAGAAAGAATCCAATGCTGTTTATGGTCAGCCTGATCGTAACAGAAGGCATCAGTCTGTCAGTGCAGTTCATATTTCAAATCCAACTCCTGCACCAACAGAGCAGCCACAGGGTAACCAACAGAGGGCTAGAAGACAGTTCACGAAGATCAACATGTCAATGGCTCAGGCATTGCAACACTTGTTGAAGGCTGAACTCATTACTTTGAAAGA
Organism: Lathyrus aphaca; assembly: GCA_963966055.1. Lineage (NCBI taxonomy): Eukaryota > Viridiplantae > Streptophyta > Magnoliopsida > Fabales > Fabaceae > Lathyrus > Lathyrus aphaca. The sequence goes on from OZ014522.1 coordinate 481,072,546, forward strand.
GGCTCCTCAGAATCCCAATGTTACCTCTCCCAGGTACAATCCCAATGCACGGTGTGCATACCATTCAAACTGTCAGGGACATGATACTAATAATTGCTGGGTCTTGAAGAATAAAATTCAGGATATGATTGATGCTGGAGAAATTGAGTTTGATCCTCCGGGTACTCCCAATGTGATTACTGCTCCAATGCCAAATCACGAGAAGACTGTCAATGCCATTGAGGAAGATCTACATGTCTATTCAGTTATGGAGTTGACCACACCACTGTCTGTTATCAAAAAGAGGTTAGTACAAGCTGGGATCTTTCCAGGTTGTCGTGAAGATTGTTTGTATTGTACCTATAAGCCGGATAGTTGCTTCATATTGAGAGATGGAATTCAGCGTCTCATGGATAAGTATACTATAGTGTTTGAGAGGACTCTGTCGTCTGTAGAAAGTATGGTGGATCATCTGACTCAAGGTAGGAAGATTGAAGAGGTTGACATGGTTGACAAAGTACCAATAAGAATCACTTCAAAGGGTCCCATCAAAATCACTCATCAGGGTCCAATCAAGATTACTGCTGAAGGTCCTGTGAAAGTTATTGCTGAAGCCAGAGTGGCTCCTCTGATCATTACCACTCCTGGTCCTATTCCGTATACGTCTGACAAAGCTGTGCCTTGGCACTATGGGTCTGATGTTTACATCCATGGTGTCAAGCAGGAGCCTTTACCTGATGTGCCTGCTGACATTGATAATATTGTTGGATCTAGCAAGATCACTCGTAGTGGAAGAGTCTTCTCTCCTCCAGATACTTCCAAGAATGCAGTTACTCCTGCTGCTACCTCCACCACTGATGCTCGGGGCAAGGGTCCTATTATTGAGCCTGTATCTACTGATGTGCCAGCTGCTGATGACCTCTCTAAGCAGATGGAGGAAGTATTGAAAATCATTCGCAAGAGTGATTATGACATTGTTGATCAGTTGGGGCATACTCCCTCAAAGATTTCTATGCTCTCCCTATTATTATGTTCTGAGGCTCATGCCAAGTCATTGATCAAGTTTCTGAAGATGGCTCATGTACCCAGTGCAATTTCTGTTGACCAATTTGAGAATTGTGTTGCCCACCTGACCTATGACAACGGGTTAGGATTTTCTGATGCTGATTTGACCCCTGCCAAGAGGGATCATAACAGGGCCTTGCATATTTCAATTGAATGCAGGGGCACTACCCTGTCACATGTGCTGATAGACAATGGATCCTCTTTGAATGTGTTGCCTAAAGAAGTCCTGAATAAGCTGAGTCCTGAAGATGCTGTACTGAAGCCCAGCAACATTGTGGTAAAAGCTTTTGATGGTTCTAGAAGAGTAGTGCATGGGGAAATTGATCTTCCAATCCAAGTTGGTTCCCAGGTGTTTACTGCTACATTTTATGTGATGGATATTCGTCCTTCATACTCTTGTCTGCTTGGTCGTCCCTGGATCCATGGGGCAGGTGCTGTGACCTCTACATTGCACCAAAAGTTGAGATATCCGGTGAATGGAAAGGTTGTTACTGTCTATGGAGAAGAATAATACTTTGTCAGCCATGTAAACACCTTCAAGTATCTGGAAATGGAAGGTGAATACATTGAAACTCCGTGTCAGACGTTTGAAGTGGTTCCCTGGGTTGTTAATGATTATGTAGCTCCTCCTGTTGCAAAGAAGGTTCCTGTGGTCACCAGAAAGCCTCCAACAATGGCAATGGCTTCCCTCAATGATGCTAGAGCTGTGGTGGATGAAGGTGGTTGTACTATTTGGGGTCAGCTTCCTGATATTCCATACAAGTCTGACAAGTTTGGTTTGGGTTTCACTGCAGAGTCCCAGAAGGCTGTTCGTCGTGCTCGTGCTGCCCGTGTCACTAATCAAGGGGTTGTGAAGGACCAGATTAATGTTGTGGGAGATCAAGATGAAGACTACAACCTGGATGCATGGATTTTTCCTACTGTGGGTGCTGGACTCAATAATTGGAAAGCTGAAGATGTTATCCCTATCTCCTTTAGTCAGGAGTAAAAACTATTACTGTGTTGTTATATTTTAAATTTGTAATTTCTTGAACAATAAAACTTTTAAGCCATGTGCCTTACCCGGGGCACAATGGTGTGCTTGTTACGGGCTGTCATTTCATTTGCATACTTCATTCAATAAAATCAGTGGACGTTTCGTTTTCATAAATATTGTGTTCCTTGTCTTTCTTTTCTTTTATTTTTGCTTTATCAGCTATGTGTTCTTACACACACCCACATCACTAAAATGCAGATCCTCATCCACTCTGGATCCTGTTGATAACAGTTCTACTATTGCCAATTACAATTTCGAGAATCCGATCTATCAAACTGAAGACGGAAATGAGGACGATTGTGAGATACCTGTAGAGCTTGCTAGGTTGTTACAACAAGAAGAGAAAGCTATACAGCCACATGAAGAGCCAGTCGAAGTTGTGAATCTGGGAACTGAAGAAAACAGAAAGGAGGTCAAGATAGGGGCTGATTTAGAGGACAGTGTCAAGAGCAGGTTGATTCAGATGTTACGTGACTATGTGGAGATCTTTGCTTGGTCTTATGAAGATATGCCAGGGTTGGATACAGACATTGTGGTTCACCGTTTGCCGGTGAAAGAAGATTGTCGTCCAAAGAAGCAGAAGGTTCGTCGTATGCGTCCTGAAATGTCAAAAAAGATCAAGGCAGAGGTAATGAAACAGTTCAATGCAGGGTTCTTAGCAGTGACTTCTTATCCTCAGTAGGTTGCAAATGTGGTACCAGTTCCTAAGAAAGATGGTAAGGTACGTATGTGTGTAGACTACAGAGATTTGAACAAGGCTAGCCCTAAAGATGACTTTCCACTTCCTCATATTGATATTCTGGTAGACAATACTGCTCAGCATAAGGTATTCTCTTTTATGGATGGTTTCTCTGGTTACAATCAGATCAAGATGGCACCTGAAGATATGGAGAAGACAACATTTGTGACACAGTGGGCACCTTTTGCTATAAGGTAATGCCATTTGGTTTGAAGAATGCAGGGGCAACATATCAGCGTGCTATGGTGGCTTTGTTTCATGATATGATTCATCATGAGATAGAGGTATATGTAGATGATATGATAGCCAGGTCTCAGAATGAGGAGCAACATCTTGATCATCTGCACAAGTTGTTTGAGAGGTTGAAGAAATACAAGTTGAGATTGAATCCAAACAAGTGTACCTTTGGAGTTAGATCTGGAAAGCTCTTGGGTTTTATTGTCAGTGGAAAAGGTATTGAAGTGGATCCTGCAAAAGTGAAAGCTATACGAGAGATGCCAGCTCCCCGTACTGAGAAGGAGGTTAGAGGTTTCTTGGGACGATTGAACTACATTGCAAGATTTATTTCCCAATTAACTACCATCTGCGAGCCAATCTTCAAGTTATTGAAGAAAGATCAGGTGATGGAATGGAATGATGAGTGCCAGACTGCCTTTGATGAAATTAAGAGATATCTGCTGGAACCACCAATTTTGATGCCACCAGTTGATGGAAGACCCTTGATTATGTACTTAACAGTGCTAGACAACTCAATGGGGTGTGTGTTGGGGCAACATGACGAGTCTGGTCGAAAAGAGCAGGCAATATACTACCTTAGCAAAAAGTTTACCGACTGTGAAACAAGATACTCACTGCTCGAGAAAACTTGCTGCGCTTTGGCATGGGCTGCTCGCCGACTAAGACAGTATATGTTGACCCATACTACCTTGTTGATTTCGAAGATGGATCCAATCAAGTACATATTTGAGAAACCTGCTCTCTCCGGAAGAATTGCAAGATGGCAAATGATCTTGACGGAATATGATATACAGTATACTACTCAGAAGGCCATTAAAGGAAGTGTTGTTGCTGATCATTTGGCTCATCAAGCAGTGGATGATTATCAGTCAATGAATTTTGAGTTCCCTGATGAAGATATTATGATTATTACCAAAGAACCTGGACAATATGACGGACCTGAACAAGGATCCCGATGGACCATGGTTTTTGATGGTGCCTCTAATGCACTTGGTAATGGTGTTGGTGTTGTGATTAGTTCCCCTGAAGGTTGTCATACCCCGATTACTGCCAGACTTTGTTTCTATTGTACCAATAACATGGCTGAGTATGAGGCATGTATCCTGGGTATTAAAGCTGCTATTGATATGAAAATTCAGTTTCTTGACGTATATGGAGATTCAGCCCTGGTAATTAGTTAGATCAAAGGAGATTGGGATACCAAGCATGATAACCTCATTCCTTACAAAGAGCATGTGTTGTCTTTGATCCCACATTTCAAAGAGATTACCTTTGAGCACATTCCACGAAAAGAGAATCAGTTAGCAGATGCATTAGCCACCATGGCATCCATGTTTGAGATCAGCTGGGATGATGAAGCTCCCAAGATTACTATTGATAGATTTGAAAAGCCTGCATACTGCAATGAGATTGACACAGAAGTGGCAGAGGAGAAGCCTTGGTTCTATGAAGTAAAAAGATATCTGGAAGCTCAGGAATTCCCTGAAGGGGCATCTGTCAAAGATATGAAGTTTCTGAGAAGGTTTGCTGCTAAGTTCTTCTTGAGTAATGGGATTCTATACAAGCGCAATCATGATTCAACTTTGCTTCGTTGTGTGGATAAGAAGGAAGCAGCTGAGATTATGGAAGATATGCATGATGGGATCTTTGGCACTCATTCTAGTGGACATACTATGGCAAAGAAGATATTGAGAGCAGGTTACTATTGGTCTACCATGGAAGCTGATTGCTATCAACACTCCAGAACTTGTCACAAATGTCAAATTTATGCTGATAAAGTCCATGTACCTCCATCACCATTGAATGTGTTGACTGCTCCTTGGCCCTTTGCCATGTGGGGCATTGATATGATTGGTGAGATCAAACCTACTGCCTCTAATGGGCATCGTTTCATCCTGGTTGCTATTGATTACTTCACGAAGTGGGTAGAGGCAGCTTCATTTGCATCTGTTACCAAGAATGTTGTGGCTCGGTTCATTAAAAATAATCTCATATGTAGGTATGGCATCCCTGAAAGGATTATCACTGACAATGGTTCTAATCTGAACAACACTATGATTACTGATCTCTGCACGCAGTTCAAGATTAAGCATCATAACTCTTCTCCGTATCGTCCGAAGATGAATGGGGCAGTTGAAGCTGCTAATAAGAACATTAAGAAGATTGTACAGAAGATGACTGTTGTAATACCTCAAAATTTGCCCTCATATTTATTCTCTCTACTGGCGTATCATTTCGCATTCATCTGCATTTAATGTCATATTAGTGCATTTCATGGATTTCTGAAGCATGTGATTCAGGCCCCTTGAATCTAGGGTTTCGCTCCTTATCTGTATCTGTCAGAGATTAAAATGGTGGAGAATATTCACTGGGTATTGGTTCTACTTCGAATGCGGGTGTTCAGTTGTGTCTCAATTTAGATGGGGGCGTGACTTAGTTTTGGTCAAATTATTGAAGTATCACTGCAGTGGCAAGATTATTTTGGGACACTGGATCATCTCTTAAACAGTGCATATTCAGTGATCATGTTGTCGTGTGCCGAGATCCATTCGTTTATCAAACAGTGTTCGTGTTGGGTCTGGTTTGAACTCTCAGTTTATCAGTGATTTCACATGGATTAGAATGGTCATGGCATAGTTCAGACGATTCAAAGAGGTGTGACTAACCTGGAAAATTATTCAGTGGTTCAAAAGTGGTCGTGTTCATAAACTTGTGGAAAGAATTCAAAATAGGCTTTGGGCTAAAATCAAGTTTTTCATATCCATTCATTGTTTTTGTTCTCATTTTCATAAACCATCCCCGATTATTCCACTCCACTTGCCTTTCTTTTTTCCAATTTGTTTTCGTTAATCCATTTTGCAATCTTTGTCCACATCCAACTACCAGTGTAATTCTCTTTTTATAAGTTCCATTTTTGCCAATATTCATAACTATCACATTTACCGCAAATTTATTCCATTTGTTTCTTTTTAATTCAATCTATTCCTGTTTACAACCATAAGCCCACTATGATTTAAGTTCGCATTTTTTTGCTAGCCCATTTAAAGCCCATTAGTCGTATCTCATACAAGCCCAGCTTCTATTTCATTCTATTGGCGATATTCTTAACCGAGTTATAAATCCACCTTCATTTGTTGATCAATTCTTAAACCATCCGAACATATACTTAATCAAAGGTTGACCATGTTTCCTTTTCCAAATTTGAAAGCATTATCATTGTAAAAAATTTTCCATCCAAAAGATTTGCATTCTTTTTTTATCCTAGTAAGCCCACAGTTAATTTCAATTGCTATCCCCACATGGGCCTGTAATCCATACTCAAACTAATGGGCTGCTTAATATCATAAGTTAAGAGATTTGTTTGTTTTTGTTTTTTGTGATATCCTCCAATGAATGCCCACTTGGTTGAAATTCATAGTAGATTAAATAATGAACAAATCAGAAAAAAAGAAAAGGCAGCAGTGAGGAAAATGGCACTAAAAAAATCAGTTACAAAAGGTAAATGATATAACAGTAATAAAATTTCAGTTACAATGGATAACAGAAAATCAGTTTCGTAACGGATATAACAGGAAAAAAATACAGCAATAGGAGGACTCTCCATTTTTTCAGTCACTCTCAACCTCTTCAACAAAAAAAAGAAAACAGAATTTGGCATAACTTGAACCTCTCCACTTTTTCCCATTGATCATCATCTTCTACAAAAAAAGGCTCTCCAACCTTCAACCAGGGATAACTGAATTCAGTTAACAGAATCATAAAAAAAAGTGGCAAAGGGGATTGATCAGAATTCAGTTATAAAAAGAAACCAGAAACGAAAAGCTAGAAGAACCTTGTTCAATCTCAATCTGGAAATTTCTGGATTCTTCTCATTCTTCTTCATCATAATCTCACTCTTAATCATTCTCTCTCTCTCTGGCCGGCCTCATCATCATCAAACAGAAACGAAAAAGCACCTATCTTCGATCTTCATCAACAACAAGATTTTCTGAGAAATCTCAATCATCAACCACACTTGCGGTTTCAATTTCAATCTGCATCAGCTGAAGCAGAATTGGTTCAAAACCAAGAAAGCAGAAATCGAATCAAGGATTACACGAGAGGATTCAAGTCCATTGAACATACCTAGGGGCTTCAATTTCTCTATGGATTCCAACACCTCCGAATTCAACTAATGACATCATTTCACTAGTTCTTCTTCAATCTGCGCCGAAGCCTTAACCGAGTCACAATCAACATTACCGACGATCGAAGTTTCAGTCATCAACATACATATCGCAACAGAAAACGCTTCGGCAAGAACTCTGAGTCTGATCCGCGAAGGCCGAAATTCGACAAGTACGCTCAAGAACAACGACCCCAGATTCGAGATTCACAGAATAGAAGAAAAGATATATGGAGAATAGTTCATCACCAAAGGCTGATTTTCACGTGTCGTTGTTGAAGGATCGAGTTCAATACGATGCGATACAGGTCTGAGAACATCACAACGTCACCGCGTCGCCACCGCCAAGGTCATCTCCGAAAAGGCTTTTTGATTTCACTCGGAATCTTGCTGAAGCACGAGGTGTTTCTTGTCTAAGCTCCGATTGTGATTCGAGATTGTATGGATAGAGGGTTGTAGTGTCGAAAAGGGACGCGATCAGTGATGAGAGGTTCGCGTCACCGACAGTGGGTTGTTAACGGTAGTGAACTCAGTGAAAGAGAAAGAGGAAACTGAAGTGTTGTTGGAGCAGAAATGGAAGGTCGGAGTCGAAGGAAGAGCCGGTCGCAATTTGTGAGATGTCTCAGTTGTGCTTTGATTCAAGGATGGTGAAGAGAGTACCGATGGCGTTTTTTTTTCGAAACGGAGATGAGGGAAGTTGTCATCGATTGAAGACGACGGCTTTGAAGAATGGCGACGGCGGGGTTGTTTTGTAGCCGCGTGATGTTCAAAGGGAGATAGGGTTTCATGAACAAGAACATGGTTTGGCTGTGTTCAAAAGAGTTGATATTTTGGGGTTGAAATTTCAGATTAGGGTTTCAAGAAGTGGCTTGGATTGGGCTTGGTATATTCAGCACCATGGATCCATGTTTGCACCATCCGAATTACACCTGCACCCCCTCCTGCGGATTTGTTGTGTGGTTGGGCTTTCCAGCCATTTGTCATTCTATATGCACCCATTAATTTCCTCATGCACCACCCCCTGCGATTTCTGAAGGAGGCTTGGGCCTTGGGCCTTTATTCTATTTTTTGCACTCTAGAATTGCTAAAGCATCACTATCTTTTTTTTGTGTTTTCTTTTAGGTATTTCTAAATAGATTTCTTGTTGAAGAAATTGGTAATTAATTTTGTGGTTTATTAATTTTTGTGGATTAATATGGTAATCCATTTCTTGATAATTTTAGTTGGAACGTTCGCATTAATTTTAATTATTTGTTTTTTTTGGATTAATTAATTTAAATTGTTCATGGGTTTTTGATTGATATTGAATCGATTTCGATTATGGTAAAGTTTCACAAAATGATTATGGAAGATAAGCATTTATTTTGCTTATGGGGATTACAAGACCTTGCTTGGGGTTTTTTCGGATTTCTTTTATGTGAAGAATCGGCGTTTCACTCAAGTAAGTAATTTCAAGCCTTTTCGACTTTTATGCACCATTTTAGTCGTATGCGGCTTAGGACCATATAATTTAAGGTGCATCTGAGCCCTCCCACCTGAGGCATTGGTTATATTTGTGATTTTTGGTGATATGTATCGATTTCGGAACTTAGGGATTAGGTTAAGAACCATTAGGATCACTTCTTTTCACTTCCCTTTAAAATCCACTTTTTCACCCGTTTTGTCGCATTTATTAAAAATAGTTTTAGGTGTGATAAAATTCTGGAAAAATTCATGAATGATCCTCATCCTCTTAATTAATTTGTCATATTTTTTATTTCCATATTTGGGTGGTTTTAATAATTAATTGGGATTTTTGTTCATGAGCTGTCCCAAAAGGGAGTGTTTTGGCATAAGGGACCGAAATCAATTTTTCCCCATAGGTGTGAAACCTATTTTTTGTATATGATTAATCACTGTAGTTTGTGACATTTTGATGCTCATTAGGCATTTTTTTCATAATTTTTAGTGCCCTTTTTGATCCACTTTGTGGAGTTGTTTTTGGGTGATCATTCATTGGTTACCTTGCTAGTCAAGTAATTGTTTTGGCACTTTGGTGCATAATTTTGTGTAATCCTTTTGGATCATGTGAGATAATGACTTTATTATTCCAGGGATTTAATTTCATAATTTTTAAAGGCTTTTTGCTATTTTTCCATGTCACCTAGATCCTAGGTTGATTCATGTGTGTATTTGCTCCATATCCTAAATGTTAAGAAGGCATTCATGCCATTTGCTTGAGATGCTTTTTGGTAACTTTTAAGAGTTAATTATAGGTCACTTTTAAGTCCTTAATTCTAGTTATAGTCCACTTTTTGAACCATACTCTTTTGGTTTGTTTTAATGTTTCAAAGTGCATACTTATGTGAGCTAGTTTAACTTAAATAAGTTGCTAATCTCTTCTCATGTTTAACTTGAATTATGTGGAAATCATCAATGCCTATTCATGCATTCTAATTTCATCTCATGCCTTGTATGCTACTGACCCATAATCATTTCATGCATATTCACATGCCATTCTTCCTTAGTTTTCATCATTTGTGATCTTATGCGATGTTTGTTCGTTTCTTCTCATGTATTCTTCTCCTTGCTTCATATGCCTAAACCATTGCATCCATGATTGTATATTCATTCACACATCTTCATAAGCATTCACTACTGACTTTTACGTTCATTTCATGTATTAATTCATGCTTGTAAGCCATATGCATTCATACTTCATCCATAAACCCTAATTTGCATTTATGTGAACTTAGGTGAAGTTTTTGTACATAGTTTGACATAGTTTGATCTTGTGAGGTATCCTAGCATACTTAGGGACCTATATCATGTAGCTACTGACTTTAGAAGTCATGTAACCTTTAGGTACCTTCACCTTCAGACTTAGGTCTTATTTTGAACCCTAGTTCCATTCTAGGGCGTTTATGGTACTTAATCGCTTTCGTGCTTTGATTTTAATTTTAATATGAATTGTCATGCTAACCTTTGTTTTGTAGGGGGGAAGATTGAGGTAAGCATTACTTCATTCCTATCCCTTATTCATTTTAATTTTGTTTGCCTTAGCACCTTGTGCTTTGTTTTTAGGCTTTCCCTTTCTTTAGAGACAACTTAACTTCCTTAGGAAGTAAGTTAGTTTCTAGTTCTCTTTTTTCTTCTTTTCCTTTCCTCATTAGGATTAGAAAACCTCATTAACCATAGGACCTCTCTTGTAAATAAACACAAGTAGGATTGAGTCTTAGTCCCTTAGTTTTTACCTTTTTCAACTTGAGTCATTTCTCTTCTTATCTTCAAATAAAAATCCAAAAAAACATTTAATAAATAAATGGAAGGATTCCTTGTGTATAGCCTTATTCCATGAAGCACTTGCATTCATTCCATCTTGGAGTGGTGTAAGCTTGTTTATCATGATGCACAAGTCTCATCAAGGAGTTGTTCACAAAGAAAGCTTAAAAAATATACTTCTTCACGAAAGCAACGAAAACACTTAATAAAGTTCAACAAGCTAGTGAACTTAAGCCCTAATCCTAGGAAACCAGTCTTGGATAAATTCTCCTTGTTGGGTATGCTTGTTCTATTATTCCATCTTGGAATGTAGAGTCAAGTGTACATTCCACGGAAAAGAGTTTGAATTCACTTCCTTGTGCCAAATTCATACAAAACTCTTAAAAGACAAAAACAAATAACAAGCGACTATCCTGCGGGAACTTCTTTTCTCATCTCATTCACTCACAACGCGAACTCGCGATGACTTGTCTTTCATGCAAGACGGTAAACGCGCTCGTACCAGACGAGCCTGCAACACCTGAGCATAGACATACGCAGTTCCAGCTGTAAAAAAACACAAACAAATAGTTCCCGCCTAGGTTAGGCGAACTACGTCGACTCTGATCCTCATTATCCCGATGAGGTACGTAGGCAGCGGGGTAGGGCCCGTTCGAGCACATTCTTTATTTTCCCTACATTTCCCCTTTCTTTCCATTTCAGTTCCTTTTTCATTCCATTTCCAGTTAGCGGTTCATTTGTTCAGCAGCATTCTTATTTCTCACCCTTTGAAACAAAACAAGCAAGCGTGGATCCCGTCGGGTACGGCGGACGGTCTGGGGTGCTAATACCTTCCCAGGTCGTAACCGACTCCCGAACTCAGATCTTTGGTTCGCAGGACCTTGTCCTTTCCTTCTTCCTCAGGTTTGTGCAACATTACCTTTCCCATTCTTTCGGGATAAAAATGTCTGGCTGGCGACTCTACCTTTTCCGCGCCACTTTCGCGTTTGTACTAGGATGAAAATCCCGGGAGCGACAGCTGGCGAATCTGCTGGGGACTTAACCTGATTCTTCCGGTTTCCCTTGTAGAGTCAATCCTAGCGCCTGTTTGGTTTTGCTTCTTTGGGTGTTTGTTTTGTTGTTGTGTGCTTTAGTTTAGCTTTACTGTTTTTATTTACAGTTTTATTTACAGCTTTACTTTATCGCATTTATTTACCGCTTTCAGTATTTTATTTTCCATGCATCATATTATACTGGACTATCTGGCTGTGCTGGTTTTCGTTTTTTCTGTGGGTTGGGAGTTACTGTGAGATGAGCTCGTAACCGGGGCTCGAGTGCACCCTAGGACTTAGAGTGGTTCCACTTTGGCTTCATGGCATCTTGCTATGTTGGTAGTAGTGAGTTCCACACCTTGACTTGCGACCTTCTCGGGAATGTATTGATACCGGAATCTTTCTGGGTTGATGCGCTACCTTGATAGTTATGTGCAGTCAGGGGACCGATCATTGAGAACCTTTGTGGAAACATCCCTCTCCAGCGATGACAGTGGCAGACCACATTTGTTGGCAAACCCACTCGCATCCGAGGGCCCACTGGGAACTTGCATAGGATGGCCTGGTTCTCTCATAGGAATTCAGTTAAAGCAAACTGATTGTATGACGATAGTATTGTACCCTTCGGGATGAATGTACTATTGTTTCTCGATTCAGTGCTTGAAGCTGAGGACTTATGAGGGATGCTTGTTTCCTTGGACTCAGCTGAGGCCTCCCTGAGTAGTACATAATGCCAAACCGATTCCCTGATTTGGTCATGAGCCATTTCTCGGAAATGGTGAACGTATTATTGCTATTCGGCTTTGAGAGTCCGTGATGTTGACCCGAGTAGCACACCCGTGAGATTGGGAGGGGTTTACAGGTTTGCAGGAACCCTAAACTTCAACATACCCACTTTGTCAGTATTGTTCAGTGTTCTATGGTCCTTTGATTCAGAGATCCGGGATTTCTATTCAGAGAAATTGTTATTGTAATTACCATTATGATCCTGATATTATGACTATTATTATGAATCTCCACAGACACTTGGCTCATTGTTCAGCTTCAACACCATCAGTGAATGTTCAATTATGTGATCCAGTTCTACAGTTATTGGCTTTTCAGTTATGGGGTTCTATACAGAGATGGTGCTACTATTATGATGCTATTCAGACACTTGACTCATTATTCAACACCGGCACCAACATCAGACTATTGATCACATGCCTGTTGCATACATGACATCATAGCATTCCAGCACACATGTTCAGTTATTTCTGAGGATCACATATCTGAATCATGCCATTGGATTTTTCTGTATCAAAACTTGAATCAAAGCAAATAGATTCCTCATAAATAACTGAACATGACATTTGCATACATCCTTGCATTCTTGACAGGTATTCAGAGACAGATTCTTTTCCTGACTTGACTTTTCATCAGAATGGACAACTTGAATCACAGTCATCAAAGTATATATTTGAAGCAACTCCGGGCGGAGGTAACCGAAAGGAAGACCCAACTGGGGCAATTCAGGGCAAAGGTATAAGCTTTATTTCAGAACCAGAAACTGCTGAAACAGGAAGTCAACCAGATGAAGGCTCATATTGGCTTGGTTATGAAATTCTGAATGAAGCTATTTTCATCCCTATTGAGGGGAACTACGCTGCTCTGATTCTTCATTGGTCAATGGAGATACGTAGGCAGGAGATCACATGAGATCTTTCCGAGCAACTTTATTTATCAACTTCATTTATCAACCTCTTCCCTCCAGACGTCATTTGTCGGCATCCAATTTCAGCTTCCCAAGAGAGTCCAGCGGGCAGAGCATAAGGGTAAAGGCCAAAACAACTTGAGAAGAAGTTTGATCATATTCTGATGACGTACGTGCAACAAGTTTCCTCATTTACACAAATTCAGAGTGGTTGAGCTAATTGCATCAGGATCATCTCCGACAAAGCTTCCTTTGGGGTTTCGATTCCAAGTATGATTACCATTCTGGGGCACCTGGCCTTTTAATTGAAGATTGAAAGTCTTTCAGAGGCAAAAGTGAAGACAAGGTTCAAATTTGATCTACTCAAAGGTCATCATACCAGAAAGTCTGCCCAGATATGAAGTCTCCTCATCAAATTGACATCTCAGTTTGCAAGGGCATCTTCAGAAGCAATAAGTCCAGACGGAGTCAAGTCTCCTCAATGATGGCAATGTTCAGCTTCTTTACTACATTTCCATTTATATTTTATATTGTTTGTTTAAACATTTGTATGCATGCATGAAACTTATTTGTTTTTGAATGATAACCATAATAAAATGCACATGTTTTTCTTGAAGTAATCCATTCGTATTCACTCATGATTTTGTGTATGTGCATTGCAATACCAACTGTTGAGCTTAAACTCTATCAGGGAGGATGACGAAATGAAAATGCATGAATCTCTAATTGTTCGCTTTTGAGAAAGACCCTGTTGACGATGTACAGGCATTGTTTCAAATCCTAAACACCGGAGATATAAGGGAGATAGACCCTCGCCAACCCATTTGAGCCTTGAAGTAGAAGTTTATTTTTGCATGAAAAAAAAAACCTTTGCACTTAACCCAGGGGCAGGGTAGGCATCAGTTAGTTTGACCGAGCATTCAAATTTCAAAAAGGAGTGCAAATCTGAGGATCCATTACCTTTCGTTGTACCAAATCAAGAGGTCCAAAGACCGGAGACCACAATGGTTATCCCTCAACAACCAAGAAGTGGGACAGTCACGACCCTTTCAAAGCAATCAAGACAAACAGTGTCACACGATTTGTTCAAAAAAAAGAAGAATTGAAAAAAAAAATGAATGAGAAAGCCCGCTAAGTCGAAACTTGAAAACAAGCGACTTAGGCAAAAATTAGGGCATCCCGCTGGACTTCACAATCAAAGATTCACAAGAATCAGTCCAGGCAAAAGTTAGGGATAATCAAATAATGCAAAGGCGAAAGACGAAAAGGATTACACCAGAAAGATCCTTGAACAAGTACAGAGTCGTGTGGCACAGACACCAAAGATAAGAGGGGTGACTGACTCCAAATGACAACTTGATTGGTGCTTAAACCGTTAGTGTAATTGGTTCCTCAACCATCACAAAACCCTTTTTGAGAAGTGAGCGCTTGTAAAAGCTAGCTGAACATAGGAATGGAGAACATCACGAAGATGGGTGGGCACATATAAATTTCGAGCCTATATCTTTTGTTTCTATAACCGTGAACCGGGCCATGATACAACCCTCAAAAGTCCTAACTGAAACAGGGTTATTTTTGAGAGCATACTACCACGAGACCGCGTTCCTGACTCCTATGAGTGGTGTTGAAAGATCCTTGTTGGTGTTGCAAGTGCATGCTTTTTATTATTCAAACAAATTTTATGTCGTATCTTAACCAGTGATTCACTCACCAAGGTTTGCGACATCTTTTTCAGTAAAACTTCAAGATTAATATGTGTGTTGCATTAGAATTTTCATTCTTAGAATAAACATTTTCTGCTTGCATACATTTGTTGGACATCATAAAAATTCACATACGAAACTTCAGTCCAGAAGCTTAATCTTGCCGAGTTGAGAAGGCTAAAACTTCCAAAGGACAATCTACCGAGGTGCACTTTTCAAGAAGACTCCATTGAGTAGGGACTTTCCCGACAGTCGTGGTAAGAGCCAACTAAGCCGGGGCAATCACGTCGAGCAATTTCTTCAAAATTCAACCAAGCTGGGGCAATCACTTCGAGATTCAAATCTCTCAAAGAGCCATCAGGCGGAAGCATTATTCAAATTTCAGCCAAACTGGGACAATCACTTCGAGATCCAATCTCTCAAAGAACGATTGGCATAGGTGTTTTCTTCAAAGCACAGTCCGTCAGAGGTGATCACTTCGAGGCTCGTACTGGGGCAGGCCATTCCAAGAGCATGGGAAGTATTTTCTCCTGAAGACGGTTAATCAGAGGCACCTATCCAGAGTTCAAAATAATGGAGCAGAATATCTCACAGTGATATGAGGTTTTTCATGAATCCTCGCGAGGAAAATTCTTGCACAGACCATGAAATCTGGGGCAGTTATTTCGAGATCCAACGAATCTCTCCAAGAGTTTGAAGACACTAAGGCATTTCATATGCCATGTTTTCTGTAAAATCCTCTTGAGACATTTACTTCTGACAGAGCTTAATCTGAGGCGAGTTGAAAATTTCAAAGAACCATTATTCACTCATGATTAGTTGACAACCTATCAACCCGGGGCTAGGGGCAAGGCCAGTGTCGGCACAGTACTGCAAGAGTTGTTTCATCTGCGGACTTCATCGATCAAGATTCCTTAGCAAGTCTCATGGGAGGTTATTTCTTGAGAAGAAGGGTATCATCGTCTCTCATCACCAGCATGAGACGCCTAACATCTCTCATTCCCAACATGAGAGGATTTATCTCTTATCCCCAGCAAGTGGCAACTTGAGCTCTTATCTTCAGCGGGAAGCTTTATCATTGACATCCTCCATCATCCCCAGTAGAGGTGGAAGTTGAAATCTCTCAATAAGGTAGCAGAGAGTGGGTATCATCCCCAAGCAGAAGTTTCCCTTCAGACAGGGGCAATTCTCAGCAGTATAAGGAGTGTTTTGCCTCCCCAGCAGTATCATGCCTTTGGTTCCCCACCAGAGTTCAAGAAGGGTCCATCTCCAACAGGGTCTTGGCGCTCCAATCTCAAAGTCCAATTTATTTTTGGCAGTGGCGGCTATTCAGAGCCAGTGAATTATTAACAATTTTCCCCGCAGGGCTGTCTTCCCCTCATCAGGACAAACCAGATTAATGCAGTGATCATCGTTTCTCCCCAGCCAAGTTATCTGGGATACCTGCAGTCTCCTTATCAGGAGATCTCCTTTGCATTGTCATTTGCATCATCATCGCATTTGCATCCTCCAAAGCGTAGCATTTCCATCATCATGGAGCATTACGCCATAAATCCAAACATATGCATACCAGCATGGGCCAGTTTTGAGGTATATTACATAAGACCCGTTACATCTCCCATCAGATTGATATGTTCCCCACGGAATGCAACTTCATTTCCCAGGATGGATGCTTCTACCAAGTTTTGTTGTTATCCCCAATTGAGTATTGTTTCAGTACAACAATCTCATGTTCTCATGCCTCCGTTTCAGTACAACGGTCGTATCTCGGGCTCTCGTTTAAGTACAACGATCCCGTTCATTTCGAGTCTCCATTTAAGTACAATGGTCTCGTCTTTGAGTCTTGTTTCAGTACAACAGTCTCATTTTTTTCGCGTCTCCGTTTCAGTACAACGGTCGCGTCTTGGGCTCTCGTTTAAGTACAACGATCCCGTTCCTTTCGAGTCTCCATTTAAGTACAATGGTCTCGTCTTTGAGTCTTGTTTCAGTACAACAGTCTCATTTTTTTCGCGTCTCCGTTTCAGTACAACGGTCGTGTCTTGGGCTCTCGTTTAAGTATGACGATCCCGTTCCATCTTGTCCTATTTTCTTTGTTTCTGGTTACCGCCTGCGGCCGGTATACCTTTGCGTCTCCATTCGAGGATGGTTTTGTGTTAGATCCGAGGATCTTTTGGATTGTCATTCGAGGATGGCATTCTTTCCTGCAAGTCCTTCTGCGGTTGGTCTTGTTTTTGTTTTGTGTGGCTATTATTCGATGATAGTAGTTCACTTTTTGAGCTTATTGATCGAGGTCAGTTTGTCTCTTTTGCAAAGTCTGTCTGAGGTCAGCTTTGTGTTTGGTTATCAGTTGAGGCTGGTATACCTTTGCGTCTCCATTTGAGGATGGTTTCGTGTTAGATCCGAGGATCTTTTGATTTGTCATTCGAGGATGGCATTTCTTTTCTTCAAGTCCTTCCGAGGTTGGTCTTGTTGTTGTGGCTATTATTCGAGGATAATAGTTCACTTTTCGAGCTTATTGATTGAGGTCAGTTTGTCTCTTTTGCAAAGTCTGTCCGAGGTCAGTCTTTGTTGTTAATTGTTATCGCCTGCGGCCGATATACTATCGTGTTTCTATTCCAAGGTGGTTTTAGTGTTGGATTCGAGGATCCCTTGTGAGTTGTCGTGCGAGGATGGCATTCTTCCTAGCATATTCCCACCTGGTCTTATGTTCCCCGTTACCTATTCAGAGGTCAAAATCAAAAGTATATAAATAAATAAATGGGCGGATGGCATTTCCATCACCCTTAGTGCGCAAATTTTCAGGTCTTATTCGAGTATTCAATCACTCCATACCTTGAACGTCTAAAAGCTGTTGCAATTATCCGATCAGGTCTGCAGTTGATTGAATAGGGGCAGCTGTAATACCTCAAAATTTGCCCTCATATTTATTCTCTCTACTGGCGTATCATTTCGCATTCATCTGCATTTAATGTCATATTAGTGCATTTCATGGATTTCTGAAGCATGTGATTCAGGCCCCTTGAATCTAGGGTTTCGCTCCTTATCTGTATCTGTCAGAGATTGAAATGGTGGAGAATATTCACTGGGTATTGGTTCTACTTCGAATGCGGGTGTTCAGTTGTGTCTCAATTTAGATGGGGGTGTGACTTAGTTTTGGTCAAATTATTGAAGTATTACTGCAGTGGCAAGATTATTTTGGGACACTGGATCATCTCTTAAACAGTGCATATTCAGTGATCATGTTGTCGTGTGCCGAGATCCATTCGTTTATCAAACAGTGTTCGTGTTGGGTCTGGTTTGAACTCTCAGTTTATCAGTGATTTCACATGGATTAGAATGGTCATGGCATAGTTCAGACGATTCAAAGAGGTGTGACTAACCTGGAAAATTATTCAGTGGTTCAAAAGTGGTCGTGTTCATAAACTTGTGGAAAGAATTCAAAATAGGCTTTGGGCTAAAATCAAGTTTTTCATATCCATTCATTGTTTTTGTTCTCATTTTCATAAACCATCCCCGATTATTCCACTCCACTTGCCTTTCTTTTTTCCAATTTGTTTTCGTTAATCCATTTTGCAATCTTTGTCCACATCCAACTACCCGTGTAATTCTCTTTTTATAAGTTCCATTTTTGCCAATATTCATAACTATCACATTTACCGCAAATTTATTCCATTTGTTTCTTTTTAATTCAATCTATTCCTGTTTACAACCATAAGCCCACTATGATTTAAGTTCGCATTTTTTTGCTAGCCCATTTAAAGCCCATTAGTCGTATCTCATACAAGCCCAGCTTCTATTTCATTCTATTGGCGATATTCTTAACCGAGTTATAAATCCACCTTCATTTGTTGATCAATTCTTAAACCATCCGAACATATACTTAATCAAAGGTTGACCATGTTTCCTTTTCCAAATTTGAAAGCATTATCATTGTAAAAAATTTTCCATCCAAAAGATTTGCATTCTTTTTTTATCCTAGTAAGCCCACAGTTAATTTCAATTGCTATCCCCACATGGGCCTGTAATCCATACTCAAACTAATGGGCTGCTTAATATCATAAGTTAAGAGATTTGTTTGTTTTTGTTTTTTGTGATATCCTCCAATGAATGCCCACTTGGTTGAAATTCATAGTAGATTAAATAATGAACAAATCAGAAAAAAAGAAAAGGCAGCAGTGAGGAAAATGGCACTAAAAAAATCAGTTACAAAAGGTAACTGATATAACAGTAATAAAATTTCAGTTACAATGGATAACAGAAAATCAGTTTCGTAACGGATATAACAGGAAAAAAATACAGCAATAGGAGGACTCTCCATTTTTTCAGTCACTCTCAACCTCTTCAACAAAAAAAAGAAAACAGAATTTGGCATAACTTGAACCTCTCCACTTTTTCCCATTGATCATCATCTTCTACAAAAAAAGGCTCTCCAACCTTCAACCAGGGATAACTGAATTCAGTTAACAGAATCATAAAAAAAAGTGGCAAAGGGGATTGATCAGAATTCAGTTATAAAAAGAAACCAGAAACGAAAAGCTAGAAGAACCTTGTTCAATCTCAATCTGGAAATTTCTGGATTCTTCTCATTCTTCTTCATCATAATCTCACTCTTAATCATTCTCTCTCTCTCTGGCCGGCCTCATCATCATCAAACAGAAACGAAAAAGCACCTATCTTCGATCTTCATCAACAACAAGATTTTCTGAGAAATCTCAATCATCAACCACACTTGCGGTTTCAATTTCAATCTGCATCAGCTGAAGCAGAATTGGTTCAAAACCAAGAAAGCAGAAATCGAATCAAGGATTACACGAGAGGATTCAAGTCCATTGAACATACCTAGGGGCTTCAATTTCTCTATGGATTCCAACACCTCCGAATTCAACTAATGACATCATTTCACTAGTTCTTCTTCAATCTGCGCCGAAGCCTTAACCGAGTCACAATCAACATTACCGACGATCGAAGTTTCAGTCATCAACATACATATCGCAACAGAAAACGCTTCGGCAAGAACTCTGAGTCTGATCCGCGAAGGCCGAAATTCGACAAGTACGCTCAAGAACAACGACCCCAGATTCGAGATTCACAGAATAGAAGAAAAGATATATGGAGAATAGTTCATCACCAAAGGCTGATTTTCACGTGTCGTTGTTGAAGGATCGAGTTCAATACGATGCGATACAGGTCTGAGAACATCACAACATCACCGCGTCGCCACCGCCAAGGTCATCTCCGAAAAGGCTTTTTGATTTCACTCGGAATCTTGCTGAAGCACGAGGTGTTTCTTGTCTAAGCTCCGATTGTGATTCGAGATTGTATGGATAGAGGGTTGTAGTGTCGAAAAGGGACGCGATCAGTGATGAGAGGTTCGCGTCACCGACAGTGGGTTGTTAACGGTAGTGAACTCAGTGAAAGAGAAAGAGGAAACTGAAGTGTTGTTGGAGCAGAAATGGAAGGTCGGAGTAGAAGGAAGAGCCGGTCGCAATTTGTGAGATGTCTCAGTTGTGCTTTGATTCAAGGATGGTGAAGAGAGTACCGATGGCGTTTTTTTTCCGAAACGGAGATGAGGGAAGTTGTCATCGATTGAAGACGACGGCTTTGAAGAATGGCGACGGCGGGGTTGTTTTGTAGCCGCGTGATGTTCAAAGGGAGATAGGGTTTCATGAACAAGAACATGGTTTGGCTGTGTTCAAAAGAGTTGATATTTTGGGGTTGAAATTTCAGATTAGGGTTTCAAGAAGTGGCTTGGATTGGGCTTGGTATATTCAGCACCATGGATCCATGTTTGCACCATCCGAATTACACCTGCACCCCCTCCTGCGGATTTGTTGTGTGGTTGGGCTTTCCAGCCATTTGTCATTCTATATGCACCCATTAATTTCCTCATGCACCACCCCCTGCGATTTCTGAAGGAGGCTTGGGCCTTGGGCCTTTATTCTATTTTTTGCACTCTAGAATTGCTAAAGCATCACTATCTTTTTTTTTTGTGTTTTCTTTTAGGTATTTCTAAATAGATTTCTTGTTGAAGAAATTGGTAATTAATTTTGTGGTTTATTAATTTTTGTGGATTAATATGGTAATCCATTTCTTGATAATTTTAGTTGGAACGTTCGCATTAATTTTAATTATTTGTTTTTTTTGGATTAATTAATTTAAATTGTTCATGGGTTTTTGATTGATATTGAATCGATTTCGATTATGGTAAAGTTTCACAAAATGATTATGGAAGATAAGCATTTATTTTGCTTATGGGGATTACAAGACCTTGCTTGGGGTTTTTTCGGATTTCTTTTATGTGAAGAATCGGCGTTTCACTCAAGTAAGTAATTTCAAGCCTTTTCGACTTTTATGCACCATTTTAGTCGTATGCGGCTTAGGACCATATAATTTAAGGTGCATCTGAGCCCTCCCACCTGAGGCATTGGTTATATTTTTGATTTTTGGTGATATGTATCGATTTCGGAACTTAGGGATTAGGTTAAGAACCATTAGGATCACTTCTTTTCACTTCCCTTTAAAATCCACTTTTTCACCCGTTTTGTCGCATTTATTAAAAATAGTTTTAGGTGTGATAAAATTCTGGAAAAATTCATGAATGATCCTCATCCTCTTAATTAATTTGTCATATTTTTTATTTCCAGATTTGAGTGGTTTTAATAATTAATTGGGATTTTTGTTCATGAGCTGTCCCAAAAGGGAGTGTTTTGGCATAAGGGACCGAAATCAATTTTTCCCCATAGGTGTGAAACCTATTTTTTGTATATGATTAATAACTGTAGTTTGTGACATTTTGATGCTCATTAGGCATTTTTTTCATAATTTTTAGTGCCCTTTTTGATCCACTTTGTGGAGTTGTTTTTGGGTGATCATTCATTGGTTACCTTGCTAGTCAAGTAATTGTTTTGGCACTTTGGTGCATAATTTTGTGTAATCCTTTTGGATCATGTGAGATAATGACTTTATTATTCCAGGGATTTAATTTCATAATTTTTAAAGGCTTTTTGCTATTTTTCCATGTCACCTAGATCCTAGGTTGATTCATGTGTGTATTTGCTCCATATCCTAAATGTTAAGAAGGCATTCATGCCATTTGCTTGAGATGCTTTTTGGTAACTTTTAAGAGTTAATTATAGGTCACTTTTAAGTCCTTAATTCTAGTTATAGTCCACTTTTTGAACCATACTCTTTTGGTTTGTTTTAATGTTTCAAAGTGCATACTTATGTGAGCTAGTTTAACTTAAATAAGTTGCTAATCTCTTCTCATGTTTAACTTGAATTATGTGGAAATCATCAATGCCTATTCATGCATTCTAATTGCATCTCATGCCTTGTATGCTACTGACCCATAATCATTTCATGCATATTCACATGCCATTCTTCCTTAGTTTTCATCATTTGTGATCTTATGCGATGTTTGTTCGTTTCTTCTCATGTATTCTTCTCCTTGCTTCATATGCCTAAACCATTGCATCCATGATTGTATATTCATTCACACATCTTCATAAGCATTCACTACTGACTTTTACGTTCATTTCATGTATTAATTCATGCTTGTAAGCCATATGCATTCATACTTCATCCATAAACCCTAATTTGCATTTATGTGAACTTAGGTGAACTTTTTGTACATAGTTTGACATAGTTTGATCTTGTGAGGTATCCTAGCATAATTAGGGACCTATATCATGTAGCTACTGACTTTAGAAGTCATGTAACCTTTAGGTACCTTCACCTTCAGACTTAGGTCTTATTTTGAACCCTAGTTCCATTCTAGGGCGTTTATGGTACTTAATCGCTTTCGTGCTTTGATTTTAATTTTAATATGAATTGTCATGCTAACCTTTGTTTTGTAGGGGGGAAGATTGAGGTAAGCATTACTTCATTCCTATCCCTTATTCATTTTAATTTTGTTTGCCTTAGCACCTTGTGCTTTGTTTTTAGGCTTTCCCTTTCTTTAGAGACAACTTAACTTCCTTAGGAAGTAAGTTAGTTTCTAGTTCTCTTTTTTCTTCTTTTCCTTTCCTCATTAGGATTAGAAAACCTCATTAACCATAGGACCTCTCTTGTAAATAAACACAAGTAGGATTGAGTCTTAGTCCCTTAGTTTTTACCTTTTTCAACTTGAGTCATTTCTCTTCTTATCTTCAAATAAAAATCCAAAAAAACATTTAATAAATAAATGGAAGGATTCCTTGTGTATAGCCTTATTCCATGAAGCACTTGCATTCATTCCATCTTGGAGTGGTGTAAGCTTGTTTATCATGATGCACAAGTCTCATCAAGGAGTTGTTCACAAAGAAAGCTTAAAAAATATACTTCTTCACGAAAGCAACGAAAACACTTAATAAAGTTCAACAAGCTAGTGAACTTAAGCCCTAATCCTAGGAAACCAGTCTTGGATAAATTCTCCTTGTTGGGTATGCTTGTTCTATTATTCCATCTTGGAATGTAGAGTCAAGTGTACATTCCACGGAAAAGAGTTTGAATTCACTTCCTTGTGCCAAATTCATACAAAACTCTTAAAAGACAAAAACAAATAACAAGCGACTATCCTGCGGGAACTTCTTTTCTCATCTCATTCACTCACAACGCGAACTCGCGACGACTTGTATTTCATGCAAGACGGTAAACGCGCTCGTACCAGACGAGCCTGCAACACCTGAGCATAGACATACGCAGTTCCAGCTGTAAAAAAACACAAACAAATAGTTCCCGCCTAGGTTAGGCGAACTACGTCGACTCTGATCCTCATTATCCCGATGAGGTACGTAGGCAGCGGGGTAGGGCCCGTTCGAGCACATTCTTTATTTTCCCTACATTTCCCCTTTCTTTCCATTTCAGTTCCTTTTTCATTCCATTTCCAGTTAGCGGTTCATTTGTTCAGCAGCATTCTTATTTCTCACCCTTTGAAACAAAACAAGCAAGCGTGGATCCCGTCGGGTACGGCGGACGGTCTGGGGTGCTAATACCTTCCCAGGTCGTAACCGACTCCCGAACTCAGATCTTTGGTTCGCAGGACCTTGTCCTTTCCTTCTTCCTCAGGTTTGTGCAACATTACCTTTCCCATTCTTTCGGGATAAAAATGTCTGGCTGGCGACTCTACCTTTTCCGCGCCACTTTCGCGTTTGTACTAGGATGAAAATCCCGGGAGCGACAACTGTTACTTACAAGGATTGGCACGAGATGTTACCATTCGCTCTTCATGGTTATCGTACCACAATACGTACTTCAACAGGGGCAACCCCATTCTCCTTAGTCTATGGTATGGAAGCAGTTCTGCCCATTGAAGTTCAGATTCCCTCCTTGAGAATTATGAAGGATGCAGGCTTGGATGAAGATGAGTGGATTCAGACTCGACTGGACCAGTTAAATTTGATTGATGAGAAGAGGCTAGCAGCAGTTTGTCACGGCCAGATGTACCAGAAGCGAATGATCAAAGCTTTTAACAAGAAGGTTAAGCCAAAGGTATATCGGGCTGGTGACTTGGTAATCAAGCGTATCATATTACCACAGGGTGATCCTAGGGGCAAGTGGACTCCGACATATGAAGGACCATTTGTAGTCAAGACAGTGTTCTCAGGAGGTGCCATGATACTGACTACAATGGATGGTGAAGACTTCCCACAGCCTGTAAACGCGGACATAGTTAAAAAATACTACGCATGAAAAGAGACCCGCTAGGTTGACAGGCCTAGGAAAAAATAAGGGCATCCCGGCAAACCAAAAGGGTTTGGGAAAAAATTAGGGATATATATAAAAAATATGTACATCCGGCAAGTCGAAAACCTGAAAAGGCGGCTTGGGCAAAAAAGGGTATCCCGGTGGATTGAAAACCTGAAAGGGCAATCCAGGCAAAAGTTAGGGATTAAAGCGTATGACTATGTCTCGTTTGGATCACCCATGAAACTGCAACTAGTTGTACTACTTACTCAAGCTCGAACAGATAAAGCTCAATCCAATCGTTTCCGTCTCAAAGGCAGAAGATGAGATACTTGAAGATAATGGCAATAGTAGAATTGAAACTCAATAGGATTGTTTCCCACATAGCTGATTCTCTTTGTTTTGTAAAAACTTTATGACAAAATCCTCTTACTAGGGTTTATGTCTCCTTGTACAAACTTACCCGTGTATGGGTCACTTTTTCATATAAATAAATTCCATCTTTTGAATCCAGATTTACTTTTACCCTATTTACATAAGCGAAACGTCCATCGGTTGTGTTTGAATGTATGTATGCTTTTGAATATGATTAATGTTTACCAAAAATGCATGTATGCTTTTTAATATGATTGATGTTTACCAGAAATGCATGAAAATGCAGTAATAGTATTTACTAAGGACGAACGAGGGGAGGATTTCAACGAAGCTTCGCCGGTTCACCTTTACAAGACAGTTACAAACCCTCAGTAGGACGAATCCATCTTCATAAAGTCTTATCTCCCCTGGAATTTATATCCATCTCTTTTATCCTCATACGGATATTCGAGAATTTACTTTCCAATAAGGGTACGACGAACGAAGACGGGAAGTTATATCTGCCCTACCATCAAATGAAGACGAAGGTTATATCTGCCCTATTATCCCCAGCATCCGGGAGGTGATATATACCTTACTATCCCCAGCATACGGGAGGTTATCTATACCCTGTTATCCCCAGCAGATGGAAGGTTATGTATAATGTATTCTTCAACAACGAATCGGGATTTATTTTCCCTGGCCAGCAGTTGTTATACGAAGATATCCAGACTCTTCCGGCAGTATCATATCATACATACATCATTTACATCATACCATAACATACATATCCATAGATACATAGTACATTTACCTAGGTGCATCATATTATACATGCATACATAAATGCATAAACTAACACTATCATACAGAATGCTACCTTGTTTTCAGGTTAATTATCCAACAAATAATCATCAGGATTGCTCTATCCTCCTGAAGACATGCTGTTACATCAGGATTACTCCAGTCTCCTGAAAGCATATCATACTGTTACCTCAGGGTTGCTTCATCTTCCTGACAACTTCTCATTGTTTCAAGACTGCTTTAGAGCTACTGATTGCTCTATCCTCCTGAAATCATATTATTACTTCAAGACTGCTTTAGAGCTACTGATTGCTCTGTCCTCCTGAAGTCATATTATTACTTCAAGACTGCTTTAGGGTTATCATTATTGATTGCTCTATCCTCCTGAAGGCATGTTGTTACATCAGGATTACTCCAGTCTCCTGAAAGCATATCATCAATATCTCAAGATGGCTCTACCCTCTTGAAATTATATTGTTACCTCAGGACTACTCCAGACTCCTGACAGCTTTCATTATACCTCCATATTTTGGACTGCTTTATCTTCCAAGAAATACATCTGAAGAACTTTCCCCTAGTGGCATCTTTAAGCCCACTCAATCATATTCAACTAGCCATCTGTATCACTCTAATGCACTGGTGAGTGCAAATTTTTGGGCTTTTGTGTTCAATCCCCTTCAAGCTTCCAGGTCACGACTGGCAAATATACCAATCTAACCCCTCAGGTTTCAGAAAATTGAACAGGGGCAGCTGTTGCACCCCAAAATTTGCCCTCACAATACAAGACTTTGTGTGCTAAGAAGGTTCACAAGGTTCACAAGTTCTCAATGCTTATATAACCTTTCATGAGGTTCATGAAGTCTACAAGTTACTTTATGAAGGTTCACAAGGTTCACAAGCTTTTCAACATTTACATAACCTTTCATGAGGTTCATGAAGTCTACAAGTTACTTTATGAAGGTTCACAAGGTTCACAAGATTCACAATGATTACAAAGCTCTCCTGAGGTTCATGAGGTCTACAAAGCCACTTCATGAGGTTCACAAGGTTCACAAGCTTCACAATACCTCCCATGAGGTTCACAAGACATTTTATGATGGTTCACAAGGTTCACAAAGTTCACAATGGGTCAGAAGAGTTGACAATTCCCTCAGACAATGCACCTCCTAAGCAGTGCATCCAAAACTAGGGTTTTGACTTTAATCAGGCTAAATGGACTTCCAATACCTCAAGTGAGCTTCATAACATCTTATATGTGTATAAGAACCCCTATGACAAGTTTCAAGACTTTTCTCAAAAGTTTGCTCAGTCAGATGGTCAGATAAGTCAAAATCAGTCAGTGCAATTAAAAAGTCAAACTGAGGTCAACTGTGGTCAAACCAAAGTCAAACTTCATGATTTTTTGCCAACATCAAGTATATGAAGTAAAATTCATCATTTGATCAAGGGTTGATCATGATTCATCAAGGAGATTCCAGATCATCAATAATCAGGAGTTTCTAAATTAGGGTTTCCTCAGTAAAAGTCAACTGAACTTTGACCAGCCATAACTTTCAAATACTTCATCACCAAGTCTCCACTCAAATCTCATTTTGAAGGAAATTGAATTCTCTACAACTTTGATCTTACAAGCCAATCCCAAAAATGCTTCATTTGGAAGGTATGGGTTAAGACATTATAGGTCATTTCAAAAGTCAACAAAAAGTCAACAACTTCAAAAGGACATAACTTGAGATTGGTAAATGATATGGACCTGAAACCAATGGGGTTGTTTAGAGGACTCTTCAAGCTTTCCAAAAAGTCCACGAACACCCTCATACCTTTAAAATTGAGGGAGATATGCTCTTGCAAAGTTGGGAAATTTTGTGATGGTTTATATTGAAAATGGGGGTCTAGAACCAATTCCTTCCAAATGGGCTTGCTAAATTGTGATCCAATCCACATCATATCATTATGCACGACCCAATTGACCAAAATTCAGAATTTTTATTATTTTATTTTTATTTATTATTGATTTAATTCATAAAAATCATTTTAAATAAATATAAAATATGAAAATCTATTTTTGGGTGAAGATTGAGCTTCTAGAATTTCATAAATGTTGATTGAATTTGAAAGAGAAAGGAATCATGAGATTGATCCAAGAATAGCAAGTCTTCATGAACAAATATTTGACTTTTACACCATGATCTTTTTCAATCTTTTTTGGATCAAATCTCCACACAACCAATGAGTTTTCTTAACCTAATTCACTCACATATATATACTAAACACAAACCTAACATTTATTCACGAATTTCCAGCAGCCAAAGGTAGGTTTCACTTCAAAAAATTTCAAGCAAAAAGTCATATTCGGATTTTAAAATTCAGAGCACTAGAAGGTAATTTGAGGACACCACAATGATCATTGGACATCATTGAGTCAAAACCCATACCTACTTGCATCCAAAGCTCCTCATATAGCATATCCCGAATGCATCTTCTCACTCTTGTTTGATTTTTCGATTTCATTTATTTAACCATTGTAAATCGTTTTTGTGTGTTTAATCTTGTTTACCATGATGCTTAGATGGATTCTGGACAAAAACATTGAAGAAACATGCCCTAAACCGAAAGACACCATTGTTAGGGTTTGAGTTCTCAAATTGGGAATTCACGATTTAGTGCATATAAATGACTTTTAAAAACATGATTATGATGTATGAACTCTGTATGTTTGATCTGGACTAGCAATTTGTATTGATTTTGCTGTTTGCGTGATGATCCAAAAACCTAGGGTTTCTGGTTCATGAACACCCAGGAAAATTCGCAGGAGAAATCGTTTCAAATTTCGCAGGTAATAGGAGGAAGAAGAAGGTCTTTCGCGCGCTCAGAAAATTCAAATATTGTTGAAAATATTTTATGAATTATGTTTGATTCATTTATCACAAGCGTGCTTGTGGTTCAATGGTAAGGCTGAGGCGTGTATATTGTGAGGTCCCTGGTTCGATACTTGGCTGGTGCATTGTTTTTTTGTTATTTTTCAGGTTGGAAGCAAATTGAATATATTATAGTTACTTGCCAATCCACTATCAGAAAGGCTCTCCCAGCCAGGCGGTAAGGCATGCGCATGAAGGAACAAGGGTCCTGGGTTCAACACCACCCCAGGCCCTTTTGTTTTTATTATTTTCTGGATTTTACAAAGCAAAGCACAAAACCAATTTCTCCTTCTCATTTATTGCCTGCGCGTGGATGGCCCAGTGGTGAATGCATGTTGTTGTCAACCATAGGGGACTGGGTTCAAATCCCAGCCCCACCAGGTTTTTTTTTTCCTTCTTCATATTTTTTCCTTTTCTTTATTTTAATTTAATTAATTTAAATAATTAAAATTATATTATTATTTTCTATATTATAAAATATGTATCTATTATGTATTCTAATTCCTAATATTATTTTCTAAAAAAAAATCTAAAACTCTTGATTTCTCAATTTAAATTTTATTTGTATAATTTATATTAGTTAAAATAATTTTACATAGTTAGTTAAAATAAAATTTTGTATATTATAAATTA
Organism: Lathyrus aphaca; assembly: GCA_963966055.1. NCBI lineage: Eukaryota > Viridiplantae > Streptophyta > Magnoliopsida > Fabales > Fabaceae > Lathyrus > Lathyrus aphaca. The sequence goes on from OZ014522.1 coordinate 481,101,827, forward strand.
AATCCTAAAAACATTTTTCTAATAAAACCCTAATTTATTTTCTAATAACTTATTAAAAACCTAATGTTTATTTTTTTTACATATTTATTTAGTATAATTAATTTTAGTAAATATAAATATAATCAAACTTTTCTTTTGTAATATGTCTAAAAAATAAATTAATAATTTGTATATTATTATAATCATTTAATTGTCTATATTCTTTCATATTATTAAAATAATTGTTTATAATCTAACTTTTGTTTTATTGTTCTAATTTTGTTCTTATAATATTTTGCTAATTATATTTTACTAACCATATTATTACTAATTTTTTTTTTATTATTTCTCTAACATTATTTAATTTAATTTCACTAACCTTATTTAATTTTTATTTTTATTACTAACCCATATTTATTTATTTATTGCTTAGTATTTTGCTTATATATTTTTTTTAATTTGCTTATTATTTATTTTTGTTATTTATTTTAATTTGTTTATTATTATAATTATTATGTAAATGCTCCTGGATGTAAATTTTGCAATTATTTAATTATTGCTATGGTTAGTAATTAGGGAGTGCAAAAACATGTATGTTATTTAAAATAAATTAGATCATTTTAATACAAGATAATTAATATTGAACACTCACCCACGTAAGTCGATTTTTAATCGCCGTCTCACTTTCTAAGGCTATCCCTCATTGTTGCCTACTAATAAGGTCAAGTTGGGTGTATAAAGCAAGTCCCTAAAAGAAAAAAATCATCAAGTCCCTCATGGTTGCCTTTACGAATCAAGTCCCTTCGAATAATGATGATAGTCCCTCCTATATGCTTATTACACCCCACAGTTGCGTTCATAAAACAGAATGTCCCTCTCATGTCCCTTACATCCAAGGTAATGACTACCTACTCCTTAATAGTAGGGATAGTCTTACCAATCAAAGGATAAAGAACAAGAAAGACTTAAAACTTTAGGGTAGGTTCCTCTTATGTACTTGCTCACTTCCAAAACTTTTCACACTTAACAAATTTCAAACAAATTTTCAAAAAACAAGTTTTTACGCATCCGTACATGGATCATTATTAACTATTCTGAAAATTTTTCTATTCACACACTACACTTTCAAAAACAATTCAAAAGTGAGCTAAGTAACTAAGAGCCCATGGATAACCATGGATGTAAAGGGTGCTAACACCTTCCCTTTACATAACCTACCCCCCGGACCCAAAACATTCTCTTAAGGTCTTTCCTGTTCTTTTATACCCTTTCCTTTTGGATAAAATAAAAGTCGGTGGCGACTCTTGCTATCCGCAACATAACCTAAAGTCAGTTCTCCCACCGTGTTACAGTCTTGCCATACAAATCATAATTACTAGCAATAATTAATATAATAGCATGCAATGTAGTGCAGAAAGTAAAGAGCAGAAAAATAAAATCTCACGCTATTACATGGCTTTGGGACAATTACATAATAATCGATGCGAAAAATAAAGGTCACTATTAAACTATTACATCCCCGAAAGCAGTTACAATAATAGGAAAAAGAATATAAAAGAGTGCGCGAAAAATTAAAGTTACAACCTCAAAAATAGATACATAATAATGAGCACGAAATAAAGAAAAATCGGGCAATAGAGAGAAAAAAGGTCTGGATAAATTAATTAACCTTAATTTAATTGTCAAAAGTCGGGTGAATCGATGAATACTAAATTAACTAACTTAATTGATTTTAGAATTTAAATTAAATTAACTTAAATTAAAAAAAAAAAACTTAATTAATTAATTAGTTGAAAATTAAGTGAAATAAAATTAATTGAGAAAAATAATTATCTAATTATCTTAATTATTAAGCTAATGGTGATTAACTAATAATAAAACCTAATTAAATTAATAATATTTTTAATTAGATGATAATAAAAAAACGAGCGTTTGACTTTAATTTCTAAATAAAAAATCGGGTGATTTTAGAATTAAAATTAAATTAACTTAAATTTCAAAAAAAAAACTTAATTAATTAATTAGTTGAAAATTATGTGAAATAAAATTAATTGAGAAAAATAATTATCTAATTATCTTAATTTTTAAGCTAATGGTGATTAACTAATAAATAAACCTAATTAAATTAATATCTTTTTAATTAGATGATGATAAAAAACACGAGCGTTTGACTTTAATTTCTAAATAAAAAAACAGCGCAGAATGACATCATCTTCTTTGCGTATGCAACCAGGCTTTTGGCTACGGTTTTCGTTTCGTAGCAATAAGTTGTACCTGCAAGAATCAACCTCAACAAATAATGAAAATAAATTCCCTATGAATACATGAATCGATTGGAAACTGCCTCCTAAATATGATGGTGGTATTGTCCGATTATGGCTAAAACAAAACAAAAACCTTATTTGGAGCTTTGAACTTTAGCCATCGTGAATCCTTGTACATGTTCTTAAAATGCAATTGATCTATCCAGAAAACATCGAAACATGATTATAAACACGAATATACAATAAAAAAATTAAACATGCATGTATATATAAAAAAAATCGATTTTTTTTAGGCAAACCATATTGTGTTTCTACGTATTTCGATGGATGGCAATGGTCTGGATAGCTTCAGACGAATCCTGGGAACCGATTGCAATGTTTAGAACGGATTGAAACAAGCTGGAAATTGGTCTGCAAATTGCTTCAAGTTCACAGTTTTGTCAAGTTATGCTAGGATTCTTGGCTGCAAAACTTCGTTTTCTGACAATTTTTTAAAGTATATATTTATTTTGGTTTCTGAGGCAAGAATTCGAGTGATTTTAATATGTATATGATGAGAATATATAAGGAAAGAAATTAGGTCAAAAAAATGGACTTGGATCAAGAGATTTGATCTTGTATTCAAGTGGTGTTCAAAACTCTCTTTATTTGAAAATTTGATCTTCAATCTTTTGATATTTTGTATGATTCTTTCTAAGAATGATTTTGGAATCCTTCTAGAAGGCCTTTATGCGCCCCATCCTTCCTTAATTACCAAAATTATTTTTTTTTTGCGATTTTTAAACAAATAAAAGAGAAAAAACCTTAATAATAAGGAAGGTGGGATTCGAACTCATGACATTTTGCATTTATAAGCCTTTGAACATATTCTCTTGCCAATTGTGCCATGTTACTTTTTTTGAAATAAACTTGCACAAGGAAACACATGAAGGTAAAATGCTTGGGCAAAATTGGGGTGTGACAATGAAACAACATGAAGTCTACTTGAGGCCTTGGAAGTTTCATTTCCCTTGAAGAAAGCAAATGTAATCCAGGGGGTTTATAGTAGCCCAAAATGGAGATATATGTAATCATGGGAGTTTATAGCAACCCAAGATAGAGACAAATGCAGTCTTAGAGGTTTATAGCAGCCTAAGACATTGGTAAATGTAATCCTGGGGGTTTATAGCAGCCTGAGATAGAGACAAATGCAATCTTAGGGGTTTATAGCAGTCCAAGATATTGGTAGATATGACCCTGGGGGTTTATAGCATCCCAAGATATTGGTAAATGTAATCCTGGGGTTTATAGCAGCTCAAGATATTGGTAAATGTAGTCCTAGGGGTTTATAGCAGCCTAAGATATTGGTAAATGTAATTTTGGGGGTTTATAGGAGCCCAAGATATCGGTAAATATAATTCTGAGGGTTTATAGCAGCCCGAGATATTGGGAAATGTAGTTTTGGGGGTTTATAGCAGCCCAGGATAGATACATATACAGTCTTAGGGGTTTATAGCAGCCCAAGACGTTGGTAGATGTGATCTTGGGGGTTTATAGAAGCCCAAGATGGAGATAGATGTAATCATGAGGGTTTATAGTAGCCCAAGATATCAGTAAATGTAATCCTAGGGGTTTATAGTAGCCCAAGATAGAGACATATGCAATCTTAGGGGTTTATAACAGCTCGAGACGTTGGTAGATGTGATCTTGGGGGTTTATAGCAGCCCAAGAATAAGTTGTTGATGACATTCATCTTCTAGGGAATTAACCTGAAAAACAAGGTTAGTTCTATGCAGTGTCATGATGTATGTAATTCATTGCAAGCCGATGTTATTAACATAAATGAGAATGTTGTATGCATTGTGGATGCATATGTCATGATATGTTGTAGATGGTGTATTGAGAAATTATGTAGTTGAAGCACATTAGTAGCCTCATGTAACAATTGCTAGCTGGGAAAAATAGATCCATGTTCATTGATGAGGATGATGAAGACATTAATTCAAATCCCAGTCGAGGAGAGTCGATCGTTCATCATGCTTTTTATTGAAGGATTAAGTTCTTAAATACCCTGACTGGGATAAAAGAGATAGAGATTCCTCCGATGTACTATCTCACCAGCTGTCAACCCTACTGGGGGATAGCAAGATTAATTGAATTATGTTGGAGAAGAGAATCTTCCCAGGGCTTTGTAGTGTTGTAAATACAATCTCTATTAGGGAAGAGACTGCTTGAAATGATTTGCTGGAACAACTCTGTAGAGATTACTCTGTGGGGATGAGCCTGTGGAGATCTGTTGGACATAAGCTCTATTAGGGATTCCAACCTCCAAGAGTCCTTAGTAAAGGCTATTATTATTATTTTTTTGTAAACATCAATCATATTCAAAAGCATATATTGATTCAAAATAACCAATGGATTCAGAACTTCTGATATTCTCGACTTCCCCGAGTAATTTTCTAAGAATTATCATGACTGAATCCAAATACATGATACTGACACCATTTGATACTATTGGCACAAACAATTAATTTCCAAAATGGATTTTGCTGAAACCCGATATCAAGGCAATGTAACGAGAGGACTGTGTTTTCAGACAACGGTGGATCGTGTATGCCCCGGGTAATGTTTAAGGAGCTTGGAACTGAATTTGATCTGATTAGATTTGAAAAGTGAGTGTTGCCCCTAGCTGAGGATGATTTTTACCATAATGGAAATATTTAAAAAGAGTTGCCTCAAGAGAAATAAACGAGATTCCCTATAATAATATGCCCCTAGCATCGTGAACTTGGTAATGTTACCTTTGGCAATTCAGATGAGGAGACCTGCCCCTGGCTATTAAGCATCGTTGAATCTTGACCTGACTGCCCCATATGAATTGGACAATAACATGGCATGCCCATTGATTGGAAGATAGTGACCATGCCCCTTGTATACATTGGGTTTGATCCAACTGAGTCAGGCCTAGGAAGCAACTTTGTCTATCGGGAGGACATTGGTTCATTGAATGTTCATCATGTAAGGTTCTCTGTTGTCAAACACTTAGTTATATGCAAACAATGATATTCAAAATGAAATGCTTATGTATGTCTTGAAGTTTTGGAAAACAATTATTTTAGAAAAATAATGTTCCTAAAAACTGTGATATTAACTTAAGATTTATAATAAGCCCTAAAGGAGTCAGGATACCTTTTTGTAGAAGTACAATTTTGAACTAACCATGCTTCAGTTAGGACTTTTAAAGGGTTATAACGTGATCTGGTTCACAGTTTAAGAAACAAAGGATAAAGGCTCAAATTTTATTTGTACCCAACCCATCCTTCGTGATGTTCTTCAGTCTTATGTTCAACTAACTTATGCATTGAGGCTCCAAAGGAGTTTGGAATTGTAACACTAACATTTGCGATGGTTCAGAAACTAGAAGTTTATTTGAAAAGCCAGTCATCTTTTTTTTTGTTGAGGATTTGTAGTGACTTCTTTTTCTTTGGACTTTGCTATCCCTTCCTTTTCCCTGAACTGTTTGTTTCAAGATTACAATCAGTGAAATGTCTCAATTTTTACTAAGTCTCCTTCATAAGTTTTTTGCTAGATATTGACTATCGGACTTAGTGATTACAAGGAACCATCATTAGTTGTGTACAAAAAGGACAACTAGCATAATTGAGTTAACCGAGAAACTACCTTGCCCCAGGTTATGATTAAGGGTTTTAATTTGTGTGAGAATGAAAAATCATACTTCATAGGATCAAAAGGGTTGACTAAGGATATAACTTCCTTATATCTCCACTGTTTAGGAATCGAAATAATGCCTGCACATCGTCATCATAGTCTGTTCAAAATCATACTGTATGAAATTATGATATCGTCTTCGTCATCCTTCCTCTAAAGGCTTACATATTTAACAAGAGTTAAATATTACAAAAGAGAAGTAAGAAGCATAGTTTAAATATAGTGAAGTGAATGGATTAATTCAAAACAAACATATGCAATACATTAACGTGAAAACAAAAGTTTGACATACTAGTAAGTGCTTAAGCCAACAAAAGAAATTACAAATGAAAATTCAAATGTTCTCAAACACTCCTCCTCTAAACTTGTCACTCCAGATGTCTGGCAGCTTCGATGTTTGATGGACGATAGAAGAATTCAATCTGGTCTTCTGGCATAACCTCGAGGACTCCTTTGTCAATCAGGTCTTGAATCTTATTCTTCAATTCCCAGCAATTAATAGTGTCATGTCCAGGACTATTGGAATGGTATGCATACCTTGCATTAGGATTGTAGCGAGGAGAGGAAGTAATGGGTCTCTGAGGAAGTTCCCTTAATGCAACTAGATTCATCTCCAACAGGCATTGCAAAGTTTGCGACATTGGCATGTTGATTTTGGTAAACTGTCTTTTATGTTCCTTGTGTTGAGGCGAATTAACCCTATAAGACCTTCTTCCTTTAATTGAAAGAATATCAATAGTAACCTGTCTTTTTCCTTCTCTTATCCTCGTCTTCCTTTCAACCAAGTCAGCTTGTTTCACTGGAGGTTGACTGATGATTAGATCCCCGACTCCATTGTATTGAAGTTTATTGACGAAGACTCTCAGCTTTTATTTCCCTTGGGCTAAGTTTTGGATAAAAGACACCTGACCATTCATCTGGATTCTCATCTCTTCCATATCGACTTGCAGTTGTTCCAACTGATCATCCTTGTAGTCTTCAGGATTCTTCTTTTCCATGTCCTTAGTGAGGAGGGCTTTCAACTCTTTTTTCCCCTTGGACAAATTCAGGATCAATTCTTAAAATTCAGCATTCTGGGTTTGGAGATCTTTCACAGTCTGCTCGAGATTCATTTCTTCACTGAAATAAATAGCGAGAAAGTAAGAATTTTGTATTGACAACATGTTTTATGCATTGATATGGTATGTAAATGCATATGCAATATTTTTAAGGACCTTATGGGATTTAAATTTGTTAAAAGAGGAAACAGAAATAGACACTCTTATTAGTAAGTTTAAATTATAATTGTCTCTCGGGCTTACAATAAAGGGAAAAACAAGAAGTAAATTGCAAAACTAAGATTCCAAGGACTCAAGTCTCCCATGGACACTTCCTCTTTGTGTTGAGATAGACATTAAGATTCTGCTCTTTGTGAAGTTGCTTTGTTAGCTCCAAAACCTTCCTTTCACTAGCATAGAATGGAGTCTCAAAAGCACCCCTTTCTTCCTTCAATTGGATCCAGGATTTCTGTAGCTCCTTAAGATTGACAGGCATGTCTGGATGGAGAATAGTATAAGGAACATCTTCTTCATTAACAAGCTCTACAATCACTAGGCGCACAGCAGGATATGGCATTATAAGACTTTGAGCACAAGATCGCACCCATATGAGGTAAGGTTCCAAAGGAATAGAGTTCATCGTCCCTATTGTTTGAGTTTCAACCTTATACACCTTTTCCCATGCGCGTATAAACCTTTGATGGTAACCTCAAGAATCATCTTTATAGTTGAACACAATACCCTGAATAATCATATCATGAGGACCTTTCGTTCGAGCGAAACCAAACTGGCGCAAAGCTAATGAAGGATTGTATGTGATGCCTCCCCTTAATGCAAAGGAGTGGCACATTAGTAAATTCCCCGCAATGATTAATAATAGTGAAGTCATCCTCAGATCGGGCACACCAGTAAATGTTTGTATGAGAGAGTGAGATTATCCTTTAAGACCACGACATCCTTTGCTCATTCTTCAATAATGATCTGGGAATATGAGTACTGAACCACATGAATAGTATAGACATGCAACACATGAGAGTTCCTCATTTTTTAGTAGTACGAGTGTGGAGTGAGTGCATAATATCTCCCAACAAAGTGGGCATTGGGTTGCGAGACAGAAATATCTTATTGCATGCACATTTATGAATTGATCTAGGTTAGGAAATATCACCAATCCATATATCAATAGAGCCAAGACATCCTCAAAAGCATAGTAAATCATAGCATCAAGGAACAAACAAGATTTCTCCATCAAAAACTTAGCAAGAAGACCTTTGACCTCACTCTTTGTTACCTAATTAGACACAATATATGACTTCTTCATATGTAAAGCTGCTGCAATAACTTCAGGCTTTGGAACATTTTCTAAACCTGTGAAGGGTAGCTTATCAAGGACAGGTAGATCAAGTATCTTAGATAATTCCTCCAGTGTAGGTACCAACTGATAATCTGGGAAAGTAAAATAGTGATGCTTAGGATCAAAGAATTAGAACAAGACTCTCATCATGTCTTCTTCAAAACCTGAGGTAACCAATATGGGTAGATAACCATGCCTTTTGGTGAATTCAGAATTCTCGAGAATCATTGAGACCAATTCTTTAAGCTGGGCAGGAACTTTTACAAAGTTGACTCGGATGAAATCTTTGGTTGCCATGACCTGCGACAAAGAACAAAGATAAATCCCTAGGTCCTTGAAATGGTTAGTGAAATGATATGATGTTATGATGTCTTGTTCATGTTTAAAGCAAGCAAGTGGCAAACACAAACAAGTCACACAAGAGTCTTATTTTTAAAGCCTTACATGAAGTCCATAGGTAAGTACCCTCCCCCATTGAGGTTTAATTGGTTCATCCTGTCCTAAGATAGTAATCGGGTAATAGGGATCTCAATATCACAGATCTTTCTTGAAGGCTTTATTTTGGTGCAACACTCAAGTGGCCAACCAAAACATCCTTAAAGTCGAATCTTAATGAGTGTAGCTTCGAGTATCAACCAATCTTTGGTCTAAATCCAAAGCCATCTCGCTACTCTCTAATGGCCAAAGATAAGTCAATTAGGGTTCTAAAAGATTATGACCATAATTTCAACCGGTTCGGTACAAGCCAAGCAGTTTCCATGATCTATTGTCACTTACCTAAGGCATCACTAGATCCGGGTGTAGGATCTTTCTCACAGTAGCCCCAAGACAAAAACCCTTAAAAGTAAACCATACCAGTCAAACAAATTATAAAGTGAACTAACACTCTAAGGTAACCCCTCTTTAAATAGAATTCCCCAGCAGAGCTGCCAGTTCTGTAACACGGTGGGAGAACTGACTTTGTCATTTTTGTTTTCATAAAAACAATGTAGGGGATAGCAAGAGTCTCCACCGACTTTCTTTTATCCAATTAGGAAAGCTGGAAAAGAACAGGAAAGACCTTGGTTTAGATTTTGAGTTCGGGGGTAGGTTATACAAAGGGAATGTGTTAGTGCCCTTTGTATCCATGGTTATCCATGGGCTCTTAACTGCTTAGCTCACTTTGTTTTTGTTTGGAAAATTATGGTGGTGTGTTTAGAAAATGCCCAACTTTGTAATGATTCTCGTATGAATGTATACAAAGTGGTTTTTTCAAAAGATGTTTTGAAAGTGTGAGGTGTAATGAGTGTTTGTTTTGAAATTGTGAGCAAGCAGTTAAGGGATCCTACCTACTCAAGGTCATTCATGTTATTCTCCTCTTTCCTTAGAGATAAGGTTGTCCTTACTATTAGTTAGTAAGTAGTCTTATCCTTGGATTTGGAAGGGACATGCATAGGGACATTATGGTCATTGAAGGCAATATTGTGAGGATACTTTAGTAATTTCGAAGGGATTAATCATTACTTTCGTAGGCGACCAAAGGGACAAGATCATTTTTCAAAGGTAACCTGAAGGGACATCGAGGGACTATGATCTTTTATTCGAAGGGACTTGATGATTTTTATTGTAGCGTCTTTACTAAAGTACCCCCCACGTTCGAGGGACATGACCATTATATCGAAAGGCAACGAAGAGAGGTTATCCTAGAGGTGCAAGTGTGCATGTGATTGAATTCAAATATTTTATCTTGAGATTAGTTGATCTAAGGTTGATTGATTAGTCTTGCTATACAAATTCTAATTACTAGCAATAGTTAATATAATAGCATGCAAGGTAGTGCGGAAAGTAAATAGCAGAAAAATAAAATCCTACGTTATTACATGGCTTTGAGACAATTACATAATAATCGATACGGAAAATAAAGGTCCTAATTAAACTATTAGATCCTCGAAAGCAGTTACAATAATTGGAAAAAGAATGTAAAAGAGCGTGTGAAAATTAAAGTTACAACCTCAGAAACAGTTACATAATAATGAGCACGAAATAAAAAAAAAATCGGGCAATAGAAAAAAAAAGGTTAGGATAAATTAATTAACCTTAATTTAATTGTCAAAATTCGGGTGAATCGACGAATACTAAATTAACTAACTTAATTGATTTTAGAATTAAAATTAAATTAACTTAAATTATAAAAAACTTAATTAATTAATTAGTTGAAAATTAAGTGAAATAAAATTAATTGAGAAAAATAATTATCTAATATCTTAATTATTAAGCTAATGATGATTAACTAATCATTAAACTTAATTAAATTAATAATTTTTTTAATTAGATGATAATTAAAAAACGAGCGTTTGACTTTAATTTTTAAATTAAAAAAAAAAGCGCGCCATGACTTCATCTTCTTCGCGTATGCAACCAGGCTTTTGGCTACGGTTTTCATTTCGTAGTAATAGGTTGTACCTGCAAGAATCAAACTAAACAAATAATGAAAATAAATTCCCTATGAATACATGAATCGATTGGAAACCGCCTCCCGAATATGATGGTGGTATTGGTTTCGTCCGATTATGGCTAAAAAAAACCCTGATATGGAACTTTGAACTCTAGCCATGGTGAATCATTGTACCTGTTCTTAAAATGCAATTGATTTATCCAGAAAACATCGAAACATGATTATAAACACGAAATACAATCAAAACAAATTAAACGTGCATGTATATATAAAAAAAATCGATTTTTTTTTTAGGAAAATTGTATTGTGTTTCTACATATTTTGATGGATGGCAATGGTCTGGATAGCTTCAGACAAATCCCGGGAACCAATTGCAATATTTATAACGAATTTAAACAAGTTGGAAATTGGTCTGCAAATTGCTTCAAGTTCACAGTTTTTTCAAGTTATTCTAGGATTCTTGGCTGCAAAACTTCGTTTTCTAACAATTTTTTAATTTTAATTTTTTTGGTTTTTGAAGCAAGAATTCGAGTGATTTTGATATGCACATGATGAGAATATATAAGAAAAGAAATTAGGTCAAAAATGGACTTGGATCAAGAGATTTGATCTTGTATTCATGTGGTGTTCAAAACTCTCCTTATTTGAAAATTTGATCTTCAATCTTTTGATATTTTGTATGAATAATATGATTCTTTCCAAGAATGATTTTGGAATCCTTCTAGAAGGCCTTTATGCCCCCATCCTTCCTTATTTACCAAAATTCTATTTTTTTTGCGATTTTTAAACAAATAAAAGAGAAAAAATCATAATAGTGAGAAATGTGGGATTCGAACTCATGACATTTTGCATTTATAAGCCTTTGAACGTATTCTCTTGCCAATTGTGCCATGTTACTTTTTTTGAAATAAATTTGCACAAGGAAACACATGAAGGTAAAATGCTTGGGCAAAATTGGGGTGTGACAATGAAACAACATGAAGTCCACTTGAGGCCTTGGAAGTTTCATTTCCCTTGAAGAAAGCAAAACCCTAATTAGAGGTCCCTTGTTTTGGAGGAGTGTATGTATGATCATTCCTTGAGTTGTCTTGAACTTTTGAGGCTCCTATGAGTGTGAGGAGACCTTTGAATCAATTTGTCTCAAAGATGTGAGGGAAACTTTTGGGGTACAACAGTTTCTCAAATCACCATTAAGATGATTTTGATAATGGGACGCATGTCCTTCTAAGGTGATACTTTGGGGCGGTGGCAATTATGATTAGACTGCAAAGACGTGGTTTCAAGAAAATGGCAATGATGGCTGGTAATAAAGTGGCTGCTAAAGAGACATTTTGTTAAAACCATTATGATATGACATCATAAGCTTGGTTGGTAGAAACTGAATAGTTTTTTGGTCGTGGGTTAGTCAGTTATGGCCATACTTTTTGCCGTCGAAAGACAAGCGTCGAATGCTATGATCAAAAAATGACATTTCTGTCAATTAGGTCGAAAGGAAATTTTTTTTGGGGAGGCAATTTGTTAGCTCCTAATTTCGACGCCCACTTGATTCGAGGAAATATTGATTTAAGGATCATATTCTGTAGAAGAGTAAAAAGGCTTCGACTGAATCTTAATGAAGAGGCCTGAGTCGAAGACAACCATGGAAAATAATGATTTGGACTTAGAATATTTTCTAAGTATAGGAAATGTGATTCGACCGAACGTTCATGAGAGTGGTCGACGTGCAACAGTTGAGAATCAATATTGGATGGAAACTTATGGTTCTTTCAATTTGAAAAAGGACAAGTAGCGCATATTGGAAGTTCAAGAGCATGCAAAGCGCCAAGTGACATATTTTTAGGTGTAAAATTGTCAATAGTAGTTATCTTCGATTAGTATAAATAATGTACTTCAAGTGTTAGAATGTATGTGAATCATATTGTACTAGTTACTCCATAAACACTCAAAGTACTCGTGTGTAGAGAAACAAGTGAATGCGAGAATGTACGTGATGAGATCACCACCATATTTCATTTCAATGCAATTTCTATTCAAGTTTTTACTTTGAAGTCATTTACTTTGCATTCCTTTACTTTCAAGCAAGTTTATCCTTCAACAATTTATTGTTTTCTTTACTTGCTTATCTTTACATTTCTCGGCAATTTACATTCCATTGTATTTTACTTTCGACTTTAATTACTTTGAGTCTTGTTTGCTTTATTTTCTCTTTTATCAAAACACTTCATAAAGTCTGTCGAAGAGTTCATGAAATTTTCACTAAAAAACCAATTAAAATCAATTATAACACATGTCCTAGGATCAATCTGGTCGATCATGTAAATAACTGAGAATATTTTTAGTGTTTTTAGAGGACCAGCGGTTGTTTACTATTTTTCAGGGTAAACAGTGACAAAGAAAATCACTAACACCTAAAAAAATTTAATAATATCATAATTTTACAAATTTAAAACTTTAAATTCGAATTCGAATCAATTATAAATTTGAGTCAAGTAATTAACTTAAAAATTTAATCAAAATATCAATCTTAAATATAAATTTATGTTTGTTGTCTATGTAACATGTATTACCATTTATTTTACGCAACACCTCAGTCCAACTAATAAAAACTAATGAAATCAATTATATAGGAGATAAAATAGAGTAGGTTCAAATTTCACCACCGAACAATGCTATAACACAGTAATATTATATTTAACATCATTGTCATCAAATTTTTAAAGGAAAGAATATCAATTTTCTTTTATATTTTTATATTTTTTATTTTTTAAATAATGAAAAACGACATTATTTAATTTTAAAAAAATACATTTGAACCGTCGGTTTTTCGATTTTTATCAACTTACATCGATTCTGATCAGTTATCGTCAATTTAATTAAATATTTGATCCAACAATCGAATTATATCGGTTACCATTCTGATTCACGGTTCAATCGGTCTGACCGACCGATCTAGTTGTTAAAACTATAACTTTGATTGTGTCAACTAAAATTATACCGAAATACCAAACGCCGTCTCTAAAAATTCTACAAGACAAGTAAGGTCAACTATATAAAGACGATCGAGAATCATTTATGATCATGAAGACATAGTCTTGATTAATTATTACTTATGAAGCCAATTATAGGATTATTTATATAACTGCTCTTTTATCGTGTTCAAGACTTGGCAAGAACTTATATATTACAAGTTTATTTAGTCTTTACTATCTTTCTCTTAGGAATAGAATTTCAAAAACGAATAAGCCAGATTGGCATGTCTTCATCTAGTGATTGTTCTTACCCATTAATTAATTAATTATTATATAGATAAAGAATATTAAGTAATATATTAGAGTGGTTGAGTTTGAGACAGGCTTAAAGAAGCAAACAAATGGGAGAGTTATGAATCTATCCGCATTGACTCCTTCATCACCTTTCATTTATTTTAAAATTGAAATAGTCCAATCGGAATTCAATTAACTTTGAACAGTATTTTTTAAAGAAATGAATATAAAAAAAAAAATTAGTATAAAAATGTTACAATTAAAATTTAGTGAAAAATGTTTAGAGCGTTAAAAATATGGTTGGATCTAACTTATTCTTATAAAATCAGAAGGATTATCCCCACTTATATACACAAATTCAACTTATATATTGTCTGATGCGAGACTCTTAACACATTCTCTCACGTTCAGGATTGGACATATGGAGCATGAAAATAAATGGGGTAGAATTTGGTGTCAAAGTTAATATTTTGACACTTTGTCAAATGATCCCTCCTTTTATATATATATATATATATATATATATATATATATATATATATATATATATATATATATATATATATATATATATATATATATATATATATATATATATATATATATAATATTGAATTCAAAATGCAGCCGGCAGACAGAAGAGCAGATAATATTGAATGCAAAATGGAAGATGTCAATTTACAAAACAAAAAAGAATCAACAGTAATGGAGCCAGTTCAGTTCTTCTGTTTCAGGGACCATAAGTGATTTTGTCAATAATCAGTTATCTAGCATTGTAAAGCATTTAATGCCTGACGAGTTTCCAAAATGACTTTAGTTTTTCCTAAAATCACATTATATGATAGTCATATTTACTCTGGCTTAGTTAGGTTTAATTGTGTTAAAAAATCAAACGGTTCTTTAATCTTTACTATCAACTATTACATCTTTCTTGTATTTAAAAATAATAATAATAATAATAATAATAATAATAATAATAATAATAATAATAATAATAATAATAATAATAATAATAATAATAATAATAATAATAATAATAATAATAATAATAATAATAATAATAATAATAATAATAATAATAATAATAATAATAATAATAATAATAATAATAATAATAATAATAATAATAATAATAATAATAATAATAATAATAATAATAATAATAATAATAATAATAATAATAATAATAATAATAATAATAATAATAATAATAATAATAATAATAATAATAATAATAATAATAATAATAATAATAATAATAATAATAATAATAATAATAATAATAATAATAATAATAATAATAATAATAATAATAATAATAATAATAATAATAATAATAATAATAATAATAATAATAATAATAATAATAATAATAATAATAATAATAATAATAATAATAATAATAATAATAATAATAATAATAATAATAATAATAATAATAATAATAATAATAATAATAATAATAATAATAATAATAATAATAATAATAATAATAATAATAATAATAATAATAATAATAATAATAATAATAATAATAATAATAATAATAATAATAATAATAATAATAATAATAATAATAATAATAATAATAATAATAATAATAATAATAATAATAATAATAATAATAATAATAATAATAATAATAATAATAATAATAATAATAATAATAATAATAATAATAATAATAATAATAATAATAATAATAATAATAATAATAATAATAATAATAATAATAATAATAATAATAATAATAATAATAATAATAATAATAATAATAATAATAATAATAATAATAATAATAATAATAATAATAATAATAATAATAATAATAATAATAATAATAATAATAATAATAATAATAATAATAATAATAATAATAATAATAATAATAATAATAATAATAATAATAATAATAATAATAATAATAATAATAATAATAATAATAATAATAATAATAATAATAATAATAATAATAATAATAATAATAATAATAATGTCTTCGCTACTATCAACTAGATCATCATCTTCTCATCTTAGTTAATTTTATATAAAATTAAATATTAAAATTTTGAAAATATTTAATTTCCATTTTTGTTTTAAGCATTCAAATATGTCATTATTTTTGCTAAAGAGTTTATTAGCGATGCATTACTAGTAGAGATGACAATGAGTATGAGCAAGGTATTATAGTATTCGTCTCATATCTGCAATTTAAAAAGATCCTTGTATCCGAGTTCATATCTGCGTGAGTATCATCAATCTTTGTACCCGTACCATATCTTATGATTTTCTAAGTACCAGTACTCATACCCTACCTGTATTTCTAATAAAAATAATTGATCAACTATTATTTATCCGATAATTTTATATTTTTAATTACACAAAAAAAATCCAATAATATTGTTGTTGAATTATGTAATAAACAAATATTTATATAAAAATACATACAAGTTTAATATTTAATAAAATTGATAAATTAACTTATATATATAATTACAAAATTAAAAAATACATAATTATATATTGTGGCGAGGGGTGGGTACTAAGGTACCCGTATCTGCACTCATACGCGCTTATTTTAATGGGTAATTGTCCATGCTCGAGCACGTACCTATTTTGCGAGTTTTTACCCTACCTGTTATGGACAAATTTTGAGGGTATCCGCTGGAGATGCGGTCAATTATCATCCCTAATTACTAGAAAAAGTTCAAATAGCAATGAAAATTTTAAATAATGATATTATTGAAGAAATTGATACAATGTATATTGAATAAAAGATTAATTGCTTTATATTGTCGGTGTAAATGATATTATCGAAGAAATTGATATAATGTATAATTAATAAGAGATTAATTGTTATATATTGTTAGTGTGGTTTTTTTTTACATAATAAATGCATCACAATCACGCATAAATATTATTTTTTAAATAAGTAAAATCAAAGTCAAACTATAATTAAAATTTAACAGCATCGATTAACTGAAAGTATAAAACTATTTTACACCGTAAATATATATCAATTAAAGCCAAAGAATAAATAATATGATAAATGAAAAAAATAATAATATTATTTTATTAATAAAAAATATAGTTATAAATAATATTAGAAACACTCAATCATACTAATAGAGATAAAGAAGTTAAATAAGATATTTTTTTTATTTTATTTAAATAAGATTGATTAAAGGAAAAAAACAGTACACAAAAATCGAGGGGGACTATAAAAAACCCTCTCAAGCACATCTAAAGATAGGCATATCAAGCCGGTTCTTTACAAAATCAGTCATAATAGTTAAAGGTATGAAATCAAAATATGTAACATCAGATAGAGAGAATCCTAAGTTAGCAAGGGCATTTGCACAACTATTCTCTTCTCTATAAATATGAGAAACCACAAAATTCCAATTAGAAATAATATTTATACAGTTTAACTATCTATTCTGAAGCTTCCACGACACACCAAAATGGGGATTGAAAGCCTTAACCACTGCAATAGAATCAGATTCTAACCAAACATTTCTCCAATTCTTCTCATGAGTGAACTCAATCGCTATCATAGCACCCGAGAGTTCGACAATGAGAGAATATTCAACACCTAAATTAGAAGCAAAAACACCTAAAAAAGAACCATTATTATCTCTCGCAATGCCACCGCAAACGGATAAACCCAACGGGATTTGGAAGCCCCGTCACAATTAAATTTAACCCAATTAGAAGGCGGGAGCTGCCATAAAACCTCAAGAATATTTGGAGCCCGAGGAGGACGGATGACAACCTTGAATCACGTAAGAATTTCAAAGTCGTGCATAGAGATATTAAGACAACCGACGTTGGCACTACCGGCGATAGAAACCACATTCACAATACCAGAAGAGATAGAGGAAAAGGAGGTAGAAGTATCATTAAATCTTACCAAATTTCGAGCCTTCCAAATTGAGTTGATAGTAGTGATGATTGCCACTGTGTAAACCAACCAGTTGTGAACTTTGCTGGCTGTCCCGAAGAGTTTCCAAATATTCGCCCAACAATGAATCAGATAACTAAGATTAAGCATTGTCGCTAGCCAATCCCAAATCCTGTTGGCAAATTTATAGAGAGAAAAAAGATGAAAATCTATTTCTTCTTCCAGGCCGCATAAGTCGCATCTCGACGGAAAGTTGAAACTACGTTTTTTCAGTTGGACATCAAAATTCCTTGGAGTTTCTACGGGGCCTTTTGAAGTTGTAAGCCAAATTCAACGATAAAACACATTGATTGGAATGCTGCCAAACCCTTTGATCAGGCATAGGCTCGCAAGGAAGTTGATAACGACGAATACGATTTTGAATTTATAGCGGAATATGGGTGGAGTACTTTGAAAAATCCCAATTACCATTCAATATAAAGTCCTGAACTTTCTGGTCCGAAATAAGAATTGAAGAAGCATCGTCAAGGCAAAGAGGTGCACCACACCAAAGATCATACCAAAGGCTAACGGAATGACCATTACCAATGCACCATGAGGAGTTTTCAGTAACAGTGTTGATCTTTTTTTTTTAAACTGAACCAAAGAGAGGAGTAAATATGCAGCGAAATAAAATTATGCTTACGGATAACGCGCATACGAAGAAGAGCAGCCCAGTTGCATTGAGAATTGAGGAATTCCCAAGCAAGCTTTAAGTTGTAAGCAACATTCAACCTACACAACGACCGAATGTCGAGACCACCTTCAGAAATAGGCTTACAGATGTTACTCCAAGCCACAATGACCAACTTATTTTTAGAGATATCCCTGCTCCAAATGAATCTTCTAACCGCCCTTTCAATCTTACGAGTAAGGGTAAACGGCCAATCATAAACCACCATAGAATGGTGCGGCATACCAAAAATAGTGGATTTAACCAACTCTACCCTTCCCGCAAAAGAGAGGAGCGAGCCTTTCTACGAGGCGAGCTTGACGAGAACACAACCTGCAATAGGCTGCAAAAACAGAGACTTGGGTTTGCCTTTAAATAGAGGAACCCCAAGATACAAAAAAGGGAGAGTGCCTTGTTGAAACCCACAACTAGTAGCCAAAATATTGAGCCTAGAAGTCGACATTGAGACACCAAAAATGAAGGATTTATCACAACTAACATGCTGCCCAGAGATGGAAGCGTAATCATGGAAAGTGCGGATGAGAGTTTTTATATTGGAAAGCTTTCCTTTGCAAAAAAATGAAGATGTCATCTGCGTACAAAATATACGAAGGAATTAGAATCTTTCTCGGGCTAGAAATAAGGTCCAATTGATTGGAAGAGACCAATTGTTGTAACTTTCTACTGAGAACGTCTTTCGTCAGGAAAAAAAGTAAAGGTGAAAGAGCGTCACCCTGACGCACACCCTGGGAGCACGGGAAAAAACCTTTCAGCACACCATTGATGTTAACAGAAAGAGAAGCGGAGTGAAGCATAACACTTATCCAAGAGCAGAACTTGTCATTAAAACCGAAATTTTTAAGAACCTTCAATAAGAAATTCCAGTTAATAGTGTCAAAAGCTTTCTTAATGTCGACCTTGAGAGCCACATTACCACACCACGCACTAGAATCCAACATATTAATTGCCTCCGAAGCTAGACCGATACACTCATGGATATGCCTACCTTTGATGAAACCACGTTTCTCCTGCGATATAAGAAATGACATAATAGGAGCCAGCCGACCCGCAATAATCTTAGAAATCATCTTGAACTTGAAATTAGAGATGGCGATGAGACGAAACTGATCCACTGTATCAGCTCCTTTAACTTTTGGAATGAGGACCATAGTACCCGAATTAAAACCTGGAATCACCCAACCATTAGTGAAAAACTCCAGAACCGCATTAGTGATGTCCACTTTAATCACATCCCAATAGAGCTGATAAAAAACAGCCCCGAAACCGTCAGGACCAGGAGCCCCGTCTTTGTTAAGGGCAAAAACCGCTGCAGAAATCTCTTCCAAAGAAGGAAACTGCGTAAGATTAGCATTCATAACGTCGTCCACCAGACTAGGGATGGTTTCGTCCACCATACCAAAATCCTGCACAAGAGAAGAATTGGCAGTAAAGAGTTTTTGAAACGACTGAATTAAACAATCAGCAATCGCAGTAGGATCGGTAATTTCGTTTCCATCATGATGCAAAATAGAGATATGCCTTAACTTATGCTTAATTTTAGTGGCACGATGGAAAAAGGCGGTGTTACGATCCCCCTCCAAATGCCATTTAGTCTAGATTTCTCCCTCCAGAAGCATTCTTCCATATCCAGGGCCAAAGATAGAGAATTTTGAGCTTAATCTTCTGAAACTTAAGGTCTTCGGATAACCTGTCGGTCTGAATTTGTTGCTGATTTTTTTCAAGAAAGGATTATGCCTTATTAACATTCAAGGAGATATTACCAAACTTGAATTTATTCCACACTTTAAATTCCTTTTTAAATCATAAAGAAAATATTAGAAGCATAAACGTATTACCAAACTTGAATTTATTCCCCACTTTAAATTCCTTTTTAAAGAAGATATAAATATTCACAAAATTAGAAAAAAAGTTATCAATTAGAAACCTTTTTAAATCATAAAAAAATATATTAGAAGCATAAACAATAGATTTAATATGAAGAAATATTAGTTAGGTCAAAAGAATTAAACCAATTAGATAAATAAACAAGAACTTATAACAACATCTGTGTTATACAAGGACTCATGGAAAATGGACAAAAGTTTTAGAAGAATTTTATCCTCAATATGAAAAAATTAAATCCAGAAAAACTATTAAACTTAGATTGTGTAAGAAATAAAAAATACATACTACAAGGGTGGTCCAATGGTTGACTATGCTTATAGAATTTCATATCTTATTTTTCTTTTATTTTTTCTTTTAATAAATTTTCTATCTTTATTTTTTATAGGAAATAATTCCTGAAAATAAATTTTGACTCTGCGAAATAAACTTTCCCTAAATGTTTGATTAATATCCCTTAATAAAGGGATTTATCAAATTACATATTACTCCTCAGTTGTATGCAATTAGATGTATTGAAGTTATGAGGAATCTGCTTGTCATCCCAGTTATACCTGACACTTCCTCAAATGCATTGAAAAGACAAAATTAACCTTGAAATAAAACGTTCTAGCATTTTCAAAATTTCTGGTTGAATTACGGTTTTTTCAAAAATCAGGGGCGATATCGGAGATTTCATTACACTACCGGGAATTTCAGATTAACAAGTAAGTTTTACCGGATATTATGTAATTATCGATAGATATTATCGAGAATTTCATAATTACAGGTAGTTTTTACCTGAAATTCCAATGTTTTCGGTGGAATGTACCGGTAATTTTAGAAAATTTATTATGATTTGTTCTGGGAATTTGTAATTATCAGTTGTATTAAAAATCTTGTTTTATACCAGTAATTTTAAAATCTCAGTAGTTATAAAATTTTGTATTCTACCGATAATTTCAAATTCCCAATAGTTGCCTAATTTTTGTTTTATTCCTTATCTTACTTTTTTTCCTTTGTTTACAGTGAAATCTATAGGCGTGACGGTACTATCGTTGGGAGATAGCTTGACCTGGCTGGAGGTGGTAAAAGTAGGGGTACGAGTGCTCCGGATGCTGAGTCTTCTCATGCACAAACAGAACGAGTGGTCTCAACCGGTTTACACCATAAGTTATTGGCAGAGCAAGCAAAGCGGGTCATTTCCGGGCACATCATACTATTTGCCGATGTGGAGGTTGTTTTGCCTCACATGCCACATATGAGGTGGACGCAGACATTCCCATAGTTAATCCAATTATTCAGCAGGTGGATGCGGTTGCTAGGGGTGTTATTGAGGAGGTTGATGTGGGTGATAGGAGGGAGGTTATTGTGGGTGATTCTGAAGGTATTATATGGGTGCTACTAGAAATGTTACTAAGGAGACCGTTGAGACAGATGTCACGGTTCCTTCGACCAAGCCATCCGTACACAGTGATCCAAGATTTCCAAGAGGGCCCATCAACCAGTCTATGCTTACAGAGTATAGTGAGCATGTAGCCTTACGTCTATGGTAGGGACATGTATATGGTTTTTACGTTTAATTTAACTTTTGCATATATATGCAAATATTGATTAAGTATTAACAAAGTTGTTTAAATATTGTTGGCACAAAAGCGATCAGTACTAAGGGTCCAGTCTCACGACACGAATATGAAGGGTTTCCCGTAGATTCCCATGCCTGATATTGTGAAGAAGATCGTTCAGGTTTTCGATTTGTTGCATTTCGGTCATTACTCACTCATCATGTTGGATACTCCGCTGCTTAGTGCCTTCGTCGAGAGGTGGCACAAGGAGACATCATCATTTCATTTTCCATTCGAAGAGATGACTATAATTTTGGATGATGTCGCCGTCTTGTTCCATCTCCCTATTGGCGGTAGATTTTGGACGGCTCCTAACCTCAGTATGGCCACAGCTTGTCAGATGGTTATGCATGATCTGAATTTGATTGAGGTAGAGGTGTTGAAGGAGTTCTCTGATACCAGATGTGTTCACTTATGCATGAACTAGCTTCTTAGAATTTATAGTGAGCTTATAACAATTGGTAGATATCAGGTTTCCGCTAGGACGTATAAGTTACATGTAATGTACTTTCTTTGCAGACAAGTTTGATACATATATCGATGCCTAGTATATGTGTCTCTTCAGCGATCTCGAGGTGCACAACTAGGCATGTGGGTGTGCAGCGTTGACCTAGTTGTATTTAGCGTTTGGGATGACGATCCAGTTTGAGACCAGACAGCTTGTTGGGTATCTGAGTTTGTTACAAGTATATTTTATTTCATGTTTTTGCTTTTGTATTTATTGTTTACAAATATCATTATTGCTAATTTACTATTTGTTGTGATCTCATTGTTGGATCAACAAGCATTTCCCGAGCATATGTGACAAGAAGGATCATCCCTGTGCGATAGGGGGTCCACAGGAGAAGAGGTGGAAGGCGAGGCAGTCACGCACTAGTGGCTTACCTGAGTACAAGAGGTTGCTAGATGTGTTGACCGTTGAGGACGTGATATGGACACCCTACGATCCTCATAGAGTACACCGTGAGTTCGAGGAGTCGTCCTTATATTCAGGATGTATGTGGTGGTAGACGGTTTTCAAACACCTGTCTGAGAGATGTCTGCGTTAGTATGGATACATTCATACTATACCACCAACAATTCCTAATACACCCTTTGCCGATATTTATTGGTGGTTTCAGAGTCATTTTCTCAGCTCTGGTCGTGCCATCGTAGCTCGAACTGTACCTGTTTAGTATCCTACGCATTGTGAGGATGTCTACTTGGAGTGGTACCTCACTATATCACATTCACACATCACTCCACCGCCATCTGATGATGTACCTTCTAGTGACCACGGACCTGTTGATGACGCACCTCCGTCTCCTCATTCTCCTCCAATACATCACCCTGAGAACACGCAACACTTTTAGATGATTTTAGTGATGGTTGATGAGCTCATGGAGTTGGTAGACCCAGATGGTGGTATTTCTGCTGGATTAGCTCGGATTGCACAGGTAGCCTGTGGGGGGATTTAGATATTATTTTTATTATATGTATCATATGCATTATATGTATATTATTCAGACATCTATGACATAACATTATATTATTTTAATATCTTCCTTACATTGTATTCATCTTGATTAAATAACTTAAACATATAAAACTTAACTTTACGACATGATTAATAAATAAGAAAAACCTAAACATTACCAGACGATTCAGGACGTTTCAACAACTCCATTATGTCGTCAACGAATCTTGGTAGCTTCACATCAAACTCGATTAGACCCTTTGTTAGCCTACAACGAAAGAATCTCCACATTCCCTTGATGTCTTCGCCGATCTTCAATTCGATAAGGTTGTATTTCACCCTACCGTATATATCCTCCCAATCTTCACAAAACTCGATCTTTATCACCTTTCTATTGTTGCCATCAGGCAACAATTCATTCAACTTCGCTATCAGATAGGCAAAAGAGGTGGTGCCATCAGGGAGCTTGAAGCCTACCAGACGAGAAGCTTCGTTAAAGTAAACTTCTACCTTAATCAAATATTCAGGAAGATACATTTTTTCTAGATGTGTTTAACCAAAAGATCTAATTCCTATTTATACAAATGTGCATAAATTGTGGGCCACACAAATTGTCGGTGCAATCACAATCATATAAAATTGTCGGCAAAATCGTGATTGTCCAGAAAAAACCCTTAAAATATAACTACCGAAAATTTCAAGGTATGTGAAATTCCAGGTATCAACCTGTAAATTTCAAATCTCCATTTTTTTAAATACCTGAAATTTGAAATTACAGGTATTCTGGTAATTTCAAATATGCTACCGGGAATTTTAAAATATATCAGAATTTTTTTTATACTTACTGGAAATTTCGTTCGAAGATTTATTAAAATAATTCTAAGGATCATTTCTAGCTTTATGAAAATTGAAGATATCAGATACAATTGGGAATGACAAGTAAAATCCTCTAAAATTATTCGTTCAAATTTGATTCTTACCGGAAACTCCTTTATGCATAGAGGCCAATATAAAACAAAAAACGAATTTGTTTTTATTTATTTTAATTAATACTTTTAATTCATGTTAATATATTATTGTTGTTGATGTACTAAGTTGTTAAATTTAAATTGATTTATTGGAATGTCTATGTTCAATATTTATTTACTTGATCTACCACACTTTCAAATTCTAAAACTCAAATATTCAGAAAACAATTCTAAATCTTTAAAAAAAAAATATTTTTATTTTGAAAACTTTGATGAAAAGAGTATTTGTGGAAAAAATTTCAATAACACTTGCTCTAATCATAAAATATATTTGTGCTTTCATTAGTACTACTCCCACAATAATCTCATAATAACTTATCTATTTAAAATTAAAGATTGCTATAAAATAAATGGTTCATTTCAATTTTTAATATAAATTTTTTCCAATTTATCATTATTTTCAATACATGATAAAAATACTTTAAAAAATATTATTATGTCTCTTTCAAATTTTTTTAATCTATATGATATGGCAATTGAATCATTCATTGCAGAATGGACGAAATGTTTAGAATTGGATGGAATAAATTTATTCAATAAAATAATAAACAAAGTAATATAACAAGAGTAAGGACAAAGGGAAACAGTAAAGAATGGGTAAGCATCAACAAGATGCAGATGATATAGACAAGATAAGATAAGTAGCAAATTTATAAGGGTGTCCCCTATCCTATAATATTCAAACCGCAAACAAAGAAAAATGATAGAATGATTGAGAAAGAGAAATACGATGCTTCCTCCTTCCATCCCTTTAATACAAAGTCGCACACACACTCATTATTTTTCACCTTTCTCCTCTCTATATATAACCCTTTTCCACTCAACTTAGACAAACACAATCTAACCCTCTCTTCTCTTCTTCTTTTTCTTCTCATAATTATTTAAAACTTTTTTTCATTCTACTAATAAAAACTACTTCAATTCAATTAATAGAAATATATACGAATGGCTAACGCTGAAGAAGTTTCAGCTCTTAAAAGCATTAAATTGCATCTTCTTGGTGAATTTTCACCTCTTCCATCTCCAATTTCACAACCTTGGAGCTTTGATTTTGATTTTCAATTTCAAACCAATTCTCAGCCCCAAACAAACTCTTCCACTTTTGATTCTTCTATCTCTTATTTCACAAATCTTATTGAATCAGATACACAGATTCCGGTTTTTGAATTTGACTCCAAGCCTCAATTAATTCAACCTGCTAGTCCTGAAGCCCTAATTTCTCATCCTCAGCGAATTGTAGAGAAGAAGCCTCAACTGAATCGTAAACCATCGTTGAAAATCGCTCTACCAAATAAAACTGAATGGATCCAATTCGGAAACCCGGATCCGAACCCGGAGGTGGTTGTTCAGAAGCCGGAAGTTGTTGAGAAACAGCACTACAGAGGAGTTAGACAGAGACCGTGGGGAAAGTTCGCCGCCGAGATCCGCGACCCTAACAAACGTGGCTCAAGAGTTTGGCTTGGAACTTTTGAAACCGCAATCGAAGCCGCTAAAGCCTACGATCGTGCAGCTTTTAGGCTGCGCGGATCTAAAGCAATTCTCAACTTTCCATTAGAAGTCAACGCCATGGCGGCGGCAGCAGCGGAGAAATCCGGCGAGAACAATAAACGTTGCCGTGAAGAGGAAGAGGATGATGTGGTGGAAGTGAAACCGGTGGTGAAAAAGGAGAAAACGGAGGAATTTGATGTGAACTGTATTAAAGAGATGCCGTTAACGCCGTCAACTTGGACTGGGTTTTGGGACGTTGATGTTAAGGGGACATTCAGCGTTCCACCGTTGTCGCCGTTATCTTCTTTTTGTTTTTCACCTCTAGTGGTTGTGTGAATTTTCTATTTTGAGTCTAGTTTTTGTATTTCACCTCTAGAGATGACAAATGCACATTTTATGAAATTATTATTTAATTTATTCACAATTTTCTTTTTTGGATATAGTCAATAGCCTACTTAATCATTTTTATTACATTATTTAAATTTTATCATTAACTTAATGATTGTTCAATTGATTAATGTTTTGTAGAAAACCCAAGTTTGAATCGTAAATATTTTTTTTTTTTTAAATTTAAAACTTTGTCAAAGCGTTTAATGAATTGAGAGGTTGTATCTGGACAATAATTTTTGTTGTTATTTTATTTCAAATTTAATGATTAAGCCACTAATATTTCTTTTGTTTGAAGATATAATCAAAATATTTGATAATTTTTTAAATCCTTTCAACTTTCAAGACTCTCTAAAGTCCTTTCCATTTTCAAATTCTCAATATTGATAAAATTTTAGTCGTACATCAAAATATACATTAAACAATTCTAGAACTTATATTACTGGTTTCTATACACAAGTATTCATGATCAATTGTTATGTTACTACTAGTTTTTTATTCCATAGAATTTTATTCAAATATTAATTATTAATTGCAATGATAGTACCTTTTATTCAACTAAGTTTTTGTAAGAGTACAATATATGTGATTTTGCTTGCGGTGAACAAAACTAATATTATGGATATTGTGAATGAGTGATAATGTTTTTCTTACTCATATCATTTTTCTACCTCTCGGCCTTTATGTTACCTTTTGTTGGTTACATATATAAAATTCACACTCAAGCCGGCTATGTGCAAGAACAATAAATTCTATAATATAGGATTTAAAATTTTTAAAAAAAAATATGAACTTTTTTATTAATATTATTAGATATAAAAAATATTATAATAAAAATTTAATAACCCTTAAGTACGGAATCTGTAAGTGTTTGAGGAAAAAAAATATAACAGTTCAAAGTCCCTCAAATACAAGGGATGTAAGAGTGAAATATTTATAAACAGTATTATTTTTTTCTTTGGTAAGAAAAAAAAATATAATAGTTCATAATCCCTCAAACACGAAGTCTTTAAGGACAAATTATTTAAGGAATAAGTATAACGAAGAAATATAACAATTCGTCGTCCCTTAAATACGAGGCTCTAAGGGTGAATTATTTAGGACGATATCATACGTATATAAGTGGTGTTCGTTCAATATAATGGATTATTGGTTTTCTGTTTTGATAGTTTTTTTTTTTAAATATGTCAATCATTAATGGTGAAAATGATTAAAAGTAATGTTAAGAAGGACAAACGAATCTACGAATCCGTTTTCTAACACGTTCAAGTTTAAATCCCTTGATGTTATGTTTCAATATTATTGGCTATTGAGGCTAAAGGAAGCATTTTCACTTCTTATAACTAAATTATTTTCTTTCAATTTTTATTGCTTATTTTGTTTCGTACCCTCACGAAATAATACTACATGTATCTTTTTTTCTCTTGAGTGCATTTTCACGTTCAAGTTTAGTACACTCACGAAATACTACTACATGTATCTTTTTTTCTCTTTTTTTATTCATATTTCATATTGGAACCAAAAATGGTATGAGGATCGGAGGTAACGGCGAACCTGAGTTTCTGGTGCGGTAGAGAGGGGGATTGACCCACAAGATTAGCACTTCAACGCTCAAGTTAGTATGTGAGGGGGAGAATGAATTAAAGTTGAATTTGAAACTGAGTACCTAAGTTGGTGTGCTATCTATATATAGTAGAGATGGAATAACAAACTCGTTGTTTGTTAGGCGTGGATCGCAGAGAGTCATTTGATGTACCTGGAGTCAGGATCCTCTATAATCATAAGTATAATGGTTCTCGTGTGCTGCGAATGTTCTAGAAGGATTGCAACAACTTTATAGTGATCACCCGGTGTCAATTCATCTCCCCGAGTTCTTGCTTATGTGTAGAAAGGCAAGAGTTTTTTTGTATTAGACTTGGATGTCGATCACACTCTCATTTTCCTTTGAAAGACCAAAAGTGAATGTTTCGGTTTCTTGTAGATTCACACTTTTAGTGCTCTATACTTCAAAGGTATTTTTAGAGGTACCTTTATTATTGTCATTGGGAATCAAAACACTCAAGTGTTGTGTGCGAGTGATTTGACATATTTGATATAGCTTTTTTTCATGCTAGCGTATGGTTATTGAAGAGTCAATGTTTTATTTCTCTACGTCATTTTTCCTAATTTTTGGCCATCCTCCTTTCTTCTGATATTTTGCTTTCCTTGTATCTAGAAAAGTTAGTGCGTTATGGGTAAAAAAATAATCATAAAAGACTGCTAAAAAATCTCAGAAGAATGCTCAATCTTTGTAGGTGGACTATGTTTATTCTTCAACCATTTTTACTTTTTCTATAGATGGTAACCTTGATAGAGCCTTTCTCAAAGTGGTTCCATCTTCAGATTGGGGTGTTTTGACCCCTGGTGAAAATGACCACATATGCAATGAATATGGTGATTGTGTCATTCCCTTTTTCAAATGTCTTTTCTTGACCTTGAATATGCGACATCCCTTTAATGATTTTGAGATGAAAGTTATTAAGCATTTGGAAGTGGCTTCGTCGCAGCTTCATCCTGCTAGTAGGGCGTATGTGAAGGTCTTTCAATATTGTTGTGAATACTTGAATGGGAAGCCTTCTCTAACCCTTTTCTTTCATCTCTTCACGGTTCATCGTGACATTGTGGCACAAACGCATGGTAGGGGCTTATTATCAATGGTGTCGGTCATCTCGAGCTTTAGGGATTTCTCCAAAGGTCTACAATGTTTTGAAGATCGTCTCTTTCTAGTTACCCATATTGGTCAAGAAACTCATGCAACAGTCTACGATGTTAGGGATGGAATGGAGTGAAAATGTGTTGATTTTCTCTCTAAGTATTGGACCAAGCACTAATTCATCATGGTAAAGGGGGTGCATGTATATAAGGAAAAAAATATCAACAATGCAACACCCAAAGAGGAGTATGTAATGCTTGTGGCAGAGATGCTCGTCGACTCAACCGCGTGTTTTTAATATCTTAGTATGCTCGACTGATACTCTAGGTATAACCAAATCCTCATAGTTGTGGATGATGTGCCTAAAACGGCGTTTCGATGCCTATGCGCCATGGGTACATACAAATGGGTAGTGATGCCCTTCAGCCTGAAAAATGTTGGGGCCACATATAAAATAGCCATGAATGCAATATTCCATGACTTCATTGGGAATTTCATTCAAGTTTATATTGACGACATTGTAATAAAATTCTCTTCGGAGAATGGTCATTTAGACCACCTTCGACGCTCGTTTGAGAGGATGAGGAAATATGGATTAAAAATGAATCCACTAAAATGTGTTTTTGGTGTACATGC
Organism: Lathyrus aphaca; assembly: GCA_963966055.1. Taxonomy (NCBI): domain Eukaryota; kingdom Viridiplantae; phylum Streptophyta; class Magnoliopsida; order Fabales; family Fabaceae; genus Lathyrus; species Lathyrus aphaca. Next base: position 481,131,675 of record OZ014522.1, read on the forward strand.
AAAAGACTTCTTTGGCTTTGTAGTCCACAAGAAAGACATTTAGATCAACCAAAACAAGATAAACGCTATTTTGGATCTCAAGCTCCCTTCGACGAAGAAGCAGCTTCAATCTTTGTTGGGAAAAATCAACTTCTTGAGAATGTTCATATCCAACCTAAGTGGCAAGATGAAAGTATTCTTGCCATTGTTGAAGATCAAGAAGGACAATGAGTTTCACTAGGGAGAGAAGCAACAAGAGGAATTTGACGCAATCAAATAATATTTGACGAAGCCTCATATGTTATTGTCACCTAGCACGAATAAAAATATGAGATTGTATATTGTTGCATCAGATACGACCATGGGGAGTATGTTATCACAATAGGACAACAATGGTGTCGAAAGACCCATTTATTACCTTAGTAGAATGTTGATATATATTGAAACTATGTACACTATGATTGAAAAGTTGTGCATGTGTCTTTACTTTTCATGCATGAAATTGAAGCAATATATAAAGCATGTTGACGTTTACGTTTCGTCTCATTTTGATGTCATCAAGCACATGTTTTCTAAACTTATTCTACATAGTCGAATAGGCAAATGGGCACTAGCAATGACTGAATTTTCATTAACATATAAACCTTTAAAAGCTATGAATGGTCAGATAGTGGCCAACTTTATTGTCGACCATGCAGTGGTCGAATCTCAGGTGTTAATAGTTGACGTAAACCCATGAAGATTATATTTTGATGAGCCAAGTCATAAGCATAGAACATGCGTAGGGGTGTTGATAGTCTCCCTGCAAGGCCTCCCAAAACAATTTCAATGTAGAGTCAATGGAAAATGTTCCAACAATGAGGATGAGTATGAGGCCTTAATCATTAGGTTGAAGATACTCAAGAAACTAGGGACACAGAGAGTTGAGATCAAGGGTGATTCGAAGCTAGTGGTTAGACAACCCACAAGAGAGTATAAATGTATTAAGGAGCATTTATTGGTCTACTTTGTTATGGGGAAACAATTTTTAGAGGATTTTGACGTTGTCGATATCATACACGTGCCCATGATGGAAAACCAGAAAGTGAATGACCTAGCGCAGATTGCTTCAAGATATAAAGTGTCGAATGACAAATTGAAGAATTTCATTGAAGTCTGAGAGAAAATGGTGTCGAATGTGTCACTCTTACATACCTCATATGGTTTAGGAGCGGAGGAGACTCAGTATAATGAAGTCCTCATCATTGATGGATAGTTGATAACAGATTGGAGACGACCAATCATAGAATACTTAGAAAATCCTATCGGAGGAACTGATAGGAAGACCAAGTTTAGGGCTCTTAGTTATGTTTTGGTGGGAAATGAACTCATTAAGAAAACCTCATAGGGGGTTCTACTCAAATGTCTAGGAGACTCAGAAGCATACCTAACCATCTCAGAGGTTCATAGTGGGACTTGTTGAGCCCACCAAGCTGTCCACAAGATGAAATGGTTGTTGTTTCGATAGGGCGTCTACTGGCCAAACATGCTCAAAGATTGTATGGATTTTGCTAAAGGATGTCAAGATTGTCAAAAACATGCTAACATCCAACATGTCCCGGCCAGCGAATTGCACGCCATCCTAAAGCCTTGGCCATTTCAAGGATGGGCTTTGGATGTGATAGGAGAGATCCGACCAACCTCGTCGAAACAACAAAGGTTCATCCTAGTAGGGATCGATTACTTTACTAAATGGATAGAGGCGGTACCTTTGGTAAAGGTAGACCAGGAGGCTGTTATTGGTTTTATCCAAAGCCACATAATATATAGGTTTGGGATTCCTGAAACCATTACCACCAACCAAAGCTCAGTGTTTATGGGTCAAAGGATGTAGGAGATTATAGCTGAGGTTGGGTTTAAGCTAATCACCTCAATGCCATACTATGCGCAGACGAATGGTCAAGTTAAGGCAGCAAATAAGGTGGTGATTGGACTCATTAAGAAACACATTGCCAAAAAACCTAGAAACTGGCATAAGACGTTGGACCAAATCTTGTGGGCATGTTGAACATCCCCTAAAGAGTCCACGAATTCGACTCCACTCCGTCTAGCATTGGGCCACGACACTGTTTTACCCTCATAAATTTGTTCCCGGAAGATAAGGGTACAATGTCAAAATGAGATCCCTTCGGAACATTATCTTAGCATGATGTTCGACGAAGTCACAAACCTAGACGAAGAGAGGTTAAGGGTGTTGGATGTTTTGCTGCGTCAAATAGAAAGTGTGCCAAAACTTATAAAAAGGTCAAGGCTAAGACCTTCGAGGTTAATGATTATGTGTGGAAAGTTATTTTGCCCACGGACATGCGAGATCGAACATAAGGGAAATGGTCATCCAACTGGGAAAGACCGTTCCAAGTAAGTCAAGATTTTAGCAACAACACTTACGAGATAAAAGAAATAGGCTTTGATAGGAGACTCTTGTGAGTAAATGGAAAATACCTAAAAAGGTATAGACCTACGCTACAGGAAATAAACATCTGCGCATAAAATTTCATTAATAAAATGGTCACAACAGACCAATAGCCAAAAAAGTCATAATAGGGGGCATAGTGTGTTACAAATTAAAATAAGAAAGCCCCCAGGCCACAAAAAGTGCAAGAAATAAAAATATGCAAACAATCAGATGTATTCCGACAAAACTGGTTGTGCAGCCCCTCCAGAGACACTAATCAATTCCTCTCTAGGCTTTTGGGTTGAGGAATTTCGTCCAGTCTTCGTCAACGTCTGGATCGAGGTCATAGGTTTGAGGCAGCCTTTTCTTGAGGGGTTTCATTTGGGTCACAGACGTTTTCCCAACAACTTTAGTTCCAGTGTTTGATGCAGCAGTATTGGAAATGGTTGATTTAGGTGGCTCAAGATTTTTCTTGGCCATCTTCAGTTCTGTGAGATTTGTTGAAGAAGAACTCATGGCGAAATTGAATGGGAGTATAGTGGGAATTGCACGAAGCCATGGTCTTTTATGGGAGAGATATTCCTCGAGTAGAACATCTGACTAAAGGGTAGGAACTTGAAAGACGCACAATCAACCTTGAATAAAGAGTGTCGCCCAGAAAAAAACCATTTTTGGGTCTTGGAAATTGTGCCTTTTTACTCGACTAATGCGGGCGACGAACTTCGAGGAAGTGGATTCAGACCATTGTTTCCATACTAGTTGCCAACAAACTAAGGGATATGATATTTATAGCCAAAATCCATGAAACACAAGGGTTCTTTTAGGAGATAAACTGTGGTAGTGGGAAGATTGAGGATCCCCGTGTCTTAAGACATCATTATCAACATTGAAAGATTATGGCGCCAAAAGTGAAATCATGACGGATGTGACATGCTATCTCAATCCGACAGAATGTGAACAATTGACTAGTTCAAGTCGACGGTCAAAGATGCGTCGAAATCTCTCAGTATACTCCAAAAGGCCAAGCTTTTTGGTCGACTACATCTCTATCGAAACTTGCCTTTGGGGAGAAATTTGTTGGTTGGATGTTTCGACTAAGATAAAGAAGTCTTTGTGTGTAGAGCAAATCCAACGTCAAAGAGGAATGGTTCGACCTAATCAGGAAAAAGGAAACGTGACAAGGGGTCGATGGATAGAAGAAGTGAAGAAAGTCCAACTCATGAAAGGAATGCGTTGAAACAACTTTTTATTAAGAACTAAATAAAAAGTGTGATTAAATTGAGTTAAAAAATAAATACTACGTATTAATTATATTAAGTGTACTTTGTCATAAATAAACATGCTTCTTACTCAATTTGAATTAAATTTAATTCTTAATTTGAATTAAATTTATAAAAAAATGTTAATGATTTTTTTGGTACGATCCCCTCCTAATCCTATATCGATAATTTATGGTAATTTATAGATAATTTATAGTAATTTACAATTTGAAAATATCACAAATTTATAGTAATTTATTTTGTATACTTTAGTAACTAATCAGCTTTGTGTGTTGGGAAGCTTCCTGGTAGCATGGTAGCGCCTCAATAGAAAGTTGCTTGCACGTTCAAAATCATACTCACCCTATAATTACCTTTCTCCCAACTAATCAACTATATATATCCATTTTTTCAACCAGCTTAGACAAACACAAATCTTATCCTCTCTTTTCTTCATTCTTCTACTCAAAACTCTACAACTTTTTGCCTTTTCTTTTTCCTCATCCTCTTTCACATATTCAATTTCTAATTAAAAAAAAAACTTCAGTTCAGTTACTATATATATTTATACTCATGGCTAACGCAGAAGAAGTTTCAGCTCTCAAAAGTATCAAATTGCATCTTTTTGGTGAATTTTCTCCACTTCCATCTCCTATTTCACAACCTTGGAGCTTTGATTTTGATTTTCAATTTCAAACTAACCAAACCACTAGTGATTCTTCAATCACTTTGGATCATTATTTCACTGGACTTTTCGAATTTGATTCCAAACCCCAAACAATCGAACCGGAAAGCCCCGAAGCCCTAAAATCTCATGCTCAGCGAACTGTAGAGACAAAACCACAGTTGAAGCGAAAACCGTCGCTGGAAATCGCTCTTCCGAATAAAACCGAATGGATCCAATTCAGAAAACCAGATCCGAAGCCAGAAGTGGTTGTACAGAAGCTGGAAGTCGTTGAGAAACAGCACTACAGAGGAGTTAGACAGAGACCATGGGGAAAATTCGCCGCTGAGATCCGAGACCCTAACAAACGCGGCTCAAGGCTGTGGCTTGGAACTTTTGAAACTGCTATCGAAGCTGCTAAAGCCTACGATCGAGCAGCTTTCAGGTTGCGCGGCTCTAAAGCGATTCTCAACTTTCCACTAGAAGTCAACGATATGGAGGCGGCGGAAACCTCCGGCGTCAAAAAACGTTGTCGTGAAGAGGAAGAGGATGATGTAGTGGAGGTGAAACCGGTGGTGAAAAAGGAGAAAACAATGGAATTTGATATGAACTGCTTTAAAGAGATGCCGTTAACGCCGTCTGTGTGGACTGAATTTTGGGACGTTGATAGTAAGGGGATGTTCGGTGTTCTACCGTTGTCGCCGTTATCTTCCTTTTGTTTTTCACCTCTAGTGGCTGTGTGAAATTTCTGTTTTAGGGATCTTTTCTTACTGCATCCTTATTAGAGATCACAAATGTATATTGCATCAAATTATTTCATTTATTCCCTAAATTATTTTTTTCATCGATATATTTCAAGAGATCATTTCATCACTATAATACGTTAGGATTACTTTATAAATTTATAAAATAAAAGTCAATTTTTTTTTTTAATTTTCAATGATTATGTTTACTAATAGTGTAAAACTTTTTACACTATCCATATATTTCAATTAAATTCATATTTCAAATGCCTCCTTTATTTTTAAATTGCTACTACCCCTACATTAAAAAATAAATATAAGTTTAATAGTTATGCCATTAACCATATCACATTAATAACTTAAAACTTTCCGCACGGGAGATACGATAATGCTTTGTTGACGATGTGAGCTTCATTAAAATTATCGGTGAATATCTAATTTTTTTAATAAACTAGTAAGATATTTGTGCTCTCATACGGGTAAAATCATTTGATATGATATAAAATATGTTTAAATATATACGTAAATTTTATACGATATAAAATATATTTATATACATATTTAAATTTAAAATTAGTTATTAATTTTAAAATGAATAATGATTATGTAAAATCAATTAAATTAAAATATAAAGAAAAAAAAGAGACTCGTGAGATGAAAAAATTTAATATTTAAAAATAAAGATTTTAATCTTTTAAATTAAGGTAATTATTGATTAAACTAAAATATGTATTGTGTTTATAGTGATCCCTGAAATAAAAAATTTATTTGATACAATATAAAACATATTTATATACAAATGTAAAATTGAAATTAATTATTTAATTATAAAATAATAAATAATTATACAATTCCAATTGTATTAAATAATGATGCAAAAAGAAGAAAAAAAAGACTCGTGATAGGAAGAAAGACAAAAAAAGAATTGATGAGATAATTGTAACAACCTTTCTACCCACAACACAATCAATCATATTATTTAACATTTTAATTTGTAACACGGGTTGCAACTTTAATTCGTAAAATAAAATAAAACCTCAAATCATGGCAGCGGATCATTATTCAACATTTTAATTCGTCAAAATAAAAAGGATCAACTAGTATCCAAAACATCGTCAACAAATGTTAAAATTCAACAAGAACAACAATTTAAACCAAGCATTTCCCCAGTGTTACATGACACAGAGCAGGACACCACCCAGACTCAATAAACGACAAGAGACGCACTCTGAGCTACTTCCGATCACCGAACTATTCTTGAGAATCTGCAGGATGACACAATAGACCATCACAAAAGGCAGGCAGAATGAGTAATCCAAATTCAATAAATAATATAAAGACTGAATTATAAGAAAACAACCATCATACAACGATTACAACAACTCACCCACAAAGAGTCACTAACAATACACATCATCAAACAACAAATGCAATCATGCTATGCCACATAGAATGGAATGCAACTTCATAAGTGCATGTGGTACCGGTTTCAACATGTGATGGACACTGGTCATCTACTCTCCACAAGGGAGCACAACATAATCAATAACACCTCAATCCACACAATGAGATTGAAGCCTAAACTCAATATAGGGGATGCCATGAATTCAGATACACAAAACAACATCATCATCGTCATTCATCAATATGTGTATCAACATTCATCATTTATCATAGTTTATTCATACTTTCATTACGTCATGTTATCATTCCTACCACTTATTCATCATTTATCTCATATCATCATTACTACTATTAAGTTTAGCACACATAAACATGTAATAATTTTTCCAGCAACAACATAGCAACATGGCACGACAAATCAAACATCAAAATCATCCAATAGAAGAAACATTATTTTTTTGGGAAAAAAGAAGGCTCGCTAAGCGAGAAAACCAGCTCGCTAAGCGGCGAGCTCATTGACTCTGCTCGCTAAGCGAGAAACGCGATTCTCAGAAATAAATCTTGCGATTTCTGTAGAACCCAAACACACTCAGACCTCACTAAACCTCATAAAACATCAGTAAAACAACAGAAAACATCCAATTACCACATTATCATCATGAATTCATCATTATTAATAACATACAACAACTAATTATCACTAATCTACCAACAATTATCCTAAATACTTAGGTTTTCATCCCAAAACCCCTATTTCTCCTAAAACAATCTTATAGAATAATTATTGAACAAGAATTCTCCCCATACCTTAATCAATGTAGTTTTCTCTTCTTCTTTGATCACAATCCCTCTTTGCCTATTTGTTATTCTTGTTCTCCAGAGCAACCTTCACCTTCATCCAAAACACATTATGAGAATTTGATCGTGACCTCTTTTCTCATAAAGCACTCAAAAGACAACCTTGCCCCTTAGACCTCCAAACTTTTTTATTTTATTTTCTTAATAATAATATTAAATAAATCTCCAATATTATTATATCATTATCTTTAATAAAATCATTCTTTATTTTCCACAAAAGACAACTTAATCATAAATAATTACTTAATTAATTATATTATGAAATTGGGGTGTTACAATAATGACCTGTAAAATAAAAATATTATTTGATGTGTACAAATACAAAATTTAAAAATAATTTACTTAATTATTAAATGAACAATAATTATAAAATTTTAATTCTATTAAATAATTATTAAAAAAAATTGTGAGATGAAAAAAGAAAAAAAATGATATTTAAAAATAAGGATTTTGTCTATTAAATTAAGATAATGATTGATTAAAATAAAATAGATATTGGGTTGATAGTGAACCGTGAGATAAATATATAGTGTTATTTATTAAAATTAAAAAATAGATATTTTGTTGATAGTGGCTGGTAAAAAAAAATTGGCATTTGAAAATAATAATACTTTTAACCTTCGAATAAAAACAATTGATAATTAAAAAAAAATAGGTATGTTGCGGATATGGTCCGTAAAAAAATTGAAATTTTGACATTTAAAAATAATTTTTTTAATCGCAAATAATAAAAATAATTAATTAAAATAAAATAGATATCTTTCTAATGATAATTTGTGAGATCTAAAATTAATTGTATGTCTGATTTATTAATTAAGTGAGACAAATCCTCTACTCCACTAAAAACATAAGAGAGGAAAAAGAAAAATAGAGAGATATGAGAAAGAGAGAGAAAATCGAGATTTGATAGAAAATTTTAAAATGAAAGTGAGAAAGTGAGGGTAATTTGAAATTTAAAAGGAAAAGTAAAAATGTTAAAGTTGATTGAAATTATCCAAGTGTCACAATATAATAGGATATGAATGAAAAATATATACATTACTTGATTACATAAATCCTCTAACGACTTCATTAAATGAATGTTTCAACTTTCAAAAGTTAAAAGAATAGAAATGACAATTGACTAAGTTTGGACATGGTACTACAATATTTGTCTTCATATCTGTTTTTTTTTTAAATTCTCATACAAAAGCATGAGCATCAATGATTGCATGAGCATCAATGTTTGTTTATGTACTCGTACCTTACAAGTACTTAGATATCCATACTCATATTTATTTATATCCATACCATATATATATATATATATATATATATATATATATATATATATATATATATATATATATATATATATATATATATATATATATATATATATATATATATATATATATATATATATATATATATATATATATATATATATATATATATATATATATATATATATATATATATGGGTTGTGCTAATACACATCCATGAATGTGTGCATTAGAAACATACACCTTAGTTGTATTTTTGCGTGGGGCCCACCATTTTTGAGTGAGACTCACATTAAAAAGATGAAGAAAAAAAAATAGCAAGAAAATATACTTAATGTATTTTTGTGTGAGACCCACCAATTTTGGGTGTATGTTAGCATATATATATATATATATATATATATATATATATATATATATATATATATATATATATATATATATATATATATATATATATATATATATATATATATATATATATATATATATATATATATATATATATATATATATATATATATATATATATATATATTCTCATTCAAATACAATTGTAATGGTTAATTCGTAAAAAAAAAAAATTAATTCCATATTTATAAATAAAAAAACTAAATCTGCATTCGTTTTGTTTGAAAAAATTAAATGAAATTAAGGTGAATGGTTAGATTTGATTATGATTTAAAGAAGGAATCAAATCTATTTATTATATAATTAAAAGTGGGGTATTATTAGTAAATTTATGCCTAAATTTTTAATTTTAAAAAGAAATTAATAAATATGTATTAAGTTGTATGTAAAAAATAAATGTTAAATTATTATTTAATATCGTAATTATTTTCAATATTCTTAGATATCTTTTTTTATTTACCTACAAATATATACATTAATAAATGTTAAGTTATTATTTTTATTTACCTACTTATAATTATTTGATATAACAAAAAGATTTTTGTTTTTTCACTTTTTTATATAAAGTTTAATAGTTGATTTATTTTATTTGTTAGTTTTATTTTTTAATTAAAGCATGCACGTATCAGTAGAGGAGTTGACTTGCAAAATTTTGAAAACCAACCCTCATTTCTTACTCAAACCAACCCTCTTTTGTTCCCATTTTTTAAAATCTTATTTTCTTTTTAATTATTATTATTATTATTATTATTATTATTATTATTATTATTATTATTATTGAAGTACCAATTAAAAGTTGAATTGAATATTGAATTGGTAAAATAAAATTGAATATGGTGGCCACATAGTTGCCAACACAACTGTCCAGTGAGGCAGATAGTAATATTTTGATTGGTGGTTTTAAGAATAAAATTTGATTTATTTATTTAAAGAAAATGATAATTATTGATATAATTATTTTTATAGATAGAAAAATTAAATTATTGATAATATTATATTTATATACAGGAATAAGTAACAATTAATTTATAAATGGGAATAACAGGAAAATTCAACTATTCATACAATTATTTTGCAAAACTATTGCATTGATTTTCCTTTGTTTTGCGGTTATTATATTTTTTAGTGTGACCGCATTCAATTCACTATACCAAGTTATTTGATAGATAAGCTTAAGTCTACAGTAAACATTGGAGACACATACATAATGCAAAACTTTAAGGTTGGACAAAATGATTCTTCATTCTATGATGGTTTGGCTATATGAACCATTTAGTGTTAATTAGTGACTTATACACTTAGTGGATGATTGTCATTTGTTTCAGTGTGGCGATTTAGTGAAAGCTTACATATACGTTAACCCAAGAAGACATTTGTTCCATAAATACAAGTGTTCCTACCAAACATGTTTGTTTGATATAATTATTTAAAATTTTAGAAAAGATTAATAAGAATATGGAACTGACTAAAATAAAGATTATGATTTATTTAAATAAAGAAGATAAATATCTCACAATTATTTTATTATGTAACTATGTTTAATTTCTTAATTAAAATTAATTTTTTTTAACTTATAAATTACTAAAACAAAACAAAATCTTTTCAAATTAACTATATAATGGTAATCATGATAAAAAAAATGATATTCATGAAAAAATATGTTAAATGGTATTCAAGAAAAAAAATAATGATAAAGAGAAAAAAAACCAAAAGTCAAAACAATTTTGGAATTAAAAACTTTTTTAAAAAAATTTATTAACCATTTGATCATTATAACTAATCATCTCATTAAATCTATAAAATATTAAATCAATTAAAATGACTAATTATTATTAAACTTATCAATTTACTTTTAGATATAGAGATATTCATTTATAACTGAAATTTGACGGAGAGTTGTCATTGATATTTGACGGGAAACTGTTATAAATTTTAGGTATAGAAAAACTGACTAATTTCTAAAAGGGTTAAATAAGTTTTAGGTCCTTCTAAATATGACGATTTTCAATTTTAGTCCCTTTAAAATTTTCCTTCAAAGAATGGTCCCTTCAAAATTTTCCATCCACGCAATGGGTCTCTGACGTTAAATGTCTCTAACGGAGGATGACGTGGCAATACACGTGGATTAAAATATTATTATTTTTTAAACTTTTTTTTACTTTTGTTTAAAGGAAATACACGTGTTTTCATTTTTACTATTTTATAAATTTTTTACCTTGTGAATTTACTGAAGCCTTATTACCCTAAATGAGAAATCCTAAATTTGGTGAGATTCATTCCTAAATTCTATACTTCACTCTCAACTGTCTATCTAATGTTCTTCTCCATTGAAATCTACTAAAAGCTTCACAATATTTTTGCTCTATTGAAAAATAAACGTCGTCATCTTCATCGTTGTCGGTTTTGATCCTTTGTTGTTCCATTGACGGTGCTAAGAGTTCTCCTGTTGTTCCTGCTATTAACGATCCTTTGTTGTTCGATTTTGATGGTGATTGGTTACTGGATGTGGTACCGGTGGTGGTGGTGTTGGGGGTTGATGATGAAGCGCAATAGCAGTAGAAGAAAACATCGTCGTCTCCATTGACAGTGTTTTTAGTTAGAGTTCTAGAATAGGTAAAGCTCACTTTTAATTTCTTCCAATTCTAAGGCTCATTTGGAAGAAAAATCATTATTCTCCAACACCCTTAACAGTAGCTCTATCAGACAGTTCATCTGATGGAAAGAAAAAATCATGTTAACTGTATATGAACAGAGTGTGTCTTACACCTTCGTAAAATGTTGTTGATTTGTTACAATAATATGCAATTCTCATTAATAATGAAAGCTTGTGTTTCTGCCTTCATTTATGAGCTTCTCTGACTGCCACAAAAAAAAGGAAAGATTTAGTGCTTCCTTCGAAAGCAACTAAATCGAAAAGAAATCAAGTATTTAAAATTCGACTGTAGTAGCCATCGAAACAAGTTAACATGTTTTCTGCTTTTATGGCAGCCAGTCCTTAACTACTACAAATATACTTCTTGGATCCTTTCCTAGGCCACCTGCTGCTGCTATTCTCTACCGAGCTCTTGCTGATTTATATTTGAATATCGACGGTTACTGAATTGTTCAGCATCACATTTCATATCCTTGGACATCGGCATGAAATGAACAGAACCATTGAAGGACAATGATTAATTTGTACAGCGGCTACGTTCCATTCAGATTGTAAATTTTCCTGGTGTCATTATTTGTCATGTAAATAAATACACATGAAGATGTAGATATCGTAATCGTATTTGTCATTATTTGTCCTGGTGTCATTATTTTTCTATAGCACATCACAAGAAATGTATAATCATATAAGGAAAAATGTATGCTCTTATTTATTCAAGCTCATGTCCAATGATAGAAAACGCAAAATGTTTTAAAAGCTATCAAATATCCCATAGTCTATTTCTCTTTCTCCTTTTGACTAAATTGAGTAAGAAACGAGGAACAAGCTTCTTAAGTCTCCTAAGGAGTGTTGCAACACATCCTTTCATGGCAACATATAAAGGGAACTGCATCATTGCAAAAATGCTGACAGGAAAAAATGATGCACAATATGTCAAGCTTGAAGTTCGTTTGCTTTTATCTAACTTGATGTTCACCAAAATTGTTGGACTAAACACCAACATGGTTGTGGCCGTTGAAAAGCACAAGGTGATGTGAGGATTGATAGGTACATAACCACTGAGGCCAATGAACTTGCAAGTGCCACAACATCCATCACTGTGAACACTACAAATATAGGATGATAAAGTAATCTCAGAAATCCGCTATCGTCTGTACCTCCAGGGACAATGTAAGCCGCCACTAAGACTAATGTTGCAACAAGGACGGCTACCGTAGAACATGACTGAGTTGTCTCTTTAATCCACTTGCGAGCATCCTTTAAAATTTGTCTGTGCTTTTCCTCAAAGAGATCCCAGCAAGACAACTGACCATATTCAGTTTCTTCAACCTTAGAAAAATTCCTAACTGTCGATGTTTGATAGCCATGTACAATATGTTCTGCTCATCTTTACTCACGTTCTCAATGGACTGAGGATGAAAATGAATTATCACTTCTACAATCTCTATGCTTCCTTTAGAGATTGTGAATCAAAATTTCAGGTTTTTCTTGGATGTGGTATAGTATGTGGAAGGTTATTTCCAAAGGTTCAAGATGTGATCAATGCTCGTGATACATTTCTCCAAATGAAAAATATATTTTTAGAATGTTTTGACATTTTGTTCTATCCTTGTTTAGAATGGAAGGGTGTTGTGAATCAAATTTTCAGGTTTTTGATTTTACGGAAACATAAGACATCAAAAACAAGTCCGTTGTTGACACCCACAATATTTCCCACATCTTGATTTTACGAAAACAGAAGACATTGGAGGAAGAGAAGGGTGGAAGAAAGAAGATGAACAGACAAAAATGGTGGAAAACAAAGGTAAAAGAGGAAAAGGAAAATACAAATTAGGTCTTCAAATGAAAAAGGGAAACAGTGACTTTCCCTCATTTATTGAAACATTTACACGCTGGCTACAAAAAAAATCCAGTCATCCTGCCACATCAGCAACCATTAAGGTTGTTTAACGTCAGGAACTCTTAATTGATACGGAAAATTTTGTGAGGACAAAACCTTAAAGGAAAATTTTAGAGGGACTAAAATTCAAAATGGTCATATTTACAGGGACCAATAACTTATTTAACCCTTTCTAAAACAGTGATGTTATTTGAATTGGAAAAATGATTTTATTCAAATTTGTAGTTTTAAAATTAACTCATATGGATTCAACTGAGTTTTATTACCTCATCTGGATTCACGGGTAGATGTAAATATATCTATGAGAGGTTATGTTGTAGACTGCTCATTTTAATGTCAATCTTTTAAACATTTTTCTTGATGTTATTAAAAGTTGGTGCATATTATTTGTATATATTTGTAACTACGTCAATGTTAATCAATTGAAGAATGAATTCAAACTTTACAAATGATGGTTTGGTAGACATATGATGTGAACAGGTTTCTTACTAGTTTATAATGAAAGGACAATTTAGGAAGTTAATGTAATTAATTTTTAATGGATTGATAGTAGATATTATTATAAAATGAGCCATCCACAATTTCCCCATAAATCCTCTAACGACTTCATTAAACGAATGTTTCAACTTTCAAAAGTTAAAGTTCAGAAATGACAATTGACTGAGTTTGGACATGGTACTAAAGTATTTGTCTTCATATCTGCGTTTAAAGAAATTCTCATACAAAAGCGTGAGCATCAATGTTTGTTTATGTATTCATACCTTATAAGTACCTAGATATCCATACCCATATTCATATATCCGTGTTTTTAATAATAATAAAATATTATTTATAATTTTTCATGTCATTTTAAATTTTAACAACATTACAAAAAATTCAAGGATGATATTGTTGAGTTAAGAAATAAGCAAATATTTATATTAAAGTGCGTACAAATTTAATAGTGATACATTCAATAAAATTGATAAACTAACATGTATGCATAATAATAAAAGTAAGAATATATAAAGAAGCATGGCAACAGGGTGGGTCGGAGACGACTTTTATCTACCCCTAATCCAAACTTGAATCCCCTAACAAAACTTATTACTCGTCCCAAACCCAAACGAGGATGGAGAATTAAAACTCAATATTAGATTTGATATATGGCAAGCTTGGTTTAAATTTTTTATTTAAAGTATAAATCATGAATTATGGGAATCTATAATTAATGGTGAGTTTATTCCTACCTACCAAGTAAATGGAGAAGTATTGAATAAACCCAATTCCATTTGGACCAAAGAGGAAAAAAGAAAGTTTGAAATAGATTTCAAAACCAAGAGTTTTATAGTATTGTCTCTAGATGATAGTAAATTTTTCTATGTTCAGCATTGTCAAAACGCCGACGAAATATGGGATACTCTTGAGATGATATTTGAAGTTTCTCCAAGTATCGAGCAAGAAGAGATGAACACACGAGATGATGAAGAATAAGAAGAAGATACCACCTTTAATTTCATTTCAAAGTTTAGAAATGTTAGAAATTATATTTGAACATTTGTCTCTGATAAATGTCTAAGAATTTAGAATTGGAAGTTTACTTTAATCCTTAAATTGAAAGATAGAAGACTTCATGCACTACGAAAAAATTAGTATTTCGCAACAGAACAAAGACAACACTTTTAGAAACAAGCGCTGCTATATGTTTTAAAAAAATCCCTGAAAAAAAAAGCGCTTTCAAAGGGTACCCTTAGAAAGCGCTTTTAGAAAGCGCTGTTAAAGGCCTTAAGTTGGCCCCACCTTTGAAAGTGCTTTCTATAAAGCGCTACTAAAGGTTTACCTTAGAAAGCGCTATTAGAAAGTGTTGCTAAAGGCCTTAAATATGCCCCACATTTGAAAGCGCTTTCTATAAAGCGCTACTAAAGGTTCTGAAGATGGTAGATGGTTGCAGGAAGAGGGGGATCAATGAGACTTTGATCTTAATCCAACAGTTTGTTACTCTAAGGATGACGATCATTATGTGCCTCACGGATAACATGATGTGACTTCATATGTGAGTGACTACTATTTCTTGTTAGATGGGATAGTGGTGCCAAAATGGATGTGCTTCAGCAGGTGGATGGACAAAGAGTGAGCTCTTGAAGACATTGAAGATGCGTCTTGTGTTTTCCATTCATTCTTATACAAGTGCTCAAGGGCAGTACATATTATTCTAGATAGGGGGAGTTGCTTCTTGATCTAAGGATCTACTGCAGGGGTGCAGGATACACTAAGCTTGTGGTGAGTGCCAAGCATATCTTTCCATCCTGGAGGGATGAAGATGTCAAGTGAGATGTCTTGACATTGTATTGTTGCAAGTTGGGTGAAACTTGGAAATACATAATATCTAATTCCTAATGGACGCTTAGGGAATTATTGAAGAATCTGGGAGAAATTATTTTTCTCTGCGGATTAAAGTCATTGTCAGGTGGATTGGTCTCTAGTTATTAAGATGATATAAGAAGCATTGTTTTATCTAAAGAGGAGTGCATGTAAAGTGAAGACAATGTCTGACACGATGTCAGGAGATTATTGTAGAACATGTTTGCATGTAACTAAAATTATTTGGATGGTTCTTTAAAAGAAGAAGCAGTCAACAGGCTTGGCCGGTGCGCATGTGGTGGAGTTATTTCCTTGGTAAATGGTCAGTTGAATTTGACCATCGTTACTTCCTAAGGAAATTCTTGGCTATAAATGAGATTGTTGTGACACTTCTTGGTCTCATAATTCTTTCTCTTCAAGTGAGTGATCGGTGGCGTTATTTAAATACTGGGTAAGTTGTATCTCAGTTTGGAGTTATATGGTTCACCTTTTCCAAGTTTTAGCTAAAAAAAGGGAGAAACATGTTGTTTTGTTTGTTGGGTTCATTCGAGTAGTGGTTGTGCAAGAATGTTGGAGGAAGATGTTCTATCATCTTAACTTAAAAATTTATATTTGGTTGTGTCTTTTGATCTGAGTTAAAAAATAGGTTGTGACTTGTGATCTGAGTTACATAGTGTATATACTCAATGTCACAACTGTTTAAGCTTTTTCTGGAATTGAGATAGAAGTTATCATAAAGGTAACACTCAAGATGAAGAAGTATCTCTCTCATTTAGCACAGAAAGAAGAATGTTTTAGCCAAAATTTGTCAAAAGGGGGAGATTGAAAGCTCATGAGGTTTGCTAAATTTTGGTAAAACATTGATATGATAAAGATGAAGAAATCTTCTTAAGATTAAAGAAGTTAAAGAAGATGTCTCAACAACATGTCAGGACATCTTTTTAATATAGCAGGTTTAATTACTTAACAAATCTGTCAAAGATTTGGTGCAAATTTGCAGAGTGGATTAAGGAGCAAAGATAGAAAGCCCAACAACACAAGACTATATAAGGAGTCTTAGACCTAAGGTTAAAATAACCTTTGTAACTTTTGTATCACTTGTAACTTTATAACCTAAATACTTTGTAAAATAAGGGTTTAAGGTTTGAGAGTCGTTGTCTCTCTTAGGAGTTAGAAGTCTCCACTCTGCAGTATGGGATGCGGGATGGAAGACACAGGTAGAAGGGGCACGACCAGAAGACTTTAGGTAATGGTTGTGTATTGTTCTTGGATGAAGCTTTGAAGCAAGTCCAGAATAACTTATAGGTCAAGAAAATGTGACAGGTTCTGGAGATCAGCAGAAGACAGAGTCATCATAGGTGGTAATGAAGGATGTGAGAAGGAGTCTCATATCAAAGGTTGTAAACAACTAGAGTTTAGCCTTAGATAAATATGTTCATTGAAGGTAGTGATTAGGATAAAGTTGTAAACGAGAGAGTTTAACTTTAGGGTAATACTACAAGATAGTGAAATCTTCATCCTGAATTGGTATCCCCCATAGTAGATTTGTTAACACTGAACTGGGTCAGCATATTATGTGTACTTTACATTCTGCTATTTACAATTTTTTGTATTGTGTTCTTGACTGAGATGTCCCAACATGAGGTTTTAACATCTGTTGGTGATTATGTTGAATCCCTTCAAAACACCAGTTGTGTATTTCCCTTGCTTATTAAAGTGCAGTAATCAATGTCTTATCATTCTGATGGGACATTCGAGTATCTGCATAACCAGAATTTCACATACCAAATAAAATGTTAAACATAATAATAAAATGATGATAATGAGTAGTAGTAGTAACTGGCATCTACATGTGAATTATCAATACAATACATATTGATTTCAATTTGATATATGTAAATTAAAGCTGTCAAAATGGAACAGCCCACATGGGCCGGCCCGTTAGACTTGAAAAATCATAGGGCTTGGGCCTTAAAATTGGAGTCCATATTTTCAGGGCTTTTTTAGCCCAACCCTAAAAAGCCCTCTATCGATTAGGGCTAGCCTATATGGGTCGTGGGTAGCCCAATAGGTTCATATCGCTATAAATTTTAAAAAAATATATTAATATTTATATTGTCTTACTCCAAAATAACATATTGATTTTTTTCACCTCACTAAATTTCATCTCTATGTTATTCTATCTTTCTCTTTTAAATATTATACATTAATATAAGGGTTAAATATGTTTTTAGTCCCTATAAATATCTCATTTTTTATTTTTAGTCCCTATAAAAAAAACTTCGAGTTTTAGTCCCTATAAAATTACTTTTGCATGCAAATTTAGTCCCTGTAGAGGGACTAAGACTGCGTGAAAAAGTAATTTTATAGGGACTAAAACTCAACGTTTTTTTTGTAGGGACTAAAAATCAAAATTGAAATATTTATAGGGACCAAAAACATATTAAACCCTTAATATAATCATCACTATTTTCTCATATTCTATTAGTTTCTCTTATGTTAAATATTTGAATATATTTTTATACAATTTAGACTTTTATTGTATTTAAAAACACATTATAGTATTAATAAAAGATAATATAGTACTTAAAAATATATTATGTTCAAAATAATATAATTTTTAATTTTATTTATAATAAATATTATGATTTTTTTATTTTATTTTTTTATTAAAAAACCCCATTTAGGGTTGGGTAGCCCAAAGCCCATCTAGGGCCGAGCTCGAGTAATAAATTTTGAGCCCATATTAGAAATGAGCTTTTTTGGCTCAGTCCTAAAAAGCCCGAGCCCATTAGGATCAGCCCGTTTAGGGTCAGATAGCCAATTTTGACAACTTTAATGTAAATGATATTTGTAGGCAATCTAACTATCATGCATATGATACTTGTGATCAAAACAATAGCAATTAAATGACTAAAACAATTAACACTAATAATTATAATATTAAGGACTAAAGTAATAAAGAGCATAATGAAAATAATGAAGGAATACGTACCGCAAAGTAAGACAACTGCGGAAATTGGAAACTAGAAAACTTGCAAATAAAATTCTGAAATAAATATGACGGCACGATTAAAAACAAATGATCCAAGCAAAGTCAATAAATCTTGAAATCCTAACTCTATGGTGCACTTACCACATTCGATGTGAGCAAATAAGTGTTTCTCAATAAGTACTTTTTCGGCCTAATTAAATTCTAAAATCTTGGATATTGAAAACCTAAAAATTATGGCTATATATAGTGCTAGGAACTGTTGAAAAGAGTCTCAATTCGTGTAAGAGTAGTGGGATATTTTCCTGCTGATGTGGGATAAGATTGGACAAAGTTGTTGTTATATTTTCCTGCTGAGGTGATAAAATAACTTCAAATGCTAAATGAAACGAGTCAGAAAATGCGGTATATGATATTGTTATCAAGTGCCGCATTAATTGCAGTTGTCGCTAGGGGTGGGAATAGGCCAGGTCGGTCTACAGGGGCCTATAGCCTAGCCTACTTAAAGTCAGGTTAGGCCTGAGTTTTTTAATAAAAAAGTCAGGCTTAGACTTTTTTAAAAGTATATTTAATTATATAGGTCAGACTTAGGCTATTAAAAAAGCATATGAAGCCTTATAGGCCAATATATATATATATATATATATATATATATATATATATATATATATATATATATATATATATATATATATATATATATATATATATATATATATATATATATATATATATATATATATATATATATATATATATATATATATATATATATATATATATATATATATATATATATATATATATATAGGTTGTCCTATATATGTATGTATATTAGAAAGAAGGATACATATGTTGACTTATATATGCATATATATTAGAACAAAAGATAAATAGGTCAGTTTATATATGTATATATAGGTCAGTCTATAAAGATTCTTAAGTAATATGGAATAATTGAGAACTTTAATGAGAAAAAGGCTTGTAAATAGGCTTTCAGGCCAGACCAGACAAAAAAATTGAGTTTATAATAGGTCATAGACCAGACTCAGACCATTTAAGTTTATCGTAGGTCAGACTTAGGCCTTATAAAGCCTAGTCTATTTTCATTCCTAGTTGTCGCGATGGCGACCATAGTAAAAAATCAGGGTCGTGTGGCAGGTGTTGCGACAACGAAGAATCCCACAATGGCGCATGGAGGCGTGTCCAGGTCATTCAAAATGTTTTCTGCAATTTTCAAATTCAATTTTTTTTATTGATTTTTAAATAATTATTAACATTAATAGATTTTTAACAACCTTAAAATCATTTTTGTTTAATTAGAGTTAAACCGACAACTCTTAAAATTAGTAGAATTATAATCTATGAAGAGTTGCCCTTAAAGTATCTTTGAACACTTACTTTTGTGAGTTTTAAAAGATTCTATACAACAAGATGCTATTTAAAAATAAATAAAATTTTCCATACATCAATTTTTTTAAATAAAAAAAAAACCGGTATAATTGCTTAGCGGATTGTTTAAGTGAATTATTAGATTTTTTAATTTGTACCAAACATCGCATTTGTTGTAACGGTTTTTTTTAAAGATGTGATCCATCATTGATGTTGTTTGTACGAGGATAAAATTAAAGAAATAGCTATTCAACAAACCTAATCCACCAAAGCAACTCTCTCGTGGTGGCCAATAATAATATTATTAAAACCTTAACATAATTGTAGTGGTTGTGTCTTTTATCGTATCCTGCCATTACGATGGCTTTGTAACTTGTAACTTTCGATTAGTTCTCAAATTACATCTCGTGATCGGATTAGCAATATTTTAACATATTTTTTCTAATTTAATAAGTGATAAATAAATATATTATATATATTGTAAGTCAAACGATATTTGATCATAAACTATTTTATAATTATAATATGATTAATTGTAATTTACTGATTGTACAATTATTTTAAAATTTATAATCTATCATAACTAAATTCTTAATCTTTTTCCTCGTTGGTTTTCAAAATGAACAGAATATACAAGTAATAATGCAGATTACATTTGAATAATATGGGAAATGGGATTCTGGCATAATACACGAATTTAATCCATTGTTAAGGGAATTTAATTGGCCCCTCATATTTTAATGAATGATTTGAGGCGGCAACTTAGGCTCACATGCATAAAGCCAGAGCCTAAGTTATTCAATAATTTAATATTTAAATTATATATTTTATATGTTTTAATCCTTCGACTCATAAATTAAGAGAGTGAGAGAGAAAATATACTACTCTCTTTCAAAAGAATAAAAGAATGTAATAATATTATTATAAAACAATACTACAATTTTACTAAATCAACTTTATTAATATGTTGGAAGTTGTACATACAATAATAATTAAAGTGACAATAACAATCATTTAAATTATTTTTTTTATGGAAATAAATTTTATTTGTTAGAATCTTTTTTTTTTAATTTGTTTTAGCAGGTGTGATTGTAGACTAGCTTTATTAATTCAAATCTTTTGAGAAGTTCAAGTTCATACTTCGACAGATATAAAATTATATCTTTATCAAAATACATAATCTACATCCCTAAAAAATAAATCATATTTCCTATATCGATCATCTCAAACTCATTCGTCAGCCCCCTCTTGAACTTGAATATCTCATATAAATCGCTCCATGTTAGCAATATGTAATCACTCTTGAGACAAATTTGGTTCATATCATGTATCCCTCTAAGATTTTGATGATAACAAAGTATTAAAAATAATTAGGACTTTGGTTCGGTTCTGGTTATGCACTCGTGAGAGAGCATGATCAGA
This sequence comes from Lathyrus aphaca, assembly GCA_963966055.1. Taxonomy (NCBI): domain Eukaryota; kingdom Viridiplantae; phylum Streptophyta; class Magnoliopsida; order Fabales; family Fabaceae; genus Lathyrus; species Lathyrus aphaca. The sequence continues at coordinate 481,153,392 of OZ014522.1, forward strand.
AAGTTACTGCTAGTACACTTCAGAATCAAAAGTGTGTTATAGCTGCCTCTGAGACTGAGTAGTGTCAACTCAAACTCTACTAACACGGGACTCGAGGATTGTTGACATTATCTTCAAAAGATTGTATTTTACTTGTTTCATAGAAGTGTTCTCCGGACAAAGACCTTGTTCAGTAGATAATTCCTTGATTATGGGTTCCAACAAATGCTTTATTGGAAAATAAAATTACTAAAAGATTTGATCAGATTATAGTCGTTGAAGATACTTCAACAACTATATTTCTTCAGCTATAAAAGGAGCAGAAGATCTGAAGATCAACTAAAGAAATAATACTGCAACTACAATGAGATATACACGGACGACATTCATATCAACTCAAGAGAAACTAATTGTTAAGAATTCTTATTCCTGTGTAGCATAAGAATACTTTGAGTAAAAGTGTGTTGTATTATATTTGAACACCTTCGATTGTTAATCAAGTGTTGTTATAAAGTTATTCCTTCTCTAAAAACCAGTTTAGATAAAACTCTCTTATTGTAGGCTTGAGCAGTGAAGTCTTGGATAGTGAATATGAGCAGAGAAGTCTTAGATGGTGGATATGAGCAGAGAAGTTTCAGGTATAATGTCTAAGCAGTGAAGTCTTGAACCGTGAGGGCTTAAGCAAGGAAAGTTTTAGGATCTGAGGATCTAAGAAGAGAAGTTTTAATCAGGTCATGATTGATCAAGGAAGTATTAGGATGTAGGTCTGAGCAGGGAAAGTCTTATACTGGTAAGTATAAGCATGTGTAATCAGTTTGATCATAGTGGAAATCTCTTGTGTGGTAAGGGGACTAGAGTACTCTCAACTGAAGAGTAACCATGATAACTATTGTGTGTTCTTTGCTATTTTTATTTTCTTCTGTTACATTTCTGTTGCATTTATTATCATGTTCTAAACTCTAGTTCAGAAGTAAAAAAAAATTTGCAAAGACAATTCAACCTCCCTTCTTGTGTATTTTTCTAACCTTCAGTTGACATCAGAGCAAGGTTTGTGCGTAACACTTAACAATGGTACATTGAAAGATCCAACGAGAAAAATATGGCTACTGAGGATACTAAGCCAGTTCCTCGGTAAGGGGATTTCCATATGATTACAGTAGCTCTGAGAGAAATCATTACTCTTCTAAACCTCTTGTATTTAGTGGTGACTCCACTGAGTTTGAATGGTGGAAGAGCAAGATGTATATGTATATCACTGGACTCGATAATAAGCTATATGACATACTTGAAGATAGTATTGAAATTGATATTGACAATGTTGGTATGGTATCTAATAGGAAAAATTTGACTTTAACTTAAAACAAAATCTATAGAAAACATCGTAGAGTTAGAGGTATTCTAGTTGTTGCTCTACCACATACTGAGTATTTGAAAATCATTGATAAGTCTTCTACAAAGACTATGTTTGAATCTTTGTGTTATACTTATTAAGGGAATCAACAAGTTAGAGAATTAAAAGCTAACATCTTGTTACAGAAATACAAGTTGTTCAAAATGAAGGATGGTGAGGACATTAAAACCATGTTCTCCAGGTTTTAGATTCTTGTATCAGGCATTCAGGTGATAAACAAGATTTACTTCTCATCATATCATGTTAAAAAGATTATAAGAAGACTCCCTCTAAAGTTTAGACCTAAAGTAACAACTATCCAGGAAGCTAAGAACCTGAATACGTTGTCTCTTAAAAGTATAATCAACAATCTTCAGAGTCATGAAATGGAACTAAGTGGAAATGAGTCTTCAAAAAACTTTATGTATTTTGCTTGGAGATCTGCTTCTGAAAAATCTGTTGAAAAGTCCAAAAGATCTTCAAAGAGAAGTAAACCTGATGAAACTTTTAAAGAAGATTTTGATGGTAGATTTAATGATGGTGATATGGATTGCTTCTTCAAAGGATTTCAACAAATGGCCAGAAGAAACAAATGATTTCAACAAATGGCCAAAAGAAACAAATGATTTCCTAGGAGTAATAGGAGATCTAACTTCAAAGAGAAAGAGGAATACAAAATATGCTACAACTGCAATAGACCTGGTCACTGCATATATGATTGTCCTGATCTTCAGAAAGATAATTAGAAGAAAGGAAGTCATCAGAAGGACAACTTCAGAAATAAATTCAAGAAGAACTTTATGGTAATATGGGAAGTGTTAGATGATAATGATTCAGAAAAGGAAGATGATGCCAATCTTGCATTGATGACACACTCATCTAAAGAATGACTCTTATATGAATCTGAAGACGAAGATAAGGTATACTCTTACTCTAACTACGCTAATAATCTTATAAATTATTGCAAGGATCAAGCCAATTTCATTAAAATGTTAAGAATAGATAATTTCAATTTGAAATAAGAATTAAAAGAAATTAGTACATCTCAAAATGAATGTTCATCTCTAGGTAAGCATGATCAAGCTTTTCATAAATTCATTACATATGGAATTGATAGAACTAAACTTATACCTATGATTTATGGAGTTGGAAAAAATAATAGAGAAGGTTTGGGGTATGATGAAGGTTGCTCTAGTTCTGATGTTTTATTAAAAGTACTCCCAAACTCTTGCTCATCCATCATTACTCAAACATTGTTAAACAACTATTTTGTTCCTACTGCTAATAATGTGAAAGTTATGAATCTGACTGAACTTATTGATTAAAATTTAAAGGGTATTGTAATCTCAGAACCTGATAGTTTAGAAGTTCTAGTAACACCGGTATCCACAACATCTGAATCACATACTAAGATTGATTTTATAACTAAGGTTAACTTCAGTCAAAGCTTTTGGAAACTTAAAGCTTGGAGTGAAGCTAAACCTTTTCAAATGGAAAAAGGACATGATAGAAGAGAAATTGTTAAGACTAACCTGAAAGGACCCATACGTGTATGGGTACCAAAATCTTAAATTATCTTTGTTGCAGATATGCCCAAAGGAAATGATGCAAAGTTAATCAGTAGTAATTTTTTTAAGATTAAGTTATTGATTAACTTAACTCATAAAGCAAGACTTGTCACCGCGCTTTTATTGTTTCCAAAGGAAATGGGGGGGGGGGGGGGGGAATGAAAGAACAAACCCAAAGAAGTTATAAAACAAAACTAACAAAACAAACATAAATAAAGGTTCAGGGGTTGGTTATGCAAAAGGTAGGTGTTAGCACCAAAAACATCTATAGTACTCTATAGGAACCTCTTGAATCTATCTATTATTTTGATTAAAAAGGCTTGTCTGCAAGAGATTGGGGAGATGAGAAAATAAATTGTTTTATTATGATTTTGTGTTTGACAAAATTCCTGAGTCTCGTGCGTACGTACCCACAAAGTGTAATGGAAGATCAAAATGTTATAGTTCGTGGTAAAGATAACAAAAAGAGGTTTGTTTTTGTTGATTTAAAATGAAGATACATTTTGTCATTTTAAGGAGAAAATTTCAACTAATCACCCACAAGTATGAGAACTTTGCATCACCATTGAGAAAAAATCAAACTTAGATAAAGATCAACGAGTATGGCACTAGCTCTCTTAGGTGGAAAATAATAATCATCAATACTATAGAGATAGGAGAATTACATCTCAACTATGGAAATGACTCATGTCTAATATTTGAGAAAAAATTTAAAAATGAAAAAGGCACAAAAGGCACAAAATGGTTTAAATGAGTTTGATCTTTTTTAAGCTTTTTGAAATTGTTTGAATATGACTAAGATGTCTTAGAATTTATTGAGAAAAGAGCTTGAAAATCACTTGACAAAATCAAGGTTTATTGAGAAAGTGGGTCAAATTTGAAAACAATGAGGTTTAAAAAAAGGGAGAAGCTTTTGAAAATTAAAGAAGGGAGAGGAGATGAAGAGACTATCCTAGTGCATAAAGTAAAAGATATGATAAGAAAGATCTGACCAATAGATAACAAGCTTTATGACATAAGTCAAGCAAGAATTTCCTTCCTTTTTGATTTAAGTCACAAGCAAGCCAAAATCAATCGATGTATCAGATGAAATCCAAGGATTCAAGTCACAACTTCCAAGCAAAGGGTCAAAAACCAACTTGTATCACATAATTGATCAAGTAATCATCAAGATCAATCACCTATCTTGGTGGATTAGACATTAAGCCCTTCATCAACATCCAAAGTTTATTGATATTGATGAGACTTTAATCAAACAATTAGCAATGATCCAAGAACCTAGATCTAAGTCCATAAGTCCAAGTCCAATCACAAGATAACAACACAGTCCGAGATTAAGAGATCCAAGTCTTTTTATGGGTTTTTTCTTTATTAATGTCTTTAAAGAAAAAGAAAGATCAAGTGGACAAAGGAAAAAGTAGCGCATAAACATAAAGTCCAAGTGGACAAAGAGAAAATAACATAAACATAAACAATAGTATGAACTGTAATGCTAAAATAAAGGTGTGAAAAATAAAAACAGAAAGTAAATGACAAAAAATAAAGAGTATTAAAGTAAAGTTAGTGTATTAATAGGGATGACAATTTGACTCATCTCCATTGGGTACCCACAAATTTTATCCACAACGGGTAAGGTAAAAATCCGTAAGATGGGTATGGGCACGAGCATGAACAATTACCCATTAAAATAAACGGGTATGAACACGGGTACGAGCACCTTAGTATCCAACCCGCCTCATACCCGCACAATATATATTTATGTGTTTTTACTTTTATTATTATGTATACAAGTTAATTTATCAACTTTATTAAATACATCACTATTAGATTTGTATGCATTTTTATATAAATGTTTGTTTATTTCTTAACTTAACAATAATATCCTTGGATTTTTTTAATGTTATTAAAAGCTTAAAAATTACATTAAAAAATTATAATTGATCAATTTTTTTATTAGAAATGCGGATAAACGGGTATTGGTACGAGTACTTAAGTATCCATAGGGTATGGGTACGGACACAAATGTTGGTGTCCATGCGGGTATTGGCTTGGATAACAGAGATTTAGTATTTTGCCCATACCCTACCCATTGCAATCCCTATGTATTAACAAGGTTAGTATATTTGTGTTAGTAATTGGATCAAATGACTATTTTCCAAGAACAAATTTAACACTATGTTATGTTATCCTAAATAAATTTATATAGAAAATGACTATTTTCCAAGAACAAATTTAACACTATGTTATGTAATCCTAAATAAATTTATATAGAAGTCACAACTATCTGAAGTCGGTCAATAACAATTTGTTAATACATTACTTTTAGTTTATCATAATTATAATTATTTTAATTTATGTCTACAAGCTAATAAAATTTGTTTATGTCAACAATACATTTTCTTTATGTTCAATAACTCTCATAGTTTTTAGGGACTCAAAATTGTTTGTACTTTTGAAATAATAGTAATAACAGTAAAAGTTGGATGAGAAAGACATTAAATGATACAAAATCAGATATAGGACATTGCAAATATTTATTGGACAGTACAAACATTGACAAAAGAATTGATTAAATATTTTTTATTTTTGGAAAATTAAATACTAGAATAAAAATAGAGTTGATACTTATTTAGAAATATTATATTTCAAAATATATAATTACTATCCATTCATCTGTTGTGAATTTTTAGTTAGAAATTAATTATTTCGAGATTAAGGTTTATATGGGTAAGAAATATATATCATTCATTCAAATATTTTAATAAACATTGTTATTTTTATAAGCAGGAAAAATATATTATTGATACTAATATTTTTATAAACAGAAAAAAATATATTTTGATACAAATATTTTTCTAAACAAAAAAAAAAGATATATTATTGTTTATACAGATATTTTTACAAACAGGAATATACAAATATTTTTAAAAATATTTTTTTACTACAAATATTTTTTATAAACAGAAAAATATTTATTATCGATACAAATATTTTTATAAATAACAAGTTATATATGAGAAAAAGTTAATCAAAACTTTTTATAAACAATACAAAAACAAAATTAATTTTTATATAGATAAAAAATGTATTTTTATCCAAATATTTTAATAAATAATATTATTTTCATAAACAAATTTTTTTAATATTATTAATTCAAATATTTTTATAAATAAATAAAAAAATCTATCGATTAAACTCCAATAAAAGAACAACTTGACGCACAATTTTCTTACCAGTTTGTATTAAACTTTTGTACGTAGCTGAAAAAATAATTAATTGTTGAAGTGATATTAGTTGTTTCAAAGGTTGACACCTATACCAATTACTCAAAAAGAGATGTGTAATTATATATTATAGTAATTTATGTATTTATGACCTTTTTGATACTGTCAAATCAGATGTTATCACCTTCTTTGTTCAAGATTCAAACAAGGAATTTATCAACGAAAGAAGAAAAATAATCAAACTACAGGAAGGTAAATGGCTTGTTTTTCATTTCGTATTTGATTTTGTAGCACGTGCTTTGAAGTTGACTATTCTGTGTTTGACCATTCATCTCATGCAATGCACCCTTGTACGTAATTAAGATTTTCATTATCTCACTTTGCTTCATCGTGCACATCTTAAAAACATGTTGTCATACTCTTAGGTATATAGTATATACTATTTGTTTTCTATCTCTATAAAATGGTTTTGCAGATTGAGAGAAGATTAGTAAAAAGTTTAGTTATTACTACATTTGTGCATGCAGTGGTAATGTTAAAATTCTTGAGAGAGAAGTTCTTTTTCTTCCTAATAAGCAAGGTAAAATTTCACATGAAATATCAGGGATATTTTAACCCATAATACAAAATTAGCTAAAACCTAGCTCAAACATATTAGAATTAGAGAAAATTTAATGAATGTTTATACCTTAATTATATCTTTTGACCCGATTGTCAACCACAACGAAAAAGATTTAATTATATGTACGATTATTTTCGGATCACCTATTTCATTGTTGATTTTTTGACCACCAAATACACTAACAAACAACTGATCAAAGACCAGTTTGTGTTAGCTTTAAAAAAATAGATATTTTTTTTTGTATTTTCGAAAATAGATTTTGTAAAACCGTTAAAATATTACAAGTGATTCAATATTTATTTATTTTTTTAAATTAGAAGACTAATTTTAACATCGTATAATATAAATATATATTATTGAAGATCAAAACATTCGAAACCACAATTTTTGAAAAAAATTATATCTCAAAATTAATTTTTATAAAAAACTATTTGAGATAGTTTCAAAATTAAGTGATTTTTTGAAATTTTGATATTCATTTTTTTTCGATATAATAATAAAATATGTATTCAACCAAAATTTTCATTCGAAGTTTTTATAAAAAAAAAATTATAATTTTTTTTTTTCACAAATCATTTAAAAAAAAAAGTCAAAACAACCAACCCCAAATAATTACAACCATGACACCAAGTAATTACAATTCACACCAATCTAGAGGAAATTTTGTTAATTATAATTCTCTTTAACTTTAAAAACTAATTTCACGAGTTATGCATAAAGATATCTTATTTATAAAGAAAATATACTACTCCATTCATTTTATCATATAACTCATTTATAATAAAATTTATACTTTCAATTAATTGTCAGTTTAAAATAAATATTAATTATTTGAAAAGATAGTTATGAAAAAACACATGTAGTATAATATTCTATGCCTAGGTCTCATGAAAAATAAAGTAAGTAGCCAAGTCAAGTGTTGAAAACATATGATATACTCTGCACATGATTTGTAAACATATGATACACAACTCAAGCTGAATCATTCATTTCAGCCTGATTGGTCAAAGGCATGGTTCCATTTTTCTTTGAATAAACAATGTGTTTGAACACTTCTTTCGAAATGATTTCGATTCTAAAATCATTTTTTTTTAAATTAAAAAAAATATTGCAAAGATAATTATTTCTATTAAAAGACTACAAAACTCTATCCTTTTATATTTACCACTAAATTAATTTAGAATTAATTAGAAAAGTTTCTTACCACATTACTACCAATAATATATTTTATAACAACGATTTTATCTAATTTAATAAAAATATTAAAATATAAATCATAGAAGTGCTTCTATGTTTTTTTTAAAGTATAATCTATTTCGTCGGCTTTCAGATATAATCAAGAGGCAAAATAATTTATATCGTTGTTGTTGTCGACGTCGTCGTCGTTGTTGTTGTTGCTGCTGAGACTCTAAACCCTAAAGGTTTAATATTGTTGCTTAAACTGGAATTTGATTTGTTGAAATAAGTACGTTGTAGCTTTATAGTTGATGTTTATGTAGTTTTGTTGAGAAATTATTTTTTTAGTTGTTGTTTAATGTTATTGTTGTTGTTTAAATTGAGATTGAATATTTTATGTTTATATTGTTGTTGTTGTTGTTATTTATTATTGTTTTTGAGTTTGAGATTGAGTTATGTTTTTAGTGATTCTTTGTACACCTCTCATTTTGTTCTGTCAAACATGTCAAGAGGACATTAGAGTGACAAAAAATATAGTTGAGGTTATTATATATAATTTCTATTGTTTGTTTCACTAACTCCTCTTTAAACATATAACCTATTAAATTTATTTTAAAAATAATCATATGAAAAATTATATTGTATTTCAAAATTATCTAACACTAATTAATATCTTTTGAGCATTTTGAAACTCATCATTCATTTTACATTCTTTAATGGTTAAAATCTCTCTCTCAATGCTTCTAGTTAGTCTTCAATAAAGAACTTGAAACTTTGAACGAGATTCGAACCATTAAAGAACGAGAGAAGAATGATGAGTTACAAGATGCTCGAAAATTATTGCACTACAAGTTGTTGATGAAGATGAGGATTGTAACACCCCACTTTCCCATTTTAGAAAATAACAAAATAACGCATAAAATCAGAGTTTTTATTCAAAGTGGAATGTCACATCTTCAATAATAACAACAAAAACTTATTTATTAAACAACAGAAAAATAACCATTTTATTCAATTCACGGCCATCCGCCAACAACATCAATATATCAACATCATCTTGTGATTTATAATATTTTAGTATAAATAACGATACGTAACAAAATTCAATTAAAGAATACATCAAAGGTAAAATTCCCCAAAATTCCGTGTTACGTATCAGAGCGACTCATAAGACTCTATCAAGCAACTTGTGATCCAAGCATACTCAAGTATCTGAATCATCTGTACTTTCAAAGAAGCACAGACACAACAACAAACAACAAAGTGGTGAGAACTACATTCAATAATTAACGGTATATAATACATGATAAGGAGTAGTATCTCACGCAATCAACATAAACAACACATATCCACAACAACACTTATCAACATAATTTATGATTCAACAACATCAATAATGCAAGGTGACTCAACAATGACAGAATGCATGTGATACCAAATCACCATGGTTCATTCAATCGAACCTGATTCATAAAAGAATCTTAATAAATCACATACACCCATCCGATAATGATTTATCTCCAACACTCTCTACAACGGAGTTCAGATGAATCGCATACGTCCATCCAACAACGATTCATCTCCAACAATAATCAACAATAATCTCTTGAATGCATGACAATGAGTATGCATACATCACATGTATAATAATCATTATACATCTTTATGATTCTGCTAATCACATAAGATACATAACATGACAATTTATGCATACAGTACGTGTATAATAAACATTATACATTATCACGATCCTCCTGAATACACCAAAAATACATAACACACATATACAACGACAATCAATCCATAGTCACGATCCTTCTGATAAAAAAGAAACACCTACGACACACCTATACCAATAATCACGCATCTACACGATTCCCCCAATCACCTAAGGAATATGTATCCGTTGTAACCCATCATAGTTCACCACACCTGCTCCATCAGTTCAACCTACACGCTATACCAAGGAAATACATCACTTGGCCTTAATTAACTAATCATCCGATTAATCCACTCGATCTTGATTATTAACCAACTTCACCTCCTATCATAGTTCCCATGCATATTTACATTTGTCCTAACCATTCAAATCGTAAGAAATCACTTCAGACACGAAAATGGGAAAGACATCGCGAAAACATCAAAGTTTCACCAAACCACTGGTCATACGCGTAATGCATAAAGGAATACACATATTTCCCATCCGCCATGCACCCAGGCCCTTACGCCCCCATTACGCGTATCATACTCACGCCCACATCCTCATACGTGTATAGACAACCCCTTACGCATATGGGTAGAGCCAATTTCACCTTGGAATTCACTTCAATACGCGTATCACCTCCCCATACGCGTATTGCCCAGTCCCCCTACGCGTAACCTACGTATTTGGCCAGATGGTCGTATCACAAGAGGTCCTCCTTATGCGTAATGACCCCCTGTTACATGTAATGGTGTGCTGGCATGCCCTGCCATACGCGTATGGCTTCTCTTGTACACGAATGGGCATAATAGCACCAAATTCTCACATTTTCTTCCCCACTCTGAATTTGTTCACTATAGGTCTAACTTCCACACTCCATACCAGTCTTAGAATGGTTTCTACATCAATTTTATATTCTTATTCATGTTATTCTTTCATCTAATATTACTAATCTAGTTTAATAAGTTTCTAGATCTAGATTAGTCACTCATCATCTGCAACAACACAAGATCTGTATATTCAACAGGCTATACAAAACAACAACAACAACAATAATCCATGCAAGAAATCAATTAACTCAGATCGATTTCACAAAATCAATTTCACAAAGAAACAAAATCACCAAACAACATCATACACTGAAAATCCTACGAGGGAAAGGACCCCTCACTATGCTATCATGTTATTATCACCAATTATGAACTCTTTCTCCCCCTTACCTTAAATTCTTGACAGAAATCCTACGAAATTGGTCTCTGGAGAATGCCCTAACATATGTTTTTCCTCTTCCTAGATTTTCTTCTTGGTCCAAAATGTTGTTATGACTAAACCCCTCCTAATTTTTCAGATTAAAGCCTAATTCCATTATTACCCTCACCATAATCTTTTACTAATTCAACCCTTTAATTTAATTAAAAGAAAATAATAATAATAATAATACTAATCATAATAATATTATTAATATAATAATAATAATATTAATATTGTCTCATTATTATTACTACCCACACCACACCATTGCTAATGGCACCTCGGTCTACCCGTCCTACTAAGTACTACACGCCTACGCGCTCAACTACACACCCTTAAAAAGGCCAAGAATCAACATTAATACATGACAAAAATGTATTCAATGGAACCAACCCAGATACGCTCTTGCATTCAACTAGTCACTCCCTTACTACAAAAGGCAAGTCTACGAGCAATACCAAAACAACACTACAATGCAAAGGCAACCATAACAACAACAAAACACAACGAATGACCAAATTACGAACACACATATTCACACATGAACTAGAACACAACATGATCGTTACTATCACCATAGGTAACACCTCCCTAATTCCCCACCATAGGAATTAATTACTCACTTTCGAACCATCACCATAGGTAACGAGGCAACAACAAAGACAAGAATAAAAGTTTCACGATACAACATGATCTCAATCATATCATGATAGCTAGAATACCAACCTCGTTGTTACCCAACATGGAAACAACATAATCATGACTCATCAATCGAACACATGACTATTACGCCTGTACTCAGTAGTGCATGATTAACAATTAAACTTCTCATCATAACACTTCCATTCTGGAATGTCCAATAGTCTTATTATTCTGACAAGTTCTATCGTTCAACCCCTGAACCCTTACAAATCATATACGTATAATCAAATTATACCACATCACACTTCCGTTGCACACTCTAGTTACTCGTCTGGCTTAAGGGATGGTCATCCCACAACCAAAATGTACGCTCTATGTTTCTCTCCTTCTTCCATTTCTACAACTTCTTCACGATTTCATCTCAGACCCAATTCCAATTACTCCATCACACGATTCACAACACTAAACACAGTCACAATCCTCTTAATAATATACACGACTTATTCATCACAAACAACTTATTAACCAAAAACAACTCATTTATCATAACAACCTATTTTTCCACACAAAACATCAATTCACAGCAATTAACAGAAAAAATTCCTAATACCCAATTCCATATGAATTCATCATATAAAATCAATTATAAGGTTAAAACCTCACCCTTACCTTTGGATTGAAGGTGGCTCTAACACTTTTCAATCGGAACCTAGCTTTTGCCTCTCCTATGTACTTTACGTAGCCACACCTTTTCCAACTTCTTGTTCTTCTTACTGCTAACCTAATTTCCACTAATTCCACTTAAATTATAGTTTTATTTTAATTAGACTTAATCATTCTAATGGGCCTAAAATAGCACCCTCACCTTTAATACTCTCACACCACAACCAAGTCCATTTACTAATATTATTTCATTAATAATTCTATGATTAGTTCGACTTAATTAACTCGACCAACCCAACCACGACTTAACCATCAACTTAATTAATTCAACTTAGTCCAAATAACAACAATGCAACTTAATCCAACTTAATCGACTTATTCAACTTAATTCAAACCAACTTAGCAACTCCACCAAAACCAAAACCAAACATACGACAATATTTAATTAAATAAATAATTAAATAATCAGGGCGTTACATATGGACAACCCCTAAGGCGTATGGGAAGAGCCATTTTCACCTTGGAATTCACCTCAACACAACTCAATATGGGTATCACCTCTCCATACGCGCATTGCCCATTCTCCCTACGCATAACCTACATATTTGGCCAGATGGTCGTGCCACAAGGTCTTCCTTACGTGTAATGACCCCCTATTACGCGTAATGGCATCCTGGCACGCACTGCCATACACGTATGGCCTCTCTTGTACGCGTATGGGCAGAATAACACCAAATTCTCACATTTTCTTCCTCAGTCTGAATCTGTTCACTATGGGTCTCACTTCCACACTCTATACCAGTCTTAGAATGGCTTCTACTTCCGTTTTACACTCTTATTCATGTTATTCTTTCATCTAACATTACTAATCTAGTTTCACAAGTTTCTAGATCTAGATTTGTCACTCATCATCTGCAACAACACAAGACTCGTATATATAACTGGCTATACAAAACAACAACAACAACAACAATAATAACAATAATCCAGGAAAGGAATTAATTAACTCATATCGATTTCACAACAATAATTTCACAAAGCAACAGAATCACCAAACAACATCATACACATAAAATCCTACGAGGGAAGGACCCCTCACTACCCTATCATGTTATTATCACTAATTATGAACCCTTTCTCCCCCTTACCTCAAACTCTTGATAGAAATCCTGCGAAATTAATCTCTGGAGAATGCCCTATCAGATGATCTTCCTCTTCCTAACTTTCCTTCTTGGGCCAAAATGTTTTTGTGACTAAACCCCTCCTAATTTTTCAGATTAAAGCTTAATTATATTATTACCCTCACCATAATCTTTTACTAATTCAACCCATTAATTTAATTAAAAGAAACTAATAATAATAATACTAATCATAATAATATTATTAACATAATAATAATAATAGTAAGAATAATATTAAGATTGTCTCATTATTATTACTACCCACACCACACCATTGCTATTGACACCTCAGTCTACCTGTCCTACTACTCCACGCCTACGCGCTAAACTACACACCCTTAACAAGACCAAAAATCAACATTAATACATGACGATTTAATAAATTAAAATGGGGTGTTATAAGGATACTGATAATGACTACCTGTTGGCAAGAGACAGACCGAGAACAATCATCAAACCATCCCAGCGACTTAGTTATGTATATCTCGTAACTTTTTCCTTAATCTTTGTAAGTAAGGTTCTTAATGAAGAACCTAGAGATTACAATGAAACTATGAGTAGTTGAAACAAGACTGAATGACTGAAAGCCATGGATGATGAGATGAAATCTCTTTATGATAACCATACTTGGGAGCTGATCGAGATACCTATTGGAGATTGGTTAGTAAGTTGTAAGTGGATTTTCAAGGTTAAGGAAGGAATCAAAGGATTAATGTCGAAGAGATTTAAGGCAAGGTTGGTTTCTAGGGGGTTCACTCAGAAATGAGTCAACTTCAATGATGTGTTATCAGTTGTTGTAAAGCATAAATCCATTAGAATGTTGTTGACCCTAGTGGTAAAGTTTGACTTAAAACTTGAACAAATGGTGATCTAAATGAAACAATCCTGATGAGGAAACCTGAAGTGTGTGCAAAAATAGGAAAGGAAGATTATGTGTGCGAGTGAATAGGCCATTATATGGCCTGAAACAATATCCTTGATAATGGAATAAGATATTTGATAAGTTCATGACACACATAAGTTTCACTTAGAGTCAGTTCGACCAATATTTTTACCTCAAATTTTGACCTTGAAGTTCACTTTTTTGTTGTTGTTGTTGTTGTATGTGGATGACATCCTCATATCAAACAACAATGTTGAGGATGTTATGAAGGTGAAGGTTGAACTAGATAAGGAGTTCAACATGAAGGATATGGGAGTTGGCACCAGGATTCTTGGGATTGACATCTAGAAATATAGAAAGCAATCGAGATTATGATTATCTCAAGATACATACCTGAAGAAGATTTTCGATAAATTTAGTATGTCATATTCAAAGCAAATTGTAACACCGACAAATCCTCAATTCAAGTTTTGTAAGACTCAAATTTCTAGTATTGAAGTTGAAAGATCCTATATGAATAACATTATATAAGCTAATATAGTTGGTTCTCTGATTTATGTTATGGTTTGTACAAGGCTAGACATAGCGTACAGAGTGAGCCTTAAAGTAGGTATATGGCCAATCCTAGGAAGGCATACTTGCAAGCTTTTAATTTAAATTCTTAGATACATAAAAGGATCCCTGAGCAAGGTTATGATTTATGGTGGATCCATGAGAGATGGTGAATCCAAAGTCGAAGGATTTATTGACTCTGACTATGCAGGATGTATGGATACCAGAAAATCTCTTTTTGGATATGTTTTCACTATGTTTAGTACAACAATCAGTTGAAAAGCTTCTCTTTAGAAGGCTGTTGTCTTATCAACCACTAAAGTTGAATATATTCTGCTCACTGGAGCTATGACATAAGCATTTTGGCTTGAAAGGTTTATTAAGGAACTGACACTTCAAGATCGAGTTATCATTGTTAAATGTGATAATTAAAGCGCCATACATTTGTCGAAGAATTAAGCCTATCTTGAGAGGACCAAACACATCGATGTTAGGCTACATTTCATCAGGGAAGAAAATCTAAAGTGGAGAAGTCAAAGTGATAAAGGTATCAAAAGATCACAATGTTGCAGATATGATCACCAAGTCATTGTCAAATAGCAAGTTCTTCCACTGTATGCAGTTGATAAATCTGCATGATGAAAGCTATTATATTACCTTTATGTAGTAGAGTTTATTCCAAGGTGGAAATTTGTGGTATTTTGGATCGAACTCAAATCTCAACATATATAACTTCATGTTTCGATAGAAGTTGTGCATGTTGTGGTCGAAGCCTGTTCAAGCATGTAAGAGTAAAAGATGTGTGTGCCATAGTCGAATAATGTTCTAGCATGAATTTGTTTCAGTTAGCTTGTTGGTTAAGTTAGCTCAATGCTTAAGTTAACTATTTAGTTAAGTTAGCTTGTAGTATATAAATGGGTTGCTCTCTCAGGTTGTTGAGAGAAGGTTAAGTGTTGGTTGTTGTTATTCACTTGTAACATTAAGCTGAATAGAAAAATGATTTTAACCAATTCTTATTCTTCTTCTTCTGTATTCTCTCTCTTTCGTAAAACTAAAAGGGTTTCTTGTGTTTGTTTTAGAAGCTCAATCTTTCTTATAGTTTTTTATTCGTTCCTGGTGCGACATTTGTCGAAATAAACAGTTTATTAAAGACAACAACCGCATAAGTACCAATAATTTCTCCGGTAGTCATGCTAGTTTTCAAAACATCTTAAAATTGTTGTGTTACAATTTTGGAAAAAGCATCCATAAAAGAAATTATTTAGTCGAGTTGTGGACTAAGTCGATCTCTTTAAGATGTTTCACAACACTACCCAAAATTATGCAAAGCAGTCGAACTAACTCACCACCTCCAAAATAAAACAACTCAGTTTATAATGTACAATTAACACTTGCATGGTAAGTAATCGAATTAGAATTACACCCTCCAGTGGTATTATGACTAGTCGAATATACATATCACTCTAAGTATCTAGAAGAAACACAAATGTGTGTGTGTGTGAGAGAGAGAGAGAGAGTTTAGAATACATAATTTTGAAATAAAAAATATGAGATGTGAAGATTTCTATTTACAGGCGAGGATTGGAGAAGATCATGGGAGAGTGGGACAAATCTGACCCACAACTAGCCGTTGCAAACTTGGTTAACAAGTCAGTCGTTGAAGCTTTAAAGGCAAGGCAAAGGTTCAATAAACCGCATCCCCGATACCTGACCGAGTCGAGTCGGTCAACCAGACGATGGCGACTTACACATGTGTAATGTTTCATGGTAGTGTATTCTCACCCTAACCACAAAATTCGGTACCCATTGGGGCCCAACCTAATTGGCCAACTTTGAATATATAAGCACCACTAAAGTGTGATCTCCCTCCTTTGTGGAACTTTAATGAACTTTCAAATTCACCTTAATACACAGTAGCTCATACTTGTGCTCATTTATTGTTAACTTCATACCACTAACTCCTTCCAACTTCTCAATAATCCTTTGATTTTCAATAACATAAGTTATCCTAATGGCTTAAAATGTTTATGTTCAAAGCACTTTTTGGCTATATGCCATACACTATTCTGATGTATACTCGAGTTTCACTTAAATTCAAGTGCATGATGAGGCCCTAATGCACTATTACGAACTCTTAAAGAGAACTTATTAGCTTTCTGGTCTTACCTGATTAGGAGGGCCTTCCAGCACTTGGATGTAAACAGCAAAATGGATGTAATGGAGGGGGTGTACCTGCAAGGCGCTCCGATGCCAAAGTTAATAGAGGTACAAAAAGTGGTAAGCTAGCAAAGTTAAATTAGAACACCTGACCCTTTAGTGAAAAAGGGTATTTATAGTGAGCCCCCAGCGCTGGGCCAAAGTCCTTCTTTAGGCTGAGTCAGCTAGGCCCAAGGAAGAACTGCCAAGGAACGCGTAAGAAGCGTGAAGACCTAGCTAAGTGGTTTGGTCCTTGTTTCATCTGCCCCTATCTTTCAGGAAATAATGGGGGACAGTTGAGTGACATGGCAAGTGGAATGGCAGACCTGTTCTTTGCCCGTATCTGAGTGTGTGCCCGACACATGGAACATGTGCCCAGTCATTAAGTAGCTCCACCCGTCTAACAAGTATACTTGCCCTAGCATATGGGCGTCTGCTCGACGTATTGGGCCATGGCCCAATATTGTCTGGAGGCCCAGTCCGGAACAGGAGCCCCCCAAGTCGAGTCTCCTAGTTGGAGCGATGAATTTGTAAAAGAGTCGGGCGCATATTGCGTCGAGGAAGGTGTCGTATTTTGACACGAGAACATGCCCGTGTCAAAACATGGTATTTGTCAAACTGTCGCAGGTGCTGTTTAGATCATCAGGTGTGTGGTGTTCTCAGAGGTCGAGGATGCTTCTTTATAGTCGGGGAGATTTGTGGTTGCCCGACGTCGTTCAGAATTCTCTTAAATTGACGTGTCTTAGGAATTAATGGTGCGTCGTTTCATTTCTTGTACCAGCGCTGGCCTAGGGGTCTAGGTAATGATTACCTAGCGCGTTCCTCCACGCGCTCTATTATTATATAAGGGGGTTGGTCCACTTCATTTCAACTTTTTGCTCTCACGTTTAACCGGAAGCTCTGAGAAGAAATCTTCCTCCGTCCGTACCCGTCGACAGCACTGCCGCTTTCTGCCCGCGCGCCACCGCATGCTCCCTATCTTCATTATGTCAGGTAACCCCCCCTCATAACCTCTCTTTTTACGTATTTTTCCACTTGATAAGTAGTGAAATACATGAGTTTCCTATTTAGAGTAGGCAAATCTTCGTTTAGAGTAGGCAAATCTCTATTTTAGGTTAGTTTTTAGGTTTTAGATATGAACGTCCTGGGCAGGATTAGCATCTCGAGGGCATAAAATTCATATATGTATGAATGAATCGGCCAGAATCTTCATACGACCGATGAAGAACGCGGGCGTTCGCCGGGCAAAATCTCTTGGTTTTCTAGGGTTTTTTAAGGGTTTTGTACGCGCTCAAGTGGATGCAAGGATTGTCCCTTCGTTGATTTTAGGGTAGTTTAGTGAGATTTCGGGCGTTCATCCCTTCTCCTTTTCACTTGAATTACGGTGGAAGGATGGATTTGATGCGATGTCGAATTCATTTTTCTTGTCTTCTTTTCAGGTACGGCCGAGCACCAACGAGTCGAGGAGGAAGAGACCGAGGAGGGAAACGAGCATGTCTCCTCGTCTGGACGTAATGACCTGTCGTGGGTCGCGGATGAGTCGTTAGAAGAAGAGTCGTATTTCACGGACGAGGCGAACACCGCGTATGCCGTGGTCGAGGACATTGGCCCCGAGGATCCCGCGAACTGGAAATGTCTTGCTCATCGAGAAACGGATTGAATATGTCATCGTTTCCCAGGGAAGTATTTAGCCATGTATGAATTCGCCTTATGAGAAGCGAGGGTTAGGCTCCCCTTTAACAATTTCCAGATGGGGGTCTTCAGGTGGCTCAGGCTGGCGCCCTTGCAGTTGCATCCAAACGCCATCACTTTCGTTCGGGCATTCAAATTAGTCTGCCAATTTCTTGGTATCGGGTGCATTCTGCCCCTTTTCTTCCATATCTTTCATCTGCAGCAGTTAGGTGCTCGGGGGCGTCATAGCTGGGTGTCTCTAAAACAACCAATGAGGTTATTCAAGATGTCCGTCGATTATGCCCGACATTTTAAGGGGCGGTGGTATGTGGTGAAGCCGCTGGTGAGGATCCTCTTGAGATGGAAGCCCGACCATTTCAAGCTGTCGACTAGCCACTACTGGGTCAAATATTCGAGCATGGGGGTCGAGGATAGATTGGCCTACAAGAGGCTGGTGGAGTATGTTCAGAGCTTTAACTTGGCAGTCTAGGTGGACCGGCAAGACAAACCCTACGTCGACGACGCTGGGATGCCTATCCACGAAACCCGCCTCATAAATACAAGGGCTCTGCTCGCGTGTGACACGGATGAGGAGGCCGTGGAATTGTTGCGTAGGTCATTCTGGCCTTATTTTCTTCCTCGATTTCATGCCCGTTTAGCTGATGTTTACTTATTTTTGTTTTGCAGGAACAATGCACGCCCATCGTGAACGAGTCTTGTAGCTGGCCAACCAGGCTGGGGCCCCAGATAGGATCCCAAAAAAGAAAAAGACAGTGGTGTCCCTTGTCCAGGAGGTAGCTACGGAGCTCGGGGTCGGCAGTTCTGGTACCCCCAGCTCGACCACCAACTCCCCTTAATCCGCTGTCCAGCAAACTTCCCTGATACAGATACGGGACAATCCTCCGGCCTCCGCCTCTCCTCTTCTGAAACGCAAGCGGCTGGACGGGGCTATTGTCCGATCTGCTGCTATGGGTGGCAACGAATCTGGCGCACCTGGGAGCTATTTGTTGCCTCCCTGCTATCTGGAGTGGGACTTCTTTAATTCCGAGGGTTCTGTCATGGTGGTGGCGCCCGAGGCGAGGGCCATTCTCAATCAAGATGTGGTCGCTAGGCGGAAAGACCTGGTCGGGGATTTAGCTGCCATCATCCGAGTGATGGAAATTGCCATGGTCCTGTCTGAGACTGCTGTCTCGACAACTACATTGGAGGATGCCCTTGAGGTTGCTCAGGCTGAGAAGGATAAATTTTCCAAGGACTTATCTGACTATAAGGAGGAGCATAAGCTTCAAACAGGGCTGAAGTCGAAGCTGGAGGAGGTGAAGCTCGAGCGGGACACCTTGAAGGCTGAGAAACAAAGCTTAGGAGATCAAACTGTCGAGCTCAAGAAGGCGGCCGAGGAAAATGTGCAACTTCGTGCCCGAGTTGCGATGCTGGAAGGTACAGTCCGTCCTCGGGACGATGAGACTAAAGAGGAGCTTGCTCTTCGCACCCGGGGCGAATTGGTCAGTCATATTCGCGAACTCAACAAGGAACTGCTTGTGATGTTCAAGGATGGGTTCGACAATGCTACCGAGCAGCTCAAGGTACTGAACCCGGGGCTGGTGACTGAGGGGTCGACTCACAACTACTGTGTGGCCGACGGTGAGATCGTATGTCCTTTTAAGGCCGAGGAGGAATTAGAGGAGGAGAATGAGGGTGGTGAGGAGTAGCTCCAGGCAGAGACTTTGTTAAATTTTTGTTGGGCCTGCATGCCCGTATTTTTGTAATGGCCTTTGTGCCTCTCCTTTTGTAATGGCCTTTGTGCCTCTGTTTGGATATTGGCCTTCGTACCCCTTTTAATGAAGTTTTATTGGCCGGTTTTAGCCGTTTCTATCTACTTGTTATTTTCATCGTGCTTGATTGTTTTAACTGTATTTATATTTGAACTATTTTCACTCGACCTAGTTGGGCTCGTCGGTTTAGGGAACCGACGAGGTGGCGGGTTTTATGCCCGCCCTGAGTCGAGGTTGGGTTTTCGATCAGATAATCTAACCTCGGGGCTTGGGCCTTCCCATCGCGAGTTGGGTGCCCTGCCGACGTGGTATTGCGACACTAGGGCTCGTTTTGAGGTGCTCGACGTCGGGGAGGGTTGTGTTCGCCTCCGATGAGTGTTATCATCCTTTTTGTTTAGTGGTGAAGAGCGTGGTTGTACCTTCCATGTCTCCCCGGATTTCCTTTAGCTATAGTATTGTCTAAGTTTTTTTGCGTTCCATGGTCGAACAAGTTTTTTGCCTTGTAGGTTTTCCAAATAATATGCCACGTTGCCCGTCTTGTCTCGGACACAGTACGGGCCTTCCCAGTTGGCGGCCAGTTTTCCTTCTCGTGGGTTTTTCTGGTTTCGTCTGAGGACCAGGCTGCCTACCTGGAACTCTCTTTTTACGACTTTTGCGTCATGGCTTAAAGCTATTTTCTGCTTGAGGGAGATTTCCCTAAGGGCTGCTTCGAAGTGTATTTCGTCGACGAGATCCAGCTTGGTGTCGTACGTTAATTTGAACAGGGTCTCCCCGGTCGTGGAATGTGGCGTTGTGCGGTATGTCCAAAGGACGTTGTGTAGTTCCTCGACCCACGCCCTATTCGCCTCACCGAGTCGGCGTTTAAGTCCGCGCAGTATTACTCTGTTGGCTGCCTCAGCCTGCCCGTTGGTTTGAGGGTGCTCGACAGACGTGAAGTGTTGTTTAGTGCCTAAGCTAGCGACGAAGTCCTAGAATCCTCCGTCCGTGAACTGTGTTCCGTTCTCGGTGATGAGGACTTGAGGTATGCCGAAGCGCGCGAGGATGTTCCGTTTGAAAAATCGGAGAATGTTCTGTGCCGTTATTTTGGCCAAGGCTTCTGCTTCGATCCACTTAGTAAAGTAGTCTACCCCTACAATGAGATATTTGTTTTGATAAGAACCAGTCACGAATGGGCCGAGGATGTCCATTCTCCACCAGGCGAAGGGCCAAGGGGAGGAAAGCGTTTTTAATTCATTGGGAGGAGCGAGATGCATGTCGGCGTGTCATTGTCACTTGTCACATTTCTTGACGTTCTCCTTTGAGTCGTGCTGCACTGTCGGCCAATAGTAGCCTGCTCATAGGGCCTTGCGCGCCAGTGACCTTCCGTCGGGATGCTGGCCATTGATTCCCCGATGTATTTCCCCTAATATGTCGGGGACCTTTTCCTACTCGACACATTTGAGTAACGGGATGGAGAGTCCCCTTCGATAGAGCTTTCCCTCGAGGAGGACGTACGAGCACGCCCTCCTCTTGGTCGCGGCCGCATCTTTGGGATCTGCGGGGAGTTCGTCTTTTGTGAGATAGTTGTAGATGGGTGTCATCCAGCAATGATCGTCACCGATCAAGTTTACCTCGAGCGGAGGTGGTGGTCGTTAGGTACTCGGTCGAGGAAGGATTTCCTGGATTACTGACTTGTTTCTGCCCTTCTTTCTCATGCTCGCGAGTTTTGACAGGACGACAACCCACGTGTTGTGTTCGCGTGGCACGTGTTGGACCTCCCACTTCTCGAATTTTTTGAGTCTTTCTCTTACTAAGGCTAAGTATTCGATGAGGTTGTCGTTCTTAGTTTGGTATTCTCCTCGTCCCTGTGATGCTACGAGTTGAGAGTCTGTTGATATCTTTACTTCCATTGCCCCTAAGTCTTCGGCTAATCTTAGACCTGCGAGGAAAGTTTCATACTCAGTTTGGTTGTGGGAAGTCGGGAAGGCTAATTCCAACGAGACCTCTATCAGAATACCATCCTCATTTTCGAGGATGATTCATGCACCGCTTCCCGCCGGGCTGGAGGCACCGTCGACGAAGATTGAACATTTGTGGGCGTCGTCCGCTGGTGTCGGGATGTGCGTCATTTCTGCGACGAAGTCGGCCAGGATCTGAGCTTTTAGAGCCTTCCTGTTCTCGTATTGGATGTCGAATCTGGTCAACCGAGGAGTTGTTTTATCGATTGGCTCGGAGAGTGCTTTCTTTAGATGGAGCAATGCCTGATCGCATTCGTCGGTCCACTCGAAGGTGGCTTCTTTCCGAAGTAGTTTGAAGAAAGGTAAGGCGTGCTGGGCGGACTTGGCGACGAAGCGGGATAGTGAGGCGAGCACTCCGTTGAGGGAATGGATGGATTTTTTCGACTTCGGGGTCGAGAATTCCGAGAACTCCCGACATTTATCGGGGTTGGCCTTGATCCCACGCTCGGTGAGATAGAAGCCGAGGAACTTTCCTTCCCGGACACCGAACGTACACTTTTCAGGGTTAAACCTCATTTTGCATTGTCTCGCCTTCTCGAAAACCTTGCGGAGGCGTCGCGCGTGGTCGACCTCCTCGTGCGATTTTACGATCATGTCGTCCATGTATACTTCGAGCATGTCCTTGATTTCCCCTTGGAAGACTTTATTCATCATACGTTGGTACGTGGCCCCGACGTTCTTTAGCCCGAAGGGCATTACGTTGTAATAGTAGTTGCCCGTCGGGGTCATGAAGGTCGTATGTCTCTTGTCCATGTCCGACATAAGAATTTGGTTGTATATATGCGTCCATGAAGGACAAAAGTTTGAAACCTATAGAGTTGTCGACCAGTTTATCTACGTTAGGGAGAGGAAAAACATCTTTGGGACAAGCCCTATTAATATCGGTATAGTCAACACACATACGTCATTTTCCATTATTTTTCTTAACGAGGACTACATTAGAGAGTCAGGTTGTGTACTGGGCTTCAGAAATAAAATTTGCCTCTAAGAGGTCTTTTACAACTCGCTCGGCAGCCTCCGCTTTCTCGGGAGACTGTTTGCGCCTACATTGTGCTATGGGCTTAATCGCCCGGTCTAAAGCTAACTGATGACAGGCGACCTCAGGGTCGAGGTCGGGCATCTCTGCGGCGTTCCATGCGAAAAGGTCAGTGTTCTCCTTGAGGCAAATTGCGAGCTGCTTCCTCGTTTCAGCGGGCAGACCCGTACCTATCTTCACTGCTCTGTCGGGGTTGTCGCCCAGTGGGACGAGCTCGAACTCTCCGTCAAGGACCAGGCAGAATGGGTGCGTTGAGGCTTGCCCGTTGATGGGTCTCTGCTCTTCAGCTTCGTCCTCGCCGATGCGGCTGCCGAGATCGATGGCGTTGATTCCCTGGGGAGGTTGTTCTTCGACCCTGGGTTTCTTGTTATTCTTGGTGTTGATTGTGGCCTGTCCTTTTACTGCAGCATCATAACATCTCAGAGCGGCCTCAATGTTGTCGTGGATTATGACCATGCGGCCTAACTTGGTGTAGTACTTCATCTTCAAGTGAATGGTGGAAGGGACCGCAGTCGATTTGGCCAGGATTGGGCGACCAAGGATGCAGTTGTAAAGGGAGGGGCACTCTATTACCAGGAACTGGATCTTGACTTCTCTGGTTGTTTCTTGCTCTCCGAAGGTGACGAGGAGCTTGACATAACCCCACGGCTTTGTTGTGGCCCATTAAATCCTTGGAGGTCGGATCCGACGTACCGGGATAGATTGGTTTTGTCCAGCTTGAGGGTGTTGAATAGGTGGACGTACATGATGTCCAACGAACTGCCTTGGTCGACCTGGATGCGTCAAACGTCAAAGCGTGCCATCTTGGCTCTTATCAGTAAAGGGATGCCATAGTTGGGGGAACCACCCGGAAGCTCCTTTAGGAAAAAAGATATTGGATTGGATTTTCCTCGGTACTTTGTCAATGTCGCCTTCTGTTCAGGCGCGGTCAGCAGGAGTTCGTCGAACTTGCGTTTTACTGAAAGGGCGGCGTTTTCGTTGTTCATCCCTCCCCTGATATGACAAAAGCAGTTGGGAAGTCTTCCTAGGGACTGAGGGTTGTGAGTCGCCCTTATGGTGATGAGTCGGGGAGGATGAAGTCCTCCGGGCGTGATATGCACATGGCCACTTGATAAGAAGAGTCTTCGGGCGATGTGTCCTCGCGAGGTCTCTTCCTTTCTTGCTTTTCGTGCCTGGGAGTTTCGTTCTTCTTAGTGTACTGTTTGAGATGGCCCTTTTGGATCAAGATCTCAATTGCATCCTTCAGGTGGACGCAGTCTTCAGTCACGTGCCCGTGGCTTCTGTGAAACCTGCAATATTTGGATTTGTCCATGTGGGGCTTGGGCGGAGAAGGTTTGGGGAACCTCATCATGCCCTGTTTGAAGTAGAAGTTGATGCACTCGGCGAGGATGCGCTCGCAGGGATCCGTCAGAAATGTATACTCGCTATAGCGGTATGCGGGTCCTCTTCCTTCGCGAGGCTCGCGGGGCTTTTCCTCCATCCGCCTATCTCCGTTCTGGCGGGGAACGTTGAGGTCCTCGCGTTTGGGATTGTCGGTCTCCCTGGTGTTGCGATTGCTTCGAGCGTTGTAGGCGACCTGTTTTTCCTCATATCTAATGTAAGCTTAGGATTTGTGCAGGAGATCGTTCAGGGTGCAGGGAGGTTATATCCCGGTTGCCCTGCTGAGTTCACTTCTGGGAAGGAGCCCTCTCTCGAGGAGGTATTTCTTCATGTGTTATGTAGTGTCCACCTCGACAGCTTCTTGGTTGAATCGCTCGATATACGAGTGCAGAGTTTCATTCTTCCTTTGTACTATGGCTTCGAGGGTCGCCTCAGTCTTGGGATGGCGTCAGGAGGTTGTGAAATGTCTCGTGAACATGGATTTCATGACCCTCCAGGATGTGATGGACTCTGGGGCCAGACTTTTGTACCAGGCCATGACTCCTTTCCTGAGAGTTGTTGAAAATAGTCTGCACTTGAGATGCCCGGTGATGTCGTTGCGATAGTCGAGTATTGCATTAATGTTGTCGACGTGATCGTCGGGGTCAGTGGTCCCGTCGTAGATGGCCAGATTCGGGGGCTTCTCCATGCCCTTAGGGAGTGAAGCCTCCATAATTTCCCGTGAGAGGGGGCAATGTGGGTCCTCCTCGTCGCTCCTCAATGGGGAGAGCTCATCATAGCCAGTTCTCTGGTCGTGTCTCGGTGAAGCCCCTGATCGGTCAGTCTCACGGTGCACCCTTGACCTACTTTTGTTGGGCTCGGGGGAGCGTCCCCGCTTCTTCGCAGCCTCTAGACGTTATATCGTCCTTCGTTTTTGCAGAGGTCGGTCCTCCTATCGGTCAGCCTCCAGGGCCATGATCCTCTCGTGCTGCTGGTAGAGCATGGAGCTAGCCTGATTGAGGGCGTTCACCATAGCAATCATGGTGGCGTCTCCTTCGACGGGCACGAGGATGGGCTGGAATGTAGTGACCGGTGGGTTTTGAGGCTGAGGTTGTTGGTTCCCATTGTTTTCGGGTTCAGGAGACAGGGTGAAGGTATGCCCGTCTCGGGCGTCAGCTTCATGGTATTTGAGATTATCCTCCACCGTGTAGTCGACGAGGGGACGGTGACAGTCGTTAGGCTGTTCTCCGGCCATACTGGAAGGATGAAGTAGTTTTGAGCTTTGATCTTCTGCTGTGGAAGAAGGGGATAACTAGTTTCCCACAGACGGCGCCACTGATCTTACCTGATCAGGAGGGCTTTCCAGCACTTGGATGTGAACAACAAAATGGATGGAATGAAGGGGGTGTACCAGCAAGGCGCTCCGATGCCAAAGTTAATAGAGGTATAGAAAGTGGTAAGCTAGTAGAGTTAAATCAGAATACCTGACCCTTTAGTGAAAAAGGTATTTATAGTGAGCCCACAACGCTGGGCCAAGGTCCTTCTTTGGACTGGGTCAACTAGGCCCAAGGAAGAACTTCCAAGGAACGCGTAAGAAGCGTGAAGACCTAGCTAAGTGGTATGGTCCTTGGTTCAACTGTCCATATCTTTCAGGAGATAATGGGGGACAGTTGGGTGACGTGGCAAGTGGAATGACAGACCTGTTCTTTGTCCGTCTCTGAGTGTGTGCCCGACACATGGAACACGTGCCCGATCATTAAGTAGCTCCACCCGTCCAACAAGAATACTTGCCCGAGCATATGGACGTCTGCTCGACGTATTGGGCCATGGCCCAATACAGTCTGGAGACCCAGTCCGAAACACTTCCCAACATCGCATGACACAAAAGGAGAATGCACATCTCTGAGACCTTTTTTTTTTTGTATTGGGTGATTTGGTATTGACGTGTCTTAGGCTGTATAGAAAATATACGGTGTCAACATTGTCACACAAATTATTAGTAGTAATAAAGTTAAAAATATAAACTTTTTCTTATAAATAGAAAAAATAAATATTTTTCTATAAATAAATACAGAGATGATAATAATAAAATTTGTGCAAATAGAGTGTATCATGGGACATAAATTCTCACAAAATATAACTTTCTTGAATCATGTAAAACTCCAATGATACTACTCCCTCGTTCATTTTTAATCGTCATTTTTTTATAATCTCTTATTCCTTTTTAATTGTCATTTGAAAAGTTTTAGGTAGTATTAGTTACATTTTTATCCCTATATATCTATTATATATAGAATGAGAAAATAAATAAATAATAAATAATTAAGAGTGTTATAGATAAAAGGAGAATTGTTATTTGAAAATTAAGAAGTTATCATCACAAATGACACAATTATGTTAAGGCAATTTTCATTATAGGTAAGACGTTATCATCATAGTTATGTTAAGGCAATTTTCAACTATGTTATTGTGTAAGTGATACCAATAAAAAAAATTTAAATATTAAATTATATATAGTTTAGCTATTTTTTGAAGTCCTATAATACATTGTTCACATAAAATATAACTCAAAAGGACCGCCATTTAAGTAACGACAAGAGAAATGACAGAAAACCTTGAAGAATTGTTTAATATTAACAAGTTGCAAGTCACATGGACAAGTTGAGGAGCAAATTTACAAAGGTGTTCCCTATCGTATACTATTCAAACCGCAAAGAAAGAATTTAAAAAGAGAATTCCAAAACGAAATAGGATGCTTCCTTCTACCATCCTTGCGCTTAACTAGAAAGTCTCACTTACCCTCACTCACTCAATAATTTTCAACTTTCTTCTCTCTATATATACCGTTTTTCCACTCCACTCAGACAAACACACAATCAATCTTATCTTCTTTTCTTCGAAGAAAACCAACTACAACTTCAATTCAAGTAAGTAACCCTTAAATTCTCTAATGGCTAACGCAGATGAAGTTTCCGCTCTTAAACGTATCAAACTGCATCTTCTTGGTGAATTTTCACCGCTTCCATCGCCAATTTCACAACCCTGGAGCTTTGATTTTGATTTTCAATTTCAAACTAACCAAACCACTTCTGATTCTTCAATCTCTATGGATCATTATTTCTCTGATCTTCTTCAAACAGATACACAGATTCCGATCTTTGAATTTGACTCCAAACCTCAAACATCTGAACCTGAGAGCCCTAAAGCGCTAAATTCTCATCCTCAGGAAACAGTAGAGAAGAATCCTCAACTGAAGCGAAAACCGTCGTTGGAAATCGCTCTCCCGAATAAAACTGAATGGATCCAATTCACAAAACCAGATCCGAAACCGGAAGTGGTTTGTAAGAAGCCGGAAGCTGCTGAGAAACAGCACTACAGAGGAGTTAGACAGAGACCGTGGGGAAAGTTCGCCGCCGAGATCCGCGACCCGAACAAACGCGGCTCCAGACTGTGGCTTGGAACTTTTGAAACTGCTATCGAAGCCGCGAAAGCCTACGATCGTGCAGCTTTTAGGCTTCGTGGATCTAAAGCGATTCTCAACTTTCCATTGGAAGTCAACGCCATGGCGGAAGCGGCGGAGAACTCCGTCGAGAACAAAAAACGTTGCCGTGAAGAGGAAGACGACGATGTAGTGGAAGTGAAACCAGTTGTGAAAAAGGAGAAAACGGAGGAATTTGATGTGAACCGTATTAAAGAGATGCCGTTAACGCCGTCAACTTGGATTGGGTTTTGGGACTGTGATTTTAAGGGGACGTTCGGTGTTCCGCCGTTGTCCCCGTTATCTTCCTTTTGTTTTTCACCTCTAGTGGCTGTGTGAAATTTCTATTTTAGGGATCTTTTCTTATTGCATCCTTATTAGAGATCACAAATGTATATTGCATCCAATTATTGAATTTATTCACTATAAATTTCTTTATAACGCTTAAGTTTGAATTTAATTTGAGCTTGAAATATGTATGAATCATTATTAGTTAAATTTTAATTATTTTCTATCTAAAAGGTTTGGATTCTAAAGAATCATATTCATTGGAAATCATCGTTTTTTCTCAAATGAAAAATAAACCATAACACCATAGAGTCAAGGTTCGGTCCCCAATCTTAACTTGATTCCTAAAGTACTATGGGACAGTGATTAGATAATTCCTTATCTCGACACCATCAAATATTTTTCGATTTGTATCTACTCCACTAATCTGAGACTTGCTAAGCCATCACCATGCTACCGAGCATAGACCAAGTGAATCTTCTACCGTGCAATGGAAGATTTATCAATTTTGCCTCAACTATGAAATCCTCAAAATCTTCTAATTCATTCCTTCTGACTAACCCACTACCCCTTTTCTTTCAGATGTTTATCTAATCCCGTTGAAATCTTCCATTACACACACTTCCTGCTTCGATTCTATTATAAATGATCATTCTGACCAAATGATTGTTTTTCTTCTTCCGTCATAGGGGTTAGTTGTAATTTAAATTCAGTTTCATTTGCTTCTTAATTTGTTTGCATTTGAATTTTATTTAGTTTGAACTTATATATAACCTAAAGTTTAGTTCAGTTTGTAACCAAATTCATTGTAACTGTTTTTCAATTTAAGAGTAGAAGTTAGTTATAGATTTTGTTTCTCTTTTCAATAATCTTTTTCTTTTTCAATTCTTGTGCTCAAACAATTGGTATCTAAAGTTTTCGTTTAGATTTAGAAACAAGAAACACGAGTGTACGTGAGGTGTGTGTGATTGGTTTCGGTTCTAAAATTCACAGTGAATTGAAGTTCGAAATAGAAACATAATCACATTTCTGGATTATCAGGGATTGAGAAACACAAGTTTTGGTGAGTTTTAAGGGAATTTGCATAAGAACGAAGATGAACGACATAAATGGTAGCTTGAACACAACTTCCAATATTTGATGAAAAGCATTGAAATTAGTGGATAATTCAGATGCTTGTGTTGTTTGACGCTCAAGATGTTTTTGACCTCGTCAATGACATAAGATGTTGTTCTATATCCATCAGTGTGTGTGGATACAAATATATTTTAGAAGATCGTTGATTCAACGAAGGCAAATACTATGTGGGACACTGATACGGTGCTATGGTGGTGATAAAGTAGTGAAAAAGGTAAAGCTTCAGTTTGTACATAAGTAGTATGAAAACCTCAACATGAAGAATAATGAGAAGGTACCCGATTACACCTGCAAAGTGATTATGATCACAAATAAGATGAAATCTTGTGGAGAAACTCTCTCTGAACAAGTAATCTTTGAAAAAGTATTCAGATCACTTACTCCTCAATTTGATTACATTATTGTAGCAATTGAACACTCTACGAACCTCAACACCATGTGAATGGAATAGCTGCAGAGTAGTCTAGAGGCACAAGAGTTGCGTCTGATTGAGAGAAACTCTAGAAGAGAGGTATAGCAAGCTCTGAAAGCATCTTCTAGTAAAAAGAATCAGAAGCAGTCTTGATCAAAGGCCAAGAATAGACATGGTGGTGGTTATCAGAAGTTAGAAGCCTCAAATTCTGATGAGAATAAACATCAGAAGGGAAAAGAGAAGTTTGACAATAAGAAAGTTCAATGCTACTATTATAAGAAGTTTGATCACTTTGTTGTTGATTGTTAATCAAACAATGAAAGAAAATCAGAAGAAGCAAACATAGCCATATGAGAGTCTAATGATGAACTTATGCTATTGATGGCTTCTGAATCTGATGGTGGATATTTTATAAACTGGTGGTATATGGACATTGGCTGCTCAAATCGCCTAACTGGAAAAAAACAATGACTGATTGATTTTGACTCTAGAAAGACAACAAAAATCAGTTGTGCTGATGATAAGTACCTTAATGCTGAAGGAATGGGAAATTTCAAAGTCAGAGTGAAGAATGACAAAACTGTTCTGATCAAGGATGTTTGATATGTTATTGGCATGAAGAGCAATCTGAGGAGTGTAGGTCAGCTAATTGAGAAAGTTTTCTCAGTTACTGTGAAGGACAATCTCTTGAAGTTTTATGATTCTGATCAGAAGTTGATTATGCCATTTGAACAAAAAAGCAACTGAACATTTAAAGTGAACGTGGAAATAGTTGAAACTAAATGCCTTAGTGTAAAAGGTGACAGTGGGTTGTAGCACAAGAGATTGAAGCATATGAACTAAAGAAGCTTAGGGCATCTGAGTTCTAAGAAGCTAGTACATTGCATTCATAAGATTGTGAAGTATGAGATGTCATATGAGATATGCATTAATCCATCATCAAACCCATTTCGTTCTTCATCTACACAACTAAATACGACAATAATCCCTCTGTGTTTGCGTCGTTTGTTTGCTTTAATTTGAAGATCATGATTATGTACGCACTCAACCTCTCTACTCGCGCACTTTCCATATCGAATATATCAATGCCTGGCTTTGTTCGCATGCTAATTGTCCTTTATATTACGGCGTTATTCTTTGTGAGTCTCCTTTCAGGCCTCTCATGGCCGCTTGAATCTGTCCATCGTTTCATGACCAAACTAGTATTATCCTCCTCGATACGCCTTTTCATAACTCAAACTATGTACAACTGGTGCCAAATATTACTCCTTATTCTCCGATTATGAATAATGGTGACGAGAATCAATTTATTAGACGAGAGGATTTTCTGTTGAAACACTCTGATTCATTTGGGTTTGAGAGCAGTTTATTATCGAAGAGAATGATAATTTACCCTGCCACGACCTCCTCGTGGTGGTATTGGATGGGAAATGTTAAGGGAGATTTTTCACTAGGGAGCATTGATCATTGTAGGACTTCATTCTTTGAGCAACACCTTTATAAGAGACACACCACATATCCACCCAAAACTCTAAGGTAATAGGTGGGTGGGTTGTCTCACTTATAAATGGTCAAATCACCATATTCTTATCCAATGTAGGACAATTTTTCGACACATACTCACACTTGATACATTCTCACCACTCTCCTTCAAGTGTGAGTCCACACAATGATCCCCCTTAAGTGGAAGCTCTTCTTCCACACACTTGTACTACTGTTGACACTCTTCAATGAGACACTCGCCACATCCAGGATACCTACCATGTGGGATACTTTCGATACAAGTAAGTCAATCCCTTACTCGAACCAAATGTTCATGATACCATTTGTTAGAGGAGTTTCACACTAGAGACCATTGATACATTATGTTGGACTAGGCACCTTTGTGAGAAACACACCACTGGTCCACCTAAAACCTTAAGGTGATAGGTGAGTGGGTTCTCCCACTTATAAATGCTCAAGTCAACATATTCCTATCCAATGTGGGACTATTTCCCCACTTACTCACACCTGCTTGTATTATTCCAACACTCCCCTCAACTGTGACTCAACAATGTTCCCTTTTTTTATACTTGTATCGTCGTTGACACATTTACAAGGGCCTTTCAAGGGCATTTCGATACATCTCTTTCTGGGCGTCGATTTCAACGGAACACCACTTCCTGGCCATTTTGATACAAGTTAGTCGATCCCTTTACGAACAAGGCTCTGATACCATTTGTTAGGGTATATTTTTCACTTTGGAGCATTGATCATTATGTGACTTCATTCTTTGAGCAACACCTTTATGAGAGACACACCACATATCCACCCAAAACCCTAAGGTAATAGGTGGGTGGGTTCTCTCACTTATAAATGACCAAGTCATCATATTCTTATCCAATGTGGGACTATTATCGACACATACTCACACTTGATACAATCTCACCACTCCCTTTCAAGTGTGAGTCCACACAATGCTCCCCCTTAAGTGGAAGCTCTTCTTCCACGCACTTGTACCTCCGTTGACACTCTTCAACGGGACACTCGCCACATCCTGGATACCTACCATGTGGGATACTTTCGATACAAGTAAGTTGGTCACTTAATTGAACCAAATGCTCATGATACCATTTGTTAGAGGAGTTTCACACTAGGGACCATTGATACATAATGTTGGACTAGACACCTTTGTGAGAGACACACCACTGGTCCACCTAAAACCTTAAGGTGATAAGTGAGTGGGTTCTCCCACTTATAAATGCTCAAGTCAACATATTCCTATCCAATGTGAGACTATTTTCCCACTTACACACATTTGCTTATATTATTCCAACACTCCCCTCAAGTGTGACTCCACAATGTTCAATTTTCAAGGGCATTTCGATACACCTTTTCCCGGGCGTTGATTTCAACAGAACACCACTTCCTGAGCATTTTGATACAAGTTAGTCGATCCTTTTACGAACAAGCCTCTAATACCATTTATTAGGGGAGATTTTTCACTAGGGAGCATTGATCTTTGTGGGACTTCATTCTTTGAGCAACACATTTATGAGAGGCACACCACATATCCATCCAAAACCCTAAGGTAATAGGTAAGTGGATTCTCTCACTTATAAATGATTAAGTCACCATATTCTTATCCAATATGAGACTATTATCCACACATACTCACACTTGATACATTCTCAACAGGGAACACTAGTTTTTGGAGCCAAAGACCATCGTGGTTTGGTTCTTTAGGGAAGACGAGAGTATTTTCATTCAGATACTATAAAGGAATACAATCTCTATTTTTTCACCGAAGAGGATTCTTCTCGTTGTCGGAGTCAAGTGTTAGGTGCAGCGACGGAGGAACCTCGTGACGGAGGAACAAACCAATAGCAAGTCCAATTTTCTTAAGATCATCAGCGACAGTATTCTCATCGAGTCGTTTAATATATGGTGATCCCTAAGAATTACCCTCGCTGGAGAGATTCAATTGTCGACGATGACGATAACGACAAGATGAGAAAATAGGCTGAGAATTGAATTACGGTATTAATGAATTTTGAAGAGGACATACGTGTGCCAATATGTGAATTTTTGAGAAAATCAAAGAAAAATAGAAAGAGTGAGAGAGTTGCATTTGATAAATTAAACTTACAACACGATAATGAGCTCAAATTGTTAGAATTCTTACTTAACTACAAGCAAAATTGTGCAAGTTAAGGTATGGTGTTATACATTCATGATAGTAGTAACTAACTTTTAAGACCAACTTTAGTGCTGGTTTTTCCTTGGTTTTTCATGTGAGTTCTCCAGGTGCCACATAAACTTTTTGGACACCCTGGCAAACGTAACAAAGATATCAACGACTATTTGCTGAAACCAAACAATATTTTATTCATTTGCCACCTTATTTAATTCATTCACCTTATTTTCTAGTTGCTGAAAACAAACAAAGATAGCAACGTTCAACGACTAGATGCCACCTTATTTTATTCATATGTTTCTTTATTTTTTAGATGAAAACTAGTAGTTCAACGGCTAGTTGTTTTTTTTTTCTTTTCAATTTTTTTTTTATAAATATAGGTTATATCTAAAATATCACCAACACAAATTTTCTCCCACTCTTATTTTCTCTTCAATTTGAAATTTCTCTCTCACAATTTCATCATTTTATTCTTAAACTTTTAATTTTTTTCGACAAATTATTCTCAAATGGATCCTAATCATTTTCATTTTCAACAATATTTCTTCAATTACATGCAAAATTATCAAAATCCTTACCCTCAAAATGCTCAAATTCCATCGGTGCCAACAAATCCCGCCATATTTCTTCTGTCACCAAACAATCCAAATATGTTTCCTAGACCTCAAATGAATTCTAATAGTATGGAATTCTCTACTTAAGTTCCACCATTTTCTACTCAAGTTGGTATCGAAAAAGAAGAAAGGTTTGCCGTTAAAAAAAATCTCAAGAGCAATTTACAAGGGATGATGATATACTACTTATCCAATCATGGATCAATGTTTCAAAGGATCCAATGTGGGGGTTGATCAAAAGGCTGAGAGTTTTTGGTTAAGAATCGCTGCTAGTTATAACCAATATCGTGGGCAATTGCGGGAAAAGTCAGGGGACAATTAAAATGTCGATGGCATCAAATAAATGGCATGGTTAAAAAATTTGTTGGGTGTTACAAAAATGTTGTTAAAGGAAAGAAAAGTGGGATCGGAGTTGGATATCATGTCAGAAGCACATGTTTTTTCTTACTCAGGATCAAGGTACAACATTCAATCTTGAGTACGTATGGCGATTGTTAAAAGATGAAGCTAAATGGTGCATTGTCGGAGAATCGATTGGAAGTTCTTCAAAAATAACAAATACTTTTGATAGTATGGCATCATCGGAGAACCCAAATACAACTTCAAGTTATGAGTTTAACTCATCATCACCAATGAAGCGTCTAATGGGACAAAAAGCAGCAAAAAGGAAGGATAAGGCATCGAAAATTCCAAATGCAACGCAAGTTGCAAGGAATAAAAGAGCAGAATGCATGGAAAAACTTGCACAATGTAAGGAGGACGAGATAAAATTAAAGGTAATACAAATCTTGCTAAACGACACTTCTACTATGAGCAATATTCAACGAGATATTCATGAAAAATATTGTAATAAGATTAAAAAAAATATGGAATGTAGTTAATATCACTTATGTAAAATGGTCATTAGTACCACTTTATTTTATCAGCACCTATGTAAAATGGTCATTAGTACCACTTTAAATTAAACTAGCCGTTATTCAAACTAGCCGTTATTCAAACCATTATATATACTACCACTTATGTCATTATTATATCATTCTCATATTTTATCACATATCTCTAACTACAATGGATTCAGACAATTCAGATAATAACGATCAAGAATTTTGGGCGTTGGTTGAAGAAGAATTTATGGACGACAGTGATGAAGAACAACAACTTCAGAATTTTGGGAGTTCTTCTAGGCGAAAGAGATGAACAACTATAGATTGAGGTTGCGAAGAGGGGCCCAATCGATTATTCAACGACTACTTCTCGAAAAACCTAGTATACACAAATGTTCAATTCTGAAGAAGGTTCAGAATGCATAAGCATGTGTTTCTTCGAATTGTAGACGCCCTTGACAATTATGATGAATATTTCCAAATGAGGGTCGATGCAACTGGTAAAATGGGTCTTTCACCATTGCAGAAATGTACAGCTGTTATTCATATGCTGGCATATGGGTCTCCTGCTAACCTTGTAGATGAATATGTTCGAATCGGTGAAAGCACTTCAATTGAGTGCTTACAAAGATTTGTCAAGGACGTGAATGTTGTATTTGGGGCTGAGTATTTGAGAAAACCTAACAACATTGATGTTGAACATCTTTTACAAATGGGAGAGTCATGTGGCTTTCCAGGTATGTTAGGTTCCATTGATTGTATGCATTGGGTATGGAAAAATTGTCCTGTTGCATGGAAGGGACAATTTTGTCGAGGTGATCAAGGTAAGCCCACAATCATGCTTGAAACGGTGACATCGCAAGACTTATGGATTTGGCATGCTTTCTTTGGTATTGCAGGTTCAAACAATGACATTAATGTGCTAAACCAATCCAACGTGTTTAACGATATTTTGAAAAGGACATGCTCCCAATGTGCAATATACAATCAATGGGAAACCATATAATATGGGATATTATTTAGCAGATGGTATATATATATCCTGAATGGGCTACATTTGTCAAGACCATTTCAATGCCACAGGGAGAAAAGAAAAAATTATTTGCTCAACATCAAGAATCGGCTAGAAAAGATGTGGAGCGGGCATTTGGAGTGCTTCAATCTCGATTTGCAATTATACGTGGTCCAGCGCGTGCTTGGCACATGGACACCATCAAGCATACTATATATATCTGCATCATATTGCACAACATGATTGTGGAAGACGAACGACATACATATGGAGGTAATTTTGATTACTCTTATGATAATGGGGATATCAACAACTCAACAACTGAAACATTTAGCGGTCCTCATCTGAATCTTGCAACAAAACTACAAAGAAGAGC
The DNA here is from genome assembly GCA_963966055.1 of Lathyrus aphaca. Lineage (NCBI taxonomy): Eukaryota > Viridiplantae > Streptophyta > Magnoliopsida > Fabales > Fabaceae > Lathyrus > Lathyrus aphaca. Next base: position 481,190,133 of record OZ014522.1, read on the forward strand.
AAGTATTCGTGAAAAACAAGTCCATCGTCAACTTTAAGAAGATCTAATAGAATATATTTGGGAACATTTTGGACATGAAGATGATGAAATTTAAGTTTGATTAATTATGTGATGTTATTTATTTTTATTGTTTTTAATTATTTATTATGTATTTGAGATTAATTTTAATAATCATTTTAGATTATAAGTTTAATTTGAGTTTTATTTATTTTATATCAATTTTAATTTAAATATTTAAAATTATTATTTTAATTAATTTAAAATTTAATATGAATAATATATTAATATATAAAGTAAAGTTGTGGACCCAATATGAGTTCTTCAGAATTGTATCATTGGAGTGAAAAACTGAATAAATTATTTGAATAAATTATTTCAAGCTGACGTAACTTAATAGATTCCACTAGAAATTCAAAAATGAGTTCACGCTTGGAGATGCTATAAGAATTTCTTATAATCGATTCTATCATGTCAACTTCTAATCGTCCATATCACAATAAAACCATCATGGTGTGACCACGTCTCGCACTTGTAATCATTTTGTATATTTTATTTTGGAGTCATCCCTTCACTAATGTTTTAGTGTGTTGTAAGCAAAATTAAAGAAATAAGTATAGGACAAACCTATCCCACCAAAACAACTGCATGGTGATGTGGAATAATATTACTTAAACATGACATAATTGCTTTAGAAGATGATAACTATGGATCTCTTCGTCCTACAATATTTATTGTATTTGATAACATTACATATTAAAATAAATATATAAATAAATAATAAAACTATAATAATTATTTTATTTTATAATTTATAATTTATAATTTTTTAATATATATATTTTTGTATCATAATAGAAAATGGAGAATAACAAATTGAATGTGAAACTCAAAATAATTATTAGATGGCCAAGTAGAAAAATCCATTAACAATTAATTTGTTAATCTGAAAGTATTTTCTCTAATAGTTTTTCTTTAATTGTTCGATAAGATTAATAAATATTTTGTTGTTTCATTTATATTTTAGATTTTTTGATAAAATTTGATTGTTGCTGATGGTAAATTCAATATGTTTAATAACTACAAATATTCACAAATATCATTAATAATTATTAATATTTATAAATATTTTATTGATTAAAATAAAAAATTATAATGGTGATAGTGACTCATAAAAATAGTAAAAATAGTAAGTTTTAGTAATAAAATTCATTGAAATTGGTAAAATTACAAATATCACTCTCATTGTTTCTTTAGACACCATTACAAAATTCATTTATATCTTAGATCATTCGATAAATGTTGGTTGTTGTCGATATATCATTGTTATTATAAAATCAATAATAATTACAAATATAAAAAGAATTATGTAGCGAATCACCAATATGATAAATCTAATATATTTAATAACTATAAATATTTATGAATATCACTAATAACTATAAATATTTATAAATATTTTGTTGATTAAAAAAAAGATATTGTAGTGATAGCGTCCAGTAAAAATAATAATTATCAGTGGTGTACATAAATCATTTTAATAAACCGAGCTTTGTTAATCTGCTAATAAAATAAATTAATGTGAAGTATATATAATTAATATCATAGTGGAAAAATTAAACTAAAATGAGGCCTTGCTTCCAAATATTTTTTATTAATTCAAAATGGTTGAAGCCTTTAAACCAATTTATGTTTAAAGAATTTAAGTTCGATTTATTAAAATTAATGTAAAATGTGATTTTTTTCCCTTGAATATATTTTTTTGTTTAAAATATTAGTGAAATCTTGTCAAGATGTTAGGTTTGAATTTTGTTAGTACTATTAATATATTAATGTTTTAATACTAATTATTAATATATTATATACTACATATTTTTTAATGTTAATTACTAATATACTATATATTACATATTATTTTAATATTAAGAAATGTTAACGATATTCTAATGATATTTTATAAGACCTTAATAAATATTATTTATTTATGAAAATATAAATTTAATGTTCGAAATTTGAAATGACTAATTTTTGTTTGAATTATGAGCTATGCATGAGCATTGAGATGGTGGAGAATTGTTTGACTTTTGAAATTTAACGATTTATATTTTGTAAATACTAAAAGCAAAAACAATGTTCACTGCACTGCATTGCAGAGATTAAAAGACTACTTATCCCTTCTAATCATAATTTGCCTTATCTCAAATTCAATAAAGGATAAATTTTCACTTGCAAAGTTATCAAATGCAATTTTAATTACAAAATCAAACCAAAGGAAATTATAACAAACCAAAATGAAAATCATTATAATTGAGTTAGAATTAAAGGTTTGATCAAAGTCAGACCAAATAAAACATCATTTCATAACAAAGAGTAAATTATAAGTGTTTGAAAATAACAATGCTATATACTAAATATCCAAAAAAAACAATAGTTATTTATTATTAAACACAGAAACAAAATATTCAGTATATTCCTCTACCGCAACCTTCTCGCTTATAGTATAAAAAGATGTTTACTACTGTCACATATCGTAGTAAACAGTAAACAATATGTTGTATTCGTTATTGTCATTCTCTCGGTATTATACTTGGCATGTAATGGATCATTGTTAGTCCACCTGCATTACAAATCAACGTTTTAAGAAATGAATATTTAGAGCCTAAAAAATGCATTGTTAATCCAAGTATAAAGTTCTCCTTGCATCATGGCTGCAATGGTATGCAAAATTAACCAATCCTTTGCATTAACGAATCCAAAATTCTTAGTAAGCTCTTTCTTAAGAAACAAATTCACAAACCTGCAGGTGTAAAGCTTGAAAGCATAAAAGTTATAAAACCCTTGGATAAATACAATAATTAAAATAACATTACGGATGTATATCAAATAAAAGCTAAATACGAATCCAAAATTCTATGATTTATGGATGTTTATCAAATAAAAGCTAAATACGAATCCAAAATTCTATGATTTATGGATGTTTATCAAATAAAAACTAAATACAACAATTAAAATAATAATATTATACCAAATTAGGAGTTGTGTTACGAGCAACCAATCAACCAAGCAAGCCTACAAGCAAAATATATATAAAAAAATCAATTCTCAATTGATATATAATAAGCTATGTAGCCTACACAAGAATTTTAATCATTTAATAAGCAAATTCAACATCCTAATTAGAATTTTAAAAAGTCCAACAGAGCATGGACCGGAAGAAAAAAAACCTTTCAAGAACTAAGAAAAAGAAAACAACTAATGTGTCAATTAGATTGTCTCCAAAACTGATAAAAATCAAACTTTTTCAACCAATTATTTATAATACACTTCGACAGATCTCAAGTTATATCTCACGAAGTGTCATGGTTTCTTATTAAAACACTTTGCACTTCAATTCCGATAATGACTTGAAAATATGCATAATGTGACAAGCATAAATCATTCGAGAAGAACTTGATTTCCCCCTCCTCCAAAGTCTCTAAAAAGGGTATTAAATGTATGGTGAAACTGCTTGATATCCTCTGAGTCTCAATTCATTCTTACCTAGGGGCTTCTTAGTTGAATTCTCCCTAGATAGAAGATCCTTGCATCTCTCTCTCTCTCTCTCTCTCTCTCTCTCTCTCACTAGTGGAAATCATCTATATGATGCCCTTTAACTTTATGATATTTGAGCCATCTATTAGAGTTTCTCCCTATCGCCTATTTTCTTGGCATAAGAGAGGTGAAATGACCCTAATATGATATATTTAATGTAGTATTTGACATCTGTGAGTGTTTAGATACGTGTGTTGAACAATTGACTTCAAATACAAGATAGTGGGTTGAATTGTGATATATGGATTTCAAACAATTTTAAAAAAAATGCTTGATTTAAAAAAAGAAATAGAAGCAAAGATTAAGCATCGAAATAGATAGATGTCGCTACGTGAAAAATACATAGTCACCACCGAACTTTATTGATTCCAGAGAAAAGAGAAAATATCGATAAAACCCTTTAAGCTGAAGAAAATGGTCGTCGCAATCAAATTCGGGTTTGGAAGTCGGTTATGCAAGGGGAATGTATTAGCACCTCTCACATCGGTTGTACTCAATGGGAACGATTTTGATTGTTCATGCGCTAATGAGTGTTATTATCTGAAGGTTACTTGCGATTGATTTTAATTAAGAAAAAAGTTTTTAATTATTGTGCTCGCCAAGATTTTGAAATTATGTGCCTACTTATTCCCATAGTGTATAATGAGAAAATCAGAGTTTCGTAGTTCGTGGAGTAGAAAATAAGTGTTTTTTGATTGTTTTTATTGAACAATATTAATGTTCACATTCTATCAGTTAAATGTTGCTTGTATACTCGCATGTGGGAGACTTAATTGTTTGTTTGTTTGCGGTAAAATGGACGCACTTGTTTCACATTCTAGCAGTTAAATGTTGCTTGTATGCTCGCGCAATGGAGGTTTAAGCGCTGTTTGTATTGCGGTAGAACGAAAATAATATGTCCTTTATGAAAGGTTTTGAATGCACTAAGGCAAAAAAATGATTTTGATGGGGGTGTGATTGATTTTAGATTTGAGGAAATATTGTCTTGATTTAAATTACACTGAAGCCTATGAGCGGAGGCGAATACTTTGAATAACTATGGCCTATGTCCCGTATTCAAAGATACTTAGAACAAGGATATGAATAATCCCTTTCATTCTTCTTTGTTACTTAAGGCTTGTGGCACACAATTCATATCATATTTTTAAAGTGTTTTTGAGTTTATTTGCAAAAAGTTTTTAGTTTTAAATGAACAAGGAAAAGGGAATGAATATGTGAATGGGATGAAACACCATGTCATCATGCATTGGTTCTAGGGTTTTCAAGAGGTGAAATGGTGGATGATTGATCTAAAGGATCAATTAAGTGCAAGTCAAAGATCTAATCTAATTTAAATTATCAAGGGACTTGTGATCACTCAAATGGATGAAAATCTAAGGGAGCATGCAATTGGTCTTGAAAGAGGGATTGAAAAATTTTAAATCACAAATGTAATTAATTGATCAAAATAAATTTGATCAACCAATAAATGAGACAAACATGCCAAAAAATACATATAGTATAGCACATGAAAATATGAAAAATAAATCAAAGCATTAAGAATTTAAAATAATCATGTCAAATCTAATTTCTAATCAACCACAAAATGAAATTAAAAAAAACAATTAAATTCAATTAAAAGTTTATCATAATTAATTTAAATTAGAAATTAAATTCTAACAAAATTAAATCCAAATTAATGAATTTTATCTATTAAAAAAAGTATAATTTAATGTGTATTTTAAGGGTTAAAAACAATGTCAAAAGAAAAAAAATAGTAATAATAATTAAGAAAAAAATATTTTCCAAGTCAAGGGTGAAAAAATTTGCTTACAGTCAGAGTGAGGTTTATCTATTGTTGTTGAGTGATTATGTATAGTTAGAGTGGGGTTGTACATGAATTTTTATATGCCATGCATCATATGTGGTGTTGTTGTGAAAGAGGCATGTTCGTTAGTTAAGAGTGAGAACTAATGACTTGTCTCAAGCCTTGACTAGGGGCATAAAGCTCAAAATAGGGGCTCAGGGTTCGTAGAGATTGGGACCTGGTTCATATGAAGAACCAAAAGTTGAGCCAGTACCACATGCATACAGAGTTGAGTGGTGAGTCCGGTTTAGATTGGAGACCAGGAAAAGTTATATATACAATTAGGGTTTGGTAAAATAAGAAATCCACATTAGATATAATAAACTCAATAATGTTTACTCGTCGGTTAAATATCAAAACCAAGGGGAAATGTGTTTTTCCCATTTAATAATTCCAAAAGGTCATCGTTGGGGATCGAACCCACGACCCTTTACACCTTTCCCGTAGGTTTTATTAAAAACCAAGAGATAATATGACATGCTTTTTATGACGCCCTTCGTTACCTCGCTTATGAAACTGGGGCAACACCTTGTTTCTAAACGAGGTTAAATATATTATTTGTAGTGGTACATCCATCTTCTCCCATATCCCTATAGACTTTTGATACGTAAATTTCTTCCTACTTACAAATGTCATTGCACTCCTTATTAAGAGCAAATTCAAGCTTTCTTTGGACATACCGATGTTTTTCCTCAAAACCCTGCTTACGCTTAAAAATATTTCCAAGCGTCTCTTTATTAAACTCATAAACATTTACATGAACATTATACAAACTATAAGGAACCACATGAAGATCTTTCCCTTAAGCATTATGAACAACACTAGGAAAATATTTATGAGAAACCACACATCTTAAAGGTAGCTAATCCTATCTCCAGGTGGGAAGAGATTGAGTGCATTTCTGATTTCAGAAATGCATCTTTGGACACACTTTTTTCCTCATTGAAACACACCCCAACTAAGTCTCACCCTATATTTTTTTCCAAAATTTATTTTAGAGAAGCTTCTCTGGACTCACCCTATCAATTTATTCATATCTAGACACTCGATGACTTTTTCGGAAATGCATTTTTATATTTGTGAAGTAGGAATTTAAAAATACGTCACTTTTGCATAGTAATCAATTCCAATTATGCATTTTTAGAACAACAAAACATGATTTTTAATAAAAACAAAACTCTGCATGATCAAACATTGTTATTTTCTGCCTATTTGTGGTTGACATTAACTTTGGTAAAACAACATGACAATGACATGTTGGACAAGATGTCCTAACATGCTGAATAGCATGTTCTATAGCAGGTTTTGCAAGATGTCAGATAAGATGTCCTAATAGGGTTATTCGACATCTTTGTCTGTTACAGTTTTGTAAATTGTTATTTTATGTACAAATCACTATATATTCATTTGAATATTATGTGATCCTAGATGACATCCAAGAGTGAATATTTTCAGAGATTCAGTTTGCAATTGAAGATTTGAAGTTTGTTAATCAAAGAGACATTTTAGGAAACTAAAGATTTAAAAGTTTCTATTTTCTTGGAGAATATTTTGCAGATTTTGTGCAACCAGAATTGTTGAGATTTGAAGCTCCAAATCCAGTCAGATTTATAGTTATAAATAATATGGATTAACCCTAGTTTTCATTAAGAACAAATACTAAAAATAGTGAGTATTAGGGTTTGCTCTTTGTGAGCCTCTCTTGTGTCGAGTTGATGCTAAGAGAAGAACTGTTTTATTGAGTGTAAAGTGTTGACCACTCTTAAGCTTTTAAGCATAGAGTGAGTGTGATCATGTGGTGATTGTTAGGAAATTGAGAACGGTCTCATACCTATGAGTGTCTTAGTTAGAAATGTAGTGCAAGTAGTGATTAATTGTCAAGTTGGAAACCAGAGGTTGTTTCACTTCGAATTAATATTATTTAGTGTAATTCATTCATGGCTTGGAAGTCCCCAGAGTATGTGAGTTGCACCGATCTGAGTTAATAATTGATTGTGTGTTCTTTACTTATTGCAACTCTATTTTGTGTTCATATTAGTTATTGTGCACTAAAAGTTTATATTAGTTGTCTACATATGTCATAGGACATCTGAGATCTTCTACACCAGAATTTCAAACACTATTACCATTTTTTTATCAAAACCCTTACAAAAAAAATCCTTTCATTATACAATTGTACCCTCTAATTTATTAATCACCTTTCTATTTAATCATATGAGTGTCTATATATATAGCACACTTCATCACGCATAAAATGTTTCAACCTTTCTTGATATATAAATAGAAATTGTGTCATTCCATGTATTTAAATTCATCTTCGCTCTCACATTACTTCTCATTCTCTCACACATTTGGATGTTGCACTTATAACCTTTCAGGCCAGCATCGCTCCGTTGCATCATAATTATTGCTCAAGCGTAATGAAACACAACCCCACCACCTTATCTTCTATTTCTAGTTCTCAATCGAACAAGTTTAAATTATAATAGTTGGTAAAATATCTTTCCTTTATGTCCTCTTTACTTTTTAAATTGAGTATTCCTTTCTATATTTTAATATTTCATCCAGTACAAATCTCATTAAGATAACATAATTTTTCATGTTAAACTTTTATCCTCCTGATTTCATTTTACATAATTTGTACCCCTTAACACTTTCAAGATATATAACAAATGAAAACATAATTTCCAAGCCCTAGTATCAAACTTGTCTGGCCTAATATATATAAATGCCAAATCTAAAAAATATTCCAGTTGCTTACTAGTTTCCAACTCCAAAATTTATTGGTGTCTTGAAGACTATTCTTGAGGATGGATATCTTTTTATCAACTAAAGTGTACTAGCAACAACTCACCCTAAAAACTCTTTAGTAACTATTGAGAATCGGTTATAAATCAATTAGTCATAATTGTAAATTATATTATTACCTATTGTGTATACCTATTTTACATATAAATATACATCACGTGTGATCATATTCGACACACAGAAATACAATCATAACATGGTATCAGAGCCTAGTTTAAGATCCGTTGGGTCACCCCGCTATCAGGCCACCCACCATTTAGTTCCACGCTCCAGACGTTCAATCATGGTCGTGAGAGGGGGTGTTAAGAGTCACATATCAGACAATATATAGCCTTAACATGTGGTTATAAGTGGGAGAAATCCTTACCCTACCAACCAGTTTTGTAGGGTTGAGTTAGGCTCAACCATATTCCTAACAGGTGGCACGTGGTCTGATTGTTTCTCAAGACCTTACACATCAACGTTTGGGTCATCCTAGTCTTCATAAAATGCGTATTTTAGTCCCTGGTTTTTTTAGGCTTTCATATTTTGAGTTTCAGTCGTGTCAATAAGGAAAAACATACTCGTAATACTTACTCTCAAAGAGTAAGTAAAAGTTTTGCATTACCTTTTGCTTTAGTTTATTCTGATATTTGGGATACTAGTCTTGTGAAGTCTACCTTAGGATATTACTACTTTGTAACTTTCATCGATTATTTCTCAGGATGTAATTGGTTATTTCTAATGAAAAATCGTTCAGTTGTTTTCCTTATATTCCAAGAGTTTTATGCTGAAATTAAAAACCAGTTTAACACTTCCATTAAAAAATTACGTATTGATAATGCTCGTGAATATATGTCATCCCGGTTTCAATATTTTTTTAATATCACAGAACTATTCACCAATCATCATGTGCTCATACACCACAATAGAATAGTATTGTTGAACGGCAGAATCATCATTTAGTTGAAACCACACAGACTCTTTTACTTCACCACAATGTACCTTATTGTTTTTGGGGTGATGATCTCCTCACAGCGTGTCACCTTATCAACCGAATGCCTTCATAGGTCCTTCACGACCAGATTCCATACTCTATCTTGAATCCACAACATGACCTTTACCCCATTCTGCTTCGCGTCTTTGGTTGCATATGCTTTGTTCATGATCTTAGTCTAGGTAAAGACAAACTTTCTTCCAAATCCCTAAAATGTATTTTTCTAGCCTACTCACGTATACAAAAAGGATATCTTTGTTTTTTTCCTCAACTTCAATGATACATTGTTTCCTCTGATGTTACATTCATTCAAGGTCCCCCATTTTTCTCTGTCTCTGTGTCACCTAATGAGACTTGTAACTTAGATGCTCAAGATATCCCTTTTGTCAACCCTATACCCATTAAACCTTCATTGAAAGTCTATAATCGACAGACACCCCGTCGAAAGTTAGAGATGATATTAATCCACCAACACTACCTTCTGCTCCAAATGTTCTTCCAACTACGCCACCTGAACTTGACCTCCCAATAGCATTACAAAAATGTATTCGATCGCATACTCCAAATCCTAAATATGCATGTGTTTTCAATTATGACCGTCTTTCTACTTCCTATGTGTCTTTTGTGTCTGATTTGGATTTTGTGTTTATTCCTAAGTATACATGTGAAACTATGTTTGATCCCAATTGGCATTAGGCGATGGTGGAAGAAATGATTGCATTACATTCAAATAAAACTTGGGATATTGTTACTTTACCTTTCGACAAAACTATAGTAGGATGTCAATGGATTTATATAGTGAAGGTTGGACCAGATGGTCATATTGATAATTTCAAAACTCGTTTGGTAGCCAAAGGATATACACATATATTTGGCCTTGATTATAGTGACACTTTTTCTCCAGTGGCCTAGATTAGTTTAGTTCGTCTCTTCCTTGCAACGATTGCTATTAATCATTGGTTGTTTCATCAATTAGACATTAAAAATACCTTTTTACTTGGAGAATTAGAGGAGGAAGTATATATGGACTAACCTCCTGGTTTTACCGTTCCTGGAAATTCTATACTTGTTTGTCGGCTTCGTCGATCTCTATATGGGTTGAAATAGTCTCCACGCGCTTGGTTTGGTCGCTTCAGCTCTGCCTTGATACAATTTGGGATGACTATATGTGAATCAGATCACTCAGTTTTCTTCCTTCATTCCTCCACTGATTAACGCATCTTTCTCGTGGTCTATGTTGATGACATTGTTATCCTGTAAATGATACAGAGGGTATCCAAAGACTCAAAACTCATCTTTTCAACAACTTTCAGACAAAAGACTTAGGTCTACTCAAATACTAATTGGGTATTGAAGTTGTTCAATCCTCATTAGGCATTGCAATTAACCAACGTAATTATGCATTAGATATCCTCAATGAAACTGGTATGCTTGATTGTCATCCAATTGATACTCCTATGGATCTCAACATCAAGCTTCTTCCGGATCAGGGGGAGTTTTTGAAAGACCCGAGAAGATATCGACGTCTAGTAGGTAGACTCAATCATCTTACCGTCAACAGATTAGATATTACTTTTGCAGTGATCATTGTGAGTCAATTTCTGAATTGTCCTTGTGATACTCATTGGAATGTAATTATTCTGATTCTCAGATATATAAAGAATGCACCAGGAAAAGGCTTATTATATGAAAATAATGGTGATGCTAAAATCATATGTTATTCAGATGCAGATTGGGATGTATCACCGTCGGATAGAAGATCCACTTCAAAATATTGTGTTCTTATTGGATGAAATATAATCTCATGGAGAAGCAAGAAAAAAATCACAGTTGCATTATCTAGTGTTGAAGCTGAATATCGTGATATGGCAGCAACATCAAAGGAACTTGCGTGGCTTAAGAATTTACTCTCAGAACTTAGGTTGGAAGATTTGTAGGACACAAGACTTATATACGACAATCAAGTGGCACTTCACATTGCTTCCAATCCGGTATTCCATGAATGGACCAAACACATATAAATAGATTGTCACTATGTGAGAGAATAAGTATTGTCAAGCGAAATAACCACAAAGTTCACCAATCTGGAGATCAATTGGTCGATGTGTTTACCAAATCTCTTAAGGGTTCTCAAGTGAATTATATATGTAACAAGCTCGGATCATACAATATATACGATCCGGCTTGAGGGAGAGTGTTAAGAATCAGTTACAAATCAATTAGTATTGATTTACATTCAATTAGTAATAAGTGTAAATTATATTATTATCTATTGTGTATACCTATTTTACATATAAATATACAACATGTGTGATCATATTCGACACACATAAACACAATCAAACAGTAAATATGCTTCTTCATGTAACCCACTCCAAAATAATTATATTCATACGTTCAACTAGACTATTTTGTTATAGTGGGTCAATTAGGATTCTAAGCCTCTTTATACCTTGTTTTAGTAGGGTGCTTTGTTTTGATAATAATCGTCAAAAGGAGATTGCGGTTTTTATTTGGTTGATCGCGTGCTGGAGTATTTGGTTTCTTAGAAATCAAATATTATTTAATGATGCTTTTTTTGACCCGGAGGCTATTTTTTTCAGGTTTATCTTCTATTCGTGGTTATGGTTACCAAAGAAGTTTAAACATTATCCAGATTGCTTTATTTATGATTGGTTCAATCATCCTACTGAATTTTTGTGATATTGTATAGTTTCAGTAGGTTTTGAACTTGCTCTGTGCTGGTTTTTGTTTAGTGGGTTGGAGTACCCCTAGTACTCCCTTTAATATACATCTTTTGATTATAAAAAAAAACTTATTTTAGGAAAAAAAACATTAAACTTCTCTTGAAAAACTCGAATCCATTGTTGGTCCTTAAAAATTTTAGTTTAGTTCTAAATTTATTTCTTATAATAGTATTGTACCGGTCTGCTTATACCGTAAAGTAATTCATCCTTACACGCTTCGTGTTTTGCGTACTATGTACCTGTATGCTGATACTTACACCTGCTATCCATTTTACATAAGGAGAGCTTTGCACTCCTTGCATAAGACCCCGAAGAAAACTTGTAGAAAAAGAATTATACGGCATGTTGAAGAGGTGGCGATAGCTCGTCCAACCTCATCATTGGCTTAGGTTAAGAACGAGATGTAAATATGACATTAATAACCACACACATCCATAACATAACTAACGGTTTTGGTGAATTTTTCATGTAAAGAGTTAAGCACATGAATGATATTTATGACCATTAAACTCATTCAAAGGAACCTCATTTAATGGTTGTTACGATTATTACATACATAACATTAATCCAGTGACGATTATAACTACCTGTGGTGAAAAGACAAGCTGAGTTATAAAAGGGTAGGAGAGAATTGGGGAAAGACATTTCTTAGATCTAGGGTTCTTATCAAAAGACACACATAAACAAGAAGAAAGGAAAAAATAATTAATAACTTATAACTCTAAAGTCATAAGTGTAGTTTTCTCTTGGATGAGTTCTGTATAGATTTTGTATAAGATTAACATGTATAGGTTTTTGCTTATGCGTCATTAAAATTGTCACTTCATATATATGTGCAAAGACATACTAAGAACCTTTTCTTGTTACATGAATGTTGTAGTTTTGAATTAAGGCCTTGGACTACTGCTACCAATTACTACAACAATGCTTTATGGCTCAATATCTATTGTTATTAATGAACAATTAATTAAACAGAAGAAACTAATTATATAATATTGTAAAGTGCACCAAATAGAAAACAAATTTTATGAACCATAGAGAAGTCTAAAATTTAATAATGAAAACAATCACTACTAGGATGCAGATTTGGTAGTCCATTATAGATATGTGCAACTATGTTACATATAAATTTAGCAAAGTATTCAATAGTTAAATCTATTCTTCAAATACCATTCTAGATATTAAATACTTGTGTGTTTTAACACACCTTTCTACTTGAATATTTAGTGACATAACTATTTGATCGTACCTGGAGATCAGGATCTGATGCGACTGACGTCGAGCGTTATTGAAGAACGGTTGATGGAGAGAGAATGGGGTGTACCTGCAAGGCACTCCGATGCTAAAGTAAGAGAACGGGCAAAGAGTGAGCAAGTACAAGATTTTAGAGTGAGAATTGGATACCTAACCCTCTCATATGAGAGGGTTTATATAATAATCCCATCGCATAGTTATTGGTCCCTGTTATTGGGTCTGGATCGTTGATTCCCTAATAATAGGTAACTACCAGAAACTAGCCATTGGAGTAACACTTAGACTGCTCGGACGAAACCCTGGTCGGCTGATCCTGGGGATTAGATCCTTGTTGGGTCCAAATCATGATCGGGGGCACTAGTGGCCGGTCAGAAGGAATTCCCGGGCGGACTGAGGATGTATTAGGTGCCAAAGAGTTATTGGGTCGTCTGGGGCCAGGAGATGGATTTGGCCCGAGTTTGAAAATTGGGCCAGTCCGGAACAGGAGCCCCCTAAGTTGTTTCTTCTGGTCGAAGAAGTGATGACTTAAGGGCGGCTAGCTGCTCGTAATTGTCTTCAATGTTGATAGACTATTATATCGCTCGATGAAATGGTCTCCTATAGGGGAGAAAGAGAGCTTTGTAGACGGGAAATTCATTGGTTGGTCGGCGCCGAGGAAGAGGAAACGAAAATGTGACATATTTTGGAATTTGTGACAATTTAATGCGTCTGACGGCTAGCCTAGGGGCTAGCGCATAGGCCATCATTGCCTAGGGATAGGGGTCACGCCTTGATGCACGTGTCCCCAATCCTATAAATAGGATAATCCTCTTCATTTTCACACTTTTTCGCCTTTGTTTCTTTGCTCGATGTTCCCTCTGTTCTCCGGCTGCCGTCTGCTACTGTCGACCACCGGCAATCCATTTCCGACCACCGTGCAGCTTTCTCTTAAAACTATTCTAATCATGTCTCTACCACCTGGTAAGCATTTGTATCTGTTTATGTTTAAATTTTTCTATGCATAGAGATGCATGTTGTTAGGTTTTAGCTTTAAGAAGTAGATTAGGTAGTCTAGATAGTTCCCTAGGCTGTGGTGGTGACAGGCTGTTCTTTTGGTGGAGAATCACCCTCCCTTGGCTTTTTACGAATGCATGGGTGGCGACTGGGACGCTGCTCGCGTCGGAACCCTGACCTACGTTAAACGGTGGTTCTAGTTGAAGTTCAACCAAAGTCCTAGGCTTGGGGCCGTAGTGATCACTTGGTCGTTGCGAGGCCCCTTCCTCGTCTTGCGTTTCATCTGAGCATGGTCGATTGTTTTAGGTAAGTAGACCCCTTGAGGGCTTTGGTCGGGGACCTCGTCTCTTGGCCGTCGCACGCCCTTTCACTTGATAGGTAGTGGAAGGGTGGATTTGATGCTTTGATTGAATTCACTGGCGCCTTTCCTCTACTTTTCAGGTGAAGGAGTGCTTGTCGACCCGTATGACATTTCATCCGAGGAAGAAACACGAGAGGACTCTGGTTCCTCCGCTACCGTCCCGAGCGACTCTGACAGTTCCTCTGAGGACTCCGAAACTACTGAGGTGGATGATACAATGACAACTTCCCGGGGAGCGGCAGGCGCTCAGGAAGTTTCAGATGAAGAAGAAAATGTCCTAGCGCCTGAAGAGTGGGTAATGGAGGACCTGCTGGACAGGGTCTCAAGTTATGCTCGACCATAGACGAAACTGTTGCCCGAGGTGGGGGACCCCGCGCACTGGGTTGTGACATGCCCAGGTGACGAGGACAGGATCTACTCTGATTTTGGAGGGAGAAAGTTTACGATGTATGACTACGTCTTCATAACCTTAGGGGTTAGATTGACGTTCAGCGACCTAGTCTGCTCGGTGTTGGGCCATTTGGAGGTAGCGCCCTCGCAGCTGCATCCCAACTCTTACGCCTTCATGCAAGAGTTTGAATTGACGTGCTTACACCTTAGTGTTGGGGCCACTCTTCCTCTCTTCTTCCAGCTTTTCTCCCTGCAACACCAGGTTAGGCGAGGAGGTGCTCGGAAAGGCCTTATCTCGTTCAAGCAGCGGGCCAAGATCTTCAAGGTATACTATGAATCTATCTGTTTGTTCAAGGATGACTATTTCCTGGTTGAACCAGCAACCACGGAGGCGACCAGATCGATCAACTTCCTTGGGACTAATGATGATGCTAACGGGGGGCCCAAGCTTGACGCCCAAGGGAGGAAAATCCCTCGACGGATTTGGATGTTCCCTTTCTCAAGGGATTACATTCATTACGATACACCGGTGAGCGAGTTTGTCTAAGTCGGGGACATGCTGAATGAAGATGACGTGGCCAACTTCGAGGAGTTTCGCAAACTGGTGGAATCATTTACTCTTATCCCGATGCTCGACGGGGAGGGTAAAAAGATGCTCGATGCTAACGGGGGAGCGGCTGTGGAGTGTCCCTTGATTGACGTAACGACGCTTCTTGCTTGTAAAAATAGGCAGGAAGTGTCCGAATTTTTTGGTATTCATATTCATTTTTTAATTTCATTTTCGTCGTATGATTTGTGTTTGCAATGCTCGGTGTTGCACCCCAAAATTTGCCCTCACACTACAAGACTTTGTGTGCTATGAGGTTCACAAGGTTCACAAGATTCACAACACTTACAAGACCTTTCATGAGGTTCATGAAGTCTACAAGTCACTTTATGAGGTTCACAAGGTTCATAATACCTCCCATGAGGTTCACAAGACATTTTATGATGGTTCACAAGGTTCACAAAGTTCACAATGGGTCAGAAGAGTTGACAATTCCCTCAGACAATGCACCTCCTAAGCAGTGCATCCAAAACTAGGGTTTTGACTTTAATCAGGCTAAATGAACTTTCAAGACTTCAAGTGAGCTTCATAACATCTTATATGTGTGTAAGAACCCTCATGACAAGTTTCAAGACTTTTCTCAAAAGTTTGCTCAGTCAGATGATCAGATAAGTCAAAATCAGTCAAAGCAGTTAAAAAGTCAAACTGAGGTCAACTGTGGTCAAACCAAAGTCAAACTTCATGATTTTTTGCCAACATCAAGTATATGAGGTAAAGTTCATCATTTGATCATGATTCATCAAGAAGATTTCAGATCATCAAGAATCAGGAGTTTCTAAATTAGGGTTTCCTCAGTAAAAGTCAACTAAACTTTCACCAGCCATAACTTTCACATGCTTCATCACCAAGTCTCCATCCAAAGCTCATTTTGAAGGAAATTGAATTCTCTACAACTTTGTGTCTCACAAGCCAAGCCCAAAAATGCTTCATTTGGAAGGTATGAGCTAAGACATTATAGGTCCTTTTGAAAGTCAACAAAAAGTCAACAACTTCAAAAGGGCATAACTTGAGAATGGTAAATGATATGGACATGAAACCAGTGGGGTTGGTTAGAGGACTCTTCAAGCTTTCCAAAATGTCCAAGAACACCCTCATAGCATTAAAATTGAAGGATTTGTGCCCTTGCAAAGTTGGGAAATTTTTGGTTGGTTTATGAAGAAAATGGAGGTTTAAAACCAATTTTTTCTAAATGGGCTTGCCATATGATGATCCAATCCATGCCAAAACTTCATGCACGACCCAAAGCAACAAATTTCTGATTTTTTATTATTTATTTATTATTTATTTTGATTTTATCCATTAAAAATCAAATTAAATTCAAATAAAATATGAAAACTCAATATTTGAATGTGATTCTTCTTCTAGAAAGTTTTAATAATCATTCAAAGTTGATTGATACCATCCAATTTCGTGCTAGCTTGTTTTGGCAATGTTAGATAAGATATTTTTCAATATTTGGAAAGAGATATCTTCATGATCAAGTAACTATCATCAAGCCCATAAATCCACAAACTCTTGACCTAATTTACATCACTATATGTACACAAACTCATCACAAGGCAGAGGACGAATTTTGGCAGCCTCCATACATATTCTTCAACTTCAAAAAATCAAGAAAAAAGTGACATACGGTTTTGGAGTTAGAGAGGATCTTAAGACATTCTAAAGGTTGCATTAGCTTCTCTGATCATCACTGATCATGTTGCTATAATCATATGCATCTCAATCCCCATGAATTGCACAAACCGAATCGTTCTTCTCCTTTATTTTTTTGATTTTCGATTTCATAAATTTAACCATTATAAATTATGTTTGATTACTGATTCATGTTTGTTTTGAAGTGTAGAAACTTTCTGGACAAACCAATTGAAGTTTCATGGCCTAAATCATCAGATGCCATTGTTAGGGTTTAGGGTGGCCGTTTAGGGTTTCACTATTAAACCAATATAAATAAGTTCTAAAGACATGGATGAATCGTATAGGTCATAAGAAACTTATTGGCATTATTAATTTGGTGAAATTGTACTATTTGAATGGTGTTTGATGTTCGCAGGTTGTTCACTATGAATCCTCAACAAAGAAAGATGACTGAACGTTCAAATAAATTTTGGGTTTCTGAACCATCACAAATCTCAGTGTTACAATTCCAAACTACTTTGGAACCTCAATGCATAAGTTAACTGAGTATAGGACTGAAGAACATCATGGAGGATGGGTTGGGTACAAATAAATTTGAGCCTTTATCCTTTGTTTCTTAAACCGTGAACCAAGCCACGTTACAACCCTTTAAAAGTCCTAATTGAAGCATGGTTAGTTCGAAAGCGTACTGCTACAAAAAGGTATCCTGACTCCTTTAGGGCTTATTATAAAACTTGAGTTAATATCACAGTTTTCACAAAAAAATGTTTTTCTAAAATAACTCTTTTTCAAAACTTCAAGACAGACATAAGCATTGCATTTTTGAATATATTTGTTTACATATACTTGAGTGTTTGATAAACAGAGAAACTTACAGGATGAATGTTCATAGTCCTTCCGATAAACAAAGTTGCTTCCTGGATCAAAATCCAGGTATACAAAGGGGCATAGTCATTATCTCCCAATCAAGGGGGCAGGTCATGATACTGCCTAACTCATTTGGGGAAATCAGGACATGATTCAACTATGTTTAAGTAGCCAGGGGAAGATCTCCTCATCTATCTAAGTTACCAAGGGTGACATTACAGAGTTCATAATGCCATGGGCATAGTCACTATTTCCCAATCAAGGGGGCATACCAAGTTACTATTCAATTCATTTGGGGCAATCAGGGCCAGATTCAACCGTGCTTAATAGCCAGGGGCAGTTTTCCTCATACAGTTGAATTACCAAAGAGGACATTACAAAGTTCACAATGCCAGGGGCATATGCTTATGGGGCATTCTGCTTGTTTCTCTTGAGGTGGCTCATCTCAGATACTTCCATTATGGTATAATTTATCCTCAACCAAGGGGCAATGCTTTCTCTTCAAATCTAATACCCGGAGCGTATATGGTCCATCACAATTTGAAGACACATTCCTCTAATTGTATTACCTTGATATTGGATTCTCAGCTGAAACCATGATGGAAATTAATTGTCTACACCAGTAGTATCAGATGGTGTCAGTATCATGTCTTCAGATCCAGCTACGAGGATTTCTGGGAAGGTATTCAGGAATGTTAAAAAAAAAAATTTCAGGAGCTCCAAGTCCAATTGGTTATACACTCTCGAAGTTGAAACGATTCTGTTTTCAAGTTCAGCTTTACTTTTCCCTCTGAATCCTGATTTACTTTTACCCTATTTACATAAGCAAAACGTCCATTGGTTGTGTTTGAATGTATGTATGCTTTTGAATATGATTGATGTTTACCAGAAATGCATGTATGCTTAATATGATTGATGTTTACCAGAAATGCATAAAAATGCAGTAATAGTATTTACTAAGGACGAACGAGGGAAGGAGTTCAACGAAGCTTCGCCGGTTCATCTCTACAAAACAGCTACAAACCCTCAGTAGGGCAAATTCATCTTCATAAAGTCACATCTCCCCTGGAATTTATATCCATCTCTTTTATCCTCATACGGATATTCGGGAATTTACTTTCCAATAGGAGTACGACGAACGAAGACGGGAGGTCATATATACCCTACTATCGAACGAAGACGGGAGGTTATGTATACCTTGCTATCCCCAGCAGACGGGAGGTTATATATACCCTACTATCGAACGAAGACGGGAGGTTATGTATACCTTGCTATCCCCAGCAGACGGGAAGTTATGTATAATATATTATCAAACAAGATGGGAATAAGTTCCTCATATCCTTCAGCAACAAATCGGGATTTATTTTCCCTGGCCAGCAGTTGTTATACGAAGATATCCAGACGCTTCCGGCAGCATCATATCATACATACATCATACCATAATATACATATCCATAGATACATAATACATTACTTAAGTGCATCATACTATACCTGCATACATAATGCATAAACTAATATTATTATACAGAATGCTACCTTGTTTTCAGGTTAATCCTCCAGCAGACAGACTTCATCAACAACTTGTGACTATCAGGACTGCTTTATCCTCCTGAAAGTTATTATTTCCTCAGGACTGCTTTATCCTCCTGAAAGCTTGTTATACCTCAGAATGTTGTTCATCTTTCTGAAAGCATACTACCTCCTCAGGACGTTGTTATCCTCCTGAAAGCTATCAATCCCTCAGGACTGCTTTATCCTCCTGAAAGCTTATTATTACCTCAGGACGTTGTTATCCTCCTGAAAGCATATTATTACTTTGGGCCGTTGTTATCTTCCCAAAGGTTACCACTTCCTCAGGACGTTGTTATCCTCCTGAAAGCATATTATTACTTTGGGCCGTTGTTATCTTCCCAAAGGTTACCACTTCCTCAGGACGTTGTTATCCTCCTGAAAGCATATTATTACTTTGGGCCGTTGTTATCCTCCCAAAGGTAACCACTTCCTCAGGACGTTGTTATCCTCCTGAAAGCATATTATTACCTCAGAACGTTGTTTATCTTTCTGAAAGCATATCACTATTACCTCAGGACTGCTTTATCCTCCTGAAAGCTACCACCCCTACCTCAGGACTGCTGTATTCTTCTGAAAGCATATTACTACCTCAGGACTGCTTTATCCTCCTGAGAGCATATTACTATTTCGCGACGTTGTTTATCTTCCTGAAAGTTATCATCACACCTTCATATTTTGGACTGCTTTATCCTCCAAGAAATGTACCTGAAGAATTTTTCTCCAAGTGGCATCTTTAAGCCCACTCAAGCATATTCAACTAGTTATCTGTATCACTCTACGCACTAGTGAGTGCAAATTTTTGGGCTTTTGTGTTCAATCCCCTTTAACCTTCCAGGTCACGACTGGAAAATATACTAATCTAACCCCTCAGGTTTCAGAAAATTGAACAGGGGCAGCTGTTGCACCCCAAAATTTGCCCTCACACTACAAGACTTTGTGTGCTATGAGGTTCACAAGGTTCACAAGATTCACAACACTTACAAGACCTTTCATGAGGTTCATGAAGTCTACAAGTCACTTTATGAGGTTCACAAGGTTCATAATACCTCCCATGAGGTTCACAAGACATTTTATGATGGTTCACAAGGTTCACAAAGTTCACAATGGGTCAGAAGAGTTGACAATTCCGTCAGACAATGCACCTCCTAAGCAGTGCATCCAAAACTAGGGTTTTGACTTTAATCAGGCTAAATGAACTTCCAAGACTTCAAGTGAGCTTCATAACATCTTATATGTGTGTAAGAACCCTCATGACAAGTTTCAAGACTTTTCTCAAAAGTTTGCTCAGTCAGATGATCAGATAAGTCAAAATCAG
Source organism: Lathyrus aphaca (assembly GCA_963966055.1). Taxonomy (NCBI): domain Eukaryota; kingdom Viridiplantae; phylum Streptophyta; class Magnoliopsida; order Fabales; family Fabaceae; genus Lathyrus; species Lathyrus aphaca. Next base: position 481,211,098 of record OZ014522.1, read on the forward strand.
TCAAAGCAGTTAAAAAGTCAAAATCAGTCAAAGCAGTTAAAAAGTCAAACTGAGGTCAACTGTGGTCAAACCAAAGTCAAACTTCATGATTTTTTGCCAACATCAAGTATATGAGGTAAAGTTCATCATTTGATCATGATTCATCAAGAAGATTTCAGATCATCAAGAATCAGGAGTTTCTAAATTAGGGTTTCCTCAGTAAAAGTCAACTAAACTTTCACCAGCCATAACTTTCACATGCTTCATCACCAAGTCTCCATCCAAAGCTCATTTTGAAGGAAATTGAATTCTCTACAACTTTGTGTCTCACAAGCCAAGCCCAAAAATGCTTCATTTGGAAGGTATGAGCTAAGACATTATAGGTCCTTTTGAAAGTCAACAAAAAGTCAACAACTTCAAAAGGGCATAACTTGAGAATGGTAAATGATATGGACATGAAACCAGTGGGGTTGGTTAGAGGACTCTTCAAGCTTTCCAAAATGTCCAAGAACACCCTCATAGCATTAAAATTGAAGGATTTGTGCCCTTGCAAAGTTGGGAAATTTTTGGTTGGTTTATGAAGAAAATGGAGGTTTAAAACCAATTTTTTCTAAATGGGCTTGCCATATGATGATCCAATCCATGCCAACACTTCATGCACGACCCAAAGCAACAAATTTCTGATTATTTATTATTTATTTTTATTTTATCCATTAAAAATCAAATTAAATTCAAATAAAATATGAAAACTCAATATTTGAATGTGATTCTTCTTCTAGAAAGTTTTAATAATCATTCAAAGTTGATTGATACCATCCAATTTCGTGCTAGCTTGTTTTGGCAATGTTAGATAAGATATTTTTCAATATTTGGAAAGAGATATCTTCATGATCAAGTAACTATCATCAAGCCCATAAATCCACAAACTCTTGACCTAATTTACATCACTATATGTACACAAACTCATCACAAGGCAGAGGACGAATTTTGGCAGCCTCCATACATATTCTTCAACTTCAAAAAATCAAGAAAAAAGTGACATACGGTTTTGGAGTTAGAGAGGATCTTAAGACATTCTAAAGGTTGCATTAGCTTCTCTGATCATCACTGATCATGTTGCTATAATCATATGCATCTCAATCCCCATGAATTGCACAAACCGAATCGTTCTTCTCCTTTATTTTTTTGATTTTCGATTTCATAAATTTAACCATTATAAATTATGTTTGATTACTGATTCATGTTTGTTTTGAAGTGTAGAAACTTTCTGGACAAACCAATTGAAGTTTCATGGCCTAAATCATCAGATGCCATTGTTAGGGTTTAGGGTGGCCGTTTAGGGTTTCACTATTAAACCAATATAAATAAGTTCTAAAGACATGGATGAATCGTATAGGTCATAAGAAACTTATTGGCATTATTAATTTGGTGAAATTGTACTATTTGAATGGTGTTTGATGTTCGCAGGTTGTTCACTATGAATCCTCAACAAAGAAAGATGACTGAACGTTCAAATAAATTTTGGGTTTCTGAACCATCACAAATCTCAGTGTTACAATTCCAAACTACTTTGGAACCTCAATGCATAAGTTAACTGAGTATAGGACTGAAGAACATCATGGAGGATGGGTTGGGTACAAATAAATTTGAGCCTTTATCCTTTGTTTCTTAAACCGTGAACCAAGCCACGTTACAACCCTTTAAAAGTCCTAATTGAAGCATGGTTAGTTCGAAAGCGTACTGCTACAAAAAGGTATCCTGACTCCTTTAGGGCTTATTATAAAACTTGAGTTAATATCACAGTTTTCACAAAAAAATGTTTTTCTAAAATAACTCTTTTTCAAAACTTCAAGACAGACATAAGCATTGCATTTTTGAATATATTTGTTTACATATACTTGAGTGTTTGATAAACAGAGAAACTTACAGGATGAATGTTCATAGTCCTTCCGATAAACAAAGTTGCTTCCTGGATCAAAATCCAGGTATACAAAGGGGCATAGTCATTATCTCCCAATCAAGGGGGCAGGTCATGATACTGCCTAACTCATTTGGGGAAATCAGGACATGATTCAACTATGTTTAAGTAGCCAGGGGAAGATCTCCTCATCTATCTAAGTTACCAAGGGTGACATTACAGAGTTCATAATGCCATGGGCATAGTCACTATTTCCCAATCAAGGGGGCATACCAAGTTACTATTCAATTCATTTGGGGCAATCAGGGCCAGATTCAACCGTGCTTAATAGCCAGGGGCAGTTTTCCTCATACAGTTGAATTACCAAAGAGGACATTACAAAGTTCACAATGCCAGGGGCATATGCTTATGGGGCATTCTGCTTGTTTCTCTTGAGGTGGCTCATCTCAGATACTTCCATTATGGTATAATTTATCCTCAACCAAGGGGCAATGCTTTCTCTTCAAATCTAATACCCGGAGCGTATATGGTCCATCACAATTTGAAGACACATTCCTCTAATTGTATTACCTTGATATTGGATTCTCAGCTGAAACCATGATGGAAATTAATTGTCTACACCAGTAGTATCAGATGGTGTCAGTATCATGTCTTCAGATCCAGCTACGAGGATTTCTGGGAAGGTATTCAGGAATGTTAAAAAAAAAAATTTCAGGAGCTCCAAGTCCAATTGGTTATACACTCTCGAAGTTGAAACGATTCTGTTTTCAAGTTCAGCTTTACTTTTCCCTCTGAATCCTGATTTACTTTTACCCTATTTACATAAGCAAAACGTCCATTGGTTGTGTTTGAATGTATGTATGCTTTTGAATATGATTGATGTTTACCAGAAATGCATGTATGCTTAATATGATTGATGTTTACCAGAAATGCATAAAAATGCAGTAATAATATTTACTAAGGACGAACGAGGGAAGGAGTTCAACGAAGCTTCGCCGGTTCATCTCTACAAAACAGCTACAAACCCTCAGTAGGGCAAATTCATCTTCATAAAGTCACATCTCCCCTGGAATTTATATCCATCTCTTTTATCCTCATACGGATATTCGGGAATTTACTTTCCAATAGGAGTACGACGAACGAAGACGGGAGGTCATATATACCCTACTATCGAACGAAGACGGGAGGTTATGTATACCTTGCTATCCCCAGCAGACGGGAGGTTATATATACCCTACTATCGAACGAAGACGGGAGGTTATGTATACCTTGCTATCCCCAGCAGACGGGAAGTTATGTATAATATATTATCAAACAAGATGGGAATAAGTTCCTCATATCCTTCAGCAACAAATCGGGATTTATTTTCCCTGGCCAGCAGTTGTTATACGAAGATATCCAGACGCTTCCGGCAGCATCATATCATACATACATCATACCATAATATACATATCCATAGATACATAATACATTACTTAAGTGCATCATACTATACCTGCATACATAATGCATAAACTAATATTATTATACAGAATGCTACCTTGTTTTCAGGTTAATCCTCCAGCAGACAGACTTCATCAACAACTTGTGACTATCAGGACTGCTTTATCCTCCTGAAAGTTATTATTTCCTCAGGACTGCTTTATCCTCCTGAAAGCTTGTTATACCTCAGAATGTTGTTCATCTTTCTGAAAGCATACTACCTCCTCAGGACGTTGTTATCCTCCTGAAAGCTATCAATCCCTCAGGACTGCTTTATCCTCCTGAAAGCTTATTATTACCTCAGGACGTTGTTATCCTCCTGAAAGCATATTATTACTTTGGGTCGTTGTTATCTTCCCAAAGGTTACCACTTCCTCAGGACGTTGTTATCCTCCTGAAAGCATATTATTACTTTGGGCCGTTGTTATCTTCCCAAAGGTTACCACTTCCTCAGGACGTTGTTATCCTCCTGAAAGCATATTATTACTTTGGGCCGTTGTTATCCTCCCAAAGGTAACCACTTCCTCAGGACGTTGTTATCCTCCTGAAAGCATATTATATTTGATTAATTAAGTTAATAAAAAATGTTTAAATTAAATTAGTCATATTATTTTTCTTATATAATTCAAAACTTATAGTTTTTTTTTAAAAAGATTCAAATTTTATTAATAAAAGTTATTTATATTTATTTAATATTTGTATGTATTTTTGTATAAACAATTTAATTATATTTAGATTTATTTATAAACCCTAAAATATTTTTAAAACCTAATTATTTTTATGAACCCTAATTGTAAATATTATTTCTTTATTTATTTATTTATTTGTCATAAATTTTTGTCTATATTCTAATTAAGAAATAAACTCTAATATATTTTTCTAAATAGTCAAACCCTAATTTTCTTTTCAATTTAATTATGACTTTTAATTTATTTGTCAATTTTAATTATGTATTTTTCTATGTGTAAATAATTCTAGGTTATGTTTAAATTAATTAAAAATTTATAATTTAATTTTTGTGAATATAATTATATGGTTATTCAATTATAATTAATCCTATTTTCATAATATATATATATATATTCTATAATTTGTTCATAATTTAATTCTTGCATGTAAATAATTTTTAATATATGTTTAAAAAATAATTAAAACTTGTTAATTTAATATAATTTATTTTCATAATATGTTTATAATTAACTTAATTTTTATAGCATTTAAAACTTTATGATAATTAATTGTTTATATTTTCTTCTTAATCTTAAATAATAATTGTTCATAAAAATTTGATCTTTTAATTATTATGCTAATATTCTTATTTATTTTATCATTAATGCTATTTATTTTCATATTTATTTTATTATTACTTACCCCATTTATATATATTGTGATTTATTATTATCATTATTACTAACCCCATGGTGATTTATTATTATTATTATTATTATTATTATTATTATTTCACTAACCCAATTATTATTATTATTATTTATTTTTGCTTATTTTGCTTTAATTATTATTATTTTTGTAATTGTTCCTGGATGTAATATTTTATAATGTTTAAATTATTTATTTTATGCCATGGTTAGTAAAAATAGGGAGTGTAACATGTATGTTTATTTAAAATTAATTTAGGTCATTTAAATTTAAAGATAAATATTAAATTGAACACTCACACACGTAAGTCGATCTTTGATCGTCATCTCACTTTCTAGGGTTACCTCTCATGTTGCCTAATCAAAAAGGTCAAGTAGGGTGTATAAAGCAAAAGTCCCTCAAAATGAAGTCATCTAGTCCCTTAACAAATAAAAGATAAGTCCCTTTCGAATGTTGTCTTCGTAATGATCTTGTCCCTTTCGAATAAAGATGATAGTCCCTTCAAATTGCTTATACATCCCACAGTTGCCTACATAAACAGATGTCCCTTCACTTGTCCCACACATCCAAGGTAATGACTACCTATTCCTTAATAATAGGGATAGTCTTACCACTTAAAGGATTCAAGAACAGAAAAGACTTAAACTTAGGGTAGGTTCCTCATAGTTACTTGCTCACTATTCAAAAACTTTTCAAACACTTCACACATTTCAAACAATTTTCAAAACAAAGGTTTATACGCATCCGTACATGGATCATTATAAACATTTAAGAAAATTTCTATTCACACACTACACATTTCAAAAACATTTTAAAGTGAGCTAAGTAACTAAGAGCCCATGGATAACCATGGATGTAAAGGGTGCTAACACCTTCCCTTTACATAACCTACCCCCCGGACCCAAAAATCTTTTAAAAGGTCTTTCTTGTTCTTTTATGCCTTTCCTTTGGATAAAATAAAAGTCGGTGGCGACTCTTGCTATCCGCAACATAACTAAAGTCAGTTCTCCCACCGTGTTACAGAACTGGCGACTCTGCTGGGGATTTAATATTAAAGAGGGGTACCCTTAGGAATTAGATCACTTTATAATTGTTTGCCTTGTTTGCTTTATACTTATATTGGTGGGTGCTCTTATGTGTGAAAGAACCTAACCCGGATCTAGTGTACCTTAGGTAAATGGCAATAGACCAAGGAAACTGTACAGCGTATACCGATATGGTTGATCTGGTGGCCATAGTTAGTGTGACTTCTTGGTTGGTGCTTATGTTCCTTAAGTCAAGTTGAGGATAATATGAGGCTGCCATATGTTTTCAATACACTAACTAACTTTTAGAACCCTAGTTAACTCATCTTGGCCTTTAGAAAAGTAGTGAGATAGCCGGCTTTGGTACAGACTGAAGTTGGTTGATACTCGATACTACGCTCATTGAGATTCTAAACTTGGAGGGTTTTGGTTGGCAAGTAAGTTGCCTACTGAACAACCACCCTTGTGAAGGATCAATGATATTGAGATCCCTTAGAACCTGGTTACTTTGTAGGACAGGATGAACCATCTAACTTCAGGGGAGGGTACTGACCTTTAAACCTCATGCAAGCCTTTAAACCTAGGGCTATGGTGTGACTTGTTTGTGTGTGCCACATGTTTGTGATTGAACATAACATCATGACATCATCATGCATCATAAGCATAGCATTTTCACTAATCGTTTCAAGGACCAAAGGATTTATCTTTGTTCTTTGTTGCAGGTCATGGCTTCTACTCGTAGAAACACTATCAGGATCAATTTTGTAGACATACCTGCTAAGCTTAAAGAGTTGATTTCTCAAGTGTCTGAACACTCCCAGTTCATCAAAGACATGGTCACCTACTGGATCTAGTCCCTTCAGGGTTCAATGAAGACATGATGAGTGTTCTGTTTCAGTTCTTTGATCCTAAGCACCATTGCTTCACATTCCCCGACTACCAGCTGGTTCCTACAATGGAAGAGTTCTCTAAACTTCTGGGTATACCTGTACTTGATCAGAAACCATTCATAGGATTGGAAAAAGAGCCTAAACCTGAGGTTATTGCTGCAGCTCTACATCTGAAGAAGTCAGAGATTGTTCTAGAAACAAGAAGCGGAGTTAAGGGTATTCTTGCTAAGGTATTAATGGATAAAGCTCAAATGTTCTTGAAAGCTATGAGCTATGATGCTTTTGAGGAGATCTTAGCCTTGCTGATTTATGGCTTAGTATTGTTCCCCAATCCAGATCAGTTCATAGACGTTCATGCCATCAACATATTCCTGAGTCACAATCCAGTACCTACATTGCTTGGAGACATCCTACATTCTCTTCATACCCGTACTACAAGGGCAAGAGGAACTTTGATGTGTTGCATACCTTTGTTGTCCAGGTGGTTTATTTCTCACCTTCCTCGCTCAGCAATGAAGAATGAGCAAGGGTTCAGGTGGTCCAAAAGGATCATGTCACTCTCGCATTCAGATATTCATTGGTGCTCCAGGTCTATGGAGAATGTTACTATGATTGACCGTTGTGGGGAGTTTCCTAATGTACCACTTCTGGGCATAAGAGGGGGCATTACCTACAACCCTTCTTTAGCTCTACGTCAGTTTGGTTACGCTCGGAGTGATGGTCCACATGACATGCTGATTCAGGGCATTGTGTTTGACTACGACAACGATCTTCAAGGTTACCGTCAGAGATTCATACGAGCATGGGGAAAAGTAAACAAGGTTGACAGCAAGACTCTGGAGCCTAAGTACACTATTCCTATGGAAGCTTATCTCAGATGGGTGCGATCTCGTGCTCATATTCTCATGATGCCATATCCTGCTATCCTGCCAGTTACCATGGAACCTGTTGCTGAAGGGGATACTTCTTATACCATCCTTCACTCAGACATGCCTACTGACATGGAAGACTTACAGAGATCCTGGATCCAGTTGAAGGAGCAAAGGGATACTTTCGAGGCTCACTACAAAGCAAGCCAGGAAAGAATCCTGGAACTAACAAAGCAACTTCACGAGGAGCGGAATCTCAACTCATACCTCAACACAAAGAGGAAACGTCCATGGGAGAGTTAAAACCCCATTTTTTGTATTCATTTTGATTGTAAGCCCAAGGGGCAAACAAGTTTACTACTAATAAAAGTTTACCTTTTTGGTTGTTTAAGCAAATTTAAATCCTGCGATCCTTGAAAAACATTGCATACATTCCATATCATTGCATCACAGGTTTATTGAGCACAGGTTTCTCATCTCCTCGCTGTTTATTTCAGCAATGGCTCTTGAACAAACAGTTAAGGATCTCCAGGCACAAAATGCACAGTTCCAAGAGTTGATCCTTAACTTGTCCAAGGGGCAGGATGAATTAAAGACACTGCTGGCTAAGAAGAAGAATCCTGAGGACAACAAGGATGATCAGCTGAAACAACTACAAGCTGAGATGACAGGAATGAGGACCCAGATGAATGACCAGGTGGCTCTTATTCAAAGTTTAGCTCAGGGGCAAGAAGAGCTGAGAACCTTTGTCCACAAACTTCAAAGTGATAGAGTCAGTGATCTAATTGTCAGTCAACCTCCGTTAAAACAAGCTGATTTGGTTGAAAGGAAGATGAGGATAAAAGAAGGTAAGAAACAGGTTGCCATTGATTGTTCTTCAGTTGAAGAAGAAAGACCTGATAAGGTTAATCCACCTCAACACAAGAAATATAGAAGGAATTTTATCAAGTTCAGCACTCCAATGTCACAAGTTCTGCAATGCTTGTTGGAGATGGAACTAATTTCTTTGAAAAGTTCTCCTCAAAATCCTAAAACCTCCTCTCCTCGCTATAATCCCAAGGCAAGGTGTGGGTATCACTCCAACTGTCCTGGACATGATACTAATAGTTGTTGGACATTAAAGAAAAAGATCCAAGACCTGATTGACGAAGGAATCCTAGAGGTTACTCCAGAAGGTCAAGTTGAATTCTACTATCGTCCATCAAACACCAAAGCTGCAAGACAAGTTGCCCAAGGCTGCAAGAAAGAAAGCCTACCTGTTCCTGTTGAGATATGGGGCACCTTGGGACATCCAAGTGGTAAATTTGATTTCATGGTGAAGTATACTGCTCCTCAAGGTTCACAGATTGCAATTGAGGACATTCAGCCAACTGGATGGGACAACATTTGAATTTTCATTTGTAATTTCTTTTATTTGTTTGAACACTTACTATTATGTTAAACTTTTGTTTTCATTAATGCATTGCATATGTTTGTCTTGAATTAATCCATTCGTTCCACTATATTTTTAATTATACTTCTTATTTCTATCTTGTGATATTTAACTCCTGATAAAGCTATAAGCCTGTAGAGGGAGGATGACGAAAACAATACTATAATCTTCTGCAGTATGCTTTTGAACAGACTATACTGACGATGTACAGGCATTGTTTCAATTCCTAAACAGTGGAGATATAAGGAAGTTAATCCCTAGTCAACCCTTTTGAGCCTATGAAGTAAGAGTTTTTATTCTCGCACAAATTAAAACCCTTATTCATAACCCGGGGCAGGGTAGTTACTCGGTTAACTCAAATATGCCAATTATCTGTGTTGTACACAACTAATGATGGTTCTCTGTAATCATTAAACCCGACAATCAGTATCCAGCAAAAGAACAGTCTTGCTAAGTCAAAACCTATTAAGGAGACTTAGTAAAATACTAAGACATCCCGCTGACTGTAACCTTGAAATAAGCAGTTCAGGCAAAAAGAAGGGATAAAAAAAGAAAAGAAAAAAAAATAGGTCACTATGAATCCTCAACAAAGAAAGATGACTGAACGTTCAAATAAATTTTGGGTTTCTGAACCATCACAAATCTCAGTGTTACAATTCCAAACTACTTTGGAACCTCAATGCATAAGTTAACTGAGTATAGGACTGAAGAACATCATGGAGGATGGGTTGGGTACAAATAAATTTGAGCCTTTATCCTTTGTTTCTTAAACCGTGAACCAAGCCACGTTACAACCCTTTAAAAGTCCTAATTGAAGCATGGTTAGTTCGAAAGCGTACTGCTACAAAAAGGTATCCTGACTCCTTTAGGGCTTATTATAAAACTTGAGTTAATATCACAGTTTTCACAAAAAAATGTTTTTCTAAAATAACTCTTTTTCAAAACTTCAAGACAGACATAAGCATTGCATTTTTGAATATATTTGTTTACATATACTTGAGTGTTTGATAAACAGAGAAACTTACAGGATGAATGTTCATAGTCCTTCCGATAAACAAAGTTGCTTCCTGGATCAAAATCCAGGTATACAAAGGGGCATAGTCATTATCTCCCAATCAAGGGGGCAGGTCATGATACTGCCTAACTCATTTGGGGCAATCAGGACATGATTCAACTATGTTTAAGTAGCCAGGGGAAGATCTCCCCATCTATCTAAGTTACCAAGGGTGACATTACAGAGTTCATAATGCCATGGGCATAGTCACTATTTCCCAATCAATGGGGCATACCAAGTTACTATTCAATTCATTTGGGGCAATCAGAGCCAGATTCAACCGTGCTTAATAGCCAGGGGCAGTTTTCCTCATACAGTTGAATTACCAAAGAGGACATTACAAAGTTCACAATGCCAGGGGCATATGCTTATGGGGCATTCTGCTTGTTTCTCTTGAGGTGGCTCATCTCAGATACTTCCATTATGGTATAATTTATCCTCAACCAAGGGGCAATGCTTTCTCTTCAAATCTAATACCCGGAGCGTATATGGTCCATCACAATTTGAAGACACATTCCTCTCATTGTATTACCTTGATATTGGATTCTCAGCTGAAACCATGATGGAAATTAATTGTCTACACCAGTAGTATCAGATGGTGTCAGTATCATGTCTTCAGATCCAGCTACGAGGATTTCTGGGAAGGTATTCAGGAATGTTAAAAAAAAAAAAAATTCAGGAGCTCCAAGTCCAATTGGTTATACACTCTCGAAGTTGAAACGATTCTGTTTTCAAGTTCAGCTTTACTTTTCCCTCTGAATCCTGATTTACTTTTACCCTATTTACATAAGCAAAACGTCCATTGGTTGTGTTTGAATGTATGTATGCTTTTGAATATGATTGATGTTTACCAGAAATGCATGTATGCTTAATATGATTGATGTTTACCAGAAATGCATAAAAATGCAGTAATAGTATTTACTAAGGACGAACGAGGGAAGGAGTTCAACGAAGCTTCGCCGGTTCATCTCTACAAAACAGCTACAAACCCTCAGTAAGGCAAATTCATCTTCATAAAGTCACATCTCCCCTGGAATTTATATCCATCTCTTTTATCCTCATACGGATATTCGGGAATTTACTTTCCAATAGGAGTACGACGAACGAAGACGGGAGGTCATATATACCCTACTATCGAACGAAGACGGGAGGTTATGTATACCTTGCTATCCCCAGCAGACGGGAGGTTATATATACCCTACTATCGAACGAAGACGGGAGGTTATGTATACCTTGCTATCCCCAGCAGACGGGAAGTTATGTATAATATATTATCAAACAAGATGGGAATAAGTTCCTCATATCCTTCAGCAACAAATCGGGATTTATTTTCCCTGGCCAGCAGTTGTTATACGAAGATATCCAGACGCTTCCGGCAGCATCATATCATACATACATCATACCATAATATACATATCCATAGATACATAATACATTACTTAAGTGCATCATACTATACCTGCATACATAATGCATAAACTAATATTATTATACAGAATGCTACCTTGTTTTCAGGTTAATCCTCCAGCAGACAGACTTCATCAACAACTTGTGACTATCAGGACTGCTTTATCCTCCTGAAAGTTATTATTTCCTCAGGACTGCTTTATCCTCCTGAAAGCTTGTTATACCTCAGAATGTTGTTCATCTTTCTGAAAGCATACTACCTCCTCAGGACGTTGTTATCCTCCTGAAAGCTATCAATCCCTCAGGACTGCTTTATCCTCCTGAAAGCTTATTATTACCTCAGGACGTTGTTATCCTCCTGAAAGCATATTATTACTTTGGGCCGTTGTTATCTTCCCAAAGGTTACCACTTCCTCAGGACGTTGTTATCCTCCTGAAAGCATATTATTACTTTGCGTCGTTGTTATCTTCCCAAAGGTTACCACTTCCTCAGGACGTTGTTATCCTCCTGAAAGCATATTATTACTTTGGGCCGTTGTTATCCTCCCAAAGGTAACCACTTCCTCAGGACGTTGTTATCCTCCTGAAAGCATATTATTACCTCAGAACATTGTTTATCTTTCTGAAAGCATATCACTATTACCTCAGGACTGCTTTATCCTCCTGAAAGCTACCACCCCTACCTCAGGACTGCTGTATTCTTCTGAAAGCATATTACTACCTCAGGACTGCTTTATCCTCCTGAGAGCATATTACTATTTCGCGACGTTGTTTATCTTCCTGAAAGCTATCATCACACCTTCATATTTTGGACTGCTTTATCCTCCAAGAAATGTACCTGAAGAATTTTTCTCCAAGTGGCATCTTTAAGCCCACTCAAGCATATTCAACTAGTTATCTGTATCACTCTACGCACTGGTGAGTGCAAATTTTTGGGCTTTTGTGTTCAATCCCCTTTAACCTTCCAGGTCACGACTGGAAAATATACTAATCTAACCCCTCAGGTTTCAGAAAATTGAACAGGGGCAGCTGTTGCACCCCAAAATTTGCCCTCACACTACAAGACTTTGTGTGCTATGAGGTTCACAAGGTTCACAAGATTCACAACACTTACAAGACCTTTCATGAGGTTCATGAAGTCTACAAGTCACTTTATGAGGTTCACAAGGTTCATAATACCTCCCATGAGGTTCACAAGACATTTTATGATGGTTCACAAGGTTCACAAAGTTCACAATTGTCGCTCCCGGGATTTTCATCCTAGTACAAACGCGAAAGTGGCGCGGAAAGGTTAGAGTCGCCAGCCAGACATTTTTATCCCGAAAGAATGGGAAAGGTAATGTTGCACAAACCTAAGGAAAAAGGAAAGGACAAGGTCCTGCGAACCAAAGATCGGAGTTCGGGAGTCGGTTACGACCTGGGAAGGTATTAGCACCCCAGATCGTCCGTCGTACCCGACGGGATCCACGCTTGCTTGCTTGTTTCAAAGGGTGAGAAAAATATGCTGCTGAATAAAACCGCTAACTGGAATGGAAATGGAAGTGAGAAAAGAACTGAAATAAGAAAATGAAAGGGGAAATGTAGGGAAAATAAAGAGTGTGCTCGAACGGGCGCTACCCCGCTGCCTACGTATCTCATCGGGATAATGAGGATCAGAGTTGACGTAGTTCGCCTAACTAAGGCGGGAACTATTTGTTTGTGTTTTTTATGCTGGAACTGCGTATGTCTATGCTCAGGTGTTGCAGGCTCGTCTGGTACGAGTGCGTTTACCGTCTTGCATGCGAGACAAGTCGTCGCGAGTTCGCGTTGTGAGTGAATGAGATGAGAAGAGAAGTTCCCGCAGGATAGTCGCTTATTGTGTTTTTGGTCTGTTAAGAGAAATATTTTGAATTTGTTTGTGAAAGGTCTTGTACTAAGTCCTATCCATCGCGGGAAGTATTTACACCTCGCCCCGAAACAGGACGCGTATAAACACTCCGCAACAAAGTCTCGTGTCGTACAAGATTGTTCGGTTTTAATTAAGTATTTTATTGCTTTTCTTTTGAGATTAGAAAGAATGACTCAAGTTGAAAAAGGTAAAATCTAAGGGACTAAGACTCAATCCTAATGTTATGTATTTACAAAGTGATCCTAATGGTTAGTGAGGTTTTCTACTCCTAATGGAAACTTAAAACTACTAGACTTCAACTTACTTCTTAATGAAGTTAAGTTGATTCTAAGAATACAAGGGGGAATCCTATACAAGTTGTAAGATCAAGATAAAGCAAAAACAATGAATTCAACATAAGAAATAATATTCTACAAAATGCCTTAAAGGCATGAATAATAAATAGTCTTATTTATTTATTTTACTTCTATATGGAAATAAAACTTCAAGCCTAAGTATTAAACTAATCTAAGCCTAATATTCATTCTAAAAAAACAAGTTTTAACTATCCTAAGTCTAATATTAAATTCTAGGACAAAACTTAAACTAAGCTATTTTATTTTTATTTGGACATTATTTTTCTAGTGGCCTAAACTAATGGGAATTATGCATAACTAGGCCTAAAACTAATATTCTAAAAAAAATACTAAAACTTCTAGAAAAATTGTGAAAATTAAATTGTAAGATCCTAACATTATTTCTAACATGGTACTAAAAGGGACTCTAAAAAATCTTATTTTTCCTATATCTAACAATTAAATATTTCCAGCTAAGAATTAATTATTATTTCCTAAGGATTTTATTACCAAAACCTAAGATAAAAATTCCTAAAAAATCCACTAAAAATATCCTAAGAACTATCATGGGTCTTTTAATTATAGAAAAAAGAATGGCTCAAAAAGTGGTTAGAAGCTATCTAAATAAAATAAACAAAATTCAGCACAATTAAGAAGAAACTCAATAAAGCTAAATACAAGAATAATTCAGAATTAATTCAAAAATAAATAAATTCCAGAAAATAAAAATGTCACAAATTCCTAAATTCAATTATTAATATACTTTAATTTTTATAGAATTTTCTCATGCTCTTTATTATTTTTATTAGATTTAATTTGAAACTATGATTAACTAAAATAAAATTCTAATAAAATTTCAAAGGGGTGACTTTAGTAAATTTTTTATGTTATTATTTCACTGGGCTTAAAATAAGGGTGTGAGAATAGCAGAAACATCTAAGCCCAATTGCAGGAAACTATAGGAGGTGTTGAAAAGAAGAATTTTAGTTGTTTCTATCATGGGCTCAGCATAGGGAGGTGCGAATAACATAATTTTTAATCAAACATTTTTTTAACATATTCCATGAATTAAACATATTTCTTAATTAACTAACAAATGGATTAACTTAAGATATGAATTAGACCAATCTTAAAGAAAAAGAATTATTAACCTTAAACTAATATTCCCTAAGATCTTAATTAAGAAAGTATTAACTAAACTTAACTAAAATTTTCTAAATTAGACTTAATTTAAAAAAAAAAAAAAGAATTAAACTAACCTTATAGTATTTCTTAACAATATTAATTTAAAAAAACTAAAGTTTGATTATATTCTAATTTAAGAAAACAATAAACTAAACTTAAATTAACATCTTCTAAAGATTTTAAAATAAGCTAAAAATTAGATTAATCCTATTAACATTTTTCTAAAGATTTTTAAGATAAGCTAAAAATTAGATTAATCCTATTAACATTTTTCTAAAGATTTTTAAGATAAGCTAAAAATTAGATTAATCCTATTAACATTTCTAAAGATTTTAAATTAAGCTAAAAATTAGATTAATCCTATTATAATAACTAGTGACATTGATAAATGAATTAAATTATAAAACTGTTAAATAAATTAAGTCTTTAATCTAAAAAAAATGAATTAACTAATAATCCAAACTAACTATAGTTATCAGAAAATTTAATTAAAATTTGAATTAAACAATGAATTAAACTAATCTATGATAATAATTTTTTCCTATAATCTGCATTAAAACTACAGTTTTATTAGAAGTGAACTATCTCTAATCTAAAAAAGAAAAATGACTTAACTAATAATCCAAACTATAGTTTAATTACAAAAATCAATTAAACAAAATAAGCTGAAAACCCTATTTCA
Organism: Lathyrus aphaca; assembly: GCA_963966055.1. Lineage (NCBI taxonomy): Eukaryota > Viridiplantae > Streptophyta > Magnoliopsida > Fabales > Fabaceae > Lathyrus > Lathyrus aphaca. Next base: position 481,226,621 of record OZ014522.1, read on the forward strand.
TCTTCTCCCCTTTCCCTTTGCCCTTGCCGCCGCACTCCTCTCATCCTCCTCTCACGATCCGCCGCCATCACCTCCTTCGACCAGACTTCTTCTTCTTCTCCTCGAGCTCGCTAACACCACCACCCCACGACCTTTCTTCGCCCTCAACCCTTCGCCTTCTTAATTCGCCGGAGTCGTTCTCATCGAATCCGTCACCATTACCTTCTTCCCTAACCTCTTCTCCTCTTCGAAACAAAAATGAAACGGAACCAATCTAACTTAAACCCTTCTCCAATTTGAAGCTGAAACACAAAACTAACCTAATCTCCTTTAGCCTTATCAAATCCGAAAACCTAACCCTTAAACGCCAAGAACACCTCCCAGGTAAACCATGGCACCTCACCGCCGGTGACTCGGCCCCATCAAGGACTCATCCTCACCCCTAAATCAACTTAACAACACCTATTCGCGCGATCCCATATTCACACTCTCAGATTATCGCCGTCGACAAATTGCCGTTTGAAAACGCAAGAACAAACACAAGTCCGATTCCATCGCTCTATAAGCACAAGGACAACACGATGGTGATATGAGAGTAGTTTGTACCTTGATTTGGCGTTGTATTGCTTTCTTGAGCTCGTTGAAGAGGAGTCTTGGAGAGGATGACGTCGCCGCGATATAACACTCAGATCAGGTACGATTTTATTCTGCTCTTCGCATTCTCTTTCTTGTTTTTCGTCTTCGCCATCGAACTCTTACTGATTCTTGATGTAGATTGATGTATTGCTGAAGCCTGCAGAAAGATTGATGTCGATGATGATTCGTTCTGAGATTAATGATCAAGGAAGATTGGATTTGAAGAGGGATTGAAGCTATGGAGATTGGGAAGCCAAAGTTCAGAGGGAGAGCACTATGCTGAAACAGAATGAAGTTTAAGAGCAATGGACTCAAAGGAAAATGTTGAAGGTGATTCTGGTGTGAAGCGGTTTTTGGAAAAAATTATCTAAAAAGAAAAACTGGGGATCGATTCTGATTTATAGCTGACCTCAGAGATTTGTCTAGAAGGTTCTGGTAAGTTCAACTCATTACATTCAGTTACGATTCTGTTGGCATTTTGTTATTTTCGGTTAGGATGTGATTATGAGCTGGTTTTTGGTTTCGGTTAATGTTAGTTAGGACTAGTTATTCAATTTAAATGGCGGAAGATGCGGTTCTTCGTGCCAGGCATCCTTTGCTGCTTTAGACAAGTCTTCCGCCCCTTTTATCTGTGAAGAGTTTTCAGTCTCTTGTGAACTTGGCCATGATAGGGAAGCTGGCATAGTTATCAAGAATGTGGCCATTTCCAGTGGCGAGGTTACATTGAATTTAAATGAGGAGTTGCTTTTGAAAAGCAAGAGTTCATTTAAGTTTTCTTCTAACTCCAACAGTGTTATAGGGTCACAAACTGATTCTGTAAGCAATAAGAACCATCAAAGAAGCAACAAAGACTCGCAGCCTTCTCCAAGTACAGTTCTACTGAGGATGTTGGGGAGAGTACACGCCTTGATTTTCGACTGGAGTTTAGTGAAATTCATCTCCCGGTTCAATTGTCTCCCTGACATACAGAGGGTTGGTTCTGTTATATCGGCTGAATCTTTTCTTTGGTAACTGGTGGCTTCAATTTATGTTTTCTAATGTTACACTGATTTTTTAACTTTGTTATTGATGCTATCCTGAACTGATTCTTTGAAATGTTATGCAGGTTGAGATGAATTGATGGAGATGTGATGAGGACCGATACACAAAGTGAACTTTGAACTCTCTGCATTTCACTGGCTGAAGTTATTTTCCACTTTTCTTTTTTCTTTTCTAATGAATCACTTTGTTTGGACTGTAATGGATTAACAGTGATGTCAAGGAAATTTCTCTTAAAGTATGAAACCTTTTCTGGGTCCTTTATTTTGTTTTCCAGCCATTGAAAATGATGATTATGAGATAATCTATATTCCAATTTCAAACAAGATTTTTTATTATCATCTCTCACTAAGTTCAAATGTCCCATGTTAGGAATTACAAATTATGTTATAATAATACAACCCAAATTATTTCCTTTTTTCATTTAACGATTCAATTGGACCTTTGGAAAGGTATTGGTGACTGAAAATAACAGCCCACATAAACATGATTAATTGGACGGGTTCCTTCAAATGGGCCTTGGTAATTTGAATACTAGGATGAAACAAAAGAAAATGACTTCTTATTACTTTTTGGTAGAAATTTATGATGATTCTAGAACGAAATTGTTATCGAGTTTAAATGGTATAAACATGGACAAAGAGAAAACATGAGTTGATATAAACTATAAAAAATGAAAAATGGTTCAAAACGAATTACGGACAAAAGATAAATGATGAAGGTGAACAAAAGAGAAATGAAGATGAATTAAAGGAAACATGTTGAAGTGAAGATGGAATGGAATAATCGGGGGTGGTTTATAACAATGAGAACAAAGCAGCGAATGGATACGAAATCTCAATTTTGGCCCACAGCCTCTTTTGAATCTTTCCACAAGCCCATGAACTCGACCACTTCTGAACCACTGCATAATTTCTTGGATAAATCACACCCCTTTAGGATCGCCAGAAAACATGCCATGACCATTCAAAAACCAGCTGAATCACCGACAAACTGAAAATTCAAACCAAACTCCACACCAAACATCGCTCGATAAACTGAAGAATCTCAGCATACGACAATCTGAACTTTGAATATACATTGTCTAAGAGCTAGACCAGTGACCCGAATAAGCTTGCATTTGTAATGACCTTTCGACAATTTGATCCGAATTAAATCAAACTCCCATATGAATTGAGACCCCAACCGAGCAAACACATTCGGAGTGGAATCATAGCCCTATGAATATTCTCTATTATTTCAGACCTTGCCAGATACACATAGGGTACAAGAAAACCCTAATTTCCTTGAGCCCTAATCACACGCCTTATGAGCTACTATGATGTTAATGAACTGATAAGAAATGCTGATGAATGCAAAATGATGAGCCAATGGATGGAATAATCATGAGGGCAAATTTTGAGGTATTACAGCTGCCCCTATTCAATCATCTGCAAGCCTGAACGAATAATTGCAACGGCTTTTATATGTTCAAGGCGTGGAGTGATTGAATACCCAAATGAAACCTGAAAATTTGCACACTGAAGGCAATGGGAATGCCATCTGCCCATTTATTTATTTATGTATTTTCTGATTTTGACCTCTGAATAGGTAGCGGAACATAAGACCAGGTGAAAATATGCTAGGAAGAATGCCATCCTCGAACGACAACTCACAAGGGATCCTCGAATCCAATACTAAAATCCATCCTTGAATAGGAACGCGATAGTATATCGGCCGCAGGCGATAACCATTAACAACAAAGACTGACCTCGGACCGACTTTGCAAAAGAGACAAACTGACCTCGATCAATAAGCTCCAAAAAAGTGAACCACTATCCTCGAATAATAGCCACAACAAACAAGACCAACCTCGGAAGGACTTGAAGAAAAGAAATGTCATCCTCGAATGTCAAATCAAAAGATCCTCGGATCTAACACGAAACCATCCTCGAATGGAGACGCAAAGGTATACCAGCCTCGACTGATAACCAAACACAAAGCTGACCTCAGACAGACTTTGCAAAAGAGACAAACTGACCTCGATCAATAAGCTCCAAAAAGTGAACCACTGTCCTCGAATAATAGCCACAACAAACAAGACCAACCTCGGAAGGACTTGAAGAAAAGAAACGCCCTCCTCGAATGACAAATCAAAAGATCCTTGGATCTAAAACGAAACCATCCTCGAATGGAGACGCAAAGGTATACCAGCCTCGACTGATAACCAAACACAAAGCTGACCTCAGACAAACCTTGCAAAAGAGACAAACTGACCTCGATCAATAAGCTCAAAAAGTGAACTACTATTCTCGAATAATAGCCACAAACAAGACCAACCGCAGAAGGACTTGAAGAAAAGAAATGTCATCCTCGAATGACAATCCAAAAGATCCTCGGATCTAAAACGAAACCATCCTCGAATGGAGACGCAAAGGTATACTAGCCTCGACTGATAACCAAACACAAAGCTGACCTCAGACAAACTTTGCAAAAGAGACAAATTGACCTCGATCAATAAGCTTAAAAAGTGAACTACTATTCTCGAATAATAGCCACAAACAAGACCAACCGCAGAAGGACTTGAAGAAAAGAAATGTCATCCTCGAATGACAATCCAAAAGATCCTCGGATCTAAAACGAAACCATCCTCGAATGGAGACGCAAAGGTATACCAGCCTCGACTGATAACCAAACACAAAGCTGACCTCAGACAAACTTTGCAAAAGAGACAAACTGACCTCGATCAATAAGCTCAAAAAGTGAACTACTATTCTCGAATAATATCCACAAACAAGACCAACCGCAGAAGGACTTGAAGAAAAGAAATGTCATCCTCGAATGACAATCCAAAAGATCCTCGGATCTAAAACGAAACCATCCTCGAATGGAGACGCAAAGGTATACCAGCCTCGACTGATAACCAAACACAAAGCTGACCTCAGACAAACTTTGCAAAAGAGACAAATTGACCTCGATCAATAAGCTCAAAAAGTGAACTACTATTCTCGAATAATAGCCACAAACAAGACCAACTTGAAGAAAAGAAATGTCATCCTCGAATGACAATCCAAAAGATCCTCGGATCTAAAACGAAACCATCCTCGAATGGAGACGCAAAGGTATACCAGCCTCGACTGATAACCAAACACAAAGCTGACCTCAGACAAACTTTGCAAAAGAGACAAATTGACCTCGATCAATAAGCTCAAAAAGTGAACTACTATTCTCGAATAATAGCCACAAACAAGACCAACTTGAAGAAAAGAAATGTCATCCTCGAATGACAATCCAAAAGATCCTCGGATCTAAAATGAAACCATCCTCGAATGGAGACGCAAAGGTATACCAGCCTCGACTGATAACCAAACAAAGAAAATAGGACAAGATGGAACGGGATCGTTGTACATAAACGAAAGCCCAAGCAGACAGGAACGTTGTACAAAACGGGAACCTGCGACGCGACTGTTGTACCAAACAAGACGCGGAGAAATGACGAACATTGACTTGAAAAAGACAAGGATGTCTAAAAAATGATGTTGGTATCCTCTGTGCGGAGTACTTCAGGTTGAAAAGATATTATAAGTCGTGCGTAATATACCTCAAAACTGGCCCATGCTGGCATGCATATGCTTGAATTTATGGCGTAATGCTCCATGATGATGGAAATGCTACGCTTTGGAGGGTGCAAATGTAATGATGATTATTGGATGCAACTGCAAATGCAAAGGGATCTCCCGATAAGGAGACTGCAGGTATTTCCAGATAACTTGGCTGGGAAGAAACGATGATCACTGTATTGATCTAGTTCATCCTGGTGGGGAGGAAACAACTCTGCGGGGAAAGTTGTTAATAATTCACTGGCTCAGAATAGCCACCATTGCCAAAAATAAATTGGACTTTGAGATTGGAGCGCCAAGACCCTGCCGGAAGTGGACCCTTCTCGAACTCTGATGGGGAAGTGAGGACTTCTGGGAACCGAAGGCATGACACTGCTGAGGCAACAACTGCTGGGGAGGCAAGACACTCCTTATACTGCCGAGAATTGCCCCTGTCTGAAAGAAGACTTCTGCCTGGGGATTGCACCCACTCTCTGCTATCTGGCAGGGTGAAATTCCAACTTTCACATGGCTGGGGATGATTGGAAATACCCTGGGAGATACTTGTCTCTGCTCAAACAAAAGGAATGCCCATCCTGGATGATAGTCTTTAGCTCTGTTAGCAACACCAGTACCTGTACCTGCATGAACACAATCGATAGTACCTGCAACATAGAGAATTAGTTTGGGACCTGCTTGCCCCAGGCTCATAGCATTAATCATTGTCTAGGTATCTCGACACCCTTTCAGAGTTATATTAAATGTTTCTATTCTCCTGCACGAGTTAGAAAAGCATTCAAATGTTCATAACACAATGCAAGTTACCATTTGCTAGACGTTTTCACAATCAATCAATGCAAGATGAAAAAGTAAAAAACAAAAAGGCAAAATAATCAAATGACTGAAGCTGAATTTTATTGATTTGGAAAGGTGGCCATGAATAGGCAATACAAAGGAAGCAGTTCCCTGAAATGAGGGAACAACCAAAAGAAAAATAAACTACCCTATTGGCAATGTGAGAAATGAATTTCATCAAGTTTCAACCCTGTTATGACTCGTATATCTTCAAGACGCTCCGCTCTCTTGCCTCTTGAGAAAAAGTAAGTGAACTGATCTTCAACCCTTAGTATAGCCTCAACTGTAGGTAGGTCATGGATCTCGCAGATCGCAGTCGTTCGTGTTAATCCCTCTTTTGCGTGGATCGCCCTTTCAGGTTTTCAATCCACCGGGATACCCTTTTTTGCCTGAATTGTCCGATGTGGCTTTTCAACTCAGCGGGTGTACATTTTTTTCAAGATTTCCCTAACTTTTGCCCGAGCCTTTTATTCTGTTTTTGGCTCGCCGGGATGCCCATTTTTGCCTGGATCTTTATTCTGTTTTTATCCAGCGGGTCCTTTTTTACACGAAGTATTTTCTTACTGCGTCTGCGTTAACAGGGGATGGGAAGTCTTCCCCGTCCATGGTTGTCAGCATCAAGGCTCCGCCTGAGAAAACCTTTTTAACCACGAACGGTCCTTCATAGTTAGGTGTCCACTTGCCCCTGTGATCGTTGAGAGGAGGAAGAATCCTTTTCAGCACTAAATCTCCTGGCGTGTACCTCTGTGGTCGCACCTTCTTGTCAAAAGCTTGCTTCATTCGTCGCTGATACAACTGTCCATGGCATACAGCTGCTAGACGCTTCTCTTCAATGAGGCTCAACTGATTATATCTGGATCGGAGCCATTCAGCTTCATCTAGCTTGATATCCATCATCAACCTCAAGGAAGGGATTTCCACTTCGATCGGTAAAACTGCCTCCATACCATACACCAATGAGAATGGAGTTGCCCCAGTTGAAGTGCGTACTGATGTTCTATATCCATGCAACGCGAATGGTAACATCTCGTGCCAATCTTTGTACATCACAACCATCTTCTGAACAATCTTCTTGATGTTTTTATTAGCCGCCTCGACGGCGCCATTCATCTTCGGACGATATGGAGAAGAGTTGTGGTGTTCTATTTTGAAGTCTCGACACAAGTCAGCCATCATCTTGTTGTTGAGGTTAGAACCATTATCAGTAATGATCCTTTCAGGGACTCCATACCGGCAGATGATGTCCCGCTTAATAAATCGAGCGACCACTTGTTTAGTGACATTGGTGTAGGAAGCTGCTTCAACCCACTTCGTGAAATAATCAATAGCAACCAGGATGAAGCGATGCCCGTTAGAAGCTGTTGGCTCAATCTTTCCAATCATATCGATGCCCCACATAGCGAACGGCCACGGTGAAGACATGACACTCAACGGATTTGGAGGTACATGGACCTTGTCGGCATAAATTTGACACTTATGGCACTTACGAGAGTATTTGCAACAATCGGATTCCATGGTAATCCAGTAGTATCTCGATCTCAATAATTTCTTGGCCATGGCATGTCCTCCAGCATGGGTACCAAAGGAGCCTTCGTGAACCTCCCGCATTAACATGTCTGCCTCGTGTCTGTCCACACATCTGAGCAGCACCATGTCAAAGTTCCGTTTGTACAACACACCATCCTGATTCAAGAAGAAACCTCCCGCCAGTCTTCTAAGAGTTTTCTTATCTTTACTGGATGCCCCAGCCGGGTATTCTTGAGCTTTCAGGAATTGTTTGATGTCGTGGTACCAAGGCTTGTCATCTTCCCCATCACCAACTGCGAAGACATAAGCCGGTCTTTCAAGACGAGAGATCGAAATTCGAGGCACGAAATTCTCTTGGCATACTTTAATCATGGATGATAAAGTTGCGAGAGCATCGGCGAACTGGTTTTCGTCCCTAGGAACATAGCTCAGCTTTACTTTGGTAAAGAAGGTTAACAGCCTCCTGACGTAGTCTCGGTAAGGAATCAAATGAGCTTGATGAACTAGCCATTTGCCATTGACCTGATTTACCACCAAAGCAGAATCTCCGAAGATCTCAAGGTTCTTGACTCGCAAGTCTATTGCCTCTTCGATCCCCATGATGCAAGCTTCATACTCTGCCTCGTTGTTAGTGCACTCAAAGGTCAACCGAGCGGCGAGAGGTGTGTGGACTCCTTCTGGTGAGATAATAACAGCACCTACTCCACTCCCATTCATGTTTACAGCTCCGTCAAACATCAACTTCCATCTGGATTCAGGGTCAGGCCCCTCCTCCGGAAGTGGTTCTTCATGGTCTTTCGACTTGAGGAACATGATGTCCTCATCCGGAAACTCAAACCTCATGGGTTGATAATCATCAATCGGCTGCTGGGCCAAGTATTCTGACAACACACTCCCCTTGATAGCTTTTTGTGAAGTGTATTGTATGTCATACTCCGTGAGTATCATCTGCCAACGGGCCACTCTTCCTGTCAAGGCCGGCTTCTTAAAGATGTATTTTACAGGATCCATCTTGGAAATTAGGAGAGTAGTATGTGTCAGCATGTACTGTCTTAGTCGGCGAGCAGCCCATGCCAAAGCGCAGCAAGTTTTCTCGAGTAGTGAGTATCGTGTCTCACAATCGGTAAACTTTTTGCTAAGGTAATAAATGGCGTGCTCTTTTCGACCAGACTCGTCCTGCTGACCCAGCACACATCCCATCGATCCTTCGAGCACAGTAAGATACATGATCAGAGGCCTTCCTGGCACTGGAGGCATAAGAATTGGTGGTTCCAACAGGTACTCTTTGATTCGGTCGAAAGCTCGCTGACAATCTTCATTCCATTTAATGGCCTGATTCTTCCTCAGAAGCTTAAAGATGGGCTCGCACGTGGCCGTCAGGTGAGAAATAAACCGTGCAATGTAGTTTAATCTCCCCAAGAAACCACGCACTTGCTTTTCAGTCTTCGGCTCAGGCATTTCCTGGATCGCTTTCACCTTGGCTGGATCAACCTCAATTCCTCGTTCACTAACAATGAAGCCAAGTAACTTGCCAGAACGAACCCCGAAAGTGCATTTATTCGGATTTAACCTCAGTCTGAACTTTCGAAGCCTATCAAACAATTTTGCTAGATTGACCAAGTGTTCCTCTTCCGTCTGGGACTTTGCTATCATGTCATCAACATAAACCTCAATTTCATGATGGATCATGTCGTGAAACAACGTCACCATTGCCCGTTGGTAGGTAGCTCCTGCATTCTTTAAACCAAACGGCATGACCTTGTAACAAAAGGTGCCCCAAGGAGTGATGAAAGTTGTCTTTTCCATATCCTCAGGAGCCATCTTGATTTGATTATAGCCTGAGAATCCGTCCATGAAAGAGAACACGGAAAACTGAGCAGTATTATCGACAAGTACATCTATGTGAGGTAGAGGGAAATCGTCTTTGGGGCTGGCCCTATTCAAATCCCTGTAATCCACACACATTCTGACTTTGGCATCTTTTTTAGGAACCGGCACAATGTTAGCAACCCATGGAGGATAACTAGTCACGGCCAAGAAGCCAGCATCAAACTGTTTTTGCACTTCTTCTTTTATTTTGATTGCCATGTCTGGACGCGTGCGCCTCAACTTCTGCTTTACCGGAAGACAACCTTCTCTGAGAGGTAGCTTGTGTACCACAATGTCAGTGTCTAAACCAGGCATATCTTGGTAGGACCATGCGAAGACGTCAACATATTCTCGAAGCATAGCCATCAAATGAGTCTTGACAGATTCTTCTAATGCAGCTCCTATCTTGACTTCTTTCTTGTCCTCTTCAGTACCCAGGTTTATCACTTCAACATCTTCCTCATGCGGCTGAATCATCTTCTCTTCCTGTTTGAGCAGTCTGGCCAATTCTTCGGGTAAATCACAATCCTCTTCACCTTCCTCATCGGCTTGATAAATTGGATTGTCGAAGTCATACTTAGCCATAACAGGGTCGTCATTGATAAGATCCGGTGACGAGCACCTGCATGAATGATGATTCATGCAAGGCTTTAGCAACAACTTGAGAAAATGAGAAACATTGCCATTTTAAAACTTTTCTTTCTTTTTGAAAAACAAAAGTAAAAAACGAAAGACAGAGAACAACATGAAATGAATGTGAAACGTCAATTTTATTAATGATTGTGTTAATGAACAAATGAACCCTTACAAAGAGCCACTATGCCCCGGGCAAGACATAGTGCTTTAATACAGGAAAACAAAAACAAAAAACATTACTCTTCAAAAGATGTTACTGAAATGAGCCTTTCTGACGTCCAGTTGCTAAGTTGAGCTCCTGGGACGGCAGGCCTAATCCATTCATCCAAGTCACAGTCACTATCAACAGCTTCATCCTGCACTGCGCTGATATTTCCGTAGTCTATCACTCCTGCACTTGTGAAAGTGACCGGGCTCTGACAACCTTTTGCACTTGTTTCAGACGAAGATCCCCCAGGGTGATAACCAATCCCGAACATGTCTTTCTTCTCTGGCAATTCGACTGGGCTGCCCCAGCCTTCTCGCACTCCAGATTCTACTAATTCACGCGCTTGTTTATAAGAGGCTATAGACACCCCCTTCTTCGGCACCTCAGGAGAAGTTGCTACGGCGGATGCTTGCTCGGACTTCAAAGGCTCAAAAGCTTGACATGGGGTTTCGACTATTTCGCCATCCATCTCCACATATTTGAATGAGGCTAGATGACTGACGAAGATATCCTCTTCCCCGCTGACTGTCACAACTTGACCTTCCCAGACGAACTTTAATTTCTGATGAAGTGTAGAAGAAACCGCTCCTGCCGAGTGTATCCAGGGCCTTCCAAGTAAACAACTATATGCCGGCTGGATATCCATCACGTAAAACGTGGTATTGAAGACTTGTGGACCTACCTTGATAGGTAACTCCACCTCTCCAAATACCGATCTTCTTGATCCATCAAATGCTCGGACTACTAAATCACTGGGCTTTAGCACCACTCCATCATAGTCTAGCTTCATCAATGCCTTCTTAGGCAAGACATTCAGAGATGAACCAGTATCCACCAGCACATGGGAGAGCACTGCACCCTTGCATTCCAGAGAAATATGCAATGCCCGATTGTGAGCACGCCCATCAGAAGTTAAGTCCAAGTCCGTGAAACCCAATCCATGACTGGCATTAACACTGGACACCACCGTTTCTAGCTGGTTTACGGAAATATCCTGAGGCACGTATGCCTTGTTCAGAATATTTAAAAGGGCCTTCCTGTGAGAGTCCGAACACATGAGCAATGATAAGATGGAGATCTTTGACGGCGTCTGCTGCAAATGATCTACAATCTTATAGTCACTCTTCTTGATGATCCTCAGGAATTCTTCGGCTTCTTTGTCAAAGGTGAGATCTGGATCAGCTGATGGAGTTAGATCATTGGCCAATACTGGTTGCTTTCCCCTGGCTCTAGCTTGGGCTTCGGCAGTATCCCTGGGTGGTATCACATTGCTTCTCAGTGCTTCCGGCGCAAATAGTCTTCCGCTTCTAGTAAAACCCCCTACTCCAACATTCTCCACTTGAGCTGGGGTTATACTAGTCGTGGCCAACTCTTGTCTCTGGCCGTTGCAATACACTTCGCCACCATAGTTCCAAGGAACTGCTCTGTCACTTTGGTACATTATGGGTCCAGCGGTAGTAATAGTTATTGGCGCTGCTCTGGCACGCGAAGGAACTTGGGATGGATCATAAAAGATAGTCACTGTAGATACTTCACTTTCTTTCACGATCTTGTCGAATTGCAGCACTCCTTCATCAATCATACCTTGAATTCCGGCCTTCAATCGTTTACAACCGTTGGTAGTTTCTGTGCATTCTGAACAATCATCCTCGCATCCGGGGAAAATGCCTTTCTTCAACAAGCAAACCTTGATAGCAACCAATGAAGTCTGCAAGTCATCTACATCGTCCACCAAATTCAATTTCTCCCCTTCACCAATTGCACCAACCGTGCCCCTGTGTGGAGGCATGGGATTTTCCAGCACATTAGGAGAGGGAGCGAAATTGATCGCTTTAGAATCCAACAAGTCCTGAACAACGTGTTTCAATGCTTTACAATTCTCAGTACTATGGCCGGGAGCTCCAGAATGAAACTCGCATCTAGCATTCGAGTCATAACCTTCAGGAATTTGGCCTGGCCTCGGAGGTTGCAAGGTACGGAGCTGAATCATTTGAAGCTGTAGGAGATTCTTCAAGAGTTGGGAGTAAGACATTGGTGGAGCTTCAAAATGTCTATCTCTCGGCTTCTGAGGGTAGTACGGACGAGGGGGTCTTGGCTGATACCCCTGTGAGCGTTGCGGCTGCGGGGGCTGAACCCGTTGTTGAACTGGAGGAGTTGAAATAGTGACGGGGGCCACTTGTTGATAATATCCTTGGTGCATCATTCCTCTCTGTGCGTATACTGCTCCTGTTTCTCCTTCCCTCCTTTTCACAAAGGGTTTCTTGATGCCAGATACTGAAGCGCTTCCATTTTGAATCTTCCCCTGTTTGAGCCAGCTTTCGATTCTTTCTCCAGTCAGGATAATGTCCGAAAAACCACTTGAGGAACAACCAGCCAACCTTTCCATGAAATGCCCTGGGAGGGTATTCAGGAAAAGATCGACCATCTCTCTTTCCAATAAAGGTGGTTGCACTCGGGCGGCCACCTCACGCCACCTCTGTGCATAGTCTTTGAAGCTCTCCGAGCTCCTCTGTGTCAAGCTTTGAAGCTGAGTACGGCTAGGTGCCATGTCAATGTTGTATTGATATTGTCTGAGGAAGGCCTCTCCCAAATCCTTCCAGCTTCTGATAGAACTTCTTTCCAACTTCATGTACCACTCCAAGGACCCTCCAGAAAGGCTATCCTGGAAATAGTACATCCATAGTTTCTCGTCTCGCGTGTGGGCCGCAATCTTCCTGTAGAAGGCCTGTAGGTGAGTTTTCGGGCAAGAGCTGCCGTTGTATTTATCAAATGCTGGTGGCCTGAACTTGTGTGGAATGACCACCCCAGGTACTAAACCCATATTTGACACATCAATTCCCAAAGTATCTTTTCACTCTAAGGCCTTGACCTTCTCTGCAAGCACCAAGAAGTCGTTGAGATTCCCGTCACCGCCGAAACCCATATCATTGTTGAAGTACTGGAATTGGTCTTCCTGCCTGTCCTGCACAGGAACATACGTAGCCATAGCTGGATCTGGAACATGAGGTCCACCTGTACCGTTGTTAGTATTGGGAGGAGCCCCTAATCCGCCGGAAGTAGTTGCCTGAGCATTAGTGTTAGGAGGAGTTAACCCTTGAATTGCATTTCTCAGCTCCTGCTGCCCCTGGGCCATCCCCTGCATCAGAGTCATAAATTCTGCCATCTTGGTACGGACATCGTTGAGTTCTGTCTGCATGGCGTCCATTGCTGTTCTTTGATTACTGCGGGTCGCGTACCGATGAGGAATATTTTGTCGAATGTACCGGGTCTTGGCGGCCCTCGCAATCTTTGCCTGATGAACACAGATAAATTAGACATCTCGAAGAAAAACCTGCAAAGACAAAGACAAAATGCAAATGATGTGTATGCAATGCAACGTGTTCCTTTTATTCCCGAGTATTTTACTGTGTCCGGTCCTGGCATTAAGAAGATAAGAATTGGGAAGAAGACCCAAATAATATCCAGACATAATGACGGCTGTGAAGAATTGGTGCTCATTACCCCGTGTCGGTGCAAATAACAAACAAGAAATCCGGAACAAATCAATCATATAAACTGGAGTTTGAAAATACAAAGTCCCCAAAGGGTACCAATCAAAATAACAACAAAAGTACATCACATATAAGGAATCCCACAACAAGCCTGTGGGTAATCCAAGTACAAAAACATGAAATTAAACCCCAGGGAACTCTATATCTTTCAATCTCCAGCTAAGGCATTTGACGCTCTGGAACAGCTGAACCACATCTGGATGACCGGGCTCCTGGATGAGCTTCTGAATGAGGAGGTCCCTCGTATCAGAAGAAGCGTGTAACTCCTCGATCTGCTGTAGAAATGCTGCTTCATTCCCCTTGCTTTGACTAGACTTGGTCTTCGACCTTTTCACCTCAGCTTTCAACTTCAAGTCTTCAATCTCCTTTTGAGCTTCCTTCAGTGCCTGCTGACTTTCTGTTACGCGCCGGATACGATCTTCCTCTTGATAATAAGCTTTCCTGAGAAGTTCTTTCTGCCCATCTAAAGAATCCTGAAGACTTTTGACTTCCTGTTTATGCTTGGCGTCCAACTCTTTTTGTTTCTTCAGATTTTCGTCCCATTTCTCCTGCCATAAAGTAACAGCTTCATTGGCTTCACTAAGATCTTTCTTCTCTCTTCGGCGCTAGGCCGTCTTATGAGTCTCAGCTAAACCTTTCTTTCGGAAGTAGAGCTCTCTATCTTCAAAATCCTTCTGCTTAAGACGGACTATCTCCTCGGCTTGCACAACTCTATCTTTCAATTGACGGTTCTGGATCATCAGCGCTTGACAAGAATTAAGAGCCTCTTGATTTTCAACCCTCAGTTGCTTAACCAAAGCCTCTAACTTCTGATATTCCTCCAAAGGTACCGTAGCAGGTGGTGGAGTTGGCACAGAAAAAGGAACTAGAGCCGCTTGAACCTCATTCTTTATCCAGGCTTCAAATTCAGGAAACATTCGATTGTTGCTCTTGCCCAGACATGCTATACCCTTCCTCTTAATCATCTTCCAGGACCCTGCAACTTTTTGGACCAAAGGAAGATTGTCTTTTACCGGAAAATAGAAGGTTTGGAATAATTCAGACTCATCAGGAACCTCCTTGAGCGCATACCCTAACTGTCTTCTTAAGAGGATGGGATTGTAGTTAATACATCCTGATACTCCTAACAAAGGCACATTAGGGTAATTACCACAACTAGTAATGAAATTCTTTCCCTTCAACTTCAAAGTAAACCACCTGATATTTCCAGCAGACAAAGTACTCAGCTTCTGAGCCCAAGTAGAATTAGGATCCGCAAAACTCTCAGTAGTAGGCAAGTGTCTCATAACCCATTTGTAGAATAAAGGAGCACAACATTTAACAAGACCTCCTCGCCTCTTCTCATTCTTGTAATGCACAGAATAATACAGATCACCCAAGAGAGTGGGCACCGGATTCTTCAACACAAACAAATGAATGGCATTCATGTCCACAAACTTGTCCATGTCAGCAAATAAAACTATCCCATACACAGATAACGCCAAGATAGCACAAACTGAATCCCACTGCTTCTCCACGGCACGTTCTTCAGCTCTCTTGACCAGAAACTCTAAGGAAAAACCAAGTACTCCTGCTTTGGTGGAAACCAGATTAGAAGACACCTCTGACGGGCTCAAATAAAGAGCCTTAGCAATATCATCGTGAGTTGGTCTTGTCATCTCCGAATTAAAAGGAAGCTGATCCTTGATTGAAACTCCCATAATCTCAGCATATTCTTCCAACAAAGGACCCAACTGAAAGTCATGAAATGTGAAGCACCTAAGCCGTGGATCATAATACTGCAACAAAGTGTGAATGGCGCTCCTCTGAGAATTATCCAAGTTGAATACCAGATCCAGAATATCACCATACTTTTCTTTGAAGTAGCTCAAATGACCCGGGGTAATCAGAGACACCAATTGGTTGATCAGGTCCATCTTAGTATCAAAGAATTTGTAGTGCACAGTTCTCTTTTTGACGTCTTCCATTCTGAAGCAATAATATGGCCAGGAACCGGAAATAAATGCAGACTCTGAGAATAAAAGAAACACAAATGATTAATGATGATATGATGTTTATGCAAGACAAGGCATGTGATCAGTGAAGTGTCTGTGATGTGCCAATCATATAATCTGGTGTCGGTGCCAGGTCTCAAAATCCAGATATCACAATAATCATCCCTCTGATCCGGGATCCCTAACTTAAGAACAGAAATCCAGATCACGAAACTGAACCAAAGGTAAAGTGGGTATGATGAAGGTACCAGGGTTCCTGCAAACCTGTAAACCCCTCCCAAATCTCACGGGTGTGCTACTACGGGTCAACATCGCGGACTCTCAAAGCCGAATAGCAATAATACGTTCACCATTTCCGAGAAATGGCTCATGACCAAATCAGGGAATCGGTTTGGCATTATGTACTACTCAGGGAGGTCTCAGTTGAGTCCGGAAAAACAAGCATCCCTCACAAGTTTCCAGCTTCAAGCACTGAATCGAGAAACAATAGTACATTCATCCCGAAGGGTACAATACTATCGTCATACGAACAGTTTGCTTTAACTGAATTCCTATGAGAGAACCAGGCCATCCTATGCGAGTTCCCAATGGACCCTCGGATGCGAGTGGGTTTGCCAACAAATGTGGTCTGCCACTGTCATCACTGGAGAGGGTTGTTTCCATTAAGGTTCTCAATGATCGGTCCCCAGCTGCACATAACTATCAAGGTTGTACCCTGAAGTGGGGAAGAACCCCCACACAGAATAGTCCCAAGACAGTCGCAACCTGGGTGTGGAACACATCACCACTCATCATGTAACCATGCGAGCACAACATGTCCACGCTAATCCTATGGTGCACTCAAGCCGGGTATTTGGCTTATCTCACAGTAACTCCCAACCCACAGAAAAAATGAAAACCAGCACAGCCAGACAGTCCAGTATAATATGATGCATGGAAAATAAAATACTGAAAGCGGTAAATAAATGCGGTAAAGTAAAGCTGTAAAACAAAAACTGTAAATAAACATTAAAGCTAAACTAAATCACACAGCAACAAACAGATAAACACCCAAAGAAACAAAACCAAACAGGCGCCAGGATTGACTCTACAAGGGAAACCGGAAGAATCAGGTTGGGTCCCCAGCAGAGTCGCCAGCTGTCGCTCCCGGGATTTTCATCCTAGTACAAACGCGAAAGTGGCGCGGAAAGGTTAGAGTCGCCAGCCAGACATTTTTATCCCGAAAGAATGGGAAAGGTAATGTTGCACAAACCTAAGGAAAAAGGAAAGGACAAGGTCCTGCGAACCAAAGATCGGAGTTCGGGAGTCGGTTACGACCTGGGAAGGTATTAGCACCCCAGATCGTCCGTCGTACCCGACGGGATCCACGCTTGCTTGCTTGTTTCAAAGGGTGAGAAAAATATGCTGCTGAATAAAACCGCTAACTGGAATGGAAATGGAAGTGAGAAAATAACTGAAATAAGAAAATGAAAGGGGAAATGTAGGGAAAATAAAGAGTGTGCTCGAACGGGCGCTACCCCGCTGCCTACGTATCTCATCGGGATAATGAGGATCAGAGTTGACGTAGTTCGCCTAACTAAGGCGGGAACTATTTGTTTGTGTTTTTTATGCTGGAACTGCGTATGTCTATGCTCAGGTGTTGCAGGCTCGTCTGGTACGAGTGCGTTTACCGTCTTGCATGCGAGACAAGTCGTCGCGAGTTCGCGTTGTGAGTGAATGAGATGAGAAGAGAAGTTCCCGCAGGATAGTCGCTTATTGTGTTTTTGGTCTGTTAAGAGAAATATTTTGAATTTGTTTGTGAAAGGTCTTGTACTAAGACCTATCCATCGCGGGAAGTATTTACACCTCGCCCCGAAACAGGACGCGTATAAACACTCCGCAACAAAGTCTCGTGTCGTACAAGATTGTTCGGTTTTTATTAAGTATTTTATTGCTTTTCTTTTGAGATTAGAAAGAATGACTCAAGTTGAAAAAGGTAAAATCTAAGGGACTAAGACTCAATCCTAATGTTATGTATTTACAAAGTGATCCTAATGGTTAGTGAGGTTTTCTACTCCTAATGGAAACTTAAAACTACTAGACTTCAACTTACTTCTTAATGAAGTTAAGTTGATTCTAAGAATACAAGGGGGAATCCTATACAAGTTGTAAGATCAAGATAAAGCAAAAACAATGAATTCAACATAAGAAATAATATTCTACAAAATGCCTTAAAGGCATGAATAATAAATAGTCTTATTTATTTATTTTACTTCTATATGGAAATAAAACTTCAAGCCTAAGTATTAAACTAATCTAAGCCTAATATTCATTCTAAAAAAACAAGTTTTAACTATCCTAAGTCTAATATTAAATTCTAGGACAAAACTTAAACTAAGCTATTTTATTTTTATTTGGACATTATTTTTCTAGTGGCCTAAACTAATGGGAATTATGCATAACTAGGCCTAAAACTAATATTCTAAAAAAAATACTAAAACTTCTAGAAAAATTGTGAAAATTAAATTGTAAGATCCTAACATTATTTCTAATATGGTACTAAAAGGGACTCTAAAAAATCTTATTTTTCCTATATCTAACAATTAAATATTTCCAGCTAAGAATTAATTATTATTTCCTAAGGATTTTATTACCAAAACCTAAGATAAAAATTCCTAAAAAATCCACTAAAAATATCCTAAGAACTATCATGGGTCTTTTAATTATAGAAAAAAGAATGGCTCAAAAAGTGGTTAGAAGCTATCTAAATAAAATAAACAAAATTCAGCACAATTAAGAAGAAACTCAATAAAGCTAAATACAAGAATAATTCAGAATTAATTCAAAAATAAATAAATTCCAGAAAATAAAAATGTCACAAATTCCTAAATTCAATTATTAATCTACTTTAATTTTTATAGAATTTTCTCATGCTCTTTATTATTTTTATTAGATTTAATTTGAAACTATGATTAACTAAAATAAAATTCTAATAAAATTTCAAAGGGGTGACTTTAGTAAATTTTTTATGTTATTATTTCACTGGGCTTAAAATAAGGGTGTGAGAATAGCAGAAACATCTAAGCCCAATTGCAGGAAACTATAGGAGGTGTTGAAAAGAAGAATTTTAGTTGTTTCTATCATGGGCTCAGCATAGGGAGGTGCGAATAACAGAATTTTTAATCAAACATATTTTTAACATATTCCATGAATTAAACATATTTCTTAATTAACTAACAAATGGATTAACTTAAGATATGAATTAGACCAATCTTAAAGAAAAAGAATTATTAACCTTAAACTAATATTCCCTAAGATCTTAATTAAGAAAGTATTAACTAAACTTAACTAAAATTTTCTAAATTAGACTTAATTTAAAAATAAAAAAAAGAATTAAACTAACCTTATAGTATTTCTTAACAATATTAATTTAAAAAAACTAAAGTTTGATTATATTCTAATTTAAGAAAACAATAAACTAAACTTAAATTAACATCTTCTAAAGATTTTAAAATAAGCTAAAAATTAGATTAATCCTATTAACATTTCTCTAAAGATTTTTAAGATAAGCTAAAAATTAGATTAATCCTATTAACATTTTTCTAAAGATTTTTAAGATAAGCTAAAAATTAGATTAATCCTATTAACATTTCTAAAGATTTTAAATTAAGCTAAAAATTAGATTAATCATATTATAATAACTAGTGACATTGATAAATGAATTAAATTATAAAACTGTTAAATAAATTAAGTCTTTAATCTAAAAAAAATGAATTAACTAATAATCCAAACTAACTATAGTTATCAGAAAATTTAATTAAAATTTGAATTAAACAATGAATTAAACTAATCTATGATAATAATTTTTTCCTATAATCTGCATTAAAACTACAGTTTTATTAGAAGTGAACTATCTCTAATCTAAAAAAGAAAAATGACTTAACTAATAATCCAAACTATAGTTTAATTACAAAAATCAATTAAACAAAATAAGCTGAAAACCCTATTTCATCTTCTCCCCTTTCCCTTTGCCCTTGCCGCCGCACTCCTCTCATCCTCCTCTCACGATCCGCCGCCATCACCTCCTTCGACCAGACTTCTTCTTCTTCTCCTCGAGCTCGCTAACACCACCACCCCACGACCTTTCTTCGCCCTCAACCCTTCGCCTTCTTAATTCGCCGGAGTCGTTCTCATCGAATCCGTCACCATTACCTTCTTCCCTAACCTCTTCTCCTCTTCGAAACAAAAATGAAACGGAACCAATCTAACTTAAACCCTTCTCCAATTTGAAGCTGAAACACAAAACTAACCTAATCTCCTTTAGCCTTATCAAATCCGAAAACCTAACCCTTAAACGCCAAGAACACCTCCCAGGTAAACCATGGCACCTCACCGCCGGTGACTCGGCCCCATCAAGGACTCATCCTCACCCCTAAATCAACTTAACAACACCTATTCGCGCGATCCCATATTCACACTCTCAGATTATCGCCGTCGACAAATTGCCGTTTGAAAACGCAAGAACAAACACAAGGCCGATTCCATCGCTCTATAAGCACAAGGACAACACGATGGTGATATGAGAGTAGTTTGTACCTTGATTTGGCGTTGTATTGCTTTCTTGAGCTCGTTGAAGAGGAGTCTTGGAGAGGATGACGTCGCCGCGATATAACACTCAGATCAGGTACGATTTTATTCTGCTCTTCGCATTCTCTTTCTTGTTTTTCGTCTTCGCCATCGAACTCTTACTGATTCTTGATGTAGATTGATGTATTGCTGAAGCCTGCAGAAAGATTGATGTCGATGATGATTCGTTCTGAGATTAATGATCAAGGAAGATTGGATTTGAAGAGGGATTGAAGCTATGGAGATTGGGAAGCCAAAGTTCAGAGGGAGAGCACTATGCTGAAACAGAATGAAGTTTAAGAGCAATGGACTCAAAGGAAAATGTTGAAGGTGATTCTGGTGTGAAGCGATTTTTGGAAAAAATTATCTAAAAAGAAAAACTGGGGATCGATTCTGATTTATAGCTGACCTCAGAGATTTGTCTAGAAGGTTCTGGTAAGTTCAACTCATTACATTCAGTTACGATTCTGTTGGCATTTTGTTATTTTCGGTTAGGATGTGATTATGAGCTGGTTTTTGGTTTCGGTTAATGTTAGTTAGGACTAGTTATTCAATTTAAATGGCGGAAGATGCGGTTCTTCGTGCCAGGCATCCTTTGCTGCTTTAGACAAGTCTTCCGCCCCTTTTATCTGTGAAGAGTTTTCAGTCTCTTGTGAACTTGGCCATGATAGGGAAGCTGGCATAGTTATCAAGAATGTGGCCATTTCCAGTGGCGAGGTTACATTGAATTTAAATGAGGAGTTGCTTTTGAAAAGCAAGAGTTCATTAAAGTTTTCTTCTAACTCCAACAGTGTTATAGGGTCACAAACTGATTCTGTAAGCAATAAGAACCATCAAAGAAGCAACAAAGACTCGCAACCTTCTCCAAGTACAGTTCTACTGAGGATGTTGGGGAGAGTACACGCCTTGATTTTCGACTGGAGTTTAGTGAAATTCATCTCCCGGTTCAATTGTCTCCCTGACATACAGAGGGTTGGTTCTGTTATATCGGCTGAATCTTTTCTTTGGTAACTGGTGGCTTCAATTTATGTTTTCTAATGTTACACTGATTTTTTAACTTTGTTATTGATGCTATCCTGAACTGATTCTTTGAAATGTTATGCAGGTTGAGATGAATTGATGGAGATGTGATGAGGACCGATACACAAAGTGAACTTTGAACTCTCTGCATTTCACTGGCTGAAGTTATTTTCCACTTTTCTTTTTTCTTTTCTAATGAATCACTTTGTTTGGACTGTAATGGATTAACAGTGATGTCAAGGAAATTTCTCTTAAAGTATGAAACCTTTTCTGGGTCCTTTATTTTGTTTTCCAGCCATTGAAAATGATGATTATGAGATAATCTATATTCCAATTTCAAACAAGATTTTTTATTATCATCTCTCACTAAGTTCAAATGTCCCATGTTAGGAATTACAAATTATGTTATAATAATACAACCCAAATTATTTCCTTTTTTCATTTAACGATTCAATTGGACCTTTGGAAAGGTATTGGTGACTGAAAATAACAGCCCACATAAACATGATTAATTGGACGGGTTCCTTCAAATGGGCCTTGGTAATTTGAATACTAGGATGAAACAAAAGAAAATGACTTCTTATTACTTTTTGGTAGAAATTTATGATGATTCTAGAACGAAATTGTTATCGAGTTTAAATGGTATAAACATGGACAAAGAGAAAACATGAGTTAATATAAACTATAAAAAATGAAAAATGGTTCAAAACGAATTACGGACAAAAGATAAATGATGAAGGTGAACAAAAGAGAAATGAAGATGAATTAAAGGAAACATGTTGAAGTGAAGATGGAATGGAATAATCGGGGGTGGTTTATAACAATGAGAACAAAGCAGCGAATGGATACGAAATCTCAATTTTGGCCCACAGCCTCTTTTGAATCTTTCCACAAGCCCATGAACTCGACCACTTCTGAACCACTGCATAATTTCTTGGATAAATCACACCCCTTTAGGATCGCCAGAAAACATGCCATGACCATTCAAAAACCAGCTGAATCACCGACAAACTGAAAATTCAAACCAAACTCCACACCAAACATCGCTCGATAAACTGAAGAATCTCAGCATACGACAATCTGAACTTTGAATATACATTGTCTAAGAGCTAGACCAGTGACCCGAATAAGCTTGCATTTGTAATGACCTTTCGACAATTTGATCCGAATTAAATCAAACTCCCATATGAATTGAGACCCCAACCGAGCAAACGCATTCGGAGTGGAATCATAGCCCTGTGAATATTCTCTATTATTTCAGACCTTGCCAGATACACATAGGGTACAAGAAAACCCTAATTTCCTTGAGCCCTAATCACACGCCTTATGAGCTACTATGATGTTAATGAACTGATAAGAAATGCTGATGAATGCAAAATGATGAGCCAATGGAGGGAATAATCATGAGGGCAAATTTTGAGGTATTACAACAATGGGTCAGAAGAGTTGACAATTCCCTCAGACAATGCACCTCCTAAGCAGTGCATCCAAAACTAGGGTTTTGACTTTAATCAGGCTAAATGAACTTCCAAGACTTCAAGTGAGCTTAATAACATCTTATATGTGTGTAAGAACCCTCATGACAAGTTTCAAGACTTTTCTCAAAAGTTTGCTCAGTCAGATGATCAGATAAGTCAAAATCAGTCAAAGCAGTTAAAAAGTCAAACTGAGGTCAACTGTGGTCAAACCAAAGTCAAACTTCATGATTTTTTGCCAACATCAAGTATATGAGTTAAAGTTAATCATTTGATCATGATTCATCAAGAAGATTTCAGATCATCAAGAATCAGGAGTTTCTAAATTAGGGTTTCCTCAGTAAAAGTCAACTAAACTTTGACCAGCCATAACTTTCACATGCTTCATCACCAAGTCTCCATCCAAAGCTCATTTTGAAGGAAATTGAATTCTCTACAACTTTGTGTCTCACAAGCCAAGCCCAAAAATGCTTCATTTGGAAGGTATGAGCTAAGACATTATAGGTCCTTTTGAAAGTCAACAAAAAGTCAACAACTTCAAAAGGGCATAACTTGAGAATGGTAAATGATATGGACATGAAACCAGTGGGGTTGGTTAGAGGACTCTTCAAGCTTTCCAAAATGTCCAAGAACACCCTCATAGCATTAAAATTGAAGGATTTGTGCCCTTGCAAAGTTGGGAAATTTTTGGTTGGTTTATGAAGAAAATGGAGGTTTAAAACCAATTTTTTCTAAATGGGCTTGCCATATGATGATCCAATCCATGCCAACACTTCATGCACGACCCAAAGCAACAAATTTCTGATTTTTTATTATTTATTTATTATTTATTTTGATTTTATCCATTAAAAATCAAATTAAATTCAAATAAAATATGAAAACTCAATATTTGAATGTGATTCTTCTTCTAGAAAGTTTTAATAATCATTCAAAGTTGATTGATACCATCCAATTTCGTGCTAGCTTGTTTTGGCAATGTTAGATAAGATATTTTTCAATATTTGGAAAGAGATATCTTCATGATCAAGTAACTATCATCAAGCCCATAAATCCACAAACTCTTGACCTAATTTACATCACTATATGTACACAAACTCATCACAAGGCAGAGGACGAATTTTGGCAGCCTCCATACATATTCTTCAACTTCAAAAAATCAAGAAAAAAGTGACATACGGTTTTGGAGTTAGAGAGGATCTTAAGACATTCTAAAGGTTGCATTAGCTTCTCTGATCATCACTGATCATGTTGCTATAATCATATGCATCTCAATCCCCAAGAATTGCACAAACCGAATCGTTCTTCTCCTTTATTTTTTTGATTTTCGATTTCATAAATTTAACCATTATAAATTATGTTTGATTACTGATTCATGTTTGTTTTGAAGTGTAGAAACTTTCTGGACAAACCAATTGAAGTTTCATGGCCTAAATCATCAGATGCCATTGTTAGGGTTTAGGGTGGCCGTTTAGGGTTTCACTATTAAACCAATATAAATAAGTTCTAAAGACATGGATGAATCGTATAGGTCATAAGAAACTTATTGGCATTATTAATTTGGTGAAATTGTACTATTTGAATGGTGTTTGATGTTCGCAGGTTGTATTGGTAGGAATAATCGCAGGAAAAGTTGTAGATAAATTCGCAGGAAAACCTGCGAATCCAAGGTTGAAGATGAAGATCTTCGCGCGCTTCAGATTTTTGAATTTTGATTTGTATATTTATTGTGTTGTTTGTATATTATTTCACAGGATGATAAGTGGCCTGGTGGTTGGTACGCGCATGAAAGAAGCTAAGGACGTGGGTTCGAACCTGTCCTCAGTTATTTTTTGATTAAAATTCCATTTATTCTTCAGGTTTAAAATATAAAAATCATTCTCCATCCATATTCATAAATGCGCGCATAGCCTGGTGGTGTTGGTGTTGGTCCAAGAGAGAGAGCCTAGGGCGTGGGTTCGATCCCAGACCCAGGTAAGTTCTTTTTTCCCATTATTTTTCACTTATTTTATTTTATTTATCTTATATTTGATTAATTAAGTTAATAAAAAATGTTTAAATTAAATTAGTCATATTATTTTTCTTATATAATTCAAAACTTATAGTTTTTTTTAAAAAGATTCAAATTTTATTAATAAAAGTTATTTATATTTATTTAATATTTGTATGTATTTTTGTATAAACAATTTAATTATATTTAGATTTATTTATAAACCCTAAAATATTTTTAAAACCTAATTATTTTTATGAACCCTAATTGTAAATATTATTTCTTTCTTTATTTATTTATTTGTCATAAATTTTTGTCTATATTCTAATTAAGAAATAAACTCTAATATATTTTTCTAAATAGTCAAACCCTAATTTTCTTTTCAATTTAATTATGACTTTTAATTTATTTGTCAATTTTAATTATGTATTTTTCTATGTGTAAATAATTCTAGGTTATGTTTAAATTAATTAAAAATTTATAATTTAATTTTTGTGAATATAATTATATGGTTATTCAATTATAATTAATCCTATTTTCATAATATATATATATATTCTATAATTTGTTCATAATTTAATTCTTGCATGTAAATAATTTTTAATATATGTTTAAAAAATAATTAAAACTTGTTAATTTAATATAATTTATTTTCATAATATGTTTATAATTAACTTAATTTTTATAGCATTTAAAACTTTATGATAATTAATTGTTTATATTTTCTTCTTAATCTTAAATAATAATTGTTCATAAAAATTTGATCTTTTAATTATTATGCTAATATTCTTATTTATTTTATCATTAATGCTATTTATTTTCATATTTATTTTATTATTACTTACCCCATTTATTTATATTGTGATTTATTATTATCATTATTACTAACCCCATGGTGATTTATTATTATTATTATTATTATTATTATTATTATTATTATTATTATTATTATTATTATTATTATTATTATTATTATTATTATTATTTCACTAACCCAATTATTATTATTATTATTATTTATTTTTGCTTATTTTGCTTTAATTATTATTATTTTTGTAATTGTTCCTGGATGTAATATTTTATAATGTTTAAATTATTTATTTTATGCCATGGTTAGTAAAAATAGGGAGTGTAACATGTATGTTTATTTAAAATTAATTTAGGTCATTCAAATTTAAAACTAAATATTAAATTGAACACTCACACACGTAAGTCGATCTTTGATCGCCATCTCACTTTCTAGGGTTACCTCTCATGTTGCCTAATCAAAAAGGTCAAGTAGGGTGTATAAAGCAAAAGTCCCTCAAAATGAAGTCATCTAGTCCCTTAACAAATAAAAGATCAAGTCCCTTTCGAATGTTGCCTTCATAATGATCGTGTCCCTTTCGAATAAAGATGATAGTCCCTTCAAATTGCTTATACACCCCACAGTTGCCTACATAAACAGATGTCCCTTCACTTGTCCCACACATCCAAGGTAATGACTACCTATTCCTTAATAATAGGGATAGTCTTACCACTTAAAGGATTCAAGAACAGAAAAGACTTAAACTTAGGGTAGGTTCCTCATAGTTACTTGCTCACTATTCAAAAACTTTTCAAACACTTCACACATTTCAAACAATTTTCAAAACAAAGGTTTATACGCATCCGTACATGGATCATTATAAACATTTAAGAAATTTTCTATTCACACACTACACATTTCAAAAACATTTTAAAGTGAGCTAAGTAACTAAGAGCCCATGGATAACCATGGATGTAAAGGGTGCTAACACCTTCCCTTTACATAACCTACCCCCCGGACCCAAAAATCTTTTAAAAGGTCTTTCCTGTTCTTTTATGCCTTTCCTTTGGATAAAATAAAAGTCGGTGGCGACTCTTGCTATCCGCGACATAACTAAAGTCAGTTCTCCCATCGTGTTACACTCGGTACTGACTTTATTTCCTTTCGTCTTTTTGCAACTTCTATGGCCAAGCCTCTAAACAAAATCCAAGAAATATTAAGGCAGAACAACAAGAGGAAGATCAATATCGTCCAAACCCGGCTAACAGGCAACACTACGAGTGGCTCGGGTTCGGGCTCGACAGCTCAGGGTTCTCCAGGTGTGACCTCAGCTTCCCAACTGAAGAGGAAGAAAGGTGGTTCGACCGTCCTGGACCTGACCACCGGTGCATCGCTCAAACCTAAATTCTTCATGCCTCCTTTCTTTGTGAAGCATAATTACTTCGAGGACACAACTCTAGAGGTTCAACGGGTGGACACTCTACATGTCGAGAACATGCACTTCCCTGCTCGAAGGTTGTCACTAGTACAGGACATCGGCGCCGTCATGAGGGTGATGACCATGGCCTCGATGCTGGTTAAAGGGAACCCTGGGCACGAGCGGGAAGGCAATCGTTTGAAGTCCCTCCTGGCGGCGTCCGAAGAAAATACGCAGAAGGCTGCTGAGGAGGCGACCAAGTGCTAAAAGAGCATGTCGAGGTGATCACCAAGCTGGAGATGGATAAGAGTAAGGCACTTAATCACAACAAGAGGCTGAAAGATGCCTTTATGCCCAATGAGGATGAGGATGAGGACACCAAGGTCCTACTGACTCGGGTGCACTTTCTTGCTCGGTTGGACCAGGATTGGAGGAGCTGCGGGAGACGACCAAGCTGAGTTTCCAAAATGTTGTTGACCAGATCAAGGTACTTCATCCAAAAATGGATCTCGATACCGATCGGATCAACTATCTATATAAGGTCGAGGAAGGTCAGATGTTGTCCCTGATGACATGATTGTTGATGATACCCAGCCCAATGAGCCTGTCCAACCTGTCCAGACTGAAGCCCAACCAATCCAGAGTGGAGGTCAGCCTGATTCTCGTGTGGAGGATAGGAATTAGTCTGGTATGCATGGCGTTGTATTGTAATTTCGTTTTTCCCGAGAACGTGGTCCCCTTTTAATGTAATTCTGAACAAGTCGTCCCTTTGGGGGCGCAATTTTTTAATCACAATTTCCGACCTTGGCGGTCGTTTATTATTTTTGCAGTGTTTTTATTGTTTATATATAATTGCTCGTCCGTCGGAGGACCTTTATCTTGACTGTATGATTTTTCACTAAGTGTTTTACGCTCGACGCTTGTTTGGTCGTATCATATATGAAAATTTGGGCATGATGCCAAATACAGAAATACGAGGGCTTGGTCGAATAAGGGGTAATTCTCGTTAGAAGGTGTGATATGTTGGTTAGGGGAACCGAACAGATGTGCAGAGGCTTGCTTTGATACGGTGCCCAAGCCAAGATTATGGCTCGGGCTCCGTGGCTTGAACGTCCCATCGCGAGATCGGGTTCTGCATGGTCGTGGTACTTAGGCGACGACAGACTCGTTTGAGTATCCGTTCGTGCAACAATTGCCTCCCTTGTGCGTGAGTGGGTCCTATTAATTAAAAATTATTGGGATGCAATGCTTGTACCTAGGCATGCAGGTTGGGTCGGACCGTATGCTCCTCTCTTTTGAGTTGACCAGGGCGACATTTGTACTAGCTATAGTACTGTTTGAGTTTCTACGGATGCAAATCGTTTTAGCTTCTTTTTTTACCAAGGATAAGTATTCAAACATGTAGTCATTTTTAGCTTGGAAATCTCCTCGTACTTGGTTGGCGACCAGCTGGGAGTCCATGCATATTATAATTTCCTATACACCGAGGTCGTCTGCTAGGCGCAACTCGGTCAGGAGGGCCTCATATTCTGCTTGATTGTTGGAAGTGGGGAAAGATAGAGTCAAGGATACCTCGATGATGGTTCCCTCCTCGTTTTCCAGCATAACCCCAGCCCCGCTTCCTGCCGAGCCAGAAGCCCCATCCACGAAAATGGTCCACTTGGATGTGGACGTTGGTGTCTGCTCGAGGAAGGTAATCTCTACTACGAAATAGGCCAAGGCTTAGGCTTTAAGGGTTTGTCTTCCCTCATACCTAATGCCGAACTCAGATAATTCCAATGACCATTTCAGCATTCGTCCGACCATGAATGGCTTTCCAGCAGCTGTTTAATGGGTTGGTTGGTTCTTACGTCAATCGTATGGGCTAAGAAGTAGTGTTTAAGCCTTCTTGCTGCAAAGAGGAGGGCCAATGCTACCTTTTCGATCTGCTGGTGCCTCAGCTCTGGGCCATGCAAGGCTTTTCTCGTGAAGTAAATAGGTTTTTGCCCTTCGGGCAATTCACGAATGAGAGCCGCGCTCACGGCCTCGTTTGCGACTACGAGGTAAAGGTACAAGATTACGCCTTTGTTAAGCCTGGAAAGTACCGGAGGCTCGGATAACGCTTTTTTCAAATGGGCAAAGGCCTGCTCGCATTCGTTTTTCCATTCAAAAGTTGCCTCCTTGCGAAGGAGTTTGTAGAATGGAATAACATGTTGGCAGATTTAGCGACGAACCAAGCGAGTGAAGCGAGCACTCCGTTTAACGATTTTATATATTTCTTAGAGTTCGGCGTAGGAATCTCTGTAAATTCTCGACATTTGTCGGGATTTCCTGCCCGAACTCCGAACGTGCATTTTTCAAGATTGCAACGCATTTTGCATTTTCGAGCTTGGTTGAATACTTTTCGAATGTGGGAAGCGTGACCTGTCTCTTATTGAGATTTAACGATCATGTCATCCATGTATACTTCGAGCATGTCTCCGATTTTTGCTCGGAAAACTTTGTTCATCATGCGCTGATAAGTAGCGCCCGCGTTTTTCAAGCCAAATGGCATAATGTTATAATAATAATTGCCTGATTCGGTCATGAAGGTCGTGTACTTCTTGTCGGTCACGGTCATGGGGATTTGATTGCATCCCGAGTAAGCATCCATAAACGATAATAGTTTGAAACCGGTCGTGTTGTCGACAAGTTTGTCAATGTTTAGCAAAGGATAAACGTCTTTCGGGCAAGCCCGGTTAAGATCGGTATAATCAACACACATTCTCCATTTTCCATTTGATTTTTTAACGAGTACAACGTTTGAGAGCCAGGTTGTGTACCTGGCCTCTGTTACAAAGTTTGCCTCTAGGAGGTCTTTTACAACTTTTTTGTCCGCTTCAGTCTTCTCGGCCGACTACTTCCTCCTGCGCTGGGTAACAACTTTGTGAGTTGGATCGATATAGAGGTGGTGGTAAGCTACATCTGGGTCGAGTCCGGGAATCTACGATGCGCTCCAAGAAAATAGGTCGGCGTTCCCCTTTAGGCATGTTTCCAGCTGTCTCTTTTCCAAGTCAGGCAGGTGAGCCCCGATCTTCACGCATCAGTTTGGATCTTCCCCCAGATGAGATGTGGTCGCGCCAGTGAAATGGAGGGTTGTTAAGAGATTTCGCCTTTGTCTGGGAACCTGCAGTCCAAGTCGATGGAGTCGACCCGTGGAAGAGGTCTGGGCACCTCCAAGCTGTCGGGAAATGCTACAGTGGAGGACTTTGGCTGATATGAGATTGAACTGAGGCCTTTAGAGGCTACCTCAAAGCAGCGAAGGGCGGCTTCGACATCATCGTGTAAGGTGGCCACCTTCCCTGTCGTTGTATCATATTTCATCTTTAGATGAATAGTTGATGGGACAACAATGAGTTCGACTAATTTCGGTCGGCCAAGAGTGCACTGGTAAATGGATGGACAATCCACCACCAGGAACTGGACACGGACGGATCGAGCAGTTTTCGCTGCTCCAAATGTGACAATGAGGTCGACATAACCCCAAGGTCGAGATACAACACCGTTGAATCACTTTAGATCGGATCCTACGTAGGGTGTTAGGTGAGTATCGTTCAGTTGAAGCGTTGAGAACAACTATGAATACATAATGTCGCACGAACTGCCTTGGTCGACCAAAATCCGACGAACGTCAAAGTTGGCCATCTGGGCCCAGACAAGTAAATGGATGCTGGCGTTGGGTGCCCTTCCTTGCAGTTCCTCCTTGTAGAAGGAAATATGCAATGAGTCGCTTCTGGGTAGATCCAAAGTGGCGTTTTGGGCTGGTCCCTTTGCAATCAGCTGGTCGAACTTCCTTTTCACGGAACCGACATTAATCTTGTTAAATCCTCCCCCCAAAATCACCATTGCGGAAGGGAAGGCTTCCCACGGGCTATGGGAAGAGAGATATCTCGGGCTTCCTAGGTGGTCGGGTATAAAGAAATCCTCAGGTCGGAAGATACTGAGAGCGACCTGCATGTTGGCATCCTAGGATATAAATACTGCCTCTTCGACCTTCTTGGTTTCTTGTACCTCCGGCCTGTGAGTTTCCTTGGACTTTGTGAACCGCTTGAGGTGGCCGTCCCTTATGAGTATCTCGACCGCGTCCTTCATATGGATGCAATCCTTAGTATTGTGCCCGTGGCTCTTATGGAATCGGAAATATTTGGTCTTGTCGGTGCCCGATTTGTTAGGAAGTTGCTTGGGAAAGTGAAGTCTTGCCTGCCGAAACTCCGAATTTGCATAATCAGACAATATTTTTTCCCTCGACACCGAGAGAGGTGTGTACTCATGAAAGTGACCAATCGGCCCCCTCTGCTTCCGCGGTTCACGGGAGCGGTCTTCCTTTCTTTTGTCTCCCCCTCGACGAGATGTCGAGGGCTCCTCAGTCTTGGAAGGTTTGGCGTCCTCCCGATGCCTGGCATCACGAACAGAACTAGCGACTTGTATGTCCTCGTACTGGATGTACGCCTGAGTCTTTAGCAGGAAAGCGTCCAGTGTAGCAGAAGTTTCTATGCCCACCGCCCGGTGGAAATCAGTGGACGAGCGTAGCCCATGCTCTAACAAATACTTCTTCATATCGTTCGTGGTTGAGACCTGGACGGGTCTTTGTTGAACCTTTTGATTAAGGTTCGAAGAGGTTCATCTTTGCCTTGAATGATAGCCTCAAGGGATGCCTCTGTCTTGGGATGGCACCGGGAGGCGGTGAAGTGCTTGGAGAAAGTCTGACTGATTTTCCTCCACGAGGTGATGGACTCGGGCTCGAGACTCTTATACCATGTCATTGCTCTTTTCCTCAGAGTGGTCGGAAAGAGGCGGCACTTGATTGCTCGACGGACGCCCCTATAATAAAGCAAGGCGTCAATGTTTTCGATTTGCTCGTCCGGATCCGTCGTCCCATCATACGAACCAAGGGGTGGGGATTTCTCAAGCCCGCGAGGTAGTTTGGTGGCCATGATCTTCGAGGAGAGTGAGCCTCAAATATCATCCTCGTCACTGGATGAGAACGAGGGAGAGCGTGAATTACGTCTTTTGTTTCGTCTCGGGGACGAAGATCTTGATCTATTCTTTCTTGGCCGTCATGGAGACGGGGATCGGGGTCGTCTCTTCTTCTGAGGAGGAGAACATTGGTCTTCTATCTGCAAACTCCAGCGAGTCTTGGTCGATATAGGCGAGTTTTATCGTTGTGGAGGCGACCGGTTCCATTTCTTGATAGAAGACTCTTCAGGGCAACCTTTGCCCTTCTTCTTGTGGGGAAAGGGGATGCACCGTCCCCGGTGTCTTGTCAGAGAGCGAGACGGTCAGATGCCAGTTTCTTCCAGACGGGCTATGTTTTCGCCCTGCGCGAGGAACAACAGTTTGGTTGAGTTGAGCGTCTCAACTAACGCAGCAAAGTCTGACACTGATAATGCAGTGAGGGGAAGGAGGGACCTCCTGGTGACTTTCGAGCGGATGATCATGCTCAGGAGAAAGAGAAGCAGTTTTTCCGTCCCGGCGATCTTGGACGGTTTCCTCATGCGAGGGAGCGATCACATTGCTATCACGCTGGGTAAAAAGAACTTCATCCTTAGTTCGGGCTTCGAGCAGATTATCGCGAGCATCCATGGATCTTTAGAGAGAATACTTTGGTTCTTGAGAATCTTTAAAGAGAAAGAGCGGGGAAATCAAGAGGTTCCCACAGACGGCGCCACCTGATCGTATCTGGAGATCAGGATCCGATGGGACTGACGTTGAGCGTTGTTGAAGCACGGTTGATGGAGAGAGGATGGGGTGTACCTGCAAGGCACTCCGATGCTAAAGTAAGAGACCGAGCAAAGAGTGAGCAAGTACAAGCTTTTAGAGTGAGAATTGGATACCTGACCCTCTCATATGAGAGGGTTTATATAATAATTTCAGCGCATGACTATGGGTCCCTGTTATTAGGCATGGATCGTGGATTCCCCAATAATAAGTAACTTCCAGAAACTAGTCGTTGGAGTAACGCTTGGAATTCTCAGACGTGACCCTAGTTGGATGACGTTGATACCGAGCAAAGGGCTTGTCGGGCAAGCGTTCCTCGGTTGATCCTGGGGATTAGACCCTTGCTGGGTCCAAATCATGATTGAGGGCACAGGTGGCCGGTCGGAAGGAATTCCTGAGCGGACTGAGGTTGTATTGGGTGCCAAAGAGTTATTGGACCATTTGGGGCCAGAAGATGGATTGGGCCCGAGTTTGAAAATTGGGCCAATCCGGAACACTATCTATTCATCTATTTTATCTATACATGATTAGTGGCACCTTAGGTTGAACTTATCAAATTTTCCTCGACACAACCAACTTGTTTGAAATGGAAAGTCAGCGAACAAAGTAGTTCAAACAAATAAAACTAATAGGGGAGACTTTATCAGAAAATTAATGGACAAGCTATAACACAATTTATATTTGTCTTTAGAATATAAAACTTCCTAGTCTTCAAAACTTATCGACAAGAGAAGAAACACCCAATTTTTAATACGACAATAAGAATATCCATCTCGCCACATTAACCACTTTAAAATATCTCGAGTTATATCTCACGAAGTGTCAAGGTTTCTTATTGAAACACTTTGCAGTTCATTCTAATAATGACTTGAAAACATACAGAATGTGACAAGCATATCTCATTCGAGAAGAACTTGATTCACCCCGTCCTCCAAAACCTCCAAAAATGGTATTAAGCATATGGTGAAATTGTTCATAATCCTCTGTGTCTCTATTCATTCTTGTTTGGGGCTTTTCAGTTGATCTCTCACACACACACACATTGGTGAAAATCATTTATATGATGCCCTTTAACTTTATGAAATTTGAACCGTCTATTAGAGTCGCTCTTCATCACCTACTTTTTTGGCATAAGGGAGGTGGAATGGCCCTAGTATGATATATTTGCGGTAGTATTTAATATCTTTGAGTGTTTCAATGTGTGTTGAAAAAGTGATTCTAAATATAAGAGGGGTTGAATTGTGATATTCGGATTTTAAAAACATTTTAAGAAAATACTTGGTTTAAAGAAAGAAATAGAAGTATAGATTAAGCATCATAATAGATTGATGACAAAAAAAAGATACGGTAAGAGAGATCACCTAAGAGATTATCACAAATCAGCCTTAAACCACGAAGCCTACTCTAGTCCCCAAGAGTTTCCTCTATAGATTTCCACTACCAACAACTTGAACTATTACATAAGTTTTTCCTAGCCTTACAAAAACTTTTTACAACTTTATCTTGCAATGTTCAAATCTATTACATTACCAAAAGAGAACTAATCCCTTGACTATACAAATTCAACACAATATTAGAAAAACACAACTCTCAGATGAAGCTTTTAACTCTCTCAGAACTAAAGTTTTTTTAGCAAATAAAAAAAAAAGAGAATGAGTGAGATGGAAGAGTTGATATAATTAGAAAAATATGTATGTTAGAATTGAGAAAAACACTTCTTTATATAGAAAAATTGAGTAAAAAGGAAACATACATGGGTCTGATCACTCCTTAATCGATTAGATCAGTAACCTAATCGATTATGTTAATAAGCCAGAAAAATAAATCCTAATCTACGATGTCAATTAAATGTTTAACAAGGCTACCTAATCAATTAGGAGAAATTACTATTCCTTTAATCGATCAGATCAGATGCATAAATGATTATACATTTGAGTTTTGTTTTCCTAATTGATTAGAAAACTTCTTAATAATTTAAGAAGTTTTAAGAAAAATATAAATAGTTTGAAATATTGTATGTCTGTGTATGTGCACGTGTGTCTGCGCGTGTGTGCATGTGTGTCTGCGCGTGCATGATGATTCAAGACCTACTATTTCTTACATTACATTCAACTGATTAAAACAAGATAAAACACTATCCATAAGATTATGTGAGATTTCACAAGTTTAGTTCCTTTTAATTATTTTATTTAACTTAGATTAGCTCTTTCAATTGAAACTTTGAACACTTTGTTTTATGATTTTGTTCTAGAATAAAGATGCTTGTAATTAATTAACCTTTAGAAGCCATTAACCTGCATATCACATAGAACCACATTCCCCCCACCCCTTTGTGATGATTGTGAATCTCCTAGGGAGGTGGTAAATCAGAAAAACATAAATGAAAAGATTGGACTTGTTAAGCTCCCTTCATACATAATGAGAGTATACATAGAGGTATAATACATAGAATTTGATCAAGTTAGATAAATGGGAAAGAAGCAATCATATATTAAGGAAAAAGGGAACTACAATTATATATATATATATATATATATATATATATATATATATATATATATATATATATATATATATATATATATATATATATATATATATATATATATATATATATATATATATATATATGGTAGGAAAAATTACACCAAAAGTCCTTTAAGTTATTTTTTTCTAACATGTTGGTCCTTTAAGTTGATTTTGTAACAACTTGGTCCTTTAAGTTGGTTTCTACATCATCTTACATTTGATCTTTTAGAAATGTGTGATTATTGCATTTCTGATTGCACTTCATCATTTTCATTTCACTCAATATAATTGCATCCATAATTAGCACATTTATTCTGTTAAAAATGGTAATAATGCACACGTTTGGTAAATTAAAGGACTAAATTGTTAAAAAAAATCTTAAAGGACTAACTTGTTAAAAAAAACTTATAGAATCTTTTGTGTAATTTTCCAAAATAATAAGAAACAAATTAAACAATAAATTAAATAAAACATAAAAACAACAAGAAATGGGCTATTAGTTGTTTCCATCATTATCATGGAGTAGTTACTTAGGTGTTGGTTAGGTATTTTGAATTAAAGCAATTTGAGCAACCATCTGATTTATATTCTTTGAGTTATATTCATGCATCTTAAATGTTGATTAGGATAGTATAGAGCAAATTTTCAATAGGATTATTGGGGAGAATTTCATAATAAATTCTTCCAAATTCGATGTTCTTACTTGTTGAGGTTCTTGTTATTGAGGTTGGGAAGCTTGTTTTGCAACCTTAGAATAAACACTATGCACCAAGACTCCATCCTGGTTTTTTATTAACATCATATTCAAACAGAGTTTCCCAATTTTTGTGCATCTATCAATTGAATCTACCCCATATATATTGAGAGGAGTATTTTCAATTTTATAATCACTGAGACCTGCTTAAGAAACAAGATCATAAGCATACTTATCTTGTGATATAAATAATACATCATTAGAATATAAGGCCTCAAGTTCCATAAAGTAACTTAATGGCCCAAGATCCTTCATAGCAAAGTGCTGACACGAGAATTTCACGAGCTCTTCAATTCCAACAGATTCATTGCCAGTGACCATCTTATCATCAACATAAAGAAGCAAGACAAAAATACCATTTTTTCTTGAGACCAAGAAGAGAAATCTAACAAAGTGATATTATTGTGAAATTTAGCAAACCAATATTGAGGTGATTGCTTAATACCATATAGAGTATTATGATGACGACACACTTTATTTTCCAGGCAAGTATATAACCCTCTTGTTTTAACTCATCATTGAGAAAGAAATTTTCGACATCCATTTGTTTAAGTACCCATTATTAGTCACTATAATGGAAAGAAGAGTTCGAACATAGGTGATGTGTGCAACAAGATCCAATATTTTTTTATAATTATACCATACTCTTGAAGTGAACCATTTTTCCACTAGATGATCTTTGTATTGCTCAATAGATCCATCAGAAAGAATATTTTCATTATCAGAAGCAGGTTTTACAAGGTACCGTGTGTGGCTTCTTTCCAATGCATGTAATTACTCCTCTATATCTTATTGCCAATGCATGTAATTACTCCTCTATATCTTATTGCCAATATGGATATGTATAGGCTTCCTTATAGGATTGTGGTTCATAAAGGTGAAGCATAGTAGAAAAAATGGTAATTGTTGAGGTGGATCTCTTAACCTCATTGGTAATATAGACAGTAGTCCCAAGTGCATTCTGGACAAAAAGCTAAGATAAGCATGGCACCAATTGAGTCAAGAATGTGACGATGCTTTATCTTAGTCCGACCATTTTGTTGAGATGTATATGGACAAGAAAATTCAGTCAATGTACCTTTATCACCAAGAAAAGATAAGAGTTTAGAGTCAGGATATTCCATGGCATTATCTTGTCGAAAATTATGCTTGAATCATTTTGGAAATTTTAATTTTAATTTGAGGATGATCGTGCCTATTTTTAATCATGTATATCTAAGTAAGTTGATAATAATCATCAATAAATAACACATAATATTGACAACCTCTTATAGTAGGTGTGGAAGTAGGACCTAATGATTTAGTTAAAATAAAAGTACTTTCATTAAGAGATAAAGCTAAGAGGACCCACATTCATCATATACATTTGAATTCTTTAAATAAGACCCGCTTAATTCTTTATATTATTTTACACTTCTCAATTATTTAAACAACTCATCTACAATTCTCAAATATCCATCTAACTCATAAAAAATTTAAAATGGATTCCACTAAATCTCACTATATATTATATAAAATGTAATTAAAAATTTCACTCAAATATAACAAAATACATTAAAAAGACATATTCAAAAGAAATAAGACTAAAATAAATATATATTAAATAAAACAATACATAACGCAAATAATTCATAAAAATTATATTAAAAAAAAAATAAACTTAGAATAATTTTTAATTGTTGTTATTCTCACTCCAAAAATGTTGCCATATGTGTTCTACCAAGTCTTGCTGAAGACGCCGATGAATTTGTTTATCACGAACATCAAATCTTCTATGTAGGAACTCTTGAAAATCAATATTATAATTATTCGGCAATGTTTTGTGTCATTGTCTAAATGATCATAAGAAAAATCAAAGTTTCCACCATACGATGAACGTTCATCTTCAACAATCATGTTGTGTAATATGATACATGTATCCATTATACGTTGGAGTGCATCTAAGTGCCAAGATCAAGCTGGGTTACGTATGATTGCAAATCGCGATTGGAGGACCCCAAATGCACGCTCAATATCCTTTCTTGCTCCTTCTTGATGTTGGGCAAACAATTTTCTCTTATCCCCTTGCGGCATTGGGATACTTTTCACAAACATAGCTTATTCAGGATAAATGCCATCTGATAAATAATAGCCCATGTTGTATTCAATGTGATTGATTGTATAATGGTTAGTTATAATAACGGCTAGTTTGAATAACGACTACTTTTAGTGCTGTCGGTTTCCTCTCTTTGTAATTCATGTCACGATGCTTGTTAAAAGTTTCTCCGATTCTCTTCCAGAAACTATCTCCTTTTTTATCAACCCCAATAATTGAATCCTTTGAAATGTTGAGCCATGATTGAATGAGAATTTCATCTTTTTTCGGTTGGAATCTTTGTTTAGGCGTATTCACAACTGGTCCAGATGCAACTTCTTCACTAAGGTTAGTATTTTCCAAGCTAACTTAAGTGAAAAATTGTGGTGTTTCATGTTCTTGATCATTTGATTGCACACCACTTGTACCTATTTGAACTACATGAGGCATATTATGGTTAGTTGGTTGAGATGAAAATGGTTGATACTGATATGGATAAGGTGATGTATGATATGAGTAATTTCCAATGGGTGGATTAGGGATAAATAAAGAGTTTTGAAAATTTGGATTATGGTGTGGATTTGGAATTAGAGGTGGATTTCCAAAATATGAATTGTTTTGTTGATTTGGAATACAAGGAGGACTTCCATCATTTTGCATAAAATTGGACCATGTGTTATGTTGATTGGGGTTCATTTTCAAATAAAATGTGTAAATGTGAATGAAAAATGTGTAGATGTGAATGAAAAATGTAATAAAATAAATTGCCTATTTATACTAAGGTTAAAATTTAATTTAGGAATGAAATCCATCAACAATGTGAATTGAACGGGTAATGTAATTTTTAGATAGGGAAGGAAATAAATTAGTTGTGGATGTCATGTGGTTACAATAGGCAGAATGAAAATACCTTTTAGAATTATCCGGTGTGGTCGAGAGAGCAACATGAGTATTACCAGAAGGAAGAAATTGTATGAGAAGAGACTCAAGATCTGTGACAAAAATGCTTGGCCGAGAGGACTCTACATATTCATTGGTAGTAGTAGGTGTTGCAGTACATGCCTTGAAGAGTTGGGACAAGTGAGACAACTCTGAATTAAGTGTTTGGGTGTCTTGCACTATCAACAGAAATTTGAAGCAGCATGACATTTTTCATGCAGTTATGACATTCAACTACTAGGAAATCAGAAAAAGAATAATCAGACTTACGACAACAGCAACAAATTATTGTAGGCTTATTTTTAACTACAAAGGCATGATTAATTTGTCGGCGAAAAAGTCTCAATCTAGTTTCTTCATGCTTGAGACAAGGAAGACCCTTCTCTAGTGTGGATAAAAGGTTTTGATGCAACAAAGAAGCTTAAATTGGTTCGTAATCATCAATGAGGTGAATATGATTGCGATGAGTCTCATATATTTTTTAGGTAAGTAGCATCTTTTAGAGAAGGCTCACATGAGACTAATTGATTCCAAATAACTTTCATATGTGCTAAAAACTCAAACAGTTTGACCACATTGTTGTTTCAAATGACTAAGATCCTTCATTAATTGATATTGATATGATAAATCAAAGATAATATAACATTGTTTTAAATTATCTAATACCTCTTTGACATTCTCGACAAATATTCATAATGGAGTAATTCTAAAACCAAGTAATGATTTGATGATTTTTTTTGTTCCATTCCTCTAATTTATCATCATAAATCTTTGAAGTTTCACCGGTACTTCTTATCAGACATTTTTTATCACCTTGTCACGTATTGCCAAAGTTGACAACCTTTCAAAAATCTGCTTATTACTCCAGTCCACTGATTATAATTAGAGCCGTCGAGATTTATGGTAATTGGACGAGTAATCATTCAAAAAATTTGACCATATATCATTCTTAGACGTTGGATATAGCATAATTTTGCCATCCAATTCTCACCCTTAAAAATTAAGTGCAAAAATAGATTGCATTTATCCTACATACAAGATTAGATACTACATGTGAAAAACATTGTCAAGTGCAAACGCTGATCGCATTTGTCCTTATAGATTGTTTTCACACACTACACACCAAACATTTCACAAATTTTGATGATGGGTATATCCTTCTTGTTGTGAACATGTTCCCTCATCTCACCTTTGGATAACGTTCCTCCCAAGTGAGTGCTAACTAGTTGTATTAACTAACCATTTCTATATACATAAATTAAATTGGTGCAATCTGACTAACACCTTATGGACATTGTAAATTTACCAAGAAACAATCCTAAAAACGTGTCATAGATTTGTTATAAAAAACTCAATAATTTTTCAATAGAAACGAATAATAACAAATAACAATAATATCTCCATTGTTATAAAAAATTTCTAGTGCAAATATTTATGAATTATTATAACTAGCTGTGACACATAATTCCCTCGTTTTCTTCATTTTATTATACATGTCATAATTTGAACAACTTTCCAATTTGGCATTTTTCTCCAAGTATCTTCCGGATGATATTTTTTCATGTTCACCAATCATCCATTATGAACCACAAGCTTAAAGGCAATTTCCTACAAACCAAACTTTGCCATTATTCGTGATTTTTTATATAATAATTGTCCTTACGTGTCATCCACATAGCATTATCACCTATGATTTCATTTCTTTGTGTCTATCTATTTAGATTCTAAAGATTTTCTTAACTCAAAATCATGGTATTATTATACTATACAGTGTGAAGATGATGTTTCTTTAGTTTATATGTATAGTTTCGATGTATGCTAAGGTTGGTTTCATTGGTTTTAGTGAAGATTCTATGTTTTATATTCTCATTGGACAGTGTCTCAGTTTGTGTAATTGGTGAGATTTGGATTCTGAATAGTGATTAAGATGGAGCTCAAATCTTTCTCTTACAATTCTTCTATGTCCACATTTGAGATTCAAAAATCTTGTACCACTTTGTTCTCTAATTTTAGACACGGATTTGGAGTTAGATACTCTAACCAATTCAACTGCAGCAGAGGTAACAACAACCTAAGTAGATTGTTTTTTTGTTGGTTGTCTGTTTTTTTTTTATGAAGTTTAAGGACATGGGTAGTTTGGTCTTTTTCAGGGTTGTTTCTCAAGAGTTATAGTGCTTCGGATGAGTCTTATTTTGCAGCAGTGACAACAAATTCTTATAGTGTTGATGAAGTAAATGGCTCAACTGAAAGATTGTATTATAGAAATGTTATACTTGATGCTTTTGATGATGAATATGGAGGGGTTGTTATTGATCCAAATAGGTTACCACAAAATTCATATGCTTTTGCATCTATGCTTTGTTTGTCTCTTTCTCATTGGAAAAAATTGGTAATTCATCAATCTATCTCTTTTTGAAAAGGATGTTATAGATTTTTGAAAATCTTACATTGTGAGGTTTTGTAGGGAAAGAAAGGAGTTTGGCTTAAGTTACCTTTAGAGAAATCTGATCTTGTTCCAATTGCTGTCAAGGTATTACGATACTGTTTGGATCGGCTTATTTGAGTATTTTTTAGAGAATTTGAGCTTATGATTGTTCGGAATAACTTAAAAAAACAGCTTAAGAGATGTTGAATGTATGAGTAACTGATTTTGGTTTCAGGAAGGGTTTGAATACCATCATGCCGAGCCGGGTTATGTGATGTTAACTTACTGGATTCCGGAAGGACCTTGCATGCTTCCGGCAAATGCTTCACATCAAGTCGGAATTGGAGGATTTGTCATCAATGATAACGATGAAGTATGATTTTTTTCTGCTCTTTATGTACTTTTCTGCATTTCTTGTAGATGATTTTTTTCTGCTCTTTATGTACTTTTCTGCATTTCTTGTAGATGATTTTGAGACAGTTCTTGTCGCTTTGATTCGTGCAAGCTTTAAAGTTTGTGTAATTTTTTGTAAAGGTACTTGTGGTGCAAGAGAAGCATTGTTCTCCTGCAACTCTTGGCCTTTGGAAAATACCAACTGGTTTCATTCATGAGGTATGTATCCTTAAACCGTAGCGAGTAAAAAAGGTAGATTTGAGATAGTTTTGAAGTTGAATACCATCACTTGTGTGAATCATCTCAGGCAGAGGAGATATATACAGGAGCTGTGAGAGAAGTGAAGGAAGAAACCGGGGTAAGTTTCATGTAATAACATTGAGAAACCGGTTGCAATGACGAGTTTTAATTGCTTAAAATGAAGACTTTCTTTTGATCTTGTGCAGATTGATACAGATTTTATTGAAGTCATAGCATTCAGGTAACAACACCAATCATGTCATCAAGAAACTTAAATACATAATCACATGTATCAGTATCAGTATCGTGTTAGTGTCAGACACAGACACATGTCAGATATCTGACACATCATTGTGAAGGAAGATCTAATTACCTAATTAGAATCTAGTATGGTCATAGAATGCTACATATTATTAGTTTTGAATTCTGATGAGCTTTATGATGATAAATTATAGGCATGTACACAATGTGGCATTTGAGAAATCAGATTTGTTCTTCATCTGCATGCTAAGACCACTGTCATCTAGTATCACTGTGGATGATCAAGAAATTGAAGCAGCAAAATGGATGCCACTGGTTGAGTTTATAGAGCAACCACTAATACAAGAAGATTCCATGTTCAAGAAGATTGTAGATATCTTCATTGCGCGTCTCGGGAAACGTTATTGCGGCTTATCAACTCATCAAGTAGTTTCCAATTTTGATGGCAAAATTTCATCTCTATACTACAATGTCATTGACAATGATGATGCAAACTGTGTTGGAAAATAAGACTCTGAAAGCTGAAAACTGAGCTAACCACATTACACTAGTACAGATATGATGTAGGGTAATTTGTAATATATAATTAAGTACAATTTTATTTGCTAATGTATATAGTAAGTGCTAATATCAATGACAGAGTTGATATGGAACACTAGAGAACATTTACACTTATTCCTAATTTGTGTTTGGAATGTAGAAGCATATGTATATTTGAAGATTAACATGTTTTGTTTGAGACAAAGATTATTGTGGATCAGAGATGACACCAAAGAAAATTGTTTATCCTTTGTTGCGACATTCATTCCATCAAACATCATAAAACATTAATGTCATAGGTCTAAAAATATGAGTTAGAATTAGTATATTATTTTATGAAAAAAATAGATTAAATATGAAATAATCTTTTTAAATTAAGAAGTTTATGCAATAAAATACTACCTAAAAAAATTTTTAGGAATGTAAAATTGTGTATTAACTGAAGAGTATTTTTTGATAATACTAT
Source organism: Lathyrus aphaca (assembly GCA_963966055.1). Lineage (NCBI taxonomy): Eukaryota > Viridiplantae > Streptophyta > Magnoliopsida > Fabales > Fabaceae > Lathyrus > Lathyrus aphaca. Next base: position 481,270,140 of record OZ014522.1, read on the forward strand.
TCATATGAATTTTATAGAAGAATAAATTGGTTTTTTTTCTTCTCAATTGAAAGAACTTGTGTCAGTGAGTATCATAAAATTTAAGTATGATAAGGTGTCATATCAAAACATTAATATAAAAAAGAAATTTATGAGTAGAAATATAATATGCATGAGATACCAAAATATGACTAAATATAAAATAGATTCTTAAAATAAATCATTGAAAATGCTCTAAATGTATATATTATTGAAATCTTAACTTTGACCAATTTAAAGTTATTATAACAAATATGTTAGGCATCTCACAAGGTCCAAGATGAAGGCCAAAGATAAAGCGAATGCGGGGAATAAGTGTTTTTGCATTCTCGTCTGAAGTTGACACTATGTCTATTAAGTTTTGTCAACCGTCTAATTCAATTAGATTACACAACATGTCACCCTCCTCGCAGACGGATTTTAATTGGCCGTACTATATAAAAGAGAAAGTGTATCATTCTCAAGTATTCAAATTCATTCTCATTCTTAAAATGTTTTTCATTCTTTCATTGATTGGGAGTTGAAGTGCTAACCTTGTAAACCAAGCCACTCTCCACCACATTGAAAGCTTAAGTCCATCGTAGCAAAGCATTACTTCATCGTTTACTGAATAATTTTGATTCCATTATGGGAGAAGGAAGAGACATTAAGACTCACGATCTCAATGATTTATTTCAAAAACATTTACAATTGTATCATGGGCATACCCTGCATGACACCCTTAGACACAATGGCATATGTATTCCATCTCAAGCTAAAATACCACAACGTCCCCGACAAACTAGTGATGATAAATACTGACTTACCAGGGACAAAAAGAATATACAAGGCTTTGTAGCATGGCCAAATAGAACATAAAGGCAAGGCAATGGGGAACAATGTAGCCTCCCTCATTAAGAAGTTAAGGGACATGGAAATTAAGTCCACTGTAGGTAAATTCTAGTGTCCCTAGATAGACCTTTGCAGATGAAGACTCCTGATGAAAGCTTCATCCAGTCACCACACTCCCTAAAAGTGATCTAGAGGCCAATAAGCAACGGTCATGCTACTTGGTTAATTTTAATTTACTAAATATGTAAATTGCAAATGTTTCTATGATGTATGATGTTATTTCATCCAAAAATAAATAAGTGTTCACTAAACTTTCTCTTCCTTGTGATTATAAAGACATCGATGAGTCAGGGGTGTTGTCACAAACGCCACTAATCTGCGACCAAAGAAACCAAAGCTCCTTCGCAAACGAATCAGGGATGTTGTCACAAACGTCACCATCGTACGACTAAAGCAATCAAAGCTCCTGAATGACAAGTCATAAATAAAGAAAACGAACCACGAAGTGGAAATTACAGTTTCTCTCTGTAGTTAGCCACTTTAGAAGCAGCGGTGATTTCACACCAAGTTAACCTCAAACCAAGTTCTCATATAGGGGAAATGAAGGGTGATCATCCATTGGCCGAACACAATCCCTATAGACTAAATAAAAAATTCAAGCATGATCTCAAAGAACAAGTTGTCGCTTAGAGAAATGAACTGAACTTAAAGCAATGTCGTATAAATAGGTAAAAAAAACAACGGTAAGTAACCAAAATTAAAATATACATTATAGGGCAGGAACCATGGAATTTGCTCATTCATTAAAGATACAAATGCACAGGGTATAAGCACACCAAAAGAGGAAAAAAATGCATCCAGCTAATCCACCAAGGATACCATATTATCATCATTCATTTCCAAGTTAGGACATACTTTCTATCGAGAGATGGGACCATTGAGATAAAAATATTCCACCTACTACAAAACATTTTCAAAACAATCACGTGCAATAGAATAACTCTCTTCCAATGACTCTGCATACCTCTTAGAAAAGGCAAAGTTATCAAGATGTGTCTCACGGAGGTCGTCTTCAGCCCTAGCAACATGTACTAGCATGTAACAACAAAGTCTTCATGACACATGCTCAAAGAATACTTCACGCATCTTGGTAAATCCGGGTCTGATCACGCAGTGGTTAGTATCTTAATCCAAAGAGAGCTTAGGAACCAAGGAAAAGTCGTATTTTCAGGTTTGAGGAAGTTTGGGCCAGAGATCACAGATGTGAGAATCTGGTGAAGAATCTTTGGAATGGAAATTCAGGTCCAGTTTTCCCGAAGATTACAGGAATTCAAGCCCTGCAACATTACTTCAAAGAGTATCGTACATGTAGTATAGTGAAGGAGTAAGTCGGGATTGATGAGCTTTTAAAGGAAGACAGAAGGTGGTCTGGTGAGCCTGAAGAAATGAACCATTACCATGATCTTGAGTTACAAAGGGACAAGTTGATCATAGTGGAAGGATATGATCTCAGCCCCTTATAAGACTCAAGAGGTCTTCACTGTGGTAGAATAAATGAATCCATTAAAAGCTCTTGGGCCAGATGGACTGACTGCCTCTTTCTTCCAGAAATATTAGCAACATGTGGGAATGAATTGTTGGTGTGAGCCCTAGAGGCCAATACTTTTGGTACTTGTATCGAATTATTTATTAATAATGAAAAGGCATTTCTTTATTATGTTTGTTTTTCCAAAATGATAAAGTCCTTAAAATTGCTAGTTCGTTTAATAAAATATTAAGTGTGACTTAATCATGAGATTCCATTAAACATAAAGACATTATTCTTAAAACATCCATAGTCGAGCTTTAATGTGAAATGGGATAGCCTTAAAGCATTATGACTATTATGTAGATAGACTGATGATCACATCTCATGGATCATGGATAAGGAGTTATCAAGTCTTGACATAGGTATGAATATTAGGAGTAATATTTATACTGGATTGACCCACTATAAGAGTATTACATAGAATGTTATGCAAAATGTCATAAGTTACTCTCATGATGATAATGGTGTATACCACCCTTCGACCTGAAACTACTATGGACCCTAGATGTAGAGTCAAGTACTTTATTGTTGATCAAGCATTGTCTGTAACTGGATGGTCATAAAAATAGTTGATGGATACTTCACAAAGCATGCTAAGGGACATGAGTAGCCTAGATGGAATTTTCTCATCATGCATAACAGGATAAATGTATAAGGGCCCAATATTGAATTGGATAAGGATGACACGGTATATGTCTTGTGTTCAATATAGACATAAGGGCAAAAGGGTAATTGTACGCACAAATACTATCACAAAAGGTTTTGTCATAACACATGAAAATTTTGTGACTTGGTTAGTAGTGATATGTTGCTAGATACCGCTCACTGTTTATTATGTTAAATACATGATTTAATATAATTGTCAACGTCGCGAAATCCTACAGGGTCACACACATAAGGACAGTTAGAGAAGAGGTGGAATAAATAAGGCACGCCGTAAGGTACGGTGCATTTGAATGGAATACGAAATATGGTAAGGTACCATATGATACAATAATAATAATAATAATAATAGTTATTATTAATTTTATAATAGTTATAAAATATAATAATGATAGTTATTATTAATTTTATAATAGTTATAAAATATAATAATAATAATAATAATAAAATTATGGTTATTATAATAATAATTATTATAATAATATAATAATATTATTATTGAGTTGGGCTTTTAAGTTAAAGCCCACACAAGTAGTTCTATAAATAGAACCATTGTGAAGAAGTTCAAATGTTGTTGTTTTTGAAACCCTGGTTGTATTCTTTTTTCCTCTCATTTCACTCTAAACCTTCAATCGTAACCAGCTAGCACTGTGATTGAAGGAAGTTATTCGTGTGGACTGAGTAGAGGCGTTGTTCGTCGTACAACGCTCGTGATCAAATCAGAATCAAAGGTTTCAAGCGCCACAAGAGGTAAATATTGTATCACATATCATGACCTTTCGTAAGGATCTCTAAAGGGAAATTTTTGTTTTCCATTGTGTTTATCATAACAATTTCCCGTCAGTGGTATCAGAGTCACTTACGAAACCATGAATCTAGTAACTGTTTACTTTCTGTCAATTTTGTTTTAATTGGATTAAAACACATAAAATCAAATCAAATCCGGATATTGAATTTTTGGCATCAGATTGTGTACGGTTTGGATGGTTGATATTGACTATGCTTCGATATCCGACAATTGTATGGTGAAGCAGCGATATATCAATCATCCATAAGTTACACATATATGATCGATCTAATTCATATATGATATGATTAATTTTGATGCAAATATGATATATTGGATATACTATTTTATTTCATCAGTCCAAATCATGTAATGATTATCATTCAGTTGTGCGATCTGTGGTTATGTGCTTCGGAATTCGACTTTAGTATGGTGATGCAATAACATACGGATCAATCATACGAAATTATTAATCATGGAGGTTTGATAGTATGAGATTGTTGCGTTAAAATTTGTGACGACACAAAGGTTACGCCGTCAATGAGGCATGCGCTCAACGTTACGCATTCTGAATGTGTGATGGTCGTCATGTGATGCGTGACGGTCATCATAGACGCAAAACATGTGATGGTCGTCATAAAAGTTCTAACGGTCATCATGGACATTGGACAGCGCAAAGGTTGCGTGAATGATGTTTGTAGTAATAATAAAAGGGTTTATTATTATTTTGTCGAAAATTTAATTTGATTTATTTAATTAACAGGATTTAAATTAATAATAATAAATTTTGTTTATTATTTTTCTCGTGGTCACTAGTTATGGCCTTAGTTTATTTTCTTTATTTTGGATTTTATAAATATGACCTACGTGTCGTGCTTCTCTCCTATTCTCATAATGTAACTTTTTTTCTCATCTTACTCCCTTGTATGTAAAACGAGTTTCTTTTATGTAATGTATTATTATGAAGAAAGAGAAGACAATAAAACAAAGAAGGACAACCTTGGAGATCTTGCTTGGAGAAGTGAAGATCGTTATTAGGTTTAGCTTAGTTCTCTCATTGGCTTGGAAGAACAATTGTGTTAGGGGCCATAACTGTTTCATATGTTTATATAGATATGTATGCGTGTATGTTGATGCATGTGTGAGGAATGATTTATATGATAAATAAGCTGTGAGATCAAATTAATTAAATTTCTCTCAAAACTAAATACTAAGTTCTTGCTTTCCAAATTTTAAAACTCATTAAGACTGGTATCAAATTATGTAGGTTTCGCCTGACGCAATGTGCATATTCAATATTGGTAAGTTGTATGTCTTAGAGACACTTGTTCCTGATGAGGAACCTCCTAGTTATGCTCCTAAGGTTGAAAGAGATGCTTATAAGAAGCATGTCGATGATGCCAGTGAAATTGCTTGCTTCATGTTGGCTACCATGAATTCTGAATTGCAAAAGCAACGTGAAAACATGGCAGCGTTCGATATGGTCGAACATATGAAGATGCTCTATTAAGAGCAGACAATACATGAAAGGTTTGAAGTTTCAAAAGCCATTTTTCCAAGCCAAGCTAGCTGAGGGAAATCCAATAGGTCCCCATGTACTCAAGATGATTGGGTATGTGGAGAATCTTGAAAGATTAAGATTTCCCCTCATGAAGGAGCTTGCAACTGATTTGATCCTACAATCATTGCCGGAGAGTTTCGGTCAATTTGTCCTTAATTTCAACATGAATGATATGAACAAATCTCTTCCTGAATTGCTAAGCATGCTAAGAACTGCTAAGCAAAATTTGAAGTCAAAAGGGAAATCCATTCTAATGGTCAGTAATGGAAAGAAATAGAATAAAAGGCCAACCAAACAGGGTGGTAAATGGAAAGGCAAGGAAGTTGCCAAACCCAAACATATTGCACCTGTTTTAAAGTCTAGTGGAGGCATAACTAAGAAGGGCACTTGCTTCTATTGTGGTAAGACTGGACACTGTAAGAGAAACTGCCTAAAGTACTTGGAAGGTAAGAAGAATGGAGTGGAGACTTCAACTTCAGGTATTTTGCTATAATTAATTTGTCTACTTCTACATCATGGGTATTAGATACGGGATGTGGTTCTCACATTTGTACCAATGTGTAGGGACTAAAAAGGAGTAGAGTTTTGGCAAAAGTTGAAGTTGACCTACGAGTTGGCAATGGAGCAAAGGTTGATGCTTTAGCAGTAGGAATTTATGATTTGACTTTATCTAGTGGTTTAATAATCCAGTTAGAGAACTATTATTATGTACCTGCAATTAGTAGGAATATTATTTTCGTTTCTTGTTTGGACAAGTTTGGTTTTTCATTTATAATAAAGAGCAATTGTTGCTTTATTTATTTTAATGATGTATTATATGTTACTGCACAAATGAACAATGGATTATATATCCTTGATCTTAAAATGCCAATTTATAACATTAATACTAAAAGGATGAAACCTAATGAGTTAAATCCAAGTTACCTTTGACATTGTCGCTTAGCCATATAAATGAGAAACACATTTCCAAACTCCATAAATATGGACTATTGGACTCTTTTGGTTATGAATCATATGATACATGCAGATCTTGTTTAATTGGAAAGATAACAAAGACCCCATTTGCAGGAAAATGTGAAAGGGAAAATGATCTTTTGACTCTCATACATAATGATGTATGTGGACCACTAAATATACCAGCCAGATGAGGTTTTCAATACTTCATCATATTTACTGATGATTTCAGTAGATATGGTTATGTGTACTTAATTAAACACTAATCTGAATCCTTTGAAAAGTTAAAAGAATTCAATAATGAAGTATAAAACCAATTAGGTAAGAATATTAAAACTCTTCGATCAGATCGAGGAGGTGAATATTTAAGCCTAGAGTTTGATGAACATCTAAAAGAATATGGGATTATATCCCAACTCACTCCTCCTGGAACACCCCAATGGAATGGTGTATCTGAGAGAAGAAATCGAACCTTATTAGACATGGTCCGATCCATGATAAGTCACGTCGATCTTCCAAACTCCTTTTAGGGACATGCACTACTGACAACAGCTTACACACTTAACAGTGTTCCATCCAAAAATGTAGAAAAGACACCATATGAGATATGGAGTGGTAAGAAACCACATATGTCTTGCATGGAGGTTTAGGGTTGTGAAGTTTATGTAAAATGACAAATTTCAACTAAGCTTGAACCCAAATCTGAAAAATGCTTATTTGTGGGGTATTATAAAGAAACAAGAGGATATTACTTCTATAATCCTTCTAAGGGCAAAATGTTTATCGCTCGAACTGGAGTCTTCTTGGAAAAGGAATTTATTTTCAAAGGAATCAGTGGGAGAAAAGTAGAGCTTGAAGAAATTAAAGAATCACAAATCATTGATACACCTATGGAGGAATTAGAGCGGGAATCACAAATAGTTGTGGAAGAGCAACCTGCTCAAGTAGAACAAAACTAGCGTAGGTCGAGCATGATACATCACCAACCAGAGAGATATGGATATCTCATAACTGATCAAAGTGATGTATTACTCATGGATCAAGATGAGCCTGTAACTTACCAAGAGGCCATAACTGGTCCTGAGTCTGAGAAGTGGCTAGAAGCCATGAAATCTAAAATGGATTCCATGTAAACAAACCAAGTTTGGACTTTGGTAGAGCCTCATGTAGGAGTTAATCCTATAGGTTGCAAGTGGGTCTTCAAAAAGAAGACTGACATGGATAGTAAGGTACATACCTATAAGGCAATACTGGTTGCTAAAGTTTATAAACAAATTCATGAGATAGACTATGATGAAACCTTTTCACCAGTTGCAATGCTTAAATTTGTTCGTATTTTACTTGTTATCGTTGTATATCATGATTATGAAATATGGCAGATGGATGTCAAGATTTCTTTCCTTAATGGGAATCTTCTTGAGGATGTGTACATGACACAACATGAAGGATTTGATATACCTGAAAAGGCCATAAGATATGCAAGTTACATCAATCAATCTATGCATTGAAGAAAACTTTTAGAAGCTGGAATCTTCATTTTGATGAAACTGTAAAACAATATGGATTCATACATAATGGAGATGAGCTTTGTGTCTACAAGAAGGTTAGTGGGAGCATGATCATTTTCCTGGTTTTATATATAGATGACATATTACTCATTGGAAATGATACCCCTACCTTGAAACAAGTAAAAGCTTGGTTAGGTAAATGCTTTTCTATGAAGGACCTTGGTGAAACAACTTATATATTAGGAATCAGGATCTATAAAGATAGATCACAAAAAAAGCTTAGTCTAAGTCAGAGTACATACATAAACAAAGTGTTGAGACACTTTAATATGCATGATTCCAAGAAAGGATTCATACCTATGCAACATGGCATGTGTCTATCAAAAACACAATCCCCTTCAACAAAGGAAGAAAGTGATTGCATGAATAAGATTCCATATGCATTTGCAATAGGATATATCATATAAACCATGTTATGTACTCGACTAGATGTCTCGTGTGCTTTAAGTGCGACGAGTAGGTACCAATTTGATCCCGGTGATGCTCACTGGGTAGTTGTAAAGAATATCCTTAAGTACTTAAGTAGGACTAAGGATACATTATTGATATATGGAGGTCAGGAAGAGCTCGCGGTAATTGGTTACATCGATGCCAGCTTTCAGACAGGTAAGGATGACTTCAGATCGCAATCTGGTTATGTGTTATGCCTAAATGGTGACATTGTAAGCTGGAAAAGTTCAAAGCAAGAGACAGTTGCTGATTCTACAACCGAGGTTGAGTATATTGCTGCCTCAAAGGCAGCAAAGGAAGCTGTTTTGATCAAGAAGTTCATTAGTTAACTTGGCATAATCTCTAGCATTGTGGATCCCATTTATCTCTATTGTGATAATAATGGTGCCATCGCACAAGCTAAGGAGCCTAGATCTCACCAATGATCCAAACACATACTTAGGCGTTATCATCTCATTCGAGAGATAATAGATCGAGGAGATGTGAAGATATGCAGAGTACCTACACTTGACAATATTGTTGACCCACTAACAAAACCTCTTTTGCAGCAGAAGCATGATGATCATACTAGATCTATGGGTATTAGGGGTATGCTTGATTGGCTCTAGTGCTAGTGGGAGATTGTTGGTGTAAGCCCTAGAGGCCAATACTTTTGGTACTTGTATCGAATTATTTATTAATAATAAAAGGCATTTCTTTATTATGTTTGTTTTTCCAAAATGATAAAGTCCCTATAATAGCTAGTTCGTTTAATGAAATATTAAGTGTGACTTAATCATCAGATTCCATTAAACATAAGGACATTATTCTTAAAGCATCCATAGTCGAGCTTTAATGTGAAATGGGATAGCCTTAAAACATTAAGATTATTATGTAGATAGACTAATGATCACATCTCATGGATCATGGATAAAGAGTTATCAAGTATTGACATAGGTATGAATATTATGAGTAATATTTATACTGGATTGACCCATTATGAGAGTACTACATAGAATGTTATGCAAAGTGTCATAAGTTACTCTCATGGTGATAGTGGTGTATACCGCCCTTCGACCTGAAACTACTATGGACCCTAGATGCATAGTCAAGTACTTTATTGTTGATCAAACGTTGTCTGTAACTGGATGATCATAAAGACAGTCGATGGGTACTTCACAAAGCATGCTAAGGGACATGAGTAGCCTAAATGGAATTTTCCCATCCTGCATAACAGGATAAATGTCTAAGGGCCTAATATTGAACTGGATAAGGATGACACGATATATGCCTTGTGTTCAATATAGATATAAGGGCAAAAGGGTAATTGTACGCACAAATACTATCACAAAATATTTTAACAGATCACATGACAATTTTGTGACTTGGGTAGCAATGATGTGTTACTAGATATCGCTCACTGTTTATTATGTTAATTACATGATTTAATATAATTGTCAACGTCGTGAAATCCTACAGGGTCACACACATAAGGATAGTTAGAGTAGAGGTGGAATAAATAAGGCACACTACAAGGTACGTCGCACTTGAATGGAATACGAAATATGGTAAGGTATCATATGATATAATAATAATAGTTATTATTAATTTTATAATAGTTATAAAATATAATAATAATAATAATAAAATTATGGTTATTATAATAATAGTTATTATAATAATATAATAATATTATTATTAAGTTGGGCTTTTAGGTTAAAGTCCACACAAGTAGTTTTATAAATAGAACCTTGTGAAAAAGCTCAAATGTTGTTGTTTTTGACACGGTAAATCACTCAAAGGTTTCAGAGGCGTTGTTTGTCGTACAACGCTCGTGATCAAATCAAAATCAAAGGTTCAGAGACATTGTTTGTCGTACAACGCTCGTGATCAAATCGGAATCACTCACAAGAGGTAAATATTATATCATATTGTATCACAAATCATGAACTCTTGACCATATTAGAGAACATAGAGTTAAAACTTTGACCCACAAAAAAAAAAAACTAAGAAAACAGATATATTACTATAAAAAATAAAAAAAAATCATTTTGCCTCCTTGACTAATAATGGTGTAAGAATATTATAAAAGTTTAATAATAATGGATAAAAAATGAAAAGAAAAAAAAGAATCTGTATTAAAAAGATTGAAAGAAAAAATGATAAAGAAGTGTGGCGAGGAACGGCCAAAAGGCATAACGAAAGAAGAGTTTGTCTGATTTTAGGCTTTGTGGGACGCAATCGAGCCACCTTACGTTTGTTCTTCAACTTCCACCCCAAATTACTCTCCAACCCCTTTCCCTTTCCCTTCCCCATTCTCCTTTCGTAAGTTTCTCTTTCTTCCTTTGCTTCTTCTCTCTATCTTCCTTCTTTTCATCTTTTCTATTTCTATTTCACATTATTACTCGGTAATTTCAACCTCACTAAAACCCCATCATAATAATTCCAACGATTTCAATCAAGCTTTACTTTTTAACCCCAGATTAAATTTTTTGGATTTTTCATATACCCTTTACTGTAAACTATGTATATGTAAATGGGTTTGTTTGCTTTTTGAAAATGATGATACTTTTTGTATTATGTTTTTAACCCCAGATGAAAATTTTGGATTTTTCATATACCCTTTTGTGTAAACTATGTATATATACAAATGGGTTTGTTTGCTTTTTGAAAATAATGATAGTTTTTGTATTATGTTTTTAACCCCAGATGAAAAGTTTGTATTTTTTATATACCCTTTAGCTGTAAACTATGTATATGCAAATGGGTTTGTTTGATTTTTGAAAATGATGATATTGTTTTTGTATCATGATTTTAGGCTACGCGAAGAAGAATGGGGTTATGTATATAGAGGATTAGAGAATTGGGGGAGGAGAAAAGGAGGTAATCTTACATAATGCCGTCTTTGCGAAGGAATGGTAGCTTGGAAAGGGTGGATAGGGACAAAAAGAGTAATGCTATGGTTTATCTTAATGTGTATGATCTTACGCCGGCCAATAATTATCTTTACATGTTTGGTGTCGGGGTCTTTCATTCCGGTGTAGAAGGTTTGTCTGCTTCATGACAAATTTTTAATTTTGAGTTTGGTTTGGTAAGAGAATCATGTTTTGCATTTGTTGGTTGGTAATTGGTTTATGACATAATGGTGAAGTGTTTTATCATTGAATTCAACATTGTTATGGTTTATGTTTATGAAGCTTATGTATGTATTGGTCTGTTTATGAAGAATGGCGCGAGAAGATGTGAATACAACATTGTTTATTTGGATGAATTTACTGCATTTGATTTAACTATCTCCTTCAAAATTATGAGTTTTTGATGATTATTGGTTCTATTTATTTTATAAATGTGAATGGCTATGGATATAAAGTGGAATCGTGTATACCCTAATTGGCTATATTGGTAAGAGTATTGCCAAAGTAAGTGTCAATCGCCGTGGTATTTATTTCAGTTCGTCAAACTTGCGACTAACTTCGTTCATGGTTTTGACTTTTCTTGAATAGTGCATGGCATGGAATATGGGTTTGGAGCTCATGAGTTGCCGACGAGCGGAGTATTTGAGGTGGAACCTAGAAGTTGTCCTGGCTTTATCTTCAGACGTTCAGTATTGTTAGGCAGCACTGATATGTCGTATTCACAATTCCGTTCTTTCATTGAGCGCCTATCCGCGAAATATCACGGAGACACATACCATCTGATTGCTAAGAATTGCAACCATTTTACAGATGAAGTTTGCCAAGAGTTAACTGGAAAGCCTATCCCTGCATGGGTAAATCGGTTGGCCCGTGTTGGTGAGGACTCTCTTTGTCTCTCAGCTGTATTTTTCGTGATTATCATTAAGCTCTCCCAAACAATCTCACTTGGGTTTATACCATGAGATTAACTCAAATAAGTCAATTTGTGGTTTAAATTTCAGGTTCTTTTTGCAACTGTCTTCTACCAGAAAGCCTTCAGGTTGAGGCTGTCCGACATCAACCCGATCATCTTGCACATTCCGGTAAGCTATGCATGAAGACAACTATATATCAATAGATTGTTTTACAATCTTGTATCTTTCAGATTGATTTATTGGAAAGAAACACTTTAGGCTAACATTTATGTTATTGCAGATGAAGAGGAAACAGAATCTGAAGAACATTCTGCATCAGATGATAGCGAAGAGGAAGGTTCGAATCACCATTTGCTAGAACCACAGAGTGGTGTTGTTTCATTTATAAAGGAAAGACCAGAGCCTCTCGAATGATTTTTCGCATGTTACCTTAATTGTGATTACTATTAATTAATAATAATTTTTATTCTTTTTAACATCCTTCAATTGTATCTGAGTTTAATGGATTTTCTCAAGTGGAATATTTGGTGATCCTAAAACATGTTTTGAATTACAAAGTGTTGTAAAATCTTGTGTATGTTATATGATTCAAAATGGAATGGCTTGTGCTGTAAATGCCTTCAAGGTACAAACAAATTTGATCTGATATGCAGTTAATCTGATCACAATGTAAGAGACACGGTTGCTAATTTCTACAAGTGTATTCGTGTGAATTATTATTCGATTATCTCACTTGAATTACAGATTTCATAATATCTTATCTCTCAACTTAATTATAGATTTTTTTCTAGAAATTGCAAGACCCTATATATCAAATTTTAAAACATAAAATGGAATCTCTTTCCACTTCTTAAATTCTTACACATGATAATCAATAATTTTCTTTATTTCTTTATCATTCTTAATTTCCACTCCATTCGTGTTTATATACACTTATTTCAAGATACTCATGCAAACTTTAAGTAAATTTTAGATATATTCATCCACTCATTGACCATCTTAATGCATCCTATGCCTTAACAAAAATGACTCTAGATTTTAGATATGTATCTTCTGACATATTCCGAGTAAAAAGAATTTTGATTTAATGTAAAAAAATTAAGGAGAAGCATCTTTGTGTACATTTTGGATATGCATCTCCATATGATATTTGTTCTAAAACGTGGCAGAAGTCTTTATCTCAAAAAACAACTCTAAACCTTTTTCAAACTTTCTCAATTCATATTCTCTCAAAATCAATCAATCAAGTTCAAAGTTTCTTCCATCAACATCAAGTACATCAAAGAGATCATTGAACCCTGAACTAAACTCACAATTTGTAAGTTTTTTATTTTTGTAAACTTTTGAGTTGTTGTATAAATTAGTAGAAATTGATGGTTATGTTAAGAAATAGATAGTTTTTGCATGATTGATAGTTTATACATAATGAAACGCATGTTTGATGGTTAAAAATAACGATCATTGTATTATTTTCGGGGATTTGGTGGTCTGCATTATCGTCGTTGACTAAGTTGAAAGTCGTAGAAAATTACAGATTGAGGCATGGGAGGATTGCACAACATGCATCTGTCAGGAGGGAAACGAATCAGGTTTTAGAGGCTTATATATATATATATATATATATATATATATATATATATATATATATATATATATATATATATATATCCACCTTCTTCTTCTCTTAGGAGATGAGTGTCACGTAGTGACTCAACACTCCCTCCATCTTTCTGTAGGCGACAAGTGTAAGACCCTTCTACCCCATCACAGATTAAGCAATTTAAACCAATTATCAGAGTAAAAATTCATAAAAATGGCATCACATTTACTTCTTGAAAATCAAAAGTCAAAACATCAACTAGAGTCATGTCCCGTAACACGGGTTCATAAAATCATGAAAATAACATAAATCTCTTCTTCATACTTATGCAGCGGAAAAACAAATACTTCATAAAAATCATCTTCAATTAAACAAAACTCATAAATCAACTCAAATATAAATTTATCAAAATACTCAAATAAATTTAACATCTTAATCCAATTAAACATGAACATTCAAGCGAAATCCATCCCGATGTTACTAGACACAAAGCAAGACTTCACTTCTAACTAACTCGACGACTCACTATCTTCGAGCTAAGCACGCCCCGAGCTAACCTTGATTATCTGCAGGATGACATAATAGACCATCACGAGAAGGAAGGCAGGGTGAGTAAATTCACATTCCATAATATAATATAGAAATAAGAATTCAAAACAACACAACAACAACAACAATTCACTTACAACTCGTTTACACATATCATCAACATCATCATCATAGAAATATTCATCATGCTCATTTAATACACATCATTAAATATTTCTCATCATTACACAAAACATCAATGCACTCATGGTATGTCATTTAGAATGAAATGCAACCTCTTACTAAATGCATATGGTACCGAAACATCCTCATATGATGGACACTGGGCCATCAACCTTCCCCAAAGGGAGCACATCATAAACATCATATCACTTCAATCCACACAATGGGATTGAAGCTACCAATGGACCGAAGTCCCCTCATAAAATTGCCATGAATGCAAGACGCAATATACATACATCATCCTCAAAAGATCATAAAATTGCATTCGCATTCATTATTAACAATCATCCCCCATGCTCATTCATAACATCAAATACATACTCATGAAACATCATATAACACTCTCGTCTTACATCATATCTCTACATCATGAAATCATACATCATAACTCAAATAAAATCAAATAATTTCCTCATACATCACTTAATTTCTAACTCTACTCACATGGCCTCCAAGACACATCATTTGACAACTTCACAACATCATGGCAACCTAGAACATACTACCCTAAAAACAGTTTTCAAAAGTAAGACATTTTTCCAAGTTTTCCAAGGCTCGCTAAGCGATACCTCAAGCTCTCTAAGCGCCCACTTCCACGACTCTTCTCGCTAAGCGAGCTTCGCGATTCTGCAGAATTTTTCTGCGATTCCAGCCTTCTCCCTTCTGCGACAAAACCCCCCAAAACCCACAATTCAGCAGCATTATACCAGAAAACCTCATTAACATCAACATTCATCCTAACAACATCATCTACATCATATACATCATTGTATTTATCTAATTCATCATGAAATCATCATCAATAACACAAAATCACAAAATCAAAAACCCTAAACTACACCATAAAATCCCCAATTCCATTCGCACATTATAAAATCGAAAGGAAAATACTCCTCATACTTAAATTCTGTAAGCTTTTCGATAAACTCTTTGCAAATCTCTCAATCCTTCAAGCCCTAGCTTCTTCCCTCTTCTCCAGAGCTCTCTTCCAAAAGTGTGATCGTTCCAAAAATGATCATTCTTTCCAACTTTTCCTCTTTTTGTCACTCTTGCCCCTAGGACCTCTTTTAGTATTTCCCCATAAAACCATCACTTATCCTCAACCAAAAGACCACAATACCCTCATCCTCTAATTCCTTTTATTTTATTTTATTTGATCTCAAATAATACATTAAACCTCATATACTTAATTATTCTAGTTACTATTAAAATAATAAGCTAACCTCAAAACTTCACAAAACATCAAATAACCTCATAAACATCATAATTCATAGGAAAACACATCAATATAATTAAAATCGACTTTGGGGTGTTACAACTCTCCCCCACTTAAGAGTTTTCGTCCTCGAAAATGTACCTGAAGCAAACAACATCGAAAACGACTCTTTCATATGATCCTCTCGTTCCCAAGTCCAACTATCACCAGCTGGTCCACCCCACAATACCTTCACTAAGGCAATTTCCTTACCTCTTAATCACTTCATTTCTCTGCCATTTATTCGTACTGGCGAAACCTCTACATTCAAATTATCTTTTACTCGAACATCATCCATCTGAATTACATATGATGGATCTGCAATATACTTCCTCAACTGGGACACATGAAACACATCATGCAAATTCGCAAGTGACAGTGGTATTGCAATTCGATATTCCATCTCTCCGACCCTCTGTGAAATCTAATACGGTCCAATGAAACGCAAAGTGAGCTTTCTGGACTTTAAAGCACGCCCGACATCAGTCATTGGAGTAACCCTCAATAACACATGATCTCCTTCTTAAAATTCAAGTGCTTTCCTCCTCTTATCATGATAACTCTTTTGACGACTTTGAGAAGCCTTCATTCTCTCCCGGATCATCTTAATCTTTTCAGTCGTCTCTTGCACAATCTCAGGTCCTAGAACAACACTCTCGCCTTACTCATACCAATACAATGGAGTCCTACACCGCCTCCCATATAATGATTCATATGGATCCATACCAATGCTCGCATGAAAACTAGTGTTATAAGTAAACTCAATCAACAACAAATGACTATCCCACGCACCTCCATGATCCAACACACAAGCCTTCAACAAATCTTCTAAGGATTGAATAGTCTGTTCTGTCTGACCGTCCGTCTGTGGGTGATAAGCAGAACTCGTCCTCAACTTAGTTCCCAAAGCATCTTGCAAACTCTTGCAAAATCTCAATGTAAACCACAGATCTTTATCCGACACAAACTCGACGGTATCTGTAACACCTCAATTCTACCCGGCGGAAATTCTTAAATCAGAGTTTCAAAATTTACCTTTTAAAATAGGATGTCACATTTTCAAATTTAAAACAACAATTAACATTTATCACATATTCAACATGGATACATAACACGTAAACATCGGGAGACAAATAACATGTTTATTTATTCTTTAAACCAAAACATATTTTACAACTTTGTAGTGGATTTTCAATTATTCAACTAAACATGGTATAACATGTTATTCAACTGAAAACAGCTTAGCAACAACTTAATTATACTGAAACAACTTAAAAACAACAACTAAAACAACTAAGCGTTCATTCCTCCGAGTGTTACATATCAGAGCACCGACACCGACTCGAACTAGCGAAGATAATTATCTTCCTTCAAGCTACCTGCATGTTACCAACATAGGGGTAACATTCAAACAGAAAGGATGGGATATCGAAAATTATAAATGGCATATGATAAAAAAATACTTAGATAAGGATTATAAATAATTCACCACTTCATAACTTTAACAACAAAACAACTACTTAACAATCATCCACCTATTATCAACTTACTTTACTACTATTATATCCATCAACGTTTTCCACATAAACCACATAGTCATATATTCAACAAGAACTACTTAATCAATCTAATCAACATAATTCACTTAATCAACTTAAAACAACATAACAACTTCTCAACTTGAACGACATATACAACTTATCAAATTAAATAACATAAACAACTTATCAACTTGAACAACATAAACACATAAACAACATCAATAATGCAACACAATATGACTCAACTATGCATATGCATGTGGTACAATTGGAGTAAAACTCCCAACTTAAAATATACCAGGTTATCGAGGTATCTGCAAGAGATAAGCCTTCAACTTAATAACTTTGTCAATTTACCGAGGCATCAAGGCGCAAGCCTTCAACTTTCAACTCAATTGTCAATCCAGGTCAATGTGGTGTGAGCAACGGCTCCGACTTAGAAATGCACATATGACATATGACATGTACGACTCAACAACATAAACAACACAACATCATCAACACCAGTAGCATAAATAACTTATACGACATGAACAGCTTAAATCAACGTTGGGTAATAAGCATTCAACTTGAACAACACAATAACTTTGGCAACACAAAGCAACGTAGACAACATGAGCAACTCATACGACATAAACAAGCAACACAAACAACTTATATGACATGGAAGCTTAAAATCAACTTTAGCTTATAAAGCCTTCAACATAACTACTTTAGAATTATTCCGTAAATTGAAAACATACAACAACTTAATTGTACCTGCAAATCGACTATACAACATATATTTGACAAAACAACGTAATAGAAACCAACTTTTAATTTACCCGACTTACCCTGATTAATTTTATTAAATTCCAGGCAACTAAGTTTTTCACCTAATTCGACTAAACCGACACTATTTCAATATTCTGCAATTATCAAGACTTTTTATAACTTCTGTCCAAACTATGTGTTTTGATAAATCCTAATACCAGGGTATTACTTACTGTCATAAGAAAGTGATCTTAATTTTATTATCTGCCAAAACTTCAAAATTAGTGTTACTGTTAAATGCTATTCGGTTTCTTGTTCGCAACTGATATATGTATGACTCTGCTTCTAAAATCTTAACACCAAATTCCAACTTCTCTTAACAAAGTCATGTCCATGAAATTAGTTTATTACATAATTTAATTAATTCATTATATTAAAATATAGTTTTTAGGAATGAGTTCTCTTCTCCCTAAAGTGGCCCCCGCCACTTACTCACTTGTAAGCCACATTTTCTAGCCACATTCTTGCTAGCCACCACAAAATGTGGCCACTTATGTGGCAATACAATCACTAAAAAATAATAAAATATAATGTCAGACACATAAAATGTGGCACCTGTCACTTTATGTCATGGTTTGCGCCACTTGATACTTGCCTCTAAGTGGCTTGTGCCACTCCCCCACGTGGCACTCGCCACATGGTTACTTCCTATATTGGGTGGCCGACGCCACCCCCACTTGGATGGCCTGTGCCACCTGTGCGTTTCTGAACCCAATTCAACGTCCCAATTCTGAAATTTCCAGAGATTAATTCAACACAGTATTATCAACAACAAATCAACCTAATCAAAAACAACTTTTAATCAACCAAAATCAGAAATCAGACAACCAATTTTATACCAGCAAGTACTACAATAATAATCTACAAATCTTTATACACAACATTATTATCAACCAGAAAAACACAACAACCTAACCACCCAAATTTCAGTATTATTTATCAAACCCGGTAATAAAGATCGAACTCCACCCTTACCTTAATCGGTGGCCGCTCGGATCTCCGATCGACTATTTCCGATTTGATTTTCCGACGGTGACTTCTTATAACCGTTTTCTCCACTTTTCCTCGTTCTTCAATTTTTCACGATTCCTTCTTCTTACTGAAACTTCTTCTTGATTAATTTTTTATTTTCTTCTTTTTTATTAAATTAATAATAATCCAATATAGTAACTAATGATCCTAATTCTTAAACACCCTTTAGTTACTAATTCCGACGAAATTCAAGCTTATTAACCAACACGCTCCATAAATCAATAATATCACTCGCAATATGATTTCCTCAACTTTCCGACTAATATTCCAACTTAACGACTTAATTCACCATAATTTCAAATCAACTGAATAATAATTCACGAATAAATACTTATTCCCGACTTAATTGATTAACTTCCGATTATCAACCAATTGGTCCAAACGGTCCAATCGACATATCCAACAATGAACGGAAAATACTTCATATCGTCTTCCACAACTTATATCGACTTAATTAATTAAATTCGACTTAAACCAACTTATAACCATCAACATAATATTCCGATATTTCAGAAATCAACTTAATTGTCCAAATCAATGCAAATCAACACACATACCACGATTATATTTAATTAAATAATTAATTAAATTAAACGGGCGTTACAATATCCCATGCAAATTCACAATCTCATCAATATACATCTCAGCTAGTTTCAACATGGAATGATTAATCTTCATTGGCAAGAAATGCGTCGACTTAGTTAATTGATCAACAATCACCCAAATGGAATCATTTCCCCTCACCGTCTTCGACAAACCTGACACAAAATCCATAGCAACGCTATCCCATTTCCATTCCGGAATACTCAACGCTTGCATCATACCTAAAGGATTTTGATGTTCAACCTTTGATTTCTGGCAAACCAAACACACATACACAAACTCCGCAACATCCTCTTCATACCTGGCCACCAAAACAACTTTTGCAAATCATGATACATCTTAGTCGCACCAGGATGAATACTCAACCTACTTCGGTGACCTTCCTCTAGAATACTCTTCTTCAATTCTTGAATATCAGGAACACACACACACACGATCTCGAAACCTCATCATGACATTCTCATCATTACGGAACTCTTCTCTGTTACCTTGGTTAATCAAGGTCACCCGATCAACCAACTTCAAATCTAATTGTTGTCCTAAACGGATCTCCTCCACAATATCATTAGTCAATTTCAGCATACCCAGCTTCACACATCCAGATGTAGGTTCACACAACAAACTCATATCTCTAAACTGCTCAATCATCTCAAGTTCTTTCACCATCATCGTCGACATGTGCAAAGTCTTCCTACTCAAAGCATGTGCAACCATATTAGCCTTACTAGGGTGGTAACTCAAATCAAAATCAAAATCCTTCAACATCTCTAACCATCTTCTCTGCCTCATATTTAGTTCCTTCTGATCAAACAAATATTTCAAACTCTTATGATCACTGAACACCTCAAACCTCGATCCAAACAGATAATGTCTCCAAATATTTAACACAAAAATCACGGCTGCTAAATTTAAGTCATGGGTAAGATAGTTCCTCTCATGAATATGTAACTGTCTAGAAGCATAGGCAACTACCTGGCTATTCTGCATCAAAACACCACCAAGACCCATCTTCAAAGCATCACAGTACACCACAAAAGATTCATTCGGATTCGGTAAAATTAAACAGGAGTAGTAGTCAACCGCTTCTTTAACTCAACAAAAATCTTCTCACAGGAAACATCCCACACATAAGCTTGACCCTTTCGATTCAACTGCGTCATAGGCAAAGCCAATTTAGAAAAACTCTCTATAAACTTTCGGTAATAACCGGCCAACCCAAGAAAATTTCTGACCTCGGTAGCACACTTCGGAGTATCCTAATTCAATACGGCATCAATCTTCGAAGGATCCACAGAAATGCTACCGCTAGAAATCACATGGCCAAGGAAACTCACCTCCTTCAACCAAAACTCACACTTAGACAACTTTGCATAAAGCTTCTTCTCTCTCAACACTTGTAACAGAATCCTCAAATGTCCCTCATGTTCTTCTTCTGAATTCGAATAAATCAAAATGTCATCGATAAAAACCACCACAAACTTATCCAAATACTCATGAAAATTCTGGTTCGTATATTCCATGAATACACCAGGTGTATTGGATACACCAAAAGGCATCCTAGTATATTCATAGTGATCATACCTCGTTCGAAAGGATGTCTTCGGAATATCATCTGCTTTAACTCGAATCTGATGATAACCCGACCTTAAATCAATCTTGCTAAAAATGCACTCTCCTACCAACTGATCCATCAAATCATCAATCCTCGGAAGTGGATACTTATTCTTGATAGTCACTTTATTCAATTGTCGATAATCGACGCACAAACTCATACTACCATACTTCTTCTTAACCAACAACACAGGAGCACCCCACAGAGAAACACTTGGACGAACAAATTTCTTCTCAAGAAGTTCTTCAAGTTGTTTCTTCAACTCACTTAATTCAGAAGCCGACATCCTATAAGGATCCATCGGCACTGGACTAGTACCAGGTACTAAATCCACAGAAAACTCTACTTCATGCTTCGGTGGTAAATCACTAACGTCATCCGGAAACACATCAAGAAATTCACGAACAAAAGGTAATTCAACACCCACTTGTTCACGGTCAACTTGCAATTCCGCAAACAAAGCAAACATCTAGGCTTAATCTTCCAGAAGGTCATCCACTTAATTCATAGATATAAACATCATCTCCCCACAATCATTAAACTCTGGGAACTCTATCGTCTTTGCATAGAAATTGATATGCACAAAGTTAAATTCTAACCAATTCATCCCCAGAACAACATCCATATCGCTCAAAGGCAAACAAACTAAATCCATCAAGAAATCCTTACCATAAATGGTCAAGGGACACTTTAAACACACACAGTTAGTCGTAACTGAACCGTCAGTAGGCATTTCAATCAAAATATTACCATTCATAATAGTCAAAGGTAGATTCAACCTGATCGCACACTCAATCGAAATAAACGAATGAGTAGCTCCATAATCAATTATGGCAACCAATTCAACATCATTAATAAAACAAGTACCTCTTATCAAGTTGTCTTTGTTCTGAGCATCTAATCCACTCAAGGCAAACACTCTACCAGTAGTCTGAGTTGCAGTAACAACCTTCTTTGGTTTCTGGCACTGAGTACTGATATGTCCCTCTTCTCCACAATTGAAACAAGTTGGTTATGTACTAGTACACTCATTATTCATATGGCCCTTCTTTCCACACTTATAACATCTTACCACAGTAGCAGTACACACATCAAATTTGTGACCTACTTAGCCACACTTATAGCACTTGAGAGGAGTAGAATCTGCTCCCCCACTTGGCTTCTTCCCATCATTGCCCTTCTGCTTCCCCTTGTCATTTGGAGTCGCATAAGGCTTCCCTCAGAACTGACCCTTGTCTCTTTTCTCACTCACTTGCTTATAGTGAGAAGATCGAGCTCGACTATCCTCATCATAAATCCTACTCTTATCCACAAGTTCAGTATACCTGCGGATCTGCTGACAACCAATCACTTGCTTGATTTCCGGTCTCAGCCTATTCTCAAATTTCAAACACTTGGACAACTCAACATCATCATAGTTGTAGTGAGGACATAACTTCACCAACCTCTCGAACTTTTCAGTATACTCTACAACCGGCATGTTCCCCTGCTTTAGTTCCAAGAACTCAACCTCTTTCTTGCCACGAGCGTCTTCAGGAAAATATTTACTCAGAAATTCTCTCTTGAACACGTTCCAAGTTATCGCAGCCCTAACCCCTTCCAATCTCTGACGGGTGTTATCCCACCAATCCTCGGCTTCCTCATCCAGCATATAGGTACCAAACTGCATCTTCTGAGCATCGGAGCACGCCATAGTTCTGAAAATCTTCTCAATCGCCTTCAGCCACTTATGAGCATTTTTCGGTTCATGAGAACCCTCAAACTTGGGAGGATTATTCCTCTGAAAAAACCCCCAAAGCATGAAACTCATCTCGAATATTGTTCTACATTGTAGCATGAGTAAGTGCAGCTACCGCATCCGCAAGAGCATAATTCAAAGTCGTTAAACAAATCACCAACAACATCAGAAAACAACTCAATCCTCATAACACTCAAACTCAAAAACTGACACGACTAACAATAACACGACACAACCGACAGACCAACCAGGCTCTGATACCACTAATGTAACACCCTTCTATCCCATCACAGATTAAGCAATTTAAACCAATTATCAGAGTAAAAATTCATAAAAAGGGCATCATATTTACTTCTTGAAAATCAAAAGTCAAAACATCAACTAAAGTCCTGTCCCGTAACACGGGTTCATAAAATCATGAAAATAACATAAATCTCTTTTTCATACTTATGCAGCAGGAAAAACAAATACGTCATAAAAATCCTCTTCAATTAAACAAAACTCATAAATCAACTCAAATATCAATTTATCAAAATACTCAAATAAATTTAACATCTTAATCCAATTAAACATGAACATTCAAGCGAAACCCATCCCGATGTTACTGGACACAGAGCAGGACTCCAGTTCTAACTAACTCGACGACTCACTATCTTCGAGCTAAGAATGCACCGAGCTAACCTTGATTATCTGCAGGATGACATAATAGACCATCACTAGAAGGCATGTGGGGTGAGTAAATTCACATTCCATAATATAATATAGAAATAAGAATTCAAAACAACACAACAGCAACAATTCATTTACAACTCGTTTACACAATATCATCATCATCATCATCATAGAAATATTCATCATGTTCATTTAATACACATCATTAAATATGTCTCATCATTACTCAAAACATCAATTCACTCATGCTATGTCATTTAGAATAAAATGCAACCTCTTACCAAATGCATGTGGTACCGAAACATCCTCATGTGATGGGCATTGGGCCATCAACCCTCCCCAAAGGGAGCACATCATAAACATCATATCACTTCAATCCACACAATGGTATTGAAGCTACCAATGGACCGAAGTCCCCTCATAAAATCAATGCCATGAATGCAAGACGCAATATACATACATCATCCTCAAAACATCATAAAATTGCATTTGCATTCATTATTAACAATCATCCCTCATGCTCATTCATAACATCAAATACATACTCATGGGACATCATATAACACTCTCATCTTACATTATATCTCTACATCATGAAATCATACATCATAACTCAAAGAACATCAAATAATTTCCTCATACATCACTTAATTTCTAACCCACATGGCCTCCAAGACACATAATTTAACAACTTCACAATGTCATGGCAACCTAGAGCATACTACCCTAAAAACAGTTTTCAAAAGTAAGGCATTTTCCATGTTTTCTAAGGCTCACTAAGCGCCCACTTCCCTGAATCTTCTTGCTAAGCGAGCTTCGCGATTCTGCAGAATTTTTCTGCGATTCCAGCATTCTCCCATTTGCGACCCCCCCCCCCCCCCAAACCCACAATTCAGCAGCATTACACCAGAAAACCTCATTAACATCAACATTCATCCTAACAACATCATCTACATCATATACATCATTGTATTAATCTAATTCATCATGAAATCATCATCAACAACATAAAATCAAAAACCCTAAAATACACCACGAAACCCCCAATTCCATTCCCGCATTATATTATCGAAAGGAAAATACTCCCCATGCCTTAATTTCGTAAGTTTTTCAATAAACTCTTCGCAAATCTCTTAATCCTTCAAGCCCTAGCTTCTTCCCTATTCTCTAGAGCTCTTTTCCAAAAGTGCGATCGTTCCAAAAAAGATCGTTATTTCCAACTTTTCCGCTTTTTGTCACTCTTGCCCCTAGGACCTCTTTTAGTCTTTCCCCATAAAACCCTCACTTATCCTCAACCAAAAGACCAAAATGCCCTCATCCTCTAATTCCTTTTATTTTATTTTATTTAATCTCAAATAATACATTAAATCCCATATACCTAATTATTCTAGTTATTATTAAAATAATAAGCTAACCTCAAAACTTCACAAAACATCAAATAACCTCATAAACATCAAAATTCACAAGAAAACACATCAATATAATTAAAATCGACTTTGGGGTGTTACAACAAGTTTTACCTATTTAGGTGCCATAGGTACCTGAGTCATCAGAGGGACCTCATGTTGATGAGGCAGTGCCACCTCAGATTGATGAGCCAGTGTCATCTCAGGTTGTTGAGGCTAATGAGTCACTGCCATGTCAGGTATTTTGAGGAGGCCCTCTAGAGTTATCACTACCGCCTATTTACCTGGACCATATTGCCAGACGTATCTGGGACAGAAAGATAAATTAGTTGGATGGATTCTTTTTAATTTACGTTTATCATTATATTACAAGAATCTGACATTGATTTATTATTCTGCATGACTGTGATCTACTGAAGTTCATCAACCATGGGCAGAAGATTACTGGTTTGCATCAATCTAATGACAATGGTTTTAGGCTTCCTTGTCCATATTTGGGATGAAGGACTTATGCAAGACCAATTATGTTACGGTGAACCACGAGATGCTTAATCCATCCGTGGAGATGACACATTGAAGATATGTCTATCACACTTGAAGATGTGTCATGTTTGCTGCATCTTTCTATTAGGGGGAACTCTTAGATCATGGGAAAATTAGCAAAGATGAGGCAATCGAGTTTATGGTAGACTATCTGAGAGTTGATCCGAAGGCTTCTTTGAGGGAGATGAAGAAAAAAATTAGAGGGGCTCATGCTAAGATTGAATTCCTAAAAAAGGTATATACATATGAGCTCCTTAAAGCAGAGCTGGATAAAGGTGATGACGAGCATGTGGGGTTGCAAAGAGCATATGTTATGCGAGCATACTTGTTATATTTGGTTGGCACTGTCATTTTTGTGGACAAGAGTGCCACTAATGTGGATTTCGTTTACCTACGATACTTCGAAGACTTGTTGATCCATGAGAACAATTGAGGGTCATTTATTTGCTCTACTTTTACTCTAAGTTATATGAGCATGCAACTCCATGTTATCTACTTTTTCTTCTAAAGACAACTCGTGGTCAGCTTCGAGTACAGATAGACCAAACAAGTGCCCCCAATTGTACTTGTGAATCACAATCAAGTCGATGAAATACTAAAGGTAGAGTACAACGAAATATGTTGCATTTTTGTCCATAAAAATCGACGTGTCAACCAAGAATTAGAGGTAACACCTAACTGAACAAGTCTTATAGTACTTAACTGGCATGTCATTGCCTTTGGAGTCCACAACCTTCTACAAATGATCCTTATAAATTTTTTCCATAAAACTAAACCCAGTGTGAGCACCTCTTATGTCATGTACCTCCTATGAGGTCTCAGTTGGGTCAGCCCAAAATGGATTATCCTCATGTTAACGTCTTCCTCTCGACTAATCCTCGTGTGGGCCATTAATTTTTCCTTATGAGAAAATGCATGATGCATGCGACGTCATCGAAGGTGATGATCATCTCGCTTATAGGAAGGTGGAAATATGAGTTTATGAATGACACCTCTCAGCAAAAGTTTGCATGCCATGGGTATGATCATGTACACAACAGAACATGAACCGACAATACCGGAATAACGAAGAACATCCTGAAACCAATTAGCAGTGAGGTTCCCAACTCCAATATCTCCCGTCCATGGTTTACCTATTTCAAACACGTTCACTCCTGTAAAAATATAATATTACCATCAGTGTCGATTTAATTAGTTGAGAACTTATGTATTGCAAAAGAAATATATCTATTCTTCCCAGATATGCCTAGCAGCATGATATGCATAAAGATGAAGTAAGAAGGTGTCAAATGGACCTCTTGGATAACTCTCTAATGGACCATCGTCTTCCTCCTGGTCTTCAGGGGCTTTAGGGTTTATTGTATCATCTTGGGAGTCATGGCCCTGTGAAGTGGATGCTTGAAAGAGGAGACTATTTGAAGCAGAACCTAGGCGCTGCAAACTTGATGGTTGCGAACCAGCAAACAAGTTACCATTAACATGTGGCCTTGACGTCCTAGTTGTGGGCCTCTCATATCATATTGACACGGTTTGGGACGCACGTCACAAATTAACCCTATCAAGGTTGTTTTCGGTGTTGTTATCAGCCATTGCACATGCGTTACAAACCAACACAAAGATAAAGAGCAATTAAGTACAAATCCATAAAATTAATCAAATTTTAGCTCGAGACAAATCCAGAGATGCATCTCCAAAAATAAAATTAGAAAAATACGGAGATTCATCTCAGGACAAACCTGCAATTCTCAGTCATGGCGGAAACGCCATTATTGTCCTAACCCTCCAAAAATCCGTTAATGCATGTTCTTCTAGGCTACCAATTTCGTTTACATTACTATTAAATGTATCTAAAACAACTAATGCATCTTAAATAACTAACTACAAATCAAAACGTAAAAGATGTTTTTTTTTTTAAAAACTTATAAATTCGAATTGATAAGAAGGATAAGAAGAAGCTTGAATCTATGAGATGCTTGAAAGTAGGAGAAAGATTTCTTATGATAGAAGTTTGAATGAATGGATGAGATACTTTAATGTGTGAGAGCTCAAATGTTTTATTTTGAGAAGTTTTAGAAAATGAAGAAGGAGGAAGAGAGAAGGTTTGGCGCGAGCATATGAAACAAAGATGTATGCATCTCCGGATCATCCACTAAAATTTGAATAAATGGTGTGTACAAAGATGCTTCTTCGGACCTACCTTTAACGCATACGAAGATACATCTCCGGATTAAATTTTGGCATAATAGAGATGCCTCATTAATATAATCAAAAAATAGCTAAAAATATATACATCAGAAGATACATCTCCGAACACTATAAATATTTGTAAAATTTCATGGTAGTGGAAGAGCACATATAAGGTTGAAAAAAACAATTCCCAAAATAAATAATTTGTTAGATGATTAAAATATGTTACATATTAAAATATGTTACATGAGTTTAGATGAGTATATATAAATAGATCCGGTTCATTTTAACTTAATTTTCATGCATTTGATGAATTTTTTGAAGAATGGATTTGATAAATTTTATCTTAATAGATCTAACGTTACACAAATAACAGAATTAACCTTAACAAGATTACAGTAGTACCGGTATTAAAACCTGTTTGATTAAATAATTAATTGACATCTTTTTGAATAAATAGTTAAATGATAACTTATAGCACTATATATCAATAAATATTTTTGTATAAATTTACGTTGAGTTATTTTTAGAAAACATGAAAATAAGTTGAAAAATTTTATAATTTTTTTTATTTTATATAAATTCTCAAATTGTGTTACAAAGTTTATGTTAATAGATAAGATCAAATAAACTAATCCGAATAGGTAAGTCATGAGCATTTTATTGGAATTACTATTCCACAAGTGCAGATTGCATGCTTAAACTGAAATTTTACACTGTTTTAAATCAGGCATTGACAGTTGTAGCAGTTAAACAAAACTTAAAAGCTGCCACATGCCTATATTCACAAGAGTGAACTCAAACAATTCTCCTCAGGTTTGAGATGCAGACATAAGCATTGCTATCTTGCAGTGGAAACACCTTCACCTACTAACTTCCCAGAAAAACTAACCCATTATTAGGACAATATAAAGGAAGCATGTGGATTAATTGACTCGTATGACACTCATCATTTGCATTCAAATGAGCAAAGTATCGGGATATACAGAGGAAAACACGAGTTATTGATTCAGCCCATCATATACATGAATTATTATTGGGCACAAGGGAAACATGTCAAACTTAGAGGAAACTTAAGCTAATTTTTCAGGGAAACATGTCAAACTTAGAGGAAACTTAAGCTAATTTTTCAGTACACATGGATGTCAACACTAATTCCTCCCAAGTGATTCGTTCTGATGGAGCAACTGCTTTCTCTGCTTAGTTTTTCAGCAGATATCTTCTGGTCGGTACCATATCGCAGCCAAAGGCATGATATTCTTGCAAATGCGGCCTCTCCAGCAACTCGCACACGATAAACAACGCTCAAATCTGCCCATATTTCACTTGCCATGGTTACTGATTGAGAATTTGGGTCGTATCCTCTTTCTCTGTTACCACAACTACAGAATTGTCATCAAATTTTACAAGATCTTGTGAAGCTGCTGCGACCTCAGAAGCCTTTACTAATAGATCAGCTGCAGGCGAGAATCCGACAACTCTCCTCACAATAAGGTAGCGGTAGTAGTCCTGGACAGCCTGAAATTCCAACAACCATCACAATTCATTATTGTTTTGCCAACAATAATTTTTTTAATTAAGTTAAAAAAGATTCAAAACTAATAATATTGATGGGTTTTTAACATTGGGGATCCCATTCAGAAAAAGAGAATTGCATTCATAGTAAATATAAATTTTGTTCATTTTCAGTAACAAACGTACCCAAAACTATGATGGGTAAATTGGGGCCGCAAAATCTACAAAACTTCAATAGTACTAGTGATAAAAAGAAATACAAGCTTCAGACTTACTTGCCACTGAGAGGAAGCTAAAAGCACCCTTGGCCGAATTGACTTTACATATGCATATGCAGCATCAGGTGACATCAATTTATGGTGCACCTACACCCAAAAGATCACAATGTAAGAAAATAACAGCACTTACCTCTCATACTTTGATTTTTCTACTCTCTTCTATGAATAGGAACTAACCAGATAACAAATAACAATAGTTGTGCTGCGGCCCCGTCCAGCTTTGCAGTGGACATATGTAGTACGTCCAGACAATGCATTTTCTTCATCAAAAGAACCAAATCAGGGGAAAATGTCAAAAACAATAACAAACAAGTGTATAATATCTAAATTGTAACAAGCAGCGTAGTTATTACAAGCCTACGACTAGGTGAATTTTATAACTACTTCTCTGAGAACTCTTTAGTTTTACCCAGAGGTGAGAGGTGGAAAGACTTCAAGAGTAGAAAAATACAGTTACAAATGAGCATAATAAATAACTTAAGTTAAAATGGGAAACACTGCTATTATAAGCCTACCAGTAGATGCATTTTACAACTTCTACATACATATGAACTTTTCCGACTTTTATTATTATTATTAGGGAGGAGGATGGTGGAAAGAATTAGAGCTCAAGAGTATGAAATACATTATACAAAGTATATAAGGAAACATTCAACACACAAGATCTAATCAGGTTAAGAACAACACAGCATTTTACAGATAAGTCTAATCATCAATTATCATTTTCCCCATGACAGAAAAAAACATGTGCATGCAATCATTCTGATATCATCACGAACCAACTTGCATAGTACTTACTGTGTATGAAATCAACAGCGCGGCGTATGTCATTTAGGGGCGGAGCAAAACAGTAATCTCTAGTAGGAATCACCAGATGATCAATCCCATGAGCCTGCCAAATGTAAACAAGAAATTAAGACATTGAGTATATTTAAGAACACATGAAATTTATTATGAAACACCCAAGATGCTATAACAACCCCAGGCCACAATGCCTGGGTAGCAAGAATATGCATAACTAGAGAAACCCAATATTCCTAATTAGCTGCATAAACAAGTATTAATCCTTCCTTCCATCACTTTGCATGACACAAGAGAACATCCGAGATTCTCAGCAGAGAGATAGAGAACATATCACAACACCCATTATTAGGAAATAAAATAAATCTACTATCCAAATGTATTAAGCTAGGAAGCAATTGAAATTTTTTTATCTAAATCAACAGCTCAAAACACTAAAACAGTTAAAACCAAGAATACTCACATGATATAATGTGGTTGGAACTAAAGTCTCATATGACTCATTCAATGTGATGACCCCACGGACACCAAGATCTTTCAGGTGAGGAACATCAATAGGAAATGGAACCGCACCTAACAATACAAACTGAAAATGAAGTGCATCAGATTCGAAACGCCGTTATTCCCAAACAATAGAACACAGTTTTCACACATAATCAAATAAAAACATGCATGAAGGAGACACCGTTAAACATTTAAAGAACGTGTATATCTGATACCAGCAAAAAACTCCTCCATCAAAATCAATGATAAATGACAACTTGATAATATCATCAAGGACAGAAAATAAACCACGCATGGCCATGGATAAGCAGTAGACGATTGCAACAAAACCATCTTTCATAATGAAGCACGTGTACAGATAAATAATCAGTAGCCGATTGCAACAAAACCATCTTTCATAAATGAAGCACGTGTACAGATAAATAATCAGTATACAAGTAAATTTTAAACAGATAACCAAAATATTATAAATTAGAATCTCCGTTTCCATTTCCATTTAAAACCCAAGTAAATCCTATATTTTTTATCAAGAGCCTTTGAAATTTCAAAACTAGAACAATTTATTTTCTTTAAAAATAATATATAGTATATGGAGCTTGTTTGAATTATACTAATATAAGAATTGAATTCATAAAAAATAAAAAATAAAACATATTTTGGTAGATTGAAATCTATAATGGAATTTGCAAATCCTTTCATCCAAAGATAAATTACTTTCAATTCAATAGCCAGTAACTAGTGTTCTAAACTAACACAAGTTGGGTCTAAAAATTCTTAGCAAAAAAACAAAGTTAAACAACAATACTAGCCAGCACTTATACACGATAACAATTAACAACATACAATATTCAAAAAATCACAAAAAGCAATAGCAAATTAACAACCCAATATTCACCAATAATGAAATCATACCTCGTCAACCTTATCCCACCATCGAAACTCAGCCTGAAGCCTATTCCTAACAACATTATAAACAAGCGTGGGATAGAATAGCGCTCGAGCGCCCGCTCCAACCAAAACCCTCTTTGTATCGGAACCAACAGAGGTCCATTTCCCTTCCTCTCCACCTTCTTCAACCTCACCTCCTTTCAATTCCTCTATACGCATAACTCACTTCCAATTCAGATCAACAATTACAAATCACAATAACCTAATTCACAAATTGTAACCAGTTATCAACACCCCCTTCACGTATCCTATCCACGGTTCTATTACAAAAAAAATAATAATAACAAATAAGAAAATCGATTGTCCCAAATTGAAATTTGGGGATCGCGGAGTCGATTATGGAAACCTAGAAAAGTGAAATTCTACAACAAGAATAACTAGATGAAGAAAAACGAGAGAGGAAAAGGGGTTGATTCATAAGATAGAAAGAGAAATTTTCCATCCGGTCTCAGAAAGAGAAATAATAGAATCGGGTTCAGGTTAGAAAGATGGATGAGAGGTTGTTAAAATCTGCAAGAGAGAGAAAGAAAGAGGGAAGAAATTTTGGGGAAGAAAATGGAGATGGGGAAGCTATTTTTGATGGAAAGAGAAAATGGCTCAACAAACTCTGAATGGGAAAGTAAAGGATTACGGGAAAACGGGTGAAGAAGAAAAGAAGAATGTTGTGGAAATTTTATTTATTTATTTTATTTTAATAAAAGAAGACGAAATGAATGAAAGTTACATAAAGGACCACTCTAGACTTCTTTCTTCTAATGGATTGGATCAGATCAGATTACCGACCTTCTATGTTTTTGTTTCTACTTCGCATTTCTTTAATTAATTTAACATAGTTTTTTTTATCAGCCACATTAAGTACAATAATAATAATAATAATAATAATAATAATTTAATTGATGATTAGTTTATATGATTCTACTTTTGCATTTCTTTAATAAACTTAATTGTTTTTTCCTTGCATTTTATTCGCCCTACTTATTTGATGGAGGATCGGGTTGTATGGTAGAGAAATCTAAATGATTTTTCAGTTAGCAATGTTTATGTTTCGATTAGTTTAGGTGATATTGGGAGATCGATGTTGGAGGGTAACATTAGCATTGCTTTAGCCCGTACTTGGAAAACCAATTTGCCTAGTAAAATTCAATTTTTTGGTTGGAGATTAATTTGGAATAGACTACCCACAAAGTTGGAATTGGCTAAGTGGTGTATCTTAATGGGACCTCATTCTTTGGTTTGCCCTTTGTGCTTTGGTGTTGAAGAGGATTTTGATTACTTGTTTTTTGGTTGTTCTACTTCCAAATTGTGGTGGGTGGAGATTTGTCGTTGGTTTGGTTTGAATGATACATTTCCGAATTACTCGATTTTGGATCATCTTCTTTGGTTGGATTTATCTTGTAAGTCCGCTTTCATTGTAGATGTGGGTTGGTTTTTTGGTTTGATTATTTGTTTGGTGATTCGGAAGTGTAGAAATGAAATCCTTTTTAAAGATATCATCTTTTTAAATTTCGATGGGGTGGGGTTGATCAAGTTTCTTTCATGTGAATGATTTGTTGCTTTCTTTAGAATTGAGGATAATATTCCTTGGTCGGATTGGAACTTTGATTCAGTGAATTTTCTTAGGTGATTTTCTTTTGTTGGGGTTGGCTTGTTTTTTTGTTGTAGGCTTTTGTCGTCTTTTTTCTCTTGTTGTATCTTTGGATTAAGCACGCCTAATGCTTTTTCAATATAATTCCATTTGCTTAAAAAAAACAATTTAATGTGGTGTATTTCTAAAGTAAAATCAAATTAGATTATTGATAAAAAAATCTCAAGTCCACGAGTGATGTTTTAGACTCTATGTTTTCAGATTGATTTTGCTAACAAAGTTGTGTAAGATAAATGTTATATTCATAGTAAATTTGAGGACGATTTTGTTGGCATATCATGTTAAATTTGTCAATGCAAATGTTGTCACGATAATACGATTGTATCTGAAATATATGATGTGAACTTTGAAGGGTTGGTTTAGTGGTAAAATTTTGATATTGAGAATTATTTATTTATATATATATATATATATATATATATATATATATATATATATATATATATATATATATATATATATATATATATATATATATATATATATATATATATATATATATATATATATATATATATATATATATATATATATATATATATATAGACTGGGCGGTTGCAATATACGTCAGAGAGGTCCAGTTGTCAGACACAATCCACGATCCAATAACAAGGAGAGTTGGGGAGGGCGTCTCCTCTATGTGCTCCATGTCATCCAACTGTCCACTATTATCTCCTGGTATTTATGGGCAGTTGGACCAAGGGCAAGACCACGTGTTAGGTCTTATCTGCTCCTACGCAGTCTTTGACAGTTCTTCCTTGAGTCTAGCTAACCCAGACAACTGGGAGAATCTTGGCCCATCGCTGGGGGCACACTATAAATACCTTCTTTCACCAGAGGGTCGAGTATTTTGAACATTTTATTCTCTACTTTATCTATTATGTAGTTGCACTTTCTCACCATGACATCGGAGTGCAAGATACATCCCATTCATTTCCATAGTTGCTCATCACTGGAAGGTCTCTCCTGATCAGGTCCGATCAATATATATATATATATATATATATATATATATATATATATATATATATATATATATATATATATATATATATATATATATATATATATATATATATATATATATATATATATATATATATATATATATATATATATATATATATATATATATATTTTGTAAATAAGTTATTATAAACAAGTTTTTTTGAATATATTTTTATTATCAAAAGAACAATAGCATACAAGCTTATCATAGATCCAAACCCTAAGAGACGAAACACACTAACAATATAATTATAATAAACAAATTATTATATATTAATTAAATTATATTAACGTAGTAATAAACTAAATAATAATAATAATAATAATAATAATAATAATAAAAGTAAAAAAAAGAGCTATTAATTTTTAATATATATATATATATATATATATATATATATATATATATATATATATATATATATATATATATATATATATATATATATATATATATATATATATATATATATATATATATATATATATATATATATATATATATATATATATATATATATATATATATATATATATATATATATATATATATATATATATATATATATATATATATATATATATATATACTATGTTATAATAATAAACTAAATTATATTAATATAATAATAAACTAAATAATAATTATAATAATAAAGTAAACAACAAAATTAGGTATTAAGGTTTTATATATATACCATGTTATAAAAATAAACTATATAAGCTATATTATATTAATGTAATAATAAACTAAATAATAATAATAATAAATTATGTTGTAATATATATATATATATATATATATATATATATATATATATATATATATATATATATATATATATATATATATATATATATATATATATATATATATATATATATATATATCTCAAACAGTCTAGTGGTTGGGGGTGTCCCTTTCTCTTGCAAGCATTTATCAAATCCATTCAAGAGGAAAAACAGTAGAATCTTCAAATATTAGGGGAAATCTATTTTTTTTATTTACATAGGGGTTTTCAAAACTCGCACATATTGCAGGGGGCAAAATAACTATTAAGGCATAAATTTTCCCATTGTTGGATATATTAGGTATTTGTAGTATGAGATTTAGAAATTTCGTAGATGTCAGGTTGTATATGATGGATAGAGGAAGGGGTGGTACATGCAAACACTTTGAGGTTTAAGTTTGTGATTGCTGGATATAACATACACTACTACGAAAAACTCATTTAACAATGGTTGGAAAAGACATATAATGACGTATGTGCATGCATTTTTATGTAGAGTGTTGTTGTATATATTGTACTTACAATGACGGTCTGGAAACCGTTGTTGTAATCCATGACGCGTGATCAACGGTCTTTAGCAGTATATTTCAAACTGTTTATTTCGTTCGTTTCGTAGATTTGCGTTTGTTTTTTGAGTCTTTTGGCTTTGTTTTCATCTTGGTTTTCATATTTTATCAAGCAGGTCATGTTTCGATATTTTTATCATTTTTACTATTGGCGTGTGTAATTTTGTTGTTTTGTCAGTGTGTTTTCAGGCTCGCGGTAAGCTGGTAATCAGACACCACTGCGAAGACTTCAGAGTGCAGAAAAGTGTTGAAAAAATGATATCAGAAGCCTGACACGGGTGCCCGTGTCAGGAGGTCAATAACAAGGAGGTCCTAAGGATGTCTGGAAGCAAGTCAGAAGCATGACACGGGTTCCCGTGTCACATGACACGGCCCGTGTCATGGCCCATGAAGATGGTGTGTGGTCTAAGTGGTCCAGCAACCTGACACGGTCACCCGTGTCGCCTGACACGGCCCGTGTCAGGGCATCTGGAAGCAAAAAAAAATGTTAACTTTTAATGTATGTTGACTTGGAAATTCTCAGAGGGCAGTTTAGACATTTCGCTGTGTAATTGGTGATCTGTTATACTAGACACAATATGGTTTGAAAAGACGGACGTTTAATTTTATAATTTTACGCTTGAGAGAGAGGGAGAATATTTGGGGGAGAAGAAGGATTGATCAAAAGCGGAAGCAATTGACGATCCAACCGATCCAAATCTCATTGTAATGTCTCTTTATCTTGATTCTGTTTTTATTTTTGTCATGAACATAAGCGGCTAAACCCCCCCCCCCAATGTCAGGGGGTGTCCCTGATATACTTTTGTAATGACTTTTGAGTTTCTTATATAAGTTTGTATGTTTGAACCTTTATCTTTATTATATGCAACATTCTTAATGCGTTGTATTTTTGGAAAAATCGATAACTGATCGTAGTTAGGGATTGGTCGGACCAACCACCCTAACCCAGTTGCATACCTTTTATCACAGTAATTATTTCTAAGAAATTGGGGAACCCTGTGAAAACCTGTTTTTATGTCAGAACTATTGCTTGATGTTCTTCCTTGGTTTCTGAGGGATTAGGGCCAAGGAAGAATACCAAAGGTTTTTCTTAAAAGGAATTTTGGAAAAATAATTTATGACATAGGGAAAGAGAAGGTTGAAACATAACTTTTTGAAATTAAGGAACGATTAAGTCATTGCTTTGCAAATGACACCCTTCGGGCATTACTCTTGTTTCATACACTTTTATTTATTTATTTACCTGTTTTACTTTCTTTTATAATTTTAACTCAAAACAAACCACTATTCAAGTTTTGTTCAATTGAAATTTATTCGAAAAATTAACTTAATTCACTGCGCATTCCTCAAGAGATCGACATTGGAGTTTCCTCCATTTATTATTACACAACGGTTATGCTTACGAACCATTGTGATATATACTCTTAGATACTGAGTTCGAAACCCATTAGCAACAAATTTATACAAAAACGAAAATTTCTTTTAGCCTCGGTTAGAATAGATAATCGTTGTGAAAGGCTCATGGCTTATTATATTTTACATAAATCGCTTGTTTTCTATATCTTTCACTAAAGATATACAGGGATTCAAATTGACGAAGAAATATATATTCTTAAAAATTAAACTATTCTTGAAAACTAATTTAATCAAACCATTGTTGTTTTTGAATTACATGCGTCTCGTCATTTATCTCACGTTGTTTACATATATTATGGTATAATGATATGCCTCCTCAAATGCATAGCTAAAT
This sequence comes from Lathyrus aphaca, assembly GCA_963966055.1. Lineage (NCBI taxonomy): Eukaryota > Viridiplantae > Streptophyta > Magnoliopsida > Fabales > Fabaceae > Lathyrus > Lathyrus aphaca. The sequence goes on from OZ014522.1 coordinate 481,307,947, forward strand.
TCAATTATAGTTAAATTTTCATAAGAAAATTTGATTGGATAGTTTATCTTCTCATCTTCACTTATTATCGTAATTTTTATACTTAATTTTTTTACGATTATCAATGAGGAGAAGGAGGTAGACTATCCAATCAAATTTTTTAAATGAAATTTTAACTATAAACAAATTCAACAATGCATCAGAGGTGCCCTGATCATTATTGTAACATCCTATTTCTACCCACAAATAGTTATAAATAAATCAGAGTTCAACAAAACAGGGTATCACATTTTTCTTCTATAAAAATTTCAATCATAATTCATCAAATAACAACTTAAATCTTTTACTACCCAGCGGAATCATTTAAATCATAAAACTTCAACTTTAAACAACTTCATAAATATTTCATCTTAATCCAAAACATCATCTTTTAAAAGAAACATCTTAGCATCCAAATCATAAATGAAACAACATTCAATTAGAATCATGCATTTGCTAATCCCCCCGAAGTGCTAAGTATCAGAGCGACCAACGACTCAAACCATCTAACGGAAACTCCTCGCTACTCAGGATTACCTGCACTTTACCAACCAAGGGCAACATTCAAACAGAAAGGGTGAGATATCGACAATTATAAACAGGATATAATAATCAGCATATACAAGTTAAAGTCATTTCCATCACCCATTCATATCACATTCATCATAAACATCGTATCATCACAACATCTACCACATCTCAATAATTCATACAACAATGCAATTCATATGCGACTCGACAATGTATGCATGTGGTACCATTCAGAGCGAACTCCCATCTTAAAATTCATGCCAGTTAGGTGGGCATCAGCAAGACATAAGTCTTCATCTTAAACATCGTGTTTGCCATTCCAGGCCATCTTAATAATGCAAATGTATGCGGTATGAAAATGGCATACAACACAATCAAACATCGTAAACATCGTTCATCACATCGTCTTAAATCATTACAACAACATTGGTCATAAGACCTACTTCACAATATACATTTCACATCGGGTAAAGTCATCTTAACCATCTTCATTTAATATTTATAAATTCATCATCAAATTCGTTCAAGAACAATCATCAAGTCATCATATTATTAATATTTAACTACATCTATCATCAGATACTAATCCTTAAATATCTTACGGAACATTAGAAAAAGGAACAGGCGTAAATCGGTAGGCGAAACGCTGCGAAAATCACAAAAGTGCATCTATGCTGCCCAAACGCGTACCAAACGCGTAACAGCCCTCCCCTTACGCGTATCAGCGTACGCTCTTACGCGTACTATACGCAAATGGCCAGAGGGCCTAAAAAAATTCACCCTCCATACGCGTAACATGAAGCGTAACCACCTGTTGTTACGCATAACACCATGTCCCATACGCGTAGCCCAGATCCCTTACACAAATCACCAAAAACCTCCTCAGTTCATCTTCTGCTACGGGTTCATCGTTCTATCACCCTAAACCAGTCCTAATTGGTTTCTACCATGTTTTAGACCCATAATTCTTCAACTTATTACTCATCTAACATTACTATACCAATTTATTAGCCTATTATCATCATCTAATCCAAATTCGTCACAATTTCATTACTCATCTCAGAAAATCATCACAGAAGTATACACAACAACAATCAACAGATAATTCATATCAGTCATAAAATCATCAATTCATCTTATTCGCACGAAATCGCACAAAACATCATACAAACAACAACAAGGAAAATCAAACAACCTTTTCCCATACATACAAATTATTTTCTCTCGGTTATAAAATATGAATCCCACCCTTACCTTTGGATTGAATGGAGCTCGAATCTACGGTTGAAACTTCCTACGAAAATCCCCACAAAAATCTTTAGCCCTAGCTCTTGCTCTCCCAAAGACTCGTTCTTGTCTCCAAAATTTTGATTATGACTAATTCCTTCTAAACTCCTTACTAGTCTTATTTTTATTATTTTAATTAAAATATCTCGAAAAATAATACTAATATTATTATTTACTAAAAAAATCATTTACTTTAATTCACTAATGGGCTTTTATTTACACCTCCCAACCTTACTACAAAAACCTCCCCAAACTAAGTTTAACTCACAACTTAGCTTAAAACAACTTAAATCTATTAATCATCTAATCATCAAAACATCATACAACACAAATAACAATAAATCTACTCAAAATAATTTAATTACATAAATTAATTAAATCGGGGTGTTACATCTCTTCCCCACTAGAAAATTTTCGTCCTCGAAAATCTTACCTCGATCAAACAACTCAGGGTAAGACTCATGCATCTTGCTCTCTAATTCCCACGTCATACTCTCTCCAGCAGCTCCTAGCCAGATAACCTTCACCAACGCGATCTCCTTGCCTTGCAAGGTTTTCATCTCACGATCTTTAATACGTATCGGCATAGTCTTCACCGTGAGATTATCTTGTACTTGAATATCACCCATACTAACAATGTGAGATGGATCGGAAACGTACTTCTGGAGTTGCGAAATGTGGAACATATCATGCAAATTCGAAAAATTAGGCAGTAAGGCCACCTGATAAGCAACTTTTCCAACTCTGTCCAAAATCTGATACGGACCAATAAATCTTAGAGTAAGATTCTTAGACTTCAACGCTTTTCTAACACCGATTACTGGCGTAACTCTCAGAAACACATGCTCACCAGCTTGGAATTCTAAATCTTTTCTTCGCTTATCATGGTAACTTTTTTGTCTACTCTGAGTCGCTTTCATATTTTCTCTGATCAACTTGATCTTATATGTAATCTCTCAAACTATCTCAGGTCCAAGTACTACACCTTCACCAGATTCATTCCAACACAATAGAGTCCTACATCTCCGACCATACAATGCCTCAAAAGGTGTCATCCCAATACTAGAATGATAACTATTATTATACGTGAATTCTATCAATGGAAGATAAGTATCCCATGAACCTCCCTGCTCAAGAACATATGCTCTCAAAAAATCTTCCAATGACTAAATAGTCCTATCAGTTTTTCCATTTGTCTGAGGATGATAAGCTGAACTCAACCTTAATTGAGTACCCAATGTCTCTTGCAAACTCTTCCAAAACTCTTACGTAAACCTCAGATCCCTATTCGACACAATACTCAACGGAACACCATGCAGCTTCACAATTACTCTAACATAGATCTCAGCCAACTTAGACACCGAAAGACTAATATTGATAGGAATGAAGTGAGTTAACTTCGTTAACCTATCAACAATTACCCAAATCGAATCATATCCTCTTGCAGTATTAGGAAACCCTATAACAAAATCCATAGAAGTGTTATCCCATTTCCATTCTGGAATCTCCAACGGTTGCATCATCCTAGCAGGCTTCTGATGCTCGACCTTCGACTTCTGACAAGTCAAACAGGCGTACACAAAACATGCAATATCTTCTTTCATGCCAGACCACCAAACCAACTTCTTTAAATCCTGATGCATCTTTGTAGCTCTCCGATGAATACTCAAATTACTTTTATGACCTTCTTCAAGGATACTCTTTTTCATATCTGCATCATCAAGAATACAAATTCGATCATGCAATCTCAAAAGACCATTTGCATCCATCTTGAAATCATTATTCTCTAACTTACCACATCCAACCATAATATCTACCAGCTTTACATCTAACTTCTGAGTCTTTTTGATATTGTCCAGAAAATCATTATTAATATTAAGCATACCCAACTTTACACTCTGTAAGGTCACTTCGCAAACCAAACTCATATCACGGAATTGCTCGATCAACTCTAGCTCTTTAATCATCATTGCTAACATATGCAAAGTATTTCGACTTAAAGCATCAGCTACAACATTAGCTTTACCTGGATGGTAATTCAAACCAAAATCAAAATCCTTCAACCGTTCCAACCACCTGCGTTGCCTCATATTTCATTCTTTCTGATCGAACAAATACTTCAGACTCTTATGATCTCTAACCACTTCAAATCGAGAACCATAAAGATAATGTCTCCAAATCTTCAGTATGAAAACAACTGCAACAAGTTCCAAATCATGCGTAGGATAATTCTTCTCCTGCACTCGCAACTGCCTCGATGCATACACAATAACCTTATTATTCTGCATAATCACACCTCCTAAACCCATCAATGAAGCATCACAATATACCACAAACAATTCATCTGGATTTGGCAATGTCAAAATCGGAGCCGACGTCAACCTCTTCTTTAACTATGTAAAACTCTCTTCACAATAGATATCCCAAACAAAAGCCTTACTATTACAAGTCAATCTAGTCAATGGAAGTGCCAACTTAGAGAATCATTCAATGAATCTTCTGTAATAACCATCTAACCCCAAAAAGCTCCTAATCTCTGTAGCCGATCTTGGAGTTTCCCATTGTAACACAACTTCTACTTTAGAAGGATCAACTGAAATATCACTACCAGGAATTACATGACCAAGAAAACTGACTTCCATCAACCAGAATTCACACTTGGACAACTTCGCATATAACTTCTTCTCTCACAAAATTTCCAACACAGTCTTCAAATGCTCTTTATGTTCATCTTCTGACTTAGAGTAAATCAGAATATCATCGATAAACACAACCACAAAACGATCCAAATACGTATGAAAAATATGATTAATGTACTCCATGAATACTCTCGACGCATTGGTAACACCGAAAGGCATAACCGAATACTTGTAATGTCCATATCGTGTTCTAAACGCAGTCTTCTGAATATCCTCATCCTTTACTTTGATTTGATGGTAACCCGACCTCAAATCTATTTTGCTGAACACACAAGGACCTACCAATTGATCCATCAAATCATCAATCCTTGGAAGCGGATACTTATTATTGATCGTTACCTTATTCAGCTGTCTATAATCCATACATAGTCTCATACTTCCATCTTTCTTCTTTACTAATAACACTGCAGCTCCCCACAGCGATACACTCGGCCTCACAAACTTCTTCTTAAGTAACTCTTCTAACTGCTTCTTTAAATGTAACAATTCTAATGCGGACATTTGATACGGTGTCATAGAAATAGGTCTAGTACCAGGTACAAGATCAATCGTAAACTCAATCTCCCTGTCTGGCTGCACATCAGTAATTTCATCAGGAAAAACTTCAGGAAAATCACTTACCACTTGCAGTTCCTCAATCTTAGCTTTGTTTTCAATAGATAGCATTGCCATCAATGAAAACATTTGAGCTTCCTCTTTCATCAACTTTTACAATTCTCTAAAAGACAATAACCCAACTCCTTCCTCTTCCAGAGTAGAAAACCTCACTGACTTACGATAACAATTTATATGAACATAGTTATACTCTAACCAGTTCATACCTAGGATTACATCCATCTCATTCAATGGAAGAAAAACCAAATCAACCAAGAAATCTTTATCGAAAATCAACAAAGGAAATTTCAAACACACGAGAGAAGTAGTCATTGATCCTGAAGACGGAATCTCGACGATTAACTCTCCATTCATAGCAGACAACGTAAAACCCAATCTCTTAACAAAATCAGCAGAAACAAAACAATGTGTCACACCTGTATCAGTAATAGTAATTAAAAGAATACTATTAATGAAACATGTACCTTTAATAAGTTTGTCATCGCTAGCGGTCTGAGTTCCTGCCAACGCGAAGACTTTTCTCGTCTGAGCTTTCTTCGGCTTCTGACACTTGCTACCAATGTGTCCCTTTTCGCCGTAATTAAAATAAACTACCTATTTATGCTTACAGTCATTCGTTGTATGCCCAATCTTACCACATCGAAAACACCTTTTAACTTCATCAGTACAAACTTTGCTCTTGTGACCAGCTTGGCCACACTTGAAACAAACAATACCAGCAGGAGCATTCCCCCACTAGTTCTCTGACCCGAAGCAATCTTCTGCTTACTCTTGCCAACCGAAATATCATAAGGCTTGCCACGATTTTATTGGTGCTTGCCTCTTCTGTCATTCAAAATCTTATAATGGGCATTATTATTCTCCTCGAAGGTCCTGTAACTATCAACCAGATCAGAAAACACTCGAATCTTTTGGTACCCTACAACCTTCTTAACATCGGAGCGCAACCCATTCTCAAACTTGATACACTTAGAGAATTCCGCTTCAATACCTTCATAATACGGATAAAACTTAGACAATTCAGTGAACTTTGCAGCATAGTCAGTTACTGACATATTTCCCTGCTTCAGCTCAAGGAATTCAACTTCTTTCTTACCACGAACATCTTCAGGGTAATACTTTCTCATAAACTCCCTGTAGAAAATAGCCCAAGTGACCTCCTCACCTACCGCTTCTAACCTCAAACTAGTCTCTAACCACCAGTTGTCAGCCTCTAGAGCCAATATATGTGTACCATAGCAAACCTTTTATGCTACCGTACAATCCCTCACTCGGAAGATCCTCTCAATCTCCTTCAACCATCCCAATGTTGCATCAGGGTTATACTTACCCTTGAAAGTAGGCGGATTCTCCCTTTGAAAAGTCGCCAAACTAAGAGATCCATCATTCTCGCCAGCATTCGGTAGGTTCTGCACAGCTTGAGCCATTGCTTGCATTGCAGCAACCATAACAACATCGTTTCTTCCAGCCATATCAGCTTAAACACCACAACATGAGCAAAAATCAACACAAAAATAGCAATACTCGATTGTTAGACAACTAAGACTCGACACTTGGCCGAACAGACCGACTGCTCTGATACCACTAATGTAACACCCCATTTCTACCCGCAAATAGTTATAAATAAATCAGAGTTCAACAAAACAGGGTATCATATTTTTCTTCTATAAAAACGTCAATCGTAATTCATCAAATAACAACTTAAATCTTTTACTTCATAGCGAAATCATTTAAATCATAAAACTTCAACTTCAAACAACTTCATAAATATTTCATCTTAATCCAAAACATCATATTTTAAAAGAAACATCTTAACATCCAAATAGTAAATGAAACAACATTCAATCAGAATAATGCATTTGCTAATCTCCCAGAAATGCTACGTAAGAGAGCGACCAACGTCTCAAACCATCTAACGGAAACTCCTTTCTACTCAGGATTACTTGCACGTTACCAACCAAGGGCAACATTCAAACAGAAGGGGTGAGATATCGAAAATTATAAACAGGATATAATAATCATCATATACAAGTTAAAGTCATTTCTATCACCCATTCACAACATATTCATCATAAACATAGTATCATCACAACATCTACCACATCTCAATAATTCATACAACAATGCAATTCATATGCGACTCGACAATGTATGCATGTGGTACCATTCAGAGCAAACTCCCATCTTAAAATTCATGCCAGTTAGGTGGGCATCAGCAAGACATAAATCTTCATCTTAAACACCGTGTTTGCCATTCCAGGCCATCTTAATAATGCAAATGTATGCGGTATGAAAATGGCATACAACACAATCAAACATCGTAAACATCGTTCATCACATCGTCTTAAATCATTACAACAATATTGGTCATAAGACCTACTTCACAATATACATTTCACATCGGGTAAAGTCATCTTAACCATCTTCATTTAATATTTATAAATTCATCATCAAATTCGTTCAAGAACAATCATCAAATCATCATATTATTAATCTCTAACTACATCTATCATCAGATACTAATCCTTAAACATCTTACGGAACATTAGAAAAAGGAACAGGCGCAAATCGGTAGGCGAAACGCTGCGAAAATCACAAAAACGCATCTTTGCTGCCCAAATGCGTACCAAACGCGTAACAGCCTTCCCCTTACGCGTATCAGTGTACGCTCTTACGCGTACTATACGCAAATGGCCAGAGGGCCTAAAAAAATTCACCCTCCATACGCGTAACATGCAGCGTAACCACCCGTTGTTACGCATAACACCATGTCCCATACGCGTAGCCCAGATCCCTTAAACAAATCACCAAAAACCACCTCAGTTCATCTTCTGCTACGAGTTCATCGTTTTATCACCCTAAACCAGTCCTAATTGTTTTCTACCATGTTTTAGACCCATAATTCTTCAACTTATTATTCATCTAACATTACTACACCAATTTATTAGCCTATTATCATCATCTAATCCAAATTCGTCACAATTTCATTACTCATCTCAGAAAATCATCACAGAAGTATACACAACAATAATCAACAGATAATTCATATCAGTCATACAATCATCAATTCATCTTATTCACACGAAATCGCACAAAACATCATACAAACAACAACAAGGAAAATCAAACAACCCATTTCCATACATACATATTATTTTCTCCCGGTTATAACATATGAATCCTACCCTTACCTTTGGATTGACTGGAGTTCGAATCTACGGTTGAAACTTCCTACGAAAATCCCCACAAAAATCCTTAGCCCTAGCTCTTGCTCTCCCAAAGACTCTTTCTTCTCTCCAAAATTCTAATTATGACTAATTCCTTCTAAACTCCTTACTAATCCTATTTTCATTATTTTAATTAAAATATCTCCAAAAATAATACTAATATTATTATTTATTAAATAAATCATTTACTTTAATTCACTAATGGGCTTTTATTTACACCTCTCAACCTTACTACTAAACCTCCCCAAACTAAGTTTAACTCACAACTTAGCTTAAAACAACTTAAATCGATTAATCATCTAATCATCAAAATATTATACATCTCAAATAACAACAAATCTACTCAAAATAATTTAATTTAATTAATTAATTAAATCAGGGTGTTACAATTATACCATAATAAATGTAAAGAATGTGAACTGAATGACGAGAAGCATGCCAATCCAAAAACAACAATGGTTTATTTAACTTAGTTTTTAAATATAACATAAGTTACAGATTATAAGTATCTACCTCAAATTAAATGAATGTATTTTATGTGAGACATATTAGTGAAACAAACAATCTATATAGAATATAATAAACTCAAACAACATCATACACCAGAACCAGATACTATTATTTATCATACACCAGAACCAAATACTATAATTTATCGCATACTATATTAAATTGTTACAAGAGAAGATACCTATTAAGCACATTGACTTCATACTTCTTATACTTCTTTTTATTATTTCTAAAACTAGGTAAGATTTGCAGCCACAATTGTTTCCTTGTTTACTACACATAGCTGCACAAACGAGAAGACGAATCCGAAAAAATGAGAACAGTTAACAAAAACAAAATGCAACAAACGATAAAATGAAAACTATCTAAAAAAATTTGAAGTAGAAGAATACCTTATTTTCATATATATGTACCTCAATAACTCATACTATAAGCTTGCTACCACTTTCATCAACCACCACGTGAAACAAAACCCTAGGAAATGGGAAGCAATAAAGTAAATTAGTTAGTATTCAAAACAAAACAAGCAAAAGTTGAAACAAAACCCTTGAAAAATACTTTATTTTCCATAAACAATATGCATAATACGCTTGTTATCTTTAACATCATCATCATGTTCATTTAGTTTTAGAATCTACAAGAAGACATACAGGATGAAGAAGCCTAAATAAAAAGCTTCATACTTTTTGTATTCTTTTTTGCAGATTCTAAAAAAAGATGAAGTCTTGTTGCCAAAAATGTAGAGGAAAAATAGGTGCTAGGATTTCACTATGAAGGAAACGACACTATTGTCAATAAGGTAAAGTTAATTCCCTTATATAGGTAAATATTTAACAACGAGTTTCTGAAAGAACCATAATAATAAGTATATAATAAAAAAAAACCAAATTAAAACTCTAATTACTATTACATTTCACAACGGTTAACAAATTTAACTATCATGATAAGAATACAAGAATACCTTATATCACAATTGTTATCCATATTAACCGTAGTGTTACCCATTTAATTGGTACAAGGTTCTAATCTATGCTACAATATTTTTTTCCGTTTTATATAATTATTTAATTACGGTTATAAAACGCAACCGTTGTAATACTACAACCCTTGCTCTTCCCGAAAGAGGGAAAACACTCATCCTAAGTATTGCTTTAAAAATTATCGTTCGGGAATATCAAACATTACACGTTATCATCATTGTAAGCATTAAAGTATCAAATTTTTCATCTTCATCCTCATTTATAAATACATAATCTTACATTTCTTCGTAATATCCGGTAATAATGAGTTCTACAAATGATCAGAATGTCAACATAAACATTATAGAGATCACAAATATCACTACAAATGAGCAACATCGGCAACCAAATGAGGAGGTCCAACAAGCTGTCAACACCAGGCCAAATGTGTTAAGGGTGAGGAAGAAGAAGAAGAAGAAGAAGAAGAAGAAGACGAATAAGCCGAAAAAAAGAAGAAGGAGAGGAAGACATATTATTATAACTCTGTTGAAGGGAGTGAGGACAATCTAAAATATATGTACTTTCCTTTTTTAAATATTAATTAACTTATCTATATTATATATATACTCTTGTCTTTCCTTTTTTTTAATTTGATCAAATTCTTCTCATTAACATAAAAATGCTAAAAAATGAAATAAAATACATGTTTAAAATGAAATATAAATTTAAAAAAATGTTGTTGTTGGGAATCAAATCTATTTACACATCTGTTTGATACTACGAATTCAAAAATATATGTTTAAAATGGAAAAATATGTAGTTGTCGGGAATCGAAGTTTGATATATATCACAACGGTGGATATACCACAACCTTCATGATATATTACTTTTGTAATTAAATTTCATAATGAAGCGCCAGCGTTTAATTTATAATTAAAAATAAAAATAAAAAACAAAACATGTCACAACAGTTAAAATAAACAACCGTTGTTATATACAAATAGTAAATAAAAATAATAGAATATTGTCTTAGTTTAGAGATTTCACAATGGTGTATGCATGATCCACGGTTACCATGACGTCATTGTTAACGCGTTTTGTAGTAGTGATATGTACAGTTTAAGAAACTTTTGTGTCTCTCTTCATTTGAATTATGTTGTCCATTATATATAAGGGTTTTTAAAAACCTTTAACCTTGACTTTAATTGTAGTTGTACAAGTAGGCAGATTTCAAAATATAATTTGTTTTGTTATCTAACAACCTTACTTTAATTGTAGTTTGGATCAGGTGCTTCTTTAGGGTAGGTTCATGCCTACTCCCCGTGTAATAGAATATTTTATTGGGCAATCCATATTAAGGATGATAATTTGTTTTTCTTACATATTTAACTGGCGTCATGTCGGCATATATATCTTTAGCTTATAAGGCTTTGTGCCTACATTTGTTTCCTTAGGTTTTATGCTAAGATTTGGATCTGATACTACGTAGGAGAAGTTGCCCAGAAGTCTACTTCGACATAGTCGGGGTATGGCTTGCAATTTTGTACCTTGCCTACTACTTCACGACTTGGAGTTTTTTTTTGTCATCTTTAATCACCCATTTCTCTCGCTTTGAAGTGTTGCATAAGGACCGGGTGTCAACATAAAAATCATAGTCATACCTTATGTGGTTGCATGTGTTTGGCTTGGGCTCCTTTCCAATGTGGAGAAAGACCCAAATATGATTATCCTATTTGTCTCACTTATTTAAGTGAAAAGGATTAATTTAGGGTTGAGAGAGATAGAGAGAAAATAAGGATTCACAAGAGAGAAAAGAGGAGAAAAACTCATTTCCGTTTTTCTTCAACCAATCTCACTAAATCGACGATCCCTGATTCGTTAACCATCAAATCATGCTCAAATATAGAGGGCAAGTTTATAACACATGTACCTAAATTTTGGCTGTTCAGAATTTCAAAACAAAGTCCGAGGAATGAGTCATCTGTTTCGCACTGAAGCTATAGATTTGGGAAAAAAATTCAGCTTTTTAATTCTTATTTATAAGCTAGTTTTCTTTGTGATTTGCGCTTGTTAGCACTAGTTTGTGAATAACTTTAAGACTCTCTTGTACTCTTAATTGATTATAATGGATTTTGTTTTGGTCTGGACGAGTCGTGGTTTTTACTCTCGTATTGAGGGGTTTTCCAAGTTAAAAATATTGGTGTTTTTTTGTGCCTTTATTTGTTCGATTTGTCTTCTTATATTTGTTTTTGTTCCTCAAGGTTCCTACAAGTTTGAGCAATTATATATTTGTTGTGTATTGGTCTGTTATTGTGACTTAATTTCCCATCAGAGTGGTATCATAGCTCTTGGTTAAGGGTTATTTTACTTGTTTGAATGGTGAAGTCAAATACAAAGATGAATAAGATATTGTTGAATGGTTCTAATTACAATTTATAGAAGGGCATGATAAAAGACTTACTATTTGTGAAGAAATTACATTTACAGATTTTTAATTCTGCAAAGTCAAATTTTATGTCTGATGAAGAATGAGAGCTTTAACATCAGCAGGTATGTTATTTTATTTGACAATATGTAGAAGATAATGTTTAGAATCATATTGTTAATGAGACACATGCAAAAACTTTGTGGGATAAAATAAAGTCCTTGTATTCCTCTAAATCAGGGAATAATAAATTGTTCTTGTTGAATAGCTTCATAAGTTTGAAGTATAAGGAAGGGACTTCTATTTCAGATCACTTGAGTGAATTTTAAGGGCTCCTTGATCAGAAGTTAAAAATCAGTATCAAATTTGACGATGAAATTTTTGGACTATTTCTATTGTTATATTTACTAGAGATTGTAGAAGCATGCCTTCAATATCGAAGATTTTGATGAAGACAACACGACTCATATTTGCAAAAAGTCAAGAGCTCTCAAACATGATCAAGCAACAGGCATCGACATTGTGATCAAGCTTCATTCGCACATTCGGTTTATTTCAAGCTTGGACGCATACGTTGAGGTACATCAAATCCCTTTAAAGATTGATGTACACGTATTCAATTAATCATTTCACATGTTATCATATTGCATACAATTTTTTTGGAATGTTTTTAAAATGGTTTAACACTTTTAAAATTAAGATTTTTTCTGTTTTTAACAGTGTTAACCGGTTAACCGTTTGGTTAACCGGTTAACGACTTCAAATTTTGAAAGTCAGTGTTAACGTTTATATGCATTAACCGGTTAACCATTTGGTTAACCGGTTAACACTGAAAGATTTTGAAAATTTCATTTCCTTAAAATTCAAATTATACCTTTTGATTATACCTCTTCAATTAAATTATGTTTCATAATTTTTCATACCTTTTTGAAAGGGTGTTTTAAAAATTATATATTCTGAATTTTTTCAAATTCAAAAACACCTCCTAGAATTTTTCATAAAAATCACTCAATCAAATTCACTCTTTTTCATATATTTTCAAACCTTAAAAAGTGTTCATATTGTGATTTATAACATTTCATATTCTTCATTTGAACACTTGTATTGAAGTTTAAAAAGTGGATTTTGATCAAAGGAGAAGATCAATTTATATTGATATCAAACATTGTACTATTCTCAAAATTACAAAGAATTAAAATAGATTTTCTATTGTGACTTGTGATCCAAGATTGTTGGACTCAAGGGATAGTGATTGGAAGAGGATTGTTCTTGCACACTTGGGTTGTTTAGTTGTTTAGAAAGTAGGCCTCGCCAATTGAAGGTGCGATAGGTTGTACATTCTAAAAACTAGTGGAAAATCTCTTTCGTGTTGGAAAGGGGACTGGATGTACCTTCGGACTGTGAAGGGAACCAGGATAATTTGCTGTGTCTCTTTTACTTTCTCGCTTTATCGCTTTTATACCATAAACAAGTAAAAGAGAAATCCATCCATGAAAGAAAATAATCGATAATTTTTTTATAACACCTAATTCACCCCCCTCTTAGGCGTACTTTGAAACTACAATTGGCATCAGAGCAGGTTTAGGTAACATGTTCCTACAAGATCCTATATGGCTTCCGCAAACTCGAATCCTGTTTTCAAATATGGTGGAAGTAGCAACAAGCCTCCACTCTTCTCCGGCGAATATTTTGATTTTTGGAAAATCAGAATGAAAGCACATCTTGAAGCCCAAGGAGAAGGCATATGGGAAGCGATCGAAGAAGGTCCACATAATCCTGTAAACGTGATCAATGGCGTTGGAACCGCAAAGTTAAAGAATACTTATGATGAAGATGATAAGAAGAAGATCCTGAATGAGATTAAGGCAATCAACATACTCCAAAGCGCTCTCAGTATGGACGAGTTCTTCTGCATATCACAATGTAAATCGACAAAGGAGATTTGGGATACCTTGGTAGAAACGCATGAAGGAACAACAGAAGTAAAAAGATCAAGGCTTAATAATCTGAGTCAAGAATATGAGATGTTCCGTATGCAACTCGGGGAATCTATTGTTGCCTTACAAAAAAGATTCGTTCATCTAACAAATCACTTGATTGCTCTCGGGAAGACCTTCACCAACGACGATCTCAAATTGAAAGTCCTAAGATCCTTGACAAGGGAATGGCAACCGAAAGTGACCGCTATTTCGGAAAAGAAGAGTCTCTCAACGATGACATCCACATCCCTATTTAGCAAACTTCAAGAGCACGAATTGGAACTTGGAAGGCTCGAGAAGCACGAAAGTCAAGAGAAAAAGTCCAAGGGAATTGCTTTAAAGATTGAAATGAAGGATGACAAAGATGACGAGACTTCCGAAGATGAGAACTTCATGCTTCTTGTCAAGAAGCTTGGTAAGTTTTTTAACAAAAATAAAAATTCCTCTTTTCCTAAAAAGAATAAACATTTCAGGAAGAAGGATGCATCCACATCAATTCAAGAAGTCACATGTTATGAATGTGGGAAGCAAGGTCACATAAAGCCGGATTGTCTAAGACTTGCAAAGAAAGGAGGATTCAAAGGCAAGAAGGATTTCAAGAATAAAAAGGCTTATGTTGCTTGGGACAATAATGAAGTTAGTTCTTCATCAGAATCGGAAAGCGATGAATGTGCAAATATGGCTCTAATGGCTTCACATCACTCCGATGAAGAAAATGACGAGGTTAGTAGCAACTTTTCAATTCATGAAAATGATGCACACGAAGTTATAGATGAACTTCTAAAAGAATGCAAGACTTTGTATAAAAACATTTCATCCCAAAAGAAACGAATTCTATCTTTAGAAGAACAAAATACCCCTTTTTTTGAAAATACATTGAAAACGAAAAACAAAAATTGATGGATGAAAAACAAAGCCTTGTATGCAAAAATTGTGAGTCATTATCTTTTCAAATTGTTCAACTTAAAAGAGTTTTAGAAAGATATGAAAAAGGTCAAATTGGCTTGGAGGAAATTCTTAGGCACCAAAGATATCCTAATGACAAAAGTGGTTTAGGATATTCTATGTTTTCCAAACCAAGCACAAATGAAACCGTTTTCGTAAAAGCTAGTGGACAAATTGTTAAAGAAAAGACAAACAATTCTAAAACTATGCATCAAAGTCATAAAAAGAAAAGAATCATTAAGAAACAAAAGTATGTTCCTAGATACAAAAGTCAATTTCAACCTATTGCTTTTATTGTGGAATCAAAGGCCATACACCTAATGCTTGCTATGTGCGCAACATTGGTGTTGCTAAAGGGCATTATGTGTGGGTTGAAAAGGGTACTAACTACCAAGGACCCAAAGCAATTTGGGTACCTAACAATACTTGACTTTGTTTTGTAGGTATGCTTAAAGACAACTTCTACTCAATGGTATGTTGATAGCGGTTGTTCAAAGCATATGACGGGCGATATCAACAAATTTTCAAGTCTATCACTTAAGGCCAAAGGATACGTTACTTACGGTGATGATAATAAAGGAAATATTCTTGGAGTTGGAACCGTTGGTGCACCTCCTCATACAATCATCGAAGACGTCCTTTACGTGGAAGGCCTTAAACACAACCTTCTTAGCATAAGTCAATTGTGTGACAAAGGGTTTCGAATCAACTTCACAAAGGAGGAATGCTTGATAGAATATGAAGTCACCCATGACCTCTTGCTAAAAGGTAAAAGATTTAATAACATTTTCATGATTTCTTTTGATGACTCTTCCTTGAAGGTAAAGTGCTTAATGGCAAACAACAACGAAGCATGGCTTTGGCATAAGAGGTTTGCTCACATTCACATGGAGCATTTAAATAAGTTAATAAAGCATGACCTAGTTGTTGGTCTTCCGAAGATAAATTTCATCAAGGACAAGTTATGTGATGCTTGCCAAAAAGGAAAGCAAACCAAAACATCCTTCAAGTCCAAGAATGTGATATTTACTTCAAGACCACTACAATTGTTACATATGGATCTTTTCGGTCCATCAAGAACAAAAAGCTTCGGAGATAACGTTTATGCTTTAGTTATTGTTGATGATTTCTCTCGATACACATGGACATTGTTTTTAGTGAAGAAAAGTGATGCTTTCAAAGCATTCAAGAAGTATGCAAAGCAAATTCATAACGAGAAGTCACTCACAATAGTCTCCATTAGAAGCGACCATGGTGGAGAATTCCAAAACTCATCCTTTGAAGATTTTTGTGAAGAGCATGGAATCTCTCACAACTTTTCCGCACCAAGGACTCCTTAACAAAACGGTGTCATAGAAAGGAAGAATAGGGCATTGGTGGAACTTGCAAGAATAATGCTTAGCGACTCAAATCTTCCTAAATAATTTTGGGCGAATGCGGTTAGCACGACTTGTTTTGTAAGCAACAGTGTCAATATTCGACCAATTCTCAAGAAGACTCCGTATGAGTTGTTCAAGGGTAGGAAACCAAACATTTCATTTTTCCACATATTCGGATGCAAATTCTTTGTTCTCAACAACGACAAGGATTATATTGGTAAGTTTGATGAGAAGTCCGACGAAGGTATATTCCTTGGTTATTCTCTCTCAAGTAGAGCTTTTATAATTTTCAATAAACGAACACTTACTATTGAAGAATCTATTCATGTTTCGTTTGATGAGACTAACCCCTAGAAAGAGGATAATATTATTGTGGATGATGATGATGATGTAGTAGATATATCACACCAACAAAAGGAGACATAAAAAGACCAAGCAATATCACAAGAAGATGACTCACCAATCATTGAAGAACATCAAGATCTTCCGAAAGAATGGAGAACTCATAGAGATCACTCGATAGATAAAGTTATTGGTGATATTAGCCAAGGCGTTGTAACTCGACTAAATCTCAAGGATGCTTGTCTCAACATGGCGTTCGTATCTCAAATTGAACATACCAAAATCGATGAAGCCTTAGGCGAAGATCAATGGATAGTAGCTATGCAAGAAGAACTTAACCAATTCGAAAGGAATCAAGTTTGGACTCTTGTACCAAGACCGGACAACAAACACATCATAGGAACAAGATGGGTGTTCAAAAACAAACTTGACGAGAATGGAATCATAGTTCGTAACAAAGCAAGATTGGTCGCACAAGGCTACAACCAAGAAGAAGGAATTGACTTTGATGAAACGTTCGCTCCGGTAGAAAGGTTAGAAGCAATTAGATTATTACTTGCTTACGCTTGTTCCATGAATTTTCAGTTATACCAGATGAATGTCAAAAGCGCTTTCCTGAATGGTTACATTAATGAAGAAGTCTATGTCAAACAACCTCCGGGCTTTGAAGACTTCAAGAATACCTATCATGTCTCCAAGTTGAAGAAGACTTTTTATGGCTTAAAGCAAGCACCAAGGGCATGGTATGATCGTCTTAGCAACTTCCTATGTGAGAAGGGTTTTACAAAAGGAAAGGTTGGCAAGACTTTGTTCATCAAGAATTTCAAGGGCAATAGCTTACTAGTTCAAGTCTATGTCGACGACATCATTTTCGGATCAACAAACAAAGACCTTTGCCAAGAATTCTCTCTTATGATGCAATGAGAATTCAAGATGTCCATGATGGGAAAGATGAACTACTTCCTTGGATTACAAATCAAGCAAACAAAGGATGACATCTTCATTAACCAATCCAAGTACTGCAAGGAATTGTTGAAAAGATTCGATATGGATAGTTGCAAAGTAATGTCTACTCCAATGGGATCTGGAACGTACGTTGATCAAGATCTATCCGGCATTTCAATTGATATTACAAAGTATCGAGGTATGATCGGTTCACTATTATATTTGACGGCAAGTCGTCCTGACATTATGTTTAGTGTTTGTTTGTGTGCCCGCTTTCAAGCTAATTCGAAGGAATCACATCTCACCGCCGTAAAGAGAATCATGAAGTATCTCAAAGGAACGACGCACGTCGGAATATGGTATCCAAAAGGTAGAACATGTTCTTTAATTGGTTATTCTGATGCTGATTATGCAGGATGTAAGACCGATAGAAAGAGTACAAGTGGTACTTGTCACATTCTCGGGAATGCACTAGTGTCGTGGGCATGTAAGAAGCAAGCATGCGTTGCACTTAGCACGGCCGAAGCGGAGTACATCGCAGCAGGAAGTTGTTGTGCCCAAATCTTGTGGCTTAAACAACAACTCCTCGATTTCGGTATAGACCTTGGTTGTATCCCTCTCTGATGTGACAACACAAGTGCCATCAATATCACGAAGAACCCGGTCATGCATTCAAGAAAAAAGCATATAGATATCCGGCATCACTTCCTTCGAGATCATGTTCTAAACGGAGATGTAGATGTTACGTTCGTGGATACATACAATCAACTCGCCGATATATTCACTAAACCATTGGCTAAGGAGCAATTTTTCAAGATTCGACGAGAACTTGGTATTCTCAATGAAGGTGACATCTAACCCTATCTTTAAAATTGCTTGTTGTATGTTTTTGTTGCATAATATGTGTTTTTTTGTTCACTTTGTGTTACAAAAGGCTAGCACTCACTTTTCTCCGTTTTTAATCTTTCACTCTTTCGGGTATCCGAAAAACATCGTTTTTAAAATATTTTTTGATCAAAAGTTGCGTTTTGATATTTGCTAACATTTTGTAAAAAAAATTTGTCAAAAATATTTCCCGGCATAGCCCCAAAAATGCTGCTGTCTTTTTAAATTTTTTAAAATTTTTTGCCCGTTAACCGGTTAACGGATCGGTTAACCGGTTAACGCATCCCAGACAACAGTCCTGGGTCACGTGTTAGACTTATTTGTGGCTGTTTTATTTTTTCTTCTTTTTTTTGTACTTTGTCATATGTATGTGAGTCAAATGTTTTTTTTTACCTCTTTCAAACTCCTCATAAGTTCTTCTCTCCTACTTTGACTCACCATTAAACTCCCCTACCTCATTTTCACTCTCTCTTCTCCAAAAACCATAACCACTCCATCAATACCCCATTAAAACCCACTCCACTAAAACTTTATTATAAACTCTACCCTCTCAACTTCACTCTCCATACACTCAAACCCTAATCCGAAAATATCTTCACTCACCCTAAACCCTAAGCTTCAACTTCTTTTCAATGGCTCCAAGAAAAGGAAAGGCTCCAGTGTCAGCATTAAAATCCAGCAGTGAAGAGGAAATGACCATGGAATCAACCAAGAAGCGGAGAATTGATTTTCGTGTCCGGTTTCAACATCTTCTTAAGGGTAAGTATGTGAATCTGAAATCCTTTGAAACTTTTAAGTTTCCGGCATTGTTAGAATATCAGGGGATGCTAGACTTTATTGCTGATAATGGAAGTGTATCCGGATTTAGTAAAATCCTTTATGAACAACATGTCTCTTAACTGTGATGATAAGGATAAACATCAACTGTTTGCTATTCTTAGAAACTGTGAAATTGGAGTTGACCTAGGTACTCTTGCTGCTTCATTGACTATCCCATATTCGTCGGGTGTTTTTCTCCGAAAATGGGTAAACCGTAATGAAGGAAAATGGGCCAACTATGACAAAATGGAATACTATTATTAGATTTGTAGGTTTCCAAAGGCAGCCGTGGTGTCCGGCCAATGTACCTCTCGGGTACTCTGTTATGCTAAGAACTTATCTGTGGATGATCGGATGCTACACTACATCATCTGTCATGTTTTGCAGCCCAAGGATTCCAACTTGTCTCAAATTAATGATTTGGAAATGCAAGTCCTATTTTCTGTCAAGAACAAGATTAGGGTGAATTGGCTTCCTACTATGATGTATCATCTGAAGCAACAGTTTTCTCTAAAGACAAGATTACCATATGGCCGCCTCATTTTAAGAATCCTGGAAATTACCGATATGGAAATCGGTAGAGAGCCTTTTATCGCTATGTATACTACGGCTAATGAGATTAATGGAGTCACTATCATTAAAAACACCGGCATAATTCAAAGCAACGATGAAACCTACAAGTATGACGACGGATCCTCCACCTCCATCCCACTTATTCCGGAAACCGGCATCACAAATAACTTTCTCTACTCAACCATCATGACAAACCACCATGAAACCATGCGTGCCTTCAAGAGCCTTCAGAACTTAGTCTTAAGCTCCCGAAACCCCACCGAGTTTGTTGATGAGGATGAGGATGGTAGCGAAGAGGAGGAAAAAGATGATGAGGATGTGTCTGATGAGGAATAAGAACAATGTTTTCTTGCATGTGTTTGGTTTGGGCTCCTTTCCAATGTGGATAAAGACCCAAATATGATTATCCTATTTGTCTCACTTATTTAAGTGAAAAGGATTAATTTAGGGTTGAGAGAGATAGAGAGAAAATAAGGATTCACAAGAGAGAAAAGAGGAGAAAAACTCATTTCCGTTTTTCTTCAACCAATCTCACTAAATCGACGATCCCTGATTCGTTAACCATCAAATCATGCTCAAATATAGAGGGCAAGTTTGTAACACATCTACCTAAATTTTGACTGTTCAGAATTTCAAAACAAAGTCCGAGGAAAGAGTTATCTGTTTCACACTAAAGCTATAGATTTGGGAAAAAATTTCAGCTTTTTAATTCTTATTTAAAAGCTAGTTTGCTTTGTGATTTGCGCTTGTTAGCACTAGTTTGTGAATCACTTTAAGACTCTCTTGTACTCTTAATTGATTATAATGGATTTTGTTTTGGTCTGGACGAGTCGTGGTTTTTACTCTCGTATTGAGGGGTTTTCCAATTTAAAAAATATTGGTGTTTTTTGTGCCTTTATTTGTTCGATTTTTGTCTTCTTATATTTGTTTTTGATCCTCAAGGTTCCTACAGGTTTGAGGAATTTTATATTTGTTGTGTATTGGTCTGTTATTGTGACTTAATTTCCCATCAGAATGGTATCATAGCTCTTGGTTAAGGGTTATTTTACTTGTTTGAATGGTGAAGTCAAATACAAAGATGAATAAGATATTGTTGAATGGTTCTAATTACAATTTATAGAAGGGCATGATAAAAGACTTACTATTTGTGAAGAAATTACATTTACAGATTTTTAATTCCGCAAAGTCAAATTTTATGTCTGATGAAGAATGAGAGCTTTAACATCAACAGGTATATTATTTTATTTGACAATATGTAGAAGATAATGTTTAGAATCATATTGTTAATGAGACACATGCAAAAAATTTGTGGGATAAAATAAAGTCCTTGTATGCCTCTAAATCAGGGAATAATAAATTGTTCTTGTTGAATAGCTTCATAAGTTTGAAGTATAAGGAAGGGACTTCTATTTCAGATCACTTGAGTGAATTTCAAGGGCTCCTTGATCAGAAGTTAAAAATCAGTATCAAATTTGATGATGAACTTTTGGGATTATTTATATTGTTATATTTACTAGAGATTGTAGAAGCATGTCTTCAATCTCGAAGATTTTGATGAAGACAACACGACTCATATTTGCAAAAAGTCAAGAGCTCTCAAACATGATCAAGCAACAAGCATCGGCATTGTGATCAAGCTTCATTCGTACATTCGGTTTATTTCAAGCTTGGACGTATACGTTGAGCTACATCAAACCCCTTTAAAGATTGATGTACAAGTGTTCAATTAATCATTTCACATGTTATCATATTGCATACAATTTTTTTGGAATGTTTTTAAAATGGTTTAACACTTTTAAAATTAAGAATTTTTCTGTTTTTAACAGTGTTAACCGGTTAACCATTTGGTTAACTGGTTAACGACTTCAAATTTTGAAAGTCAGTGTTAACGTTTATATGCGTTAACCGGTTAACCATTTGGTTAACCGGTTAACACTGAAAGATTTTGAAAATTTCATTTCCTTAAAATTCAAATTATACCTTTTGATTATACCTCTTCAATTAAATTATGTTTCATAATTTTTTCATACCTTTTTGAAAGGGTGTTTTAAAAATTATATATTCTGAATTTTTTCAAATTCAAAAACACCTCCTAGAATTTTTCATAAAAATCACTCAATCAAATTCACTCTTTTTCATATATTTTCAAACCTTAAAAAATGTTCATATTGTGATTCATAACATTTCATATTCTTCATTTGAACACTTGTATTGAAGTTTAAAAAGTGGATTTTGATCAAAGGAGAAGATCAATTTATATTGATATCAAACATTGTACTATTCTCAAAATTACAAAGAATTAAAATAGATTTTCTATTGTGACTTGTGATCCAAGATTGTTGGATTCAAGGGATAGTGATTGCAAGAGGATTGTTCTTGCACACTAGGGTTGTTTAGTTGTTTAAAAAGTAGGCCTTACCAATTGAAGGTGCGATAGGTTGTACATTCTAAAAACTAGTGGAAAATCTCTTTCGTGTTGGAAAGGGGACTGGATGTACCTTCGGACTGTGAAGGGAACCAGGATAATTTGCTGTGTCTCTTTTACTTTCTCGCTTTATCGCTTTCATACCATAAACAAGTAAAAGAGAAATCCATCCATCAAAGAAAATAATCGAGAATTTTTTATAACACCTAATTCACCCCCTCTTAGGCGTACTTTGAAACTACAAAGATTTCAGAGACGTTCCAGGTTTCTATCACAAGTTCTGCTCCTAGAGGTATTGTTTCTTTAGAAACGGATAAAAATGGTATTCTTAATGAGAAGATGATAAGGAAGGAACAAGGTTTTTCATCTCAATTCGAGGTACTTGTCATTGAAAATAGGGGAAAAGTCATAAAAAGGAACTGAAGGGTGGTAGAGAGAATAGAAGAAGCAAGTCCAAGCCATGATACAAGAATCTAGAGTGTCATTATCGTCACATAACAGGACAAATACATAAGTATTGCTATCATTGGAAAAGAGATAACAAAGGTAAGGAGGGTAGTCTAAACAAAGAGACCATGAAGATCATGACGATGATCATGTTACTACTGCTACTAATGATGATTTTGTTATTCTCTATGATCATGAGTCCGTTAATCTTGTATCAGACGAGAGCATAAGGATAGTTGACAGTGGTGCTATATTGCATGTTACACCAAGGAAGGATTTCTTCATATCTTATACTTCTGGTGATTTTAGAGTGCTGAAGAAGGGGAATGTTGTTGTATCTAAGGTAATTTGTGTTGGTGATGTTTGCTTTCAAACCAACATGGAAATACAATTGTTGCTTAGAGGTGTCAAAGCGGGAAATAATAAGAAACTTAAACATCTATGTGAGAGTACTATGTATCAAGATCATCATAGAAGAATATGTCTTGTGGTAGTTCGGCTTGGTCTAGGATGAAATGTCGTTTTATGAAGTTGATCTTATATATCATTGATTACATCTAGCTTTCCACGTATGATCTTTGAAGGTTGAGAAACACAAGAAAAGGGATTTGAATTGGTTTCACATTTTGTCCCCCTTTTGGGGAATTAGAAAGATAAATCTAACAATGACAATAAAAATAAATGACACAATTATTTTTATTCTGGTTCACTGTTAACGAAGTTACTCAAATCCACCTCTCGAGGTGATTTTTCTTCTCAAAAGGACTTAATCCAATAATCATCAACATGATTACAACCACAATGGAAACCATCATTGCCTTCTTGGAATCATGACTCCAAAAGCCTCTCAATGAATCAACCTCTAAGTCGTCAGAAACGCCCTTGACCCTCTCGAGTACCAAACTATCTCAATAGCCACTCAAGGAATCAATAACCTACCTTCAATAAGAATTTATGCTACCCTTTTCAAAAAGCATTTTAAGCTACCTTCAACAAGGATTTACGTTACCTTTCTAGAAATGATTTTCTCGTGTATAGTTAATGCTTCTAACAAGAAGATTCCACAAATGAAATACATAAACACCTAAGTGTTTCTAGCAAGATCTGAGCAACAACTCCTTGTTTTCTAATACAAAACTATCTAATGATAAATCTCTAAGAGATGATAAAACACACTAGTTCTGTATTACTTAAAAGCTTTCTTGATGATCACTACGACTTCTTTTCATGAGCTTTAAGTTTCTTTCTGATGTACTCCTTTCTGAGCATATAATGCTTATTCCAGTTTAACCATCAAGATCAACTAAGTTACTATGCTTCACTTATTGATGTTTCACTTGACTAGTTACACGTGGTTTTAACATTTTACATTGTGTAAATACATACATCAGTTTAAACTTTTCTTTGTTGAGCCACAAAAGCTTATTTTCGTATCTTCTTCAAACTTCAATTTATCCAATATGCGTGGGAAATGACGCGTCTAACTACAACGAACATAGAAAGAGAGTCAAGGAAGATAATTGTCTCCTCCACAATTCAAGGAAGAACCAATCTTTTTCTCTCCATGTCTCTATAGAAAAGAGTTAAGATAACTACTCTTTAACTCATAGTTCATATTTAAAGAACTTCTATAAATACCTCATCCTTAAAATCGATAAAATATCTAACATACGAATATTATTTTATTGTATATTTTTAAGTACAAATATTAATGGAGAAAGAGATGTATAATGAGAATAAGAAGAAAAAAGAGTGTCGAATGATTTAAAAAATCCTTACTTGTCATATAATATAATTAAAGGGAAACCAAGAGTAAAAAGAGGTAGGTATATTATGTGGTATTTATTTGTCTTGAAGCTAATTTTGATAAAGTAAATTTAGTAGGGGATTAATAAATTGTATGCATGCACAATTGTCTCTTACTTTACATGAAAGCAATAGCAGTGGAGTGGTAATATCTATGCAAAGTAGGAAACAATTCCAAATGACAAGGCAAGGAATTTGATAAAGTTTCATCCTACACATGTTCTTGCTAGCTGTACTTTACCATCCCCATGTCTTATTCTTTACCAACTTCAAACGGTTAATTTCTCATCAATTTAGTTCACAGATAAAGACTGATGCCAAGTTGCCAACTTTGTTCCAATTAGAAGCATGTGAATGAAATAGAATTTAAGCAAAGCAAGGTTGTGCTCTTTGCCTGTTCTTACACACTTCCATATGAGAAAATACAAATATTTGAAATGAAATAAAAAGGTATGCCACCATTTCAGATATTGAAATTTAGCGTCTATAATACAAAATATCACATTGGTTCTTTAAACTATTTTATATTAGTCAAATGCTTCTTTTCTTAAGTAGGTTACAAGGGTTCATGAATCACATTAAGTGATATATTATTTTGTCCACTTAATTGGATTTAAAAAATATTCTATTTTTTTAAAAATGTTTTTTAATAGTAATTTTAATAACTAAATAAATATTAATATTTTATTTATTTATTTTTAGAAAATTAACTTAAAATCTAATATTACAAATTTTAAAATATAATATTTGAACTTAAAACCCATATTCTTTTGGTGGCAACCAAATACTATTAATTTATCATGTATAGTATTAAAAAGGTTTATAAACACTGATATTTGCTATTGAATATTCGATGTGAGACTCAAATAAAAACCAACTACTATTTAATTCAGAAGTCATATTTTCTGAGTTTTGTGCAATAGCCAACTTCTACTTTGTCTATTTTTACTGCCTTTATTACTCTGTATTGAGATTAATCTACTAACTCGTAATATTTTAAAAAAAGATTTTACAAAATTCATTTTTAAGAATATAAAAAAAATCTATTTTTTTAAAGTTAAAACAAAGGGATCCTTAATCTATTATGGTGGCTTTCTTATAAAAGACATGTCTTGCTCTTAATTAAGCTATATCAATTGCTTCTATTTTTACTGACTCATTATTGTGATTATCACTTTTCTCCATCTCTTGCTTCTATCTATTATGCTCACCATCACTACATCCCTTTTGACTCTTCCTTACTTCCATATCTTGGATTTCTCAAGCTGATTTGGGTTTGTTAACTCACTCCAACTCTTATATTCTCTCTTTCTATTCATAATTTAATATTTTGTTCATTTACTTTCTGTTTTCAATTTGGAGCATTGAGTTTTTTGCACTGTGTTCTCTTGTTGGATTAGTGGTTCTTCTCCCTATTAATTAGGAGGTATGATTCATGAACACATTCACATGCTATTGATGTAAAGTTATTAATGCTTGCTCCGAAATCATTATTTTACTACCATTGATTTTTGTAACAGCATGTGCGCCATGTTTTTAAAGTCCCACGTTGAAATAATTTCACCAAATGAAAGTGTTTATAAACCTCTTTCACACATTACACAAATTCTCAAGTATTGCATTTTGGAAAATTAATTTTAAACAAATCATATGTGTTTGAAATGGGCTCAAATAAAATCTGTTTTAATAAAAGATGTGTTGTGTCATCGTTCAGATAAGGAAGTTTAGAAATACTTTGATCAAGTATATCTTACACTTTCTATTTTAACCTTGAAATGTTAGACTTGGTTTGTATGTTGATGTTTTGTCCGTTTGCTTCAATTTTTAGGAGAGTAAAGGAGAGGAGGGGAGTAAAATTCCTGTAAATCACATTTTTTGTTTTCTTCAAAATTAGAGGGATTTGGAGGGGAGATGAGAGAATATGAATTTTAATATTAAATAAATTATTATATTTTTAAATTATCTTTAATTTTATTTTAATATATTAAAATTATTACTTTCTTTTGTATTTTTGCTTATCTTATATTTGATTTTTCTTTATTGCAATTATTATAATTATTATTCACCTAAATATTATTTTATTTTTATTTTTTATTTAATATAAATTAAAATCAGTGCAAATTTTTGTCTTTTATAATTTTTATTGTAAGTTTATTCATGTTAGATTTTTTATTATATATATATATATATATATATATATATATATATATATATATATATATATATATATATATATATATATATATATATATATATATATATATATAAAATTTAATAATAAATGATTTTATGTATTTAAAATTTTTATTTGTGTCTAAAAGTTATAATACGAATCAAATATATTCAATTTTTTAATGTTATGTGATAAGTTATGATATTTTTAATCACTAAATATTACAATTTTTATTGTCAAAAAATAAATCATTCCCTTTGTTCCTTTTTAAGTGTCATTTTAGACTCTCTCTTTTTCCAAATAAATTCAATCATAGACTCTCTCTTTTTCCAATAACTAATTGAGAAAATAATTAATTTTATAGATAATATGAAGTGAAGTTAATGAAAAAGAAAGGGTATAATTGATAAATTATAACATTAGACTATAAAAATGACACTTAAATGGAAAAAAAAACACTTCTAAAATAACACTTAAAAAGGAACAGGGTGAATATTTATGATTTTTTATCTCTAAATATTATATCAGTTATATCACGAGGATAAAAATATAAATTATTAATAAAATTCTTCTCATTCCCCTCGTGAAACATATTTTTAATTAAAATCTCTCTCTTCTTCTCCCCTCCCATCTTTTGAACCAAACATATATATATATATATAAATCCCTCACCTCCCCTCCCTCACCCCTCCATTAAAATCCTTCCCCTCCCCTTCATTTGAACCAAACATGCCCTTAGAAGAAATAAAGTTGGATTTTACAAAAATAGAATTGAGACAAGGGAACCTCCTTCAAGGTTAAATGGTGAACAAGTGTAGAAAGAGGTTTGTGGGCTTCCTAAGGTAACTAACATGTGGATTTGCATTGTTTTTTACCGTAGAATGTCACACAATTGGATCCAAAAAAAGTATATTTTGGGATATGCCTTATTGGAGACACAACTTATTGAGGAACAAACTTAATGTGATGCATATATAGAAGAATATCTTTGAAAATGTTTTTCATACCGTTATGGACAAGAAAGAGAAAAATAAGGTCAATAAAAATGCAATATTGGACTTGGAAAATTATCGTCAATTCGTCATAAAAGAGAGTTGTTGCTGAAAAAATCCTAATTGGAATTATATGAAGCCCAAAGCTAAATGTTGTTTTCCGAATGATCAAAAAATTGATGTGTGCAAATGGTTGAAAAGATTGAAAATGCCTGATGGTCATGCTTCCATTTTGGGTAGATGTGTAAATTCAAAGAAAAAAATCTCTCTGGTATGAAAAGCCATTATTGCCATATTTTTATGGAATGTAGCCTTCCAATATCTTTTAGTGCTCTCCTCGAACTAATATGGAAGATCTTAACTGAGCTTAGCCAATTCATTTAGCTGATGAAGCTAAGATGGGTGGACCGTTTCAATATTGTTGGATGTATCCGCTTGAAATATTAAAAAAAAAGTAAATAAACAAAAGAAATGGGGAAAGGTGTATTTGTGAAGCATATTTGGTGCAAGAGACATCCTATCTCAATTCCCATTATTTTTTGCCTCCTACTCAATACTCAAGTGTTATTAGCATAACCAAGGGGATTCATCAAGACCATATGCAACCAAATTTTTCTATATTTGAACATTTAAATGGCCAAACAATGGGAAAATATTATGAAAGGTGGCTCGAGGATAGAGAAATGGCAGCTGCCCTACTACACATTCTCTTAAATTATAAAGAGGTTAAACCATTTATTGAGTAATCATTGTGCAATATATATATATATATATATATATATATATATATATATATATATATATATATATATATATATATATATATATATATATATATATATATATATGTTAAACTAATAATGACATTAATTTTTAATAATATCTTATGTATTATGTATGTCCAAAGTTTGAAAAGTATGTACAGGGATCTCAATGACGATATCATTGTTAAACAACTAGAAGCTAACTTTCTGCGCCGGTTTCAAGAATACGTAAGCCTATTTATAAAGTGTTCAATTCTATGATATTTGTTTAAGAACAAAGATGTATAATTTTATTTTAAACTAATATGTTTAAAGCACCAGGGCTGGTCATTGCTGATACAAATATCATAAATGACAAACACTTCTAACTAATCAAGTTTTCATGATAGTATTGTAAAGATTAAGGCATAAATCTCATTGTCTGAGATAAATAACACTTATTGTGTATGTGTATCTCTAGAATTACATATTTTGTATGTACAATTTCAATAAAGTTTTTGTTAAGTGTTTCATAAGTTAATCAATTCGTGAAACATTCTTTAACCAAATCTTATTGGCTTAGATAAATAGCACTTTCAAATCTGAAGGTAATTTATGATCAATTAATTAACTGGCTTTTATCAATTCGTGGTCATTGCTTCCATCGCATAATATGGTTAATCAATCTTTGTAGTTGCTTATTTTATTAATTTATTGCAGTTACTTGAATGGATGAATATAAAACATTGCCACTATACCATTCTACCCTTCAAAAAACTTCTCATTGGTAACTTGTTTTTCTATTAATTTACATGCATCATTCCATGTGATCTTGTTTTATTTTCTGAGTTATTTTGATTTTTCACTCTAACTTTTTATTAATTTGTTGCAGTTACTTGAATGGATGAATAGAAAACATTGCCACTATACCACTCTACCCTTCAAAAAACTTCTCATTGGTAACTTGTTTTTCTATTAATTTACATGCATCATTCCATGTGATATTGTTTTATTTTCAAAGTTATTTTGATTTTTCACTCTAACTTTTTAGGTTTTACATTCCTGCAAACTATGTCGCCACTTAAAAACTCCAAGAAGAACAATTGTGGAAAAGGTTATATAGTTATTCAACATGAAGTCATCCAACCCCAACTTATTCCTCATCTTGGTCAATCTCAACTCACTCAACCTCAACTTACTAAATCTCGACCCAACCTATTCCTCATCTTATTCAACCTTAACTTACTCAATATCAAACTTAACCTCAACCCTAACTTATTCCTCATTTTATTCAACCTTAAATCAATCAGTATCAAACTCAACCTCGGCCCACTCAATATCAAACTCAACCTTAACTCCAACCTATTCCTCATATCACTCAACCTTAACTCACCCAATATCAAACTCAACCTAAACCTTAACCTATTCCTCATCTCATTCAACCTCAACTCTTCCAATATCAAACTCAACCTTAACCCCAACCTATTCCACATCCAAGTCGGCCTCAACTCACTCAACTCCGACCACAACCCAAACCTGTTACACATTCAATTCGAATTCAAATAACTCAACCACCATTTAGATATATATTCCAATCCCATCATTCTCAACCTCATCCTTAATCCTCCAAATATCACCCTTTACCAAATCAACCCCAACACAATCAACCTCAACCTTAAAATCAACCTCGATCACAACCTAAAACCATCAAATCTTGACTCAACCTTCTCAACCTTAACCTAATAAAACTCGTCCTCAATTCACCCATTACCAACTCAACCCCAACATAATCAACCTCAACTTCAAAATCAACCTCAATCATGGCCTAAACCCACCCAATCTTGCACTCTACCTTCTCAATATCAACCTAATCAACCTCAATCTCAACCCATCCCTTCTCAACCCAATCATCCTCAACATCAACTCCGATCTCGACTCATCCCTTCTTAATTTATGGTCATTAAAGCCCTATCTTGATCCATCCATGCAACTGAAGACACTGTTGGAACTAGAATCCCAATACTTTCTGAAGGTGATAGGTGAGTCTCTTACTCGTATATAGTAGTTAATAAAAGATACTTTATTTTATATGCAACACTACGTTCGCCATTTAAGTTAATATTTATTTGCTTAAAATGTCTCTATTTCAGATATGATAATTACAAATTGATAGTTGCAGAAATTGCTCACATCATACATACTCATTTAAATGAGGGAAAACCGTCATGGAAGAAATTATCAACAAAACAATAAGATTCTTTATTTGACCTGTTTAAGGTAATTAAATCTAAATATGGCTAATACATGGAAACAAATTGGGACTATGTCTATGTCCTCATTTTGACTGTAACATATTCGGTAAAAGTAAGTAATTGATTCATATTAGAAGTATATTGAAATAAGTAAGTAATTGATTCATGTTAGTGTAAAGTATGCCTAATAGGGGGGGGGGGGGGGGGTGAATTAGGTACTTAGAGTTTTTTTCGACGGTTTTTAGTTTTACTTTCCTAAAGGTTACTATGTGATGAAATGTGGTAAAGTGCGGAAAGTAAAGAACACAAGGAATTATACTGGTTCACCTTAAAGATTGAGAGTACTCCAATCCCCTTTCAACATGAAAGAGGTTTCACTATTGTTAGGACAAGAAAAAACTCTTCCTAGTCTTTCTATAAAAGACACTAACAATAAACCACCAAGAACAACCTCTTAGATTTTTCCAACTAAGTCCAATTGAGAAAAATCCTCTCACATTGGACATCTTGTTTCCAAACTAGGACAAAAAGGAATACAACTTCGCAATCTTATTTTTAACAATCCTAAAAACAAGATGTGACAAATAATGTGTAATTTGAGTTTTGTAGTAAGTATTTGAAAATGGATCATATTTGAAACACTTATCAATTAAAAGGTTGATCTTCTCCTTTGTAACAATCACTCTTATAATGTATTACAAGTGTTCAAGACAAATGGAATGAAACTATGATAATATGTATGAAGATTGAATGTAATAGTTTCACTCTTATGAAATTTTTGATGAACACTTAGAGAAAATGTAAGTTTTAAGAGATGAAAGAATAATTGAAAATTTTGCAAGGAGGTGAGTTTGAAAATATGATACAATGGTGTTTAAATACCCCTAAGACACCTCTATAAATGAGTATAATGCATGAGGGGATGCCATGGTTCAAGACAATAAAATTTGTATCAGAAGCATGAAGGAATGCAAAAATATTTGTCAATGCTTCAGTGTTAATCGGTTAACCACTTGGGGTTAATCGATTAACACATATCCAATGTAACTAGAAATTCAAATTTTGAACTGGTTAATCGGTAGCTATATACTGTTAACCGATTAACAGTTGGACAATAGTGAAAAATGCCTAATTTTATGGCATGAAACCTATGACATATCAATTCTAAACACCTTAAACTTATATGACATGCAAGAGACATTATTGAACACTTGTATACACATTATCAAGAGATTAATGTCAATACCTTTGATCAATCTATGATAATATTCAAGACTTGAATAATATTGAAACTTGTTCTCGCTTTGCACGACTTTGATCCATTTCCTTTTTGCAAATATCATCTAGTATGAATATCGTTGTCTTCATCAAAACCATTTAGAAGTTATGTCTTCACAGTTAGAAGCATATTTGAATATGTAAGTAATTGATTTAAATTAGAAGCATATTTAAATAAGTAAGTAATTGATTAATGTTATAACCATATTGAAATTTTATGACAACATGATAGGTAGTAGTTATAAGCGTAAATTACAACTTGCTACACATTGGTTTGATGTATAAAACTGCAACTTCGTGTTGTTATTAGATATTAAATATAGATATAACATGATTTTTTTATACATCAAAAGTTTATATGGCCACCCGAACACAAGGTTATGGTGTAACACAACTTTGAAAAAAGAAGTGAAGCTAAAATGCCACAATTAATGCAAGATGTTCAGAGAGATTTAGAGTACATACTAGAATGGATGGCATAGGAGGTGTGAGAGAAATTAACAGTACAATGGAATTCCTCCAAGTTCATAAAAAACATCTGCAACAGATAAAAGAAATCATTGTTCTTTAGATGGTGCATATTTTCACACTGAAGGATTTATTCCTCATCGTTGCATTGGAAAAGAATGATATTATAAGTTTTTCTTTATTTTTCATAAATTAGTATTTATAATAAATGAAATTTATTCTTTTGTAATTGATAGAAAAAGAAAAAGGGTGTTGATCCATCATTGACTGAGTTTTATTTTTGTACCCATAAAAAAAGGATCAAAGTTGGGTGGATGTTCACGTTGAATCTACATATGTAAGTACTTCGAAAATAATAATTTAATTGAATTTTAAATCCGTATTTTTAATATTTTCAATTTTCTACAATTATTGTTCAAACTGCCTAGTTTATTTTTGAGTTGTTTTATTTTCTCCTTTATATGTGGTGTTTGTGAATCTGTTTATTGATTTCGATTTTTGGGGGATTTGACTGTGGTTGAGACATATGGTTTTGGTTGTTGTTGAAATCGAGAAAATGGCGGAAATGTGTATTCACTTTGAATTTGATGATTAAATTACTTACAAGGTCCTTTAAGTTATTTAATTGTAACAATGTGGTCCTTCATGTTTTTTTTTGCTACAAGTGAGTCCTTTAAGTTATTTTAAAATATAAAGTTAGTCCCTTAAGTTTTTTTGGAACGCTTTTGTCCCTTTTTGAAAAATTTCGTTAAAATAAATTGCAAACACATATACCATTTAAATTGGTTTTTCGCGCTGATCACGAATGTGCAATCAATTATTAAAAAAGTTACAGTTCATAAGAATCAGGTAAAAATGGACGAAATACATAATGAAAAAAATCATCGATCTGACCAAAATACACAATCAAACGCAAAACTAATTACATATTCATGATCAGCGCGAAAAATCAGTTCAAATGATATATGAGTTTTCAATTTATTTTAACGAATTTTTAGAAAAAAAAGATCAAAGTGTTACAAAAAAAAACTTAAGGGACTAACTTGATATTTTAAAATAACTTAAAAGACCCACTTGTAGCAAAAAAAAATATAAAAGACCACATTGTTACAATTAAATAATTTAAAGGGTTTTGTAAGTAATTTAACCGAATTTGATTCATTGAAAATACATAAAGAGATATACTAATGAAACAACCAATTTTGCTTTATCTACTCTAGCTATGGATTTTCAATTATCTATTAGGTTAGCTTTTGGGATTTCCCTTTGAAATTGGACCAATAAGTTAGACCACTAGTTCAAAACCATGACTAAGTATTCTTTTAAATTTTGTCCCATTTAATTCAAGAACTATCACTTTTTCAGGATTTTTCCTATGATAGCTCATGATATTTGGCATATTTCATTAGTTGAGTTTCCTTTTGCATCGAAATTTTGCTAGTTTATGTGTGTTTAAATTTGTTTTTTTTTTATTCATATGAGATAAAGCTTATGTCTGTAAAATTTTAATATATATATATATATATATATATATATATATATATATATATATATATATATATATATATATATATATATATATATATATATATATTTCTTTTAGGATGAATTTGAATGGAAAAAGTTGAAGATTTCTTCTCAAAATTCAATGGAAAAACTTTAAATAACAACGATGAGAAAAAATGATGATTGAAACGGACAATAAACTTTCATCCAAATGAAGATGATATTGATGAATCAGATTAAGATATTAGTGAAGACATTAGTAATATATTTTGATTTGGATTATTTTTTCTTGTTAACCTGTCTGAAATTTGAATTATTTTTTGTTATTAACTTGGTTGGACAAGTGATTTAGATGTGTCATTTTTAGTAACGTAACTCTAGAAGTACTTGTTATTGATTTCATAGTAATATTTAGCAATTTGATTGCTCTAAAAATTTGAATGTGATTAGCTTTGAATTGTCATTTCAAATTAGATTTTTATATTATGGTTACTTTGATATTTAACATTAATTATAATATTTTAACAATAAATATAAACAATTAATAATTGAAAAAGAAGTTACCTCGAGTTTTGAATTTGCTACGATTTTTTCTACAAAAACTTCAATTACCTATGATCTTTTATGCGGATTTAAGTTTTTCCTGTACATATATCACTTGTGGTATTATCTGCAGAATTTAATACGGATTTATCTGCATATATTTTCTAAAGATCTACCTGTGATTATTTTCTGCACTTTTATCTAGTACAATAATTATGCACGAAGGATTTAGTTTTGAACATAAAATAGTAGAAAAAATCGCAGATGACATATGTTTACTACAATTTGTTTTATAGAAATCCACATAAAATAAAAGTATTTATAGTAGCGTAAGAAATTCAAGTTTTAGGCTGAATTTTATCAACAAATGTGTTTTCTTGTTGTTGAGTTTTAAATTAAGATGATTAACATATATTATTCTTTGATTTATATTATTCATTAATTGTTTTGCACTTAAGATCATAGAATATTGTTTATTCATAACCTAATTGTTGCTTATTAATCGTAATTTAAGATGGTTAATTAGAGTTGGTGCCTATTTATACTAATATTTACAACATAATTTTGCTGTTAATTTTTTCCACATGATTTCTAAGTTGGGGATAGTTGCTCTACCATTTCACACCATCAAAATTAATGTGAGATAGCTGGTGCAACGTTTCACATTTTCAAACATTCTTTATTTTGAGTAAAGGGGATCATAACTCAAACTCATTCTTACAAAATATTCAAAGGAAGATAGGAATCAAATTCATTGCCCACGGGTTTTCTTAATCTACTCTTCACCTACTCATATACAAAAATAAATAATATTTTTATTTTTAATATTCTAATTATTAGAATTTCAGTTTTTAAAAATGTATAAGTTAAATATAGTCGAATTCAAACTTATATTCTTTTTTTAAATTTGGTATTCGACTTTACAACCGACTAATTTAAGATGACCAATTTTATTGTTCATTAGTGGGGATCTGTTTAATGTCAGAGCAAATCTCTTTATGAATTTGCAAAACACAAAAATTATTAGCATCTAGTAGAATTGGACCTGATACTTTGAGTAGAACACACCTTCTAGATTCAAAATGCTTAAAAGAATACAATGAAAACTGACAACAGACACAATGAAAACCAAAATACAGAAAAAGAGGGAAAAAAGTAATAATTAAGAAAAGAAACCTACCACAAACACAAATAATAAAAATTTAAAAATAGCCCATAACATCCAACTACAAAACAACAAGTCAAATATACTAGTGCAGAAACTCTCCAGATAGGTACCAACTAGCCGAGAAAGACCAGAAGTTACTTAGGAAGCTACCAAAATATCATTTCCACGCCAAGAGAATACTCAAGTCTTCTACGTCCTTAGAAATCACCAATTTAATTGAGAAGACTATATGATTATGAGATTTCCATAGAGACAAAATTACCACATGACAAATCATAAGACAACCCCCTAATCCTAGGTAGACTACCAATAGATAAAAACATCTGAAAAATGGTCGTTAGATCCCTAGGAAAAACCATAACCCCACCCATATAAATATTTGATAACAAACTTAAACCTCTACCTCATAGTTCATTAAAAGACGGGAGTACGACTCAGATTTCATCGAACAAAAAAGATAGAGAACACCTCCCAAACCCAAATAGATTCTCCTCTTAAGTAAGTTCTTTCTAGTAAAGATTCAATTTTGAAGGAGTTGCCAAAAGAAAACCCCTGCTTGAAGGGGATCCAACTGCTCCAAACATGGGGCAAAACACTATCTACAAACGGGTTATGGGTATCTATGGAAGCTCCTGTGAAAGGAGATAAGTGTAAGCAGAGGACACACTATAAGCCCCATATTTAGAATGACACCACCACCACCACCTATCATGCTGATCTGAAGGGATAAAACTACTTATAACCAAGAGAAGATCATCTATCAAAACCTTCTCATGATAAAAAATACAAGTTCTTCTCTACATAAAATCCCAAACTCAATATTGACCCTCCCACATACCAACCTCTTCCGCAAAATAGTCTTTCTAAGAATCTAACATTATGAGGTCATCTAACAAGTTTTTAGGGAATCTAACATTAAGAAGAGTGACCCACAAACAAGTGTTGTTCAAGAAAGAGGTGAGAAGACTTGAACCCAGGTGCTTAATCACATCATCATGAAACCAATAAGATGGGTCATCTGATTTAGCTCAAAAAATGGATACCTCTCTCCACCAAGGCAACACTGAATGAAAACACCCAACTCTACCGCACAAGGAAGAAGATATAAACATATAACCATATTTAGTAATTAAAGTATCATGCCAAATACTAGAAGCACCAAACAATAACAACCACCTCCACATATCTAAAAGGGCCAAGTTTATCGCCTAACTTCTTATGCTTAAATACAAACATCCCATTTAATTCATGAAACCTTATAGCCCCTTTTGACACCACCCCAAAGGGACCTCCTTTGAATTTTCGTAATATTCTTCCAAACCTTGATAGAGATCTTCAAGAAAAATAAAAAGAAGATAAAAAAGACATTAAGAACAAAGTTGAGGAAAATAACTCTCCCTCTTAAGGACATATACCTATCCTCCCAGAGAGGTTCAACCTAGTAATGAGATTAACTAAGGGTTTCCATGTAGGTGACAAACGATGATTAACTCCCACCGATAAGCCAAAATTCTTGAAAGGGAGAGACTCTTGCTTACAATGGAGGATGTTACAAGCCAGATCTAACAAGACAGGGTCGTAATTTAGCTCAATGAGTGAACTCTTAGCAAAATTCACTCAAAGACCCAAGGCTAGCTAAAAACCTCGAAGAATAACTTAGATGGACCAAAGGTTATCAATGGAAGCATCAACAAGAATAATCATGTCATTTGTATGTTGAAGATGGGAGACCACCAAATCAAAGACTCTCACTCTTAACCCAGAGAATACTTGCAACTCTAACACTCTAGTGAATAACCTGCTAAAGCATAGAGCCATTACGAGAAAAAGAAATATGGTCAGGGGATCACCTTCTTTGAGGCCCATTTGGATATTAAATTCTTGGATTGGACTACCATTAACCAAAATCGGAAAAAAAAAATGCACGAATCCAACCTCACCACCTGCTATTAAAACCAAACCTAATTTGCATATAATCCAGGAAGGACGGATTCACTGAATCATAGGTTTTTTCAAAATCCATTTTAAAATTGAGACAATAATTTTTACTCTTCTTAACAACATCCACCAATTGACAACCACCACCCCATTTATATAGTTGTTAAATGAGCCGGATTAACGCGATGCGACGTATAACGAACAATTTTAAAATAACTAAAATTGTTCCATCTTTTCATTAAAAATATACTAGTTTTTTTTCTTTTTCTGTAAACATTATTTTTAACTACAGAAAAGTGGAAATTTGTAAGTTGAAACCTACTCTCTATCACATATATGCATGCTTTATAACTAAGCAACATCATTCATTTTTGCTGCTACTTCTTCTCCAACTATTGTAGTGTCTGTTCTATCATTCTATAGAGAAAAGAAAGTTAACACGATATAAGTTCTTGGTCTTTAGCCTTAAAGGTTGGAGCATATATAATCCAATGCATTTTTTGTTTGTTTTGATAATCAACCCAATGCATATTTAATTCAATGTTCTTTCATTCTATTGATCTGTCATGCCATGACAAGTTATGGTAGCACTGAAAAAGTATTCAGACAATTCTAGGTGCATGATTTCATAGAAGTCTTATATTTATTATACTTACAAATATTTGATGATTTTTAATTAAATGATTCACCAAAAACCAGTTAGTTTTTTATATAGAGATAGTTTAATTTTTTAAATATTTTATTTTAATGTGTCCTTTTTAATATGTACACTTTGAATATTTTATTAATAAATTAATAAAATGTTATTGATTTAAAGTTGAAAAAATTAAGATAAATAGGGATTGAGTCCAAATTCGTGAGATAGCTAATATATCATTTCACACCATCAAAATTAATGTGAGATAGCTGGTGTAACATTTCACATTTTCATTAAATATTCTTTATTTTGAGTTTTCTTAATGCTGCAATAAAGGGCATTATAACTCAAACTCATACATATTCCCACAAAATATTCAAAGGAAGATAGGAATTAGATTCATTGCCCACGAGTCTTCCTAATGTACTCTTCTCCCTACAGCTTCGCATATACAACAATAAATAAAATAACATAAACATCTATGAAGTGCAATTCTTTTTTAATTTTTTAATTATTAGAATCTCATTTTTTAAAGGTTAAATTGGTTTTCTTAAGTTATTTAATTGTAACAATGTGATCTTTTATATTTTTTTTCTTCTATAAATAGATCTTTTAAGTTATTTTAAAATAACAAGTTAGTCCCTTAAATCTTTTTTGTAACGCTTTGGTCTCTTTTTTAAAAAATTTCGTTAAAATAAATTGCAAACTCATACTATTTGGATTGGTTTTTCGCGCTGATCACGAATATGCAATCAAATTTATTTAAAAAAATTACAATTATGAGAATCAGGTAAAAATGAACGAAATACATAATAAAAAAATTATCGATCCGACTAAAATACACAATCAAACACAAAACTAATTACATATTCATGATCAGCGCGAGAAATCAGTTCAAATTGTATATGAGTTTGCAATTTATTTTAATTGAAGTTTTAAAAAAAAGACCAAACCGTTACAAATAAAACTTAAGGGGCTAACTTGATATTTTAAAATAACTTGAGGGATCTACTTGTAGAAAAAAAACATAAAGGACCACATTGTTATAATTAAATAACTTAAAGGATCATGTAAGTAATTTAGCTTTTTTTAAATGAATAACTTGAATATTGCAGATTCAATCTTACTTTTTTTAAGTTTAATATTCGGCCTTGTGATCGATTAATTAAAGATTATTGATTTTATCATTCTTTAACGTTATATATATATATATATATATATATATATATATATATATATATATATATATATATATATATATATATATATATATATATATATATATATATATATATATATATATATATATATGTAAAAAGTACAACAAGAAACTGACGATAGGCGCAATGGAAACCAAACCACGAACAAAGAGGAAAAATGAGTAATAATCAAGAAAATAAATCTACCACCAATACAAATAAGGAAAAATACAAAAATAACCCACAACATCCAATAACAGATCAATAAGTCAAAACGACCAGTACAAGAACTTCCCAGATAGGTACTAAAATTCTGGTATAGCAGATTATATATGTCCTATGAGATGTCGGAACAACTGGTCTCTACACTTAACACAATGACATGGACACAAATATAGTTACAGAAAATAAATGAACACAAGGAATTGTTAACCCAGTTCGGTGCAAACTTACCTACTATGGGGACTACCAAGCCATGAAGGAAATCCATTATTAGTAGTATCAATTCAGAATTAAACAATCACAGTTTACACTCTTCACTTAATCACTACCCAATGCAATTTCTATCTAAGAACACTTAAATAGGATAACACATTCTCACTCCCCATCAATCACACAATGTGATAATTAAACAAAACCTTACAAAGAAATAGAAGAACACTCTTCCAAAACAAAAACTTGATCTTGCTTAAAAGTTTCAATCAAGAACAAACACTTATGCTTAAAAGCTTAGAGTGGAAAAAATACAACTCAATAAAAATCAATCCATTTCAAACATCAAAGTGATGTGTGAATGAGTCACAATAGACAAATCAAAACCTAACTCAGAGTGTGCAACTTGTAGTCTCTAAAAACAGTAACCTTCAATTAGAGTTACATCACTTTAAGTAGAGAACGATCTTCATGGACTTGGCCAATTAAAATAGACAGATTTGATCTTCATTAAAAACTGATTGATATTCAAATCTTCTTAATACAAAATGCATAAGAATATAAACATCATATCTTTCCAAAACAAACGAGGTAGTCTGCTATAAAGATTCCATAAATAACAACCTAAAAGATATGAAAAATATCTTCAAATATATGAAATAGAACAACTTCTGTTAATCATAAAATTCCTCCTTGATTTTCGCCACCAATCAGACTAATCACATAAACAAACACCTGCTAAAAAACCTCCAGAGCCAAATCACAACTTTCTGCAAAGTTGCCCATAACTAACAGACTAATGTTAAGATATCTGCTTTGACATCACAAAACAACAATAATGTCATGACAGTTGAAGATGTTTCAACATTTGGCTCAACATCTGCCAAGTATTATAACCACATCTGTATTGATGTCTGAGCAGTCATGTCAAGACTTCTTATCTGACAACTTGGAAAACCTGCTATAGAATTTGTTCTTCAGCATGTTGGAACATCTTGTCTAACATGTTGTTGTCAGGTTAGTTTTACCAAAATTAATATCAATACCCCCAACTGCAGAACTAACATGTACCAACTAGCCGATCACATATCTCAACAAAAGCACGAAAAACATCATAAATGGAGGATGCTGACATTATAATTGTTATTGGCTCAGATAAACGATAGAATTCTCGAGTCAGACCGAGAAAGCACAAGAGCTACTCACGAACCTACCAAGATATCATTTTCACGCTAAGAGAATGCCCAACTCTCCCACGCCATTCGAAGTCACCAATTTACTTGAGAACACTATATCATTATAAGATTTCCAAATCGACCAAATCACAACAAGCCAAATCATAAGACAAACCCCATAATCCTAGGTAGACAACCAATAGATAAAAACATCTGAAAAAGGGTCACCCATCTAAATATGTTATACCAAACTAGAGCCTTCACCTCACAAGTCATAAAAAGATGTGAGGACGACTCAGAATTCACCGAACAGAAAAGACAGAGAACACCTCCCCGAACCCAAATGGATTCCCTTCTTAAGTAAATTCTCTCTAGTAGGGATTCAGTCCTGAATTAGTTTTCAAAAGAATACCCTTACTTTGGAGGGGACCCAACTACTCCAAACATGAGGGAGAACACTCTCTACATATGGGTCATGGGTATCTCTAGGAAACTACAACGAAATGAGATAAATGTAGATGGAGGACACATTATAAGCACTATCTTTGGAATGACGCCACCACCACCTATCGGACTGATCTGAACGGAAAACACCACTCATAACCAAGAGAAGATCAACAATCAAAACCTATTCATACTAAAAAAATATGAGTTATTTTCCACTTAAGATCCCAAACCCAAGACTAGGGATGACAATGGGTCAGGTCGGGTGCAGGTTTCACACTACCCAAGTCCACATCCGAAATCACCACCCGAACCCAAAGGCTATTCGGATGGAAAAATAACACCCACGCCCACAACTGTTGGGTTCGAGTTTTTGAACCCAAACCCGAACCTGTAGCAAAAACACAAAAATACAACAACATTGAAATTTGAAGCACAAGAATTCCATCAAGGTCTCTCAAAGAAATTAAGGAATTAAATTATAACTTTTCATCAAGTTTGCTAACATTACAATTAAAATTAAGGTCTTCAACATCTTAACTTTACACTTAAAATTAAAGTCTACAATTAAAATTTAGGGCCACTTATGTAATTTCATGTTTAAGCGGGTGTAATTTCGGGTTTCGGACGCGAGTTTCACACTACCCAAACCCGTACCCGAAATATTGGGTGACACTCGAACCCGAACCCAGTCAACTCGAGTTTTCACCCGTTGACTCGGGTTCGGGTGCGAGCGGATCCCGTGGGTTTGGGTCTGTCTGTCATCCCTACGACTGACCTCTCACATACCAACCTCCTTTACAAAACAATTTCGCTGATCAGAGATAAAGAAGAGCCTAGCGAATCTAAAACTAAGAGGAGTGACCCACAAACAAAGGTTATTCCAGAAAAAGTGAGAAGAATTGAACCAAGTATTTAAGCATACCATCACGAAACCAATCAGAGGGGTTATGTGATTTAGCTCCAAGAAGGGATACCTCACTCTACCAGGGTGATGCTAAACTAAGGCAACCAACTCTACCACCCAAGGAAGATGATATATGGTATAACCATATTTAGTGATTAACGTATCGTGCCAAATACCAAAAGCACCCGACAACAAATGCCACCTAGATATATCCAAAAGGGCCATGTTTACCAGCCTCGGATCACGAACACCTAGACCACCTAACTTCTCAGGCTTACACACAACATCCCATTTAGCTCGGACGACCTTATAGCCCCTTTGACACCACCCCAAAGGAATCTCCTTTGAATTTTCGCAATCTTCTTCCAAACCTTGATATGCATCTTCAAGAAAGATAAAAAGAAGATAAGAATGACATTAAGAATATAGTTGAGAAAGATCACTCTCCCTCTTAAGGACACATAACTATCCTCAAAGAGAGGATCCGCCTAGTAATGAGATTAACTAAGAGTTTCCATTTATAGGATAAACAAGGATTAACTCCAATCAGTAAGCCAAGATTCTTGAAAGGAAGAGATTCTTGTTTATAACGGAGGAAGTTACAAATGAGATCTAAGAAGGCAGGGTCACAATTTAGGCCGATGAGCGTACTTTTAGAAAAATTCACCTGAACACCTAAGGATAACTTAAAACCTCGGAGAATAGATTTGATGGACTTACCAATGGAAGCATCAATAAGAATAATCGTGTCTTCTGCATACTGAAGATGGGAGACCACCAAATCAGAGGCTCTCACTCTTAACCCAGAGAAAACCTACAACTCTGACGCTCTAGTGAATAACCTACTAAGGCCTTCAGTCATTGAGAGAAAAAGAAAGGGGACTAGGGAATCACCTTGCTTGAGGCTCTTA
This sequence comes from Lathyrus aphaca, assembly GCA_963966055.1. Lineage (NCBI taxonomy): Eukaryota > Viridiplantae > Streptophyta > Magnoliopsida > Fabales > Fabaceae > Lathyrus > Lathyrus aphaca. Next base: position 481,351,529 of record OZ014522.1, read on the forward strand.
GTATACTGAATTCTTGGATCGGACTACCATTAATCAAAACTACAAGATTACCAACAAAAAAAAAACACAGACACAAGTTCAACCTCTCCACTTGCTATTAAATCAAACCTAATTAATGAATAATTCAAGAAGGACCAACTCATTCAATCATAGATTTTTTTCAAAATCTATTTTAAAGATGAGACAGGAATTTTACCCATCTATATAGTTATTACATGAGTCGGATTAACGTGATGCAAGTATAACGTGCAATTTTAAAATAACTAAAATTGTTCCTTTTCATTGAAAAATATTAATTTTTTTGGATAAACATTTATTTAAATACAGAAAAGTGAAAATTTGTAAGTTCAAGCATACTATCTATCAACTATAATATATGCATCCTTTGTAACTAAGCAACATCCATTTTTGCTGCTACTTATTCTCCAACTAGTGTCGTGTCTTTGTTCTATCACACTATATAGAAAAAAAAGTTAGCACAATATAAATTATTGGTCCTTAGCTGTAAAGGTTGCAGCATATATAACCCAATGTTCTTTCATTCTATTGATCTGTCATTCCCTGAGTTATCCTAGTTCACAAAAACAAAGATTACTTAAAATAATTAAAAGGAAATGACAATTTATGGTAGCACTGAAAAAATGTTTAGACAATTCTAGGTGCATGATAACTAACAAAGTTGGCACTTCAAACTCAAAAATCTTCATAATCACTTTCCACTTACAATGACTCATCAAATATTCAATGTGTGCATGATTAGACAAATCACTAACTAAAATCGATAATGAGATTATTCCATTCCATCACCTTTTCCAAATTAAACAATGGTGTTTAGAAACAATCTTTAGCATCCACATTTGTTCACTCACTGCGTAACATTTAAGAGAATCTGATTACAGCAGCTACACAAAATCAAGATTTGAAGTATTACAAAAATATTAAAGATGAGAAAAAAAAACATTCCCTAACACATGTTGGAATTTTCCTTTTTCTTTCTGTCATGTAAATGGGATGAAACCCATCATATACAGTCCAAAGTAGAATCATATGACTAAATCCAACGCTAACAATTTACACCATGCATTGTTTTTTATTCCCAACTTGTCCCTTTTAGTTCATTCTCTATTATCCATGTAAGTTTTGCTACTATTACTAGATGCATGCATGTGGACCATTTTTGCATATGTTCCTCAAAACTATACTTGCTGTCATGGACCTATTGTGCTGAACCTTCCACTCATTCCTTTATAAGTCTTGTATGATTATCATAATACCATAGTCATCTGCTCTAACCTCGAATCCGCTACACCGTGAACCCGATTTCTTTTTAAAAGATGTCTCGATTAATTTGAAAGTGTATTTTCTTTAAAATAAATGTTAGAATAAGAGTTTGGTTTAATTTAAACCCAACAATACTAGTTTATAAGGTGATGATTACTCACACTTATAAAATGTTATGGTTACAAAATGAGCAGCATCATTTATAAAATGTTACACTATTAACTTATTCTTTGTTAATCCACCAAGGATAGAGTTAGTTATAACTTTCTAACCATAACATTAACAAATTTTTAATTATTTCAGGATTAAATTTACTAACAACACACTCCGTTAATTTAATCATATAATCATTCATTCTACATCAAATACATCTAATACATTCTTTAAAACCATAAACATCTTTGTCTTCAACCATTTTGGTTAAAACATTTGCAACCTTTAAATTTTTTTGATTAACTTGCTCTCTTAAGAAATAGAACCTTACCTCAATATGTTAATTTCTACTATACAAAATTGGATTCTTCGCTAAATTGATGATTGACTTGTTATTAAATTATTGTTTGATTGCCTTTAAATTATAAGCAATATATGGTTTGACAAATAACATAGGATCATGTTATGAACTCTGATTCACATGATGAAAGAGGCACAATTGGTTGTTTCCTTCGGCACAAAAAATTGGTAAATCTAAGAACTTAAAATAGGGAACTAGAAGAGGAAGAACTTTCATCTTCATATGCTTAAGCCATATAAGCTCTACGACTTTTGTATGATTTTCCTTCTTCTTCTTGTGCTTACTGAGGCTATAGGACATGCAGTACGGGCTTTTTGCATTTATAACTAGTAATATTCTCTTCATTTTTATTTTATTCTTTCTTATGTTGATGAGATTTATTAAAGTTAATTAAATTCTTATCTGAGTGCTTGAGTCATGGTTTCTTTATACATCTATTAGAGGACTTGACGAATATACTAATTTCTCCCCCTTTGGAAAAATCTTCGTCAAATTACTTGCATCATCTTCCTCTATTTTTTTTGCCTTAGAAGACGAGGTTTTCAATGAGATGTCATGTTTCTATTTATTTTTAGCATTGACTTCGCTTGTGATAAGACTTTTAAATTTATTTCCATGCTCAGTAAGTTTTCCAAACAAGATTGATAAGTCCAAAGTTTTTAGATCGTGTGATTCCTTAATTACGGTTACCTTAGGTTGTTATTTCCTACACATTGATCTCAAAATTTTGTTAGCACAATCCTGATTAGGTAGAGATTTACACAAATTTTCTAACTTGTTGATTTAGTGAAGAAAACCCATCTACATGGATTCCACAGTTTCAGCGTGTTTCATACGAAATAATTCATACTCCTTTATCAACATGATAGTTTTAGATTCATTTACATCTTCAGTACCCTCATACAGTACTTAAAGATTATGTTTCTCGCTTAATTCATAAATGATTATGTTTCTCGCTTTCAAGTCATAAAATGCCTTTTTAGGTTCATCATCTGACAAATCCTTTGGGGATTTTATAGTGGATACACCATCGAATTCACTATTATGGATAAAAGGTTTGTCTGTCAAGGCTACCTAAAGCATTTTATCTTTGACATTAAGTTAACACACATATATTATCCTTTCAATAAGTATAATTTTTGCCTTTAAAAATTGTGGTCCCATTGTACGCTCTCTTTGGATCATTGTTACCCATATTATCAACATTTTAAGTCGTTAGACACGATCAAAAGACCATTTATGAGGCCATTTATTGGGGAGGAATTTTACTCGAATGGTCTAGAAAGGGGTTGAATAGACTTTTTTCTAAAAAGATTAAATAAAACCCGTTTACTTTTTGAATATCATATTTCAATAAAAATGAATCAACGTATCGGACTTTTCGTACAAAATATATGATTTTGGATTGATTGTAAAATACACTTAATTAGATTCAAAATGAGAGATACACGAAAAATACTAAATTAATCAACATCCCAATTGAGTAAAATTAAGTTTACACAAGATGTGTAAATCGATACTTTTCAATTGAACAAGAAATATATTATTACAATTTTCATATTTATAACTAGTAATATTCTCTTCATTTTTCTTTTCTTCTTTCTTATGTTGATGAGATTTATTAAAGTTAATCAAATTCTTATCTGAGTGCTTTAGTCATGGTTTCTTTATACATCTATTAGAGGACTTGACGAATATTCTAATTTCTTCCCCTTTAGAAAAATCTTCGTCAAATTACTTGCATCATCTTCCTCTACTCTTTTTTTTATTTTGCCTTAGAAGATGAGGTTTTCAATGAGATGTCATGTTTCTCTTCTTTTTGTTTCTCTTTATTTTTAACATTGACTTCGCTTGAAATAAGACTTTTAAATTTATTTCCATGCTCAGTAAGTTTTTCAAACAAGGTTGATATGTTCAAAGTTTTTAGATCGTGTGATTCCTTAATTGAGGTTACCTTAGGTTGTTATTTCCTACACATTGATCTCAAAATCTTGTTAGCACAATCCTGATTAGGTAGAGATTTACTCAAATTTTCTGACTTGTTGATTTAGTGAAGAAAACCCATCTACATGGATTCCACAGTTTCAGTGTGTTTCATACGAAATAGTTCATACTCCTTTATTAACATGATAGTTTTAGATTCATTTACATCTTCAGTACCCTCATACAATACTTAAAGAGCATTTCATATTGAATGTGTAGTCTTATAATGTGAAATTTTGTAATAAACTTTCGCGCTTAATTCATAAATGATTATGTTTCTCGCTTTCAAGTCATAAGATGCCTTTTTAGGTTCATCATCTGAAAAATCCTTTGGGGATTTTACAGTGGATACACCATCGAATTCACTATTATGGATAAAAGGTTTGTCTGTGAAGGCTACCTAAAGCATTTTATCTTTGATATTAAGTTAACACACATATTATCCTTTTAATAAGTATAATTTTTGCCTTTAAAATTGTGGCCCCATTGTACGCTCTCTTTGGATCATTGTTACTCATATTATCAACATTTTAAGTCGTTAGACCCGATCAAAAGACCATCTCTGAGGCCATTTATTTGGGAGGAATTTGACTCGAATGATCTAGAAAGGGGTTGAATAGACTTTTTTCTAAAAAGATTAAATAAAACCCGTTTACTTTTTGAATATCATATTTCAATAAAAATGAATCAACATAGCGGACTTTTCGTACAAAATATATGATTTTGGATTGATTGTAAAATACACTTAATTAGATTCAAAATGAGAGATAGATGAAAAATACTAAATTAATCAACACTTCAATTGAGTAAAATTCAGTTTACACAAGATGTGTAAATCAATACTTTTCAATTGAACAAGAAATATATTATTACAATTTTCATATTTAATCAAAAGTAAGAATGTGTTGGATCTTAATCTAACATAGACCTAAAGCTTTTACACAAAATTGCTACCCGGTAAAAAACATGTGATTTCTACAAAAAAATTAAATCTAAACATACAATTCTATACAAAGTATAAGAGAGAGAGAGAGGGAGAGAGAGAGTACTTTGAATTTATAGTTGTTTGGAACATCGTCCTCTCATGTGCGTACTCCACTCTCCAATGGTTAGCCATTGGAAACTTGTTGTTCTTCCACTATGATTTTGACAATATTACACAAAATATTTAATACAATCACGATTTAAGAAAATGCTTAACGTCTAACACTGAATTCTGACCTACAGGTTTTCAACGATACAATAACTCATCATTGGGGATATATTGAGTAGATGTCCACCTTGAAGAAGTACGGGATACCAGGACAATCAATTCTCAATTTGAGGTAGTCTTTTGTTGAAGCGTTTGTAATTGCATCATAGGAAAACATTTTCAATAATAACCTTGAACGCAATATCATCCTCAATCCACCTCATTCTGAAGTACCATATTGTCCATGATGATCTGATAGTGAATGCCAAATTATCTCATGTGAAGATGTTCTATAAGGCTTTGTAATAGAACCAAAAACAAGGTGAAGACAAAGCTATGAATATTAAAGTAACATCTTTTGTCAGGAAGTAGCAATACAAGGATATTCATATCCCTATAGGTAAAGCGGAAAATATTAGTGGGATGAGTGCAATCAACTAATCCAAGTGAAGTTTAAGACAATCATCACGTCCCTAGTGGCCAATAAGTAGTGGCAATGCCACTTGGTGATATTGTTACATGTTTTCGAAGCTCAACATTATGTGTTTGTGTTTGTCTGGCTTGACCATGCGTTTGGGAAATTGCAGTAAATACAAATTTTTGAGTCTTGAAGTTTAAGTTTGGGAGAAGCTTCACTCTGACATGTGACATCGGGTTGGGAAAATTATTTTCAAAATGTTTCTATTCTTCATTAAAAGATTATAAACATTCAGTATAATGATGTAGAATTGTTTTAATTTAATGGATTTTTGTAAGTATCTTTTGTAATGTGTGAGTGAACGAAGAGATCTCCTTCATCTCAAAACGTGTTTGAAATTCCTAAATTTTATTAGTTTTGAATATTTTAAATACCATAAGTATCAAATATATTATTTTGAGATTTAGGGTGTCAGACACCTAGTACCTCGAGAAATCTTTACTCGTCATCCTAATCATAATGGATGCAATCTCCATAGTCATAAATGCTACGAAGAAAAGCCAAATGCATACAAGATATGATAAGCAAGAAATTTCGAGCACAAACACTCCTAACAGAAAATTCCAATATTAGAAGAAATCTATATAGAAAGAAACAAAGATATAAAAGGTCCACTATTTAGGAAACCCTTGAAAATGAAGTTGAAGCAAAATCAAAATGATAGCTTTATCTTAGAAAATATGAATTAATCCATCATGCATGCCATGTACCAACGAACAAGATCATAGGGACATGACTAAATATGGAACATGGAAGCTCGCAAGAAAGAATGGCTAGGAAGGCATAAAAGAATTATGTTCCAGGTTGCTAATGACGAAATGTTCAAAATGGCGCTTCAGAAGTCTATTATAAGCTACAAATCCATTAAGGATTATACGAGCCATTATGCGCCACCAGTAGTTAAGATTTCCTTAAACAAATTGTTCAAGGTACTTGGGTATCTTAAGGAAGAAGAAACATCATCATCAAGAGAGGGAATAAGTCAGACCAACTAACAGGGAGCCACGGTCTAGCCTATCCAGGTCGATGTCAAACCAGGAGTTTTTTAAAATAGAAAAGACATGGGTTTTTAAAACCCTATTTAGCTAAAAAAGTGTAGGCTACAAGCCATAAAAAAAACCTTTTAAGCCTGTCAGGTCTACGTATTTAAATATATATGAATAAATTTATTATTATTATAGTATATTTTATACTTTAAATAAAAATACAAAAAAATAAAGCTTAAGAACTTACGAAATAAGTTGGAAAATTTTTATGAACATTGTCATAAATTGTTTTCATAAGTTCTCAAAAACAAATCATTTCACAAAACATATGATACTACGTAAGCTCAGATAAGTCAATGTAAATAAATATTTAATCTTAATTTTTTTGTTTACTTTGTTAGCCTATTTTAACTGTAGGCTAATAGGCAAACTAGGCATTCCAAAAGGTTGGACTTAGGCCGTAAAATAAGCTTTTGACATGCTACAGGTCTTGTTTAGACTTTACATTTTTTAGTAGGCCAAACTTAGACTTGACAAAGTCTAACTCGATTTAGCCGATTCTCATCCCTAATCATCACCAACTAGCATAGGGATATGTGTAGGCCTTTCCTAGCGAAACATTACTTATTAAAATGAAATAAATTAAAAGCTTATATTCCCGGTGAAAGTGACGTCCCATCAAAGACTTTCACGTCCTTGGATCTAGTGACTAGCTAGGAAAATGTGATGTAAACCCTCATCCCGCAAAGCAAAAACAACGGTTTCGGGGAAATTGTTCTAGGTCGTCTACAAATTCAAAAGACAAAATGCCTAATGGTAAAGTGAAAGTGGTAGAAGCATACATAGTAGGTAGACTTTCTTCTCTCTAGAGGCATACAATTCCATCCAAGGGAGGTTTGTTGACCGTCTATGCGTGTGTCATTTCTCATGTATTCAAATTCATTCTCATTCACACATCACTTTTTCAATCTCTTACTGACTTAAGTGTTACAGTGCTAACCTTGCAGGCCAGCCTCATCTCCACTGCATTAGAAGCTCGAATCCACTATAACTAACACCATTTCACCAATTTAATGATAAATTATGATTCAACAACCAAACATGTTCAATTAGGCTTAATGATCAGAAAAATGTGTTAGCAATCTTTTAGATAATATCACACTACTAATTAACTAACTTTTTATTAGTTAACTAATGATTGAATTAGTTATAACTATCTCACCACCCTTTTAACTAATTTTTAATCAACCTAAAATTGAAATTACTAACAAAAATTTATAAATTCCTAAATGTTTGTTTCGATAATATTGATATGAAAAAGTTACAAAACACTATAGAATTGCCCTTGAGTCTCAGAAGCTATTTGTGGTGTCCATTTGAGTGTCAGATAATTAGACGATGCAATCAAACTAGACTAAACATAAATAAGAATAATTATTTGAAATTGGAAAACTAAAAGATGCTAAAGCACAATGGTGCAATAGTGGTGGAACAATAAACCAAAAACATTTAAAAGACAAAGGTGGCGGCAACAATTCCAATTAGGGTTGTGACATCACAATTTATCATTTGTATACTAATTTGTCATTCAACGTTGACAATAGTTTAATATTTTAGTGTTTAAATTTCTTAAATACAAGAACTAAAATCTTCATTTAACTTTATAATATATCACTGTATAATTATCAATTGAGCTAGTTTCATTGAACTGAAGAAAAAACTTTCGTAAAACAACTTATTAAAAGTCCAAAAATATTTGTATGATCCAGTGAATTTAACTTTCAAATTCCACTTAACCAGAGGTGGAAGCCATTCATCTACAAATGACCTAAATTCTAGACAAAGCATTTTCATTTATAACCGAAAGCAAGTGGTGAGAAGGAAAGAGAAAGTTCCAATGGAATAAAGGCAATACTATGCTTCACATTTCATCTTTTAACATCGGTTTTAATCAAACCAAATGCAAAATCTTCAAACTTACACACTACTTTTTTTCTCCTATAAATTCACACCTTCTTTCCTCTTTCTTCCTTTCCTCAACCTCAAATTCCTCTAACTCTCCTCCCAAATACCCTTTTTCCAATGTCAGATTCAATTCAAACCACAAAACCTCAAAAATCAACCGATAATGTTAAACAAAACCAACAAGACCCAAATAAATTTTCTTACAATTTTGTATACAAAGCCACCATAGTTCTCATATTCTTTGTTATTCTTCCACTTTTTCCTTCTCAAGCTCCTGATTTCATCAACCAAAATCTCCTCACAAGAAATTGGGAACTCCTTCATCTTCTTTTCGTTGGTATTGCCATCTCTTACGGTTTGTTCAGTCGTAGGAACCAAGAACATGACAAAGACAACAACAATAATAACTCAAAGTTCGACTCTGCACAAACATTAGTTTCTCGGTTTCTACAAGTTTCGTCTTTTTTCGAAGACGAAACTGAGCATCAGAACCATTCTGCAGAGTCTGATGAAATGAACAAACTCCAAACATGGAGTAATCAGAATCAACACTACAGAAATAAGCCCATGGTTGTTGTAGCTCCGCAGGTAAAAGACTCTGTTTTTGAAGATGAACAGAGCAGTGGCGAAGAAATCGAAAAGCCTCTTCTTTTACCTGTTCGAAGCTTGAAATCTCGTTTATCTGATGATGCTGGTGTTCTTCAATCTGAATCCATTGATGGGTCCTCGAAAATAGGGTCTAAAAGATTTTCAAGCAATTCGTTTAACAGAGTAAGAAATTATGCAGAATTTGAAGGTGTTGGTGAAGATAAGATGAAAGAGAAAGAGAACGTTGTTCTTGCTTCTCCTATTCCATGGAGATCGAGATCAGCATCAGCAAGAATGATGGAACCTAAACAAGAAGCTATTGAAAAAGCTTCAAAGGCTTCAATGGCGAAAGCTTCTTCGATGAAATTCACTCCATCAGAATCAATCGCGAAGGACGCGGAAGATTCGATAAAGAAAAAGAGCTTTAATTATAAGTCTTGTTTTCCTCCTCCGCCACCACCACCGCCGCCGCCAATGTTTCAGAAACCAATCTTCATGAAATCAAGATATGGTGAGAAAAATGGAAGAAACAAATCATGTGGAAAATCTATAGAAGAAGCAATCAATGAAGATAAAGATGAAGATGAAGATAAAGAAGAAAAGGCAACAGAGAAAGAAAGGTTTATTGAAAAAAGGGTAATTATGGAAACAGAGGATGAAGAAACGGAAAGTGAAGAAGATGAAGATGTTGAGAAACGAAAACAGAGTGAAGAAAGTTGTTCGAAAACAGAGGAACCTTCGTGTTCTTATTCTGTTGGTGATGAAGGACCTGATGTAGATAAAAAAGCTGATGAATTCATAGCGAAATTTCGAGAACAAATAAGGCTTCAGAGAATTGAGTCTATAAAGAGAAGTACAAGAGTTGTAAGAAATTCTTCAAGGTAATCTTCAACTTGAAGAAGATACTTATGTAGAACTATTATTATGTTTTTTTTTTAATATTTGAATTGATGTAATTAAGGTGATGTTTTATTTCCATGTTATTAAGGTTGTGATTACTAGTTGGATTCTGCTGTTCTGATTCTATGTCGTGAATTTATGGTATAGACATAACATAAGGATTAATTGTAAAAGTAAAGTTGATAGATAAAGGATAAATTATGTAAAACTAGACTAATTTGATTGGTTTTGTGGTCAATAAATTATACTACAACATTAAAACCTACGAACTCTTGCATTAGTGGACTAATGTTTACCTTGTTTTCTCCGATCTCATGACATTTATGTTTTCATCATCTACGTGTGTGTTGATGGTCTTATATCACACTCTTCATGAATATATAGTCATTTCAAATAGTAGTGCATTGGTGCTATAATCATGAAATACATGTTGAATTGTCCCGTTTAGCATATCTTTGACGGTGTAGGTCTCTCTCGCATAAGCGATTGTAATTTTCATTTTTTTTTTTTAATATTTAGACGTAGTTTTAAACCGTCACATAATATCTATTTTTTATTTTTAATTATTTACCGGTAATTTTAAACCAACGCAAAATTTCAATTTTTTGTGTGCTTCAATCTTTTTGCAATATTTTAAACCGTCACAAGATAATCATTGAAAATTAATGACGGTTTAAAACCGCCGCTAAATAGTAAAAAACTGAAGAAAAAAGAGAACGAAAATTGCAATCAGAGTCATCTTTGACAAATTTTGAAACTTCCATGAATCGCATGAATCTTGATAGACTTGAGAAAACACTCAATGATTTTTTATGTTTTTTATTCCACTAACCTTCATTTAGATATATTGGATTTTTCTAAACCTTCCTTCGATATTTGGATCGAACTCTAGTCTCAGGAGAGATAGTTTCATGGTTCAACAAAGGTTTAACATGTAGTTGAAGTTTGTCCACATGTTGATCCTGCATGTTGTATTCGAATTATGCTTAAGCATGCAGTAGTCAAAATGATAGGATTGTTAGCATGTCGAATTGAGTCTGTTTTTTTAGTCAAATTGTTTAAGTTAGCTTAATAGTCTATAAATATACTATTTCTCTCATGTTGTTGAGAGATAGTTTTGTTTGTTGATATTCACTTGTAATTTTTGAACTCTAATAGAGAAAGTGAATAGTAAAACAGTTATAATCAATTCTGATTCTTCTTCTTCTTTCTTCTCTCTCTTTCGTAAAGCCTAATAGGATTTTTTGTATTTGTTCAAGAAACTCAATCTTTCTAATATTTTGATTTGTTTTTTACGACATCGATTCAAAATATATTTGATACTTTTTGCTAATACTATATTATTTTTAGGTGTAAAAAAAATCCATTTATGTTGTATTATATAACTTGAGATATGAGGTGACACATATAGTAACAATTGTGTGCAGAGTCCTCTAAAAATTTTAAGATGCTTTATTTAAGAAGCTGAAGTTAGTTTCAATTGAGTTATGAATTCTTTTAAGAGGTTTTATTAATTGTAAATTAACCGTGAAATATGTGTATGGAGACTTGTTTCCCCTAGTTTAATCATGAAAAAATTATGAGGTCATGTGTTGTAGGTCGACTTGTTGTACTTAAAACGACTTTGATTGTATTGTTACTTCAAAAAATCTCATTGGTGCTTAAACCATTAGTGTCATTGGTTCCTCAACCATGATAAAACCCTTTCGAATGCTTATGCCAAATTAGCTGAACGTAGGATTGGAGAACATCAAGGAGAATGGGTGGGCACAAATAAATTTTAAGCCATAAACCCTTCTTTCTAAAACTGTGAATCAGGCCACGTCATAACCCTTGAAATTTCTAATTGAAGCAAGGTTAATTTTGAAAGCATACTACGACAAGGTTGCATAAACTGACTCCTAAAGATATGCTAAAATCATCACAACGTTTGGATCAATGGTCCATTCGTCACACATTATCACAACATTCGAATAAATAAATTTTCAAAACATGCATGAGCATTGCATTAAAATTACCATTTATGAATGAACAGTTTTAATTGTAAGTCAGTTTGTGACATCAGGGAAGTTCTTACAAAGAGTAATCACGAGAGAATTTTATCTGTTGGTTCACTTATGCCTAGTTCACGAGTTTTCCTCTTAGGTACCTAATCCAACTTAATTTCGAATTAAGTTGGAATGAGATAGATACCTCAACTATAGGACCAATCATTACATGACAACCTTTAGGATCGAGTCCCCCTTAGTGTTTTTTTCTTTTAAACCTTTGAGTCTTTTTCTTCTTCCTAATAAAGAAAATCCAAAAACACTTAATAAATACAAAACAACAAAAAAAACATATTTAAAAGACTTGAACCAAACTTCAATCATCTTTCTTTTCTCATCTCATACTCTGGTGCAGACGCAAGAGTGGCAACATCTAACTGCTGGAACGCGCATTTGACACTGTCAACTTAAAAAACACAAAAAAAAACGGTGGTCACCTTTAGTTAGCCGAACTATGGCGGTCTGATTCTCATTAGGAGATACGTAGGCACGAGCGCGATGTTTGTCTACCCAACTCCCATTCTATTCAGAACTACGTGGACTCTGATTTCCGTTGCGATGAGATACGTCAGGCTGGAATGCAATGTCTTCTCGAGTCCGTTTCTTTCTATCACCTATTCGGTTTTGTTTTCCGTTTTTGTTCTCGTTTCTTTCCAGTCTTTTTCAATTTAGCATCAAATGGAGCTTCAGATGACTACACCCTTTGAGCTGAGCAGCAAGCGTGGATCCCATTGAGTACGATGGACACGAAGGGGTGCTAATACCTTCCTTTCATGTAATCGACTCCCGAGCCCGGACTTGGTTGCGATGACCTCGTCTTTTCCTTTTCCCTCAGGTTTTCTTCGATTGTTCTCCTTTCCCTCGTCGGGATAAAAAACGGATCGATGACGACTCTTCTGTTTTCCGCCGATTGATTTTCGCGTTGCGACATGTATGAAGTGTCGTAAATCAGAAAATAACTTTGTCAACTTAACTAATTTTAGTATTATAATTGTCCTCATCGCCACATGAAATAATTTTATTAATAACGTCAATATAACTTTATGTTGCTCACTTTTCTAGTCACTTCCTTGTTTTTTGATTTCTTACCCACCAATATAGGCTATGATTGGATTGATGGAACATAACAGGGTGAGAGGAGAAGAATAGTGTGAAGTAGAATGGAATATAGATATCACTCTATTGTTTGGTTATTTTATTAAAAATATTACATTACATCACATGCACTCTAAATTAGATGGAACAAAACAAATGGGGAATTGAATGGAATCGGATGGAATGGATTCTATCATGTTCCATTATATTGCATACATTATTTACAAATCTAAACAATAGATTCACATTAGTTACCTCTTCACTCCATTAAATTCTATCTCATACCACAAATCCTGTTATTTTGTACTTTAAACTATTTTTAAGCACTTTTATATTTTTTTTAAACCCTAATTCCATAATGCCTTCATATGATTCTCGAAAAAATTCTTAAAATTATGGTAATGATAAGGAATCTAGCTCAAGATTTCTTTACCATTCATTATTCTCTTACATTCTTGTAGATACAAATAAGCAAAAATAGCATGGGACTCTTTATTCTATTGAAGATTACATTAATTAGAGTATTCTCATAGTAGAGGTGTCATTAATTGTGTTTTACTTGAAACAATTATGCTTTCTGCGAACAACTACAACCTTCTCATCGACTATGATTAGTTAATAGTTGAAAGGAGGCCAAACGACTTTACGATATCCCCTGATAGGATCACGAAGTTATTTTTAGACAATTTAAATATTCAAGTTAGAAGTAGAAGTTATCTTAGTTGGGCTTTTTATTGTTTATTGGGCTTCTTAGCCTTTATGTATTTTATTCTAGTACTAATTACTAGTTCTATATTGTAGCTCGGTTTTTGTGGTCTTTAATCACTATATCATTTTTGCTATTTTCTGATTTCTTATTTTTTTCCTGGTGAAGTTTGTTATGGAAGAGAAAGATATCTTAAACTCGCCACGTTTTGTATATTGTTATTTAACAGATGCCTTCTTTAAATCATTTTAAAACTCTAGATTAGTACACAATTTGTTCTTTTTTATATTGATGAGGGTTTCTTTATATGGGTATGGGTATGAAATGAGTGATGAGAGTGATGTTGATGTTTTTGTGTTTTAGTATCATCATAATTTTATGATGTTTATCTTAGGTTTGGAAACCTAATTTTTGTTTTTTGTTTGGTGTGCTCGCAAAGATCTTACGATCTTTTGCCTACATACCCCCAAAAAATGAATTGAGGGATCAAAGCATCGTAGTTCCTCCTAAAAGGCTAAAGCGAGAAGGAAGAGGTGATTTGTAACCTAGTTAAAGCATATGATGATGATGCTCAAAAGTTTGATTTGTATCTTGATCAAAGCTCAAGATTGAAGTTGAAAAATTCTCTTTGTTTCCTGATCAAAGCCCATGATTGAAGCTTAAAAAATAGTTGTTTGTAACTGGTTGGTTGCTTGAATTGCATAGGTCAAGGCATAATCTGAATGGTATCTTGATTTGCATAGCTCAAGAAAGGTTGAATGAGTACCCTGAATTGCATAGCACAAGGATGACTAAATGGTTGACCTGAATTGCATAGCTCAGGACAGTTGAATAGGTTATCTTGATTTTCATAGCTCAAGAAAGGTGGGATGTTTAGCTTAGTTAAAGTCCAAGACTATGACTGTATTCTGGGAAATTTAGCTTAGTTGAAGTCCAAGACTATGATTGGTGTTAGCATAGTTATAGTCCAAGACTATGATTGTAATGAAAGAATTAACTTAGTTAAAGTCCAAGGTTATGGATGAATTGGAGTGATTGTATAGTGTTTGACTGTTTATACCTTGATTAAAGCCCAAGGTTGAAGCTAAAAGGTGCTCAGTAGAGAGAATTTGTCATCTCCAAAGAGAGGATAATTGATTTATATGTGTCTTGATCGAAGCCCAAGGTTGAAGCTAAACGATGAAAATTGTCCTCTTCAAAATGAGGTTAGGTTTGGTGACAGTAACCCGATTGCTGAGATTCTAGCAGAGATGCAAAATGAGCTCTAAGTGTTCAATCATCTTCCACCTTCAGGTCACGAATGACGTTCATGCCAGTCTAACCCCTCAGGTTTCAGAAAATTGAACAGGGGAAGCTGTTGTACCCCAAAATTTTTCCTCATATCTTCAAGACAATATGTCTCAGGAGGTCTCCCAATGTTCATAAGATTCTCAATTGCTCAAAGAAACTCAAGGTTTCATCAGACAAAGTCTCCTCCTAAGCAATAGATCTAAAATTAGGGTTTTGTGTTTCTCAAGGTAAGTTGGACTTCCAAAGCCTCAAATAGACTTCATGATATCTCATATACTTCAAAGGATCCTCATGTCAAGTTTCAAGAATTTCCCTACAAGTTTGGTCAGTCAGATGCTCATATGATCAATAATCAGTTAACTTGGGTAAAAAGTCAAATGTGGTCAACACATAGTCAAAATTCAAGATTTTTGGTCAACATCAAGATTATGAAGTAAGATTCATCATTTGATCAAGGGTTGATCATGATTCATCAAGAAAACCTCAAATTCATCACAAGGAAAAATTGCTAAATTAGGGTTTCTTAAGGAGAAAGTCAACTGAATTTTGACCAGAACTAACTTTCACATGCTTAAAGCTCATTTTGAAGGAAATTAAATTCTTTACAACTTCGTGTCTCACAAGCCAAGGCCAGAAATGCTTCATTTGAGAGATATAGGCCAAGACATTATAGGTCCTTTAAAAAGACAACAAAAAGTCAATTTTTCAAAAGCTCATAACTTGAACATGGAAGATTAAATTGACATGGGACCAAAAGGAGTGATTAAAGGACACTTTAAACTTTCTAAAAAGTCCAAGATCACATTCATATGATAAAAATTGAGGAAGTTATGCATTGTTAAAGTTGAGCAAACTTAATCTTAAGATGATCCACAACATATAAGTCATATATTTTGGTTTTCTTTGTTTATTTTATATTTTATTGGATTTAATTCATTTAAATACAATTTTAATTAAAATAAAGATTGAAAAATCAAATATTTGATCTAAGGATTATTTTGGGTTCAGATTATGAGGTTTATTGTCATAATATTTGATCCAAAATTTGTGCAAAACAAGAGGAGAAATATATGATGGCCAAATATGACCAAAATAGAAAGTTTTCAAATCAAATTTCAATCAAATCCTATCATCCCAAAATAAATTGAACCCAAGCCCACAAGTTGACCTAAATCCTTCCTCTATAAATACATAACACCTTCAGATAGCAAGGACACAAAATTTTTGATCAAAGAGAGTACACAAAACTTCAAAAAATTCAAGAGTAAGTAGGATTTTGTTTTAGGGTTGCAGTCATTCTCAAGGAGATTTGAAGGTTCAAACATGTTCCGGAGGTTCCTCTGAAGGTGTCTCAATCATCACCTTGCTCCAAAGACTCTTACAATGCCATAACCAAATTTATTTATTTTTGGTTTATTTTTCAATTTTTCGATTTCATACTTATGATACATCTAATTTGTTTGCATATTTATGTTTCTTTTGATGTTTGCAAGCTATATGGGTCATCCAATAGGAGTTTAGGTGCAAAAATCATGAATTGCCATTGTTAGGGTTCAAGGTCGTGAGTTTGGGGAACCCTAGCTAGAAGCAATTTCATACCAAATTGAATGGGCCAATGATCTCAAAGGATTATTCACAGCGTCCCTCCCTCTATTTTTGAACCTTTTCCTTTTTTCTTTGTTAATATGCCTTATTTTCTTTTCTTTTTATTTTTCAAATAATCACCTAATTTAAATTAATATTTTTCTAACCAATAAAAAAAATAACTTAATAATATCATTATTTTCATAAAAATCATAAAATATCAAAAAATATTTACTTTTATATAATAAATTCAAATTTAATTTATTTCATTAAACTAATTCTTTTTTTTTTATCAAATATTCTTTTTAATAAAAATCAATTAATCAAAATCTTAATCAATATTTCCTTTATATTTTTCTTCTTGATTTTATTTTATTATTTTAGAATAATTGTATAGGATGCGCGAAATTTGTAATAATTTATTTTTCTCGTACGATTTTATTTTCGTTCAAATAATGTAACTGCTAAGCCTTGTAATAGTTTTAGGTTTTATTTTTCGGACTTTACGTTTTCTGTCAGGTTTTATTTATGTATCTCTCCCAAAGCCATGTAATAGTTTAAATTAGGGTTTTATTTTCCGCACTATAAACTGTTAGATGTATGCTTATTAGGATTGTAAGGTAAGACTAAAATCAACCGTTAGCTAACCCTAATTTTCAAGACTAAAATAATTGAATTGAATACACTTGCACACTCACACCTCTAGGGTAACCTCTCTTTGTTGCCTTACAATATGGTCAACTCTCTCGAACGTAGGGATACCTTAACTTGTTGCCTAGCGAAATAAATCATCACAGTTTCCTTTCGAAAAAAGATCATAGTCCATCGATGACCATCCGAGTTGCCTACGAAAAGATGATCTCGTCCCTCGATGACCCTACGGAAAAATGATGATAGTCCCTTCGAATTGCTAAGGTATCTCTACATGTTGCCTTCTATAACCATAACGATAACCCTACGCTTGTCCCTCCAAATCTAAGGATAAAACTACTAACTAACTAATAGTAAGGATATTTCTATCACTAAGGAAACGAAAATGACAAGAAAGACCTTACAAATTAGGGTAAATAACTCTTAAACGCTTGCTCACAACTTTCAAAACAAATACTTTTTACACCCCATCCTCTTTTCCAAAATACTTTCAAACAAGTAAACATTTTGTATACATTCATACGAGAATCATTACATAGTTAAATCTTTACGAAAATATTTTAAACCACACACTACACTTTTCAACCAGAAAAAATAAAGTGAGCTAAGAAATTAAGAGCTCATGGATAATCATGGATACAAAGGGCGCTAACACCTTCCCTTTGTATAATTTACCCCTCGAACTCAAAATCTTTTAAAGGTCTTTCCTGTTCTTTTATACCTTTCCTAAGTTGGATATAATAAAAGTCGGTGGCGAATCTTGCTTACTGTAACACGGTGGGAGAACTGACTTTTAATTCATGTTGCGGTAAGCAAGAGTCACCACCGACTTTTATTTTATCTAATAAAGAAAAGGAATAAAAGAACAGGAAAGACCTTTGAAAAAGATTTGAGTTCGGGGGGTAAGTTATACAAAGGAAATGTGTTAGCACCCTTTGTATCCATGATTATCTATGGGCTCTTAACTGCTTAGCTCACTTTATTTATTTGAAAAAGAGTGGTGGTGTATTTAGAAAAATATTTCAAAATTCTTTAACTTTGTAGTGATCCTCGCATGGATGTATACAAAGTGTTTAATTCCTAAAGTTAAAGGCGATGCTGATTTGGATTTGTTCCGTCTCATAGCCATTTCAATCTTCAAGTTAAAGTAGATATCTAAAATCATTACATATCGGCTTGAAACTCTTATTCCTTTTCTAGTTTCGAAGGAGCAGCAAGGTTTAATCCAAGGTAGGAACGTTCACAATTGCATTGGCCTGGCTTCGGAGGAGGTAAATATGTTAGACTCTAAAGCCTGGTGCGGTAATGTTACCCTTAAAGTCGATATTAAGAAATCATTCATGCTCTTAACTGGAATTTCAATGTGAAAGTCCTCAGGAACTTCAGTTTCAATAAAAAAAATCTTTTATTGGATTAGCTATATTATGTATTCAGTATGCTTTCTAGTTAACATTAACGACACTCTGAAAGCTTTTTTTACTCAGCAATAAAATTCAACAGTTAGTTTCCCCCAATAAATTAGAGTTTATTTATGGCCCGAATAAGAAAATGTTTCCTTCGCATATTTTGTATGTTGATGACATTATCATTTTCTGCAAAGGTAAGTTCTCAAACATTCAAAATCTAATCACTACCTTCCAACAACATGCGGTTGTTTCTGGACAAGAGGTTAATTGCTCGAAGTCGTTCATATTCGGTGGCTCGATGTTAAAATCTAGGCTCAAAATTCTAACCAATCTTACAGGTTTTAAACAAGGCTATCCTTTTGTGTATCTTGGCTTTCCGTTGTTTAAAGGGAAACCTAAGAAGATATACTTGCAGCCCATAGCAAATAAGGTTATCAACAAGTTGGCCTCATGGAAGGGTTTACTTTTTCTTTTGCCGGTAGAGTGAATATGGTCAATTCCTCCATTACTGGTATGCTTCATCATAGTATGTCCATTTATGATTGTCCTTTATCGCTTCTTAGTGGTATTGATAAGGCAGTTAGAAGGTTTATTTGATGTGGTGAAATGTCGGAAAAACAAGCTTGTTACAATGGCTCCGTCCAACATTTGTAAGCCTATTTATGAAAGTGGGCTAGGTATTCACTCTTTGTGTCATCTTAATGCAGCAACTAACTTGAAGTTGGCTTGTGTTTTGTTATCCTCCACATCCATTTGGGTTGTCCTCCTTCGGGATCGGGTTATGTGTAAGAGTGATTTCATTAACCATCATATATCATCCTCTATTTGTTCAAGTGCAAAGAAAGAAATCACTATTGTTTTGGGTAACTCCTTATGGTGTATTGAAAATGGTAAGTCCATAAGCTTATGGTATGATAACTGGTGTGGTTCCCTCCCCATTGTACATTGATGGTGTTGCTCCAGCTTTGTTGAATGACCAAATAGTTAATGATATCATTTTTAATGGGTCTTGGGATTGTGTTAGGTATGCCATAAATATTCCTCTCTCGATTCAGCAGCGTATTACTTTGTGTCACCTCTCATTCTATCGGATAGAAGGTTTTGGAACCATTCATCTTATGGTGATTTCTATCTTAAATATGCTTATGAGTTTAAAAGGAACAAAGTTATTTCAAAGGATTGTTGGAAGTGGGTTTGGAGCAAATATATACCTTCGTCCAAATCTTTTACGGTGTTGCGGCTCATTCATAATCGGGTGCCTACGGATGATCAAATGAAAATATGTTGTTTTGATTTTCCTTCAAGATGAGGTCTTTTGCGGATTGGATGAGGAATCGGAGATACATATGGTTTTCAAATATCTTTTTTCTTCCAAGATTTAGGTTTGGCTCAAAAATATGCTCAATCTCAATTATTATATTCTTGGGTGGTCGGATATTTGGAGGATTATTTGGACAGTAGGTAATGATCACAGAAGGATGATTTGCATTGTTGCCATCATTTTTGTGTTTAATCCGATTTAGAAGGCAATGAATTTGCTGAGATTTCATGACTCGTTAACTCCCTTTTCATTTATTTCTTCCCTTGTTATGGTTGTCGTTTCCATTGCCAAAAATGCTAGTTTTGTTGGTTCCCATCTTTCTATGCACAACTTTGAGATTATTAAGCGATTTAAAGTTATTATTCGGCCACCTCGTGCTCTAAACATCTTGGAGGTTTTTTGGCAACCCCATCCAACAAATTGGATTAAGATGAATTGTGATGGAGCATCCAAATTCTCGTCGGGTTTTTCTGCTTGTGGAGGTATTACTAGGGACAATGATGGCTCCTTTTTGGGTGCTTTTGTGTCATATATAGGTGTTGTGAATTCTCTCATTGTCAAACTCTCAGGTGCTATGTTAGCGATTGAGTTCGCTCATGAAAAGAATTAGCAGAATATTTGGTTGGAATCAGACTTGACAGAGGTGGTTAGAGTTTGCAGTCCTTTTTTTGTTCATTGGGGGTATTAGGAATACATGACTAAATTGTATAAACTTAGTTTCTAATTGTAATTTTATTGTTTCTCACATTTATAGGGAATGTAATAGTTGTACAGACACCTTTACTAACTTAGGTCTCAATTAATCTAATACTACATTTTTTCATCATGACTATGTGTATTATGGTTGATTTTATAAAGAACGAGCTTAGATTGTCTTTCTTTAGATTTGCTTAATTTTGTGAGGATTTTGGTATAACCCCCTCCCCACTCTTAGTTTTTTGTGATATGTTTCATTTCTTTTATATAACCATATTTTAAAAAAATCCATGATGTTGTAAGCTTATCCTACAACCAGTTTAACTCTCTAGCTTTATGATATATTTTTTTAAAAAGCTATAAAAGGAGCATGGTGATTTTCATTATGTTTGTTTGCCACACGATGAGTATTTTAATAAAGTTATTTTGTATTACTTTTCTTAAGATACCAGTTGTGTTGTGTACTGAAAATGATGGCTTTCCTGGGGCTTTACTTTTCAATGTGAGATAAGGTAACTATAATAGTAGGATTGATTTTTATTATGTTTATGTAAGCCATTAAGAAATCATCCTGACCAATATCTGCACATTTTCAAGACCTGCAGGCATCATAGACATCATGTTTATAAGAAATGTTAAACAGCACACTAGCAACCTCTGAATAAACATTTCAGTTCCAGGATGATTTGTTGAAAGTATAAGCAAAGTTATTAGAAAGTCAAGTTAAAATAGTTGCAGTTATAGTTTTTGTTATTGTTTTAGTTAGAGTGTTTAAATTGCTTATTCAAACAATAGGTTGTATCTACATGTGAATTTGTTACTTCCTTATTATACTTTTCCAGTAAAAATCCCAAAATTCTATGGTCGGCAGAGTAATTAAATAATAAATATTTACTTCCTTATCATTTTGAATGGGCGGCAGAGTATATTTTCGAAAGGTATGTCTCATTAAATTAGCGCACTGTCCAAGTTTTTTTTTAAATTTTATTTATTTATGTAATTAAATAAAAAAAATAGAATTATTTTAAAATATAATAATTAGGTGTTAATTAATTAATTAAATAAATAATAATTATAAATTTATAAATTATTTAAGTATTTAATTATGCAATTAAAACTATATATAATCAATAAATAAATAATAATTGAAATAAATATGTATTTATTTATGAAAAAAGTACATTAAATAACTAAATAAATAAATATTTATTTCAATTATTATTTTTTTATTTCATCAATAAAAAATATTTATAATTTATGTTAGTTATCATTTATTTTCATAATATATAGTTTTAATTATTATTTATTTATTTCATAAATATTAATTTTAATTATTATTTATTTATTTATTAATGCATCTTGTCTTGTAAGTGAATCATTGTATACATTGTTGTTTAATTGGCTTGTGGATGTTTATATTCATGCATGTACCATAACAAAATGAGACAATAATACATGCTCAAAGACACACCTTGTTGTGATTGTTTGGTTCATTTATATTGTGAATCATGTACATTATATCAAGAATATCGTAAGTTTTTACCGTTGCATGCTTTTAGAGGTAAGGCCTTCCGAACTTAATTTCAACAACTTAGCAATAATTATATGTTTGATTTTTCTTTTTGACAATAATCTAAATATTTGATAAGTCATATTCATTACTAAAAAATTGTTATGTCCAAGAATCTTTAACCAAAATAATATTATTCAGAATCGTTTATTTTAGTTATTATTTATTTTCATTATATATAGTTTCAATTATTATTTATTTATTTCATCAATAAAAAATATTTATAATTTATTTTTATTATATATATTTTTAATTATTATTTATTTATTTCATAAATATTTATTTTAATTATTATTTATTTATTAATTATGTATAGTTTTAATTACATAATTAAATTATTAAATTATTTATAATTTTATAACTATTATTTATAATTATTATTTATATAATTGATTAACTAATTAACACATTATCATTATATTTAAAAAATTATTTTTATCATTTAATTACATAAATAAATAAAATTAAAAAAAAATATAACTTGGACACTGCCGCCATTCAATGGGAAGCAGTTTTTTAAAATACACTTTGTGCGGCACCCTTATATCAAAAACGAATTTTTCTTTTGAAAACATGACATTTTAGTATTTATGCTGAAAATTAGTGTATTTTGAAATTTTTGCTGCAAATGTATGGCAAGATAGTAAAAAGTTCTTTACATGTGGGTTGAAAGGAACTGATTGGGCTTTAAGTTAGCCCAAACTCATATATTTTGAAGATTATATTAATTAATTTTTATTAAATATTTAAAAATATTAATTATTTTATTTATTTTGTAAATAATAAATTATCCTAATTTTCATAGAACTAAATCGAGAAATAATATCTTGAAAATTGTACACTGCATTTAATAAAAACTTAAATTTTTATTGATATTTTCAATACAAACTATTTATAAGTATATATCTTAACTTTTGCCCCTAGTATTACCCTTCTTTTTATTCTTCTTTTTTATTTATTTAATTTATTGCCTATATTGAAAAAAACATCCAAAACAAATCTATTAAATTGAATCACTTCGGATAAGAGAATTATTAGGCTTAATAAAACCAAACCTATGATTAACTAATTAAATATTAATCAACTAGACATATTCACTTTACACAAAGCCTATGACAAGTCTTGAAATGGAAAAAGAAAGTAAGTATATTTAGAAACTAAAAGCCTTCCTAGTTCAACCCAACAAAACCAAGATGATGGGTCAAACTCATACAAAACATTCAAGACCCACCAAATCACGTTTTTCATCCCCATATTATCTTAGACCCCACTGTTTCCCAAATTTCAAAAATGACCAAATCACCCCCAGCGTGAGATCATTGACGGAAAACATCAAACATCCTATGCGCAGGAGTAGCAGCAGAAGCCCACGGGCCCATATGTACGGCCCGATGATGGGCTTGAGAAATAGCCTCAACACCGTTGGATGGAACAGCCACACGCTCACAAGACGGGCACATGGTAAGAGTAGTTGGTGGAGTCATTTGCATATAAAATTGAGGGGAAAGTTTCAGTGCTCTAAGCTCTTGAACTTCCTTATGTAGTCTTCTATTTTCATCCGTTAGATTTTCACAACACCTTTTCAACACTTCACAATCAACCTCCGTTTGCTTCAGCTTTGTCCTATAACACCAAATAAAATAAAAATTAAATACTAAATTATATATTACTTATTTAAATTAATTTTTTTGGTAATCAATAAAATAAAAAACTAACCTAGCTCTTCTATTTTGAAACCAGACTTCAACTTGTCTTGGACTAAGGCCAAGTTGCTTTGCAAGTGCCAACTTTTGCTTCTATAAAAAAAATCAAAAAAAATTAGTCCAAAAAATAAAAAATATAATTAAAATAATTAAAGAGATTAACGGTATATTAATTACGGGATTAAGGGTATTATGTTGTTTGAAAGTTTCTTCGAGAATAGCTGATTGATTTTTAGAGAGTCTGAGTTTTTTCCTAGCGGTTTCAGCGTCTTCATCGTCACTGATATTTCCTCTATTGTCCACGTCATGATCTTCTCTCTCGCTTCGTTTTCCGCTGACACTTGAAACAGTGCTGTTCGGAGATGAAACTCCGGTTTCTTCTTCTTCTTCGTGTTCGATCACGGTAGATGGTAAGCGATTCACGTCGATTCCTCGTAGGAATCTTCCATCTTCGTTTCTGCATGTATCGGAGTTTCGATCTGTAGGTTTAAAAGTTTATTCAATGTTAAAATGATGTTAAAGTATATATAAATTATAACTAGATCTGGAGAGAATGGAAGAAGAGTACATACCTGAAGAAGAGAAGAGATTGAGAGGGTGAGGCTTGTGAAAGAAGTTCAAGGTTAGATTCAAAGTCAGGTCTTCCTTTTCAACCATTGTTATTTTTTATGAAGAAAATGAGAATGAGAAAAGGAGTTAGTTTTTATTTTTCTAGAGAGAGAGGGTGTGGTGGTTTTGGTTTGGGAGTGGAAGGAAGCGTGTGAGAGGGGAATAAATAGAAAGAGGAAGGAAATGGGTGGGAGAGAGGTCGTTCAATCATGACTTTATGTGAGGAAGGGCAAGTTATATCAATCATGGCATTTGCCCTTCAAATAATGCACATTTGTTTCTCTGTCTGTCCCCCCTACATTTATTATTTCATTATGGAGTAGTATATATCTTACCCTTACTTTTTAATCTTTGACCATTTGGTAAAAGTGTTTCTTTCTCAAATATGTCTAGGGGTGTTCATGGGTACGGGTCAACCCGCGAACCCACTCACCCAACCCAACCCAACCCTTATTTTTACCCAACCCAATCATGCACGGGTCCAACCCGAACTAACCCATTCAAACCCATTGGTATTTGGTTCGGGTAACGGGTTTGCAGTTTTAAATCCAAGAACCCGCGAACCCAACCCATTAATATATCTCACTATTTTTATTTAATTTTATTTATAAATTATCTTAGCATAATTCTTAGAACGCATATATTTTTTAATATAATTATAGTTTTTATTAATTGTAAAAACATAAGTCTAAATCAAATTTGAGAGATCAATTTTATCTATTCAAAGAGAGATATATCTTACTTTTTGTATTATACTTTACACCATTTGTATATTTTTCTAATTTTTTATTAACCAATAAATTTTATTCAAATTGAATACTAAAAGTTTATGATTTTTTTAATTTTTTTATAATATAAATAAGTTAATTAAATGATATATTTTATTTAGAATTTGAAAATTATGTTTAGTGGATGACTCACGAACCCAACCCAACCCAACCCATTGATAAGCGGGTTGGATTGGTTCGGGTATAATCTTGAAATTACGGGTTGAACACTCAACCCAACCCAAAGAATATTGATCGGGTCGGGTATTGGATTTAATCAAATTAGACCCAACCCAACCCGCGAACACCCCTAAATATGTCAACATAATAATATGGCAAATGTTGATAACAATAATGATACAAAGAACTTATCACTTAAGTTTTAACTCACTTTTATGTTGGTTAGTTACCAAATTATGTTACTTGCATATAAATAGTTAGTTGGAATGTGTGTTAAAAATGTACTATTTCTAGTTCTTTTTCTGCCTTGAAGAATATTACTTCCGTCTCATAAAAGTATCATATTTTAACTTTTTTTTCTTATATTAAAATAATTGTCTATTTATATTATCAATACATAATCTATTATTATTATTTTATTTTTATTTTTATATTTATTAACTTTTATTTTATTCAATTATTTTATTATCTATATTTAATAAGGATATTCTTGTAAATGAAATTATTATTTTTTTACTAAAACAAACTCATCTAATCATTTTTTTAAAATTGTATTGCTCAAATAGAACACGGAGGAAGTATCATCTACTATTTATATTCTATCTAAATATTAATATTAATATAAATATCACCTTTATAATTTCTTATTTAAAAAATTAAAAGTTTCATTTATACAAATCAAACAATAAAAGAAAATGGAGATGTGTTATTTTTACACTGTATTTCTATATACCGTATCTACACCGTATATGATTACAAGGCAAAATGTTTTGCACATTAATCAAAGCAGAATAAATTATTTAAAAAAATAAAATTAGTAGACTTTAAATATACTATTACGGTGTAGTTGTTAGAAAATCGTGTCAACACAGCATTTCTGTAAATAAAAAAAAATAAAAAAATTGGTGGAAGCCATATTTTTGAAAAGTGCGTTTCATTCATGTTTTCTATCTAAATTAAGGGAGTTGTTCCCTTCCAAAAGGCCATATTAATCTTTATAGTTGAAAACAAAATGATCATATGAGTGGTTTTTTTTTCATTCACTAGTATGTTATTCAAATCTTAATTGATTAAAAAAAGTATTCATATAATGGAGATGTATCCCCATCACCGATGCTCTTTAAGATTGTTGAGCCTCGTAAACAGTAATAGAAAACCTTTGCAAAAAATAATAAATAATGTCTACAACATTTAACTTAGATATCTATCAACAAAATGTGTGAAGGGTGATCGACTAGACATTGTGATTTCAGGAGAAGAATACATATTGGGGTTGAAGTTTGTAAGTATTGATGGAAATCATGGACAATCAATGTTATGAGTGTGTTTAAATATGACAAAGTTAAAAAGGATAAAAGTGTCTCATAGACAAAAGTGGAAATTGTTCTCAAATCTGTCTGTAGGAATTTTGATCAGTTTTTACACTAAATATCCACCAGTGAAAGTTGCCTTTTAAATCTGTCTGAAAATATTTTGATCAGTTTTTACACTAAATATTCACCAGTGGAAGTTGCCTTCAAATCTGTCTGAAAATATTTTGGTCAGTTTTACACTAAATATTCACCGGTGGAAATTATGGCTAAATTCGTGTCGGGCTACTGAAAGTTTGAATTTCAAATTCAAAAATGCACAACACTTCATGAAGTGGTGCATTGTATTGTTATAGGTAAACCATTGCAACATATGTTGAAAATGTATTGTTTCATCAAGAGTTGCAAACTTATGAAACAACACATGCATAGTCTATAAATACATAATTCTGAATTCGAAAATATTCACTTAAAAAATCCTACTCCCTCTTCATAATTCCATACACTTCCTTGCATTTCGAGTTTTCCATCTGTCTTGTGCAGACTCGATTATAAGGCTGATTATCCTGGGTATTCTTGTTTTCCAACTCTAAGACAATTAAGAAAGTTCTTGAAATACTTTTAAGGAAAGTAACTCCATTCACGATCAGCCCCGGATCCATTTGATCTTACCGAAATTCTCTAACAATCTTAAAAGTATTCTTACAATGGCTTCCGACGCTGCAGTTTCAAGCATCAAAGTTATGAACAAGGATTTCGTCAAGTTGGAAGGATCGCTTTGATGGAACAGACTACACAAGATGGTAAGACAAAATGACATTCCTACTGACTGCCCTAAAGGTTCAATATGTTTTATATCCTGATTTAACACCAATTCCTGAACCAACAGAAGATGATTCTTAAGAACTCAAGAAAGAGCGTAAGAAACGTAAGAAGGACGAACTTCTATGTCGGGGACATATTCTAAATACGCTGTCTGATCGTCTCTACGACCTGTATACGGATAATCCATCTACAACAGAAATCTGGAAAGAACGGGAGTTTAAATTCAAGGTAGAAGAAGAAGGTACAAAGAAGTTTTTAATTTCTGTTAATTCTATTATTTTATGATTGGCATTATGTTTGGTAAAACTAATATGGCTGGAAAATGTTGAATAAGAAGTTCCATATGTTAAATTAACATGGTATAGATTCTGGAAGAATATGTCAAAGAAGATGTTGAAACATCTGCAAATGTCATGACAGAATTACTGTCATATGTTACAGACAGATGTCAAAGAAGATGTTGAAACATCTGCAAATGTCATGACAGAATTACTGTCATATGTTACAGACAGATGTCAAAGAAAATGTTGAAACATCTGCAACTGTCATGACAACATTACTGTCATGTGTTACAGATAGATATCAAACAAGAAGTGTTGAACTTAGTTCAGGATGTCACACCAGATGTTGTGACACTGTCAAACAGAGTAACAGTTAATGAACTTAAGTCAAGATATCAGGATGTCAAACCAGATGTTGTGATATTGTCAAACAGAGTAACAGTTAAGGAACTTAAGTCAAGACATCAGGATGTCACACCAGATGTTGGGACATCGTAAACCTGCTACCAGACTTAAATGATGCGTAACAGAACTAAGTAAATTCAGGGGAATTTATCTGGAATTAATTGGAAAGAGATAAGCAATACAAGGCGCATCTTTAGGGAAATTAGTTATCTGAATTCAGTATAACAGAATAACTAACTCACCTTGAATCAAGGAGGTAACAAACTAACTAACCCTAATTCAAGGTGATGACAGTGGGATTTATCAGATCTGAATTATGCAGAATATTCTACAAAATATTCTGATATCACAGGTGGAATTATTTTTTAAAGATGCAGAATATTCTGGAGATATTATGCAATCATATGTGGCGTTGATTTAAAGGGTGCTGATTTAGAAGATCTTAAAGACTCAATTTAAATTGAAGACAAATATTGAAAAATATAGAGTTTCTATATTTAGAGATATTTTAGGAGTTTTTAGATTTGAAGATCTTTTGGTATATTTGTAGCATATTTTTTCTGCATATTTGTAGCAGCTATTGTTGTGATTGTTTAGGCCCAAATCTAGTTGGGAATAGGTTATAAAAGAAACCATGTAACCTAGTTTAGAATCAACCCAATCAACCGAAAATGTAAACATTATTAGGGTTGTGTTCTTGTGGCAGCCGTGCGTAACAAGGAACTCTATTGTGGCTGTTTCACCCGTGATTCTCAAAGCTTGTAAGAAAGAGAAGTATTGTACTTAATTGAAGCTGCTAAGCAAGGTTAAGTTGTTGTCATGGAAGCATGGATTCTATTTGTGAATTGTTGTAGGTATGAAATCGTCAATATCAGCAACTAAGAGTTGAGAACTGTGAGACATCACTGAGGTGATTGGAAGTGAGGATGAGTTTCTCATATTTAGGAGTTCCTAAGTAGAAGTTGCATTGGTAGTGATTAAGTGAGAAGACTGTAAACTATAGGTGTTTGCTGATAAGTCTTTGAATTAATACTACATAGTGGATTTTCTTCCTGGCTTGGTAGCCCCCAGAGTAAATTGATTTGATCGAACTGGGTTAACAATTCTGCTGTGTTCTTTATATCTTTTATGTTTTATGTTTTATACAGTACCTGAACTGAATGTCCTATCAGATGTCACAACATCCTGAAGTATGTTTGACTTTGATATATCAGAATTATTTAAGTACTGATATGTATACCTTACCATGTGTAACACCCTAAATTTGCCCTCTCATTTGCATAGCATTTAGCATATCATTTTCATATTTCGCACTGCATCATCAGCATAGAAAAATGAAGCATAACATCCATAGCATAACATAGAGCTGGTAGTGATTTCAGTTGAGCGTGGTTTTTCAGTTCACGATCCGACTCAGATGGACGTTTGACCTAATCTTGGTCAAACTATCAGAAGATTGCTTCATTTGCAAGTTATATGTGCTTGTGGTTATTTTTCAGGCTATGTGTTTCCAAGTCCATTGTGTGCAAAGGTCATCAGCTCACCAGGCAATGGTTCATTTGTTGATTTTGGATTCAAAGATTCAGGTTTATCATGATGACACTCAGAGTGTGATTTATCCAGAAGATCGATGATTTATGTGGAAGCGATGCAAAGTTGGTTGGGATTAAAGTTTCGTGGCTATGCGTGTGTTTGTGGTAATTGGTCCGTTTCACAAAGTATCTAGTTCCATATCCACTTTTGCTCATTTTTTTATCATTTTGAGCCATAAACCATTCCTCATTTCGATTATTCTAACCATCATTTTTAGTACCACCATTTATATTCCGTTTAAACCATCACATCCATCTATTTTCATTATCCGTTTGTTCTCCTTTAATTCATTCCTATTATTTTATCATTTGACTTCAAATTTCCAATTATCCACCAAATTTACATTAGTTTTATAATCATTTGTCCATACATTTAGTTCCATTTTCCATTTAATCTATTTTTTTCTTTCCCCATTTTTTTCTTAATCTTTTTATCCAAGACTCATCATCATTTATAAAAAAAAACAAGGGGCCCATTACCACTAATAATAAAAGAAGAAAAAAGAAATAATAAGTTGAGAGTGAAAGTCACGTTTTTTTAGTCCAAGACATAAAGAAACCACGCCACGTCATCAACTATAGAAGGCCACTTTTATTTCATCTTTTCTATCCAACCAAGCCACGTCACAGGGAGATTTTCCCAGCCAATATCAAAACGCAACAACCAACAGGTCAAAACGCAGGAGGAAGGCAAACACACAGCAAGCATGAGAGTTCCGTGATGGCAAAAAAGAGCAGTGGAGCATCTAATAGCAGACAAAAAAATAACAAACTAAAAGAAGAAAAGAGTAATAGAATTTGAAAAAAAAGGGATGTCATTAACGGAATGAGAAAAAGAAAATATAACAAAACTCAGGAAGAAAAGGGAGTAACAGACTTCAATAACCGTTTCTTTTTCAACACAATAACAGAATGCAATAACAGAATTGAGCTGCTAATCCAAACAGAATCACAATAACAGAATGATACTCTCACAATAACAAAGAAAAAGGGTGCACAAAAAGGGAATTCGGATTTCTCACTAAGTCTCTCTCACCAATTCTTCATCGATCTCTCTCTCCATTTTCTCTTCAATCTTCATCACAAACACGATAATTGAATCATTCTCTTCAATCTTCATCACCAAGAACACCATAGCTAATTCTAGCTTCGTCGATTCTTCGCAATCTTCATCGAGTTTTCTTCACAGCAGCTTCATCAACACCGCGGATTAGGCTTCAGTTTCGATCCAAGCTTCGATATTCGGTACTCTGTTTCAACTTCTTCAATTGATTCAGCCGCTTTGATCGAACGGAGTATTTGCTGTATCGTCAGCCAATCTGCAAATTGATTCACGCACGAAGCAGTTCATATCAGCTCAGAACGAATAGTACGTATCGCAAAGCCGAAGCCAAACTCCATAACAATAACAAACCTGCGAGTCAGTTCAGAAGAAGAGAAGCGGTACCGAAGCGAAGCTGATTTACGTGTTGTTCGTCGCATCTTCGCGCTACAGGTACGTCTTCGATTCATTTACTTGATGTGGTTGCTAGTTGTATGTTGAACTGTGTGTATTTGGACACGATTTTGATTGCTATGCTTATGCACTTGATTATCCGATTCTGATTTGGTAAGAGTTAGTGTTAGGTTAGATCCGTATGAGATTATCCGAATGATATCGGAGAGAGAGATTAGGTTAGGTTTTTTTTTGAAGGGAGAAGAGAGTGGTGGATACGGCGGCGGCATGTGTTTAGGTTAGTGTGAGGGTTTAGCATTTGAGGTTATCGGAGAGGGAGAAGAAGAGGTTTCGGTGAGTGGTTGAGTGTGAGGAGAAGAAGCCGAACGAGAGCAAGGAAGGAAGAAGGTGATATTTGGCCCGGATGATGAAGGTCTCGGCGGTGAAAGTTGGGAGGTAAGCGAACGTGATGGTTGAATGAGGGCTTGTGTTCGTGGCTAGGGTGAGGTTGAAGAAGAAGTCTGACGGCGCCGTTTTGGACGAAGAAGGTGATGAATAGTGTTGCGAGGTTGAGGGAAGCAGGAGAGGGATGTCACGAAGAAGATGAGGGTATTTGATTCTGAGTTTTTTTTTTTGTTTTGTGATTTGTTTGTGTGATGTTAATAAAGAGTTGTTGAGCTTTTATTGTAATATTAAAATGGATTTTATTAAGTTTGATTGAGAATTTAAGAGGATATAGATAGAGATAAGGTCTGCAACTTCTGAGATTTTCGTCCGTACCGGCAGTGACACTTGTCACCGTCCGGTAGGACCTTCCCTTTTCCTTTCCTACATACTATTTGCACCTCCCTAGTGACTGGCCCATTCCAATTCAACTTGAAACCTTTGCTTCTCACACCTCCACCATACAGCATAGTCATACGCACATGGGCCTTCACCCATATGCTTTTCGCACCTCACTTGCCTGAGCCCATTCCAATTTACACGCAGATCACACACTAATCACACCACCCTTCATTTTCTTTTAATTTCTTTTTTAAACTTTAATTTTCTTTAATTCAGTTTACTTTTAATTCATATAAAATAGTTATATTCACCCAAAAATCCCAAAATAAATCATGAACCTTCTTTTGTGTCCCTAAAATTTTGTCACATTTTTTATTTTATTTTTTCATTGATTAGCGTGCCAGGAATAATTCACCAATGTGCATAGCTTCTTTTGATGCTTTTCTTGACCAGTCTGTCTTGTTTATTTTCTATAGACTTAAATATTGGGAGTTTTGATCCCATTATTTTTGCATTGTGTTCCTGAGATCTTGTAGTTTTCATGTGATTTTTCTCAGAATTTTTAGAAAATTATTTCTTGAGTTTTGGTCTGGTATCTTGTGATATAAGTTTTCTGTCCCAACTTGTGTTTGTACCTCCATTTGACCTAGTTCCTTTCTGAATTTTTGCAAGTCCTTTTGGCAAGTTGATATAATGTGTTTTAAGATCATTTGGTTTCAGTTGTAGAATTTTTAGATGGCTGGTTGTTTATTTATGGATTTTTGTTCTCACCTCATCCCATTTTGCCTCGTTTGGTTCATAAGATCTCTTATAGGCTTAGAAGGGCACTTGTGCCAAATTCTTCTTCTCATTTGGGGTTTCTTTGGGGTATGGGTACCTTCCTGGTCCTAGGATAGGTCCTGGTTCTTCTGAATTTTTGAGTTTGCTTCATATTCAAGTCATTTGTTTCTTTAAGTGTTTAAATTCCATCTTTTGGTTCCGTTGCTTTTATTTTGGCATTGTTTGGTATTGTGTGACTTCTCTCTTCATCTTGCTGGCCTCCTAGGCTATTCTTCATATCATTTTGATTCTGGTTTTGAGCTTTGTGCTTTTATTTTGTATGTTTTGCATTATATCTTTCATAAGTGCGCATTTGTTTCCGTATGTATTCATGTTGCATCCTTTTAAGTCATAAGTTTCTCATTTTCATTTCTTTGAGTTGAATTGGTATTAAGCATTTGTTCATTTCATTTTACTTCTGATTGTTGGATGATGTCATGTTAATTGGCTCATTTTTGTTTCATTTGTGCATACTAACCTTGCAGGGGCTATGGTAAGTGTGAGATGTGGGAATTGAGTTCCACATCTCTAATTCTTAGCTTTTCCTTTTATGTTTATGTGAACTAACCCTCTTTTGTTGGGCCTAGGCCTTTCTCATCCCTTCTTCTATCTTCTTCTTCCTTTTTCATTAGGATAGAAACCTCACTAACCCTTAGGACATCCATGCATGTGAATACTTAGGATTATTTTAGTCCCCCTTTAGAATTTTTCCTTTGAGATCCTTTTGGTTCTTCTTCTCTTCTCATCTCATAACTCTTAAAAGATACTGTAATAAATGTGAAGTGATGTCTTGATCCATAGCCTTATCCTATGAGGTATGCTTGTAGTCTTCCCATCTTGGGATAGTACAAGTTTACCTTGTGATGCACAAGTCTGATCAAGGTATCTTCTTCATAAAGAAAAGCATAAAAAACACTTCTTCATGTAAATAATCAAAACACCTAATAAGTAAACAAGTTAGTGAGCCTAAGCCCTAGTCTTTGGGTTCAAGTTTTGGGGATCTTCTCCTTACTTGAGTGTGCTGGTTCTATTATTCCATCTTGGAATGTAGTGACAAGTGCACATTTCATGGGTGAGAGCTTGAGTTCACTTCCTTGTGACACACTCATAAAAGCTTCTAAAAAACGCAAACAAACAATAAGCGTCTTTCCTTCGGGAATTCTTTTCTCATCTCCTTCGCTCCGTCCGCGAACTTGCTCCTACTTGTCACTTTGCAAGACGGTTACGCACTCGTCGTCCGAGCCCGCAACACCTGAGCAATGGCATAGGTAGGTCAAGCCTTAATTCACAAGCAATTTCCTTTTTCTACCCCTAGTTAGACGAACTACGGCGTCTCTGATCCTCATTATCCCGATGAGGTACGTAGGCAGCGGGGTAGGGCCCGTTCGAGCACAATCTTTATCTTCCCTACATTTTTCCTTTCGCTTTCTTATTTCAGTTCTTTTCCAGTTCCAGTTTCTTTTCATTTTCATTTCTTTTGCTGCAGTTTTCGTACCCTCACCCTTTGAAACAGTTTCTTTTGCAAGCGTGGATCCCGTCGGGTACGGCGGACGATCTGGGTGCTAATACCTTCCCAGGTCGTAACCGACTCCCGAGCTCAGTCTCTTTGGTTCGTAGGACCTGTGTCCTTCCTTTTCTTTCTTCTGGTTTGTGCAACATTACCTTTCCCATTCATTCGGGATAAAAATGTCTGGCTGGCGACTCTACCTTTCCGCGCCACTTTCGCGTTTGTACCAGGATGGAAATCTCGGGAGCGACACCATGTTTATAAGTAACAGATAAGATGTCTCAACATCATATTCGACATCTGAGTCTGTCATACCAGAATTTCAATTGGTATCAGAGCAGGCATCCTGGTCTGTTTCTGGATGAGATCTAAGGGGGATACTTTCTGGTTCATGGTAAAGGAAGAAGGATGATATAATGAAAAGTTGTTGGAACTTGAGAGGTTCATATTGGCGTTTGAATGGTCCCTAGAAGTGGAGGATGGACTATTCATCATATGGTATAATGGTGTTTTATTCACATAGGTTTGCTGATGTCAGATAAGATGTCTTGACATCGTGTTTCAATATCTTTTGGAGGATCTTACTGTGGAGGAGTTTATTTATCTCCAAGGAATTGCTCTATTATTTATGATGTGTTATGTATGATTGTTGTTGTGTTTGATAGTGGTTCCCCAGTACTTCATACAAAGGTTGTTGCAAATCTTCAGTTCATAATGTCAAGTTTAATGTTCTATCATGTGATTACAGAACTAGAGAACACTTAATTCAGAATGTTGTGTTTCTTGATGAGAGATTCCTGGTGAAAGAAGAGGTTGGAGCCAAAGCAAAAGAGTATAATTATCAAATCTTTCATGCAGGAGTGAAGATCTTGATAAGTTATCTCTTAAGCTTATTTATGGTGACCTAATTAGGATATTCTTCCTGGTTATGGTGTCCAATGTAGTTTAGGTATAGCTGAAGATAATTTCTCTTGTGAAGATACATGTTTCTGATTGTCTAAATCATGAACTGAAGGAAGTTTCATCAAGAAAGAAGCTGAGTTGATATGTCAATCCTAATGGCTTGATACCACACTACACATCAGTAGTTTATGGTAAATGTTGAGTCAAAGACCTAAAAGATTGTGGCTTTTTTAAGGATCTCTAAAGCTATGAAGTTGAATACTCTTTGAGATGCTACTGAAGATTGTATTTGTGCAAAGTATCTTTCATAATGTTATAGCACTTCAGTTGGAGCTGATTGAAGAAAAGATAGTAATCTTGAAAGCTGTAATGTTTCAGAACCAAGCTTAGTTTTGTGTTCCAGAAGAAGGAAACTGGTGTGATATCCTGCTAACATGATGGATGCTTTGGGTGCTAGACAAATGTGTGATGATCACATATGTTTGGAACCTACTCCTAACCTGGAAGATGAGGCATATATGCTATGTGTTGAAGGTCTCAAGTTTAAGAAAGTGGGAGTGTGTTGCTAATAACCATAGTTATTGGTGTATGATCAAGGGAATTCTCCATCAAGCTTAGGCCCAATTATGTGATGTCCCCGTATGAAGAGTATAATATGCAGACATGTTAATGGTATGTATCATGCAAGTCACTGCATGTATTTGGGTCTGATAGAAAAGGATGATTAACTTCTGGTGAACTCTCGTACCCTCTGCTGTAAACACCCCAAATTTGCCCTCACCCATTCACACCATGGCTTGTGACCATTTCATATGCATGAACACCATTATACCATCTCATATTATATTTTTGATTCACTGCATAGATTCTAAGTCATCTGCATCTAGGGTTTGTGATCTGAGCAATCCAAAAGCTTTAAGAGCCACTCCAAAGGTCATCAATGTTCAAGCATCATATTGTATGCCCTCAAAGTCAAAAATGCCAAAGAATCACAAGGACTGAAAATGGCATGGAAACGGAGCCAGGTTATGAGGTTCGCGCATATCAAGTTTCATGAAGAAATTCCATGGGGAGGGTATCTAATCAAGGGATGACTTCTGGAACAAGTCAGTACGGAATCAGGATATCTGAGGCTCCCGATGACCCGACCAAAGGGCGCTCTTCGTCATTTTGATTGCGTATGATCTTTATTTGATCATAGAGGATGCCAGAAGTTCACAAGACTGAAGAATTTCGAGCCGCTTTGCAAAATTGCCTTGAATTGGAGAACCTGCAAATTCTCATGGCAAGCTTTTGTGTGACTCCAGTGCGACTTCCAATCATCACGCAAGCATGAATCAGGGCCTTAAATTCTGAATGCACCAAAGAATCTCCAAGTTTCACGACTTATGCCTCAAGGGATCACAAAGGGGCAGACTTGTACCAATTTGCGAAGACCCATGTGACTATGCCTCCACTTGTTGTAATTCCCAAGATCTGATCCATGGGCCTGTGCCACACCAGTTATTCTTACTCACTAAAGGCCTTACAAATACGGTTCCCGCGAAACATTCCAGTCAATTGGAGTCTCATTGATGTTTAAGCGTCACTAAAATTTCAAAGTGGTTTTGAGTTCATTTTGAATATTTAATAGGCCGTGGGCTAACTTGTTGCAAGTTTGGTTTCTGTGTTTCTTTGTTTTCAAACCTAAGGAGGATGGCTTGTTGGAATTGATCCTTTGGCTTTAAAAAGGGGAAGGAGGAAAGGAATTTCATGGTATCATATTGGATTCAGATTCAAAAGGCATTTCATGGGCCTTTTGTGGTGTTATGTGTGATTGGGAGTACGTTGGATTTGGATTAAGTTGGATTTGGATGCACATATGTTTGGAGTTATGGTTCATTTTATGTTGCCATGTGTTACTCAAGGTGCATTGTTTTCAAGCATGTTAATGTTGATATTGTCCAAGTTTTGCAAGATATTGAAATCTTGATTTGTTGCATTGTCAAAATAAATGAAAATGAAAAAAATCCAAAGACAACAAGATTGAAGGAGCACCTCTACATCCTTACTTTTAGGTTTCATCGCATATGCCTGGTTCCTTCTTGATTTGCGGTTATCACATGATCTCTTAAAAGATGCGTTTCTATTTTTCCTCATACAACATACTAAGCTGAAGTGCTTGTGTTTCGAGTGGAACAAAACGTGAAAGTATGCTTTAGAGTTGTTGTTTGGTAAAGATATGATAATATGGTTAAAAGAGACCGCTTCAAAACCATGTGATAAAATGTCATCACATTGTAGTCTTCAAAATCAAAAGCACCAAGTTCCCATGCTATTGAATTCTAGTTCTACAAATTTATAGAAGAGAAAATATGGCAATACAATCAACTCATGAATCAAACATTCTTAAATCCAAGCGGATTCTCAACTCTCAAGATGAGATGTTACAAAATGGAATGCATAATGGATCTTTTCCACTGCCTCCTAACAAAAAGTAAAGATAAGTAACATGTGTTCTTCCTCTTCACACGATAAACATCCTCCTGTAGCGATTTCTGAGTCAAACAAAGACTTCAAATACAAGCAGTTACTACTCACTTTGTAACAGGTTCTCAGAAGAGATGTGTACAGGTTGGATCATGAGGCTGCTAGAGTCCTTCAAGGCTACAATTTGCAAGTGCATTATGCGAAGGAATTGAATATGAATAAGTGCCGCATCATCACACCGCATACAGGCCCGGGCCGGCTCCGTCATGTGCACATCACAAATGTTCCTGCAGCACAATACAGCAATTGATTCAATAGAAAACTGAATATGTTAATCAAACATATACAAAAAAGAGAGAAAAGCGCAAAGTCCTATGGTTACTAATGGTTGGAGTGATGATAAAAATACTGATGACTGATGCATAATTGACAACATGGATCATCTACTAGCATGAGAGGCAACATGGCACCAGGGTCATTCGCTGGCACAAACTGCCTGTTCTTGCCTCTATCTTCTACGGCCTGAAAGGACATCATCGCATGCCCTGTTGCGCTCTTACTGCCAAGTCCTACGTGCAACCTGCGGAGCAGCTCTTTCAGTCATTACAGAAGCACAACAAATGATGAAGAAATACTTTTTGAGGCTTAATACCTTAAGTGATGGGCTGCATCAGTTGGTCTCTATTAATGAGGAGTTGGAAGCTTCCCAAAGTTTAGGAGAACGACAAACACAAAATGCCGACGCTGCCAAGCATGATGCTGAAGCCGTTCGAAGCCTCAATGAAAGAAGTGAAGGTGACAAATCTGAAGAGTCAGAGGCTGCTCAGAATCTTGATCGAAACCTGTCCCAAAAGTCACAAACTCCTGAAGCTGATGTCAATGCAACTGAGGAGCATAGTCATGTTGAAACCAAACTCATGGATAGAAAAACAAAAGAGAAGAAGAATGTCAGAACAATGTTTGAATGATATTACAATGATTCATACCAAGGATGAGTATTCAAAAGGAAGTTAAGCAAATACAAAAGCAAGGGATTATAGGTTACTTGCCTTTCAAGTTTGTTCAATTCTTTCTCCCAAGATTCCCCGCCAGAACTGCTTCTGTTGGTTCAGCTGATTCTTCGAAAAAACCTCCAAAAAAAACGGCAGTACTAGAAGCCACTTGAACGATAACAAATTAAGCCAATCAGTGTTTTCTTTGCCTGAATCTAAGTTAGAGAATGTTGCCGGCAAGTCATGCTCTAAGCCATCTTACAAACTGCTTCCAAAAATCATCCCAAGTCTTGATGCATTGTAAAGATTCTTGTTACATGAAGACTGAATAGTTTAGTCTGAAAGGCTTCCGCAGAAAACATGGCAAGGAGGCCTTACATTAACTGGGCTGTCAAGAGAGCTACCCGATCTCTACAGGTTCTATGGCCCAGATCCAGGACAAACATATTTGGTTCCAATTCTGGCTCTTCCAACAAGTGATGTTGACCTTGTGGTTTGTCTACCTCCAGTGAGGAACTTGGAACCTATTAAAGAAGCTGGAATATTAGAAGGTCGTAATGGTATTAAAGAAACATGTTTTCAGCATGCAGCTAAGTATCTTACCAATCAAGAATGGGTGAAGAATGATTCTCTAAAGATAGTAGAAAATACTGCTATACCTGTTATTATGCTCATGGTGGAAGTACCCTAGGATGTTATCACTTCAGCAGTTCCTGCATTAAATTCATTAAAAGAAGAGCCAACAGTTCACAGTGATAAACCACATACTTCATTTGATAAATTGGAAAGTAAACAACTTTTTGCCATTCATCTCCCCTCCATCAGAATCGTCTGGATCATATTATGCAAGACATAGTGACTTGCCTCCCTTGTCAACTGCAAAATCTATCTCGCCTCCATCAGAACCATCTGCATCGTTTACAAGATCACAATATCATTGCAAAGTTTTTTAGCAAGACTCAGAAACGTCTCAGATTGAATCTCATGGGTCACAGACCTGAAAATGTTAGATCATTAGGGGACGATGACGCGGATGGTGGCAGGAGTGACACAGATATTGCATACAGGTTCAGCCAACGGCTCTGGTACGTCAGGTACTAAAACTGGCGTGGACCAGCCTGCAGCTGATGAGAGCATGTGTTGTGATGAATCCAATCCTGTAAGAGTCAGCAACATGTCAGCTGACTTAGATGAATCAGAGGAAACAAAGGGGAAAGTAGATCACGAAGATGTAAATATGAATTCTAATGTATGTGTGATTGGGGGTGAGTCTAACCTGGACACTGATGGTAATGTAGGTGTCTTGTATGATTCTGACAGGCCTGGCTCCGAGCGGGCTCAAGATGAACAAGGCTTCAGTCGAATTGTTCCAATTGTATGATGATCATAGAAAGAAAGGAGTGCATATTCCCACAGAAAAAGAGTTTTGTGGCTATTATGCACTTCTTAAACTGGATAAGCACCCTGGTTATAAAGTTGAACCTGCAGAGCTCTCCCTTGATCTTGCTAAGATGACTCCAGAGATAAGGCAGGCACCAGAAGTTCTATTTGCCTGTAATGTAGCAAGAGCTTGCAGAATGGGTAATTTTATTGCCTTCTTTCGGCTAGCAAGAAAGGTAACTTATCTTCAAGCATGTCTAATGCATGCTCACTTTGCAAAGTTGCGTACCCAAGCGCTTGCTTCTCCACATTCTGGTGTACAGAATAACCAAGGTCTTCCTGTTGCTCATGTTGCTAATTGGCTTGCTATGGAGGGTGAGGACATAGAGGGTCTTTTGGAGTATCATGGGTTCTTGATAAAAGCATTTGGAGAACCATACATGGTGAAGGAAGGCCTGTTTCTTAATGCTGATACTGAATACCCCACAAAGTGCTCCAAACTTGTCCACAAGAAGAGGTCTGGGAGGATTGTTGAGGATGTTTCACCCTCAACTCATGCTGAATTACTACCTGGAGAGACTATGAAAGCGATTCCGATGACAAAAGCATACAAGGCTTTGAGTGATCGTCGTGTCATCCTCGAAGGAACTCTCTTGAAACCAAACATGGTGAGCCTCATGGAAATCTCCTGAAACGAAATTGCCACAATGGTTAACACATAACAAGCAGTGAAAATGAGTTTACGGCAGTAAAAAAGAGAAACTAATCCAATCCAAGGCCAACTATCTCAGTTCATTTTCAAAGTCAAGAGGCATAAACAGACAAAAAAAAGCCAGAGCAGAAGTGTCAGCAGGATTGCAGGGCAAAGTTTCACAAAATAGAAAAAACAGCTTCTGTTACAAAAAAGAAGAAAGAAGACATAGCCAGAATGAGATTGCTGGAACCCTAATTTTCACTATAAAAAACCAAGATGAATTCATGAATCAACTACTACAATACACACAGCCGCAACTAAAGCCTCAGATACAATTTTTAGAAAACCCTAGAACCCTAATCACAATACGAACCTCAGATTACAGCAAAGTTAACAAAGAAGGAAGATTTTTTTTTTCAAGGAACGGGAGGAGCGTATACCTCTTGAATTAGCCTTCGTGACATCCAATTGCGGTATAATCTCTTGACTCCATTTTTGTTGATTGTTTCGCTCTGCTTGTGCGTTGTAGTTATGTGAGCATATCGAATGCAAGAGGTATTAGGGTTCGCGATTTGGGGGAAAGAATACCTTTTGACTGTGTTGTTTAGGTTTGATTTTGATGTAGGTTTGGTTGTTTCGGTTTGTTATGAACGGTAGGGTTTCAAATCTTTGGAGATTGAGGGAGAGCAGAGATCGAGAGACGAGAGGTGATTCGTGAGTGGCCGTTCGCCACTGAGTTCTTTTTTCTTTCCTTTCGTTCGGATGCTGAAGGAAGAATGAGCAAAGGGAGGGGATGGCGTCCCAAACCCTAATTTTCTCCCCCTGTCTTTAGCGCAACCGGGCCGGGTCTGGGTCATTTTGACCCGACCGGCGCCAACCAACACCCAACCTCCCTGTTGGGCTTTCCTTGTTGGGTTGGATCCCTACCAACTTCTGTTTTTTTTCTTTAGTTTATCAAGTCATTCATAATTAGTTTCCTTTTTTTAAAAAAAACAAAACAAAAAAACATACTTCAATTTCTTTAGCTTTTTGGTCATCTAATATTTCTATTTTCTTTCAACAAAAATAATATTCTAGAAGGTATCCATAGTTAGTTAAGTTGTTTTAATAGTTTGGTTAGTTAAATTAGGGCAATAATTATATAAAAAATATATTAAAAAAAAAGAGGTGTCATGTTTTAGGTAGTCATATAAGGTGAAATTGTTCAAGTTAATTTGTTAATTTTTCATTTGAATAATTTCATTTTAATTTAGTTGGTTATCTTTTGCTTATTTTCACTTGCACAATCATTCATATCATCTTGTAACTCTACTTGTATCATGAACATGTTTCTATTTTCGGCTTGCATCCCAATATTAATTTCACTTTCACTTTATTTCTTTCTTTCGTGCTAACTTTTCAGGTGGTAAGTACTCCGAGAAGTGAATTTGCCTTCACTTCTCGCATTCCCTTTTCATCCCCTTTGTGCATTATTGTTACATTTTTTGTATGTGTATCGGAGTGAGCTTGCTCCTCCCTGTTTATTATACCTTCTTTCCTCGAGCAACTTGACTTCTTAAGTGAAGCAAGTTGTCTTGCTTCTCTTCACTTCTTGATCCTTTCATCTGCTTCCTGGTGGTTCTCTTTGAAGATATCTCTTGAAAACCTCACAAACCTTAGGAACAACCAAGCATGATAATGACTAGGGTTTTGATCAGTCTCCCCTCTTAGTTTTACCCTTGTGTCTCTTTGAGTCTTCTCTTCTCACCTCATAATCAGGGACTAAACCCTAAAGGCTTTGAGGCTTTGCGATTAAGCTTATGCCTGCATACTTCTATTAGGATGGAGTGTATAACCTTAATCCTAAGTGTTAAACCCTTAATGTGTTTAACTCCTTTAATCAATCCACTTAATAATCATCAAGACATCACACTTGTAACTTGGGCCTTGCATTAGGGTTCTAATTCTTCCTTAATTGGTTAAGAAGGACTAACCCTAGTGTTAATGGACAAGTCCCCCTCAAACTGTCTTACAAACCCTAAAAATCACTTCATCATCATATCATTAAATAAAATCCACTTAATCAGAGGCTTGTTTTGTCATGAGGTTAATCCTTAATCATGGATTAAGTTGAGGAGCTTTCCTCAGCTTAAACATTCTCATCTATTATCCTTCTATTAGGATGGTGTAATGAGTCTGTTTAATCCCTGATTATGGCTTAATCTCATTACTTAACGCTAAACAAAAACCACAAAAACATCTAAATAATCACAAATAGGTTAATGATCTTAATCCTACATCAAAGGTGATTAAGTGTGAGAAGCTGACTTCACACTTAAGGTATACTCATTACCCCTAATCAGAGGGAAGATGTGATGAGTTTACTAAATCCATTGGTTTAGGCTTAAGCTCATTTACTTATGACAAACCTCTAAAAGCAATAAAAGACTGAAAATACAAAAACAAACAATAATCGCCTCCTCCGGGATTCTTTTCTCATCTCATTCACTCACAAACGAGAACTTGCTTCTTCCGTCTAATGCAAGACAGTTTGCACCTGAGCCAGACAGGTCATACACTTGAGCATAGACAGACAAGTGAGCAGTTCACAAGTCAATTCACCTTTCAGTCTCTTTGGGTCGAACTACGATGTTCTGACTTCCTCATTGCACGAGAGGATACGTAGGCATAACTTAACAGTTATCGAACAAAAGTCTCTGTATATCCCCCCTCTTTCTAGCATCTTTTTCTTAGCCTCTTTATCATGAGCATTTCACTCTTGTCCTTACACTGACACTATACATATCACACTTCACTTCTTTTACACTGACACCTGTACATCCTTTTCCAGCTCTCTATACACAAATTGCACTGACACTACCCCTTTAAAACACAAATCTTTTAAGCGTGGATCTCGTCGAGTACGGCGGACAATCTGGGTGCTAATACCTTCCCAGGTTGTAACCAACCCCCTTTCTCAGTCTCTCTGGTTCGCAACCGTCTTATCCATATCTTTTCCTAGGTTTATGCAGCATTACCTTTCCTTCGGGATAAAAATGCCTAGTTGGCGACTCTTTCTTTCTCATGAGTTCACTCCTGTGTGTTCTCATATCCCTTTCGCCGACCGTTCGCGTCTGTACCCCTTCTGACCAGGTGTCATTTTGGTGGGAGCGACAGCTTGGCGACTCTGCTGGGGACCCTTATACTGCAACCAGGACTTCTGTTTCTTTTTGTGGGTTCCTCCTAGCGCTCGTTTGGTTTGTGTTTACTGGGGTGTTATGCGCTGTTTGTGTTTGTATTTTTATTTTTTTGTTTATTGCTTTATGTACAGTTGTTTATCTGCTTTCTTTTTAGCTTTACATATATATCATACTGTCATACTGTGCTGGCTGGATCTGTTTGTTGTTTTGGTGGGTGGGTGTCCTATTGAGAGTTGAGGTCCTATACCTGGGACCTGAGTGACACCTAGGCTAGAGTGGTTCATGTTCTTTCCCATTCCATTTCGGTCTGGTGCGGGAATATGAAACACGGTTCAGATATGGGTTTCTTCTTGAGAACTCTGTGTTGCAGATTTCCTGTAGTGCTAGAGCTATCTGGGAAGCCTGCTAAGTCTGGATGACCTTTAGTATTGACCTTCAGAAACTGAGGTGAATTAGAGGAGGATCTTTTATGGTTATTGTAAACACTGTACCTCCGGGTTAGAAGTGTTTACACTTCTCATAACTGATCCAAGTCTGAAGATCTTTGTTTTAGAACACCACCTGTGAGGAGGTTGGGCTGTTTACAGGTTTGCAGGTACCCTTGACCTCAACATCCCCTGCTACTTTGTTTTGATTAAGAGTACTCCATTTTGGAACAGTTCTTGTGATTTTTAACCCTGGACATGTGACTCTTTATTTGAGTCCCCCACCCTGGTTACTGGACTTATGAACCTCCATCTGGACTTCTTAGACATACATGGACCTATATCAAAGCAGTTAATCA
The DNA here is from genome assembly GCA_963966055.1 of Lathyrus aphaca. NCBI lineage: Eukaryota > Viridiplantae > Streptophyta > Magnoliopsida > Fabales > Fabaceae > Lathyrus > Lathyrus aphaca. Next base: position 481,396,403 of record OZ014522.1, read on the forward strand.
AATCCAGCTCAGTCACAAACCCTTGCATATCATTTGCATACATCCTCATTGCATCATTTTTAACATTTGCTTATTTGTTTTTCAGGGTATCCACATCATATATTTTGGCTTGGTTTTGACCCCTTCTTCAGCATATACCTATCTTCATCAGTACTTACTTCAGCTACCTGCTTCAGCCACATGCATCATCAGTCTCAGCCTGTCAGTGGCCCACCTTCAGTGTCATCCTCAGTCATCATCATCAGCACCTGTTCTTCAGCAGCATGGCACCTAAGAAGAGTAACATCTCCTATCATTTCTTTGAGCCTGAGTTGGCTAGCATCAGGAAGATTAAGACCCTGATTACTCCAGACCATATACCACTTTTCAGAGAACATTATGGAGGAATCCTTGATGTGGTTATGGATTTGGACCCTTCACAGAGAAGCTTGATTCATACCTGCTTGCAGTTCTATGATCCCCCTCTGAGGTGCTTCACCTTTCAGGACTTTCAGTTGGGACCTTTATTAGAAGAGTATTCATCACTGATTGGTGTACCTATCAGGGGTGGATTCCCCTTTAACCCTGAGACGGCTTTCCCTAGTAATGAAGAGGTAGCAAAAGCCTTGTATCTGGAACCAGTTCTGATTGGGAAGAATATGACTACTAAAGCTGGAGTCTCCGGTTTTTATCTGGACTTCTTGACCTCTCAGGCTATTCTGAAGGCCTCTTTAGGGGAGTGGAAGGCAGTCTGTGCCTTGTTGGCCCTTAGCATATATGGGATCATACTTTTTGCAGATGAGCCTAAGTTTATTAGCAAGAATGCAATCCATCTTTTCATCCTGAGGAACCCAGTGCCCACCTTACTGGGAGATTTCTACTACTCTGTCCACCAAAGGAATGAAAAGCAAAGGGGAAGATTAGTGAGATGCTGTGCTCCTTTGTTCCATACTTGGCTGCTCAAACATTTGCCAAAGACTGATGCATTTTTAAACCCTCACCAGCAGAAGAACTGGGCTAGGAGGCTTGTTGCTCTAACCTCAGATGACATCAGGTGGTGCACTCAGAGCACCAAGGGCAGAGACATCATTACTAGTTGTGGGCAATTTCCCAATGTGCCTCTGATAGGAGTGAAGGGTTGCATCAACTACAACCCTCTGTTATTCAAAAGACAACTTGGCTATGCATTAGTCCACCCTCCTAAAGCACAGGATCTAGCTGAGACCCTTTATTGTGAGATCAAGCCTAATCTGGCCATTGTCAGGCAAGCATCCTGGGCTTGGGACAATGTTCAGACTAAAGGAGTAACTATTCTTGGGAAATGCAACAACGTGGCCTCAACTCAGTACTATGAGTGGTCTCATACCAGGGCTCAAATTTCGGGGATGCCCTTCACTATTGAAGATGTGCCTGGGCACTCCACAACACCACCTCCGTCAACTGTCAGCTTAGAGGAGTTTGAGAAATTGAAAGAAAGAAATGAGAAGTTGACTCAGGCTCTACAGAAGACCCTCTGGGAGAGGAGTGATGGTCGGCTGGACATTAAGAGGTTAGAAAAGCTAAGGGTGGAGTATCTAGCCAAGATTGAGAAGTCAGAGGATTACGTTAAGAAGTCTAGGGCTGGAGAACAGATTTTGAAGAATGCCTGTAAAGAGGCCCAGTATCAAAAGGCTAGGACTGATCTTTATCTAAAGGAGAGCCAAGCTAGGTGGGTCAGGATCACTGAAGCTCACACTCAGGAGGATAAAAGAACTCAGGACAAGATTGAGCAGTTAGAAGCTAATGCTAAGGAGCAACAAGAAGCCCTATTAGCAGCCCAGAGAGAGATCTCAGAATTGAAGCTCAGGGCTGGTGTGAAGAGGTCAAAGGACCAGAGCAGACACAAGAAGCTAACCACTGCTGCTGTCACCATCAGGAATCTTCTTATCAGGAATCTCACAGAGCGTCCAGCTAATCCTGTGACTGAAGCACTTCTGAAGGAGGTTCAGGAGGATGAGTTTGGTCTTGGTGTCTGACTTTTGCTTGTTGTTGCTTTTATTTCATTGTACTTTTCCTTTTTATGTTTTGTTTTGACCCCTTAAGGTGTATTGTAAGAAACAAACTATGTGTCATTCACTTTTTGTAATATATGTATTGGTTTGTTTTATCCGAATTCTTTCAAGCAACATCGAAGGCATCTTCTTCAGGGGTCTGGAAAGGTCAAAACCAAGTGCCAAGTCGGATACCTTGAATACAAATAAGCATATTGCATTGCATGCTAACCTTCTGTTTTGTTTTGTAGGTTTTTGTTTTATTGTTACTAACTCTGTCATGGTTCAGGAACTATTGCTCGACGTCGGGTGTTCCCACTCAACCGTCCGCACAGATATCCTACCCGCAACAACCTTCCGGGTATACAGATGGACCAGGTACAACAGGACCTTACAGAGGTCAGGACTCAAATGGCCAATGAGAGACTGGAAATGAGAAATCAGATGACCCAGTTTATGGAGGTGATGAATGGATTGGCCCAGAGCCAAGAAAGATTAAGAGCTTTGGTAGAAAGACAGACTCGGGAAGACGTCCATCTAGGGACTGGCGGAACAAGCAACAATGAGGGGGGTCAGCCCCATATCAACCCACCTGTGTTCGGCCCTCACCTTCATCCAGAGATCAATATCCCTGCTAATGTACAAGGGAATGCTGCTACAGGAAGGGTACTCCAAGAAGACGCCTAAGAAGATCAGTTCACAGTGATGGGAGCTGGGGATGAGGCCTATGACAGGAGGCTAGATGAAATTGCTGAGAAATTAAGATCCTTGGAGTCTCAAAACTCCTTGGGTTTTGATGTTATGGACATGGGCTTAGTGGACGGGGTCAGGATTCCCCACAAGTTTAAACCTCCATGCTTTGAGAAGTACAACGGAACCTCCTGTCCACGGACCCACTTGCAGTCTTTTCTGGGGAGGCTGAAGGCATATACCATGGACGAAAAGCTATGGATGTTTTATTTTGAGGATAGCTTAACAGGAGCTTCAAGGGAATGGTACTCTCATTTGACTAGAGCAACTATCAGGTGCTGGAAGGACCTGGCTGAGGCCTTCATTAGACAATACCAGTACAACTTGGATATGGCTCCCAACAGGACCCTCCTGATGGGAATGTCACAATCATCCAAAGAAAGCTTCCGGGAGTACGCCCAGAGGTGGAGACAGCTGGCTGCCGCTGTCCAGCCACCCATGTTGGAGAGGGAGATGGCCGACATGTTTATGAACACTCTCCAAGGAACATACATTGACAGGCTAGCTGCCTTTTCTTCTACCAGCTTCGCTGATGTGGTTATAGCCGGAGAGAGAATTGAGAGCCTGTTAAAGATGGGCAAAATTTCTGACAACGGTGCTAGCTCGTCCAGCAACCCAAGAAAGCCTTTTGTGGGACCTAGAAGGACTGGTGAGACTAATGCTATCCATACCAACCGGGGCAGATCCCAGTATGATCATAGGTCTGTGGCAGCAGTCACCATTCCCGCTCCGATTCATCCACAACCAGCGTACCAACCACAGCAACAACCCCACCACCAGCAACAAGCTCAATATCCACCTCAGAGAAATTATAATAACGACAACACCAGCAACAACAATCAGCAAAGACCGTATCAACAGAGACCATCTCAGGTCAATAGGGTGATTGATCCGATCCCTATGCCTTATGCAACATTATTGCCACAACTCCTAAAACTCAACCTGGTTGAGCTAAGGACGTTGGCACCTCCAGATCCTGCCAGGCTACCCAGAAATTACGACGCCAGCGCCAGATGTGCTTTTCATTCGAATGCACCTGGCCACAGTACAGAGAAGTGCAGAGCTTTGCACATGAAGGTACAGGACTTGGTGGACTCCAAAGCTCTAAACTTTGCACCACCACCAAATGTTAACAAGAACCGTATGCCGCACCATGGTGGTCCCAGAATCAATGCTATTGAAGAAGACAAGCCGTCTTACTTGATAACCAGTGTGGGTCAGATTCGAACACCCTTGGTGGAGATTAAAGCTCAACTCCTTGAATGTCAAATGTTCCCGGGATGTGAGCTAGGGTGTGCTTATTGCAACATTTCAGTGAGTGGTTGTGATAACCTGAGGGATGGCATAGATGGCCTCATCCAGAGTGGCCTGCTTCAAATCACAACATCAATACCTACCAATCCAGCAATCTCCTTAACAACGGTTTCAGAATCTCCTACAAATGCAACAACCATTGTTCCAAACAACTTTTCGGTTTCATCAACGAACGCTTCATCTGTTACTTCAATGGACCAAGTATCAGCAAACATCCCTTCTACAACTGCAGCACCCCTTCATTCAGAAACTCCTACAACAACAACACCCATCTTTCCAACAATGTCTCCTACAACATCAGCAACAAACAATGAAAATGTCTCAACAGTTACAATTTATTATGATCCTGCAAATGATTCCGCCTACAACTCACAAAACGCCACTCCTACCAGAGCACCAGTCACAATATATTATGATCCACAGACTATCATGGTTCCTTCCGCAGCTGCCATCAGTCCAGTCACTGTCACAGTGCCTGGGCCAGTACCTTATGAAAGCAGTAATGCCATCCCTTGGCATTACGGCTCCGATTTATACTGCGAAGGACAGAAAATCACTTTCGAATCATCAACTTCTCCACCACAAATAGACAATGTGGGGGGAGTCGGAGGCTTCACTCGAAGCGGACGTCTCTTTGCCCCGCAAATTCAAAGACCCACTGCTGAAGCAGAAGCTGCTGCCAAGGCAAAAGGGAAGAGCATGGTGCAAGAAGAGCAGGTTGTTAGAGAAGCTTTGAAAACCCCTTTTGATCAAGAGGTTGATGAATTCATGAGAGTCATCAAGAAAAGTGATTACAAGATAGTGGACCAGCTTCACCAGACGCCTTCCAAGATCTCCATTTTATCATTGCTTATGTGCTCCGAGGCTCATCGGAACGCACTACTCAAAGTCTTGCACGCAGCTTATGTGCCAGAAGAGATTACTGTCAATCAGTTGGAAGCTGTGGTTGGAAATGTTAATGCCAGTAATGGACTAGGATTCACCAACACTGATTTGACTACGGAAGGCCGCAATCACAATAAGGCTTTGCACATTACCATGGAGTGTAAGGGTGCAGTTCTTTCACATGTACTGGTAGACACAGGGTCATCCCTCAATGTCTTGCCTAAAAAAGCCTTTGTGAAGTTGGAGTATGAAGGATTGGCATTACGACCCAGTAACTTGGTAGTAAGAGCTTTTGACGGCTCTAAGAGATCAGTTCTGGGAGAAATTGAGTTGCTTGTAACGATTGGCCCACAAACTTTCAAAACGACCTTCTACGTGATGGACATTCAGCCCGCCTATAGTTGTTTGTTGGGTAGACCATGGATTCATGCCGCTGGCGCAGTTACGTCTACCCTTCACCAGAAGTTAAAATTCGAGTGGGAGGGCCAAGTCGTTACTATCTGTGGAGAGGAGGATATTTTTGTTAGCCATCTGGCTACATACAAATATATTGAGATGGATGGGGAGATCCACGAGACGATGAGTCAAGTGTTTGAGGCCTTAAACATAAATGAAACATCAGTTGTACCTGGAACCTCAATGACATCTTATCACCAAGCCCGGAAGGTTGTTGAAGAAGGAACTGCCCAGGGCTGGGGCAAACTGTTGCCCGTGGAGAAGAAAGAGGATAGATTTGGGTTGGGTTACAAACCAACTCAACAAGATCAAGCAGAGGCTGCTAAAAAGCCCAACTTTGTTAGTGGGGGGATACTCACCCCCGATGCTGTCAACAAATTGGAAGATGAGTCGGAAGATGAACGCAACCTGGAAAGTTGGATTCGTCCAAAGATCCCGGGGAGCAGTATCTCAAACTGGTCTTCCCAGGAAATTATAAGAGTTACTCCTGCAGAGTAATTATTATTTCCTGTATATTTTAAGCATGCATCAAGTCTTGCATCTTGCCCAAGATGACAAGACTCATTTTGTAATCGGGCCATCTGTGATTTTTGTGCAACAAGATTAATCAATGAAATATCAGACATCTTTTGCAAACGAGTCTTTTTCCTTTGCCGCTCACTGTTTTTCCATTTTTTCTTTTTTGTACAAAAAAATAAATGGCAATGTTTTCAAAATGACAACTTTATTTCACTTTTCTAAACAAGTTTAAAATCAATCACTAAAACGAACAAACTGAACCCTTGCAGAGAATGCCTTCCATACCGCACCGACAACGACACGGCTATGACTTCGTATGACTTTGACAATCCGATCAATCAAGTTGATGAAGGGGTTGAAGAAGATTACGAGCTTCCAGAAGAGCTAGCTAGGTTGTTGAGACAAGAGGAAAAGGTTATCACTCCTCATCAGGAGGAGGTCGAAACGATTAATCTTGGTACAGATGAAGAGGTGAAAGAAGTTAAAATCGGGGCCTGCTTACAAGACTCAGTGAAGAAACAACTGATTGACCTGCTTCAAGAATATGTGGATGTGTTTGCTTGGTCTTATCAGGATATGCCAGGGTTGGACACCGATATTGTTATGCACAAGCTGCCTTTGAGAGAAGATTGCCCGCCGGTTAAACAGAAATTGCGCCGTACTCGCCCAGACATGGCAATGAAGATCAAAGAAGAGGTACAAAAGCAGTGGGACGCCGGGTTCCTTGCTGTAACTAGCTATCCACCATGGGTTGCTAATATAGTATCTGTGCCTAAAAAAGACGGCAAGGTAAGAATGTGTGTTGACTACCGGGACCTGAACAGAGCCAGCCCGAAAGATGATTTCCCATTACCTCACATTGATGTATTGGTTGATAATACGGCTCAATTCTCGGTGTTCTCCTTCATGGACGGATTTTCAGGATATAATCAGATCAAGATGTCACCTGAAGACATGGAGAAGACAACCTTCATCACACCTTGGGGGACATTCTGCTACAAAGTGATGCCTTTCGGACTAAAGAACGCTGGTGCAACATATCAACGGGCTATGGTAACATTATTCCACGATATGATCCATAAAGAAATCGAGTGTTATGTGGATGACATGATTGCCAAGTCCCTCACATAAGAAGACCACTTGGTAAACCTGCTGAAGTTATTCAAGCGCCTAAGGAAGTACCAACTAAAGCTGAACCCCAACAAGTGCACATTCGGGGTGCGATCTGGTAAGCTGCTGGGCTTTATTGTAAGCGAGAAAGGGATTGAAGTTGACCCTGATAAAGTCAAGGCCATTCAAGAAATGCCTGCACCAAAAACCGAAAAAGAAGTTCGAGGGTTCTTAGGTCGATTGAACTACATTTCACGGTTCATATCTCACCTTACAGCAACTTGTGAACCCTTGTTCAAACTGTTAAGAAAAGAACAAACGGTCAGGTGGAATGAAGACTGCCAGAGGGCTTTTGACAAGATCAAAGAATACCTGCAAGAGCCTCCAATCCATATGCCTCCAGTTGAAGGAAGACCTCTGATCATGTACTTGACAGTGTTAGAAGAGTCAATGGGGTGTGTGCTGGGCCAGCATGACGAGTCTGGTCGAAAAGAGTATGCAATATACTACCTAAGCAAAAAGTTTACCGACTGTGAACAACGTTATTCACTGCTCGAGAAAACTTGTTGCGCTTTAGCGTGGGCTGCTCGCCGACTGAGGCAGTATATGTTGACCCACACCACCTTATTAATCTCAAAAATGGACCCAGTCAAGTATATTTTTGAGAAGCCAGCACTTACCGGACGGGTTGCAAGATGGCAAATGATCCTCACAGAATATGACATCCAGTACACATCTCAAAAGCAATCAAGGGCAGTGTATTGTCTGAATATCTTGTTGAGCAACCTATTGATGATTACCAGCCTATGAGATTTGACTTCCCTGATGAAGACATCATGTTCCTGAAAGCAAAAGATTATGAAGAGCCTGTTCACACTGAAGGGCCCGACCCGGTAGAAGAATGGACTATGATGTTTGATGGGGCTGTTAATATGAATGGACGTGGTGTTGGTGCAGTACTCATTACACCTAAGGGAGTTCACATGCCTTTCTCGGCAAAACTCACCTTTAACTGCACTAACAACGAAGCTGAATACGAAGCTTGCATTATGGGTCTTGAGGAAGCCATTGACCTCAGGATCAAGACATTGACCGTATTCGGAGATTCAGCTCTGGTAATCAATCAAACCAACGACAAATGGTACACCCACCAGGATCATCTAATACCTTACAGGGATTATACAAGGAGGTTATTGACTTTCTTCACAACGGTCAAGCTTGAGTATATCCCTCGGGACGAGAATCAGTTTGCAGATGCTCTGGCTACCATTTCATCCATGATCAAGGTTCAAGCTGCCAATTTTGTACCGCAGATTCCAGTATCCAGACTCGACAGACCAGCATATGTATTTACAGCAGATGTTGTCAAAGATGATAAGCCTTGGTTCCATGACATTAAGTGCTTCTTGGAGGATCAAACATACCCACCTGGGGCATCTTCCAATAATAAGAAGACTTTGAGAAGTCTTGCTGGTAGTTTCTTTCTGAACACTGATGGCTCCTTATACAAGAGAAACTTTGATATGGTACTCCTCAGATGCGTTGATAGAACAGAAGCAGACTTGTTGATGCACGGGGTGCACGAAGGATCCTTTGGTACCCATGCTGGAGGGCATTCCATGGCCAAGAAGTTGCTAAGATCAGGCTATTACTGGATCACAATGGATGCAGACTGTTGTGCCTATGCCAGAAAATGCCATAAATGCCAGATCTATGCGGATAAGGTGCATGTACCTCCCAATCCTTTGAATGTGATGTCTGCACCCTGGCCCTTTGCTATGTGGGGCATTGATATGATTGGCAAGATTGAACCGACTGCTTCGAATGGCCACAGATTCATCTTGGTTGCCATTGACTATTTCACCAAATGGGTTGAAGCAGTTTCTTATGCAAATGTTACAAGACAAGTGGTAGCCAGATTTCTGAAGAGAGATATCATCTGTCGATACGGAGTCCCCGAGCGAATCATTACTGATAATGGTTCCAACTTAAACAATAAGATGATGGCCGAGTTATGCCGGGACCTCAAGATTCAACACCACAATTCTTCTCCTTACAGGCCAAAGATGAACGGCGCTGTTGAGGCGGCTAATAAAAATATCAAGAAGATTGTGCAGAAGATGGTAGTCACCTACAAAGACTGGCATGAGATGCTACCATTTGCCTTGCATGGGTACCGCACGTCAATCAGAACATCCACCGGGGCAACACCGTATCAACTTGTGTATGGTATGGAAGCAGTCCTACCCGTTGAGGTTGAATTACCCTCCTTACGGGTACTGATGGATGTTAAGCTAAATGAAGCAGAGTGGGTCCGGTCCCGATACGAACAGCTGAGTCTGATTGAAGAGAAAAGATTGGCTGCATCTGTCATGGGCAGCTATATCAGAAAAGAATGAAAAGAGCCTTCGATCAGAAATTCAGACACCGAGAGTACCAAGTAGGAGATCTTGTGCTGAAAAGAATCTTCCCTCCTCATACAGACCACAGGGGCAAGTGGACTCCAAACTATGAAGGACCATTCGTGGTAAAGAAAGTTTTTTCTGGTGGAGCACTGATGCTCAGCACCATGGATTGCGAAGACTTCCCGTCCCCTGTAAATTCAGATGCAGTTAAAAAATACTTCGCATAAAAATGACCCGCTGGACATAAAAACAGAATGTAAGTCCAGGCAAAAATAGGGCATCCCGACGAGTCAAAAACAGAATAAAAGACTCGGGCAAAAATAAGGGAAAATAAACAGAAAAATGTACACCCGCTGAGTTGAAAAGCCGCATTGGACAACTCAGGCAAAAATGGGTATCCCGATGGATTGAAAACCCGAAAGGGCGATCCATGCAAAATAAGGGAATAAGCGAACAAATGCATTCTGAATTCGTCTGTATCACTTCCAACTTGGTAAACCTCGAAAGGATCAAGCCTCAATCAGAATCAGCCTTCTTCAGAAAGCAAGACAAGAAGAATGTCAAAAGTCATACGAGTCATAGCAGAAGAAGAAGCTCCTTGAAAGCATCGTCAACATTGCCAGCATTTTGTTTCTCAATTTGTAACAATCTCCTCATTTCAGGAGATATGTTTCTCTGACTGTATCTTGCCAATTCAGGGCACATGAATTAATAAAATCGGATTTTTCAGTCACGTTTCGTTTTGTACATTCTTATTTTCATTTGCAAAATGTCTGATGTCTCTAAAAGAACCGTTTGCATAAATACAGATGTTTGTCTTCAAAAATAAAACACGTGCTTGCAGGAAATATGTTTACTCTCGGGAGTGTCTAAACTCCTGTGACGGAGTCCAGTAAAGGATACCCCGGGAATATTTGTGCGTCTCTATCTTTGTAGGATTGCAGGTATTCAAAACACAACTCGGAGCATGAAAGCTTCATCCCAGCAAGCTGACAAATCAACACTCAGTCTTAGCACCCGAAATGCTTTCTCCCCAGCTGAGTTACCACTTATTGTTTCTCCCAACCGGGTTGCCAATCATTCTTCCTCAGCTAAGTACAAAAGTCAGGGAACCATCTCCCCACAGAGCTTCAGCCTCTAACCAGAAGAGCAGCGCTTGAAGGAATCACAACAGAGTGAAGAAAGCTTCTACAAACCCCAGCTGGGTCCCTCGTTATCAGGATGGGTCTATCAGTGACCTACCCCCCCCCCCCCCCCAAGCAGATATCATCTCATCAAATCTACCAATGATCTTATCCCCAGCTGGGATGTCCATTTCAAGCAGATCAACCAGAGATCTTCACAGCAACGGGATCCAAATCCCGGTTTGGTATCTTTGCATAATCATGGCATTCGCATCATATCCACCCACAAAGCGTAGCATTACGGCAGAAATCAAACATATTGCATAAGCCATGTTTTGGATCAAGCACTTGTGAATAATAACCATCAGCAGTATACAGAAAACTCCCCCAGGTTCCCCAGCAAGTGCATTTGCCTTACACCAGTATATACTCCTTGTGGCACCCCTTCGTGTCGTGTCCCCAGCAGAAAGCCAAAGACATCCTCTTTGCACTCACACATACTTATATAATTTCCTTGACATCCGTCCATGTCATTTTCCCCAGTACAGTAACATAAATACTTTGTACATCAGATACTTGTTTATACTATACCCTTCTCCTTTTGACACTCGTCCGTGTCACCCTCACCAGCAGTTTGAATACTCCTCTATACACCACTCATACTTATTTTACCTATACAGATACTCGTCCGTATCTTGTAAACACCATTTATATCCCCGCAGATTCGGCACTCGTCCGTGTTCCTTGTTAACCAGCTGATACTCGTCCGTATCATCATCTCTGAACATGTGTCAGTATTTGTTTCTACCTGATACTCGTCCGTATCATAGTCTTAAGGGTGCTCGTCCGCATCCTTAATCTATACACAGCGTCAAAACACTTATACCTTTTATTTCTTGGATATAGATACTCGTCTGCGTCTACTATTCCCCAGTAGATCGCCAAAGCAAATTTTCTTTTTATCTAACGTTCGTCCTATGTCATGATAAACTTTGAGAGCAGCCGTACCCTGCTAGGTGGTCGTCTTCCACCTCTTGATGGTCGTCCTCCATCATGCTCATCCGATGGCCGTCCCCATCGTTGACTTTTCTATCCGACATTCGTCCTATGTCGTGATATTTGGCAGCCGTCCCCTGCTAGGTGGTCGTCCTCCACCTCTTGATGATCGTCCTTCATCATTTTATCCAATGGCCGTCCCCATTGTTGATTTTTGGTTATCTGACATTCGTCCTATGTCATGATAAACCTCGAGAGCAGCCGTCCCCTTCTAGGTGGTCGTCCTCCACCTCTTGATGATCGTCCTTCATCATTTTATCCAATGGCCGTCCCCATTGTTGATTTTTGGTTATCTGACATTCGTCCTATGTCATGACAGACCTTGAGAGCAGCCGTCCCCTGCTAGGTGGTCGTCCTCCACCTCTTGATGGTCGTCCTCCATCATGCTCATCCGATGGCCGTCCCCATCGTTGATTTCCTATCCGACATTCGTCCTATGTCGTGATATTTTCGGCAGCCGTACCCTGCCAGGTGATCGTCCTTCACCTTAGATGACCGTACCTCATCATCTGTTTATTTCATTTATTCTTTAACCCGATGGCCGTCCCCGTCGTGGTCCCTTTTCTTTTTAGCCCGATGGCCGTCCCCATCGTTGGATACTTTACTTTATGAACTTGATGGTCGTCCCCGTCATTTTTCATTGATCCCCAGAGAATCTTACAACTTTACTTGATGGTCGTCCCCATCATATTTCTTTTTTCTCCCCAGAATGTCGGCCGTCCCCGTCATTGCTCTTTACCCGGCAGTCGTCCTCTGCTCGACGGCCGTCCTCCGTCGCCCATACTTTATAATATACTTTATTTTTCTTGGCAATCTATATCCCTTTTCTTCTTCATTTTGCGAGTGCAAATTTTGGACTGTCTTTGGTATTCAACCACAAGTTATCTTGTTTTCCTGATAAGCCGCCGCTTACATCCTGCACAGCTAACTCATGTTTGAATAGGGGCAGCTGTAAACACCCCAAATTTGCCCTCACCCATTCACACCATGGCTTGTGACCATTTCATATGCATGAACACCATTATACCATCTCATATTATATTTTTGATTCACTGCATAGATTCTAAGTCATCTGCATCTAGGGTTTGTGATCTGAGCAATCCAAAAGCTTTAAGAGCCACTCCAAAGGTCATCAATGTTCAAGCATCATATTGTATGCCCTCAAAGTCAAAAATGCCAAAGAATCACAAGGACTGAAAATGGCATGGAAACGGAGCCAGGTTATGAGGTTCGCGCATATCAAGTTTCATGAAGAAATTCCATGGGGAGGGTATCTAATCAAGGGATGACTTCTGGAACAAGTCAGTACGGAATCAGGATATCTGAGGCTCCCGATGACCCGACCAAAGGGCGCTCTTCGTCATTTTGATTGCGTATGATCTTTATTTGATCATAGAGGATGCCAGAAGTTCACAAGACTGAAGAATTTCGAGCCGCTTTGCAAAATTGCCTTGAATTGGAGAACCTGCAAATTCTCATGGCAAGCTTTTGTGTGACTCCAGTGCGACTTCCAATCATCACGCAAGCATGAATCAGGGCCTTAAATTCTGATTGCACCAAAGAATCTCCAAGTTTCACGACTTATGCCTCAAGGGATCTGTTGCACCCCAAAATTTGCCCTCATAATACAAGAACTTTGTGTGCTAAGAAGGTTCACAAGGTTCACAAGATTCACAATGTTTATATAACCTTTCATGAGGTTCATGAAGTCTACAAGTTACTTCTTGAAGGTTCACAAGGTTCACAAGTTTCACAGCATTTACAAGACCTTTCATGAGGTTCATGAAGTCTACAAGTCACTTTATGAAGGTTCACAAGGTTCACAAGTTTCTCAATGTTTATATAACCTTTCATGAGGTTCAAGAAGTCTACAAGTTATTTCTTGAAGGTTCACAAGGTTCACAAGCCTCACAATACCTCCCATGAGGTTCACAAGACATTTTATGATGGTTCACAAGGTTCACAAAGTTCACAATTGGTCAAAAGAATTGACAATTCCCTCAAACAATGCACCTCCTAAGCAGTGCATCCAAAACTAGGGTTTTGGCTTTAATCAGGCTAAATGGACTTCCAATACTTCAAGTGAGCTTCATAACATCTTATATATGTGTAAGAACCCCCATGACAAGTTTCAAGACTTTTCTCAAAAGTTTGCTCAATCAGATGATCAGATAAGTCAAAATCAGTCAAAGCAGTTAAAAAGTCAAACTGAGGTCAACTGTGGTCAAACCAAAGTCAAACTTCATGATTTTTTGCCAACATCAAGTATATGAAGTAAAATTCATCATTTGATCAAGGGTTGATCATGATTCATCAAGGAGATTTCAGATCATCAAGAATCAGGAGTTTCTAAATTAGGGTTTCCTCAGTAAAAGTCAACTGAACTTTGACTAGCCATAACTTTCACATACTTCATCACCAAGTCTCCATCCAAAGCTCATTTTGAAGGAAATTGAATTCTCTACAACTTTGATCTTGCAAGTTAATCCCAAAAATGCTTCATTTGGAAGATATGAGCTAGGACATTATAGGTCATTTCAAAAGTCAACAAAAAGTCAACAACTTCAAAAGGGCATAACTTGAGATTGGTAAATGATATGGACTTGAAACCAATGGGGTTGTTTAGAGGACTCTTCAAGCTTTCCAAAATGTCCAAGAACACCCTCATACCTTTAAAATTGAGGGAGATGTGCCCTTGCAAAGTTGGGAAATTTTGTGATGGTTTATGATGAAAATGGGGGCCTAGAACCAATTCCTTCCAAATGGGCTTGCTAAATTGTGATCCAATCCATATCATATCATCATGCACGACCCAAATGACCAAAATTCAGAATTTTTATTATTTTATTTTTATTTATTTTTGATTTAATTCATAAAAATCATTTTAAATAAATATAAAATATGAAAATATATTATTAAAGGGAGATTTGGTTTCTAGAATATTTTAAATATTGATTGGAGTTAAAAAAGAAGGAAATCATGAGATTGGTACAAAAATAGTAAGCTTTCATGAGCAAATATTTGAATTTCAAAGTACAATCTTTTTCAATCTTCAAATATCCAAACTTCCACACAACCAATGAATTTTTCTGACCTAAATGATTCACATATAAGTACTGATCACAACCCTAGCCCTCATTCACGAATTGGCAGCCTAAAAGTGTAAGTTTCAAAACTCAAAAATCCTCCACAAACTCATATTCGGATTTGGAGATTCAGGGCACTAGAAGGTAAAATAAGAACATGGAGATGTTCTTTAGACATCACTGAAGCTAAACCAATACTCATTTGCATCAAGAACTCCCTCATTGGCATAATCCGATTCAAATTGTTCATGATATTTCAATTTTTCGATTCTGTTTATTTGTGCATTATAAATGAATTCTAACCTCATATTGTTGATTGTGATGATGTATAGAGTGATTCTGGGCTGGGAAAGTGAAGCTTCATGACCTAAACTACACGCGGCCATAGTTAGGGTTTAGAGTTCAAAAATGGGGTTATTTGATTTACTTAATATAAATGAATTCCATGGACATAATTGAACTGTACAGGTTGTAAGGAACTCAAAGGTGTCCTTGATTTGGCAAAATGATGTTGTTTGATGGTAGTTCAAAAAACACAGGGTGCGTGTGCATGAAAATTCGCAGGTGAATTTGTATGTGAAATCGCAGGTAAATTCGAAGGGTACAAGGAAGAAGATGACCTATTCCCGCGCGTGATTTGAATTCAAATTATTTGTATTATATTTTATTGATTGTTTGCTGTTTAAAGTCACACAACTTGTGTTGTCCCAGTGGATGGAGGGAGCGTATGCAGTGGCTTGGTCTGGGGTTCGATTCCCCGTTTGTTGCATTTTGCTTGTTTATTTTGTTTATTTCACAGGTTTAACATATAACCAATTATAGTCATCATATAATCAGATGGGCTCTTCCAGCCGGGTGGTGATGTGCGCGTGTGAATGTCCAAAGGTCCTGGGTTCAATCCTCCCCCAGGCCTTTTTATTTCTTTTATTTTCCAGGTTTTTGTGACAAAGATCAAAACAATTTAAACCTCCTTCATTGTTGCCTGCGCATGTGGTAGCCTGATGGTGTTCCTTCTTGCTGAAAACCAAGCTGACCTGGGTTCAAACCCCAGTCAGGTAAGTTTTCACATTTTTTTTTCTTTTATTTGTTTTAAGTATTATATTATTAAATTAAATCTTATGTATATGCTTTCTAAATAATAAATAATAATAATAAAGCATGGTTAATATTTTCTAAAATTCTAAAATATATAAATTTTCTAAAATTATTTTCTTTATCATATGTAAATATAATATATGTATATTATTCAATAATTTTTATAGTTAAATTAGAAAACCCTAAAAAATATTTTTCTAAACAAAAGCCCTAATTTTGTGAAAACCTAATTTTATTTTCTTAATTATTTTTACTTTCTAATTCTTTACATAATTATAATATATATTTATTTAGTATAATTTTTGTAAATATAATAATTAATAAAAATTAAATTTTGTAAACATGATTAATTTTTGTGAATATGATACTTAAAATTTATTTTCTTCATATAATGTGTAAATATTGTTTTTTTTTAAAATAATTGTTGATATATATTTAGAAATAATTAAATTTTGTAAATGATTAAAATTTATAATTATATTATGTTTAAATTTTTTTTATTATAGTAATTATTTAATTATTCATGTTTCTAAATAAATGCTTATATATTAAAATCCTATTTTGTGTTTATTATTCTAATCATGTCATTATAATATTTTTCTATTTATTTCTATTTATTTTAATTATTGTTGCTAACCATATTATTATTTATTATTTTTGTTTATTATTATCTTATATTTTTACTATTATTTCTCTAACCTTGTTTATTTTTCTAATTATTATTATTTCACTAAATTTAGTTATTTTATTTTTACTAACCCTATTTTTTAATTCTCATTGTTACTAACCCCTATTTATTTATTTACTGCTTATTTATTATTTTTGCTTTTATATTTATATTTTGCTATTTATTTATTATTATTATAATCATGTAATTGCTTCTTGGTGTAATTTTGTAAATATTTAAATATTTAACTTTTATGTTATGGTTAGTAATTTAGGGAGTGCAAAACATGTATTCTATTAAAAATAAATTTAGCTCATTTTAATTAAAGATAATTAATATTAAACACTCACACACGTAAGTCGATTTTTAATCGCCATCCTACACTTTCTAAGGCTATCCCTCAATGTTGCCTACTAATAAGGTCAAGTGGGGTGTAAAAAGCAAGTCCCTTAAAAAGAAAAATCATCAAGTCCCTAATGGTTGCCTTTAAAAATCAAGTCCCTTCGAATAATGATGATAGTCCCTCCTATATGCTTAATACACCCCACAGTTGCCTTCATAAAAACAGATGTCCCTCACATGTCCCTTACATCCAAGGTAATGACTACCTACTCCTTAATAGTAGGGATAGTCTTACCAATTAAAGGATAAAGAACAAGAAAGACTTAAAACTTAGGGTAGGTTCCTCTTATGTACTTGCTCACTATTCAAACTTTTCAAACACTTAACAAATTTCAAACAAATTTTCAAAAACAAGTTTTTACGCATCCGTACATGGATCATTATCAACTATTATGAAAATTTTTCTATTCACACACTACACTTTCAAAAACAATTCAAAAGTGAGCTAAGTAGCTAAGAGCCCATGGATAACCATGGATGTAAAGGGTGCTAACACCTTCCCTTTACATAACCTACCCCCCGGACCCGAAAATATCTCTTAAGGTCTTTCCTGTTCTTTTATACCCTTTCCTTTTGGATAAAATAAAAGTCGGTGGCGACTCTTGCTATCCGCAACATAACCTAAAGTCAGTTCTCCCACCGTGTTACAGAACTGGCGGCTCTGCTGGGGACTTAAATTTAAGAGGGGTACCCTTAGGAATTAGATCACTTTAAATTGTTTGCCTTGTTTGCTTTATATTATCTTGTTGGGGTGCTCTTATGTGTGAAAGGTCCTAACCCGGATCTAGTGTACCTTAGGTAAATGGCAATAGACCAAGGAAACTGTACGACGTATATCGATACGGTTGATCTGGTGGCCATAGTTAGTGCGACTTCTTGGTTGGTGCTTATGTTCCTTAAGTCAAGTTGAGGATAATATGAGGCTGCCATATGTTGTCAATGCACTAACTAACTTTTAGAACCCTAGTTAACTCATCTTGGCCTTTAGAAGGTAGTGAGGTAACCGACTTTGGTGCAGACTGAAGTTGGTTGACACTCGATACTACGCTCATTGAGATCTTAAACTTGGAGGGTTTTGGTTGGCAAGTAAGTTGCCTTCTGATCAACCACCCTTGTGAAGGATCAATGATATTGAGATCCCTTAGAACCTGGTTACTTTTGTAGGACAGGATGAACCAACTAACTTCAGGGGAGGGTACTTACCTTTGAACCTCATGCAAGCCTTTAAACCTAGGGCTATGGTGTGACTTGTTTGTGTGTGCCACATGTCTTTGATTGAGCATAACATCATGACATCATCATGCATCATAAGCATAGCATTTTCACTAACCATTTCAAGGACCAAAGGATTTATCTTTGTTCTTTGTTGCAGGTCATGGCTTCTGCTCGTAGAAACACCATCAGGATCAACTTTGTGGGGATACCTCCCAAGCTTAAAGAGTTGGTTTCTCAAGTGTCTGATCACTCCCAGTTCATCAAGAGACATGGTCACCTATTGGATCTAGTCACTTCTGGGTTCAATGAAGACATGATGAGTGTTTTGTTCCAGTTCTTTGACCCTAAGCACCACTGCTTTACATTCCCTGACTACCAGCTGGTTCCAACCATGGAGGAGTTCTCTAAACTTCTAGGTATACCTGTTCTTGATCAAAGACCCTTCACAGGCTTGGAGAAGGAACTTAAACCAGAGGTTATTGCTGCAGCTCTACACCTGAAGAAGTCCGACATTGTTCTAGAAACGAGAAGCAGAGTCAAGGGTATTCTTGCCAAGGTGCTAATGGATAAGGCTCAAATGTTCTTGAAGGCCATGAGCTATGATGCTTTTGAGGAAATCTTAGCCTTGCTGATATATGGCTTAGTATTGTTCCCCAATCCAGATCAGTTCATAGACGTTCATGCCATCAACATATTCCTGAGTCACAATCCAGTGCCTACATTGCTTGGAGACATCCTACATTCTCTTCACACCCGTACTACAAGGGCAAGAGGAACTTTGATATGCTGCATACCTTTGCTTTCTAGGTGGTTTATTTCTCACCTTCCTCGCTCAGTAATGAAGAATGAGCAAGGGTTCAGATGGTCCAAGAGGATCATGTCACTTTCTCACTCAGATATCCATTGGTGCTCCAGATCTATGGAGAATGTCACCATCATTGACCGTTGTGGGGAGTTCCCTAATGTGCCACTTCTAGGCATAAGAGGAGGCATCACCTACAACCCCTCTCTAGCTTTACGACAGTTTGGTTATGCTCGAAGTGATGGTCCACACGACATGTTGATTCATGGCATTGTGTTTGATTACGACAACGATCTTCAGGGTTACCGTCAGAGATTCATACGAGCATGGGGAAAAGTAAACAGGGTTGACAGCAAGACACTGGAGCCTAAGTACACTATTCCTATGGAGGCTTATCTCAGATGGGTACAATCTCGTGCTCAGACTCTCATGATGCCATATCCTGCCGTCCTACCAGTTATCATGGAACCTGTTGCTGAAGGAGACACAGCTTATACCATCCTTCACCCAGACATGCCTACTGATAAGGAAGACTTGCAGAGATCATGGATCCAACTGAAGGAGCAAAGGGATACTTTCGAGGCTCATTACAAAGCAAGCCAAGCAAGAATCCTAGAATTAACAAAGCAACTTCACGAGGAACGAAACCTCAACTCATACCTCAATACAAAAAGGAAACGTCCATGGGAGACTTAAAACCCCATCTTTTGTACTTATTTCATTTCATTTTTTGTAAGCCTAAAAGGCAAAACAAAGTTATTACTAATAAAAGTTTACTTTCTTGTTTGTTTAAGCAAATTTAAATCTTGCGGTCCTTGAAAACATTGCATATGCATTACCATATCATTTCATTGCATCACAGGTTTATAATTGTGCACAGGTTTCTCATCTTCTCGCTGTTTATTTCAGCAATGGCTCTTGAACAATCAGTTAAGGATCTCCAGGCACAAAATGCCCAGTTCCAAGAGCTGATCTTGAACCTGTCCAAGGGGCAAGATGAATTGAAGGCACTGCTGGCCAAGAAGACTAAGAAGACTAGAAGGTCTGCTGGTTTGATCAACATGGGAAGAAGGTTCAAAGGTCTTGCCAAGACCAAGGAACCAGCTGAAGACTATGAATCTGAGGAATTTGAGCAAGAGGTAGGCAGTCTCCACCATACAATGGGGGACTCTGATTCTGAAGCTAATTACTACCATGAGCCTAATGAAGACAAATTCAAGATGCTGGTGGATAGAATGGATGCCATAAAGTTACAGAAGTCATCTGGGCTGGATTTTGAGGATTTGAGTTTGATATCTGGGGTAGTCATACCCATTGGTTTCAAGGTTCCTACATTTGTTGTTTATGATGGGGTCTCTTGTCCCAAGCTGCATTTGAGGTCTTATGTCAGAAGGATCCAACCTCACACTACTGACAAGAAGTTATGGATCCACTTTTTTCAAGAGAGCTTATCTGGAGCTCAGTTGGAGTGGTATTATCAGTTGGAGAGTGTCAACATCAGAGACTGGAACGATCTTGCTGAAGCTTTCTATAAGCAGTACCAATACAATACTGACTTAGCCCCCACTCGCATGCAGCTTCAGAGCATGTCTATGGGTGCCAAAGAAAGTTTTAAAGAGTATGCTCAGAAGTGGAGAGATTTAGCTGGAAGAGTTCAACCCCCTTTGACTGATAGGGAGCTGGTTGATATGTTCATGTGTACGCTGAATGGTCCGTTTTACAGTCATCTCATTGGAAGCTCATCATCTGGCTTCACTGAGTTGATCATGACAGGAGAACGAGTAGAGAATGGTATAAAGAATGGTAAGATCCTGGTGGGTACTTCTTCATCAGGGACTGCAAAGAAACCTCCCACTGGGAAGAAAGAATCCAATGCTGTTTATGGTCAACCTGATCGTAACAGAAGACATCAGTCTGTTAGTGCAGTTCATATTTCAAATCCAACTCCTGCACCAACAGAGCAGCCACAGGGCAACCAACAGAGGGCTATAAGACAGTTCACGAAGATCAACATGTCAATGGCTCAGGCATTGCAACACTTGTTGAAGGCTGAACTCATTACCTTGAAAGAAGCTCCTCAGAATCCTAATGTTACCTCTCCCAGGTACAACCCCAATGCACGGTGTGCATATCATTCAAACTGTCAGGGTCATGATACTAATAACTGCTGGATCTTGAAGAATAAAATTCAAGATATGATTGATGCTGGAGAAATTGAGTTTGATCCTCCGGGTACTCCCAATGTAATTACTGCTCCAATGCCAAATCACGAGAAGACTGTCAATGCCATTGAGGAAGATCTACATGTCTATTCAGTTATGGAGTTGACCACACCACTGTCTGTTATCAAAAAGAGGTTAGTACAAGCTGGGATCTTTCCAGGTTGTCGTGAAGATTGTTTGTATTGTACCTATAAGCCAGATAGTTGCTTCATATTGAGAGATGGAATTCAACGTCTCATGGATAAGTATACTATAGTGTTTGAGAGGAATCCGTCGTCTGTAGAAAGTATGGTGGATCATCTGACTCAAGGTAGGAAGATTGAAGAGGTTGACATGGTTGACAAAGTACCAATAAGAATCACTTCAAAGGGTCCCATTAAAATCACTCATCAGGGTCCAATCAAGATTACTGCTGAGGGTCCTGCGAAAGTTGTTGCTGAAGCCAGAGTAGCTCCTGTGGTTATCACTACTCCTGGTCCTATCCCATATACATCTGACAAAGCTGTGCCTTGGCACGATGGGTCTGATGTTTACATCCATGGTGTTAAGCAAGAGCCTGTAGCTGATGTGCCTGTTGACATTGATAATATTGCTGGATCTAGCAAGATCACTCGTAGTGGAAGAGTCTTCTCTCCTCTAGTTGCTTCTAAGAATGCAGTTACTCCTGCTGCTACCTCCACCACTGATGCTCGGGGCAAGGGTCTTGTTATTGAGCCTATATCTACTGATATACCAGCTGCTGATGACCTCTCTAAGCAGATGGAAGAAGTATTGAAAATCATTCGCAAGAGTGATTATGACATTGTTGATCAGTTGGGGCATACTCCCTCGAAGATTTCTATGTTGTCTTTGTTATTATGTTCTGAGGCTCATGCCAAGTCTTTAATCAAGTTTCTGAAGACTGCTCATGTACCCAGTGCAATTTCTGTTGACCAATTTGAGAACTGTGTTGCCCACCTGACCTATGACAATGGGTTAGGGTTTTCTGATGCTGATTTGACCCCTGCCAAGAGGGATCATAACAGGGCCTTGCATATTTCAATTGAATGCAGGGGCACTACCCTGTCACATGTGCTGATAGACAATGGTTCCTCTTTGAATGTGTTGCCTAAGGAAGTCCTGAACAAGTTAAGTCCTGAAGATGCTGTGCTGAAGCCCAGTAATATTGTGGTAAAGGCTTTTGATGGTTCTAGAAGAGTAGTACATGGTGAAATTGATCTTCCAATCAAAGTTGGTTCCCAGGTGTTTACTGTAACAGCCCGGGCCCCTCGCAAGGCAATCCCGGCACTGCCACCTCACGATCTTCTCTACCCCCCTCTCTAGTAGAGTTTTTGCCTTCCGTGGGAATCGAACTCTGTACCCTGGGGTTCAAGTACATGTTCATTCCATTCCCAATACCAATTAAGCTTTTTTTGTAACAGCCCGGGCCCCTCGCAAGGCAATCCCGGCACTGCCACCTCACGATCTTCTCTACCCCCCTCACTAGTAGAGTTTTTGCCTTCCGTGGGAATCGAACCCTGTACCCTGGGGTTCAAGTACATGCTCATTCCATTCCCACTACCAATTGAGCTACTAGCTCAAGTGGTAGTGGGAATGGAATGAGCATGTACTTGAACCCCAGGGTACAGGGTTCAATTCCCACGGAAGGCAAAAACTCTACTAGTGAGGGGGGTAGAGAAGATCGTGAGGTGGCAGTGCCGGGATTGCCCTGCGAGGGGCCCGGGCTGTTACATTTACTGCTACATTTTTTGTGATGGATATTCGTCCTTCGTACTCTTGTCTGCTTGGTCGTCCCTGGATCCATGGGGCAGGTGCTGTAACCTCTACATTGCACCAAAAGTTGAGATATCCGGTGGATGGGAAGGTTGTTACTGTCTATGGAGAAGAAGAATACTTTGTCAGCCATGTGAATACTTTCAAGTATCTGGAAATGGAAGGTGAATACATTGAGACTCCGTGTCAGACATTTGAAGTGGTTCCCTGGGTTGTTAATGATTATGTAGCTCCTCCTGTTGTGAAGAAAGTTCCTGTGGTCACCAGAAAACCTCCAACAATGGCAATGGCCTCCCGCAATGATGCAAGAGTTGTGGTGGATGAAGGTGGTTGTACTATTTGGGGTCAGCTTCCTGATATCCCATACAAGTCTGACAAGTTTGGTTTGGGTTTCACTGCAGAGTCCCAGAAGGCTGTTCGTCGTGCTCGTGCTGCTCGTATCACTAATCAAGGGGTTGTGAAGGACCAGATTAATGCTGTGGGAGATCAAGATGAAGACTACAACTTGGATGCATGGATTTTTCCTACTGTGGGTGCTGGACTCAATAATTGGAAAGCTGAAGATGTTATCCCTATCTCCTTTAGTCAGGAGTAAATACTATTACTGTATTGTTGCTTTTAAGTTTGTAATTTCTTGAACAATAAAACTTTCAAGCCATGTGCCTTACCCGGGGCACAATGGTATGCTTGTTACGGGCTGTCATTTCATTTGCATAC
The DNA here is from genome assembly GCA_963966055.1 of Lathyrus aphaca. Classification (NCBI taxonomy): domain Eukaryota; kingdom Viridiplantae; phylum Streptophyta; class Magnoliopsida; order Fabales; family Fabaceae; genus Lathyrus; species Lathyrus aphaca. The sequence goes on from OZ014522.1 coordinate 481,420,010, forward strand.
TTCATTCAATAAAATCAGTGGACGTTTCGTTTTCGTAAATATTGTGTTCCTTGTCTTTCTTTTCTTTTTATTTTTGCTTTATCAGCTATGTGTTCTTACACACACCCACATCACTAAAATGCAGATCCTCATCCACTCTGGATCCTGTTGATAACAGTTCTACTATTGCCAATTATAATTTCGAGAATCCGATCTATCAAACTGAAGACGGAAATGAGGACGATTGTGAAATACCTGTAGAGCTTGCTAGGTTGTTACAACAAGAAGAGAAAGCTATACAGCCACATGAAGAGCCAGTCGAAGTTGTGAATCTGGGAACTGAAGAAAACAGAAAAGAGGTCAAGATAGGGGCTGATTTAGAAGATAGTGTCAAGAACAGGTTGATTCAAATGTTACGTGACTATGTGGAGATCTTTGCTTGGTCTTATGAAGATACGTCGGGGTTGGATACAGACATTGTGGTTCACCGTTTGCCAGTGAAAGAAGATTGTCGTCCAAAGAAGCAGAAGGTTCGTCGTATGCGTCCTGAAATGTTAGAAAAAATTAAGGCAGAGGTAATGAAACAGTTCAATGCAGGGTTCTTAGCGGTGACTTCTTATCCTCAGTGGGTTGCAAATGTGGTACCAGTTCCTAAGAAGGATGGTAAGGTACGTATGTGTGTGGACTACAGAGATTTGAACAAGGCTAGCCCTAAAGATGACTTTCCACTTCCTCATATTGATATTCTGGTAGACAACACTGCTCAGCATAAGGTATTCTCTTTTATGGATGGTTTCTCTGGTTACAATCAAATCAAGATGGCACCTGAAGATATGGAGAAGACAACATTTGTGACACAGTGGGGGACCTTTTGCTATAAGGTAATGCCATTTGGTTTGAAGAATGCAGGGGCAACATATCAGCGCGTTATGGTGGCTTTGTTTCATGATATGATTCATCATGAGATAGAGGTATATGTAGATGATATGATAGCCAGGTCTCAGAATGAAGAGCAACATCTTGATCATCTGCACAAGTTGTTTGAGAGGTTGAAGAAATATAAGTTGAGATTGAACCCAAACAAGTGTACTTTTGGAGTTAGATCTGGTAAACTCCTGGGTTTCATTGTCAGTGGAAAAGGTATTGAAGTGGATCCTGCAAAAGTGAAAGCTATACGAGAGATGCCAACTCCCCGTACTGAGAAGGAGGTTAGAGGTTTCTTGGGACGATTGAACTACATTGCAAGATTTATTTCCCAATTAACTGCCATCTGTGAGCCAATCTTCAAGTTGTTGAAGAAAGATCAGGTGATGGAATGGAATGATGAGTGCCAGACTGCCTTTGATGAAATCAAGAGATATTTGCTAGAACCACCAATTTTGATGCCACCAGTTGATGGAAGACCCTTGATTATGTACTTAACAGTGTTAGACAACTCAATGGGGTGTGTGTTGGGGCAACATGACGAGTCTGGTCGAAAAGAGCAGGCAATATACTACCTTAGCAAAAAGTTTACCGACTGTGAAACAAGATACTCACTGCTCGAGAAAACTTGCTGCGCTTTGGCATGGGCTGCTCGCCGACTAAGACAGTATATGTTGACCCATACTACCTTGTTGATTTCGAAGATGGATCCAATCAAGTACATATTTGAGAAACCTGCTCTCTCCGGAAGAATTGCAAGATGGCAAATGATCTTGACGGAATACGACATACAGTATACTACTCAGAAGGCCATTAAGGGAAGTGTTGTAGCTGATCATTTGGCTCATCAAGCAATGGATGATTATCAGTCAATGAATTTTGAGTTCCCTGATGAAGACATTATGATTATTACCAAAGAACCTGGACAATATGACGGACCTGAACAAGGATCCCGATGGACTATGGTTTTTGATGGTGCCTCTAATGCACTTGGTAATGGTGTTGGTGTTGTGATTAGTTCCCCTGAAGGTTGTCATACCCCGATTACTGCCAGACTTGGTTTCTATTGTACCAATAACATGGCTGAGTATGAGGCATGTATCCTGGGTATTAAAGCTGCTATTGATATGAAGATTCAGTTCCTTGATGTGTATGGAGATTCAGCATTGGTAGTAAGTCAGATTAAAGGAGATTGGGATACCAAGCATGATAACCTCATTCCTTACAGAGAGCATGTGTTGTCTTTGATCCCACATTTCAAAGAGATTACCTTTGGACATATTCCACGAAGAGAGAATCAGTTGGCAGATGCATTAGCCACCATGGCATCTATGTTTGAGATCAGTTGGGATGATGAAGCTCCCAAGATTACTATTGACAGATTTGAAAAGCCTGCATATTGCAATGAGATTGACACTGAAGGGGTAGAGGAGAAGCCTTGGTTCTATGAAGTGAAAAGATATCTTGAAGCTCAGGAGTTCCCTGAAGGGGCATCTGTCAAAGATAGGAAGTTTCTGAGAAGGTTTTCTGCTAAGTTCTTTTTGAGTAATGGAATTTTGTACAAGCGCAATCATGATTTAACTATGCTTCGTTGTGTGGATAAGAAGGAAGCAACTGAGATTATGGAAGACATGCATGATGGGATCTTTGGCACTCATTCTAGTGGTCATACTATGGCAAAGAAGATATTGAGAGCAGGTTACTATTGGTCTACCATGGAAGCTGATTGTTACCAACACTCCAGAACATGTCACAAGTGTCAAATTTATGCTGATAAAGTCCATGTACCTCCATCACCATTGAATGTGTTGACTGCTCCTTGGCCCTTCACCATGTGGGGCATTGATATGATTGGTGAGATCAAGCCTACTGCTTCTAATGGGCATCGTTTCATCCTGGTTGCTATTGATTACTTCACGAAGTGGGTGGAGGCAGCTTCATTTGCATCTGTTACCAAGAATATTGTGGCTCGGTTCATTAAGAATAATCTCATATGTAGGTATGGCATCCCTGAAAGGATTATCACTGACAATGGCTCTAATCTGAACAACACTATGATTACTGATCTCTGCATGCAGTTCAAGATTAAGCATCACAACTCTTCTCCGTATCGTCCGAAGATGAATGGGGCAGTTGAAGCTGCTAATAAGAACATTAAAAAGATCGTACAGAAGATGACTGTTACTTACAAAGATTGGCATGAGATGTTACCATTTGCTCTTCATGGTTATCGTACTACAATACGTACTTCAACAGGGGCAACCCCATTCTCCCTGGTCTATGGTATGGAAGCAGTTCTGCCCATTGAAGTTCAGATTCCCTCCTTGAGAATTATGAAGGATGCAGGTTTGGATGAAGATGAGTGGATTCAGACTCGACTGGACCAGTTAAATTTGATTGATGAGAAGAGGTTAGCAGCAGTTTGTCATGGCCAGATGTACCAAAAACGAATGATCAAAACTTTTAACAAGAAGGTTAAGCCAAAGGTATATCAGGCTGGTGACTTGGTAATCAAGCGTATCATATTACCACAGGGTGATCCTAGGGGCAAGTGGACTCCAACATATGAAGGACCATTTGTAGTCAAGACAGTGTTCTCAGGAGGTGCCATGATACTCACTACAATGGATGGCGAAGACTTTCCACATCCTGTAAACGCAGACATAGTTAAAAAATACTACGCATAAAAAGAGACCCGCTAGGTTGACAGGCCTAGGCAAAAATAAGGGCATCCCGGCAAACCAAAAGGGTTTGGGCAAAAATTAGGGATATATACAAAAGATGTACACCCGGCAAGTCGAAAACCTGAAAAGGCGGCTTGGGCAAAAAAGGGTATCCCGGTGGATTGAAAACCTGAAAGGGCAATCCAGGCAAAAGTTAGGGATTAAAGCGTATGACTATGTCTCGTTTGGATCACCCATGAAACTGCAACCAGTTGTACTACTTATTCAAGCTCGAACAGATAAAGCTCAATTCAATCGTTTCCGTCTCAACAGCAAGAAGATGAGATACTTGAATGGCAATAGTAGAATTGAAACTCAATAGGATTGTTTCCCACATAGCTGATTCTCTCTGTTTTGTAAAAACTTTATGACAAAATCCTCTTACTAGGGTTTATGTTTCCTTGTACAAACTTACCCGTGTATGGGTCACTTTTTGATATAAATAAATTCCATCTTTTGAATCCAGATTTACTTTTACCCTATTTACATGAGCGAAACGTCCATTGATTGTGTTTGAATGTATATATGCTTTTGAATATGATTAATGTTTACCAAAAATGCATGAATGCTTAATATGATTGATGTTTACCAGAAATGCATGAAAACGCAGTAATAGTATTTACTAAGGACGAACGAGGGGAGGATTTCAACGAAGCTTCACCAGTTCCTCTTTACAAGAAAACTACAAAACCCGCAGTAGGACGAATCCATCTTCACAAAATCTTATCTCCCCTGGAATTTATATCCATCTCTTTTATCCTCATACGGATATACGGGAATTTACTTTCCAATAAGGGTACGACGAACGAAGATGGGATGTTGTATCTACCCTACTATCAAACGAAGACGAAGGTTATGTATACCTTGCTATCCCCAGCAGACGGGAAGTTATATATACCTCACTATCCCCAGCATACGGGAGGTTATGTATACCTTGCTATCCCCAGCAGACGGGAAGTTATATATACCTCACTATCCCCAGCATACGGGAGGTTATCTATACCTTGTTATCCCCAGCAGACGTAAGATTATGTATAATATATTCTCCAGTAACGAATCGGGATTTATTTTCCCTGACCAGCAGTTGTTATATGAAGACACCCAGACGCTTCCAGCAGTATCATATCATACATACATCATTTACACCATACCATAACATACATACATAATACATTTACTTAGGTGCATCATACTATGCACACATACATAAAGCATAAACTAATATTATCATACAGGATGCTACTTTGTTTTCAGGTTAATTATCCAACAAACAAACTTATGATCATCAGGATTGCTCTATCCTCCTGAAAGCTTATAATCTCATCAGGACTGCTCAATCCTCCTGAAAGCATGCTGTTACATCAGGATTACTCCAGTCTCCTGAAAGCATATCATATTATTACATCAGGATTACTCCAGTCTCCTGAAAGCATATCATATTATTACCTCAGGATTACTCCAGTCTCCTGACAGCTCTTATTACATCAGGATTGCTTCATCCTCCTGAAAGCATATCATTACTTCTGGACTGCTTCATCCTCCAAGACGTATTTCAGAAGAACAAATCCTGACGTTCTTTTGATCATTAAGAGCAAATCCTGACGCTCTTTTAACCCATTGTCCAAGACATTTTTCAGAAGAACTAATCCTGACGTTCTTTTGATCCTCAAGAGCAAATCCTGACGCTCTTTTGGCTACTTGTTCAAGACATTTTCAGAGGAACTAATCCTGACGTTCTTTTGATCATTAAGAGCAAATCCTGACGCTCTTTTGGCCCCTTGTTCAAGACTTTTTCAGAAGAACAAATCCTGACGTTCTTTTGACCCTTAAGAGCAAATCCTGACGCTCTTTTGACCCCTTGTTCAAGACTTTTTCAGAAGAACAAATCCTGACGTTCTTTTGACTCTTAAGAACAAATCCTGACGTTCTTTTGACCTTGGAGAGTAGGCAAACGGTCTGTATAAAGGTCCGCTCCCTAGTCCAAGATATTTCCAGAAGAGATAATCGCCACGAAGATTTATTTCTACTGGTCCATTCAACAAGTCAAATCATGTTGCATAAATGATTCAGAGACGGCCTATACAAAGACCTAGTACTGATATCCAGTATCAACACAAAGACATCATCATATTCTGATACTTTAGGTTGCATCTTTAAGCCCACTCAATCATATTCAACTAGCCATGCACTGGTGAGTGCAAATTTTTGGGATTTTGTGTTCAATCCCCTTCAACCTTCAAGGTCACGACTGGCAAATATACCAATCTAACCCCTCAGGTTTCAGAAAATTGAACAGGGGCAACTGTTGCACCCCAAAATTTGCCCTCACAATACAAGAACTTTGTGTGCTAAGAAGGTTCACAAGGTTCACAAGATTCACAATGTTTATATAACCTTTCATGAGGTTCATGAAGTCTACAAGTTACTTCTTGAAGGTTCACAAGGTTCACAAGTTTCACAGCATTTACAAGACCTTTCATGAGGTTCATGAAGTCTACAAGTCACTTTATGAAGGTTCACAAGGTTCACAAGTTTCTCAATGTTTATATAACCTTTCATGAGGTTCAAGAAGTCTACAAGTTATTTCTTGAAGGTTCACAAGGTTCACAAGCCTCACAATACCTCCCATGAGGTTCACAAGACATTTTATGATGGTTCACAAGGTTCACAAAGTTCACAATTGGTCAAAAGAATTGACAATTCCCTCAAACAATGCACCTCCTAAGCAGTGCATCCAAAACTAGGGTTTTGGCTTTAATCAGGCTAAATGGACTTCCAATACTTCAAGTGAGCTTCATAACATCTTATATATGTGTAAGAACCCCCATGACAAGTTTCAAGACTTTTCTCAAAAGTTTGCTCAATCAGATGATCAGATAAGTCAAAATCAGTCAAAGCAGTTAAAAAGTCAAACTGAGGTCAACTGTGGTCAAACCAAAGTCAAACTTCATAATTTTTTGCCAACATCAAGTATATGAAGTAAAATTCATCATTTGATCAAGGGTTGATCATGATTCATCAAGGAGATTTCAGATCATCAAGAATCAGGAGTTTCTAAATTAGGGTTTCCTCAGTAAAAGTCAACTGAACTTTGACCAGCCATAACTTTCACATACTTCATCACCAAGTCTCCATCCAAAGCTCATTTTGAAGGAAATTGAATTCTCTACAACTTTGATCTTGCAAGTTAATCCCAAAAATTCTTCATTTGGAAGATATGAGCTAGGACATTATAGGTCATTTCAAAAGTCAACAAAAAGTCAACAACTTCAAAAGGGCATAACTTGAGATTGGTAAATGATATGGACTTGAAACCAATGGGGTTGTTTAGAGGACTCTTCAAGCTTTCCAAAATGTCCAAGAACACCCTCATACCTTTAAAATTGAGGGAGATGTGCCCTTGCAAAGTTGGGAAATTTTGTGATGGTTTATGATGAAAATGGGGGCCTAGAACCAATTCCTTCCAAATGGGCTTGCTAAATTGTGATCCAATCCATATCATATCATCATGCACGACCCAAATGACCAAAATTCAGAATTTTTATTATTTTATTTTTATTTATTTTTGATTTAATTCATAAAAATCATTTTAAATAAATATAAAATATGAAAATATATTATTAAAGGGAGATTTGGTTTCTAGAATATTTTAAATATTGATTGGAGTTAAAAAAGAAGGAAATCATGAGATTGGTACAAAAATAGTAAGCTTTCATGAGCAAATATTTGAATTTCAAAGTACAATCTTTTTCAATCTTCAAATATCCAAACTTCCACACAACCAATGAATTTTTCTGACCTAAATGATTCACATATAAGTACTGATCACAACCCTAGCCCTCATTCACGAATTGGCAGCCTAAAAGTGTAAGTTTCAAAACTCAAAAATCCTCCACAAACTCATATTCGGATTTGGAGATTCAGGGCACTAGAAGGTAAAATAAGAACATGGAGATGTTCTTTAGACATCACTGAAGCTAAACCAATACTCATTTGCATCAAGAACTCCCTCATTGGCATAATCCGATTCAAATTGTTCATGATATTTCAATTTTTCGATTCTGTTTATTTGTGCATTATAAATGAATTCTAACCTCATATTGTTGATTGTGATGATGTATAGAGTGATTCTGGGCTGGGAAAGTGAAGCTTCATGACCTAAACTACACGCGGCCATAGTTAGGGTTTAGAGTTCAAAAATGGGGTTATTTGATTTACTTAATATAAATGAATTCCATGGACATAATTGAACTGTACAGGTTGTAAGGAACTCAAAGGTGTCCTTGATTTGGCAAAATGATGTTGTTTGATGGTAGTTCAAAAAACACAGGGTGCGTGTGCATGAAAATTCGCAGGTGAATTTGTATGTGAAATCGCAGGTAAATTCGAAGGGTACAAGGAAGAAGATGACCTATTCCCGCGCGTGATTTGAATTCAAATTATTTGTATTATATTTTATTGATTGTTTGCTGTTTAAAGTCACACAACTTGTGTTGTCCCAGTGGATGGAGGGAGCGTATGCAGTGGCTTGGTCTGGGGTTCGATTCCCCGTTTGTTGCATTTTGCTTGTTTATTTTGTTTATTTCACAGGTTTAACATATAACCAATTATAGTCATCATATAATCAGATGGGCTCTTCCAGCCGGGTGGTGATGTGCGCGTGTGAATGTCCAAAGGTCCTGGGTTCAATCCTCCCCCAGGCCTTTTTATTTCTTTTATTTTCCAGGTTTTTGTGACAAAGATCAAAACAATTTAAACCTCCTTCATTGTTGCCTGCGCATGTGGTAGCCTGATGGTGTTCCTTCTTGCTGAAAACCAAGCTGACCTGGGTTCAAACCCCAGTCAGGTAAGTTTTCACATTTTTTTTTCTTTTATTTGTTTTAAGTATTATATTATTAAATTAAATCTTATGTATATGCTTTCTAAATAATAAATAATAATAATAAAGCATGGTTAATATTTTCTAAAATTCTAAAATATATAAATTTTCTAAAATTATTTTCTTTATCATATGTAAATATAATATATGTATATTATTCAATAATTTTTATAGTTAAATTAGAAAACCCTAAAAAATATTTTTCTAAACAAAAGCCCTAATTTTGTGAAAACCTAATTTTATTTTCTTAATTATTTTTACTTTCTAATTCTTTACATAATTATAATATATATTTATTTAGTATAATTTTTGTAAATATAATAATTAATAAAAATTAAATTTTGTAAACATGATTAATTTTTGTGAATATGATACTTAAAATTTATTTTCTTCATATAATGTGTAAATATTGTTTTTTTTTAAAATAATTGTTGATATATATTTAGAAATAATTAAATTTTGTAAATGATTAAAATTTATAATTATATTATGTTTAAATTTTTTTTATTATAGTAATTATTTAATTATTCATGTTTCTAAATAAATGCTTATATATTAAAATCCTATTTTGTGTTTATTATTCTAATCATGTCATTATAATATTTTTCTATTTATTTCTATTTATTTTAATTATTGTTGCTAACCATATTATTATTTATTATTTTTGTTTATTATTATCTTATATTTTTACTATTATTTCTCTAACCTTGTTTATTTTTCTAATTATTATTATTTCACTAAATTTAGTTATTTTATTTTTACTAACCCTATTTTTTAATTCTCATTGTTACTAACCCCTATTTATTTATTTACTGCTTATTTATTATTTTTGCTTTTATATTTATATTTTGCTATTTATTTATTATTATTATAATCATGTAATTGCTTCTTGGTGTAATTTTGTAAATATTTAAATATTTAACTTTTATGTTATGGTTAGTAATTTAGGGAGTGCAAAACATGTATTCTATTAAAAATAAATTTAGCTCATTTTAATTAAAGATAATTAATATTAAACACTCACACACGTAAGTCGATTTTTAATCGCCATCCTACACTTTCTAAGGCTATCCCTCAATGTTGCCTACTAATAAGGTCAAGTGGGGTGTAAAAAGCAAGTCCCTTAAAAAGAAAAATCATCAAGTCCCTAATGGTTGCCTTTAAAAATCAAGTCCCTTCGAATAATGATGATAGTCCCTCCTATATGCTTAATACACCCCACAGTTGCCTTCATAAAAACAGATGTCCCTCACATGTCCCTTACATCCAAGGTAATGACTACCTACTCCTTAATAGTAGGGATAGTCTTACCAATTAAAGGATAAAGAACAAGAAAGACTTAAAACTTAGGGTAGGTTCCTCTTATGTACTTGCTCACTATTCAAACTTTTCAAACACTTAACAAATTTCAAACAAATTTTCAAAAACAAGTTTTTACGCATCCGTACATGGATCATTATCAACTATTATGAAAAATTTTCTATTCACACACTACACTTTCAAAAACAATTCAAAAGTGAGCTAAGTAGCTAAGAGCCCATGGATAACCATGGATGTAAAGGGTGCTAACACCTTCCCTTTACATAACCTACCCCCCGGACCCGAAAATATCTCTTAAGGTCTTTCCTGTTCTTTTATACCCTTTCCTTTTGGATAAAATAAAAGTCGGTGGCGACTCTTTCTATCCGCAACATAACCTAAAGTCAGTTCTCCCACCGTGTTACAGGATCACAAAGGGGGCAGACTTTTACCAATTTGCGAAGACCCATGTGACTATGCCTCCACTTGTTGTAATTCCCAAGATCTGATCCATGGGCCTGTGCCACACCAGTTATTCTTACTCACCAAAGGCCTTACAAATACGGTTCCCGCGAAACATTCCAGTCAATTGGAGTCTCATTGATGTTTAAGCGTCACTAAAATTTCAAAGTAGTTTTGAGTTCATTTTGAATATTTAATAGGCCGTGGGCTAACTTGTTGCAAGTTTGGTTTCTGTGTTTCTTTGTTTTCAAACCTAAGGATGATGGCTTGTTGGAATTGATCCTTTGGCTTTAAAAAGGGGAAGGAGGAAAGGAATTTCATGGTATCATATTGGATTCAGATTCAAAAGTCATTTCATGGGCCTTTTGTGGTGTTATGTGTGATTGGGAGTACGTTGGATTTGGATTAAGTTGGATTTGGATGCACATATGTTTGGAGTTATGGTTCATTTTATGTTGCCATGTGTTACTCAAGGTGCATTGTTTTCAAGCATGTTAATGTTGATATTGTCCAAGTTTTGCAAGATATTGAAATCTTGATTTGTTGCATTGTCAAAATAAATGAAAATGAAAAAAAACCAAAGACAACAAGATTGAAGGAGCACCTCTACATCCTTACTTTTAGGTTTCATCGCATATGCCTGGTTCCTTCTTGATTTGCGGTTATCACATGATCTCTTAAAAGATGCGTTTCTATTTTTCCTCATACAACATACTAAGCTGAAGTGCTTGTGTTTCGAGTGGAACAAAACGTGAAAGTATGCTTTAGAGTTGTTGTTTGGTAAAGATATGATAATATGGTTAAAAGAGACCGCTTCAAAACCATGTGATAAAATGTCATCACATTGTAGTCTTCAAAATCAAAAGCACCAAGTTCCCATGCTATTGAATTCTAGTTCTACAAATTTACAGAAGAGAAAATATGGCAATACAATCAACTCATGAATCAAACATTCTTAAATCCAAGCGGATTCTCAACTCTCAAGATGAGATGTTACAAAATGGAATGCATAATGGATCTTTTCCACTGCCTCCTAACAAAAAGTAAAGATAAGTAACATGTGTTCTTCCTCTTCACACGATAAACATCCTCCTGTAGCGATTTCTGAGTCAAACAAAGACTTCAAATACAAGCAGTTACTACTCACTTTGTAACAGGTTCTCAGAAGAGATGTGTACAGGTTGGATCATGAGGCTGCTAGAGTCCTTCAAGGCTACAATTTGCAAGTGCATTATGCGAAGGAATTGAATATGAATAAGTGTCGCATCATCACACCGCATACAGGCCCGGGCCGGCTCCGTCATGTGCACATCACAAATGTTCCTGCAGCACAATACAGCAATTGATTCAATAGAAAACTGAATATGTTAATCAAACATATACAAAAAAGAGAGAAAAGCGCAAAGTCCTATGGTTACTAATGGTTGGAGTGATGATAAAAATACTGATGACTGATGCATAATTGACAACATGGATCATCTACTAGCATGAGAGGCAACATGGCACCAGGGTCATTCGCTGGCACAAACTGCCTGTTCTTGCCTCTATCTTCTACGGCCTGAAAGGACATCATCGCATGCCCTGTTGCGCTCTTACTGCCAAGTCCTACGTGCAACCTGCGGAGCAGCTCTTTCAGTCATTACAGAAGCACAACAAATGATGAAGAAATACTTTTTGAGGCTTAATACCTTAAGTGATGGGCTGCATCAGTTGGTCTCTATTAATGAGGAGTTGGAAGCTTCCCAAAGTTTAGGAGAACGACAAACACAAAATGCCGACGCTGCCAAGCATGATGCTGAAGCCGTTCGAAGCCTCAATGAAAGAAGTGAAGGTGACAAATCTGAAGAGTCAGAGGCTGCTCAGAATCTTGATCGAAACCTGTCCCAAAAGTCACAAACTCCTGAAGTTGATGTCAATGCAACTGAGGAGCATAGTCATGTTGAAACCAAACTCATGGATAGCAAAACAAAAGAGAATAAGAATGTCAGAACAATGTTTGAATGATATTACAATGATTCATACCAAGGATGTGTATTCAAAAGGAAGTTAAGCAAATACAAAAGCAAGGGATTATAGGTTACTTGCCTTTCAAGTTTGTTCAATTCTTTCTCCCAAGATTCCCCGCCAGAACTGCTTCTGTTGGTTCAGCTGATTCTTCGAAAAAACCTCAACAAAAAAAAACGACAGTACTAGAAGCCACTTGAACGATAACAAATTAAGCCAATCAGTGTTTTCTTTGCCTGAATCTAAGTTAGAGAATGTTGCCGGCAAGTCATGCTCTAAGCCATCTTACAAACTGCTTCCAAAAATCATCCCAAGTCTTGATGCATTGTAAAGATTCTTGTTACATGAAGACTGAATAGTTTAGTCTGAAAGGCTTCCGCAGAAAACATGGCAAGGAGGCTTTACATTAACTGGGCTGTCAAGAGAGCTACCCGATCTCTACAGGTTCTATGGCCCAGATCCAGGACAAACATATTTGGTTCCAATTCTGGCTCTTCCAACAAGTGATGTTGACCTTGTGGTTTGTCTACCTCCAGTGAGGAACTTGGAACCTATTAAAGAAGCTGGAATATTAGAAGGTCGTAATGGTATTAAAGAAACATGTTTTCAGCATGCATCTAAGTATCTTACCAATCAAGAATGGGTGAAGAATGATTCTCTAAAGATAGTAGAAAATACTGCTATACCTGTTATTATGCTCATGGTGGAAGTACCCCAGGATGTTATCACTTCAGCAGCTCCTGCATTAAATTCATTAAAAGAAGAGCCAACAGTTCACAGTGATAAACCACATACTTCATTTGATAAATTGGAAAGTAAACAACTTTTTGCCATTCATCTCCCCTCCATCAGAATCGTCTGGATCATATTATGCAAGACATAGTGACTTGCCTCCCTTGTCAACTGCAAAATCTATCTCGCCTCCATCAGAACCATCTGCATCGTTTACAAGATCACAATATCATTGCAAAGTTTTTTAGCAAGACTCAGAAACGTCTCAGATTGAATCTCATGGGTCACAGACCTGAAAATGTTAGATCATTAGGGGACGATGACGCGGATGGTGGCAGGAGTGACACAGATATTGCATACAGGTTCAGCCAACGGCTCTGGTACGTCAGGTACTAAAACTGGCGTGGACCAGCCTGCAGCTGATGAGAGCATGTGTTGTGATGAATCCAATCCTGTAAGAGTCAGCAACATGTCAGCTGACTTAGATGAATCAGAGGAAACAAAGGGGAAAGTAGATCACGAAGATGTAAATATGAATTCTAATGTATGTGTGATTGGGGGTGAGTCTAACCTGGACACTGATGGTAATGTAGGTGTCTTGTATGATTCTGACAGGCCTGGCTCCGAGCGGGCTCAAGATGAACAAGGCTTCAGTCGAATTGTTCCAATTGTATGATGATCATAGAAAGAAAGGAGTGCATATTCCCACAGAAAAAGAGTTTTGTGGCTATTATGCACTTCTTAAACTGGATAAGCACCCTGGTTATAAAGTTGAACCTGCAGAGCTCTCCCTTGATCTTGCTAAGATGACTCCAGAGATAAGGCAGGCACCAGAAGTTCTATTTGCCTGTAATGTAGCAAGAGCTTGCAGAATGGGTAATTTTATTGCCTTCTTTCGGCTAGCAAGAAAGGTAACTTATCTTCAAGCATGTCTAATGCATGCTCACTTTGCAAAGTTGCGTACCCAAGCGCTTGCTTCTCCACATTCTGGTGTACAGAATAACCAAGGTCTTCCTGTTGCTCATGTTGCTAATTGGCTTGCTATGGAGGGTGAGGACATAGAGGGTCTTTTGGAGTATCATGGGTTCTTGATAAAAGCATTTGGAGAACCATACATGGTTAAGGAAGGCCTGTTTCTTAATGCTGATACTGAATACCCCACAAAGTGCTCCAAACTTGTCCACAAGAAGAGGTCTGGGAGGATTGTTGAGGATGTTTCACCCTCAACTCATGCTGAATTACTACCTGGCGAGACTATGAAAGCGATTCCGATGACAAAAGCATACAAGGCTTTGAGTGATCGTCGTGTCATCCTCGAAGGAACTCTCTTGAAACCAAACATGGTGAGCCTCATGGAAATCTCCTGAAACGAAATTGCCACAATGGTTAACACATAACAAGCAGTGAAAATGAGTTTACGGCAGTAAAAAAGAGAAACTAATCCAATCCAAGGCCAACTATCTCAGTTCATTTTCAAAGTCAAGAGGCATAAACAGACAAAAAAAAGCCAGAGCAGAAGTGTCAGCAGGATTGCAGGGCAAAGTTTCACAAAATAGAAAAAACAGCTTCTGTTACGAAAAAGAAGAAAGAAGACATAGCCAGAATGAGATTGCTGGAACCCTAATTTTCACTATAAAAAACCAAGATGAATTCATGAATCAACTACTACAATACACACAGCCGCAACTAAAGCCTCAGATACAATTTTTAGAAAACCCTAGAACCCTAATCACAATACGAACCTCAGATTACAGCAAAGTTAACAAAGAAGGAAGATTTTTTTTTCAAGGAACGGGAGGAGCGTATACCTCTTGAATTAGCCTTCGTGACATCCAATTGCGGTATAATCTCTTTACTCCATTTTTGTTGATTGTTTCGCTCTGCTTGTGCGTTGTAGTTATGTGAGCATATCGAATGCAAGAGGTATTAGGGTTCGCGATTTGGGGGAAAGAATACCTTTTGACTGTGTTGTTTAGGTTTGATTTTGATGTAGGTTTGGTTGTTTCGGTTTGTTATGAACGGTAGGGTTTCAAATCTTTGGAGATTGAGGGAGAGCAGAGATTGAGAGACGAGAGGTGATTCGTGAGTGGCCGTTCGCCACTGAGTTCTTTTTTCTTTCCTTTCGTTCGGATGCTGAAGGAAGAATGAGCAAAGGGAGGGGATGGCGTCCCAAACCCTAATTTTCTCCCCCTGTCTTTAGCGCAACCGGGCCGGGTCTGGGTCATTTTGACCCGACCGGCGCCAACCAACACCCAGCCTCCCTGTTGGGCTTTCCTTGTTGGGTTGGATCCCTACCAACTTCTGTTTTTTTTCTTTAGTTTATCAAGTCATTCATAATTAGTTTCCTTTTTTAAAAAAAAACAAAACAAAAAAACATACTTCAATTTCTTTAGCTTTTTGGTCATCTAATATTTCTATTTTCTTTCAACAAAAATAATATTCTAGAAGGTATCCATAGTTAGTTAAGTTGTTTTAATAGTTTGGTTAGTTAAATTAGGGCAATAATTATATAAAAAATATATTAAAAAAAAGAGGTGTCATGTTTTAGGTAGTCATATAAGGTGAAATTGTTCAAGTTAATTTGTTAATTTTTCATTTGAATAATTTCATTTTAATTTAGTTGGTTATCTTTTGCTTATTTTCACTTGCACAATCATTCATATCATCTTGTAACTCTACTTGTATCATGAACATGTTTCTATTTTCGGCTTGCATCCCAATATTAATTTCACTTTCACTTTATTTCTTTCTTTCGTGCTAACTTTTCAGGTGGTAAGTACTCCGAGAAGTGAATTTGCCTTCACTTCTCGCATTCCCTTTTCATCCCCTTTGTGCATTATTGTTACATTTTTTGTATGTGTATCGGAGTGAGCTTGCTCCTCCCTGTTTATTATACCTTCTTTCCTCGAGCAACTTGACTTCTTAAGTGAAGCAAGTTGTCTTGCTTCTCTTCACTTCTTGATCCTTTCATCTGCTTCCTGGTGGTTCTCTTTGAAGATATCTCTTGAAAACCTCACAAACCTTAGGAACAACCAAGCATGATAATGACTAGGGTTTTGATCAGTCTCCCCTCTTAGTTTTACCCTTGTGTCTCTTTGAGTCTTCTCTTCTCACCTCATAATCAGGGACTAAACCCTAAAGGCTTTGAGGCTTTGCGATTAAGCTTATGCCTGCATACTTCTATTAGGATGGAGTGTATAACCTTAATCCTAAGTGTTAAACCCTTAATGTGTTTAACTCCTTTAATCAATCCACTTAATAATCATCAAGACATCACACTTGTAACTTGGGCCTTGCATTAGGGTTCTAATTCTTCCTTAATTGGTTAAGAAGGACTAACCCTAGTGTTAATGGACAAGTCCCCCTCAAACTGTCTTACAAACCCTAAAAATCACTTCATCATCATATCATTAAATAAAATCCACTTAATCAGAGGCTTGTTTTGTCATGAGGTTAATCCTTAATCATGGATTAAGTTGAGGAGCTTTCCTCAGCTTAAACATTCTCATCTATTATCCTTCTATTAGGATGGTGTAATGAGTCTGTTTAATCCCTGATTATGGCTTAATCTCATTACTTAACGCTAAACAAAAACCACAAAAACATCTAAATAATCACAAATAGGTTAATGATCTTAATCCTACATCAAAGGTGATTAAGTGTGAGAAGCTGACTTCACACTTAAGGTATACTCATTACCCCTAATCAGAGGGAAGATGTGATGAGTTTACTAAATCCATTGGTTTAGGCTTAAGCTCATTTACTTATGACAAACCTCTAAAAGCAATAAAAGACTGAAAATACAAAAACAAACAATAATCGCCTCCTCCGGGATTCTTTTCTCATCTCATTCACTCACAAACGAGAACTTGCTTCTTCCGTCTAATGCAAGACAGTTTGCACCTGAGCCAGACAGGTCATACACTTGAGCATAGACAGACAAGTGAGCAGTTCACAAGTCAATTCACCTTTCAGTCTCTTTGGGTCGAACTACGATGTTCTGACTTCCTCATTGCACGAGAGGATACGTAGGTGTAATACCTCAAAATTTGCCCTCTCATTTCCTCAACATTTTGCATAGCATTTTGCATATATGGATTCATAAAATAACCAAAAAACATTGCATCATATATAGCATAGCCGAGGCGTGGGTATGTGATCAATGATCGGAGCAACTGAAAGTTATGAAGAGGCTACCGAAGGGCCACAAAGCTTCTCAACCTTGTGCAAAGGGTTCACAATATCCCACAAGTCTTCACTTGAAGCTACAAGTCATGGAAAGTTTTGGTTTGATTGAAGGAGGCAAGCAGTGCAATACTTCTCGAGGGAAAGAGCCGAATTAGGGTTTCATTTCTACAGGGCTTCTACATAAATTTTTGAGTCGAAGTGGATTTCTTTGACTTATATACGATGTCAAGTGCCTAGGGTTCAAATCTCGTCCACAAATTCATTTTGGAAGGGGTTCGACTGGCCGGACGACGGAAAATCGAGGAATTGGAGAAAAGGCAATCGGGCTAGGTAAAAAGGGTCGACTCCGGACTTTTAAGATCGAGATCGTGAAATTAGGGTTACAATGATCCTATGGTTCAAACTTGATCAAGAAATGATGGAGGAATCATTGAAAAACCAAAGAAAAATCATTTGAAAGGTAGTTAGTTTCACCATTTCCCTCCACCTTTCATTCCACTTTCTTTCCACACTTCCTTTCATTCTTTCCATCTCATTTTTCCACTTCAATTCCACTCCATTTCCCTTGGAAACTTCCACCACCTTCCACCATCTTCTAGAGTGTTCCAAGGAATATTCCAAGGAATATTCCAAGGAATATTCCCTTTTCCAACCCTAACCCTAACTAACTTCCAAACCTAATTTTGGATCCCAAACCTAATTTTTGGGCCCCAAACCCAAACCTAGCTCCTAGCCTAATCTCTATATAACCATTAATCACTTCCTTGAGAGGGGTTCCCACAATTCCAAATTTTTCACTTCTTCCATAATCACTTTTTCTCTCTCACTTTTCCTCCATTTTTTCCCTCCTTTCACCAAAGCTTCTTTGAATAAGCTCTTCAAGTTTCACATTGAAACTTGAAGATCTTGAAGCTTAAGCCTCCAACCTCCATTAATTGTGGATCGTAGAAGAAGAAGCTAGTGATTTTGTTGAAGATTTCGGCTTATCGGAAGTGTGCAAAGATTCAAGCATCAAGAACGCATTTATTTTGCGGTTTCTCGGTTTTCACGGTTTTCTCTTCGATCGAGCTCCGATTATTGCAACAATTACCGAAGCACTCCTCCGCTTCGTAGGTTGGTGATCTTAATCACTTCTTCTTTAAGTTATTCTCTTCATCTCGCCACTTTTGGCATTCTTTAAGTTGTTTTTTCGCTTTGTTTGAAATCGTTTCGTTTCGATTATGTTTACTTGTGATTTGTGATTTTTGTTGTCTTAGAAGTTTAAGGTGTTAATAGATATAGGTGCTAGCATGTGTAAATAAGCTCAAAATAAGTAGAAATTAGTGTTAGCATGTTCCTAGGTATGTTAGGGATCGTTGGAAGTGAGTTTGTGGCCAAAAGCACTTATTTCAAAGTTTTTTTCACTTTCTGTTCAGTGTTAACCGGTTAACGCATGGGGTTAACCGGTTAACACGTGCGTTTTGCCACAAGATGCTTCTGTTTTGGGTCTGTTAACCGGTTAACCTATATGGTTAACCGGTTAACGCTGTCGAATTTTGGATTTTTGGTTTATTTGATTGCTCATTCCTAATTTCTAGTGCCTCTAATGTTCATGTATGTTTAGGTAGTGATTTTAGGGAATTTTTGGATCCATTTCCAGTAGCTAGTTCCCCCATTTCGAGTCGTTTCGACACGATTCCGTTCATGTTGCGTTTTATGCATTTTTGTTTCTCTTTGTGCATGCCTTGATTTCTTGCATGTTGTTATCATGTTTGTGCATTATTTGACACATAATAATCACTTTGCATTCTGGTTTTTATATGTTTGCATTGCATTAAATCATTTCATGATTGATGTATGTTGCATTTTGCATAATCATATGTATGTGCATTTGATTGCATTTTGTTGCATAGTTTATCACATCACCCATATCAATTCAATTCTGAATTTTGCATTGAGTTTAGTATGTTTGTTGAGCTATCATATTGCATGTTCATAATCAATAATCACCATGTTCAAGTGCCATGTTCATATGCATGTTTAGGTGCTACTTTGTGCATTTATTTGTTGCATAATTAACCATGTGGTGTATTCTTGCATGATCATCAAAAATGTTCATGTTCTTGCATTTTTATGTGATGATCCATGTTTAAACGCATGTTTGTGATGTGTTTGGTGCATTTTTAATTGAGTTTATGCATAAAAAAATGAAAATAAGCAATTCTGGATTTTGCATGTCATAGCTGTTTTTTGCATAAGTGCTGTAAAATGTATGTTGTTTGTTATGTGTGCATGCTGCATTTGACTTTTTGCACCTACTTTTTCATGCTGCATGCTGGCTGTAAAAAGCTGAGTTGTGTCATGCATTGTTTTCATGGCTGTTTGTGTAATAGGGGCTGTAATAGGTGCTGTATTTTCGGTTTTAGCATTTTTCTAGTTCCTTTAGGATTAAGATTGGGTCTAGTTTAGGTCCAAGTTTAATTAGGATTTAATTAATGTGTGTTTGCCTTATTCTTTTAATAAAAATATGCATTAACACTTGTTTTGTAGTGGGGAAGATTGAGGTAAGTTTACTTCACTTTATCCTTTATTTTTTATGCATTTTCTTTTAGGCTTGTTAATTCATTTTTCCTTCCATATTTGTGATTGGTAGGATTCCCCATTGTTAGGACCAACTTATCTTCCTTAGGAAGTAAGTTGCATCCTTTTTCTTTTTTCTTTTCCTTTTTCCATTAGGAATAGAAAACCTCACTAACCATTAGGATCTCCCTTTGTAAATACATCAATAAAATTAGGGTGTGTCTTAGTTTCCCTTAGATTTTCCCTTTTCCAACTTGAGTCATTCTCTTTCTCATCTCAAAAGAAAAACAATAAAACACTTAATGAAAAACCGAACAATCTTGTACGACACGAGACTTTGTTGTGGAGTGTTTATACGCGTCCTGTTTCGGGGCGAGGTGTAAATACTTCCCTCGATGGATAGGTCTTAGTACAAGACAGTTCACAAACAAATTCAAAACACTTCTTTTTAAAAAGACAAAAACAAACAATAACCGACTATCCTGCGGGAACTTCTCTTCTCATCTCATTCATTCACAACGCGAACTCGCGACGACTTGTCTCGCATGCAAGACGGTTAACGCACTCGTACCAGACGAGCCTGCAACACCTGAGCATAGACATACGCAGTTCCAGCTGTAAAAAATACAAACAAATAGTTCCCGCCTAGGTTAGGCGAACTACGTCGACTCTGATCCTCATTATCCCGATGAGGTACGTAGGCAGCGGGGTAGGGCCCGTTCGAGCGCATTCTTTATTTTCCCTACATTTCCCCTTTTTCCATTCTCTTTTTCTTATTTCAGTTCATTTCTCATTTTTCATTCCTATTCCAGTAGCGGTTTTATTCAGCAGCATTCGTATTTTTCTCACCCTTTGAAACAAAGCAAGCAAGCGTGGATCCCGTCGGGTACGACGGACGATCTGGGGTGCTAATACCTTCCCAGATCGTAACCGACTCCCGAACCCCGATCTTTGGTTCGCAAGGCCTTGTCCTTTCCTTCTTCCTCAGGTTTGTGCAACATTACCTTTCCCATTCTTTCGGGATAAAAATGTCTGGCTGGCGACTCTAACCTTTCCGCGCCACTTTCGCGTTTGTACTAGGATGAAAATCCCGGGAGCGACAGCTGGCGACTCTGCTGGGGACTAACCTGATTCTTCCGGTTTCCTTTGTAGAGTCAATCCTAGCGCCTGTTTGGTTTTGTTCTTTGGGTGTATATGTGTTTGTTGCTGAGTGCTTTAGTTTAGCTTTACTGTTTTCATTTACAGTTTTATTTTACAGCTTTACTTTATCGCATTTATTTATCGCTTTCAGTATTTTATTTTCCATGCATCATATTA
The DNA here is from genome assembly GCA_963966055.1 of Lathyrus aphaca. Taxonomy (NCBI): domain Eukaryota; kingdom Viridiplantae; phylum Streptophyta; class Magnoliopsida; order Fabales; family Fabaceae; genus Lathyrus; species Lathyrus aphaca. The sequence goes on from OZ014522.1 coordinate 481,441,076, forward strand.
TACTGGACTGTCTGGCTGTGCTGGTTTTCATTTTTTTCTGTGGGTGGGAGTTACTGTGAGATAAGCCAAATACCCGGCTTAAGTGCACCATAGGATTAGCGTGGACATGTTGTGCTCGCATGGTTACATGATGAGTGGTGATGTGTTCCACACCCAGGTTGCGACTGTCTCGGGACTATTCTGTGTGGGGGTTCTTCCCCACTTCAGGGTACAACCTTGATAGTTATGTGCAGCTGGGGACCGATCATTGAGAACCTTAATGGAAACAACCCTCTCCAGTGATGACAGTGGCAGACCACATTTGTTGGCAAACCCACTCGCATCCGAGGGTCCATTGGGAACTCACATAGGATGGCCTGGTTCTCTCATAGGAATTCAGTTAAAGCAAACTGTTCGTATGACGATAGTATTGTACCCTTCGGGATGAATGTACTATTGTTTCTCGATTCAGTGCTTGAAGCTGGAAACTTGTGAGGGATGCTTGTTTTTCCGGACTCAACTGAGACCTCCCTGAGTAGTACATAATGCCAAACCGATTCCCTGATTTGGTCATGAGCCATTTCTCGGAAATGGTGAACGTATTATTGCTATTCGGCTTTGAGAGTCCGTGATGTTGACCCGAGTAGCACACCCGTGAGATTGGGAGGGGTTTACAGGTTTGCAGGAACCCTGGTACCTTCAGCATACCCACTTTGCCTTTGGTTCAGTTTTGTGACCTGGATTTCTGTTCTTAAGTTATGGACCCCGGATCAGAGGGATGATTATTGTGATATCCGGATTTCGAGACCGTGCACCGACACCTGATTATATGATTGGCACATCACAGACACTTCACTGATCACATGCCTTGTCTTGCATAAGCATCATATCATCATTAATCATTTGTGTTTCTTTTATTCTCAGGGTCTACATTTATTCCCGGTTCCTGGCCATATTATTGCTTCAGAATGGAAGACGTCAAAAAGAGAACTGTGCACTACAAATTCTTCGATACTAAGATGGACCTGATCAACCAATTGGTGTCTCTGATTACCCCGGGTCATTTGAGCTACTTCAAGGAAACGTATGGAGATATTCTGGATCTGGTATTCAACTTGGATAATTCTCAGAGGAGCGCCATTCACACTTTGTTGCAGTTTTATGATCCACGGCTTAGGTGCTTCACATTTCATGACTTTCAGTTGGGCCCTTTGCTGGAAGAATATGCTGAGATTATGGGAGTTTCAATCAAGGATCAGCTTCCTTTTAACTCGGAGATGACAAGACCAACTCACGATGATATTGCTAAGGCTCTTTATTTGAGCCCGTCAGAGGTGTCTTCTAATCTGGTTTCCACCAAAGCAGGAGTACTTGGTTTTTCCTTAGAGTTTCTGGTCAAGAGAGCTGAAGAACGTGCCGTGGAGAAGCAGTGGGATTCAGTTTGTGCTATCTTGGCGTTATCTGTGTATGGGATAGTTTTATTTGCTGACATGGACAAGTTTGTGGACATGAATGCCATTCATTTGTTTGTGTTGAAGAATCCGGTGCCCACTCTCTTGGGTGATTTGTATTATTCTGTGCATTACAAGAATGAGAAGAGGCGAGGAGGTCTTGTTAAATGTTGTGCTCCTTTATTCTACAAATGGGTTATGAGACACTTGCCTACTACTGAGAGCTTTGTGGATCCTAATTCTACTTGGGCTCAGAAACTGAGTACTTTGTCTGCTGGAAATATCAGGTGGTTTACTTTGAAGTTGAAGGGAAAGAATTTCATTACTAGTTGTGGTAATTACCCTAATGTGCCTTTGTTAGGAGTATCAGGATGTATTAACTACAATCCCATCCTATTAAGAAGACAGTTAGGGTATGCGCTCAAGGAGGTTCCTGATGAGTCTGAATTGTTTCAAACCTTCTATTTTCCGGTGAAAGACAATCTTCCTTTGGTTCAAAAAGCTGCAGGGTCCTGGAAGAGGATTAAGAGGAAGGGTATAGCATGTCTGGGCAAGAGCAACAATCGAATGTTTCCTGAATTTGAAGCCTGGATAAAGAATGAGGTTCAAGTGGCTCCAGTTCCTTTTTCTGTGCCAACTCCGCCACCTGCTACGGTACCTTTGGAGGAATATCAGAAGTTAGAGGCTTTGGTTAAGCAACTGAGGGTTGAAAATCAAGAGGCTCTTAATTCTTGTCAAGCGCTGATGATCCAGAACCGTCAATTGAAAGATAGAGCTGAGCAAGCCGAGGGAATATTCCGTCTTAAGCAGAAGGATTTTGAAGATAGAGAGCTCTACTTCCGAAAGAAAGGTTTAGCCGAGACTCACAAGACGGCCCAGCGCCGAAAAGAGAAGAAGGATCTTAGTGAAGCCAATGAAGCTGTTACTTTATGGCAGGAGAAATGGGACGAGAATCTGAAGCAACAAAAAGAGTTGGACGCCAAGTACAAACAGGAAGTCAAAAGTCTTCAGGATTCTTTAGATGGGCAGAAAGAACTTCTCAGGAAAGCTTATTATCAAGAGGAAGATCGTATCCGGCGCGTAACAGAAAGTCAGCAGGCACTGAGGGAAGCTCAAAAGGAGATTGAAGACTTGAAGTTGAAAGCTGAAGTGAAAAGGTCGAAGGCCGAGTCTAGCCAAAGCAAGGGGAATGAAGCAGCATTTCTACAGTAGATCGAGGGGTTGCACGCTTCTTCTGATACGAGGGACCTCCTCATTCAGAAGCTTATCCAGGAGCCTAGTCATCCAGATGTGGTTCAACTGTTCCAGAGCGTCAAAAGCCTTAGCTGGAGATTGAAAGATATAGAGTTCCCTAGTGTGTAATTTCATATTGTTGTACTTGGATTACCCACAGGCTTGTTGTGGGATTCCTTATATGTGATGTACTTTTGTTATTGTGATTGGCACCCTTCGGGGACTTTGTATTTTCAAACTCCAGTTTATATGATTGATTTGTTCCGGATTTCTTGTTCGTTATTTGCACTGACACGGGGTAATGAGCACCAGTTTTGCACAGCCGTCATTATGTCTGAATACTACTTGGGTCTTCTTCCCAATTCTTATCTTCTTAATGCCAGGACCGGACACAGTAAAATACTCGGGAATAAAAGGAACACATTGCATTGCATACACATCATTTGCATTTTGTCTTTGTCTTTGCAGGTTTTTCTTCGAGATGTCTAATTTATTTGTGTTCATCAGGCAAAGATTGCGAGGGCCGCCAAGACCCGGTACATTCGACAAAATATTCCTCATCGGTACGCGACCCGCAGTAATCAAAGAACAGCAATGGACGCCATGCAGACAGAACTCAACGATGTCCGTACCAAGATGGCAGAATTTGTGACTCTGATGCAAGGGATGGCCCAGGGGCAGCAGGAGCTGAGAAATGCAATTCAAGGGTTAACTCCTCCTAACACTAATGCTCAGGCAGCTACTTCCGGTGGACTAGGGGCTCCTCCCAATACTAACAACGGTACAGGTGGACCTCATGTTCCAGATCCAGCTATGGCTACGTATGTTCCTGTGTAGGATAGGCAAGAAGACCAATTCCAGTACTTCAACAATGATATGGGTTTCGGCGGTGACGGAAATCTCAACGACTTCTTGGTGCTTGCAGAGAAGGTCAAGGCCTTAGAGTGCAAAGATACTTTGGGAATTGACGTGTCAGATATGGGTTTAGTACCTGGGGTGGTCATTCCACACAAGTTCAGGCCACCAGCATTTGATAAATACAACGGCAACTCTTGCCCGAAAACTCACCTACAGGCTTTCTACAGGAAGATTGCGGCTCACACGCGAGATGAGAAGCTATGGATGTACTATTTCCAGGATAGCCTTTCTGGAGGATCCTTGGAGTGGTACATGAAGTTGGAAAGAAGTTCTATCAGAAGCTGGAAGGATTTGGGAGAGGCCTTCCTCAGACAATATCAATACAACATTGACATGGCACCTAGCCGTACTCAGCTTCAAAGCTTGACACAGAGGAGCTCGGAGAGCTTCAAAGACTATGCACAGAGGTGGCGTGAGGTGGCCGCCCGAGTGCAACCACCTTTACTGGAAAGAGAGATGGTCGATCTTTTCCTGAATACCCTCCCAGGGCATTTCATGGAAAGGTTGGCTGGTTGTTCCTCAAGTGGTTTTTCGGACATTATTCTGACTGGAGAAAGAATTGAAAGCTGGCTCAAGCAGGGGAAAATTCAAAATGGAAGCGCTTCAGCGTCTGGTATCAAGAAACCCTTTGTGAAAAGGAGGGAAGGAGAAACAGGAGCAGTATACGCGCAGAGGGGAATGGTTCACCAAGGATATTGTCAACAAGTGGCCCCCGTCACTATTTCAACTCCTCCAGTTCAACAACAGGTCCAGCCTCCACAGCCGCAACGCTCACAGGGGTATCAGCCAAGGCCCCCTCGTCCGTACTACTCCCAGAGGGTGAAGGATAGACATATTGAAGCTCCACCAATGTCTTACTCCCAACTATTGAAGAATCTCCTGCAGCTTCAAATGATTCAGCTCCGTACCTTGCAACCTCCGAGGCCAGGCCAAATTCCTGAAGGTTATGATTCGAATGCTAGATGCGAGTTTCATTCTGGAGCTCCCGGCCATAGTACTGAGAATTGTAAAGCGTTGAAGCATGTTGTGCAGGACTTGTTGGATTCTAAAGCGATCAATTTCGCTCCCTCTCCTAATGTGCTGGAAAATCCCATGCCTCATCACAGGGGCACGGTTGGTGCAATTGGTGAAGGGGAGAAATTGAATCTGGTGGATGATGTAGACGACTTGAAGACTTCATTGGTTGCTATCAAGGTTTGCTTGCTGAAGAAAGGCATTTTCCCCGGATGCAAGGATGATTGTTTAGAATGCACAGAAGCTACCAACGGTTGTAAACGATTGAAGGCTGGAATTCAAGGTATGATTGATGAAGGAGTGCTGCAATTTGACAAGATTGTGAAAGAAAGTGAAGTATCTACAGTAACTATCTTTTATGATCCATCCCAAGTTCCTTCGCGTGCTAGAGTGGCACCAATAACTATTACTACTGCTGGACCCATAATGTACCAAAGTGACAGAGCAGTTCCTTGGCATTACGGTGGTGAAGTGTATTACAATGGCCGGAGGCAAGAATTGGCCACGACTAGTATAACCCCAGCTCAAGTAGAGAATGTTGGAGTAGGGGGTTTTACTCGAAGTGGAAGATTGTTTGCGCCTGAAGCATTGAGAAACAATGTGATACCACCTAGAGATACTGCTGAAGCCCAAGCAAGAGCCAGAGGGAAGCTACCTGTAGTTGCCGATGATCCAACTCCATCAGCTGATCCAGATCTCACCTTTGATAAAGAAGCCGAAGAATTCTTGAGGATCATCAAGAAGAGTGACTATAAGATTGTAGATCATTTGCAGCAGACGCCATCAAAGATTTCCATCTTGTCATTGCTCATGTGTTCGGACTCCCACAGGAGGGCCCTTTTAAATATTCTGAACAAGGCATACGTGCCTCAGGATATTTCTGTGAATCAGTTAGAAACAGTGGTGTCCAGCGTTAATGCCAGTCATGGATTGGGTTTCACAGATTTGGACTTAACTTCTGATGGGCGTGCTCACAATCGGGCATTGCATATCTCTCTTGAATGTAAAGGTGCGGTACTCTCCCACGTGCTGGTGGATACTGGTTCATCTCTGAATGTCTTGCCTAAGAAGGCATTGATGAAGCTGGACTATGATGGAGTGGTGCTAAAGCCCAGTGATTTAGTAGTCCGAGCATTTGATGGATCAAGAAGATCGGTATTTGGAGAGGTGGAGTTACCTATTAAGGTAGGTCCACAAATATTCAATACCACGTTTTACGTGATGGATATCCAGCCGGCATATAGTTGTTTACTTGGAAGGCCCTGGATACACTCGGCAGGAGCAGTTTCTTCTACACTTCATCAAAAATTAAAGTTCGTCTGGGAAGGTCAAGTTGTGACGGTCAGCGGGGAAGAAGATATTTTCGTTAGTCATCTCGCCTCATTCAAATATGTGGAGATGGATGGCGAAATAGTCGAGACCCCTTGTCAAGCTTTTGAGCCTGTGAAGTCCGAGCAAGCATCCGCCGTAGCAACTTCTCCTGAGGTGCCGAAGAAGGGGGTGTCTATAGCTTCCTATAAACAAGCGCGCGAATTGGTGGAATCCGGGATCCGAGAAGGCTGGGGGAGCCCGGTAGAAGTGCCAGAAAAGAAGGACATGTTCGGGATTGGCTATCACCCTAGAAGATCTTCGTCTGAATCTAGTACTAAAGATTGTCAGAGCCCGGTCACTTTCACAAGTGCGGGAATGGTAAACTACGAGAACATCAGTGCTGTACAGGATGACATCGTCGATAGCGATTGTGACTTAGATGAATGGATCAGGCCTGCCGCTCCAGGAACTCAACTTAGCAACTGGACATCGGAAAGGCTTATTTCGGTCACTTCCTTCGAAGAGTAATAATGTTTTGTTTCTATTTTTCCTGTACTAAAGCACTATGTCTTACCCCGGGGCATAGTGTCTCTTTGTAAGGGTTCATTTGTTCATTAACGCAATCATTAATAAAATTGACATTTCACATTCATTCATGTTGTTCTCTGTCTTTCATTTTTTACTTTTGTTTTTCAAAAAGAAAGAAAAGTTTTAAAAATGGCAATGCTTCTCATTTTCTCAAGTTGTTGCTAAAGCCTTGCATGAATCATCATTCATGCAGGTGCTCGTCACCGGATCTTATCAATGACGACCCTGTTATGGCTAAGTATGACTTCGACAATCCAATTTATCAAGCCGATGAGGAAGGTGAAGAGGATTGTGATTTACCCGAAGAATTGGCCAGACTGCTCAAACAGGAGGAGAAGATGATTCAGCCGCATGAGGAAGATGTTGAAGTGATAAACTTGGGTACTGAAGAGGACAAGAAAGAAGTCAAGATCGGAGCTGCATTAGAAGAATCTGTCAAGACTCGTTTAATGGCTATGCTTCGAGAATACGTTGACGTCTTCGCATGGTCCTACCAAGATATGCCTGGTTTAGACACTGACATTGTGGTACACAAGCTACCTCTCAGAGAAGGTTGTCCTCCGGTAAAGCAGAAGTTGAGGCGCACGCGTCCAGACATGGCAATCAAAATAAAAGAAGAAGTGCAAAAACAGTTTGATGCTGGTTTCTTGGCCGTGACTAGTTATCCTCCATGGGTTGCTAATATTGTGCCGGTTCCTAAAAAAGATGGCAAAGTCAGAATGTGTGTGGATTACAGGGATTTGAATAGGGCCAGCCCCAAAGATGATTTCCCTCTACCTCACATAGATGTACTTGTTGATAATACTGCTCAGTTTTCCGTGTTCTCTTTCATGGACGGATTCTCAGGCTATAATCAAATCAAGATGGCTCCCGAGGATATGGAAAAGACAACTTTCATCACTCCTTGGGGCACCTTTTGTTACAAGGTCATGCCGTTTGGTTTAAAGAATGCAGGAGCTACCTACCAACGGGCAATGGTGACGTTGTTTCATGACATGATCCATCATGAGATTGAGGTTTATGTTGATGATATGATAGCAAAGTCCCAGACGGAAGAAGAACACTTGGTCAACCTAGCAAAATTGTTTGACAGGCTTCGAAAGTTCAGACTGAGGTTAAATCCGAATAAATGCACCTTCGGGGTTCGTTCTGGCAAGTTGCTCGGCTTCATTGTTAGTGAACGAGGGATTGAGGTTGATCCGGCCAAAGTGAAAGCAATCCAGGAAATGCCTGAGCCAAAGACTGAAAAGCAAGTGCGTGGCTTCTTGGGGAGACTAAACTACATTGCACGGTTTATTTCTCACCTAATGGCCACGTGCGAGCCCATCTTCAAGCTTCTGAGGAAGAATCAGGCTATTAAATGGAATGAAGACTGTCAGCGGGCCTTCGACCGAATCAAAGAATATTTGTTGGAGCCACCAATTCTTATGCCTCCGGTGCCAGGGAGACCTCTGATTATGTATCTCACTGTGCTGGAAGGATCGATGGGATGTGTACTGGGTCAGCAGGACGAGTCTGGTCGAAAAGAGCACGCCATTTATTACCTTAGCAAAAAGTTTACCGATTGTGAGACACGATACTCACTACTCGAGAAAACTTGCTGCGCTTTGGCATGGGCTGCTCGCCGACTAAGACAGTACATGCTGACACATACTACTCTCTTAATTTCCAAGATGGATCCTGTAAAATACATCTTTGAGAAGCCGGCTTTGACAGGAAGAGTGGCCCGTTGGCAGATGATACTCACGGAGTATGACATACAATACACTTCACAAAAAGCAATAAAGGGGAGTGTGTTGTCAGAATATTTGGCCCAACAACCGATTGACGATTATCAACCCATGAGGTTTGAGTTTCCGGATGAGGACATCATGTTCCTCAAGTCGAAAGACCATGAAGAACCACTTCCGGAGGAGGGGCCTGACCCTGAATCCAGATGGAAGTTGATGTTTGACGGAGCTGTAAACATGAATGGGAGTGGAGTGGGTGCTGTTATTATCTCGCCAGAAGGAGTCCACACGCCTCTCGCTGCTCGGTTGACCTTCGAGTGCACTAATAACGAGGCCGAGTATGAAGCTTGCATCATGGGGATCGAAGAGGCAATAGACTTGCGAGTCAAGAACCTTGAGATCTTCAGAGATTCTGCTTTGGTAGTAAATCAAGTCAATGGCAAATGGCTAGTTCATCAAGCTCGTTTGATTCCTTACCGAGACTATGTCAGGAGGCTGTTAACCTTCTTTACCAAAGTAAAGCTGAGCTATGTTCCTAGAGACGAAAACCAGTTCGCCGATGCTCTCGCGACTTTATCATCCATGATTAAAGTATGCCGAGAGAATTTCGTGCCTCGAATTTCGATCTCTCGTCTTGAAAGACCGGCTTATGTCTTCGCAGTTGGTGATGGGGAAGATGACAAGCCTTGGTACCATGACATCAAACAATTCCTGAAAGCTCAAGAATACCCGGCTGGGGCATCCAGTAAAGATAAGAAAACTCTTAGAAGACTGGCGGGAGGTTTCTTCTTGAATCAGGATGGTGTGTTGTATAAACGGAACTTTGACATGGTGCTGCTCAGGTGTGTCGACAGACACGAGGCAGACCTGTTAATGCAGGAGGTTCATGAAGGCTCCTTTGGTACCCATGCTGGAGGACATGCCATGGCCAAGAAATTATTGAGATCGGGATACTATTGGATTACCATGGAATCTGATTGTTGCAAATACTCCCGTAAATGCCATAAGTGTCAAATTTATGCCGACAAGGTCCATGTGCCTCCGAATCCGTTGAGTGTCATGTCTTCACCGTGGCCATTCGCTATGTGGGGCATCGATATGATTGGAAAGATTGAGCCAACAGCTTCTAATGGGCATCGCTTCATCCTAGTCGCTATTGATTATTTCACGAAGTGGGTTGAAGCAGCTTCCTATGCCAATGTCACTAAACAAGTGGTCGCTCGATTTATTAAACGGGACATCATCTGCCGGTATGGAGTCCCTGAAAGAATCATTACTGATAATGGTTCTAACCTCAACAACAAGATGATGGCTGACTTGTGTCGAAACTTTAAAATAGAACACCATAACTCTTCTCCATATCGTCCGAAGATGAATGGCGCCGTCGAGGCGGCTAATAAAAACATCAAAAAGATTGTGCAGAAGATGGTTGTGACATACAAAGATTGGCACGAGATGTTACCATTCGCGTTGCATGGGTACAGAACCTCAGTACGCACTTCAACTGGGGCAACTCCATTCTCATTGGTGTATGGTATGGAGGCAGTCCTACCAATTGAAGTAGAAATTCCCTCATTGAGGCTGATGATGGACATCAAGCTAGATGAAGCTGAATGGCTCCGATCCAGATATAACCAATTGAGCCTCATTGAAGAGAAGCGTTTAGCAGCTGTATGCCATGGACAGTTGTATCAGCGATGAATGAAGCAAGCTTTTGACAAGAAGGTGCGACCACAGAGGTACATGCCAGGAGATTTAGTGCTGAAAAGGATTCTTCCTCCTCTCAACGATCACAGGGGCAAGTGGACACCCAACTATGAAGGACCGTTCGTGGTTAAAAAGGTTTTCTCAGGCGGAGCCTTAATGTTGACAACCATGGACGGAGAAGACTTTCCATCCCCTGTCAACGCAGACGCAGTAAGAAAATACTTCGTGTAAAAAAGGACCCGCTGGATAAAAACAGAATAAAGATCCAGGCAAAAATGGGCATCCCGGCGAGCCAAAAACAGAATAGAAGGCTCGGGCAAAAGTTAGGGAAATATTGAAAAAATTGTACACCCGCTGAGTTGAAAAGCCACATCGGACAACTCAGGCAAAAAAGGGTATCCCGGTGGATTGAAAACCTGAAAGGGCGATCCACGCAAAAGAGGGATTAACACGAACGACTGCGATCTGCGAGATCCATGACCTACCTACAGTTGAGGCTATCCTAAGGGTTGAAGATCAGTTCACTTACTTTTTCTCAAGAGGCAGAAGAGCGGAGCGTCTTGAAGACATACGAGTCATAACCGGGTTGATACTTGATGAGATTCATTTTTCACATTGCCAATAGGGTAGATTGTTTTTCTTTTAGTTGTTCCCTCATTCCAGGGAACCGCTTCCTTTGTATTGCCTATTCAGGGCCACCTGTCAAAATCAATAAAAATTCAACTTCAGTCAATTGACCATTTTAGCTTTTTGTTTTTACCTTTTCATCTAGCATTGATTGTTTGTGAAAACGTCTATCAAATGGTAACTTGCATTGTGTTATGAACATTTGAAGGCTTTTCTAACTCATGCAGGAGAATAGAAACATTTAATGCAACTCTGAAAGGGTGCCGAGATACCTATACAATGATTCATGCTATGAGCCTGGGGCAAGCAGGTCCCAAACTAATTCTCTATGTTGCAGGTGCTATCGATTGTGTTCATGCAGGTACAGGTACTGGTGTTGCTAACAGAGCTAAAAGATCACTATCCAGGATGGGGCATTCCCATTTGTTTGAGCAGAAACAAATGTCTCCAGGTTGTTTCCAATTATCCCCAGCCATGTGCAAGTTGAAATTTATCCCAGCTAGACAGCAGAGAGTGGGTGCAATCCCCAAGCAGAAGTCTCCGTGCAGACAGGGGCAATTCTTAACAGCGTAAAGAGTATTTTGCCTCCCCAGCAGTTGCTTCCTCAGCAGTGTCATGCCTTTGGTTCCCAGGAAGTCCTCACTTCCCCATCAGAGTTCAAGAAGGGTCCACCTCCAGCAGGGTCTTGGCGCTCCAATCTCAAAGTCCAATTTATTTTTGGCAATGGCGGTTATGCAGAGCCAGTGAATTATTAACGACTATCCCCGCAGAGTTGTTTCCTCCTCATCAGGATGAGCCAGATCAATGCAGTGATCATCGTTTCTTCTCCGCCAAGTTATTTGAGATACCTGCAGTCTCCTTATCGTGAGATCTTTTTGCATTGTCATTCGCATAATCATCATTGCATCTGCATCCTCCAAAGCGTAGCATTTCCATCATCATGGAGCATTACGCCATAAATTCAAACATATGCATGCCAGCATGGGCTAGTTTTGAGGTATATTACATGATACCTGTTATATCTCCCGTCAGATTGAAGTATTCCCCACGGAATGCAATTTCCGTTTCCCAAGGTGGTTATTTCTACCAAGTCTCGTTGTTTTCCCCAGTTGAGTCTTGTTTCAGTACAACAGTCTCATTCTTTCGCGTCTCCGTTTCAGTACAACGGTCGCGTCTCAGGTTATCATTTAAGTACAATGATCCTGTTTGCTTGGGCTCTCGTTTAAGTACAATGATCCCATTCTTTTCGAGTCTCCATTTAAGTACAATGGTCTCGTATTTGAGTCTTGTTTCAGTACAACAGTCTCATTCTTTCGCGTCTCCGTTTCAGTACAACGGTCGCGTCTCAGGTTATCATTTAAGTACAATGATCCTGTTTGCTTGGGCTCTCGTTTAAGTACAACGACCCCATTTCATTCGAGTCTCCATTTAAGTACAATGGTCTCGTATTTGAGTCTTGTTTCAGTACAACAGTCTCATTCTTTCGCGTCTCCGTTTCAGTACAACGGTCGCGTCTCAGGTTATCATTTAAGTACAATGATCCTGTTTGCTTGGGCTCTCGTTTAAGTACAACGATCCCATTCTTTTCGAGTCTCCATTTAAGTACAATGGTCTCGTATTTGAGTCTTGTTTCAGTACAACAGTCTCATTCTTTCGCGTCTCCGTTTCAGTACAACGGTCGCGTCTCAGGTTATCATTTAAGTACAATGATCCTGTTTGCTCGGGCTCTCGTTTAAGTACAACGACCCCATTTCATTCGAGTCTCCATTTAAGTACAATGGTCTCGTATTTGAGTCTTGTTTCAGTACAACAGTCTCATTCTTTCGCGTCTCCGTTTCAGTACAACGGTCGCGTCTCAGGTTATCATTTAAGTACAATGATCCTGTTTGTTCGGGCTCTCGTTTAAGTACAACGATCCCATTTCATTCGGGTTATCATTTAAGTACAATGATCCCGTTTCATCCCGTCTTATCTTCTTTTGAGTTGTCATTCAAGGATGGCATGCTTCCCAGTAAATTTCCACCTGTTTCTATCTTTTCGTTACCTATTCAGAGGTCAAAAACAAAAAATACATAAATAAATAAATGGGCAGAGGGCATTTCCATCATTCTCAGTGTGCAAATTTTCAGGTTTTATTCGAGTATTCAATCACTCCATACCTTGAACGTCTAAAAGCTGTTGCAATTATCCGTTCAGGTTTGCAGTTGATTGAATAGGGGCAGCTGTAATACCTCAAAATTTGCCCTCTCATTTCCTCAACATTTTGCATAGCATTTTGCATATATGGATTCATAAAATAACCAAAAAACATTGCATCATATATAGCATAGCCGAGGCGTGGGTATGTGATCAATGATCGGAGCAACTGAAAGTTATGAAGAGGCTACCGAAGGGCCACAAAGCTTCTCAACCTTGTGCAAAGGGTTCACAATATCCCACAAGTCTTCACTTGAAGCTACAAGTCATGGAAAGTTTTGGTTTGATTGAAGGAGGCAAGCAGTGCAATACTTCTCGAGGGAAAAGAGCCGAATTAGGGTTTCATTTCTACAGGGCTTCTACATAAATTTTTGAGTCGAAGTGGATTTCTTTGACTTATATACGATGTCAAGTGCCTAGGGTTCAAATCTCGTCCACAAATTCATTTTGGAAGGGGTTCGACTGGCCGGACGACGGAAAATCGAGGAATTGGAGAAAAGGCAATCGGGCTAGGTAAAAAGGGTCGACTCCGGACTTTTAAGATCGAGATCGTGAAATTAGGGTTACAATGATCCTATGGTTCAAACTTGATCAAGAAATGATGGAGGAATCATTGAAAAACCAAAGAAAAATCATTTGAAAGGTAGTTAGTTTCACCATTTCCCTCCACCTTTCATTCCACTTTCTTTCCACACTTCCTTTCATTCTTTCCATCTCATTTTTCCACTTCAATTCCACTCCATTTCCCTTGGAAACTTCCACCACCTTCCACCATCTTCTAGAGTGTTCCAAGGAATATTCCAAGGAATATTCCAAGGAATATTCCCTTTTCCAACCCTAACCCTAACTAACTTCCAAACCTAATTTTGGATCCCAAACCTAATTTTTGGGCCCCAAACCCAAACCTAGCTCCTAGCCTAATCTCTATATAACCATTAATCACTTCCTTGAGAGGGGTTCCCACAATTCCAAATTTTTCACTTCTTCCATAATCACTTTTTCTCTCTCACTTTTCCTCCATTTTTTCCCTCCTTTCACCAAAGCTTCTTTGAATAAGCTCTTCAAGTTTCACATTGAAACTTGAAGATCTTGAAGCTTAAGCCTCCAACCTCCATTAATTGTGGATCGTAGAAGAAGAAGCTAGTGATTTTGTTGAAGATTTCGGCTTATCGGAAGTGTGCAAAGATTCAAGCATCAAGAACGCATTTATTTTGCGGTTTCTCGGTTTTCACGGTTTTCTCTTCGATCGAGCTCCGATTATTGCAACAATTACCGAAGCACTCCTCCGCTTCGTAGGTTGGTGATCTTAATCACTTCTTCTTTAAGTTATTCTCTTCATCTCGCCACTTTTGGCATTCTTTAAGTTGTTTTTTTGCTTTGTTTGAAATCGTTTCGTTTCGATTATGTTTACTTGTGATTTGTGATTTTTGTTGTCTTAGAAGTTTAAGGTGTTAATAGATATAGGTGCTAGCATGTGTAAATAAGCTCAAAATAAGTAGAAATTAGTGTTAGCATGTTCCTAGGTATGTTAGGGATCGTTGGAAGTGAGTTTGTGGCCAAAAGCACTTATTTCAAAGTTTTTTTCACTTTCTGTTCAGTGTTAACCGGTTAACGCATGGGGTTAACCGGTTAACACGTGCGTTTTGCCACAAGATGCTTCTGTTTTGGGTCTGTTAACCGGTTAACCTATATGGTTAACCGGTTAACGCTGTCGAATTTTGGATTTTTGGTTTATTTGATTGCTCATTCCTAATTTCTAGTGCCTCTAATGTTCATGTATGTTTAGGTAGTGATTTTAGGGAATTTTTGGATCCATTTCCAGTAGCTAGTTCCCCCATTTCGAGTCGTTTCGACACGATTCCGTTCATGTTGCGTTTTATGCATTTTTGTTTCTCTTTGTGCATGCCTTGATTTCTTGCATGTTGTTATCATGTTTGTGCATTATTTGACACATAATAATCACTTTGCATTCTGGTTTTTATATGTTTGCATTGCATTAAATCATTTCATGATTGATGTATGTTGCATTTTGCATAATCATATGTATGTGCATTTGATTGCATTTTGTTGCATAGTTTATCACATCACCCATATCAATTCAATTCTGAATTTTGCATTGAGTTTAGTATGTTTGTTGAGCTATCATATTGCATGTTCATAATCAATAATCACCATGTTCAAGTGCCATGTTCATATGCATGTTTAGGTGCTACTTTGTGCATTTATTTGTTGCATAATTAACCATGTGGTGTATTCTTGCATGATCATCAAAAATGTTCATGTTCTTGCATTTTTATGTGATGATCCATGTTTAAACGCATGTTTGTGATGTGTTTGGTGCATTTTTAATTGAGTTTATGCATAAAAAAATGAAAATAAGCAATTTTGGATTTTGCATGTCATAGCTGTTTTTTGCATAAGTGCTGTAAAATGTATGTTGTTTGTTATGTGTGCATGCTGCATTTGACTTTTTGCACCTACTTTTTCATGCTGCATGCTGGCTGTAAAAAGCTGAGTTGTGTCATGCATTGTTTTCATGGCTGTTTGTGTAATAGGGGCTGTAATAGGTGATGTATTTTCGGTTTTAGCATTTTTCTAGTTCCTTTAGGATTAAGATTGGGTCTAGTTTAGGTCCAAGTTTAATTAGGATTTAATTAATGTGTGTTTGCCTTATTCTTTTAATAAAAATGTGCATTAACACTTGTTTTGTAGTGGGGAAGATTGAGGTAAGTTTACTTCACTTTATCCTTTATTTTTTATGCATTTTCTTTTAGGCTTGTTAATTCATTTTTCCTTCCATATTTGTGATTGGTAGGATTCCCCATTGTTAGGACCAACTTATCTTCCTTAGGAAGTAAGTTGCATCCTTTTTCTTTTTTCTTTTCCTTTTTCCATTAGGAATAGAAAACCTCACTAACCATTAGGATCTCCCTTTGTAAATACATCAATAAAATTAGGGTGTGTCTTAGTTTCCCTTAGATTTTCCCTTTTCCAACTTGAGTCATTCTCTTTCTCATCTCAAAAGAAAAACAATAAAACACTTAATGAAAAACCGAACAATCTTGTACGACACGAGACTTTGTTGTGGAGTGTTTATACGCGTCCTGTTTCGGGGCGAGGTGTAAATACTTCCCTCGATGGATAGGTCTTAGTACAAGACAGTTCACAAACAAATTCAAAACACTTCTTTTTAAAAAGACAAAAACAAACAATAACCGACTATCCTGCGGGAACTTCTCTTCTCATCTCATTCATTCACAACGCGAACTCGCGACGACTTGTCTCGCATGCAAGACGGTTAACGCACTCGTACCAGACGAGCCTGCAACACCTGAGCATAGACATACGCAGTTCCAGCTGTAAAAAATACAAACAAATAGTTCCCGCCTAGGTTAGGCGAACTACGTCGACTCTGATCCTCATTATCCCGATGAGGTACGTAGGCAGCGGGGTAGGGCCCGTTCGAGCGCATTCTTTATTTTCCCTACATTTCCCCTTTTTCCATTCTCTTTTTCTTATTTCAGTTCATTTCTCATTTTTCATTCCTATTCCAGTAGCGGTTTTATTCAGCAGCATTCGTATTTTTCTCACCCTTTGAAACAAAGCAAGCAAGCGTGGATCCCGTCGGGTACGACGGACGATCTGGGGTGCTAATACCTTCCCAGATCGTAACCGACTCCCGAACCCCGATCTTTGGTTCGCAAGGCCTTGTCCTTTCCTTCTTCCTCAGGTTTGTGCAACATTACCTTTCCCATTCTTTCGGGATAAAAATGTCTGGCTGGCGACTCTAACCTTTCCGCGCCACTTTCGCGTTTGTACTAGGATGAAAATCCCGGGAGCGACAGCTGGCGACTCTGCTGGGGACTAACCTGATTCTTCCGGTTTCCTTTGTAGAGTCAATCCTAGCGCCTGTTTGGTTTTGTTCTTTGGGTGTATATGTGTTTGTTGCTGAGTGCTTTAGTTTAGCTTTACTGTTTTCATTTACAGTTTTATTTTACAGCTTTACTTTATCGCATTTATTTATCGCTTTCAGTATTTTATTTTCCATGCATCATATTATACTGGACTGTCTGGCTGTGCTGGTTTTCATTTTTTTCTGTGGGTGGGAGTTACTGTGAGATAAGCCAAATACCCGGCTTAAGTGCACCATAGGATTAGCGTGGACATGTTGTGCTCGCATGGTTACATGATGAGTGGTGATGTGTTCCACACCCAGGTTGCGACTGTCTCGGGACTATTCTGTGTGGGGGTTCTTCCCCACTTCAGGGTACAACCTTGATAGTTATGTGCAGCTGGGGACCGATCATTGAGAACCTTAATGGAAACAACCCTCTCCAGTGATGACAGTGGCAGACCACATTTGTTGGCAAACCCACTCGCATCCGAGGGTCCATTGGGAACTCACATAGGATGGCCTGGTTCTCTCATAGGAATTCAGTTAAAGCAAACTGTTCGTATGACGATAGTATTGTACCCTTCGGGATGAATGTACTATTGTTTCTCGATTCAGTGCTTGAAGCTGGAAACTTGTGAGGGATGCTTGTTTTTCCGGACTCAACTGAGACCTCCCTGAGTAGTACATAATGCCAAACCGATTCCCTGATTTGGTCATGAGCCATTTCTCGGAAATGGTGAACGTATTATTGCTATTCGGCTTTGAGAGTCCGTGATGTTGACCCGAGTAGCACACCCGTGAGATTGGGAGGGGTTTACAGGTTTGCAGGAACCCTGGTACCTTCAGCATACCCACTTTGCCTTTGGTTCAGTTTTGTGACCTGGATTTCTGTTCTTAAGTTATGGACCCCGGATCAGAGGGATGATTATTGTGATATCCGGATTTCGAGACCGTGCACCGACACCTGATTATATGATTGGCACATCACAGACACTTCACTGATCACATGCCTTGTCTTGCATAAGCATCATATCATCATTAATCATTTGTGTTTCTTTTATTCTCAGGGTCTACATTTATTCCCGGTTCCTGGCCATATTATTGCTTCAGAATGGAAGACGTCAAAAAGAGAACTGTGCACTACAAATTCTTCGATACTAAGATGGACCTGATCAACCAATTGGTGTCTCTGATTACCCCGGGTCATTTGAGCTACTTCAAGGAAACGTATGGAGATATTCTGGATCTGGTATTCAACTTGGATAATTCTCAGAGGAGCGCCATTCACACTTTGTTGCAGTTTTATGATCCACGGCTTAGGTGCTTCACATTTCATGACTTTCAGTTGGGCCCTTTGCTGGAAGAATATGCTGAGATTATGGGAGTTTCAATCAAGGATCAGCTTCCTTTTAACTCGGAGATGACAAGACCAACTCACGATGATATTGCTAAGGCTCTTTATTTGAGCCCGTCAGAGGTGTCTTCTAATCTGGTTTCCACCAAAGCAGGAGTACTTGGTTTTTCCTTAGAGTTTCTGGTCAAGAGAGCTGAAGAACGTGCCGTGGAGAAGCAGTGGGATTCAGTTTGTGCTATCTTGGCGTTATCTGTGTATGGGATAGTTTTATTTGCTGACATGGACAAGTTTGTGGACATGAATGCCATTCATTTGTTTGTGTTGAAGAATCCGGTGCCCACTCTCTTGGGTGATTTGTATTATTCTGTGCATTACAAGAATGAGAAGAGGCGAGGAGGTCTTGTTAAATGTTGTGCTCCTTTATTCTACAAATGGGTTATGAGACACTTGCCTACTACTGAGAGCTTTGTGGATCCTAATTCTACTTGGGCTCAGAAACTGAGTACTTTGTCTGCTGGAAATATCAGGTGGTTTACTTTGAAGTTGAAGGGAAAGAATTTCATTACTAGTTGTGGTAATTACCCTAATGTGCCTTTGTTAGGAGTATCAGGATGTATTAACTACAATCCCATCCTATTAAGAAGACAGTTAGGGTATGCGCTCAAGGAGGTTCCTGATGAGTCTGAATTGTTTCAAACCTTCTATTTTCCGGTGAAAGACAATCTTCCTTTGGTTCAAAAAGCTGCAGGGTCCTGGAAGAGGATTAAGAGGAAGGGTATAGCATAATAATTACAAAAATTACACCAAGAAGCAATTACATAATAATTATAATAAGCAAATTAAAATAAATAGCGAAAATAAATAATTAGCAAAATATAAATAAGTAATAAATAAATAAATAGGGGTTAGTGATAAATATAATTAAAAAATAAGGTTAGTAAAAATAAAATAACTAAATTTAGTGAAATAATAATAATTAGAAAAATAACAAGGTTAGAGAAATAATAATAAAAATATAAGATAATAATAAACAAAAATAATAAATAATGATATGGTTAGCAACAATAATTAAAATAAATAGAAATAAATAGAAAAATATTATAATGACATGATTAGAATAATAAACACAAAATAACATTTATTTAGAAACATGAATAATCAAATAATTATTATAATATAAAAATTTTAAACATGATATAATTACAAATTTAAATCATTACCAAATTTAATTATTTCTAAACAAAAAATTATAAAAGGTATTTACATATTACATAAAGAAAATAAATTTTAAATATCATGTTCATAAAAAAAAACAATCATATTTACAAAATTTACAAGAATCATATTAAATAAATAAATATACATAATAATTACATTAAGAATTAGAAAAAAAAATTATTTAGAAAAAAAAATAGAATTAAGTTTTATTTTAGAAAATATTTTAGGGTTTGTTTAGAAAATTAGGGTTTGTTTAGATACAAAATTATTTTAACTAATATATACATATATATTATAATTACATAAAATAATAAAATAAATTTTTGAATTAAAAAAAAATAGAAAGTTTAGAACTTTTAGAGAATAAGATGTTATTTTAAATTTTGAATATATGTGATTTATTTATTTTTAAGAATATAAAACAAATAAACTAATTAATTAAAGAAAATAGAAAAAAGTGATAAAAAATAAGAACTTACCTTGGCTGGGTTTGAACCCAGGTCTTCAAGTTTGCCAGCATCAAAACATACCATCAGGCTGCACATGCGTTGGTGATAACAGACTGGCTCTAGTTGTTTTTGTGCAATGTCCATGAAAAATCCAGAAAATAATGAAAACAAAAGGCCTGGGGTGGGAATCGTACCCAGGACCTTTTGGTTACAAGCATGCATACGTTACCGCCTGGCTGGGAGAGCCCATCTGCTAATGGAATGGTAACATTGTATAATATATTATGTACGCTTGACCTGAAAAAATAAGAGAAAAAATGTGCCCAGCCAAGTATCGAACCCATGCCTTCACATAATACGCGTATCAGCCTTACCACCAGGACAAACGTACGTTTGTGAAATAAATTCAGAACTAATTCATAATATTTTTAAACAAGAATTCAAATTTTGAAAACAGGCGCGAATGGACTTCATCTTCTTCCTTGTACCTGCGTTTTTACCTACGAGTATTGCTGCAAATTTACCTGCGAGTTCTTCATGCTTCAAACCTACGAAAAATGAAACTTGCACCAACCAGTAACGATTCATAAAATTAATTACAGCTTTATGATCCTAGTGATTCATAGAACATTCCTATGTTCTTAGAATTCATTTAAGTTCAATGAATCAAAGGATCCCATTTTGAAGGTTAAAACCCTAGCTATGGCCGAATTTGTTTTAGGCAAGGAAACTTCAATTCATTGGTCCAGAAACAATCTATACAATGTCACAAACAAGATTATGTAAACAAATTTCAATAAAACACAACCAATCAATGGAATCGAAAAAATTTTATTCATGGTAAAAGTGAATTCGGTTTGGCCAATATGGTGCACATGGGATGCATATGAGTGATGCTTTAGCTTCAGTGATGATCAAAGAACACGTCTATGTCTTTATTTTACCTTGAAACCTCTTGGATTGAAGAATCCGAATATCACTTTTTTGATGAATTTTTGAGGTTTTGAAACTTACCCTTGGCTGCTGGAATTCGTGTATGAGTGTTAGGTTTATGCTAAGTACTTATATGTGAGTGAATTAGGTTAAGAAAATTGATTGGTTATGTGAAGGATTTGATTTAAAAAGATTGAGATTGATCATGCTTTGAAAGTTCAATATTTTTGTACCAATGCTTTCTATTTCATGCCATCCCATATAACTCTTGTATCAACTTATTCCATACTGATTTTATGACCTTCTAGAATCAATCACAAAATTAAATCTTCAAATTTAATATTTTATTTAAATTTAAAATGATTTTAAGTATAAAAATCATAATAAATTAATTAAATAAAATAAAAATTATGAAAATATTATAGAAATTTCGTGCATGATGCTATTGTATGGGTTGGGTCATAATTTGGCCAGCCCATTTGGAGAGAAATGCTTTTGGACCCCCATTTTCAATATAAACCATCACAAAATCTCCCAACTTTGCAAGGGCATATCTCCCTCAATTTTAAAGGTATGAGGGTGTTCTTGGACATTTTGGAAAGCTTGAAGAGTCCTCTAAACAACTCCATTGGTTTCAGGTCCATATCATTTACCAATCTCAAATTATGCCCTTTTGAAGTTGTTGACTTTTTGTTGACTTTTGAAATGACCTATAATGTCTTAGCTCATATCTTCCAAATGAAGCATTTTTGGGCTTAACTTGCAAGATAAAAGTTGTAGAGGATTCAATTTCCTTCAAAATGAGCTTTGGATGGAGACTTGGTGATGAAGTATGTGAAAGTTATGGCTGGTCAAAGTTCAGTTGACTTTTACTGAGGAAACCCTAATTTAGAAACTCCTGATTATTGATGATCTGGAATCTCCTTGATGAATCATGATCAACCCTTGATAAAATGATGAATTTTACTTCATATACTTGATGTTGGCAAAAAATCATGAAGTTTGACTTTGGTTTGACCACAGTTGACCTTAGTTTGACTTTTTAACTGCATTGACTGATTTTGACTTATCTGATCATCTGACTGAGCAAACTTTTGAGAAAAGTCTTGAAACTTGTCATGGGGGTTCTTACACACATATAAGATGTTATGAAGCTCACTTGAAGTCTTGGAAGTCCATTTAGCCTGATTAAAGTCAAAACCCTAGTTTTGGATGCACTGCTTAGGAGGTGCATTGTTTGAGGGAATTGTCAACTCTTTTGACCAATTGTGAACTTTGTGAACCTTGTGAACCATCATAAAATGTCTTATGAACCTCATGGGAGGTATTGTGAATCTTGTGAACCTTGTGAACCTTCAAGAAATAACTTGTAGACTTCTTGAACCTCATGAAAGGTCTTGTAAATGTTGAGAAGCTTGTGAACCTTGTGAACCTTCATGAAGTGACTTGTAGACTTCATGAACCTCATGAAAGGTTATATAAACATTGAGAAACTTGTGAACCTTGTGAACCTTCAAGAAATAACTTGTAGACTTCTTGAACCTCATGAAAGGTCTTGTAAATGTTGAGAAACTTGTGAACCTTGTGAACCTTCATGAAGTGACTTGTAGACTTCATGAACCTCATGAAAGGTTATGGAAATGTTGAGAAACTTGTGAACCTTCTTAGCACACCAAGTCTTGTGTTGTGAGGGCAAATTTTGGGGTGCAACACAAGCCACTTACCTTATTTGAAGTGATAGGTGGTGTGGATTAATAAAATAGGGATTAGCAAGTGCCACAGGTGTGCAGGAAATGAATGTCAAACCAAATTTTCTACCTTGTGTGAGAAGGTTACCTCATCACATATGATAAAAACCTTGACAGGAGTTGAGCATTTGCTGTCTTTGAAAGAAGTTGTGCTTTCAACCAATGAGAAAATACATTAATGGAGGACTATGTATATGTCTGATGTAAAAGTGCAGAACTACAGTCTAAACATCATAATTAAAGAAGTGTTGAGAAATTACTTTTCTCTTTGTGGCTGTATATTTCTCTTCATGGTGTTCTAGTCTGTGATGACCTGAATTAGCTACTGAAGGTGTGATCCTTAAAGATTGTCCTTGGAGCTCTGTGTTGAAGTTCTAAATGATATTGAAACAATCATGTCTATTGGTAGATAAAAGAAGCTTCTGAATGTATCTACAAATGTGTGTGATAAATGCATGACTTTGGTCATGATTAAATCTAGCAATGTGACCAACAATTGCTAAGAGCAAGGGAAGAATGTCAGATTGGGAAGTCTGATCAGAATGGTTGTTGAAATGGTAGGTTCTTCTACTACTAGTCATGGATAGTAGGAGTATTGCTTATCCATGACATGAGGAGATCTTGCTAATCTTATCTGGAGCTAACCTTAAAATCCTTCAAAATTAAAAGATTAGACTGTGTAGAACTATCTGATAGGGTATTATACAAGGATTTAAGATCAATTATTGTTTGTGGAGTTCACAAATATTTAATTGATTATCCTTGTGATTCAAGATTGATGATGTTCAAAAAGATGTTGGAACATCTTATCATCAGAGTTTGTGCAGAATCATGGAAGAGGTATTGCATAAGCTGTAGCATCTGTTATTTCTTGGGAGTTAGCTTGAGAATTGGCTTCAGTCTTGTGTGACAGGAGTTGTGTATTTCTGGAAAGTTTCTTGGCAAGAACTGGTCTGGATATTGTTGATTCTGAAGATGGAGATGAAAGACCATGAACATATCATAATCTTGATGACTACTTGGATTGGTTTATTTCTGATCTAGGTGTAGTCCAGAATGCTCATCATGGAGTTAAGATAGGTGGCGATATCATAAATTTGTTAAGATTGCCTTACTCAAGGAAAGGTGGCATCCTTGGTATAGTTATGAGGTATAGTTCTTAACTATTCCTTCTGAATAATCAGACAGTGGCAGGTTTGAAGACTTTGGAGAAACATTGGAAGTTTCTCATCAATATGTGTTATCGGTAGGAATTTCTGCAAAACCAATAGAATGGAGGTTGTTTACTCAAACTTGATGGATAAATCAAGTCTATGAGAGCATGGAACTCTTGTTCTATAAAGGAAGGATGTTCTTTCAAGTGGCAGAAGAAGGACCTGAATTTAACAGATGGATGTGGGCTAATAATGTTTAAACATTTAGTTCAACATCAGAGTCTAATTGGTGAAGTGACACATAAATTAAGATAGAATGATCTATAGGGATTGAATGCTTCATAAGGCCTATTATCTTGACAGCTTGGTGAAGTTCAACTTTATTGATCAAGATATCTTTGGAAGATTTATTATAAACGTGAAGAAGACAAATGTGGCAATTGGCTTTTTCATATGAGGATTCATAAAGAAGGTGATCAAAATGTGGTAATTGGTTGATCTTTAAAGTGGATTCGAAGAATCAAGATAATCAGAGCGTGGCAGCTGATTGTTCTTGAGGATTGTCTTGGAACAAATTGCTCTTGGGCAGAGGAGTGATGAGTTGAAGACTCAAGGGGATTTATTCTTCTTGAAGGTGGATGAGAGTTTATCACTCTTTCTGGATTTCTGATTCTAACTGGTGGCACAGTGTAGTTGGAGATTTTTAGTTCTTGGATTACTATGCTATAGTAAGTCCAGTTGGTGGAGCACATCTAGGATCATGGTGATAAGGTCCTAGTGTATGAAAAATGTTCTAACTAAGTGTTAGTACATTATCTGGGGTGTTTATCTACATGGTTTCTATTATTAGACTACCTAATCATATGGGAGAATGATGAAGTAGATTATCTATATTGGAAGAAACATGTAGAAGAGACTGAAGTATATCAGGTATTGATTGCTTGGAAGTTTGTTTGTGGACATTCATTCTAATGTCATAATTAGTTTGGATGTGTTTTATCTGGATTGTATGGCTTGTGGTGTGTAAAGGCTTACTGTCAAGAACCTGTGTGCTAGAAGAAGTTCATCTTGTGTAATCTGTGGTAACTACATACCAAGAAAGGAATCAGGTATGCTTTGGTACAAGAAGTGAATGTGTTCAATTAGGAATTGAACAGAGGGTAAGCTCTTGAAGACATGAAGATGCGTCTTATGTTTTCCTTTCATCAATGTACAAAGAAGCATGGAGTATCCTAGACAGGGGGAGTGTGTTACAAGTATGTGCAACTGATTTTGTGGAGTTAAGGGGGAGTAATACCTTAACCAGATAAGGAGTATCCTAGGAGTCTAGAAGGCTATATTGTATAAAGCTGCTCTCTGCAGTTTATGTTTGATTCTTGAGGAATTGTGAACCATACCGTTGCACTTCTAGCAGATAGTCTATGGTTATTATCGTACCTTTGTCTTTTTATGGCTAAAAAGGGGGAGAATTAATAGTGTGTACTATTGAGGTCTGATATGAATATGTGATGTTAAGGAACTTCTACATAAGGTACTGCTACACCTATATGTAAATTAGTTTTAGCCAAAATAAGCCAAAGGGGGAGATTGTTAATTCTATTATTTTATGATTGGTATTATGTTTGGTAAAACTAATATGGCTGGAAAATGTTGAATAAGAAGTTCCATATGTTAAATTAATATGGTATAGATTCTGGAAGAAGATGTCAAAGAAGATGTTGAAACATCTGCAAATGTCATGACAGAATTACTGTCATATGTTACAGACAGATGTCAAAGATGTTGAAACATCTGCAAATGTCATGACAGAATTACTGTCATATGTTACAGACAGATGTCAAAGAAAATGTTGAAACATCTGCAACTGTCATGACAACATTACTTTCATATGTTACAGACAGATGTCAAAGAAAATGTTGAAACATCTGCAACTGTCATGGCAACATTACTGTCATGTGTTACAGATAGATATCAAATAAGAAGTGTTGAACTTAGTTCAGGATGTCACACCAGATGTTGTGACACTGTCAAACAGAGTAACAGTTAATGAACTTAAGTCAAGATATCAGGATGTCACACCAGATGTTGTGACATTGTGAAACAGAGTAACAGTTAAGGAACTTAAGTCAAGACATCAGGATGTCACACCAGATGTTGGGACATCGTAAACCTGCTACCAGACTTAAATGATGCGCAACAGAACTGAGTAAATTCAGGGGAATTTATCTGGAATTAATTGGAAAGAGATAAGCAATACAAGGCGCATCTTTAGGGAGGTTAGTTATCTGAATTCAGTATAACAGAATAACTAACTCACCTTAAATCAAGGAGGTAACAAACTAACTAACCCTAATTCAAGGTGATGACAGTGGGATTTATCAGATCTGAATTATGCAGAATATTCTACAAAATATTCTGATATCACAGGTGGAATTATTTTTTAAAGATGCAGAATATTCTGGAGATATTATGCAATCATATGTGGTGCTGATTTAATGGGTGTTGATTTAGAAGATCTTAAAGACTCAATTTAAATTGAAGACAAATATTGAAAAATATAGAGTTTCTATATTTAGAGATATTTTAGGAGTTTTTAGATTTGAAGATCTTTTGGTATATTTGTAGCGGATTTTTTCTGCATATTTGTAGCAGCTATTGTTGTGATTGTTTAGGCCCAAATCTAGTTGGGAATAGGTTATAAAAGAAACCCTGTAACCTATTTTATAATCAACCCAATCAACCGAAAATGTAAACATTATTAGGGTTGTGTTCTTGTGGCAGCCGTGCGTAACAAGGAACTCTATTGTGGCTGTTTCACCCGTGATTCTCAAAGCTTGTAAGCAAGAGAAGTATTGTACTTAATTGAAGCTGCTAAGCAAGGTTAAGTTGTTGTCATGGAAGCATGGATTCTATTTGTGAATTGTTGTAGGTATGAAGTCGTCAATATCAGCAACTGAGAGTTGAGAACTGTGAGACATCACTGAGGTGATTGGAAGTGAGGATGAGTTTCTCATATTTAGGAGTTCCTAAGTAGAAGTTGCATTGGTAGTGATTAAGTGAGAAGACTGTAAACTGTAGGTGTTTGTTGAGAAGTCTTTGAATTAATACTACATAGTGGATTTCCTTCCTGGCTTGGTAGCCCCCAGAGTAGATTGATTTGATCGAACTGGGTTAACAATTCTGTTGTGTTCTTTATATCTTTTCTATTTTATGTTATATACAGTACCTGAACTGAATGTCCTATCAGATCTCACAACATCCTGAAGTATGTTTGACTTTGATATATCAGAATTATTTAAGTACTGATATGTATGTAATACCTCAAAATTTGCCCTCATTATTTATTCCTTATACTGGCTTATGCTTCGTGTTCATTTGCATTTCTCATTAGTTCATTAACAGCATACTAGTGCGTTTCATTGTTTCATAGGGCATGTGATTAAGGCCATTCGGGAATAGGGTTTCATACCCTATATGTACCTACCGTGTTTTGAGATGAGGGAGGTCACTCACTTGTGC
Source organism: Lathyrus aphaca (assembly GCA_963966055.1). Lineage (NCBI taxonomy): Eukaryota > Viridiplantae > Streptophyta > Magnoliopsida > Fabales > Fabaceae > Lathyrus > Lathyrus aphaca. The sequence continues at coordinate 481,468,100 of OZ014522.1, forward strand.
AGAGAGCTGTTGGCTCTCTGTAACGTCTTAAGTTGTGTTTTTCTTCATGGGACATCTCAAGGAAGATTTGGAATCTTTGTCTGCGATTTGGCTCGAAGGCACTTCACCCGTTGAGGTCCGGTGTAAAATTTTGGTTTGGGTCCTTTGGTTTATGGAAAGATAATTCGGATTTTTTGCGGAGTTTATTATGGTATCAAAGTTCATGAAGGCGGATTCGGTTGAAGGGTTCGGTTCAAGTTAAGGGAGAATGCATAATTGTCGGTATCTGGAAAGTGTGACTCAAGTCCAATCAAAAGGTTATTATGATCTATATTGGCATTTTAAAAAATTGCATTTTTATTCATGGTCCAAATAAGTTCAAAGTCCATCACGTATATCCAAACTCCATTTTGCTCACTTGTCCAATCCTTTTTGGGTTTAAATAATTCAATTGACTTCACAATCAAAAGGGTAAAACATTAAACAATGCTGTTTGACTATACATGAGTAAAAAAAACAAGTATTCTTCAAGTAATGGACCAAAGTTTTTTAGACAAATAATACAAGCTGGAGCAATGAGACCAGAAGCTAGAAATCATGATCGCAGAAGTAAATTCAACTTCCTGCACCTTTAACTAATAATTCTCTATGCTTTATTCACAATGTTGTTTGAGAGCCAGCAAAGTCCTTTGTAAATTCCTTCCATAGATGTGGCGTGTGCTTTGGTTGTACCAGTGATACCACCGAAGAGAATGAAGATCAAGATCAGCAGTTATCCCAGCAACATTCATAACATTTGGAAGGTTTTGTTTGTTCGAAGAAAGCTAGAAGCACGGCGTCTTTCAATTCATCTTCATTCAATATCTTATGCAGCTCATCTCTAGCTTCAACAACACGAGCACAATTCCTGTCGCTGCTGTCAATCACAAAAATAAGGCCTTGCGTGTGTGGAAGCAATGTCTCAGTATAGGATGGACCTTGTCCTGACCCCGACATCCCAGGCAGTGAAGCTGACAGTAACAAAGAGAAAAGAAAGGAAAGTTTTCACAATAGAAAAGGCTGAAGGCTCAAAAAAGAGTGAAAGGGATGGTAAGCAATTTCTTACCATGGTACCTTCATGGATTCTTCTTCAATCCTTCATAAATATCTTTCCGGGAACCGGCAATCAGCAGCAGCCGCGACCTGTTATTTTTCAACATCACCGCCTTCATCACATCTCCCCACCTCACAGTGTCAGCATCGCACAAACCGCAACGACTTAGTATATCATAATGCCTGCATCAAAGACAAGCCAACAATGACTCAGAGTCGAAATCCCAGATCAGAAGAAAGTATCAGAATAAAATAACAATATTCGTCAATTTCGTACACCATCTACATCTTCATAACATTCAAGAACTTTCCACTCTACATCAACCGGTCTCAATCAGAGCTTGTGGAAAATCAATTCACAACCTGCTAAAAAATGGAAAATCTAATCAATCTCATGATCAATTCATAACAGGATTTGGCAATAAAAAAGAGGGAAAGAAAATGGTGGCAAAAAGAAGAAGAGTTTTAACAGTAAGTCAGACAATTGGAAATGGTTTTCTCACTGTCATTGATACTCCGGGACAGAAGACTAATATAGCAGAATCAGTCATGTACATGAGGATAGTATCACTGAAATTCACGAGGATGGAAAAGTCTAGCATACAAGAAATCAAACCAAAAATCCTACAACAACAAAACAAATTGAAAATTAGTATGGATTCCCAATTCGAAACAGAAATCAAAAGAAATATCAATTCATATTATCGGCTCAAAACCAAAACTCATAATAGAATGGAAAAACCGAAAATGAATAGCAGAAAAGCAGTTGCAATCAATAACTAATTTCTAAACCTCATAACAGAATTCCTAGACCTCATCCATAACTCAAAACAAAAATAACAGAATCATAACTGATATTTTTACCTGAAGCTTCTGGATTCTTCCGTGATATTTGTCTATAAATCAATAGCTTCTCTTTCAATCAGTTTCTTCCACCATTTTTTCCAACTTCAACCTTTTCTCATTCACCTCCTTCAATCTTCCTCACCAGAATTATGAACCTGAATCATTTGCATTTCCCGTTTTTTGCTTCCTCAGTCTCCATTCATCTCAGTACATGAACACCGGCTCTTGACTCCTCATCTTTTCAAAAAAAAAACTGCATCAACCGCCGCCAGTAAGTAATCGAGGCTTCAACACTCGTTAATCTTCACCCATCACCGGTCCCAAGTCTTCCATACATCAACTGGTTTCAATCTCCACCCTCACCGAGTCGCCTTCATCGACATTGCGGTAGTGTCGGCGTCAATCTTCGTCAACATCAACACGGAACTGATGCGTGTTTTTCGCAAGTGTACGAACACGTCAGAGTAATATAAAAGATTGTCGAATCCACAGAGACCAAGTGTCAATCTATCGTACCTGTTGTTATGGTGTGTATCTAAGGCAACTAAATATAAGGGTTTTAATAAGGGTGCAATGGTAAATAAAATGATAATTTTAAATAATAAATAAAGACAGGCTCGAATGTAATTCACGTAATCAATGATAATCCAGTACTTGTTAATGGAACTACTTATGGGCAATGTTTTCTCCTTTGAAAAGAACTAATTTAACAGGAACTGTCGCTTTCGCGTATTCAGAACCGAGTTGTACTCTCTAATCAACCCCTCCTATTGTCACGGATAAAAAGGTGCGTACTGCGTTAGAGTAGTAAACCTATTTTTAAGAAATGTAGTATCTTAACAAAGTTAAAAAGTATTTTAACCTGGACTTCTTAGCAAAAAGTGGTTCTTGTGAACCAGACTCTAAATCTCATAACGCGTCCGAAAATCGTTTTAAAATCTCTTTTCTTTTTAATCTAAAAACTCCTAATAAACTAGACAAAGCGCTTTTGGCTGTTTTTGAAATAGTTAAAAACAATTACTTGAATTGAAAGATAAAATAGCCCTTAGGTGTTTCCACGAACAATTATACTGATTACTGGTTTAATTACGATCCTTACATTCTAACCTTTATGGAATTAGTTAGACATGATAAAGTAAAGATTCTTTTTATAATTTTTCATAAAAGTAATTTAGTGCGAGTGCGGAAAGTAAATGAATTTAGTGCGAGTGCGAGAAATAAAATAATTTAAAGCGAGTGCGAGAAATAAAGGAATTTAAAGCGAGTGCGGGTAATAAAGGAAAGTAAAGCGAGTGCGGGAAATAAATAAAGTAAAGTGCGAGTGCGGATAATAAATAAAGTAAAGCAGTGCGAGAAATAAATAAAAGTAAAGCAATGCAGAAATAAATAAAGTAAAATACGAACTTGAATTAAAATGGCGGCAGGATTAACTTCCTCCAGAGTGCTCCAAAACTCGATCGCACAGACAGATTATAGACTCGATCACTCGATTGCAGAAACACCCCGATGTGGAATGGTAACTGCTTTATAACTGATATATGCCTAGAGAAATCTAATTCTGGATGAAGAAAAACGAAAATCTAAGGTCCTATTTATAGGAAAACTGAAAGCATGAAAAGACTGGGATGCCCCTCCACTAAAAAGTGGAGGTTACTGATTTTTGCCTTGTGGCGCCCGCCACAAGGTCATGGCGCCCGCCATGGTGCCTACAGGGGATTGGAGAGTGGGGATCGTGGGTCTTGGAGGTTGAGGAGTGGTCTTGAGACGTGGCCACGTCATGGCTAACCCCATGGCGCCCGCCACGGTGGGTGCCGTAAGTGCAAAACGCTGAATTTCTAGGTTTACGTCCGTTTTCACTCCTTTTTCGCTCCTTTTCTCGATTCAAGCCCCGATTATTATAAAAACCTGAAAACATAAGAAAACAAAGTAATAACAAAACAAAACAACAATAAAAGCTAAGAATGCATGCGAAATCGGAGTCAGAAACACGGTGAAATTTAGTGTGATCAAATTCTCCCACACTTAAACCTTTGCTTGTCCTCAAGCAAACATTAAAGCTTAAGAAAATATGGTGTCAACACGTGTCTTTGGGCTAAAGGGCTTCTAAGTTCAAGTCAGGATGCAGTGACAGATACTTACTAAGTGAACCAAGGGTACCATAGTAACACAAACACAAACTTCAATCCTATATTAACCACTCCATATCATCCCACAATACCTAGGCCTATCTTCTCATCTTTTTGTGTCCTTTTCATTCAGGCGCAATCACATTAAGCCCGTTATCCGTACATGCTTCATAGTAGAGTGACCGGTTAGTGATTCTGATCCATAACATAAGGTTTCTGGCACATAAGCATGTGTAAACCTGTTTTTATTTCGCCTAAATGTAGCTGCGGGGGATCGGATCGTAATCCGCCCTACCAAGTTCAGTGCCAGATACCTCTGAACCAACTAACAGTAGGTGACTTTGCAATTTTTTTTCTTTTTGTGGCAAAATTTTTTTCTTCTCTTTTTTCGGTTTAAATGACTTTGTGAGGGTCACCTATACCAGAGTTTGCCTTTTTTCTTTTTATTAGCACTGGATCATTCACTTATGTTCAACGGCCCCCTACGTAGAGCATGCTTAGGCCGGAGCTGACTGCTAGGATAAACTACTTAGGACAATTTTTTAAATGATAATGAAGGCCATGCTGGTGGGGTTTAGGAGTGATTCCTATATTCAAGATGTCTATGGTGCTAAAATGGTTCTGATGTTTCAAAAAGTTGACCTAAGTCACCACATCCTAATCTAAACCTGTCTCAAAGCCCAAAAAACATGTGAAACAACATTATTTTCTTTTTAAAATTTTTCTGGTAAGGCTAAGGAAATGGGAAAAAATGAAGATGAACTAAAAATACACTATACTGGTGACTCGTCAGACTCATGCATTATCTAAGAAAAATAAATTACTGAAAAGGGAAATAACTGAAAGGAAATAATTAACTCAAAAGGGAAATGACAGAAAGCAATAAAATCCCCTCCCACACTTAAATCGAACATTGTCCCCAATGTTTCGAAATAAGATAAGGGGGGTAACCTGAAAAAGACTACTGAGGAGGAGCACTGGTGCCCTCGCCGTCCTGCTGTGATGGTCTGGAACGACGGGATCTACTACGATGCTGGTCCCTCCGGCCGAGTCGTGCTGATAAAGCAGCCTGAGCACTCCGGACCTCTCGAAGGTTACCTAAGATGGAACCTTGAGTGGCCTCTACAAGCTGGTAGTGTCGGCTGTTGAACTCTCTCTGACGGTTCTGCTCTAATGAGATATCGTTCAAGGTACGGCAAACGTTGCTATAAGCACGATCCGAAACCAATCGCGATTGTTGCATGAAGCTCATGTTGTCCGTCAGCTGTTGTGAAATAGTAGAGAGAAGGTCATCACGCCTTTCTTCTCTAGCTGTCATATCACGCCACATCTCCTCGGTGACAAAGAATCCAGGAGCAGTACCTGCAACAGGGTTAGAGGAAGATGGTGCGGTGTGTGACTGTGAAGGACGATGGGGGGACATGTGAGGGATGGGAGACTGCTCTCTCCGATCATACTCTTCATCAGTGTCATGTGCCTCCCCATCGGGAATATTAGGAGGAAGTGGACCCAAAACACGTGGAGCATTAAGATCATAGGTCCAGTTCCTTTCATCACGTACATCAGTACGTCTACTGCATGGTAAAGCAACAGATGGGATAGCTACCCCATGAACCATCAACTCATAACCACCTTCTCTCCTCGTTCGGCATAATTTCATGTCTTTCAGAAATTTTAAATTAATTGTGCGAGGAGGTAGTGGTTCAAGTGTAGCTATCTCATTGTTCAGGCCAAGAGCCCGAGCAATAGACGTAACAAGCCCTCCAAAAACAATCGGTCCTGTTTTATTAGTAAATAAAGTCATGTGGGCAAGCATAAACGGGACCGGATTGATGTGGGTTCTAGTGAGGCATCCTTGCAAAAATAGGAGTTCTCTAGCATTTACCTTGTTTGGACTTTCCCGGCCAAAAATAGTACATGCCAAAAGAAGTCTAAAAACTCTTATGGCCGGGTTGTGAATGGTCGACGCAAGTATCCCTTCAAAAGAATTAATTGAAGTACTTGAAAGCCTTTGCCAGAAGGTAAATACCTCGGCCGACCATTCCGCATCCAAAGGTGCCTCACAAATCGCACCTTCCCTATGAGGGATTCCTAACAAACCTGCTAGCTCGTCGGTACTGAATTCATATTCAATTCCAAACAGTCTAAAAATAACAGAACCGACAGTACTAGCAGTGTTAGGACTGACAGTGTATATTAAAGAACTCAAAAACTCAATTGTCAGTTTCTCATAGGTAGGTTCCTAATTAATGAAAATATTACGCAAGCCTAGAAATTCTAATAAATTAAAAACACTATGATAAATACCCAAAGCATACAGACAGTTATCGTCGACGTACCTAGTCGAGAAAATTTCTCGACTTTGAAGCCTCTGAATAATTTTCCGTTGCCTATCGCCCGGTCTTCCATCACGAAGAAGAAATCCATTGAACTCCATTGTTGATAGCTCCTTAGGTAGTGAAAATGGTAGAAAAGTGGTTTATGAGGGGAATGATAAAGTTTTAATTTTTTTGGTTTTTGATGGATGAAAATGGAAATGGATGTTGGATATGTTTTATGGATGGAGGGTATTTTGGAAATGGGGGAGCTTTAATGGGGTTCAAGGAGGTTTTGGAAGGTTGTAAAAATGGGTTTAGGGTGAAGAAAGGGATGAAAATGGTGGAAATGGGGATTCAGCCCCGTACTTGTTGTTGGTACAGTGTGGCGCCCGCCACATGGCCTATGGCGCCCGCCACAAGGCCAATTCCTGGGCCTTGGGTTTTTGGATCCTCCTTTTGGGCCTTCCTTGCACCTTTGGTCTTCGGGGGGTCTGGATAGCGTTTTCTTCTTCTTTTCAAGACATGAGGCTTGCATTTTTTTTTGTGAAGACAAAAATGAAAATATTTTTGTCTTATATTTTTTTTTCTTTGCACGACAAAAATAAAATAATTAAAAATCAAAAAAGAAAAAGAAAAATTAACATTAGTGCATAATATGTATATATATATAAGGAATTCAAAGTACATGAAAATATAAAAGCTGCAATAAAGTAATATATGTCTGGAAATGCGATAAATAAAATAAAGCGTAAAAAGGAAATTAAATACTAGGGTAGCGCTGTCAGTGTAGAATGAGTCATGTGGTAGGTTTCTTCTCCTGGCTTGATCCACGAATCTCAGCTATATCCCTCCGAAGCTCTTCAATCGCCTGATATAGAGCATCGGCCTCTGAGGCATGAGTGAGATCAGAAACCTGCATCTGTAACTCTAAGTCTGCCACTTCCTGCTTGAGCAGGGCAGTCTCCTTACGGAGCTCGTAAATCTGTGTTTGTAGGTCAGGTGGCTGCAGAGACATATTGTTAGACATAACAGTGATTCGGGGAGTAAGAGGTGTAGGAGTGTACTCAGCGGCGGGAGGCGATTTCGGCTCTTCGACAGTTTCTCCATAACCCTCTAGAGCATAACTCCAATTTTCAGGATCATGGATACTGGTCATCAGCGGATATGGTAATGTAAAGTAGTGTATCGCTTCGCCGTCGATCAGTAATTTAAACATGTTGGGCTCAAAAGAAGCCCTCCTCATCAGTCCTCTATCAAGAAAAAAATCAATATCCAGGGTGGTGTAGCAGCAGAAGGTCCTGAGGTGCAATAACTTGCGAGACAAGCCCAATGCAGTAGCTATCTGTGTAACAATCCCACCGACATGTATGATGCCTACGGATGATCTGGCAACACTAGCAAGGCCCTTCAACAGAAAGTTGCCACAAGCAACAGGGCGAGACTGAGTCGCACAAAACAGTAGGAAAATCTCCTCTTCACTTAGCAGGGTCTCTGTATCTGGCAAACCTAGGAAAGAATGTGCTAGAATCATCTGGAAGTACCTCAATGCAGGGTTGTGGATTACCTGAGAAAACTGGGTAGAAGGATCTTGGCTCCCTCCGCCTGATATTTTAGTCCAAAATTTTTCCACTTCTCTGCTCATAAAATACCCCATCGGTGTCTCTGGAATAGCATCAGGAGTAGTCTGGAAACCTAGTAAATCACCAAACTCTTTGTGAGAGAATGAGTAGTCAATCCCGAACAACCTGAAAACAGCGAGTCCATCGGGTCCAGCCCAAGGGTCATGATGAAACGAGATGAGGAACTCAAGAGTCAAGTTGCTATAAGTGTTGTTCCTGTAGTCAAACTGGCCCCAATGGAGTTGATGGCATAAAAATCTGACGCTTGGCTCTATCCCCAAGGCATCCATGCAGTCATGGTCAGGGTACCTGGTAGGAGCCATAGGGCGTCTCATGTGGACATGGTAACGCTCTCTCTGTGCGTCTTCTCTAAAGGCCACGTGCATGTCATCAGGGTTCTGCATCCTGTACAAGGTTAGCAAACAAGTCCTGAAAGCACATAAAACATTCAATCGTTAGTCCTGACATAAAAATAAACAAATTAAAATAAAGTAAAAATAAATAAAAAGTACATAAATAAGAAAACCATGGGTTGCCTCCCATGCAGCGCTTGTTTAACGTCATTAGCTCGACGACCGATTTTTAAACATCATTGGAAGGATATGGTGGATCACTCAGAGTATGGCAGGTGTATGTTGTTGGAATGTCACCTCCTTCGTAGGGCTTCAACCTCTGTCCATTGACGATGAACGGTTTACATGTTTGGTTCTTGATTTCAATAGCACCGGATCTTAGGATCTTAGATACTTCGAAAGGGCCAGTCCATCTCGAACGGAGTTTTCCTGGAAAAAGTCGTAACCTAGAATCGAACAGGAGAACAGGATCGCCTATTTTGAAGTCTCTTCTTATGATTCTTTTGTCATGCCAAGCTTTTGTTCTTTCTTTGTATATGATGGCATTTTCGTAGGCGGATTGTCTGAGCTCTTCTAATTTGTGGATATCAAGGATACGTTTCTCACCAGCAGTCAAGTAATCCAAATTCAAAGTTTTGATGGCCCAATAGGCCTTATGCTCCAACTCAAAAGGTAAGTGACATGATTTTCCATAGACCAGTTGATAAGGGGTGGTTCCTATAGGAGTTTTGAAAGCGGTTCTATAGGCCCATAATGCTTCTTGAAGTTTCTGTGACCAATCCTTTCTAGATATAGAGACAGTCTTCTCGAGGATTTGTTTTATCTCCCTATTAGATACTTCCACTTGTCCATTGGTCTGTGGGTGGTATGGTGTTGCTACTCTATGCTTAACTCCATACTTGCTTAAAAGTTTATCAAATATTCTCGATATGAAGTGTGATCCTCCATCACTTATGACTAAACGGGGTGTTCCAAACCTGGGAAATATATAATTTTTGAATAATTTGATGACTACTCTGGTGTCGTTTGTGGGTGTGGTGATAGCTTCAATCCATTTAGACACGTAGTCAACGGCTACTAAGATGTACTGATTTCCAAAAGATGGTGGGAACGGTCCCATAAAGTCTATACCCCATACGTCGAAGAGTTCTACTTCTTGGATATTTCTTAACGGCATTTCATTACGTCTTGAAATATTTCCTGTGCGTTGGCATCTGTCACACTTGACAATGAAAGCATGGACATCACGCCACATAGTAGGCCAGAATAGGCCAGCTTGAAGAATCTTGGCGTAGGTCTTAGATGTGCTCGCATGTCCACCATAGGGTGCAGAGTGACAATGCTCAATTATATTATTTACCTCTTCTTCTGGAACACAACGGCGGAAAATGCCATCTTTACCTCTCTTGAAAAGAAATGGTTCGTCCCAATAGAAGTTTCTCACATCACTGTAGAACTTCTTCTTCCGGTGGTAGTTTAGATCAGGAGGTATGATGTCAGCGGCTAGATAATTAACAAAGTCTGCATACCAAGGTACATTACTTATAGCTAAGGATTGGTTTGGATGCTCATGAGGGTCTGGGTTATCATCTTCAATAATTCCTAGTTGGGCTATCAGTCTATCATAGGCAAAATCGTCATTTATGGGTACTGAATCAGGTTTCAGGTATTCTAGCCTAGATAGGTGATCAGCTACCACATTATCAGTGCCTTTCTTATCACGGATATCCAAATCAAACTCTTGTAATAATAGAATCCATCGAAGTAACCTAGGCTTGGCATCCTTTTTGCTTAGTAAGTAACGAATGGCAGCATGGTCGGTGTAAACTATAATCTTGGCTCCTACTAGATAAGATCTAAATTTGTCTATTGCAAAAACTACAGCTAGGATCTCTTTTTCGGTTGTTACGTAGTTGAGCTGTGCAGCGTCTAGGGTTCTACTGGCATAATAAATCACATGTAACTTTTTGTCTTTTCTCTGACCTAGAACGGCTCCAACAGCATAATCACTGGCGTCACACATTATCTCAAACGGTTCTGACCAATCAGGGGGTTTCATTATAGGTGCTGAAATCAGAGCTTGCTTCAGAAGATTAAATGCTTCAGTACATTTTTCATCGAAGATGAATTCACCATCTTTCATTAAAAGACCGGTTAATGGTTTTGTTATTTTGGAGAAATCCTTGATAAAACGTCGGTAAAATCCGGCATGTCCAAGAAAACTTCTTATCTCCCTGATAGTCTTCGGCGGTTTTAGATTCTCTATGACTTCTATTTTTGCTTTATCTACCTCTATACCTTTTTCGGAAACTATATGTCCTAAAACAATCCCTTCGGTGACCATGAAATGACATTTTTCCCAATTTAGCACAAGGTTTACCTCCACACATCTCTCCAGGATTTTCTCAAGGTTGACAAGACAATTTTTGAAATCTGATCCACAAACTGAGAAATCGTCCATAAATACTTCCATGATTCCATCTAAATAATCAGCAAAGATAGACATCATGCAGCGTTGGAAAGTGGCAGGAGCATTACAAAGTCCAAAAGGCATTCTTCTATAGGCAAAAGTTCCAACTGGGCATGTAAAGGTAGTTTTTTCTTGATCTTCGGGGTGAATAGGTATTTGGAAGAATCCGGAATATCCATCTAAGTAACAAAAGTAAGAGTGTCTGGCTAGGCGCTCCAACATTTGGTCTATGAATGGTAATGGGAAATGGTCCTTCCTAGTTGCTTTATTTAATTTTCTATAATCTATGCACATACGCCAACCTCCATCGGTTCTTTTTGCTACAGGTTCGCCCTTCTCGTTTTGCACGACTGTGATGCCTCCCTTTTTAGGTACTACATGCACAGGACTCACCCATTTACTGTCCGAGATCTGATATATTATACCTGCCTCTAATAACTTAAGAACTTCAGTCTTAACTACAGTACTCATTATAGGATTTATTCTTCGTTGGTGTTCTCTGGAAGGTTTTGAATCTTCTTCAAGCAAAATCCGATGCATGCATACGGATGGGCTTATTCCTTTTAGATCAGAGATCTTATATCCTAAGGCTGAGGGGTACCTACGTAAAACTTCTAATAATTGATCGGTTTCTTCTTAGTTTAAGGTAGCACTGACTATAACTGGACGATTCATATCTTCATCGAGAAATTCATATCTCAGGTTTTTAGGCAGTTCCTTAAGTTTTACGGTCGGTTTCATAGGGCAAGGCATAGGATCTGGGGTAAGAGATAAACATTCGTGAAGGTTATCATCAATGTAGGGTCTTTTATAATTGTCATCTTCCAAAATAAGGGTTGATGGCAATTTTATAGATTCAGTTTCTTCTTCTTGTTCTAATTCCCTAATGCATTCTTCGATGATATCTAAGGCATAACAAGCATCTCCTATCACAGGTGCCATAAGGAATTTTGAAAGTATAAATTCTATCTTCTCGTCACCTACCTCAAAAGTTAGTTTTCCCTTTTTAACATCTATTACGGCTCCAGCAGTCGATAAGAATGGTCTACCTAGGAGGATTGGTATGTCGTCATCTTCTTTAATGTCCATGACAACAAAATCAGTAGGTATAAACAGCTGACCTATCCTAACAGGGACGTCTTCAAGTATGCCTATAGGATATTTAACGGATCTATCGGCTAATTGAAGTGACATCTTAGTAGGTTGTAATTCTCCTAAGTTTAATCTCTCACAAACTGCTAAAGGCATTAAGCTCACACTAGCTCCTAAGTCTAGAAAAGCTTTTTCGATGACATGATTCCCCAAAATACAAGGAATGGAAAAATTTCCGGGATCTTTATCTTTCTTTGCTAACCTATTTTCGGAAATCGAATTACATTCCACGGGTTTCGGATCTTCAAGTCTACGTTTATTCGTAAGTATGTCTTTGAGAAACTTAGCGTAAGAAGGTATTTGGGTGATGGCTTCTGTAAAGGGGATTTCTACGTGAAGTTTTTCTATAACCTTAACGAATTTTTGATATTGATTATCAATTTGGGTTTTCTTTAATCTTTGAGGGTAAGGTATTGGTGGTTTGTATGGCGGTGGTGGTACATAGGTTTTATTTTTAGGTTCTTTTCCTTTTTCTTGACTTTCCGGGGTTTCAGGCTTCTCTGGTTCCTTTTCCTCATTCCTCTCAGAAGTTTCGGGCTCACTTAATCTAGGGTTTAAAGGTTCTTTATAAGCAGTTCCACTTCGTAGAGTAATGGCATTTGCTTGCCCTTTCGGGTTTTGTTGAGGTTGTCCAGGGAACTGTCCTCTAGGTGTAGTCTGTGGGGCTTGGTTTAACGCTACCTGAGAGATCTGGGTTTCAAGCATCTTATTATGAGTAATAATTTGATCAACCTTGGTTCCTAACTTGGTAATCAGTTCGTTAACATGGACGTTTTGGTTCATGAACTCTTTGTTTTGTTGTTTTTGAGCAACGATAAAATCTTTTACAACTTCCTCAAAGCTCGGGCTTGGTGGTACAGGTTGCATAGGTTGATTGGCTCTTGGGGCTTGGTAACCTTGTTGTCACGGAGGTGCGGTATTTTGGATAGGGTTATTATTTTTGTAGGAGAAGTTTGGGTGATTCCTCCATCCAGGGTTATATGTGTTTGAAAATGGGTTCCCTTGGGTATAGTTCACTTGCTCAGTGTTGGTTTCATTCAACAGATTGCATTCGGCGGATTGGTGTCCTTGCGTTCCACATATCTCACAATTCGGCAAAACTGCGGCTACAGTATTCGGAGTTGTACACATATGTTCGACTCTAAGGGCCAACGCGTCCATTTTAGCCTGCATCATGTCTATAGAGCTTAGCTCATGTATTCCTCCTTGGGCTTCCTTCTTTTCCACCGTCGCTCGTTCTACTCCCCATGATTGATGGTTTTGGGCCATATCCTCGATAAGGGCACTAGCTTCAGGGTAAGGTTTGTTCATCAGTGCGCCACCAGCGGCAGCGTCGATGGTCATTTTAGTGTTATAATGAAGTCCATTATAGAATGTTTGGATGATTAGCCAATTCTCTAGGCCATGATGTGGGCATGCTCTTAATAGTTCTTTATATCTCTCCCAGGCTTCGAACAACGACTCTCCTTGGTGTTGGGTAAATCTAGTTATTAAGTTTCGAAGAAGAGCGGTCTTACTTGGGGGAAAATATCTAGCAAGGAAAACTTTTCTAAGGTCATCCCAAGTTGTTATTGAATTGGGTGGAAGGGAATCTAACCATGATAGAGCTTTATCTCTGAGGGAAAAGAGAAATAATCTTAAGCGTATTGCCTCAGGAGAAGCTCCATTGGTTTTAAAGGTGTCTGCTAACTGAAGAAAGTTTTTTAAATGTTGGTTTGGGTTATCAGTAGCGAGACCTGCGAATTGTCTCTGTTGCACTAATTGCAGCAGGGATGGTTTAAGTTCAAAATTATTGGCTGGGATAGCGGGGTTTACTATACTGGAACTAGGTTCCTCGTTTGATGGTTGGGCGAAGTCCTTAAGAGGTCTTCGATTTTGATCTTCGGCCATAGCTTTCCTATTCCTATGGAAAAACAAATGTGCGCGAGCGTAACGTTCAGGTTCAGCTAGAGGGTCTACTAAACTTCCGGCACTGCGAGTCTTTCGCATTGACCGGTGGGTAACAACCTTAGTCTAAACGGTATAACTACAGGGTAATGAAATTTGACGATATTGGTCCCCGGCAACGGCGCCAAAAACTTGATGCGTGTTTTTCGCAAGTGTACGAACACGTCAGAGTAATATAAAAGATTGTCGAATCCACAGAGACCAAGTGTCAATCTATCGTACCTGTTGTTATGGTGTGTATCTAAGGCAACTAAATATAAGGGTTTTAATAAGGGTGCAATGGTAAATAAAATGATAATTTTAAATAATAAATAAAGACAAGCTCGAATGTAATTCACGTAATCAATGATAATCCAGTACTTGTTAATGGAACTACTTATGGGCAATGTTTTCTCCTTTGAAAAGAACTAATTTAACAGGAACTGTCGCTTTCGCATATTCAGAACCGAGTTGTACTCTCTAATCAACCCCTCCTATTGTCACGGATAAAAAGGTGCGTACTGCGTTAGAGTAGTAAACCGATTTTTAAGAAATGTAGTATCTTAACAAAGTTGAAAAGTATTTTAACCTGGACTTCTTAGCAAAAAGAGGTTCTTGTGAACCAGACTCTAAATCTCATAACGCGTCCGAAAATCGTTTTAAAATCTCTTTTCTTTTTAATCTAAAAACTCCTAATAAACTAGACAAAGCGCTTTTGGCTGTTTTTGAAATAGTTAAAAACAATTACTTGAATTGAAAGATAAAATAGCCCTTAGGTGTTTCCACGAACAATTATACTGATTACTGGTTTAATTACGATCTTTACATTCTAACCTTTATGGAATTAGTTAGACATGATAAAGTAAAGATTCTTTTTATAATTTTTCATAAAAGTAATTTAGTGCGAGTGCGGAAAGTAAATGAATTTAGTGCGAGTGCGAGAAATAAAGTAATTTAAAGCGAGTGCGAGAAATAAAGGAATTTAAAGCGAGTGCGGGTAATAAAGGAAAGTAAAGCGAGTGCGGGAAATAAATAAAGTAAAGTGCGAGTGCGGATAATAAATAAAGTAAAGCAGTGCGAGAAATAAATAAAAGTAAAGCAATGCAGAAATAAATAAAGTAAAATACGAACTTGAATTAAAATGGCGGCAGGATTAACTTCCTCCAGAGTGCTCCAAAACTCGATCGCACAAACAGATTACAGACTCGATCACTCGATTGCAGAAACACCCCGATGTGGAATGGTAACTGCTTTATAACTGATATATGCCTAGAGAAATCTAATTCTGGATGAAGAAAAACGAAAATCTAAGGTCCTATTTATAGGAAAACTGAAAGCATGAAAAGACTGGGATGCCCCTCCACTAAAATGAGACTGACAGGAAGTCAAAGGTCACTTCGACAGCAAAAGATATTTCTCCAAGAATAGTCGAAAACATCTTTGCTGGGGGGCAATTTGTAAGCTCATAATTTCGACAGGTTGAAATTTGGAGCTTGAAGTCATCTCTGTCGAAGAATGATGAAAGGAAAGAAATTCAAGAACTGCTGACAAGGTTAAAAGTTCCATTGCTTCGACAGAAGGGCAAATAATGTTCTGGCAGGATAAGTTTGGAAAGTTATTTGTGGCTAAGTATTTGACAGAATTGGTATGCTTTTCAACATTTCGACAGAAGAGAAGTTTTTTTCGACAGAAGCATTATCTTGTAAGGTTTGAAGAGTTTTTGTCTTCTTCGACAATTCGACAAAAACGAAGAGATGCAACGCTTCGTCACAAAGAGGAAGAATTCAAACTTAAAGGTTGCAACCTTTGGCAGTTGGACGCGTGGAAGCTTCAGGAAAGAAGAATGCATGCAGGCTGACAATTGTCATTTAGTTGGGATTTTTCCGTTTTAGGCAGTTATTTTATTTGTATATAAATAGGGTAGTTGTTGTAGAATTCTGTGTGTAAAAACTGATACAAAATTCCTGTAAATACTCTAAGTACCCAGTGTGAGAGAAAATGAGTTTGATATTTGGAACCATGTACGTTTGAACACCATCTTACTTTTAAAGTTATTTAATTTACCAGTTTATTCATCAAGTTTATTTCATACTCAAGTTTTATTTACTTTTCTGCAAGTTATAGCTTTCGACATTTCTTACTTTTGTTTAACAACTTCAACTTTATTTTATTTCCATACTTAAGTTTTACTTTACTTTCAAAATCAAAGTTCTTAATACTTTTACAGTATTGACGAAACAAACCATAAACCAATCATAAACACTAGGAAAGATTCGACAGAACAAATTGCACATGTGTCCCAGGACTTGTTTGGTTGGTCCTGCAAGTAACCCAGTTTTCTGAGAAATTGGTTAACCAGAGGTTGTTCGCCAGAAATCACAGCGAACACACCGGTCCCAAGTCTTCCATACATCAACTGGTTTCAATCTCCACCCTCACCGAGTCGCCTTCATCGACATTGCGGTAGTGTCGGCGTCAATCTTCGTCAACATCAACACGGAACCACGGCTCTGCATTACAATCCGTGTGATTGAGAATCAAACGGCATCAACAATTATTCGCAAGAAAAAGAGAGGGAGAGAATTCGTATTCAAAGCGTAGCAAACAAACCTGTAATTTCATCTTTTTCAATACGATCGACGCACGCCGTTCTTCTTCAAGGTACGAATTCTCCAACTCTTCGTAAACTGTTGCTGCGGTGATGTTCTTGCATTAGTTTTTGAAGCTTTGTCTCACTTTAGAAGAAAGAATGGAGTAGGCGGCAGGGATTTTCGTTCGTGTTATTAGGGTTTCTGTTTGAATACTCCATTGGTTAGGCTATTTCATTATAGAGTGTGAGGTTTTGAGCATGGTTCGGGAAAGTAGCGGATTGAGGAGGAGGCGGAGAACACGGGATAGGTTGAAAGTTGTGTCAATCATAAGTTTAGGGTTCATCAAGAAAAGGAATTAGAGGTGGCGGTTTGAATCGGAGAAGACGAAGAAGGAAGGGGTTAAGGTTGGGTGGTGGCGAACAAGGAGGAAGGCGAGGGAATAGAGGCTGATGGTGGCTGATGACGAAAATGGAGGCGGCGGTGGAAATTTTCGAAGAAGAAGAGGGCTAAGAGAAAGGGGGTAACGGCGGAAGAAAAGGGGGAATTAGGGTTCTTCACTCCCAATTATTCTTCTTTTCCTAATTTTGTTATTATTAGTAATAATTATGGAATTAATAAGTCATAAAAAGGATGTTAATAGGTCTCTAAGTATAATGTAACGAGATTAATTTTAATTAAGGTTGCTTGATTCTTCTAATTATCCTCATAATAGCACCTTTAAATTCCTCTTAATGGGCCTAATATTTTACTATTCGCACCTTCATCCAAAGCCAAATGAATAAAAACTTCCTTTCTGCACCCCCTTTAATTCATGCGAATTTGGGCTTAGCCCCTTGTCATACCCCAAATTTGTCCTACCTTCTCAACTTCTCATGATGCTTGGTTGATTGGTGAGAATGTTGATTTGAATAATCTCTTGTCCTTTGACCATGAGATTAAAGGGACGAAATTCTTGTTCGGTTGAAATTGTGTGAAATCTGATCATACACAGTTATCGACTGAAAATGGGCATTGTAACTTTGAAAATTTAGAATGATTAAGATGGTATGAGATTCAAGAAAGATGATATAAAAAAAATTAAACTCATTGGATCATTTATAGTCAAATGGCGTGGTCTTAAGGTCGCGGATTCATCAATTTGTTTTGAAGTATCTAACGTAACCCTATCATCCTTGTTGGTTGCCAATTCACTTGAAATTACAACTGCCTTGGGCTGGTTTTGTTGGGTTTGTTATTAAAGTTTTGGTCAGAGTTAGTTGATGAGGTGGTATATTTTTAATTGATCAATGGAGTATTGATTGAGATAAATGATGCATTGAAGTATTCAACCAAAGAGATCATATCATTTAGGTAACATATTTGAGAGGTCTTGGTGGTGCAGAATTACGTTACAAAATGCCCGAATTACAAGTCAGTGATGTACAAGTCAAAAAGAAAAAGCCCAAAGATCTTGCATTTGGTATATCTCGGGTTCTATATTGAAATTAAGAATGGGATTTACTTTAAAAACAAGAGATAGCTTATACAGTTCAAGAGAGTTTCAAATGCAAGGAGTAAACACAAAAAGGTCTTGTTTCCTCAATCAATAGGCTTCGTTACAAAATACCAAGTCTTTATTCTAAAACTCAAATTCAGCCTAAGGAGATTAAGCAACATGAATCCATCTTTATGCTTCATCAAGATCCTTGTCCTAGCATTAGTTTTCTTCTTTGAAACTCATCCGGGCCTAGCTAATGGTATTTGTTCCTTACCTCCCATTTATAAGATACCTGCAGAATCAAGATTTGTCATTAGTGAACAAACAAATTCACAAGAAGCATCCGGAATATAGTTACAAAAATTCAGCAGCAAGTCACTTTATACAAATGTGCATTCATAGAACAGGATTTGAGCTGACACAAGGAAAGGGTGAATGCTTAAGTTCGCCGCAAATTGAAGTGGAAGTTCGGAGTTTACCGCGAGATGAAAGCAGGCTCGTGATGAAAAGAGAAGTGCTCAGATTTTGGTAAAGCCAAGCATACACGAGCAAAAGATTATGAAATGCATGGCGGCGAATGAAAATTTGTAGCATAAGCTAAACAGGTTTTGCTCACCACAGGATGTCATTCCTGAGCCAAGTTACGAGATCATATCCTGTTCCACATTATCTCAAACCTGCAACAACCATTACACAAAGAATCAGAAATGAACATAATTCTTAAAAGAATTCCGAAGCTGATGCGGCAAAGGTCACTATGTGAGTAGTTGACAGTGGAAAATCTTTTAGTGATGTTCCTGGAAAGAAAAATGTGTTAATGAAAAAGCTCTAACGGTACAAATTTTCATAACAGAACAATGTCTGTTCTTGCAAGAGACAAAGCTGTTAAGGATTTTGACACACTCCCTGAGGAGACAGTTATGATAATGTCACTGAAGGCAGCTAGTCTTGGTCTGAACATGGTGGCAGCCTGCCATGTTCTCATGCTAGATATATGGTGGAATCCTACCACTGAAGATCAAGCCATTGATAAAGCTCATCGAATTGGATAAGACTCATCCGGTTACAGTTTTGTGTTCAACTGTCAAAAATACGGTTGAAGGCCGTATCTTAGCTCTGCAACAAAAGAAGCAAACATCACATAAGCACATATCAATATAGAATTCAGTGAGAGATATCTCATGGCAGCAAAATCTCCAAGCCTGCTGCCAAGCCTGCTGCAAGCATGCTGCCAAGACTGCTATCCAGCTAGCCTTCCCGCGTTTCCTCATGCGACCTTCAGTCGGAGATGCAATCCGCACCTGCAAAGCAAAGTATCCTATCAAAAAGGCTTCACCAAGTGCAGCCATAAATCAAAAGTCTACATCATTCATGCTATCACCATCACACCGACTTTGTTGCAATTTACACAACCCAAATGCCATACAGAAGTTAAATGAATTTGAAAGTAATCAGTTATCCGAGCCTTTGCAACTCTCGTCCTCTTTATCATTGAATAGCTCTTTGAGATCACCTCAAGATGTTTCTAAGACAGCCAATGTCACAGAAGCCTCGGCTTCAGAAGCTCATGTGCAATCTACTGAGTTGAGGCAATATGTTGCTTTTCCAAACCATTTCCAAGTGCCCAAGGCTTTTAAAAGCAGTCTGACATTTGGAAGCTTTGATACTTTTGGTCCAAGCGAAAGTTCTCATAGTTGTGACGGTAGCACTGTTCCCACACCCGAAACCTCTCCAGAAAATGATGAAGCTGTTATTTCTAGCAACCAAAGTGTGCCAGTGACTGAACATGGAGGTCATACTGATTATGCACATTCTTCATCTTCTCTACTTAAAACGACACTGTTTTCAGAAGGCATTTCTATAACTGATGATGATTCAAAGATTGAGTAGCCAAAGCAGGAGGGACTTAGCAAATTCAAATTGATGGCAGTGAGCTTCAGGCTCAGGAAACATCACACTTACCTTCATTCCAAATTTGTTCACTACATGAAAAGAGAGGTGAAAATTTGAGAATCAACACACAAAGGAAAGTATGACCAAGTATGCAAAGAAAGATAGAATTTGCAGCATTAAAATACAAGCAGGAGAAATTCAAGTTCAAGGCATTGAAGGCAATCTAAATTTACCACAATATAATAACCAAATCAGACCAGAATTTCACAAAAATAAATGTTGCATCATGAACATAATACTAAGACACTAAAAAAGGTCATACCATGGTGAAGTAGAACTGAAATCGATAGTGTCATTGTCATATACAAATCATAAGACTCTTGAAGATTAACTGATGTAGCCTAATTACCGAATACTCACTTGGATCATCATCTAGTCATCTTTGAAGCATTGCCACGTAATTCCTTGGACCTGACAAATGGTGAAACATATCAGAACATTTTTCAAGCATGTTATAGGACTCTCCATCAAATAAGTGCAGAGTATGAAACTAAGCAATCTGAGAACATTACAAGCAAGAAGAAAAGATTCAAGTATCAACAAGTTTGGTCATACCTCATATGTTCACGCTGCAAATTTTGTTTCTTTTCAGCCTTCGCACCAGTACTTGATCCTTCAAGCGATCTGCAATGAATTCAAGGAAAGCTAATCAATGACAAAAAGAACAAAACAAGATCAAAACCTTGAGAAATTTCACAATTTAATACCTGCATTATGTCACTGTTTCATTCAAAGGTGTTTCTCCGGTTTCTCATACACGCCAAATTTACAATCACTTCTGCAAAGGACCTCATCTAGGTCGAACTTCAAAAAAAATCCAAATGCAAAACAAGTGAATTCCTGCACCAGGAAGGCAAATTCACTTAATAAAAAACACAGACAAAAATATTCATAGCAGTAAAAATCACGAGTTGAAATTCAACAAAATTCAGTGTGGCCCACCCCTCATTCTAGAAACCTATTGTTTCACTACAGACAAATAATTTCAAAACCTGTCATAGTCCAAGAGGTCCCCACAAAATCTCACAACAAATTCTCTCAACGGATCCTAGATTTCATACAGCTCACATCCCTCACAATATTCTCACTCATTCACAAAAATCCTCACACGTACCAAATACCCAAGACCCTCACTATAAAATCACTAATCATTGTCAATGATTAGGGGTCTCTGAACAAAGAAACCCTAGTAGCAAAGAAAAATAGCAGAAAATATTCACCTCACCAAGAGCAATCGCAAACCACACAAGACCTTCACAGAACCGCGCAAAGCTCATCTTCTCCGTTAACCATCGCGGCCAACCTTCACACAGCCGAGCCAAACCAAACCAGTCTTCGAAACCAAAACCCCTTCCATCTTCCAAACGCAACCCTTCCGTTCACCACCACAACTCGTAAACCTTCACAAACCTGAGGTCGCAAACAGGTTCACCACTATTTCACCGCCGCCAAGCCGTGTGAGAGGGAGATCAACACGAAGCTGAAGTAGAGAAAACCGCTCGCGAAAT
The DNA here is from genome assembly GCA_963966055.1 of Lathyrus aphaca. Lineage (NCBI taxonomy): Eukaryota > Viridiplantae > Streptophyta > Magnoliopsida > Fabales > Fabaceae > Lathyrus > Lathyrus aphaca. The sequence continues at coordinate 481,489,510 of OZ014522.1, forward strand.
CACCGCCGCGCGTTAATCATCATCACCGTCACGATTTGGTTTGAAGCAGAAGAGGAATCGGAACTGAGACCGAAACAGCCGCCGCGCGAACGTGGAAGGGAGAGACAGGTCACCGCGAAGTCGAGAGAGCCTCCGTGCGAGTGAAAGAGAAACGGCGAGAGTGAGATTGAAGCCGCGCAAAGCCATCGTGAGAGAGTTGAAATCAAAGGCCTACCGAGATCCGCCGCTGTCGATCTGAGAATACCGAACCTCCTTGGCAATCGCGAGAGGAAAGAAGAAAGGTCGAAACCAATACAATGTGAAAGCTCATGAGCTCCTGCAAGAGAGATTCGTGGATTAGCCGCCGTGAAATTGATAACATGGGTGGGTCTCTTCTCTCTTCTCAGAACTGTGTTTTTCGTTTTACAAAGAACAAACCTTTATTTTATTTAATAAAAACTTGCATTGTTTTTTATTTTAAAAAAGAAACTTATTATATTTATGATCCTTTGTTTTAATTTCTTTTTTTTTAAAATCATAAACTGTGTTATTTTTCTGTGTTATTTTTTCTAGTTTTTAGCTGATCTTTGGGCCTAGCCCATGTAAATTACTGCTATCCATGCACACTCAGTCCAGTGTTATACCCCTTTTCTATTGTTTTCATTATTTGATGATTTTTAGATTTTTATGACTTTTGTGATTAAGTCTTAGTTTTATAGGGCCAATGATATATTAAACGGCCAATTTTTCGCCCGATTTTAATCGGTGATTTTTGGTCAATATGAGGCCCACTTTGTAATTAATTTTTTCATTTCGATAAACAAACATTAATTTAATTTATTCTTATTATTATTTATTTCATTTAATTATTTAATTCATTATTCTATCTTAATTTAATTCTCGCAATTTAATTCAATTTATTCATTTAATTCGCATTTCAAATTACGATTCGACTCCTTATAGAATGGTTCCCATTTTGAACCGATTCTAAGGCAGTTCACGAACAAAATTTCGCCGCGTCCCGAAAAGGTCCAACGCCTTCGAATAGTTGCGCTCGATTAAAAGGTCCAACGCCTTCGAATAGTTGTGTCCCGATCAAACAGGCCGAACGCCTTCGAATAGTTCGAAAACACTGCACACACGCTTCCTCTTGGGCTAACTACAACGAGACCTCTTTATTTCTCGCAATCCCCTGTATTTATTTTGTATCCCTCTCCCATTAATTTGTACGCACTTTTATTTCTCGCATTTTCTGAATCCTTGGTCCAACGCCAAGCGATTGCATTTGCACACTCGCACTTTATTATTCTTTTCGTTTACTAGGATCCACCTATCTTCGCGAGCCGAGCACATTGTGCCTCGCTAAAAAACCAACAAATAAAACTTCCACTTGCATTCACCTTAAACTTCAAAAACCAAAATGTTACTTCTTAGATTCAAACCCTTGATCCAACATCAAGCGGTCTTAGGAAACAAAACACTTCAATAAATACGAGGAAAATTGCACGCCACGAGCCTTAAGCGATAGAAAGGGGGATAACGAGCTTTCGTTACTCGCTCCGATTATTTCGGCGCAAGACATTCGTCTTGTTGGACGGAATAAACTATCCATAGTCTTTAGTGCAAATGGACTCTTAAATCCTTTCATCGAAGAAAGGTAATAAAATCAACAACCAATACCCATATCAGGCCGAACTACAAAGCTCTGACTTTCCCATTGCACAAGGGAATACGTAGGCACGAGGATCTCAATCCTTGCCGAGCCCCTAGGATCAATAAACCCTTTAGTTTAACAAGTAATCATAAGTATAGACATCCTTTCGTGCATGACAACCTAGATGGTTCCCATCGAGTACGATGGATGTAGGAGGTGCTAATACCTTCCTCCTACATAACCGACTTCCGAACCCCGACAATGGTTTGCGATGACCTTGTTTTATCCCTTCTTGGTGGTTTTATCTATATTTTCCATTTCCCTCTTCGGGAATAAATAAAATTAGGTGGCGACTCTCAAGTCAGCCCAGCCGCGACCGCGTTCGCGAGGGATCGTATTTTTCGAGGTACGACAGCTGGCGACTCTGCTGGGGACTGGTTCACCCCTATGCAAGTCGAGCCTAGTCTAGGTTTCCACGTTTGTTTGGATGTTTGCTTATGTGTTACTTGTTTATCGCTTTCTTTATTGCTTTACATTTTATATCCTTATTGTGGATCTCTTGTACTGGATTGATGCTTTGATCAAAACAACTTGAGGGAAAGGCTCTATACCCGGGTCTATGAGTGTAAACATAAGTTAGCGAGGTTATGTAGTATGGGCTCCCGAGAGAACCTCTCTCGTGGGTTGTCGATATGAAAACCTCACTCGGAGTAGATCTTAATGGAAATACTGACAACCGTCAAGCTTTTGGCGTGTGTGCTCAGTTGTTTTCATTAAAGTCGTTGACTCTGAGGACCTTTAGAACCTTTTGGTTAAAACATCGGTTGATGGTTGCGTAGTATTGGGCACCAGGGTTCGCCCTCGCGTGGCTCGATACGAAAACCTCACTTGGAATAGACTTACTCAATGGAGTTGATTGACTGTCAAAATTGACACGTGCATCAAACATTTGAGAAAGTTCCATAACTCCAGGACTTTGTTTTAAACCTCGTGTCGATGATCACGTAGTATGGGGTACCAGGAGATTTCTCTCTTGTGTGACTCGATACGAAGATCTCACCCAAACGAAATCCATATGGTGGAGTCAATCAACCGTCATGTTGATGGCGTGTGTGATGAACATCCATATGAATTGTTAACTTTGGTATCCTTAAACTGTAGAGGTCACCTGGTGAGATCCTTATGAGGAGAATAATCAAAGTATCCTCCATCCATACCTCTGGTCCTATGATCTTGGATCTTTCATTTCATTTACATATCATTTCATACGCATTACATATCATTTTCCCAAAACAAAAGAACTCATCCATCCTTTGTCCATAATCCACAGTTTGATTTCTCGACATTTGTATCAGACTTGAAGTAGCTTTAAGGACTATGGATCCTTTGGAGCGAAGCCATGTTAGTTTAAGAGGAGATGTAGACTCAATGAATAAACAAGTGGAGCAACTTGTGGAGGCCATGATAGCTTTGGCAAAAAGAGAGGACAACATTCAACGAACGGCAGTTGGGGATTCTATTACACAAAAGTGTCACATCGTTAGGAATGAGAATTCTTCATCAGTTGACGCCATGGAGTATCATAGCTTTTCAATCTCCGCGCCTAATCCCAAAGGGTCGAACCTGGTATTGAATGCTGAACAACCTCAAAATCCTTAGTTTGCCGAAAGATGTCGTGTGTTGGAAGAAAAACTTGAGGCCTTAAAAGGACATGATGCTTTTGGTCTGAACGCTTCTGACTTATGTTTAGTGCCTGATGTGGTAATCCCTCCTAAGTTCAAAATGCCAAAATTTGAGAAGTATGAAGGAGATAGTTGTCCAAAGAATCATTTGGTGATGTTCTGTAGAAAAATGACCACTCATACTAAGAACGATAAATTGATGATTCACTGTTTCCAAGACAGCTTGAGTAGAGCATCATTGAACTGGTATACACAGCTAAAAAGTAGCCACATCCAATCATGGTTGGACTTGTCCAGTGCTTTTATGAAGCAGTATGACTACAATCTCGACATGGCTCCAGACCGCATGCAACTGCAAGGGTTATCTCAAGAAAGCGATGAACCATTCAAAAAGTATGCTCAAAGATGGAGAGAGTTAGCTGCTTGTGTTCAACCACCAATTTTAGAGAAAGAGTTGGTTGGCTTATTTATGGATAGTTTGCAAAGTCCGTATATTGAAAGAATGATAGGCAGCTCTTTTCCTGGCTTTTCACAATTGGTGTCAGTTGGAGAACGAATTGAGATCCTACTCAAGAGTAGAAAGGTACAGGACATCTCAGACGTCCAGACTAGTGAAAGCGAATCAATTGTCAGTTCCCAAGAAACAGAGGAGGAAATTAATGCAGTTTGGGAAACTCTACAAGCTCCACCTCCAGTGCCTTACCAACAGCACCCATGCAGAGGACCTCCTCAGTATCGACAACAGGTTGCATATCAAGAGCCAATGCAACAACAATGTACTTTGCAACGGCGTCCTTACTACGCTAAAAGACCAAAAAGGCATTTTGATCAATTGTTGATGCTTCACAGTCACATACTTCCACATTTGATTAATAGTGGATTGGTAGAGCCAAGGAAGATAGATACAATGCCTCTTCCACATCGACCAAACTTTGATCCTAATGCTTATTGTGGCTTCCATGCCAACTCATCGGGACATTCAACTGATGATTGCCAACAATTCAAAAATAAAGTCCAGGATCTGATTGATTCCAAGGTAATCTCATTCACACCTCAAGGAATTCAAATCCACAATCAGGCAGGCTCATCAATCCATGTCATGGAAGAAGTTGCTGAGAGTACATGCGAAGATGGTTCTCAAACTGATTTTGAAGAGCAATTTTGAAGAAGCTTCAAAGCCCAGTTCCTCAACACTGGCAATCTTTAGCTCATATCATTACTTTGCATTTGTATTTCCTTTTCTGTTTGGTGCTACTTGCTTTTAAGAACTGTTGTCTTTAATGGTAATATTAATGTAATAAACGTGCATGTTTTGAACTAATCTATCCATTCGTATTCACTCATATTTTATCACTTATTACAAAAATCACAAAAAATGCACATTACTTCCTTCATCACATTGATTAACAAATATTTGAGGGAGGATGACGAAAACGTAACACCCATAATCGCTGATAATATGCTTTCCGAAAGAATCTTGTTGATGATATACAGGCATTGTTTCAAATTCCCAAACACTGGAGAGATAAGGAGTTAATCCCTAGACAACCACTTCGAGCCTAGAAGTAGGAGTTTATTTCGAATATTCAAAACCCTTACGCTTAACCCGGGGCAGGGTAGTGTTCAGTTAACTTGACTTCACATCCAAACTACAGGGTGAAACTTTCCAATTTGGAGATCCATCCATGACCAATGACTTGGCAGTCACAATCCTTCAACACAAAAAAATCAGAAAAATAGAAGAGCCCGCTAAGTTGAGCATCCTAATAGGAGACTTAGGCAAAAGTTAAGGCAATCCCGATGGACTAAAAACTTCAAAAATAACGGTCCATGCAAAAATTAGGGATCAAAAGCAAAATAGTAGAAAGAGGTCGTCAAAATCCTCGACAAAAAAACAAAATAAGTTGCAGTGACCATCTTATCCAAAACCAAAAGGGTCACTAACATTCCAGAAAAATGAATAAGGTGACTGCCATTGTAAGAAAGGTCCAGAACAATCATCTTCAACCATTACACCTTCAAGCTCTCATAGGAGACAAATATGTGTCATTTAACTGAACATAGGTTTGGAGAACATCACGAAGATGGGTGGGTACAAAAATATTTGAGCCTATATCCTTTGTTTCATAACCGTGAACCAGACCACGATACAACCCTCAAAAGACCTAATTGAAGCAGGGTTTATTCTGAAAGCGTATTTCAGCAAGGTTGCGTAAACTGATTCCTAAAAAGATTTGCTAATCTTCTCCTTGTTGTATCACAAATCACTAGCTAAATCAGCACTACGTTTGGACATCAGATCCATTCGTCACACACTATCACATCATTCAAATAAATGATTTTTTTTCAAAACTCGCATGAATATTGCATTAAAATTACCATTTATGTACAAATAAATTTTAATTGCAAGTCAGTACTTAGCATCTAAGGAAATTTCAAACAAGGAAAAGTCAAAGATGAGCTTGAGAATTCATTGGCATTGACTCGAATCAAGATCACTCCTAATCAGGGGCAAGACTTTCAATAACTGTATGGACATGAGAATTGGTTGGTCGAAAATCAAATTTCCAAGCATTAGAATTAGACTACCTCAATTAGTAGCCTATCTGGGGCAAATAATTCATGATCACCTAGTTCGGGACAAGTCCTTCCAAAGACGCAGACAGTGGCAACTCTCCATGAGACCCAGATACTGAGGCAACGTGTAACATGTCAAATTAGGGTACAATTATTCCCCAAGGCTTCTATTCGAAGAAGATTCATTCAAAATCCCCGCAGACTGGGGCAAGGCAGTGATAAAATGAGGCCTTAGGGCTAAGCCAAAGCATAATCAACATGCATTGATTATGTCGCTACGCTCATTTTAAAGTCATCATGACATCAGTCAAATAAGTTGAAGTTCTCTCAGTAACTTACAACTTCAACAATAGATCATACTTGGGGACACCACAAATGGTCGCATCCATCCTCCGATCAGAGCATCGTCGGATACCAAGTGTCGAGAAGTCAATACCCTCCACCACCCCAAAAAGTCCAATTTTATTGGCAACCACCAAAATCTTAAAGTCCAATTTCATTGGCACTCCCATAATTCCTAAAAAGTCCATTATGGTGGCAACTACCAGAAAGCCAAAAGTCCAATTGTGTTTGGCACATCTCAAAAGTCCAATAGCGTTTGGCACAACTTAAAAGTCCAAGTCCTCTTGGCATTTCTCACAATCCAATCTTATTCAACTCTGTGTTGATATCTTTGTCTTTTCAACCCCGTGTTGATATCTTTGCCTTTTCAACCCCGTGTTGATATCTTTGCCTTTTCAATCCCGTGTTGATGATAAATTTTCAACCCTGTGTTGATGATACCTTTTCAACTCTGTGTTGATATCTTTACCTTTTCAACCCCGTGTTGATACCTTTTCAACCCCGTGTTGATACCTTTACCTTTTCAACCCCGTGTTGATACCTTTCCTTTTTTCAACCCCGTGTTGATACCTTTTCAACCCCGTGTTGATACCTTTCCTTTTTCAACCTCGTGTTGATACCTTTCCTTTTTCAACCCCGTGTTGATACCTTTCCTCTCTCAACCCCGTGTTGATACCTTTCCTCTTTTCAACTCCGTGTTGATACCTTTGCTTTCTCAACCCTGAGTTGATACCTAGTGAGTCTTTTCACCCTTGCTTTCAAAACCACTAAAAAAACCTAAAAGTCCACCCGTGGAGTGGCATCTTTCCAAAGTCCAATTTCGTTGGCATCTACCAAAAACCTTATATCGAGCATATCCAATCATTTGCATTGTCACATGCATGACATGCAACATTCTTGTCCGAAAACAAGAATGTCATCAAACACAATCATATTAATCATTAGCATATAACAAAGCATTTGCATAAGAATCATTTGTAATTTCATTTTCATAAGAATCATCGTGCATCATGCAATGTACGAGGGCACAGCTGAATAGAATAACAGGATCCAGGACATGCATCCAGGATTTTCCTTTCTCAAAGTTGATGGTTTTCCTCTGAAAGGAGATGATATCCCGCATACGCTTACGGATTTTTATTCCCCAGCAAATCATTCTTCAAGCTTTATAGTTGATGATTATTTTGTCCACCATCTTCGTTGCTCTCCAAGCAGAGAGCATCCTGGAAGATTTGATTGAGATACTGCTTTAGAGCCCTTCGAAGAACCTTAATCGAAAAGGTACTGTTTCGCAAGATCTGAAGAATCTCATGTTATGGTTAAGATACTGTTCTAAGTATCACTGAAGATCCTTGAATATAGGGAATTGCTTCACATGACCTAGAAAGTCTTATGCCATGAGAGAGAGATACTGCCCTAAATATTTCCGAAGAGCCTTTATGGTAGGGTACTGCTTTGATGAGCTAGGGAATCTCATTGTTCGAGATACTGCTTTGGTTTTCTCTGAAGAACCTTAATCGAAAAGGTACTGCTTCGCAAGATCCGAAGAATCTCGTGTTGTGTTTAAGATACTGTTCTAGTATCACTGAAGATCCTTAAATATAGGGAACTGCTTCACATCTAGAAAGTCTTACGCTATTTATTCGAGATACTGCCCTAAATATTTCCGAAGAGCCTTTATGGTAGGGTACTGCTTTGATGAGCTAGGGAATCTCATTGTTCGAGATACTGCTTTGGTTTTCTCTGAAGAACCTTAATCGAAAAGGTACTGCTTCGCAAGATCCGAAGAATCTCGTGTTGTGTTTAAGATACTGTTCTAGTATCACTGAAGATCCTTAAATATAGGGAACTGCTTCACATCTAGAAAGTCTTACGCTATTTATTCGAGATACTGCCCTAAAATATTTCCAAAGAGCCTTTATGGTAGGGTACTGCTTTGATGAGCTAGGGAATCTCATTGTTCGAGATACTGCTTTGGTTTTCTCTGAAGAACCTTAATCGAAAAGGTACTGCTTCGCAAGATCCGAAGAATCTCGTGTTGTGTTTAAGATACCGTTCTAGTATCACTGAAGATCCTTAAATATAGGGAACTGCTTCACATCTAGAAAATCTTACACTATTTATTCGAGATACTGCCCTAAAATATTTCCAAAGAGCCTTTATGGTAGGGTACTGCTTTGATGAGCTAGGGAATCTCATTGTTTGAGATACTGCTTTGGTTTTCTCTGAAGAACCTTAATCGAAAAGGTACTGCTTCGCAAGACTCGGAAAAGCTCATATTGTGATGGAGATACTGTTCTAGTATCATTGAAGATCCTTGTGCATAAGGAACTGCTTCGCATAGTCTGAAAAATCGTATATCATTTTATTCGAGATACTGCCCTAAGTATCCCCAAAGAGCCTTCATTGGTAAGGTACTGCTTTGATGAGCTAGGAAAATATCATTTGTTCGAGATACTGCTTTGGCATTCCCGAAGAACCTTAATCAACAAGGTATCGCTTCGCGAGACCCGGAGAATCTCATGTTCGGTAAAGACACTGTTCAAGTATCACTGAAGATCCTATGTTTAAGGAACTGCTTCGCATGATATGAAAATCTTACCCCATTTATTCGAGACATTGTTCTAACGTCCACAAAGAGCCTTCGTTGGTAAGGTACTGCTTTGATGGACTAAAGAATCTCATGCTTTGTTAAGACACTTGTTCTAGAGTCACTGAAGAGCCTTTATTGTTAAGGAATTGCTTCACATGACCCAAGGAATCCCACTTTTGTTAGGATCTTGTCTTCGAAGAAACCCTAATGCATAAGGGACTGCCTTGAATGACTTGGAGAAGTTTATTCATCGAATTGGGATGCTGCTTTGTTAATACAAAGAATCTCAGACATTTTGTACAATTTTCCAATCTTATCCTCATATCCCTTTCAGTGGTGCCGCATTTTCTCTCTTGTCGGACAAATTTCGGGGTCTTTTTATATCTAATCGACTTCTACCCTAAAAAGATTGAACTCCATGCAGCAGTTCACTCCTTCGGGCGCAAGGCAATTAGATAGGGGCATCTGTCATACCCCAAATTTGTCCTACCTTCTCAACTTCTCATGATGCTTGGTTGATTGGTGAGAATGTTGATTTGAATAATCTCTTGTCCTTTGACCATGAGATTAAAGGGACGAAATTCTTGTTCGGTTGAAATTGTGTGAAATCTGATCATACACAGTTATCGACTGAAAATGGGCATTGTAACTTTGAAAATTTAGAATGATTAAGATGGTATGAGATTCAAGAAAGATGATATAAAAAAAATTAAACTCATTGGATCATTTATAGTCAAATGGCGTGGTCTTAAGGTCGCGGATTCATCAATTTGTTTTGAAGTATCTAACGTAACCCTATCATCCTTGTTGGTTGCCAATTCACTTGAAATTACAACTGCCTTGGGCTGGTTTTGTTGGGTTTGTTATTAAAGTTTTGGTCAGAGTTAGTTGATGAGGTGGTATATTTTTAATTGATCAATGGAGTATTGATTGAGATAAATGATGCATTGAAGTATTCAACCAAAGAGATCATATCATTTAGGTAACATATTTGAGAGGTCTTGGTGGTGCAGAATTACGTTACAAAATGCCCGAATTACAAGTCAGTGATGTACAAGTCAAAAAGAAAAAGCCCAAAGATCTTGCATTTGGTATATCTCGGGTTCTATATTGAAATTAAGAATGGGATTTACTTTAAAAACAAGAGATAGCTTATACAGTTCAAGAGAGTTTCAAATGCAAGGAGTAAACACAAAAAGGTCCTGTTTCCTCAATCAATAGGCTTCGTTACAAAATACCAAGTCTTTATTCTAAAACTCAAATTCAGCCTAAGGAGATTAAGCAACATGAATCCATCTTTATGCTTCATCTAGATCCTTGTCCTAGCATTAGTTTTCTTCTTTGAAACTCATCCGGGCCTAGCTAATGGTATTTGTTCCTTACCTCCCATTTATAAGATACCTGCAGAATCAAGATTTGTCATTAGTGAACAAACAAATTCACAAGAAGCATCCGGAATATAGTTACAAAAATTCAGCAGCAAGTCACTTTATACAAATGTGCATTCATAGAACAGGATTTGAGCTGACACAAGGAAAGGGTGAATGCTTAAGTTCGCCGCAAATTGAAGTGGAAGTTCGGAGTTTACCGCGAGATGAAAGCAGGCTCGTGATGAAAAGAGAAGTGCTCAGATTTTGGTAAAGCCAAGCATACACGAGCAAAAGATTATGAAATGCATGGCGGCGAATGAAAATTTGTAGCATAAGCTAAACAGGTTTTGCTCACCACAGGATGTCATTCCTGAGCCAAGTTACGAGATCATATCTTGTTCCACATTATCTCAAACCTGCAACAACCATTACACAAAGAATCAGAAATGAACATAATTCTTAAAAGAATTCCGAAGCTGATGCGGCAAAGGTCACTATGTGAGTAGTTGACAGTGGAAAATCTTTTAGTGATGTTCCTGGAAAGAAAAATGTGTTAATGAAAAAGCTCTAACGGTACAAATTTTCATAACAGAACAATGTCTGTTCTTGCAAGAGACAAAGCTGTTAAGGATTTTGACACACTCCCTGAGGAGACAGTTATGATAATGTCATTGAAGGCAGCTAGTCTTGGTCTGAACATGGTGGCAGCCTGCCATGTTCTCATGCTAGATATATGGTGGAATCCTACCACTGAAGATCAAGCCATTGATAAAGCTCATCGAATTGGATAAGACTCATCCGGTTACAATTTTGTGTTCAACTGTCAAAAATACGGTTGAAGGCCGTATCTTAGCTCTGCAACAAAAGAAGCAAACATCACATAAGCACATATCAATATAGAATTCAGTGAGAGATATCTCATGGCAGCAAAATCTCCAAGCCTGCTGCCAAGCCTGCTGCAAGCATGCTGCCAAGACTGCTATCCAGCTAGCCTTCCCGCGTTTCCTCATGCGACCTTCAGTCGGAGATGCAATCCGCACCTGCAAAGCAAAGTATCCTATCAAAAAGGCTTCACCAAGTGCAGCCATAAATCAAAAGTCTACATCATTCATGCTATCACCATCACACCGACTTTGTTGCAATTTACACAACCCAAATGCCATACAGAAGTTAAATGAATTTGAAAGTAATCAGTTATCCGAGCCTTTGCAACTCTCGTCCTCTTTATCATTGAATAGCTCTTTGAGATCACCTCAAGATGTTTCTAAGACAGCCAATGTCACAGAAGCCTCGGCTTCAGAAGCTCATGTGCAATCTACTGAGTTGAGGCAATATGTTGCTTTTCCAAACCATTTCCAAGTGCCCAAGGCTTTTAAAAGCAGTCTGACATTTGGAAGCTTTGATACTTTTGGTCCAAGCGAAAGTTCTCATAGTTGTGACGGTAGCACTGTTCCCACACCCGAAACCTCTCCAGAAAATGATGAAGCTGTTATTTCTAGCAACCAAAGTGTGCCAGTGACTGAACATGGAGGTCATACTGATTATGCACATTCTTCATCTTCTCTACTTAAAACGACACTGTTTTCAGAAGGCATTTCTATAACTGATGATGATTCAAAGATTGAGTAGCCAAAGCAGGAGGGACTTAGCAAATTCAAATTGATGGCAGTGAGCTTCAGGCTCAGGAAACATCACACTTACCTTCATTCCAAATTTGTTCACTACATGAAAAGAGAGGTGAAAATTTGAGAATCAACACACAAAGGAAAGTATGACCAAGTATGCAAAGAAAGATAGAATTTGCAGCATTAAAATACAAGCAGGAGAAATTCAAGTTCAAGGCATTGAAGGCAATCTAAATTTACCACAATATAATAACCAAATCAGACCAGAATTTCACAAAAATAAATGTTGCATCATGAACATAATACTAAGACACTAAAAAAGGTCATACCATGGTGAAGTAGAACTGAAATCGATAGTGTCATTGTCATATACAAATCATAAGACTCTTGAAGATTAACTGATGTAGCCTAATTACCGAATACTCACTTGGATCATCATCTAGTCATCTTTGAAGCATTGCCACGTAATTCCTTGGACCTGACAAATGGTGAAACATATCAGAACATTTTTCAAGCATGTTATAGGACTCTCCATCAAATAAGTGCAGAGTATGAAACTAAGCAATCTGAGAACATTACAAGCAAGAAGAAAAGATTCAAGTATCAACAAGTTTGGTCATACCTCATATGTTCACGCTGCAAATTTTGTTTCTTTTCAGCCTTCGCACCAGTACTTGATCCTTCAAGCGATCTGCAATGAATTCAAGGAAAGCTAATCAATGACAAAAAGAACAAAACAAGATCAAAACCTTGAGAAATTTCACAATTTAATACCTGCATTATGTCACTGTTTCATTCAAAGGTGTTTCTCCGGTTTCTCATACACGCCAAATTTACAATCACTTCTGCAAAGGACCTCATCTAGGTCGAACTTCAAAAAAAATCCAAATGCAAAACAAGTGAATTCCTGCACCAGGAAGGCAAATTCACTTAATAAAAAACACAGACAAAAATATTCATAGCAGTAAAAATCACGAGTTGAAATTCAACAAAATTCAGTGTGGCCCACCCCTCATTCTAGAAACCTATTGTTTCACTACAGACAAATAATTTCAAAACCTGTCATAGTCCAAGAGGTCCCCACAAAATCTCACAACAAATTCTCTCAACGGATCCTAGATTTCATACAGCTCACATCCCTCACAATATTCTCACTCATTCACAAAAATCCTCACACGTACCAAATACCCAAGACCCTCACTATAAAATCACTAATCATTGTCAATGATTAGGGGTCTCTGAACAAAGAAACCCTAGTAGCAAAGAAAAATAGCAGAAAATATTCACCTCACCAAGAGCAATCGCAAACCACACAAGACCTTCACAGAACCGCGCAAAGCTCATCTTCTCCGTTAACCATCGCGGCCAACCTTCACACAGCCGAGCCAAACCAAACCAGTCTTCGAAACCAAAACCCCTTCCATCTTCCAAACGCAACCCTTCCGTTCACCACCACAACTCGTAAACCTTCACAAACCTGAGGTCGCAAACAGGTTCACCACTATTTCACCGCCGCCAAGCCGTGTGAGAGGGAGATCAACACGAAGCTGAAGTAGAGAAAACCGCTCGCGAAATCACCGCCGCGCGTTAATCATCATCACCGTCACGATTTGGTTTGAAGCAGAAGAGGAATCGGAACTGAGACCGAAACAGCCGCCGCGCGAACGTGGAAGGGAGAGACAGGTCACCGCGAAGTCGAGAGAGCCTCCGTGCGAGTGAAAGAGAAACGGCGAGAGTGAGATTGAAGCCGCGCAAAGCCATCGTGAGAGAGTTGAAATCAAAGGCCTACCGAGATCCGCCGCTGTCGATCTGAGAATACCGAACCTCCTTGGCAATCGCGAGAGGAAAGAAGAAAGGTCGAAACCAATACAATGTGAAAGCTCATGAGCTCCTGCAAGAGAGATTCGTGGATTAGCCGCCGTGAAATTGATAACATGGGTGGGTCTCTTCTCTCTTCTCAGAACTGTGTTTTTCGTTTTACAAAGAACAAACCTTTATTTTATTTAATAAAAACTTGCATTGTTTTTTATTTTAAAAAAGAAACTTATTATATTTATGATCCTTTGTTTTAATTTCTTTTTTTTTAAAATCATAAACTGTGTTATTTTTCTGTGTTATTTTTTCTAGTTTTTAGCTGATCTTTGGGCCTAGCCCATGTAAATTACTGCTATCCATGCACACTCAGTCCAGTGTTATACCCCTTTTCTATTGTTTTCATTATTTGATGATTTTTAGATTTTTATGACTTTTGTGATTAAGTCTTAGTTTTATAGGGCCAATGATATATTAAACGGCCAATTTTTCGCCCGATTTTAATCGGTGATTTTTGGTCAATATGAGGCCCACTTTGTAATTAATTTTTTCATTTCGATAAACAAACATTAATTTAATTTATTCTTATTATTATTTATTTCATTTAATTATTTAATTCATTATTCTATCTTAATTTAATTCTCGCAATTTAATTCAATTTATTCATTTAATTCGCATTTCAAATTACGATTCGACTCCTTATAGAATGGTTCCCATTTTGAACCGATTCTAAGGCAGTTCACGAACAAAATTTCGCCGCGTCCCGAAAAGGTCCAACGCCTTCGAATAGTTGCGCTCGATTAAAAGGTCCAACGCCTTCGAATAGTTGTGTCCCGATCAAACAGGCCGAACGCCTTCGAATAGTTCGAAAACACTGCACACACGCTTCCTCTTGGGCTAACTACAACGAGACCTCTTTATTTCTCGCAATCCCCTGTATTTATTTTGTATCCCTCTCCCATTAATTTGTACGCACTTTTATTTCTCGCATTTTCTGAATCCTTGGTCCAACGCCAAGCGATTGCATTTGCACACTCGCACTTTATTATTCTTTTCGTTTACTAGGATCCACCTATCTTCGCGAGCCGAGCACATTGTGCCTCGCTAAAAAACCAACAAATAAAACTTCCACTTGCATTCACCTTAAACTTCAAAAACCAAAATGTTACTTCTTAGATTCAAACCCTTGATCCAACATCAAGCGGTCTTAGGAAACAAAACACTTCAATAAATACGAGGAAAATTGCACGCCACGAGCCTTAAGCGATAGAAAGGGGGATAACGAGCTTTCGTTACTCGCTCCGATTATTTCGGCGCAAGACATTCGTCTTGTTGGACGGAATAAACTATCCATAGTCTTTAGTGCAAATGGACTCTTAAATCCTTTCATCGAAGAAAGGTAATAAAATCAACAACCAATACCCATATCAGGCCGAACTACGAAGCTCTGACTTTCCCATTGCACAAGGGAATACGTAGGCACGAGGATCTCAATCCTTGCCGAGCCCCTAGGATCAATAAACCCTTTAGTTTAACAAGTAATCATAAGTATAGACATCCTTTCGTGCATGACAACCTAGATGGTTCCCATCGAGTACGATGGATGTAGGAGGTGCTAATACCTTCCTCCTACATAACCGACTTCCGAACCCCGACAATGGTTTGCGATGACCTTGTTTTATCCCTTCTTGGTGGTTTTATCTATATTTTCCATTTCCCTCTTCGGGAATAAATAAAATTAGGTGGCGACTCTCAAGTCAGCCCAGCCGCGACCGCGTTCGCGACGGATCGTATTTTTCGAGGTACGACACCCCTCTGCTAATCACACCTCCCTTTTAGGTCCAGAATAGAAAAACACTAAAAATAATACTTCCTGAACCCCCTGTTACTTTCTTTTAGAATTAATTTTTGTTTATATAGTTTAGAAAATAATTTAGGAAAAAATAGGAAAATCTTTAATAAAAATTCTATAAAAATTCAAGTAGGTCATTAATTTAGTTTAGAAATTTTTGGTATTCTTGTTTTCTGATTTTTGACTATTTTTGATTTAATTTCGAATTTTTCTTGCAATTAGTTTTTTATTGAATTTCTTTAGCTACACACGACTTTTGTTCATTTAATGTCTCCCTCTTCCAGTAGAATTTTTTAGCCGTTCTTTTTTCTATGTTTAGATGACTAATGATAGTACTTAGGATAATTTTTGTAGATTTTTTAAAATATTTTATCTTAGGTTTTAGAGGCCAATTCTTTAGAAATTAAGGATTAATTCATAGCTAAAAATAATCATTTTTTGGACCTAGTTAAATTTTGATTTTGTAGGATTCCTTTTAGTACAATATTATAGATAATATTAGGTCCCTATGGTTTAATTTTCATAATTTTTCCAGAAGTTTAGTTATTTTTTTAGAATATTAATTCTTAGGCTTAGTTACATATAATTTCCATTTAGTTTAGGCCATTGAAAATAAAGTAAAAAATATAGTTTAGATTAGATTTAATCTTAGAATTTAATATAGACTTAGGTTAGTTAAAATTTGAATTTTTAGAATGAATATTAGGCCTAACTTAGTTTAGAACTTAGGCTTAAAGTTCCCTTTTCATTAGAACTAGAATAAATAAAGAGGACTATTTTTTAGTTCATGCCTTTAAATGCATTTTTAGAATTTTATTTCTTATGTCCAATTTTATTGTTTTTGCCTTATCATTTGATTTTATAACTTGTATAGGTTTCCCCATTTGTTCTTAGAATCAACTTAACTTCATTAGGAAGTAAGTTGAATTCTAATAGTTTCTAGTTTCTCATTAGGAATAGAAAACCCCATTAACCATAGGATCTCTTGTAAATAAATAAATAAAATTAGGGTGTGTCTTAGTCCCTTTAGTTTGTCCTTTTTTCAATTTGATTCATTCTCTTCTTATCTTCAAACAAAATCTAAAAACACTTAACAAATAAATGAAAGGATTCCTTGAGTATAGCCTTATTCCATGAAGCACTTGCATTCATTCCATCTTGGAGTGGTGTAAGCTTGCCTATCATGATGCACAAGTCTCATCAAGGGGTTGCTTCACAAAGAAAACTTAAAAGATACTTCTTAGCAAAAGCAACAAAAAACACTTAATAAAGTTCAACAAGCCAGTGAACTTAAGCCCTAATCCTAGGAAACCAGTCTTGGATAAATTCTCCTTGCTGGGTATGCTTGTTCTATTATTCCATCTTGGAATGTAGTGGCAAGTGTACATTCCATGGAAAAGAGTTTGAATTCACTTCCTTGTGCCAAATTCATATAAAAACTCTTAAAAGACAAAAAAAAACAAATAACATGCGACTATCCTGCGGGAACTTCTTTTCTCATCTCATTCACTCACAACGCGAACTCGCGACGACTTGTCTTTCATGCAAGACGGTAAACGCACTCGTACCAGACGAGCCTGCAACACCTGAGCATAGACATACGCAGTTCCAGCCATAAAAAACACAAACACATAGTTCCCGCCTTAGTTAGGCGAACTACGTCGACTCTGATCCTCATTATCCCGATGAGGTACCTAGGCAGCGGGGTAGGGCCCGTTCGAGCACCTTCTTTATTTTCCCTACATTTCCCCCATTCTTTTCCTTCCATCCTCTCTTTCCAGTTTCTCATTTCATTCCAGTTCCAGTTAGCGGTTCATTTGTTCAGCAGCATTCTTATTTCTCACCCTTTGAAACAAACAAGCAAGCGTGGATCCCGTCGGGTACGACGGATGATCTGGGGTGCTAATACCTTCCCAGGTCGTAACCGACTCCCAAACTCAGATCTTTGGTTCGCAGGACCTTGTCCTTTCCTTCTTCCTCGGGTTTGTGCAACATTACCTTTCCCATTCTTCCGGGATAAAAATGTCTGGCTGGCGACTCTAACCTTTTCCGCGCCACTTTCGCGTTTGCACTAGGATGAAAATCCCGGGAGCGACAGCTGGCGACTCTGCTGGGGATCGAACCCAGAATCTCTGGTTTCCCTTGTAGAGTCAATCCTAGCGCCTATTTGGTTTTGCTTCTTTGGGTGTTTGTTTGTTGCTATGTGCTTTAGTTTAGCTTTACTGTTTTTATTTACAGTTTTACTTTACAACTTTATTTTATCGCATTTATTTACCGCTTTCAGTATTTTATTTTCTATGCATCATATTATACTGGATTGTCTGGCTGTGCTGGTTTTCATTTTTTCTGTGGGATGGGGTTACTGTGAGATGAGCTCGTAACCGGGGCTCGAGTGCACCCTAGGACTTAGAGTGGTTCCACTTTGGCTTCATGGCATCTTGCTATGTTGGTAGTAGTGAATTCCACGCCTTGACTTGCGACCTTCTCGGGAATGTATTGATACCGGAATCTTTCTGGGTTGATGCGCTACCTTGATAGTTATGTGCAGTCAGGGGACCGATCATTGAGAACCTTTGTGGAAACATCCCTATCCAGTGATGATAGTGGCAGACCACATTTGTTGGCAAACCCACTCGCATCCGAGGGCCCACTGGGAACTCGCATAGGATGGCCTGGTTCTCTCATAGGAATTCAGTTAAAGCAAACTGATCGTATGACGATAGTATTGTACCCTTCGGGATGAATGTACTATTGTTTCTCGACTCAGTGCTTGAAGCTGGAGACTTGTGAGGGATGCTTGTTTTTCCGGACTCAACTGAGACCTCCCTGAGTAGTACATAATGCCAAACCGATTCCCTGATTTGGTCATGAGCCATCTCTCGGAAATGGTGAACGTATTATTGCTATTCGGCCTCGAGAGTCCGTGATGTTTGACCCGAGTAGCACACCCGTGAGGTTGGGAGGGGTTTACAGGTTTGCAGGAACCCTGATACCTTCAGCATACCCACTTTGCCTTTGGTTCAGTTTTATGATCTGGATTTCTGTTCTTAAGTTATGGATCCCGGATCAGAGGGATGATTATTGTGATATATGGATTTTGAGACCTGGCACCGACACCTGATTATTTGATTGGCACATCACAGACACTTCACTAATCACATGCCTTGTCTTGCATAAGCATCATATCATCATTAATCATTTTGTGTTCTTTTTATTCTCAGGGTTCATTACTTCCTAGGTCCTGGTCATATTTGCTGCTTCAGCATGGAGATTCCAAGGAAGAGAAATGTTCATTATACTTTCCCGCAGCCAGAGACAGAGAGTGTTCAGGGTTTGATTAGCTTGATGGGTGACCGAGTCCTTGATGATTTCAGGAAAGAGTATGGCAAGATACTGAATTATGTGAGCAAGCCCACAGTCGACCAGAAAGATAGCTTGCATTCTTTGTTGCAGTTCTATGATCCACAGCTGAGGGTCTTTGTTTTTCCTGATTACATCCTGGCACCTACATTAGAGGAGGTTTCTAGCATGCTGAATATTCCTGTTAAGGAGGGTATACCTTATTATGTTTCAGAGAGGATCCCTTCTCATGAGGATATCACTATTGCCTGTCATTTGAGTATGCTCAGACTCAAGATGGGATTAGAGGCTGGCCAAAATAAAGGGATCCCTTTGGACTTTCTTATTGCAGAGGCACATGTCATGGCATCGGGAAAGAAGTGGGTAGACTTCAAAGCGCTGTTAGCCATGATAGTATATGGAATCAGTTTGTTTCCAAGAGAGAAAGGGCTAATTAGCATGGAGGCCATCACCATCTTCGTCAAGAGAAATCCTGTTCCTACATTGCTAGCTGATTTTTCTTATGGAGTTCACCGCAGAAATGAAAAGAGGAAGGGATATGTAAACTGTTGTGCTCCCATATTTGCTGATTGGTTTGTAAGGCAACTCCCTAAATCAGGACCCTTTCAGGATTTGAAACAATCTTGGAAGTGGTCCAAAAGATTAATGGGCTTAACCTCAGCTGACATTGCTTGGGGATGAAACAGAGACTTGGTGGGCAAAGAAATGTTGGTTAGTTGTGGTAGCTTTCCAAATGTACCTTTGATGGGAAGGAAAGGTGGGATTAGCTATAATCCTATCTTGTCCAGGAAACAGTTCGGCTATCCTTTAAGAGACGTACCTTTGATCGACGATGCAAATGAGTCCTTATATTTTCCAGCAGAGGGAAACTCCAGGATGAGCATGCTAGCATCCCAAGCTTGGGAAGTTAGGGTGATGAAAGGAAAGAAAGATTTTGGAAGAGTAGATCCTAGTACCTATGATCCTTTTGCCAGCTGGCTGGAGGATCGTGTGAAGACTCATCTTCTACCATTTTCTAGAGAGACACCTCTCTACCCTAAAGAGGTAGCACCAAGGACTTCGGTACCTTTGGAGGAATATCAGAAGTTAGAAGCTTTGGTTAAGCAACTTAGGGTTGAAAATCAAGAGGCTCTTAACTCTTGTCAAAAACTGATGATCCAGAACCGTCGATTAGAAGATAGAGCTGTACAAGCCGAAGAAATAGTCCGTCTCAAGCAGAAGGACTTTGAAGATAGAGAGCTCTACTTCCGAAAGAAAGGGTTAGCTGAGACTCACAAGACTGCCCAGCGCCGAAGAGAGAAGAAAGATCTTAGCGAAGCCAATGAAGCTGTTACGTTATGGCAGGAGAAATGGGACGATAATTTGAAGAAACAAAAGGAGTTAGACGCCAAGCACAAGCAGGAAATCAAAAGTCTTCAAGATTCTTTGGATGGGCAGAAATAACTCCTCAGGAAGGCTTATCATCAAGAGAAGGGCCGTCTCCAATGCTTAGCAGAAAGTCAACAAGCATTGAAGGAAGCTCAAAAGGAATTTGAAGACTTGAAGTTGAAAGCTGATGTGAAGAGGTCGAAGGCCGAGTCGAGTCAAAGCAAGGAGAGCGAGGCAGCATTCCTACAGCAGATCGAGGAGTTACACGCTTCTTCTGATACGAGGGACCTCCTCATTCAGAGGCTCATCCAGGAGCCCGGTCATCCAGATGTAGTTCAGTTGTTCCAGAGCGTCAAACGCCTTAGCTGGAGATTGAAAGATATAGAGTTCCCTAGGGTTTAATTTCATGTTATTGTACTCGGATTACCCACAGGCTTGTTGTGGGATTCCCTATATGTGATGTACTTTTGTTGTTATTGTGATTGGCACCCTTCGGGGACTTTGTATTTTCAAACTCCAATTTATATGATTGTTTGCACCGACACGGAATAATGAGCACCAATTCTCCACGACCATCATTATGTTTGAATATTACTTGGGTCTTCTTTCCAATTTTTATCTTCTTAATGCCAGGACCAGAAATAGGAAAAGACTCGAGAATAAAAGGAACACATTGCATTGCATACGCATCATTTGCATTTTTGTCTTTGTCTTTGCAGGTTTTTCTACGGGATGTTTAATTTATCTGTTTTCAACTGGCAAAGATTGCGAGGGCCGCCAAGACCCGATACCTTCGACAAGATATCCCTCATCGGTACGCGACCCGCAACAATCAAAGAACAACAATGGACTCCATGCAGACAGAACTCAATGAAGTCCGTACCAAGATGGAAGAATTTATGACCCTGATGCAAGGGATGGACCAGGGGCAGCATAAGCTGAGAAATGCAATTCAAGGGTTAACTCCTCCTAATACTAATGCTCAGGCAACCACTTCCGGCGGGCTAGGGGCTCCTCCCAACACCAACAACGGCCCAGGTGGACCTCATGTTCCAGATCCAGCTACAGCAACGTTCGTTCCTGTGCACGACAGACAGGAGGACCAATTCCAGTACTTCAATAATGATATGGGTTTCGGCGGTGATGGAAATCTTAATGACTTCTTCGTGCTTGTGGAGAAGGTCAAGGCCCTTGAGTGCAAAGACACTTTGGGGATTGACGTGTCAGAAATGGGTTTAGTACCTGGGGTGGTCATTCCACACAAGTTCAGACCACCAGCATTTGATAAATATAATGGCAGCTCCTGCCCGAAAACTCACCTGCAGGCCTTCTACAGGAAAATTGCGGCCCACACGCGAGACGAGAAACTCTGGATGTATTATTTCCAGGATAGTCCTTCTGGAGGATCCTTGGAGTGGTACATGAAGCTGGAAAGGAGCTCTATTAGAAGCTGGAAGGATTTGGGAGAAGCCTTCCTCAGACAATATCAGTACAACATTGACATGGCACCCAGCCGCACTCAGCTTCAGAGCTTGACGCAGAGGAGCTCGGAGAGCTTCAAAGATTATGCACAGAGGTGGCGTGAGGTAGCCGCCCGAGTGCAACCACCTTTATTGGAGAGAGAGATGGTTGACCTTTTCCTGAATACCCTCCCAGGGAATTTCATGGAGAGGCTGGCCGGTTGTTCCTCAAGTGGTTTCTCGGACATTATCTTGACTGGAGAAAGAATTGAAAGCTGGCTCAAACAGGGGAAAATTCAGAATGGAGGCGCTTCGGTGTCTGGTATCAAGAAACCCTTTGTGAAAAGGAGGGAAGGAGAAACAGGTGCAGTATACGCACAGAGGGGAATGATTCACCAAGGATATTATCAGCAAGTGGCCCCTGTCACTATTTCAACTCCGCCCGTTCAACAGCAGGTCCAGCCTCCGCAGCCGCAGCGCTCACAAGGGTATCAGCCAAGAGCCCCTCGTCCATATTACTCTCAGAGGCCGAAGGATAGACATATTGAAGCTCCACCAATGTCTTACTCCCAACTTTTGAAGAATCTCCTACAGCTTCAAATGATTCAGCTCTGAACCTTGCAACCTCCGAAGCCAGGCCAAATTCCTGAGGGTTATGACTTAAATGCTAGATGCGAGTTTCATTCTGGAGCTCCCGGCCATAGTAATGAGAATTGTAAAGCATTTAAACATGTTGTTCAGGACTTGTTGGATTCTAAAGCGATCAATTTTGCTCCTTCTCCTAATGTGCTTCAAAATCCCATGCCTCCTCACAGGGGTACGGTTGGTGCAATTGATGAAGGGGAGAATTTGAATTTGGTGGATGATATTGATGACTTGCAGACTTCATTGGTTACTATCAAGGTTTGCTTGTTGAAGAAAGGTATCTTCCCTGGATGCGGGGAAGATTGTTCGGAATGTGCTGAAGCTACCAACGGTTGTAAACGATTGAAGGCCGGAATCCAAGGCATGATTGACGAAGGAGTGCTGCAGTTTGACAAGATTATGAAAGAAAGTGAAGTCTCCACAGTAACTATCTTTTATGATCCATCCCAAGTTCCGTCACGAGCCAGAGCGGCACCAATAACCATTACCACTGCTGGACCCATAATGTACCAAAGTGACAGAGTTGTTCCTTGGAATTATGGTGGTGAAGTGTACTACAACGGCCAGAGGCAAGAGTTGGCCACGACTAGTATAACCCCAGCTCAAGTAGAAAATGTTGGAGTAGGGGGTTTTACTCGAAGTGGAAGGTTGTTTGCGCCGGAAACACTGAGAAACAATGTGATACCACCCAGAGATACTGCCGAAGCCCAAGCTAGAGCCAGAGGGAAGCAACCAGTAGTTGTCAATGATCCAACGCCATCAACTGATCCAGACCTCACCTTTGATAAAGAAGCTGAAGAATTCCTGAGGATCATCAAGAAGAGTGACTACAAGATCGTAGACCATTTGCAGCAGACGCCGTCGAAGATCTCCATCTTGTCCTTGCTCATGTGTTCTGACTCTCACAGGAAAGCTCTCCTAAATATTCTGAACAAGGCATACGTGCCTCAAGATATTTCTGTAAATCAGTTAGAAACGGTGGTGTCCAGCGTTAATGCCAGCCATGGATTGGGTTTCACAGACTTGGACTTAACTTCTGATGGGCGTGCTCATAATCGGGCATTGCATATCTCTCTAGAGTGTAAGGGTGCAGTACTCTCCCACATGCTGGTAGATACTGGATCATCTCTGAACGTCTTGCCTAAGAAAGCATTGATGAAGCTGGACTATGATGGAGTGGTGCTAAAGCCCAGTGACTTAGTAGTTCGAGCGTTTGATGGGTCAAGGAGATCGGTGTTTGGAGAAGTGGAATTACCCATCAAGGTAGGTCCACAAATCTTCAATGCCACGTTTTACGTGATGGATATCCAGCCAGCATATAGTTGTTTACTCGGAAGACCCTGGATACATTCGGCAGGAGCGGTTTCGTCTACACTCCATCAGAAGCTAAAGTTTGTATAGGAGGGTCAAATCGTGACTGTCAGTGGGGAAGAAGATATCTTTGTTAGTCATCTAGCCTCATTCAAATATGTGGAGATGGATGGCGAGATAGTTGAGACCCCATGTCAGGCTTTTGAGCCCTTGAAGTCTGAGCAAGCATCCGTAGTGGCAACTTCTCCTGAAGAACCGAAGAAAGGGGTTTCCATAGCCTCTTATAAACAAGCGCTTGAATTGGTAGAATCCGGAATACGAGAATGCTGGGGCAGTTCGGTAGAAGTGCCAGAGAAGAAAGACATGTTCGGGATCGGCTATCACCCTGGAAGATCTTCGTCTGAAACAAGTGCTAAAGGTTGTCAGAGCCCGGTCACTTTCACAAGCGCGGGAGTAGTAGACTACGAAAACATCAGTGCTGTGCAGGATGATGCTGTCGATAGTGATTGTGACCTAGATGAATGGATCAGGCCTGCTGCTCCAGGAACTCATCTTAGCAACTGGACATCGGAAAGGCTTATTTCGGTCACCTCTTTCGAAGAGTAATGATGTTTTGTTTCTATTCTTCATGTATTAAAGCACTATGTCTGGCCCGAGGCATAGTGGCTCTTTGTAAGGGTTCATTTGTTCATTAACACAATCATAAATAAAATTGACGTTTCACATTCATTCATGTTGTTCTCTGTCTTTCGTTTTTTACTTTTGTTTTTCAAAAAGAAAGAAAAGTTTTAAAATGGCAATGTTTCTCATTTTCTCAAGTTGTTGCTAAAGCCTTGCATGAATCATCATTCATGCAGGTGCTCGTCACCGGATCTTATCAATGACGACCCTGTTATGGCTGAGTATGACTTCGACAATCCAATTTATCAAGCCGATGAGGAAGGTGAAGAGGATTGTGATTTACCCGAAGAATTGGCCAGACTTCTTAAACAGGAGGAGAAGATGATTCAGCCGCACGAAGAAGATGTCGAAATAATAAACCTGGGTACTGAAGAAGACAAGAAAGAAGTCAAGATCGGAGCTGCATTAGAAGAATATGTCAAGACTCGTTTGATGGCTATGCTTCGAGAATACGTTGACGTCTTCGCATGGTCTTACCAAGATATGCCTGGTTTAGACACTGACATTGTGGTACACAAGCTACCTCTCAGAGCAGATTGTCCTCCGGTAAAGCAGAAGTTGAGGCGCACGCGTCCAGACATGGCAATTAAAATAAAAGAAGAGGTGCAAAAACAGTTTGATGCTGGCTTCTTGGCCGTAACCAGTTATCCTCCGTGGGTTGCTAACATTGTGCCGGTTCCCAAGAAAGATGGCAAAGTCAGGATGTGTGTGGATTACAGGGATTTGAATAGGGCTAGCCCTAAAGATGATTTCCCTCTACCTCACATAGATGTACTTGTCGATAATGCTGCTCAGTTTTCCGTATTCTCCTTCATGGACGGATTCTCAGGCTATAATCAGATCAAGATGGCTCCCGAGGACATGGAAAAGACAACTTTCATCACTCCTTGGGGCACCTTTTGTTACAAGGTCATGCCATTTGGTTTGAAGAATGCAGGAGCTCCCTATCAACGGGCAATGGTGACGTTATTTCACGACATGATCCATCATGAAATTGAGGTTTATGTTGATGACATGATAGCAAAGTCCCAGACGGAGGAAGAACACTTGGTTAACCTGGCGAAATTGTTTGACAGACTTCGGAAGTTCAGATTGAGGTTGAATCCGAATAAGTGTACCTTCGGGGTTCGTTCTGGCAAGTTACTCGGCTTCATTGTTAGTGAACGAGGAATCGAGGTTGATCCAGCCAAGGTGAAAGCTATCCAAGAAATGCCTGAGCCGAAGACTGAAAAGCAAGTGCGTGGCTTCTTAGGGAGACTAAACTACATTGCACGGTTTATTTCTCACCTGACGGCCACGTGCGAGCCCATCTTTAAGCTTCTGAGGAAGAATCAGGCCATTAAATGGAACGAAGACTGTCAGCAAGCCTTCGACCGAATCAAAGAATACTTGTTAGAACCACCAATTCTTATGCCTCCAGTGCCGGGGAGACCTCTGATTATGTATCTTACTGTGCTTGAAGGATCGATGGGATGTGTGCTGGGTCAGCAGGACGAGTCTGGTCGAAAAGAGCACGCCATTTATTACCTTAGCAAAAAGTTTACCGATTGTGAGACACGATACTCACTACTCGAGAAAACTTGCTGCGCTTTGGCATGGGCTGCTCGCCGACTAAGACAGTACATGCTGACTCACACCACTCTCTTAATTTCCAAGATGGATCCTGTGAAATACATCTTTGAGAAGCCGGCTTTGACAGGAAGAGTGGCCCGTTGGCAGATGATACTCACGGAGTATGACATACAATACACTTCACAAAAAGCGATCAAGGGGAGTGTTTTGTCAGAATACTTGGCCTAGCAACCGATCGATGATTATCAACCCATGAGGTTTGAGTTTCCGGATGAGGACATCATGTTCCTCAAGTCTAAAGACTACGGAGAACCACTTCCGGAGGAGGGGCCCGACCCTGAATCCAGATGGAAGTTGATGTTTGACGGGGCTGTAAACATGAATGGGAGTGGAGTAGTGTCATACCCCAAATTTGTCCTACCTTTACCATTTTATTTTATTTTTGTTTATTAACCATTATCTCAAAAATCCAAAATATGCCACATTTTTATTTCCATTTAACTATATTCTAAAAAAGGTAAAAAAAAAAACTATTATTATGTTTATATTAGTGTTATTTAAATTTATCTCTTTATTTCAAAAATATATAAAAAAAAGATAGTTTTTTAGTTTATTCAAAAAATATATTAAAATAAATACTTGTTAGTTTCTCCTTAATACCTTATCTCTTTTATTTTATAGTTTAGAAAAATTATTACTTACCAAAAGTCAAAAAATCTCATTATTACCATTGTCATTATTTTTATTTGTTACCAACTTATTATTTCCTCTTTTATTATTATTAATTATCATTATTATTATTTTTTCTGTTTACTATTTTTATTATAGTTTATTAATACTATTATTTTTGTTTCTATTATTATTATTATCCATTTTACTGTTATTATTATTATATTGCTATTATTATTATTTGCTTTATTTAATCATTTTGTTTCCTTTCTCTTTCAACCAATTCCATAAAATACTGTCACAAAACCCACTACATTTTTTTTCCAGCCTGTCCAAGTTTATTATTCAGCAATACACAACCTATGGACCCACCTCAATATTTTCATTATCTTTTCACAAATATTTGCAGCTTCCACGCACAACAAAAGCAACAGATTGTACATCACAGCTACACCAACTTCTCACTACCACACTACTTTTTCCACTCACCTCAGCACCCACAACAACCTTTTCTAACTGATTTTTATTTAGTTCTTATCCAAAATTCTGCACAAATTCCATAATACCCTTCATCAATCTTCCTATTTAGATAGCCACTTTCTTCATTCTTTCGTCAGGCTTGGACAACCCTATAAAACCTCTGCAACATCCTAAAACCAAGCTTCAACAATCCTTCAAAAATAAATTAAAAAAACCCAGAAAAAGGTTAAACCATAATCTGTCAAAACTTTTCACCACTGCAAACCATTCTCAAACTATCTCCTTTATTACTATATCACCATCCTCATATTCAAACCATCTTCACAAAACCTCATTCTCCATCTAAGTCCCAAACTGTGACCAAAACCAGAACAAATCCGAAAATGGAACCAGAACCACAACACCCCAAGCAAAGATCTTTATTCGCCTTCCTCCATTAAAATCGCCCCTGTTTTCTCAAAAGAAACCTTCAAACCAAGCAACCCGTAACCACCCCTAAACAGATTCAAACGCACAAAACAGATTGTATCATCTCCAAACGAAATACAACCTGCCATAACCGTCTGTTCCGCTAACACCTTGAAACCGCGCACCTAAACCTCTTCACGAAACCGTCATCCAACTCAAACCAGTCACTATCTTCATCATCATTGTCTCCACTCAGCCACCATTCATCCCACCCTCGTTCACCGACACCACTGTGCAGCACCCCTTTCCGCCGAGCCAAACCGCTTCATCCGCGGCCAACCCATCACAGACCTCCGTCGAGCACCACGGAGAACAAATTCGGCGAACTCATTGCGAAATGGAGAAGTTGAGAGATCAATTGAAGACGAAACTGTGAAATCCGAGACGAGAGCCGCGAAGCCGGAAACGGAAAACACAGATCAAACGAAGCCGCGATTCAGAGACAGAGGCGCGGACGAGAGGGAGAGATCCACCGCGCGAGCCAAGAGGGAAGCGAACCGGAGAGAGAGGCGGAGACTCGCGAAACTGCCGCGGAGAGGATTTGAGGTTTTTTCTCATGTCCGTTTGAATTATGTTTGATTTCCCCATTTTTTTTCCACCTTTTCTGATTGTTATTTCTTTTCTTTTTTTTTATAAATTCTGCATTGTTAGTTTTGGGCTAGGCCCATCTTTTTGTTTTTCATTTCTTAAACACACCTATTAGAACTTATGCATGCCTCCATCAGTGTTTATTTATTTTGTTTGTTATTGTTTTCATCCTTGTTTTTATTTATATTTTTATGGTTGTCGGGCTGTTGACAGCCCATCCAATTTACTTTTATACCACCTCTGATTTCGATTTATACTCCCTCTGATGTTTATTTTTTGTTTATTTCGGGCCTTTGGTCCATTTTTTCTCTCTAAGTGCACACACTTAAATATGGCTTGCACCCCCTCTGTTTTTATTTTATTTCATGTAGTAATTGTTTTTTTTTTCTTATAATCTTTTTCTATTTTATTATTTTTATTATTCCATTTTTTTATATAATATAGTAATAGTCTTTTGATTTAAAAAAAAACGTTTTAAAAATATATATGTGTCAATAATTTCTTTATTAATTTCGTTTTATTCTAATTTTTGGGCCGATGATATCATAAAAGGCCAATTTTTCGCCCGATGCTAATCGGTGATTTTTGGTCAATATGAGGCCCTCCTTGTAATTATTTTTTCATTTTATTATTCCGACAAACAAACATTGTATTTAATTTAATTTACTTTATTATCCTTGATATTATTTAATTCATTTATTATTCATATTCATTATTTTATTTTTTGATTCTAACAATTCAATTCATTTAATTTATTTATTTTTGCATCAAATTACGATTCGACTCCTTATAGAATGGTTCCCATTTTGAACCGATTCTAAGGCAGTAAACGAACAAAATTTCGTCGCGTCCCAAAAAGGTCCAACGCCTTCGAATAGTTGTTTTCGCTCGAAAAAGGTCCAACGCCTTCAAATAGTTGCGTCCCGAATAAACAGGCCGAACGCCTTCGAATAGTTCAAACACACTGCACACACGCTTTCTCTTGGGCTAATTACAACGAGACCATTTATTTTTCGCAATCCCCTGTATTTATTTTGTATCCCTCTCCCCTTTCTTTGTACGCATTTTATTTTCCGCATCTTATTTAATTTCGAATCCTTGGTCCAACGCCAAGCGATTGCACTTTGCACACTTGCACTTTATTTTCCAGTTATCATTTCGTTTAGGATCCACCTATCCCTGCGAGCCGAGCGCATTGTGCCTCGCTAAAAAACCACAAAAATAACCTCCATTTGCATGCACCCTATAAACTTCAAAAAACCAAAATATTCCGATTAGATCCAAACCCTTGATCCAACGTCAAGTGGCTTTAGGAAATAAAAACACTTTAATAATACGAGAAGATTTGTACGCCACGAGCCTTAAGCGGTAGAAAGGGGGATAACGAGCTTTCGTTACTCGCTCCGATTATTTCGACGCAGGACACTCGTCCTGTTGGGCGAGATAAACTATCCATAGTCTTTAGTACATTTCAACTCCTAAACCCTTTCATCGACGAAAGGTAATAAAATCAACAACCATTACCAGTAGTAGGCCGAACTACGAGGCTCTGACTTTCCCATTGCACGCGGGAGTACGTAGGCACGAGGATCTCAATCCTTGCCGAGCACCTAGGTTCAATCTAACTTATAATTCAACTCATTTCCCTCTAGCAAGCAATTCGTTTAAGCATAGACATCCTTTCTCGCGCGTTAACTTAGATGGTTCCCATCGAGTACGATGGATGTAGGGGGTGCTAATACCTTCCCCCTGCATAACCGACTCCCGAACCCAGGCAATGGTTCCGTTGACCTTTGTCCTCATCCTTTTCCTCCCGGGTTGTATCTATATCTTCCCTTTCCCTCTTCGGGAATAAATAGAATTAGGTGGCGACTCTTCAGTCAGTCCGGCGCGCGGCTCCGTCCATTTCGGATCGCGTGAGGTCGTATTTTTCGGGGTACGACAGCTGGCGACTCTGCTGGGGACTGGTTCACCCCTATGCGAGTCAAGCCTAGTCTAGGTTCTTGTGCTTGTTTGGATGTTTGCTTTTATGCCTTGCTTGTTTATTTTTAACGCTTTCTTTATCGCATTCCATATTATATATCTTGTGGCTCCTTGGTACTATAATTTGGATCGATACTTTGCAAAGAATTTGAGGGAAAAGCTCTATACCCGGGCTTGCGAGTATAAACTTAAGTTAGCGAGGTTGTGTAGTATGGGCTCCCGAGAGAACCTCTCTCGTGGGTTGTCAATACGAAAACCTCACTCGGAGTAGATTTTAATGGAAATACTGACAACCGTCAAGCTCTTGGCGTGGGTGCTCAGTTGCTTTCATTAAAGTCGTCGACTCTGAGGACCTTTAGAACCTTTTGGTTAAAACATCGGTTGATGGTTGCGTAGTATTGGGCACCAGGGTTCGCCCTCGCGTGGCTCGATACGAAAACCTCACTTGGAATAGACTTACTCAATGGAGTTGATTGACTGTCAAGAATGTATGAAATTGACACGTGCATCAAACAGTTGAGAAAGTTCCATAACTCCAGGACTTTGTTTTAAACCTTGTGTCGATGATCACGTAGTATGGACTCCCGAGAAAATTTTCTCTCGTGGGTTGTCGATACGAAGATCTCACCCAAAATAGATTCATATGGCGGAGTCAATCAACCGTCATGCTTATGGCGCGTGTGATGAACAGCCATATGAATTGATAACTTTGGGATCCCTAAAACCCTAGAGTCTACCCAGTGAATTCCTGATCAGAGTATCCTCCATCTGTACCTTGGACTCGTGAGACCTTGATCTTGTGATCCTGGATTCTGACATTGCATATCATCTCATTTGCATTATTTATTCATATTGCATTTCATTCCAAAGCCATAAAACTCATTTCATGTTCCTCCATCTTCAGTAAATCAAGCTGGTTTCCCGACGCCCGTATCGAGCTAGACGACCGTATTTAACTTGAGCCAACACTAGAGGACTGATGGACGTGATTCAAGAAGAACAAGCTGCCATGAGGGAAGAGATTGACTCGGTCAAGAGCAAAATTGACCAGATTTATGAGACTTTGCAATCTTTGGCAAGAATGGAAGAACGTCGCGAAGCTGCTGCCGCAATGAACAATGCTCAAGTGCAAGGATCTACCTCACGAGCAATGCCTTCAGTTCCCGTTCCAAATCCTTTGGTTTATGGTTTGCCTCCAGGTTTCACTCCTGCTGTTGAAGAGGTCACTTCCCAACCGATACCTGCTTCTGGTGTCACTATTGGTGCTATTCCTCAAGCTCAACCTATTCCAACTCAAGTCCAGTTTCCTCAAACTGAAGAGAATCATCAAGTTGAGTATGAGATGCATACTGCTGTTCCAATCACCAATCCTCATGTTGTTCAAGAATCCGAAGCTATGAAGATGTGTCGTGAGTTAGCTGAAAAACTCCGAATCATGGAAGGACACAACTCAACTTCTCTGAGTGCCTCAGACATGTGCTTAGTTCCAGATGTTGTGATCCCTACTAAGTTCAAACTGCCAGAATTCGAGAAGTATAAAGGCCTCAGTTGTCCTGAGCTTCATTTGAGGATGTACTGCAGAAAAATGGCCGCTCATGCCAAAGACGACAAACTCATGATCCATTGCTTCCAAGACAGCCTGTCTGGAGCGTCTCTAGAGTGGTACATGCAGCTCGAACGCAACAATGTTCGTACTTGGCTTGATCTATCTGATGCATTCAAAAAGCAGTACAAGTACAACACTGACTTTGCTCCTAACCGTACTCAACTTCAGAGTATGTCTCAAAAGGAGAGCGAATCCTTTAAGGAGTACGCCCAACGCTGGAGGGAGCTAGAAGCCAGAGTTCATCCTCCATTGGTTGACCATGAATTGATCGACATCTTCATGGGTACCCTACAGGGGCAATACTACGAGAAGCTGATCAGCAGCGTATCTTCTGGATTTTCGGACATGGTGATGGTAGGAGAAAGAATTGAAGAAGGTCTGAAAAGCGGAAAGATCCAAGGAGGCTCTAGCAGCCAAAACAATGCCAAGAAGCCTTTCAACGGGTACAAAAAGGGCGAAACAAATGCCGTTTCCGCTGCAAGTGGGAATTTTCAACAAAGTGCACCTGAACCAGTTCCCTACTATCAGTACCCCTATGTTGCTGCTGCACAATACACTCCTATGCCATATCAGCCAGTTCCTCCAATGCCTTATCAGCAGGCCTTTCAAGCTCTATTTCCGCCTCAAATGGTTCATCAACCACGTCCAATGGTCGCTGCTGCGCAGTATGCGCCCAATCCATACCAGCAACCGGCTTATCCACCACGGCCTGGTCAACAACAACAACGCGCTCCTCAACAGCGTCCCCCATATCAGCAAAGAGGATATGATAGGCACATTGATCCCCTGCCTATGTCATATACCGAAATCTTTAAACAGCTAACGGCAAAAGGACCTCTCACTTTGAGAGATATGCCGCCTCAGACTGTTAATTCCCGGAACTATGATGCCAATGCTCGCTGTGAGTATCACAAAGGCGCTCCAGGTCACACCATCGAGAATTGCCATGCCTTCAAACACTTGATTCAGGATATGATCAACTCTAAGGACCTCACTCTCACTCCGAGAAATCCAAATGTCCAGAATGATCCAATGCCGTCACACGGTACCAACAAGTGAAGACATGTGAAGGGGTTGTTGAAGACCAAGCTGAGTAGTCTCCAACTTTGAAGCATTCAATCAAGAGAAGTTCAATTCCTCAAATCAAGGCAGCCAGTGCCATTTATTATTTCCGCATTTCTGTTGTTTTGTAATGTTTGTTTAAGTACTATTTGCTCTGAACATTGTTATTTGTACTTGGTTATGTTAATGTTATGTTTATGCATGTTTTGAATCAATTTATTCGCATTCGCTCATATTTATCATTTATCACAAAAAAATCACAAAAATATTTCCCTCACTTCACTTTAGCAAATATTTGAGGGATGATGATGAAAACGAAATACCCATGACTGTTGCGGTATGCATTCGGATAAAACCTCGTCAATGATGTACAGGCATTTGTTCAAATCCCCAAACACTGGAGATATAAGGAGTTAATCCCTAGTCAACCACTTCGAGCCTAGAAGTAGGAGTTTCTTTCGGATACAACCCTTACATTTAACCCGGGGCAGGGTAGTTGTTCAGTTAACCCGACTACACATTCGAATTGCAAGATGAGACATCCCGTCAGAGGACCATCAACAAATGACTTGGCAGTCATAGTATTCAAAGAGCAAAAAGAAAAGAAAGAAAAATCACTAAGTTGAGCACCCGAAGGGAGACTTAGTCGAAAAAGAACATATCAAAAAAAGAGGAACTCAAATCCTCAGCAAAAACAAAACAAATATCAGTGACCACCAAAAAAAAAATCAAAGGGTCACCAGCAAAAAGATGACTGCCACTTCCAAGCGAACTTTAAAGCTTCATCTTCATTCTTGCAAAGTCAAAACAAATATATGTGCAGAGTTAACTGAACGTAGGACTGGAGAATATCACGAAGAAGGGATGGGTACAAATCAAACTTTGAGCCTTATACCTTTGTTTCTCAAAACTATTAACCAGACCACGTTACAACCCTCAAAAGACCTAATTGAGGCGCGGTTTATTCTGAAAGCATGCTACCAACAAGGTGGCGTAAATTGACTCCTGTATATTTGCTAATATTCAATCTTGTTTGCACATTATTCTTGCTGCATCTTTCACAAACTTTCTAAATCAGCACCTCGTTTGGGCTAACGGTTCATTCGTCACACTTTCACAACATTCAAATAAATCGACTTTTTCAAAACTCACATGAACTTTACATTAACACTACCACTTGTGTATGAACAATTTAATTGCAATTTAGCGCTTGACATCAGTGCAATCCCAACAAGGGGCAATCAAAAGAGAAACTTGAACTTCATTGCCAACATGAATCAAGACTACCTCAGCAGTCCAATCAGGGACAAACCATCTTCAACAGCCCAATCAGGGGCAAATTATCTACATACAGCTCAATCAGGGGCAAATTATCTTCAAAGGCTCAATCAGGGGCAGATCATGTCCTGACCATTGTCAAAGCTTCCCCATCAAATTTATTTCAGATACCTTGCAGGAAGGGGGAAGCAAACAAGGAGAAAATCTTTCTATCTCTTCTCCCCAGCTGAACAAGCAGACCTAGCCAGACATTGGCAACCATTCAAAGCAAATCAGTCTTCATGTGACAATCAAGTCGCTTCTCTCATCAGCAAGTAACCAAAACTTGGAGCTCTCAGATTCATCTTCTGATCATACATCGTCGAAGATCGAGTGTCGGGAAATCAATCCCTCCACCCACCTAAAGTCCAATCGTTATTGGCAACTACCAAACCAAAAGTCCACCAAGCTGGCACCTTTCAATCACTCATATGCATCATTGTGCATCATATGCAGTCATACGCATCATTTACATCAATCATTTGCAACATATGCATCATATGCATGCCTAAATAAACCAGCTTTCCATATCCCCAACATTATCGAATTTATATCTCAGTGCATAAACATTCGCATTGTATTTCCATCATGATGGGATACCATTTCAAATACAATCAAGCATAATTGCATAATTCAGGATCCAGGATCAGCACAAGTTTCCGGTCCTTTCCCCAGCGGAGGATCACATCAATCAGATTCCAGGCATTCTCTTGGCGGATTCAATAGCCGTGTTTTTATTTTTTCTCAGTTATTTGCCTTATCATCCTCTGTTGATAAGTGAGTTTATTTTCAGTTTATTGCCTTATCTTCCTCTGTTGATAAGTGATTTTATTTTTCTGTCTGTTGCCTTATCATCCTCTGTTGATAAGTGAGTTTATTTTTCTGTTTATTGCCTTATCATCCTCTGTTGATAAGTGAGTTTATTTTCAGTTTATTGCCTTATCTTCCTCTGTTGATAAGTGATTTTATTTTTCTGTCTGTTGCCTTATCATCCTCTGTTGATAAGTGAGTTTGTTTTCAGTTTGTTGCCTTATCTTCCTCTGTTGATAAGTGAGTTTGTTTTCAGTTTATTGCCTTATCATCCTCTGTTGATAAGTGAGTTTATTTTTCTATTTATTGCCTTATCATCCTCTGGTGATAAGTGATTTATTTTGTTAATTTGTTTTGCTGTGTCACCCATCATTTCCAGTTTATTTTATGTGCTGTTTTCACAATTTCTTTCTCGGACAAATTTGGAGTCTGTTAATATCTAATTATCTTATACCTTGAAAGATTGAACGCGAGCCAGTTCATCTTACTCGGTTTAAGCCAATTCGATAGGGGCATCTGTCATACCCCAAATTTGTCCTACCTTTACCATTTTATTTTATTTTTGTTTATTAACCATTATCTCAAAAATCCAAAATATGCCACATTTTTATTTCCATTTAACTATATTCTAAAAAAGGTAAAAAAAAACTATTATTATGTTTATATTAGTGTTATTTAAATTTATCTCTTTATTTCAAAAATATATAAAAAAAAGATAGTTTTTTAGTTTATTCAAAAAATATATTAAAATAAATACTTGTTAGTTTCTCCTTAATACCTTATCTCTTTTATTTTATAGTTTAGAAAAATTATTACTTACCAAAAGTAAAAAAATCTCATTATTACCATTGTCATTATTTTTATTTGTTACCAACTTATTATTTCCTCTTTTATTATTATTAATTATCATTATTATTATTTTTTCTGTTTACTATTTTTATTATAGTTTATTAATACTATTATTTTTGTTTCTATTATTATTATTATCCATTTTACTGTTATTATTATTATATTGCTATTATTATTATTTGCTTTATTTAATCATTTTGTTTCCTTTCTCTTTCAACCAATTCCATAAAAAACTGTCACAAAACCCACTACATTTTTTTCCAGCCTGTCCAAGTTTATTATTCAGCAATACACAACCTATGGACCCACCTCAATATTTTCATTATCTTTTCACAAATATTTGCAGCTTCCACGCACAACAAAAGCAACAGATTGTACATCACAGCTACACCAACTTCTCACTACCACACTACTTTTTCCACTCACCTCAGCACCCACAACAACCTTTTCTAACTGATTTTTATTTAGTTCTTATCCAAAATTCTGCACAAATTCCATAATACCCTTCATCAATCTTCCTATTTAGATAGCCACTTTCTTCATTCTTTCGTCAGGCTTGGACAACCCTATAAAACCTCTGCAACATCCTAAAACCAAGCTTCAACAATCCTTCAAAAATAAATAAAAAAAACCCATAAAAAGGTTAAACCATAATCTGTCAAAACTTTTCACCACTGCAAACCATTCTCAAACTATCTCCTTTATTACTATATCACCATCCTCATATTCAAACCATCTTCACAAAACCTCATTCTCCATCTAAGTCCCAAACTGTGACCAAAACCAGAACAAATCCGAAAATGGAACCAGAACCACAACACCCCAAGCAAAGATCTTTATTCGCCTTCCTCCATTAAAATCACCCCTGTTTTCTCAAAAGAAACCTTCAAACCAAGCAACCCGTAACCACTCCTAAACAGATTCAAACGCACAAAACAGATTGTATCATCTCCAAACGAAATACAACCTTCCATAACCGTCCGTTCCGCTAACACCTTGAAACCGCGCACCTAAACCTCTTCACGAAACCGTCATCGAACTCAAACTAGTCACTATCTTCATCATCATTGTCTCCACTCAGCCACCATTCATCCCACCCTCGTTCACCGACACCACTGTGCAGCACCCCTTTCCGCCGAGCCAAACCGCTTCATCCGCGGCCAACCCATCACAGACCGCCGTCGAGCACCACAGAGAACAAATTCGGCGAACTCATTGCGAAATGGAGAAGTTGAGAGATCAATTGAAGACGAAACTGTGAAATCCGAGACGAGAGCCGCGAAGCCGGAAACGGAAAACACAGATCAAACGAAGCCGTGATTCAGAGACAGAGGCGCGGACGAGAGGTAGAGATCCACCGCGCGAGCCAAGAGGGAAGCGAACCGGAGAGAGAGGCGGAGACTCGCGAAACTGCCGCGGAGAGGATTTGAGGTTTTTTCTCATGTCCGTTTGAATTATGTTTGATTTCCCCATTTTTTTTCCACCTTTTCTGATTGTTATTTCTTTTCTTTTTTTTTATAAATTCTGCATTGTTAGTTTTGGGCTAGGCCCATCTTTTTGTTTTTCATTTCTTAAACACACCTATTAGAACTTATGCATGCCTCCATCAGTGTTTATTTATTTTGTTTGTTATTGTTTTCATCCTTGTTTTTATTTATATTTTTATGGTTGTCGGGCTGTTGACAGCCCATCCAATTTACTTTTATACCACCTCTGATTTCGATTTATACTCCCTCTGATGTTTATTTTTTGTTTATTTCGGGCCTTTGGTCCATTTTTTCTCTCTAAGTGCACACACTTAAATATGGCTTGCACCCCCTCTGTTTTTATTTTATTTCATGTAGTAATTGTTTTTTCTTTCTTATAATCTTTTTCTATTTTATTATTTTTATTATTCCATTTTTTTATATAATATAGTAATAGTCTTTTGATTTAAAAAAAACGTTTTAAAAATATATATGTGTCAATAATTTCTTTATTAATTTCGTTTTATTCTAATTTTTGGGCCGATGATATCATAAAAGGCCAATTTTTCGCCCGATGCTAATCGGTGATTTTTGGTCAATATGAGGCCCTCCTTGTAATTATTTTTTCATTTTATTATTCCGACAAACAAACATTGTATTTAATTTAATTTACTTTATTATCCTTGATATTATTTAATTCATTTATTATTCATATTCATTATTTTATTTTTTGATTCTAACAATTCAATTCATTTAATTTATTTATTTTTGCATCAAATTACGATTCGACTCCTTATAGAATGGTTCCCATTTTGAACCGATTCTAAGGCAGTAAACGAACAAAATTTCGTCGCGTCCCAAAAAGGTCCAACGCCTTCGAATAGTTGTTTTCGCTCGAAAAAGGTCCAACGCCTTCAAATAGTTGCGTCCCGAATAAATAGGCCGAACGCCTTCGAATAGTTCAAACACACTGCACACACGCTTTCTCTTGGGCTAATTACAACGAGACCATTTATTTTTCGCAATCCCCTGTATTTATTTTGTATCCCTCTCCCCTTTCTTTGTACGCATTTTATTTTCCGCATCTTATTTAATTTCGAATCCTTGGTCCAACGCCAAGCGATTGCACTTTGCACACTTGCACTTTATTTTCCAGTTATCATTTCGTTTAGGATCCACCTATCCCTGCGAGCCGAGCGCATTGTGCCTCGCTAAAAAACCACAAAAATAACCTCCATTTGCATGCACCCTCTAAACTTCAAAAAACCAAAATATTCCGATTAGATCCAAACCCTTGATCCAACGTCAAGTGGCTTTAGGAAATAAAAACACTTTAATAATACGAGAAGATTTGTACGCCACGAGCCTTAAGCGGTAGAAAGGGGGATAACGAGCTTTCGTTACTCGCTCCGATTATTTCGACGCAGGACACTCGTCCTGTTGGGCGAGATAAACTATCCATAGTCTTTAGTACATTTCAACTCCTAAACCCTTTCATCGACGAAAGGTAATAAAATCAACAACCATTACCAGTAGTAGGCCGAACTACGAGGCTCTGACTTTCCCATTGCACGCGGGAGTACGTAGGCACGAGGATCTCAATCCTTGCCGAGCACCTAGGTTCAATCTAACTTATAATTCAACTCATTTCCCTCTAGCAAGCAATTCGTTTAAGCATAGACATCCTTTCTCGCGCGTTAACTTAGATGGTTCCCATCGAGTACGATGAATGTAGGGGGTGCTAATACCTTCCCCCTGCATAACCGACTCCCGAACCCAGGCAATGGTTCCGTTGACCTTTGTCCTCATCCTTTTCCTCCCGGGTTGTATCTATATCTTCCCTTTCCCTCTTCGGGAATAAATAGAATTAGGTGGCGACTCTTCAGTCAGTCCGGCGCGCGGCTCCGTCCATTTCGGATCGCGTGAGGTCGTATTTTTCGGGGTACGACAAGTAGGTGCTGTTATTATCTCACCAGAAGGGGTCCACACACCTCTAGCCGCTCGGTTGACCTTCGAGTGCACTAACAATGAGGCAGAATATGAAGCTTGTATCATGGGGATCGAAGAGGCAATAGACTTGCGAGTCAAGAACCTTGAGATCTTCGGAGATTCTGCTTTGGTGGTGAATCAAGTCAATGGCAAATGGCTAGTTCATCAAGCTCGTTTGATTCCTTACAGAGATTATGTCAGGAGGCTGTTAACTTTCTTTACCAAAGTCAAGCTGAGCTATGTTCCTAGAGACGAAAACCAGTTCGCCGATGCTCTCGCAACTTTGTCGTCCATGATTAAAGTTTGTCGAGAGAATTTCGTGCCTCGAATTTCGATCTCCCGACTCGAAAGACCCGCTTATGTCTTTGCGGTTGATGATGGTAAAGATAACAAGCCTTGGTACCATGACATCAAACAATTCCTGAAGGCTCAAGAATACCCGGCTGGGGCATCTAGTAAGGATAAGAAAACCCTTAGAAGACTGGCAGGAGGCTTCTTCTTGAATCAAGACGGTGTGTTGTACAAACGGAACTTTGACATGGTGCTGCTCAGATGCATGGATAGACACGAAGCAGACCTGTTAATGCAGGAGGTTCACGAAGGCTCCTTTGGTACCCATGCTGGAGGACATGCCATGGCCAAGAAATTATTGAGATCGGGGTACTATTGGATTACCATGGAATCTGATTGTTGTAAGTACTCCCGCAAATGCCATAAGTGTCAAATTTATGCCGACAAGGTCCATGTGCCTCCGAATCCGTTGAGTGTCATGTCTTCACCATGGCCGTTCGCTATGTGGGGCATCGATATGATTGGAAAGATTGAGCCAACAGCTTCTAATGGTCATCGCTTCATCCTAGTCGCTATTGATTATTTCACGAAGTGGGTTGAAGCGGCATCCTACACCAATGTCACTAAACAAGTGGTCGCTCGATTTATTAAGCGGGACATCATCTGCCGGTACGGAGTCCCTGAAAGGATCATTACTGATAATGGTTCTAATCTCAACAACAAGATGATGGCTGACTTGTGTCAAGACTTCAAAATAGAACACCACAACTCTTCTCCATATCGTCCGAAGATGAATGGCACCGTCGAGGCAGCTAATAAAAACATCAAGAAGATTGTACAGAAGATGGTTGTGACGTACAAAGACTGGCACGAGATGTTACCATTCGCGTTGCATGGGTACAGAACATCAGTACGTACTTCAACTGGGGCAACTCCATTCTCATTGGTGTATGGTATGGAGGCAGTCTTACCAATCGAAGTGGAAATCCCCTCATTGAGGTTGATGATGGATATCAAGCTAGATGAAGCTGAGTGGCTCCGATCCAGGTATAATCAATTGAGCCTCATTGAAGAGAAACGTCTAGCAGCTGTGTGCCATAGACAGTTGTATCAGCGACGAATGAAACGGGCTTTTGACAAGAAGGTGCGACCACAGAGGTACACGCTAGGAGATTTAGTGCTGAAAAGGATTCTTCCTCCTCTCAACGATCACAGGGGCAAGTGGACACCCAACTATGAAGGACCGTTCGTGGTTAAAAAGGTTTTCTCAGGCGGAGCCTTAATGCTGACAACCATGGACGGAGAAGACTTCCAATCCCCTGTTAACGCAGACGCAGTAAGAAAATACTTCGTGTAAAAAAGACCCGCTGGATAAAAACAGAATAAAGATCCAGGCAAAAATGGGCATCCCGGCGAGCCAAAAACATAATAAAAGGCTCGGGAAAAAGTTAGGGAAATCTTAAAAAAAAAAAATGTACACCCGCTGAGTTGAAAAGCCACAT
This sequence comes from Lathyrus aphaca, assembly GCA_963966055.1. Classification (NCBI taxonomy): domain Eukaryota; kingdom Viridiplantae; phylum Streptophyta; class Magnoliopsida; order Fabales; family Fabaceae; genus Lathyrus; species Lathyrus aphaca. The sequence goes on from OZ014522.1 coordinate 481,530,473, forward strand.
CGGACAACTCAGGCAAAAAAGGGTATCCCGGTGGATTGAAAACCTGAAAGGGCGATCCACGCAAAAGAGGGATTAACACGAACGACTGCGATCTGCGAGATCCGTGACCTACCTACAGTTGAGGCTATCCTAAGGGTTGAAGATCAGTTCATTTATTTTTTCTCAAGAGGCAGAGCGAGCGGAGCGTCTTGAAGACATACGAGTCATAACTGGGTTGAGACTTAATAAGATTCACTTCTCACATTGCCAATAGGATAGTTTGTTTTTCTTTTTAGTTGTTCCCTCATTCCAGGGAACTGCTTCCTTTGTATTGCATATTCAGGGCCACCTTTCCAAATCAATGAGAATTCAACTTCAGTCAAATGACTATTTTGCTTCTTTGTTTTTGCTTTTTTCATCTAGCATGGATTGATTGTGAAAACGTCTAGCAAATGGTAACTTGCATTGTGTTATGAACATTTGAAGGCTTTCTAACTCGTACAGGAGAATAGAAACATTTAATACAACTCTGAAAGGGTGTTGAGATACCTACACAATGATTCATGCTATGAGCCTGGGGCAAACATGTCCCAAACTAATTCTCTATGTTGCAGGTACTATCGATTGTGTTCGTGCAGGTACAGGTACTGGTGTTGCTAACAGAGTTAAAGACTATTATCCAGGATGGGCATTCCCTTTTGTTTGAACAAAAACAAGTATCTACCAGGGTGTTTCCAATCATCCCCAGCCATGTGGAAGTTGAAATTTCACCCAGCAAGGTAGCAGAGAATGGGTGTCGTCCCCAAGCAGAAGTTTCCCTTCAGACCGGGACAATTCTCAGCAGTACAAGGAGTTCTTTCCTCCCCAGCAAGGTGTTTCCTCAGCAGTGTCATACCTTTGGTTCCCAGCCAAGCCAGGGGGTCCTCACTTCCCCACCAGAGTTCAAGAAAGGTCCATCTCCAGCAGGGTCTTGGCGCTCCAATCTCAAAGTACAATTTATTTTTGGCAGTGACGGCTGTTCGGAGTCGGTGAATTATCAACAGTTTTCCCCGCAGAGTTGTCTACTCCTCACAAGGATGAACCAGATCAATGCAGTGATCATCGTTTCTCCCCAGCCAAGTTATCTGGGATACTTACAGTCTCCTTATCAGGAGATCTCTTTGCATTTGCATATGCATAATCATCATTACATTTGCATCCTCCAAAGCGTAGCATTTCCATCATCATGGAGCATTACGCCATAAATTCAAACATATGCATACCAGCATGGGCCAGTTTTGAGGTATATTACATAAGACCCGTTACATCTCCAATCGGATTGAAGTGTTACCCATAGAATGCAACTTCGTTTCCCAGGGTGGATGCTTACACCAAGTCTTGTTGCTATCCCCAATCGAGTCTTGTTTCAGTACAACAGTCTCGTTTTTTCGCATCTCCGTTTCAGTACAATGGTCGCGTCTTGGGTTATCATTTAAGTACAATGAGCCCATTCCTTTCGAATCTCCATTTAAGTACAATGGTCTCGTCTTCGAGTCTTGTTTTAGTACAACAGTCTCATTGTTTCGTGTCTCCGTTTCAGTATAACGGTCGCGTCTTGGGTTCTCGTTTAAGTACAACGATCCCGTTAATTTCGAGTCTCCATTTAAGTACAATGGCCTCGTTTTTTAGTCTTGTTTCAGTACAACAGTCTCATTTCTTCGCGTCTCCGTTTCAGTACAACGGTCATGTTTCGGGTTATCATTTAAGTACAATGATCCCGTTCCTTTCGAGTACCCATTTAAGTACAATGGTCTCGTTTTTTAGTCTTGTTTCAGTACAACAGTCTCATCTTTTCACGTCTCCGTTTCAGTACAACGGTCGCGTCTTGGGCTCTCGTTTAAGTACAACGATCCTGTTCCTTTCGAGTCTCCATTTAAGTACAATGGCCTCGTTTTTTAGTCTTGTTTCAGTACAACAGTCTCATTTTTTTCGCGTCTCTGTTTCAGTACAACGGTCGCGTCTTGGGCTTTCGTTTAAGTACAACGATACCGTTCCTTTCGAGTCTCCATGTAAGTACATTGGTCTCGTCTTGGAGTCTTGTTTCAGTACAACAGTCTCATTTTTCCGCGTCTCCGTTTCAGTACAACGATCGCGTCTCAGGTTATCATTTAAGTACAATGATCCTGTTCCTTTTGATCTCGTCTCAGTGCGATGATAATGGATCGGTTGATACCATTTCCATATTAGATCGATTGATCTTATTTGAGTCATAAGTCGGTTGATATCATTTCTCTTCGAGCTGTAAATCGGATGATATTACATTCTCGCTTTTCGGGGTGGATCGGTTGATATCATCTCCGTGTTAGATCGGTTGATCTTATCTGAGTCGCAAATCGGTTGATGTTGCGTTAAGTCCTGTTTCGATAACAGGCATCTTCTGTGACTTGGTCCTACCCAACGGTCGCGTTGCAGGTTCCCGTTTTGTACAATGGTCCTGTTTGCTTGGGCTCTCGTTTATGTACAACGATCTCGTTCCATCTTGTCATATTTTCTTTGTTTCTGGTTACCGCCTGCGGCCGGTATACCTTTGCGTCTCCATTCGAGGATGGTTTCGTGTTAGATCCGAGGATCTTTTGATTTGTCATTCGAGGATGGAATTTCTTTTCTTCAAGTCCTTCTGCGGTTGTTCTTATTTGTTTTGTGTGGCTATTATTCGAGGATAGTAGTTCACTTTTTGAGCTTATTGATCGAGGTCAGTTTGTCTCTTTTGCAAAGTCTGTCCGAGGTCAGTCTTTGTTGTTGATGGTTATCGCCTACGGCCGGTATACCATCGTGTTTCTATTCGAGGAAGGTTAGTACTGGATCCGAGGATCCCGTGTGAGTTGTCATTCGAGGATGGCATCCTTCCCAGCATATTTCCACCTGGTTCTATTTTCGCTACCTATTCAGAGGTCAAAATCAAAAAATATATAAATAAATAAGTGGGCAGATGGCATTTCTGTTGCCCTCAGTGTGCAAATTTTCAGGTTTTATTCGAGTATTCAACCACTCCATACCTCGAACGTCTAAAAGTTGTTGCAATTATCCGTTCAGGTCTGCAGTTGATTGAATAGGGGCAGCTGTAATACCTCAAAATTTGCCCTCATTATTTATTCCCTATACTGGCTTATGCTTCGTGTTCATTTGCATTTCTCATTAGTTCATTAACAGCATACTAGTGTGTTTCATTGTTTCATAGGGCATGTGATTAAGGCCATTCGGGAATAGGGTTTCATACCCTAAATGTACCTACCGTGTTTTGAGATGAGGGAGGTCACTCACTTGTGCAGAGAGCTGTTGGCTCTCTGTAACGTCTTAAGTTGTGTTTTTCTTCATGGGACATCTCAAGGAAGATTTGGAATCTTTGTCTGCGATTTGGCTCGAAGGCACTTCACCCGTTGAGGTCCGGTGTAAAATTTTGGTTTGGGTCCTTTGGTTTATGGAAAGATAATTCGGATTTTTTGCGGAGTTTATTATGGTATCAAAGTTCATGAAGGCGGATTCGGTTGAAGGGTTCGATTCAAGTTAAGGGAGAATGCATAATTGTCGGTATCTGGAAAGTGTGACTCGAGTCCAATCAAAAGGTTATTATGATCTATATTGCCATTTTAAAAAATTGCATTTTTATTCATGGTCCAAATAAGTTCAAAGTCCATCACGTATATCCAAACTCCATTTTGCTCACTTGTCCAATCCTTTTTGGGTTTAAATAATTCAATTGACTTCACAATCAAAAGGGTAAAACATTAAACAATGCTGTTTGACTATACATGAGTAAAAAAAAAACAAGTATTCTTCAAGTAATAGACCAAAGTTTTTTAGACAAATAATACAAGCTGGAGCAATGAGACCAGAAGCTAGAAATCATGATCGCAGAAGTAAATTCAACTTCCTGCACCTTTAACTAATAATTCTCTATGCTTTATTCACAATGTTGTTTGAGAGCCAGCAAAGTCCTTTGTAAAGTCCTTCCATAGATGTGGCGTGTGCTTTGGCTGTACCAGTGATACCACCGAAGAGAATGAAGATCAAGATCAGCAGTTATCCCAGCAACATTCATAACATTTGGAAGGTTTTGTTTATTCGAAGAAAGCTAGAAGCACGACGTCTTTCAATTCATCTTCATTCAATATCTTATGCAGCTCATCTCTAGCTTCAACAACACGAGCACAATTCCTGTCGCTGCTGTCAATCACAAAAATAAGGCCTTGCGTGTGTGGAAGCAATGTCTCAGTATAGGATGGACCTTGTCCTGACCCCGACATCCCAAGCAGTGAAGCTGACAGTAACAAAGAGAAAAGAAAGTAAAGTTTTCACAATAGAAAAGGCTGAAGGCACAAAAAAGAGTGAAAGGGATGGTAAGCAATTTCTTACCATGGTACCTTCATGGATTCTTCTTCAATCCTTCATAAATATCTTTCCGGGAACCGGCAATCAGCAGCAGCCGCAGCCTGTTATTTTTCAACATCACCGCCTTCATCACATCTCCCCACCTCACAGTGTCAGCATCGTACAAACCGCAACGACTTCGTATATCATAATGCCTGCATCAAAGACAAGTGTCACACCCCAAATTTTACCCCTAACTGCTCGCATCATACATTCATCGCATTTAGCAGGGATTTTCCGGATTTTAATTTTTTTTGTTGCTTTCAACTCATTTTTCAAGCTATTCATTAGTTTAATTTTAATTTCTATTTCTCATTTCTAACCTTTTAATCCATTTTCGTGTTTTTGATTTTAACTTCAATTTTAATTTCTATCTCTATTTTATTCTCAAAGTTTTGTTAAAAAAAAAAGAAGATGTAATTTTATTTCCAATTTTAAAGTTTTAAATGTAATTTTATTTATATTTTCAATTTTTAAAGTTCTTATTTCTTAATGTGATTTAATTTTTTAACTTTTATTTTTTTAATTCACCCTTTTTTTAGTTTAGCCTCCATTTCTAATTTAATTGTAATCTCTAATTGTTTGTTTCTTTTAATCTATTTTTTTTAAGTTTCTATTTCTAATTTAACTTCAATTTCTAATTTTTATTTTTTTTAAGATTTCATTTCTAATTTAATTCCAATTTCCATATTTTTTATTTATTTTAATTTATTTTAAATTTTAAATTCAAGTTTTTTTATTTTTCATTTTATTCCAATTTCCATTCCAATCCATCCCAAGTTCAATTTTCATTCCAAATTTAATTCATTACATTGTTACAAGTTGCATTTATACAATAGAATTCCTTTAAAAAATAATAGTTTTATACATAGCCATATTCTATCCATGTTACAATTACAAAGAAAAATGGTACAAAAATTCAGCACAAAAATACAAATTTCAACAGCACAAAAGCAGTCCCAAAATTCAGCATGCAGCCACCAACAACCTGCATTTCCTGCTCCACTTCTCCACCCACAGCAGCAATTCAGGCCTTGTCCCTTTTTTTTGAGACCCTTCACCTACAAGCAACCACAAAATTCAGCAATAAAAATCCATCAGAACAGCTCACAAAACACATTATTACAGCCTCAAAAACAGCTCTCAAACCAACCAAATCAACACTGCAAAAACAACTGATATAGCCACAAATCAGCCTTGTTACAATCAATAAACTACCAAAAATCAGCCACAAACACACAAAAAATTCAGCCCTCAACACTAAATAGCCCCATATAAACACACATAAACACACTGCAAAACCAACCAAAGACAGCCTCAAAAATCACTACAAACACACAAACTCAGCCTCAAAAATCACTACAAACACACACAAACTCAGCCTCATATAAATCAGTCAAAACAGTCCCACAAATCAGCATCAAAGACATCCCAAACAGTCCCAAAAATCAGCCCCAAATCAAAAACTGAGAACAGCCCCAAAACAGTCACACAACAACAAGCAGCAGCAAGGAGTAGAGGCTCACCACGTGTGGATCCTTCACCCCGATAACGTTCGGGTCGGTATATTTCTATTTCCTTCATCTCTTTTCGCATATTGTTCATGTTTCTTCTTTAAATTCATTTCGTTGCTCCTCATTCTGCATACACAAAACAAAACCTTATATTAAAACTTCACAAAACAAACTTCATGTTAAAACTCCAAAAAAATAATAAATACTTAAAACCATTTTTGTTTACAACATTAACCAAACAGCCACATTTCTCAACAGCAAGAACTATAACATCATACACACAAAAACCAGCCCTGCATCTTCTATTAACAAAAACCTAGCCACAAATTCCAGTCATACACAAAACCCTTCAAACTCCTCCCTTATTCAGCACTCCAAAATCCATGACCTGCATAAAAAATACAGTAAGCCAATAACCCTTCCAACCTTTCACCGCATCAAGTCATCACCTTCATTCTAAACCCTTCAAAACTCACAAAAACAATCAAACTCATAAACTCTTCCTCACCTACAGTACAACACACAAACCGCCAGCCACCATAACATTACCGCTGTGAAACCGTTCTCGTTATCACCACTGTCCCGCATAACCTCTTCAATCATCATACCAGCAACAACATGAAACCAAACCGTCACCTGAACCAAGCCTCCTTCACCATCTTAAAACATCATAACACCACATCCCTTTCCACACCGAAAAAAACCGAATCCCCTGCACACAAACAGAAACAATAGCCACAACCTTCAATCTGCATCCAAACATAAATCATAAACAGACCACCGCCAAAAACAAACCATTTCCTCCAAACCTGCAACAAACCAATCAAAACCAGAATCACCGGCCATCTACCGCCACAACCGTGCGAACCATCCTGTCAAAATATCCAAAATCCCAAAAAACTCAACTCATGAACACAAACCTCAAAACCAAAAAGCATAAAGAGTGAGAAAAGAGAGATGAAACAAATTCAGAGCCAAATACAAACCTGTTAACCTGAAACCAAAAACAGACCAGCCACCAATATCCCTTTCCACACCGAAAAACCGAAACCAAGACCATCGCCTTACTCACCCTCACAAACCCCATCCACCAATGAAGCACTCAACAAACCTGAAACCTTCCAGAAACCACTCTCAAATACCTCCATCCACCACCCACATCCGTGACCTCCTTCGTATAAAAATCTAAATCCTTCACAAATCCAAAACCTGGATATCCCTTCCAAAACTCACCAAAACAACTCAAACAATACCTTCACCTACACAAACCGAATCACAAAAAAAAAATCAGAAAAATCAAAACTTGCACAAACTCAGAACCTATAATCTTTTCTTTTTTTTTCACCAAACTTTCCTCAACAACACAAACCATTTTCACATTTTTCCGCATAAACCAGAACTTTCAATAAACTACTTTGAACCCCCACTAACTGATAACAACAAACCTGAACCTGCGACAATAACACAAGCCGAAACATAAAACCCAGTCAAACTTCAACTCAGATCTTCATCAATCTCATTCTCCGCCACCCTCATAAAGCACCGCCCTCACCCGATCAGAACACAACCTTTAAACCCCACCCGCAGCCAAAAACCTGTGAGAGTCGTCACGAACCAGCAAGCATTCCCGCCAGCAAACCGCACAAACCTGTTTCAATCCAAACACAATCCGTGAAATAATCCCAAACACAAACAAAAAATCAAAAAAACTCCAAACCTGCTAAATCAACCTCGCCTTTCTTAAAGTTATAAACCATACAGCCACGCAAATCCAAAAAAACCAAACAAAATAAACAAAATTTGAGATGAACAGAAAGATTTTGGGAGGAAAACGCAGAACAACAATGAACCCCTTTCCAAACCATATCCGCCGAAAACCTCTTCTTCATCACCAAGCCATCCCCACCGTGAAAACACCATTGCCACCAACAAGCCCAGCAACAAGCCCTGCTTCCAAACTTACCTCAGCCGCGACCATCACCTTCAAACTGGCCGCAAACCCCCTTTCGTCAATCACAAACTCACCGCCGCCACCTCTCCTTCAATAAAACCAGTCGCGAGCACGAAATCACCAACCGATTTGAAACTGGACCACCACCGCCACTGAAACACAGCAACCAGCCGACCCATAAAACCTTAAATCGCCGCCGTTAGCCGAAATCCACAGCCACCTCAAGACTCAAACCACTCGCCACCACTACCGCAAGCAAACCCTACCCCTTTTCGTCAATCACAACCCTCATCGCCGGAGCCGCCCCAAATCGCGGACAGAGAAAGAGAGAAATCATTTGTGAGCGAGGCCGTGTGTTGTTCTTGAGTTAATAGGCATGACCTTGTTTCTCTATTCGCAACCATAGCACTCTGAGAGAGATCACCGCAAGCAAAAATCGCGAGAGGGTGAGATGAATTAACGAGAGAGAGATGAGCAAAGGAAGAACTGAATCCTGTTTGATTTTGGGGTGGGTATTTTATCTTTTACGTTTGTTGTGCGTTGTTTTTTTTTTTTAACTCTTTTTTCCTTTTCATTTTGTTTTAGAAAAAACTTCTACTGTTATGTTAACTTAGATTTTATTTTATTAAATTTTGGTGGTTCTAAAAAATCTCACCCTTTTTTTTGTGTGTTCGGGCCTAGCCCATTACGGTTTTTTCTAACATCACCCCACAATTGAATAACCAACGTCCCCCTCTGTTTTTTTAAGAAATTTCATTGTTTTGTGGTTATTATTTAACATTGTTAGAACTCTTTTTTTAAAATAATAGTTCTTTTAAGTTTTAATTTTAATTTATTTGTTAGTGACCAATTTTCCTAAGAATATGCCTTGAAAAATAGTTGAATCATTTTCATTTCGTTGGGGTCAATGATATAACTATGATTTCTTGATATTCGGTTTTATCGACGTTATCGAAATTGTTATGAGACCATTTTATTATCGATTATTCGATTTATTCGGTTAATGATAAAATGAGATATTCGATTATTTTAATCGACGTTATCCATTAAATTGAGACCGATTTCATTATTTCCTCATTAGGGCCGATGATATGACAAAAGGTCACGATAAATCGTTTCCGATTAATCGTGACCAATATGAGGCCATTCATTTATTTATTTTTATTCTATTCCATTTAATTCATTCTATTTCAATTTATTTCACTTTATTTATTTATTTATTATTTATTTCTCGCATTCTTAGACCATATTAACAATAATTTTCAAGATGATAAATCCTTGGTCCAACGCCAAGTGAACTCCACACACCTCACTCACACACGTAAGTCGGTCGTTTACGATCGCCATCTGCACATTCTTTACACTTTACAGCTTTCTAACTTAAACAAATTAACGCACTACGCTTGTTTTCCACCTCAGCATTCTCGATCCATATATCGAGCCATAGCCAGTTACTAAGCCTTTGTCTTTGCATTTCCTGTTTATTTTATCCAATTTATTTTTGCAAGTAGCAACCTTTGCCTTAGACTCAGGAGCTTGCACCTTTATTTTTGTTTATGCTTTTCAATCCAAAAGGGAAAGAACTCCTGCAGTTGACTCAATGTCATAGGAAGTTTAGCCATCCCTGGTTACCATTTTGACCTTAGCAATTAGGTCCTTCTTTTTTTCTTTTGACCTTAGCAATTAGGTCCCTCATCCTTAGGTCCTTAGCCATTAGGTCCTTAGCTTTTTTATTTTACAACTTTTTGTGACTTTCCTAAAGTCACGTGAGTGTTTGCCATAACACTTACCTTCTCCCGCGAACCTTGAGCGTAACCAAGTGTTTGTTAATCCTTAGGAGAACTACGAGTGCTCTGATTCTATACCCGATACGTAGGCATCGATGCGATGTTGTGCGAGCACCATTAGAAATAAAACCTTAGGTTCCCATAATTTTATCAAGCAATAAACAACAAAAATACAAATATTAACAAGAGGTTCCCGTAGGATACTGCGGATGCTTAGGATGCTAACACCTTCCCTAGGTATAATCAACCCCCGAACCTAGTTTCTCCTCATTTAGGGTTTTTACGATCTTTTTCCCTTTTCCCTTTGGATTAAATTAAAGTCGGTGGTGAACATAAATGTTTTGCGATTCAAGCTTAATCAATAGCTTGGTATCCGATTCTCACCGCGACAGAAAATGGCGACTTCACTGGGGACACTATTTTTGAGGGTTAAGCCCACCTTGTATATTTGTATATTTGTTGTTGTATTGCTTGTTATTATTTGGGATTTTTTTGTTGGGTGTTCCATGTGTGGTGAGATAAGTCCTAACCCGGACTTGAGTGCAAGATAAGATAGGACGGTGGTATATTCAAGAAGGCTTGTAGGGAGTTGAGTCCCGACCAAGTTGACTTGAGACACCACCACTCAGCGGAGGCCTCCTCGGATGTAGTTTTGTTGATCGAGTTCAGTCGTGAAAACATTACTATATTCGACCTGAGAGCCATTAATGCTGAGGACCGTAGAACATTTACCCCCACTTGGCCTTTTAAGGGATGTAGTGCGATGACTATGAGGGTGCAAATCCGAAATAGTTGATACGCGATACTGCACTCGGATGAGACTCTCTTGAGAATATTATTGATTACCAAGTCGAGTTGGGAAGTCGGTAATATCCGAAAGATGGGACAGTGATTCTGGGAACTTTAGAACCCATTGTACAGGTACAAATAAACTCATAGTACATACCTTTCTGGGAGGGTTGAACCTTTGACCTCATGCAAGCTTTGAACCTAAGCCTTGTTTGTGTTTGTGTTTGTTGCATTCACGCATCATGAAGCATCATTTTTACCATTTATTCAAGGAACTCAGAAACTTTATCTTTGCAAATATCATAGGTATCATCATGGACTTTGGAAGAAGAAAGACTGTCAAGTACACATTCAAAACTCCCAAACTCGAAGACCTAAGGAAATTAAGAGATTTGGTTCTGGATCAAGAAGCCTTCATGGAGAAGCATAGAAGACTCTTAGCCTTACTTAAGACTGATTGGGATGGAAGGCTGCTCTCTGTGATGCTCCAGTTTTATGATCCTCTCTACCACTGTTTTACGTTCCCTGATTACCAATTGGCGCCTACTTTGGAAGAGTATTCAGTTCTGGTGGGATCACGTGTTAAGGATGAGTTTCCATTCCCTGTTCTAGAGAAGGACCCTGAAGAAGCGGAGATTGCAAAGGCGACATATTTGAGTGTTCCTGAGGTTAAGGCAAATATGACCTATAAAGGAAAGATTTTTGGATTCCCTACTAAGTTTCTGATAGAAAAGGCCAAGAATTTTGTTGATGTGAAGGATATGAAAGCTTTTGAGGCGACTTTTATTCTGCTGATATATGGAGTGTTACTTTTCCCAAACTTTGAAGACTTTGTCGACCTGAACGCCATCAAAATATTTCTGAAGAAGAACCCGGTCCCTACTTTGCTCGGAGACACTTACCATTCCATCCATCTGAGGAATCACCATAAGGGAGGGATGATTACTTGTTGTGCATCATTGTTGTACGAGTGGTTTATTTCGCACTTGCCTAAGTCAGCTTCATTTTGGAATCTTAAGGATGGTTTGTGGTGGTCACAAAGGATCATGTCTCTTACCCACTCTGACATTAGCTGGTACAATCGTGCTTATGATGGAGTATTGATTATTGATAGCTGTGGTGATTTTGCTAATGTGCCTCTTCTTGGCACTAAGGGAGGAATCAGCTATAATCCGGTTTTGGCTCGCCGCCAACTCGGGTATCCGTTGAAAGACAAACCTAAGAGTGTTGAAGTGGAAGGAATTTTCTTTAAGGATGACGAAGAACCAGAGCTCAAGAAACAGATTATGCAAGCTTGGAAGTGCATCCATAGGAAGGGGAGGAGTAGCTTGGGAAAGCCGAATTGTGTTTCTATGGAACCCTATCTCCAATGGGTACGAGATAGGGCAATCAGTCTGAAGATGCCTTACCCTCGCCAGGATCCTATGACCTTCAAGAAACCCATTCTAATCTTTATGGATGATGCAGAGAAGCTGAAGATTGATTTGGAGAAAGAGATTCGAGAGAAGAATGCATGGAAGAATCGACATCAGATCATCAGCAGTGAGAATGAAGAACTTAGAAGACAACTGAAGATGAAGGAAGAAGAAGAGCTCTCCAACAAGAAAAGGAAAGCGCAAGAGGATTTATTTTCCTCCAGCACTCACGGGGACAATTCTTGGAAGTCAATCGTGGATCAACTTATGCTTGAAAGGGCTCAGATGAAGGCACACATCGAGAAGCTCAACTTGAGGCTTTTAGGAGAATCTCCTTAGGACTTTGTCTTTGTCTTTATTAAGCTTTGTTTGGGATTTTTGAAAGTGTACTCAAGACTTTGTATCACTTTTTGAATTTAATGAAATCATGTCCTTTGATTATTATGTTTTCCTTGGTATTTGCAAATTGTTTCTTAAGTTCCTTGAATAAAATTTATTTTCGCATTGCATTCATACATTTGGCATTTCATTTGCATTTTTTTCATAAAACTCATTCCCGTCATCTGCTCTCAATTCAGCTTTCACACTGAGGCTCTCACGCAAATACTACACTCGAGCTCAAGCCAGAAAGAGGATGGCTGAAAGAGACCTAGAGATGGACAGAGTTAACGAAGAGCTTACTGATATTCGTGGAGATATGGGTCAGATGATGGAAATGTTGCAAGTCATTCGAGCGAAGTTGGATACCCAGCAGACTGTGGTGTCAGAAATTGTCACTGCAACGACTGAAATTGTCACTGCAACGACCGAGCCTACATCATCAGTCACTACCCCTGTGACCTGGTCTCCTTTTGGGTTTCCTCCTGGATTTTTCCCTCCTTCTCAAGGTTTTGCTTCTCAGAGTGTTATTCCCTCTTCTTCAGGATTTGCTGCTCAGGGTTTCTTCCCTCCTTCTCAAGGTTTTGCTTCTCAGAGTGTTATTCCTTCTTCCCAAGGATTTGCTGCTCAAAGTTTTATTCCTTCTTCCCAAGGATTTGCTGCTCAGGGTTTTATTCCTTCCTCCCAGGGATTTGCTGCTCAGGGTTTTATTCCTTCTTCCCAAGGATTTGCTGCTCAGGGTTTTATTCCTTCCTCCCAGGGATTTGCTGCTCAGGGTTTTATTCCTTCTTCCCAAGGATTTGCTGCTCAGGGTTTTATTCCTTCCTCCCAAGGATTTGCTGCTCAGGGTTTTATTCCTTCTTCCCAAGGATTTGCTGCTCAGGGTTTCTTCCCTCCGTCCCAAGGTCTAGCTTCTCAAAGTTTTGCACCTCCTTCTCAAGGCATGGTATTTCCTTCCCAAGGTTTTGTGCCTCCTCCTCATGTATTTGCTGCTCAACAAACTGTTCCTGTGACTAATGAAGAAAACCATGTGTTGCACCCCAAAATTTGCCCTCACAATACAAGACTTTGTGTTCTTGAAGGTTCACAAGGTTCACAAGCTTCTCAACATTTACAAGACCTTTCATGGGGTTCATGAAGTCCACAAGTTACTTCTTGAAGGTTCACAAGGTTCACAAGCTTCTCAACATTTACAAGACCTTTCATGAGGTTCATGAAGTCCACAAGTTACTTCTTGAAGGTTCACAAGGTTCACAAGCTTCTCAACATTTACAAGACCTTTCATGAGGTTCATGAAGTCCACAAGTTACTTCTTGAAGGTTCACAAGGTTCACAAGCTTCTCAACATTTACAAGACCTTTCATGAGGTTCATGAAGTCCACAAGTTACTTCTTGAAGGTTCACAAGGTTCACAAGTTTCCCAATGCTGTCAATACCTTTTATGAGATTCATGAAGTCTACAAGCCACTTCATGAGGTTCACAAGGTTCACAAGCTTCACAATACCTCCCATGAGTATCACAAGACATCTTATGAATATTCACAAGGTTCACAAAGTTCACAATTGATCAAAGAAGTTGACAATTCCCTCAGACAATGCACCTCCTAAGCAGGGCATCCATAACTAGGGTTTTGACTTTAATCGGGCTAAATGGACTTCCAATACCTCAAGTGAGTTTCATTACATCTTATATGTGTATAAGAACCCCCATGTCAAGTTTCAAGACTTTTCTCAAAAGTTTGCTCAGTCAGATGATCAGATAAGTCAAAATCAGTCAATACAGTCAAAAAGTCAAACTGAGGTCAACTGTGGTCAAACCAAAGTCAAACTTCATGATTTTTTGCCAACATCAAGTATATGAAGTAAAATTCATCATTTGATCAAGGGTTGATCATGATTCATCAAGGAGATTCCAGATCATCAATAATCAGGAGTTTCTAAATTAGGGTTTCCTTAGTAAAAGTCAACTGAACTTTGACCAGCCATAACTTTCACATACTTCATCACCAAGTCTCCATACAAAGCTCATTTTGAAGGAAATTGAATTCTCTACAACTTTGATGTTGAAGGTTAAGCCCAAAAATGCTTCATTTGAAAGATATGATCTAAGACATTATAGGTCATTTCAAAAGTCAACAAAAAGTCAACAACTTCAAAAGGGCATAACTTGAGATTGGTAAATGATATGGACCTGAAACCAATGGGGTTGTTTAGAGGACTCTTCAAGCTTTCCAAAAAGTCCAAGAACACCCTCATACCCTTAAAATTGAGGGAGATGTGCCTTTGCAAAGTTAAGAAATTTTGTGATGGTTTATGTTGAAAAGGGAGGTTCAAAATCATTTCTTTTCAAATAGGCCACTCAAATTATGACCCAATCCACTTCATAATGGTTTGCACGAAATTATCATGATATTTTCATATTTTTTATTTTATTTTATTAATTTATTATGATTTATTACATTTTAAATCATTTTAAATTTAAAAAAAATATTAAACATGAAAAGATATTTTTGTGATTGAATCTAGAAAATCATAAATGGTGATTGGAGTCAAAAGAGAAGGAAATCATGAGATCCCTCCCAAAATAGCAAGGCCTTATGATCAAATATTTGGTTTTTAACACTTGATCTTTCTGAATATTTTTTGGATCAAATATCCATACAACAAGTTCATGTTTTTGACCTAAATTACTCCCACATATATACTGATCATAAACCTAATGCTCATTCACGAAATTGAGCAGCTAAAAGGTAAGAACAAAGGCACAAAAATCCTTCAAAAAAGTGGGATTCGGATTTAGAGATTCAAAGCATTATAAGGTATTTTGAGAACATGATTAGCTTCCTGGATCATCATGGAACCTAAACCAATCATCACATTGCCTTGTATCATCATACATTGCCATACCCGAATCAAAATTTACATTGGTTTTCAATTTTTCGATTACGATTGTTTATGCATCATTAATGAATTTTGTTTGATCTTTTGTGCTTGTGAGGCTCCAAGGATTGTTTCTGGACAATTGGATTGAAGAATGAGTGTGTAAATCGCAAACGGCCATGTTAGGGTTTATGACCTCATAATTAGGGTTTCATGTTTGAGTGTATATAAATCAATTCTGAAAACGTAGGATTGTTGTATGGACTCTGTGGATTGCAAAGCACTAATCAATTTCATGAATCAATGTAGTTTTGGTTGAGTTTCGTTTTCGCAGGTTTTGTTAGGGTTTCAATTTCGCAGGAAATTTCGTGGAAGATTTCGCAGTAAAATTCGAAGGTCTCAAGGTTGAAGATGAAGACTGTTTGGCGCGAATTAATATTTTTGAAATTTGATTATAAAATATAATGTATTCTTTCTGTTTTGTATTACAAGTTGACTGCGTAGCCCAGTGGAAGGAGGCGTATGTATTTGGTGAAAGGTCCATGGCTCGAATCATGCTGGGGCCATATTTTTTTGTTTATTTTTCAGGATCATGGAAGGCATAAAATATAATGAATCAAGGCCAACAGGTTGACAGGAAGGCTCTCCCAGCCAGGCGGTAGCGCGTACTAGCTTGCATACATAAGGTCCTGGGTACGAATCCCACCCCAGGCCTTTTGTTGTTTCATTTATTTTGCCAATTATTGGATTGAAGGCACAAAACCATTGGGAGTCAGATCTTCTTGCACTAACCAGCGCCTGGCCAGGTGGTGAAGCCTATGATCTGGTGAGCAAAGCCTCCTGGGTTCAAAACCCAGCCAGGTATGTTTTGCTATTTCTTTATTTATTTATTTTTTTCATTTTTGTTAATTGATTTATGTTTAAAATATATATGTAATTAAAATTATTTCATAAGTATATATTCAAATAGGTTCAAGTATTAAAAGAAAATCATGAAAAATTATTATTTCTTTTATATAATTAAAAATAATGTATGTATATTATTAGGATAATTTTGTATATTATAATTTAAACCCTAAAAAATATAAAACCCTAGTTTTCTAATACTAAAATATTTTTCTAAATAAAATTTAATTCTGTTATAATGTTTCATAGAATTTTGTAAATATAGTTATAATTCAAATTAATTTTCTTTTAGTATTTAGAAATAATTTAATTTAGGATAATTATATGATTAAAAATAATTTGTAAATATAATTTTAACATGATATTTAAAATTTTTTATAATATGTATATAAATATAGATATATGTTTATAATAATTAAAATTCTATAATTATGATACATTTGAAAAATAATTTAATAATTAATATATAAAAAATATCTAGTTATGCATGTTAATTTCTTTTGATATTATTGTTATTACTATTAATTTTGCTTACTATTAATCTTGTATTTAATTTTTATTACTAACCATTATTTATCTTTAATTATTATTATTACTAACCTTATTTATTTTATCACTAACCCATTTATAATATAATTATGTTTACTATTATTATTTTTGCTAATTTTCTTATCATTATTTATTAACCCCTTTATTATTTATATTTTATTATTTATTGCTTAAATTTGCTATTTTTATTATTATAATTTTGTAATTGTTTCTCGGTTGTAATGTTGTAATTATTTTAATTATTATTATGGTTAGTAATTAGGGAGTGTAAATAACATGTATGCCATATTAAAATAAATTTAGATAATTTTTAATAAAAGATAATTAAATTAAACACGTCACACACGTAAGTCGATTTTAATCGCCGTCTCACTTCCTTAGGGATACCCCTCCAGTTGCCTACGAATAATGGTTAAGTGGGGTGTATAAAGCAAGTCCCTCAAATAGAAAATCATCAAAGTCCCTTTATGGTTGCCTCTACGAATCGAGTCCCTTTTCGAAAAATGATGATAGTCCCTTATATGTGCTTATTACACCCCACCATTGCCTTCAAAAATCAAATTGTCCCTCACATGTCCCTAAACATCCAAAGTAAGGACTACCTACTCCATTATAGTAGGGATAGTCTTACTAAGGAAAGGATAAAAAATAAGAAAGACCTTAAACATTAGGGTAGGTCACTCCTAGATGCTTGCTCACTTCAAAAATTTTCCAAACACTTAAACATTTTCAAACAAATTTTCAAACATGTTTTTAACACATCCTTACATGGATTATTTATTAACTATTCTGAAATTTTTGCTATTCACACACTACACTTTCAAAACAATTCAAAAGTGAGCTTAAGTATCTAAGAGCCCATGGATAACCATGGATGAAAAGGGTGCTAACACCTTCCCTTTTCATAACCTACCCCCCGGACCCAAAAATATCTTTAAGGTCTTTCCTGTTCTTTTATAACCTTTCCTTATGGATAAAATAAAAGTCGGTGGCGACTCTTGCTATCCGCAACATTGTTTAAAGTCAGTTCACCGGGTTACAGAACTGGCGACTCTGCTGGGGATCTATTTAAGAGGGGTACCCTTAGGAAATAAGATCACTTTAAATTGTTTGCCTTGTTTGTTTTATATTACTTGTTGGGGTGCTCTTATGTGTGAAAGGTCCTAACCCGGATCTAGTGTACCTTAGGTAAATGGCAATAGACCAAGGAAACTGTGCGACGTATATCGACACGGTTGATCTGGTGGCCATAGTTAGTGCGACTTCTTGGTTGGTGCTTATATTCCTTAAGTCAAGTTGAGGATAATATTGAGGCTGCCATATGTTGTCAATGCACTAACTGACTTTTAGAACCCTAGTTAACTCATCTTGGCCTTTAGAAAGTAGTGAGGTAGCCGGCTTTGGTGCAGACTGAAGTTGGTTGACACTCGATACTACGCTCATTGAGATTCTAAACTTGGAGGGTTTTGGTTGGCAAGTAAGTTGCCTTCTGATCAACCACCCTTGTGAAGGATCAATGATATTGAGATCCCTTAGAACCTGGTTACTTTATAGGACAGGATGAACCATCTAACTTCAGAGGAGGGTACCTACCTTAAACCTCATGCAAGCCTTTAAACCTAGGGTTATGGTGTGACTTGCTTGTGTGTGCCACATGTTTGTGATTGAGCATAACATCATGACATCATCATGCATCATGAGCATATCATTTTCCCTAACCATTTCAAGGACCAAAGGATTTATCTTTGTTCTTTGTTGCAGGTCATGGCTTCTGCTCGTAGAAACACCATCAGAATCAACTTTGTGGGCATACCTGCTAAGCTTAAAGAGTTGGTTTCTCAAGTGTCTGATCATTCCCAGTTCATCAAGAGACATGGTCACCTATTGGACCTAGTTACTTCAGGGTTCAGTGAAGACATGATGAGTGTTCTGTTTCAGTTCTTTGATCCTAAACATCACTGCTTCACATTCCCCGACTATCAGCTGGTTCCAACCATGGAAGAGTTCTCTAAACTTCTGGGTATCCCTATTCTTGATCAGAAACCATTCACAGGTTTGGAGAAGGAGCTTAAACCAGAGATTATTGCTG
Source organism: Lathyrus aphaca (assembly GCA_963966055.1). Lineage (NCBI taxonomy): Eukaryota > Viridiplantae > Streptophyta > Magnoliopsida > Fabales > Fabaceae > Lathyrus > Lathyrus aphaca. Next base: position 481,549,117 of record OZ014522.1, read on the forward strand.
CGGCTCTACATCTGAAGAAGTCTGACATTGTTCTAGAGACGAGAAGTGGAGTCAAGGGTATTCTTGCCAAGGTACTAATGGATAAGGCTCAAATGTTCTTGAAGGCCATGAGCTATGATGCTTTTGAGGAGATCTTAGCCTTGCTGATATATGGCTTAGTATTGTTCCCCAATCCGGATCAGTTCATAGACGTTCATGCCATCAACATATTCCTGAGTCACAATCCAGTGCCTACATTGCTTGGAGACATCCTGCATTCTCTTCACACCCGTACTACAAGGGCAAGGGGAACTTTGATGTGCTGCATACCTTTACTATCCAGGTGGTTTATTTCTCACCTTCCTCGCTCAGTAATGAAGAATGAGCAAGGGTTCAGATGGTCCAAGAGGATCACGTCACTTTCTCACTCAGACATCCATTGGTGCTCCAGATCTATGGAGAACATCACTATCATTGACCGTTGTGGGGAGTTTCCTAATGTGCCACTACTAGGCATAAGAGGAGGCATCACCTACAACCCCTCTCTAGCTTTACGACAGTTTGGTTACGCCCGGAGTGATGGTCCACATGACATGTTGATTCAGGGCATTGTATTTGACTACGACAACGATCTTCAGGGTTACCGTCAGAGATTCATACGAGCCTGGGGAAAAGTAAACAGGGTTGACAGCAAGACACTGGAGCCTAAGTACACTATTCCTATGGAGGCTTATCTCAGATGGGTACGATCTCGTGCTCAGACACTCATGATGCCATATCCTGCCGTCCTACCAGTTACCATGGAACCTGTTGCTGAAGGAGACACAGCTTATACCATCCTTCACCCAGACATGCCTACTGATAAGGAAGACTTGCAGAGATCATGGATACAACTGAAGGAGCAAAGGGATACTTTCGAGGCTCATTACAAAGCAAGCCAAGCAAGGATCCTAGAGCTAACAAAGCAACTTCACGAGGAACGAAACCTCAACTCATACCTCAACACAAAGAGGAAACGTCCATGGGAGACTTAAAACCCCATCTTTTGTACTTATTTCACTTTCATTTTTTGTAAGCCTAAAAGGCAAAACAAGTTATTACTAATAAAAGTTTACTTTCGTTTTTGTCTAAGCAAATTTAAATCCTGCGGTCCTTGAAAACATTGCATATGCATTCCCATATCATTTCATTGCATCACAGGTTTATAATTGCGCACAGGTTTCTCATCTTCTCGCTGTTTATTTCAGCAATGGCTCTTGAACAATCAGTTAAGGATCTTCAGGCACAGAATGCACAGTTTCAAGAGCTGATCCTGAACCTATCCAAGGGGCAGGATGAATTGAAGGCACTGCTGGCCAAGAAGACTAAGAAGACTAGAAGGTCTGCTGGGTTGCTCAACATGGGAAGAAGGTTCAAAGGTCCTGTCAAGACCAAGGAACAGGTTGAAGACTATGAATCTGAAGAATCTGAGCAAGAGAGAGGCAGTCTCCACAACACAGTGGGGGACTCTGATTCTGAGGCTAACTACTACCATGAGCATAATGAAGATAAATTCAAGATGCTGGTGGATAGGATGGATGCTATGGAATTACAGAAATCATCTGGGCTGGATTTTGAGGATTTGAGTTTGATATCTGGGGTTGTGATACCCATTGGTTTCAAGGTTTCTACCTTTGTTGTTTATGATGGGGTCTCCTGTCCCAAGCTGCATTTGAGGTCTTATGTCAGAAGGATCCAACCCCACACTGCTGACAAGAAGTTGTGGATCCACTTTTTTCAAGAGAGCTTATCTGGAGCTCAGTTGGAGTGGTACTATCAGTTGGAGAGTGTCAACATCAGAGACTGGAATGATCTTGCTGAAGCTTTCTACAAGCAGTACCAATACAATGCTGACTTAGCCCCCACTCGCATGCAGCTTCAGAGCATGTCTATGGGTGCCAAAGAAAGTTTTAAGGAGTATGCTCAGAAGTGGAGAGACTTAGCTGGAAGAGTTCAACCCCCTTTGACTGATAGGGAATTAGTTGATATGTTCATGTGTACGCTGAATGGTCCGTTTTACAGTCATCTCATTGGAAGCTCATCATCTGGCTTCACTGAGTTGATCATGACAGGAGAGCGAGTAGAGAATGGTATCAAGAACGGTAAGATCCAAGTGGGCACTTCTTCATCAGGTACTGCAAAGAAGCCCCCCACTGGAAAGAAAGAATCTAATGCTGTGTATGGTCAACCTGATCGTAACAGAAGGCATCAGTCTGTTAGTGCAGTTCATATTTCAAATCCAGCTCCTGCAACAACAGAGCAGCCTCAAGGCAACCAACAGAGGGCTAGAAGACAGTTCACGAAGATCAACATGTCAATGGCTCAGGCATTGCAACACTTGTTGAAGGCTGAACTTATTACCTTGAGGGAGGCTCCTCAGAATCCCAATGTTACCTCTCCCAAGTACAATCCTAATGCACGATGCGCATATCATTCAAACTGTCCAGGACATGATACTAATAACTGCTGGGTCTTGAAGAACAAAATTCAAGATATGATTGATGCTGGAGAAATTGAATTTGATCCACCAAATGTGATCACAGCACCACTGCCAAATCACGAGAAGACTGTCAACGCCATTGATGAAGACCTTGAGGAAGATCTGCATGTTTATTCAGTTATGGAGTTGAGCACACCATTGTCTGTTATCAAAGAGAGGTTAGTACGAGCTGGGATCTTTCCAGGTTGTCGTGAAGATTGTCTGTATTGTGCCTATAAGCCGGATAGTTGCTTCATTTTGAGAGATGGTATTCAGCGTCTCATGGATAAGTATACTATAGTGTTTGAAAGAAGACCAACATCTGTAGAAAGTATGATGGATCATCTGATTCGGGGTAAGAAGATTGAAGAGGTTGATATGGTTGACAAAGTACCGGTAAGAATCACTTCAAAGGGTCCTATTAAAATCACTCGTCAGGGCCCAATCAAGATTACTGCCGAAGGTCCTGTGAAAGTTGTTGCTGAAGCCAGAGTGGCTCCTCTGATCATTACCACTCCTGGTCCTATTCCTTATACATCTGACAAAGCTGTGCCTTGGCACTATGGGTCTGATGTTTACATCCATGGTGTCAAGCAGGAGCCTTTACCTGATATGCCTGCTGACATTGATAATATTGCTGGATCTAGCAAGATCACTCGTAGTGGAAGAGTCTTCTCTCCTCCAGATACTTCCAAGAATGCAGTTACTCCTGCTGCTACTTCCACCACTGATGCTCGGGGCAAAGGTCCTGTTATTGAGCCTGTATCTACTGATGTGCCAGCTGCCGATGATCTCTCTAAGCAAATGGAAGAAGTATTGAAAATCATTCGCAAGAGTGATTATGACATTGTTGATCAATTGGGGCATACTCCCTCAAAGATTTCTATGCTGTCCTTGTTGCTGTGTTCTGAAGCTCATGCCAAGTCCTTGATCAAGTTTCTGAAGTCTGCTCATGTGCCCAGTGCAATCTCTGTGGACCAATTTGAAAACTGTGTTGCCCACCTGACCTATGACAATGGGTTAGGGTTTTCTGATGCTGACTTGACCCCTGCCAAGAGGGATCATAACAGGGCCTTGCATATTTCAATTGAATGCAGGGGCACTACCCTGTCTCATGTGCTGATAGACAATGGGTCCTCTCTGAATGTGTTGCCTAAAGAAGTCCTTAACAAGCTGAGTCCTGAAGATACTGTGTTAAAGCCCAGTAATATTGTGGTAAAGGCTTTTGATGGTTTTAGAAGAGTAGTGCATGGGGAAATTGATCTTCCAATCAAGGTTGGCTCTCAGATGTTTATTGCTACATTTTATGTGATGGATATTCGACCTTCATACTCTTGTCTGCTTGGTCGTCCCTGGATCCATGGGGCAGGTGCTGTGACCTCTACATTGCACCAAAAGTTGAGATATCCGGTCAATGGAAAAATTGTTACTGTCTTTGGAGAGGAAGAATACTTTGTCAGCCATGTAAACACTTTCAAGTATCTGGAAGTGGAAGGTGAATACATTGAGACTCCGTGTCAGTCATTTGAAGTGGTTCCTTGGGTTGGTAATGATTGTGTGACTCCTCCTGCTATGAAGAAAGTTCCTGTTGTCATCAGAAAACCTCCAACAATGGCAATGGCCTCCCTCAATGATGCTAGAGCTGTGGTGGATGAAGGTGGTTGTACTATTTGGGGTCAGCTTCCTGATATTCCATATAAGTCTGACAAGTTTGGTTTGGGTTTCACTGCAGAGTCCCAGAAGGCTGTTCGTCGTGCTCGTGCTGCTCGTATCACCAATCAAGGGGTGATTAATGCTGTGGGAGATCAAGATGAAGACTACAATTTGGATGCATGGATTTTTCCTACTGTGGGTGCTGGACTCAATAATTGGAAAGCTGAAGATGTTATCCCTATCTCCTTTAGTCAGGAGTAAATACTATTACTGTGTTATGTTTTAAATTTGTAATTTCTGAACAATAAAACTTTCAAGCCATGTGCCTTACCCGGGGCATAATGGTATGCTTGTTACGGGCTGTCATTTCATTTGCATACTTCATTCAATAAAATCAGTGGACGTTTCGTTTTAGTAAATATTGTGTTCCTTGTCTTTCTTTTCTTTATTTTTGCTTTATCAGCTATGTGTTCTTACACACACCCACATCACTAAATGCAGATCCTCATCCACTCTGGATTCTGTTGATAACAGTTCTACTATTGCCAATTACAATTTCGAGAATCCGATCTATCAAACTGAAGACGGAAATGAGGACGATTGTGAAATACCTGTAGAGCTTGCTAGGTTATTACAACAAGAAGAGAAAGCTATACAGCCGCATGAAGAGCCAGTCGAAGTTGTGAATCTGGGAACTGAAGAAAACAGAAAAGAGGTCAAGGTAGGGGCTGATTTAGAGGACAGTGTCAAGAGCAAGTTGATTCAGATGTTACGTGACTACGTGGAGATCTTTGCTTGGTCTTATGAAGATATGCCCGGGTTGGATACAGACATTGTGGTTCACCGATTGCCAGTGAAAGAAGATTGTCGTCCAAAGAAGCAGAAGGTTCGTCGTATGCGTCCTGAAATGTCAGAAAAGATCAAAGCAGAGGTAATGAAACAGTTCAATGCAGGGTTCTTAGCAGTGACTTCTTATCCTCAGTGGGTTGCAAATGTGGTACCAGTTCCTAAGAAAGATGGTAAGGTACGTATGTGTGTGGACTACAGAGATTTGAATAAGGCTAGCCCCAAAGATGACTTTCCACTTCCTCATATTGACATTCTGGTAGACAACACTGCTCAGCATAAGGTATTCTCTTTTATGGATGGTTTCTCTGGTTATAATCAGATCAAGATGGCACCTGAAGATACGGAGAAGACAACATTTGTGACACAGTGGGGCACCTTTTGCTATAAAGTGATGCCATTTGGTTTGAAGAATGCAGGGGCAACATATCAGCGTGCTATGGTGGCTTTGTTTCATGATATGATTCATCATGAGATAGAGGTATATGTGGATGATATGATAGCCAGATCTCAGAATGAAGAGCAACATCTTGATCATCTGCACAAGTTGTTTGAGAGGTTGAAGAAATACAAGTTGAGGTTGAATCCAAACAAGTGTACTTTTGGAGTTAGATCTGGAAAGCTCCTGGGTTTCATTGTCAGTAGAAAAGGTATTGAAGTGGATCCTGCAAAAGTGAAAGCTATACGAGAGATGCCAGCTCCCCGTACTGAGAAGGAGGTTAGAGGTTTCTTGGGACGACTGAACTATATTGCAAGATTTATTTCCCAATTAACTACCATCTGTGAGCCAATTTTCAAGTTATTGAAGAAAGATCAGGTGATGGAATGGAATGATGAGTGCCAAACTGCTTTTGATGAAATTAAGAGATATCTGCTGGAACCACCAATTTTGATGCCACCAGTTGACAGAAGACCCTTGATTATGTACTTAACAGTGCTAGACAACTCAATGGGGTGTGTGTTGGGGCAACATGACGAGTCTGGTCGAAAAGAGCAGGCAATATACTACCTTAGCAAAAAGTTTACCGACTGTGAAACAAGATACTCACTGCTCGAGAAAACTTGCTGCGCTTTGGCATGGGCTGCTCGCCGACTAAGACAGTATATGTTAACCCATACTACCTTGTTGATTTCGAAGATGGATCCAATCAAGTACATATTTGAGAAACCTGCTCTCTCCGGAAGAATTGCAAGATGGCAAATGATCTTAACAGAATATGATATACAGTATACTACTCAGAAGGCCATTAAGGGAAGTGTTGTTGCTGATCATTTGGCTCATCAAGCAGTGGATGATTACCAGTCAATGAATTTTGAGTTCCCTGATGAAGATATTATGATTATTACCAAAGAACCTGGACAATATGACGGACCTGAACAAGGATCCCGATGGACTATGGTTTTTGATGGTGCCTCCAATGCACTTGGTAATGGTGTTGGTGTTGTGATTAGTTCCCCTGAAGGTTGTCATACCCCGATTACTGCCAGACTTTGTTTCCATTGTACCAATAACATGGCTGAATATGAGGCATGTATCCTGGGTATGAAAGCTGCTATTGATATGAAGATTCAGTTCCTTGATGTGTATGGAGATTCAGCCTTGGTAGTAAGTCAGATTAAAGGAGATTGGGATACCAAGCATGATAATCTCATTCCTTACAGAGAGCATGTGTTGTCTTTGATCCCACATTTCAAAGAGATTACCTTTGGACATATTCCACGAAGAGAGAATCAGTTGGCAGATGCATTAGCCACCATGGCATCTATGTTTGAGATCAGCTGGGATGATGAAGCTCCTAAGATTACCATTGATAGATTTGAGAAGCCTGCATACTGCAATGAGATTGACACAGAAGGGACAGAGGAGAAGCCTTGGTTCTATGAAGTGAAAAACTATCTTGAAGCTCAGGAGTTCCCTGAAGGGGCATCTGTCAAAGATAGGAAGTTCCTGAGGAGGTTTTCTGCTAAGTTCTTTCTGAGTAATGGCATTCTGTATAAGCGTAATCATGATTCAACTATGCTTCGTTGTGTGGATAAGAAGGAAGCTACAGAAATTATGGAAGAGATGCATGATGGGACCTTTGGCACTCATTCCAGTGGTCATACTATGGCAAAGAAGATATTGAGAGCAGGTTACTATTGGTCTACCATGGAAGCTGATTGTTATCAACACTCCAGAACGTGTCACAAATGTCAAATCTATGCTGATAAAGTACATGTACCTCCATCACCACTGAATGTGTTGACTGCTCCTTGGCCCTTTGCCATGTGGGGCATTGATATGATTGGTGAGATCAAGCCTACTGCTTCTAATGGGCATCGTTTCATCCTGGTTGCTATTGATTATTTCACGAAGTGGGTAGAGGCAGCTTCATATGCATCCGTGACTAAGAATGTCGTGGCTCGGTTCATTAAGAATAATCTCATATGTAGGTATGGCATCCCTGAAAGGATTATCACTGACAATGGCTCTAATCTGAACAACACTATGATTACTGATCTCTGCACGCAGTTCAAGATTAAGCATCACAATTCTTCTCCGTATCGTCCGAAGATGAATGGGGCAGTTGAAGCTGCTAATAAAAACATTAAGAAGATAGTACAGAAGATGACTGTTACCTACAAGGATTGGCATGAGATGTTACCATTTGCTCTTCATGGTTATCGTACTACAATACGTACTTCAACAGGGGCAACCCCATTCTCCTTAGTCTATGGTATGGAAGCAGTTCTGCCCATTGAAGTTCAGATCCCCTCCTTGAGAATTATGAAGGATGCAGGCTTGGATGAAGATGAGTGGATTCAAACTCGACTGGACCAGTTAAATTTGATTGATGAGAAAAGGTTAGCAGCAGTTTGTCATGGCCAGATGTACCAGAAGCGAATGATCAAAGCTTTTAACAAGAAGGTTAAGCCAAAGGTATATCAGGCTGGTGACTTGGTAATCAAGCGTATCATATTACCACAGGGTGATCCTAGGGGCAAGTGGACTCCAACATACGAAGGACCATTTGTAGTCAAGACAGTATTCTCAGGAGGTGCCATGATACTGACTACAATGGATGGTGAAGACTTCCCACAGCCGGTAAACGCAGACATAGTTAAAAAATACTACGCATAAAAAGAGACCCGCTAGGTTGACAGGCCTAGGCAAAAATAAGGGCATCCCGGCAAACCAAAAGGGTTTGAGCAAAAATTAGGGATATATATAAAAAAGATGTACACCCGGCAAGTCGAAAACCTGAAAAGGCGGCTTGAGCAAAAAAGGGTATCCCGGTGGATTGAAAACCCGAAAGGGCAATCCAGGCAAAAGTTAGGGATTAAAGCGTATGACTATGTCTCGTTTGGATCACCCATGAAACTGCAACCAGTTATACTACTTATTCAAGCTCGAACGGATAAAGCTCAATTCAATCATTTCCGTCTCAACAGCAAGAAGATGAGATACTTGAGTGGCAATAGTAGAATTGAAACTCAATAGGATTGTTTCCCACATAGTTGATTCTTTTTGTAAAACTTTATGGCAAAATCCTCTTACTAGGGTTTATGTCTCCTTGTACAAACTTACCCGTGCATGGGTCACTTTTTGATATAAATAAATTCCATCTTTTGAATCCAGATTTACTTTTACCCTATTTACATAAGCGAAACGTCCATTGATTGTGTTGAATGTATGTATGCCTTTGAATATGATTGATGTTTACCAGAAATGCATGTATGCTTAATATGATTAATGTTTACCAGAAATGCATGAAAATGCAGTAATAGTATTTACTAAGGACGAACGAGGGAAGGATTTCAACGAAGCTTCGCCGGTTCACCTTACAAGACATTTACAAACCCTCAGTAGGACTAATCCATCTTCATAAAGTCTTATCTCCCCTTGAATTTATATCCATCTCTTTTATCCTCGTACGGATATTTGGGAAATTACTTTCCAATAAGAGTACGACGAACGAAGACGGGAGGTTATATCTATCCTACTATCAAACGAAGACGGGAGGTTATATCTACCCTACTATCAAACGAAGACGAAGGTTATATATACCTTGTTATCCCCAACATACGGAAGGTTATGTTTACCTTATTATCAAACAAGACGGGAACAAGATCCTCATATTCCTCAACAATGAATCGGGATTTATTTTCCCTGGCCAGCAGTTGTTATACGAAGATATCCAGACTCTTCCGGCAGTATCATGTCATACATACATCATTTACATCATACCATAACATGCATATCCATGAGTGCATAGTACATTACCTAAGTGCATCATATTATACATGCATACATGATGCATAAACTAATACTATCGTACAGAATGCTACCTTGTTTTCAGGTTAATTATCCAACAAACAAACTAATGATCTTTGGGACTGCTTTATTGTAACCTCAGGGTTACTTTATCCTCCTGATGAGCTTCTTATTACTTTGGGACTACTTTATTGTAACCTCAGGGTTACTTTATCCTCCTGATAAGCTTCTTATGACTTCAAGACTGCTTTAGAGCTATCCATTGCTCTATCCTCCTGAAATCACTTCTTCAAGACTGCTTTAGAGCTATTGATTGCTCTATCCTCTGGAAGACATATCACATTATTACTTCAAGACTGCTTTAGAGCTATCCATTGCTCTATCCTCCTGGAGTCACATTATTATTTCAAGACTGCTTTAGAGCTATCCATTGCTCTATCCTCCTGAAATCACTTCTTCAAGACTGCTTTAGAGCTATTGATTGCTCTATCCTCTGGAAGACATATCACGTTATTACTTCAAGACTGCTTTAGAGCTATCCATTGCTCTATCCTCCTAGAGTCACATTATTATTTCAAGACTGCTTTAGAGCTATCCATTGCTCTATCCTCCTGAAATCACTTCTTCAAGACTGCTTTAGAGCTATTGATTGCTCTATCCTCTGGAAGACATATCACGTTATTACTTCAAGACTGCTTTAGAGCTATCCATTGCTCTATCCTCCTGGAGTCATATCATTATTTCAAGACTGCTTTAGAGCTATCCATTGCTCTATCCTCCTGAATCATATTTTCAAGATTGCTTTAGAGTTATCATTATTGATTGCTCTATCCTCCTGAAATCATATTATTTCTTCAAGACTGCTTTAGGGTTATCACTATTGATTGCTCTATCCTCATGAAGACATGCTCATACATCAGTATTACTCCAGACTCCTGACAGCTCTCATTATACTACTGAAGAACTTTCCCCTAGTGGCATCTTTAAGCCCACTCAATCATGTTCAACCAACCATCAATATCACTCCATGCACTGGTGAGTGCAAATTTTTGGGCTTTTGTGTTCAATCCCCTTCAACCTTCCAGGTTACGACTGGCAAATATACCAATCTAACCCCTCAGGTTTCAGAAAATTGAACAGGGGCAGCTGTTGCACCCCAAAATTTGCCCTCACAATACAAGACTTTGTGTTCTTGAAGGTTCACAAGGTTCACAAGCTTCTCAACATTTACAAGACCTTTCATGGGGTTCATGAAGTCCACAAGTTACTTCTTGAAGGTTCACAAGGTTCACAAGCTTCTCAACATTTACAAGACCTTTCATGAGGTTCATGAAGTCCACAAGTTACTTCTTGAAGGTTCACAAGGTTCACAAGCTTCTCAACATTTACAAGACCTTTCATGAGGTTCATGAAGTCCACAAGTTACTTCTTGAAGGTTCACAAGGTTCACAAGCTTCTCAACATTTACAAGACCTTTCATGAGGTTCATGAAGTCCACAAGTTACTTCTTGAAGGTTCACAAGGTTCACAAGTTTCCCAATGCTGTCAATACCTTTTATGAGATTCATGAAGTCTACAAGCCACTTCATGAGGTTCACAAGGTTCACAAGATTCACAATACCTCCCATGAGTATCACAAGACATCTTATGAATATTCACAAGGTTCACAAAGTTCACAATTGATCAAAGAAGTTGACAATTCCCTCAGACAATGCACCTCCTAAGCAGGGCATCCATAACTAGGGTTTTGACTTTAATCGGGCTAAATGGACTTCCAATAACTCAAGTGAGTTTCATTACATCTTATATGTGTATAAGAACCCCCATGTCAAGTTTCAAGACTTTTCTCAAAAGTTTGCTCAGTCAGATGATCAGATAAGTCAAAATCAGTCAATACAGTCAAAAAGTCAAACTGAGGTCAACTGTGGTCAAACCAAAGTCAAACTTCATGATTTTTTGCCAACATCAAGTATATGAAGTAAAATTCATCATTTGATCAAGGGTTGATCATGATTCATCAAGGAGATTCCAGATCATCAATAATCAGGAGTTTCTAAATTAGGGTTTCCTTAGTAAAAGTCAACTGAACTTTGACCAGCCATAACTTTCACATACTTCATCACCAAGTCTCCATCCAAAGCTCATTTTGAAGGAAATTGAATTCTCTACAACTTTGATGTTGAAGGTTAAGCCCAAAAATGCTTCATTTGAAAGATATGATCTAAGACATTATAGGTCATTTCAAAAGTCAACAAAAAGTCAACAACTTCAAAAGGGCATAACTTGAGATTGGTAAATGATATGGACCTGAAACCAATGGGGTTGTTTAGAGGACTCTTCAAGATTTCCAAAAAGTCCAAGAACACCCTCATACCCTTAAAATTGAGGGAGATGTGCCTTTGCAAAGTTAAGAAATTTTGTGATGGTTTATGTTGAAAAGGGAGGTTCAAAATCATTTCTTTTCAAATAGGCCACTCAAATTATGACCCAATCCACTTCATAATGGTTTGCACGAAATTATCATGATATTTTCATATTTTTTATTTTATTTTATTAATTTATTATGATTTATTACATTTTAAATCATTTTAAATTTAAAAAAAATATTAAACATGAAAAGATATTTTTGTGATTGAATCTAGAAAATCATAAATGGTGATTGGAGTCAAAAGAGAAGGAAATCATGAGATCCCTCCCAAAATAGCAAGGCCTTATGATCAAATATTTGGTTTTTAACACTTGATCTTTCTGAATATTTTTTGGATCAAATATCCATACAACAAGTTCATGTTTTTGACCTAAATTACTCCCACATATATACTGATCATAAACCTAATGCTCATTCACGAAATTGAGCAGCTAAAAGGTAAGAACAAAGGCACAAAAATCCTTCAAAAAAGTGGGATTCGGATTTAGAGATTCAAAGCATTATAAGGTATTTTGAGAACATGATTAGCTTCCTGGATCATCATGGAACCTAAACCAATCATCACATTGCCTTGTATCATCATACATTGCCATACCCGAATCAAAATTTACATTGGTTTTCAATTTTTCGATTACGATTGTTTATGCATCATTAATGAATTTTGTTTGATCTTTTGTGCTTGTGAGGCTCCAAGGATTGTTTCTGGACAATTGGATTGAAGAATGAGTGTGTAAATCGCAAACGGCCATGTTAGGGTTTATGACCTCATAATTAGGGTTTCATGTTTGAGTGTATATAAATCAATTCTGAAAACGTAGGATTGTTGTATGGACTCTGTGGATTGCAAAGCACTAATCAATTTCATGAATCAATGTAGTTTTGGTTGAGTTTCGTTTTCGCAGGTTTTGTTAGGGTTTCAATTTCGCAGGAAATTTCGTGGAAGATTTCGCAGTAAAATTCGAAGGTCTCAAGGTTGAAGATGAAGACTGTTTGGCGCGAATTAATATTTTTGAAATTTGATTATAAAATATAATGTATTCTTTCTGTTTTGTATTACAAGTTGACTGCGTAGCCCAGTGGAAGGAGGCGTATGTATTTGGTGAAAGGTCCATGGCTCGAATCATGCTGGGGCCATATTTTTTTGTTTATTTTTCAGGATCATGGAAGGCATAAAATATAATGAATCAAGGCCAACAGGTTGACAGGAAGGCTCTCCCAGCCAGGCGGTAGCGCGTACTAGCTTGCATACATAAGGTCCTGGGTACGAATCCCACCCCAGGCCTTTTGTTGTTTCATTTATTTTGCCAATTATTGGATTGAAGGCACAAAACCATTGGGAGTCAGATCTTCTTGCACTAACCAGCGCCTGGCCAGGTGGTGAAGCCTATGATCTGGTGAGCAAAGCCTCCTGGGTTCAAAACCCAGCCAGGTATGTTTTGCTATTTCTTTATTTATTTATTTTTTTCATTTTTGTTAATTGATTTATGTTTAAAATATATATGTAATTAAAATTATTTCATAAGTATATATTCAAATAGGTTCAAATATTAAAAGAAAATCATGAAAAATTATTATTTCTTTTATATAATTAAAAATAATGTATGTATATTATTAGGATAATTTTGTATATTATAATTTAAACCCTAAAAAATATAAAACCCTAGTTTTCTAATACTAAAATATTTTTCTAAATAAAATTTAATTCTGTTATAATGTTTCATAGAATTTTGTAAATATAGTTATAATTCAAATTAATTTTCTTTTAGTATTTAGAAATAATTTAATTTAGGATAATTATATGATTAAAAATAATTTGTAAATATAATTTTAACATGATATTTAAAATTTTTTATAATATGTATATAAATATAGATATATGTTTATAATAATTAAAATTCTATAATTATGATACATTTGAAAAATAATTTAATAATTAATATATAAAAAATATCTAGTTATGCATGTTAATTTCTTTTGATATTATTGTTATTACTATTAATTTTGCTTACTATTAATCTTGTATTTAATTTTTATTACTAACCATTATTTATCTTTAATTATTATTATTACTAACCTTATTTATTTTATCACTAACCCATTTATAATATAATTATGTTTACTATTATTATTTTTGCTAATTTTCTTATCATTATTTATTAACCCCTTTATTATTTATATTTTATTATTTATTGCTTAAATTTGCTATTTTTATTATTATAATTTTGTAATTGTTTCTCGGTTGTAATGTTGTAATTATTTTAATTATTATTATGGTTAGTAATTAGGGAGTGTAAATAACATGTATGCCATATTAAAATAAATTTAGATAATTTTTAATAAAAGATAATTAAATTAAACACGTCACACACGTAAGTCGATTTTAATCGCCGTCTCACTTCCTTAGGGATACCCCTCCAGTTGCCTACGAATAATGGTTAAGTGGGGTGTATAAAGCAAGTCCCTCAAATAGAAAATCATCAAAGTCCCTTTATGGTTGCCTCTACGAATCGAGTCCCTTTTCGAAAAATGATGATAGTCCCTTATATGTGCTTATTACACCCCACCATTGCCTTCAAAAATCAAATTGTCCCTCACATGTCCCTAAACATCCAAAGTAAGGACTACCTACTCCATTATAGTAGGGATAGTCTTACTAAGGAAAGGATAAAAAATAAGAAAGACCTTAAACATTAGGGTAGGTCACTCCTAGATGCTTGCTCACTTCAAAAATTTTCCAAACACTTAAACATTTTCAAACAAATTTTCAAACATGTTTTTAACACATCCTTACATGGATTATTTATTAACTATTCTGAAATTTTTGCTATTCACACACTACACTTTCAAAACAATTCAAAAGTGAGCTTAAGTATCTAAGAGCCCATGGATAACCATGGATGAAAAGGGTGCTAACACCTTCCCTTTTCATAACCTACCCCCCGGACCCAAAAATATCTTTAAGGTCTTTCCTGTTCTTTTATAACCTTTCCTTATGGATAAAATAAAAGTCGGTGGCGACTCTTGCTATCCGCAACATTGTTTAAAGTCAGTTCACCGGGTTACACCATGCAGTTGCTAATTTTACATAAGACATTGTGCACACCCGTGCCCAACCTTACTTTAATGACCATCAGGGGTATGAAGCGCCAGATATGTCTGAAAACGGAGATGAGAAACATGTAAAAATGCAAGAGAATTTTGATACCCTTGAAAAAAGGTTAAGAGCGATTGAAGGTGACCAGATCTTTGGTGCCGCTGCTAGAGAGATGTGTCTAGTGTCTGGATTGGTAATACCTCCAAAGTTCAAGGTACCCACGTTTGATATGTATGAGGGTGAAACTTGTCCTAAGAACCATCTCTTGATGTACTATCGAAGAATGGCTGCGCAGGTGGACAATGATAAACTAATGATCCACTGCTTCCAGGACAGTCTGAAGGGAATCTCCTCTAAATGGTATCTGACGCTTGACCAGTCGAAGATTCGCAGTTTCCAAGACTTGGCAGATGCTTTCATCCAACAATACAAATACAACATGGACCTTGCTCCCGATAGGAGGCAATTGCTAAGCATGTCCCAGAAAGAGTCTGAATCCTTTAAAGAGTATGCTCAGAGGTGGAGAGGGACCGCTTCTCAAGTAGAGCCCCCATTGACTGAAAAAGAATTAGCTGACTGGTTTGTTGACACTGTGCAACCAGAATTCTATGAGAGAATGGTGGGGAGCATAACTGCTAGTTTTTCTGATCTAGTGACTGTGGGAATCAAGGTAGAACTCGGTTTGAAAAGTGGAAAGATGAGTGGTGCATCTGGCAGTTCCAGCAATGGTAGTGGAAATATTGGCAAGAAATTTACCAGTAATTTCCACAAGAAGAAGGAAGGTGAGACGAATGCCATAATGACAAGTCAAAGAAGAAATCCGCTTTGGCAGAGACCTCCGCCTATGGCTCGACAGCGGTATGCTCATCAACAACAGTATGCCCAACATCCTTATGTAGCGGCGGTTCAACCGTCATTTAATCCACAAGTCCCCATGTATCGGCCAACTCAAGCAGTACCGATGTATCAACAAGCGGCTCCAATGATTCAACCTTATCAACCAATGCTCAACAATCCAGGCTATCAACAAGCGCCCAATGCTTCAGCCTACCAGCAGAGGACTCCAGCTCCTCATCCAAATCCCAACTTTCAGAATAGAAGACCAGGTGGAAGGCCTCCTAATCCTCGAATCCCTATAACTTATACTGAATTATATCCTTCACTGCTGAAGAAGGGTTTGGTTACTCCAAGGCCTTTGGGTCCTCCACCAAATCCGCTCCCACCAAATTACAACCCAAATGCTCACTGTTTATTCCATGAAGGTGCCCCGGGGCACGATTTGGAGGGTTGTTATGCTTTGAAGTACATAGTGAAAGATTTGATGGAGAAGAACATTCTGTCATTTGGGAATACTGGTCCGAATGTCAAAGATAATCCTTTACCCAAGCATGGGTCCATAAATGCTATTGTTGACGAGTCTGAAGAAGGTTTGGTTTTCAACGCCACAAAGATCAAGACCCCGCTCAGAGACTTCCATGCGAAGTTAGTAGAAGTGGGTATACTGAAGAGCTGTCATGAGAATTGTGAAGGTTGTGTTGATAGTCCAAGGGGATGTGAACTGGTCTTAAAAGATGTTCAAGATTTGATTGATGAAGGTGTCTTACAAGTGAGCGGTCATACGAAGAGGAATGAAGTGGCAGTGATTGAACCCATTTTCAACTTGCCTGGATCTGATTCTACCTGGGTGCCAGTGTTCAACCTGCCTGAATCTTCAGGAGCTCAACCTACCTTCAATACTCCAGAATCTGTGGTGCCAATTTTCAATATCCCTGAGCCAAGATTTGAACAAAGGAGTAACCCTTTCCTTTATCAGGACACTAAAGCAGTTCCTTGGAAGTATGATACAGGGAAAGTTCATCAGAAGATTGATAAAGCTACTCAGAAGGAAGGTTCAAAAGTTGCAAGTGCTGACATAGCGGGTGCAGGTCGTCTGACTCGCAGTGGTCGTGTTTATACCCAGCAAGCCAATACGGCTCCGCCTAAAGAAGTCATTCCAGCTATTGCCAACAAAGATAAAGAAGTAGTCTTGGGAGAAGAGGATGCAGAATTTCTCAGAATCATAAAGAAGAGTGATTATAAGGTTATTGATCAGCTACATCAAACGCCTTCCAAAATATCTATCCTATCACTTCTTATGCATTCTCCGGCTCATCGAAGTGCGCTTCAGAAGTTGCTAGCCGAAGCACATGTTACGCATGATATAACAGTGAATCAATTTGATGGAGTCATTGCCAATATCACTGCATGTAACAACCTCAGTTTCAGTATGGAGGATCTTCCAAAGGAGGGCCTGGACCACAACCGTGCTCTCCACATATCAGTGAAATGTCAAGAGTATACTTTAGCAAGAGTTCTAGTGGATACAGGATCTTCATTGAATGTTTTGCCGAAAAGAACACTGGCTAAGTTATTTTATCAAGGGGCAGAGATGAGGCCCAGTGCACTAATTGTAAAAGCTTTTGATGGGTCAAAGAGGACGGTTATTGGAGAAGTAGACCTACCAATCTTGATTGGGCCACAGGTCTTCAAAATCACTTTCCAGGTTATGGACATCAATCCTAATTACAGTTTCTTGCTGGGAAGACCTTGGATCCATGCTGCTGGGGCAGTCACTTCTACCCTACATCAAAAGATGAAGTTTGTGGTCGATAACAAGCTGGTAACCGTATCTGGGGAAGAAGATCTCATGGTTAGCAACCTTTCATCTTTTAGCTATATTGAGGATGATGAAGATGCTTTGGAAACTTCTTTCCAAGCTCTTGAGATAGCCAATGCTGTCCTTTTGGAAGTAGAGGAACCAAAAGGGAAGGGTATCCCATCTTTTGCATCGTTGAAGAGTACCATTTCCACCATTGAAGAAAGAAGCTATGAAGGTTGGGGTGATGTCATCGAAGTCAAGCAGAAGCTAGATCGTTGCGGGTTGGGTTACAAACCAACTCATGTGAAGGAAGGAGCGTCAACCTCCGTTAAAGGACGTCCGAAGACCATTCAAGAAGTGTTTTCCAGTGCTGGTTATCAGGTCAATGCAGTTGATGGAGTTTCTGAAGATGAAGATGTGAACCATTTGGTGTATCAGTGTGAAGAAGCCTTGGACAATTGGGAAGCAGTCGAGATCCCAGAGTTTTTTCCATTGTCAAAGTAATTTATTGTTTTTTTTAAGTGTTTTAAAAGTTCCCTAGCTTTGCCCAAGGCTATGGGAGTATTTTGTAGGGCCCCTTCTCATTTTTAAAGTTATTATCAATGAAGGCATCTTGTTAAACTCTTATTTTGATCATTTACTGTTTTCTCTCTTTTCACTTTTAAAAGAAGATGGCAATCTTTCAAAACCAATAAAAAAGCTTTTCCTCTTGCATTTCTCTATTTTCCACTTTTAATAAAAGCAAATCATTATCATATGCAGAATAAATGAAAACCCTGTTGAATCCAATGACTCTACATTCTCTCCTAACTTTGATTCGCCCATCTACCAAGCGGAGGATGAAAGTGAGGAAGATTGTGACATTCCCGAAGAACTGGCAAGATTAGTTGAGAATGAGCACACAGATCTTCAGCCACATAAGGAGCAGGTAGAGACCATCAATCTTGGCACTGATGAAGACAAGAGGGAAATCAAGATTGGTACAACACTTGGGGCAGACATCAGAGAAATATTGGTCAAGCTTCTCAGAGAATATGCAGATGTGTTCGCGTGGTCGTATCAAGATATGCCCGGTTTAGACACAGACATAGTGGTCCACAAGTTACCTCTTCGGCCAGATTGTCCTCCTGTAAAGCAAAAGCTCCGAAGAACAAGACCGGACATGGTTCTGAAGATTCGAGAAGAGGTCAAAAGGCAGTTTGATGCGGGATTCCTCGCAGTTGCAAAGTACCCTGAGTGGGTAGCTAATATTGTGCCAGTCCCCAAAAAGGATGGCAAGGTTAGAATGTGTGTGGACTATAGGGATTTGAACAAAGCCAGTCCGAAGGACGATTTCCCTCTCCCACATATTGATACTTTGGTTGACAACACTGCTAAATTTGTTGTTATACTCCCTTCACGGCTAGATTGTGTTTTGAATGTACAAACAACATCGCAGAGTATGAAGCATGTATTTTGGGTATCGAAGCTGCAATTGATACCAGAATCAAGATCCTTGATGTATATGGAGACTCAGCTTTGGTAATATATCAAGTCAAAGGTGAATGGGAGACTCGTGATGAGAAGTTGATCCCATACCGTGCCCACATTGTGGAATTGATCAAATACTTTGATGAAGTCACTTTTCATCATGTTCCAAGGGCAGAAAATCAAATTGCAGATGCTTTGGCTATGTTGGCTTCTATGTTTCAAGTCAGATTTCTTAATGAAGCTCCACTCATTACAATCGAGCGAAGAACTGCACCAGCCTACTGTCTACTGGTCGAAGAGGAAACTGATGAGAAACCGTGGTTCTATGACATCAAGAACTATTTGCAGAATCAAGAGTACCCAGCTGACGCAACAAATCTAGACAAGAAGACTTTAAGAAGATTGGCGTCCAAGTTTTTCCTCAGTAACAATGTGCTTTACAAGAGAAATCATGATATGGTTCTGCTCAGATGTGTGGACAAGCGCGAAGCAGACTTATTGATCAGGGAAATCCATGAAGGATCATTTGGAACACATGCCAATGGACATGCCATGTCCAGGAAGATTTTGAGAGCTGGATATTTCTGGTTGACCATGGAATCAGATTGTTTCAAGTATGCCAGGAAGTGTCATAAATGCCAGATTTATGCCGACAAGGTGCACGTACCTCCAACACTTTTGAATGTTCTGTCATCGCCTTGGCCTTTCTCAATGTGGGGCATTGACATGATAGGGGCAATTGAGCCTAAAGCTTCCAATGGTCACCGATTTATCTTGGTTGCAATTGATTATTTCACCAAATGGGTAGAAGCAGCTTCCTATGCCAATGTGACAAAGCAAGTGGTTGCCCGTTTCATCAAGAACCAAATTATCTGCCGCTATGGAATCCCAAGCCGAATCATCACAGATAATGGGACCAATTTGAACAACAAAACAATGAAAGAGCTGTGTGAGACATTCAAGATTGAGCACCATAACTCTTCTCCGTATCGTCCGAAGATGAATGGAGCTGTTGAAGCTGCGAACAAGAACATCAAAAAGATTCTGCAGAAGATGGTAAAAACTTACAAAGATTGGCACAAGATGTTACCATATGCTTTACACGGATACAGAACATCAGTCCGCACTTCAACAGGGGCAACCCCTTTTTCTCTGGTGTATGGGATGGATGCAGTTCTCCCTATTGAAGTAGAGATACCATCTTTGAGAATCTTGATGGAAACTAAACTAGAGGAAGCTGAGTGGGTCCAGAACAGGTATGACCAACTGAACCTCATTGATGAGAAGAGAATGACCGCCATGTGTCATGGCCAGTTGTACCAGAAGCGCATCAAGAGAGCATTTGACAAGAAAGTCCGTCTCCGAGAATTCAAAGAAGGAGATCTTGTACTCAAGAAAATCTTGCCAGTCCACAAAGACATGTGTGGAAAATGGAGTCCTAACTATGAAGGCCCATATATTGTGAAGGTGGCATTCTCCGGAGGTTCCTTAATCCTTCCAACTATGGATGGTGAACAACTGAAACACCCAGTGAATTCTGATGCAGTCAAAAAATATTATGCCTAAATAAAACCCGATAGGTCGAAAACCAGAAATGGCGACCTAGGCAAAAATGGGTATCCCGGTGGATCAAAACCTATGAAGGAGATCCAGGCAAAAGTTAGGGATAAAAATGAAAAAAATAGGAGCTCGCTAAGTTGAAAACCCGAAAGGGCGGCTTAGGCAAAAAGGAGCGTCCCGGTGGATTGAAAACCCGAAAGGGCGGTCCAGGCAAAAGTTAGGGACAAAGGCATTTGACTGTGTCAGATGGTGTTTACCATCACTGAAGAATCATACTGGAAGATCAATCCAATTGCTCTCGTCGGAAGCAAGGTGTCGGGCAGTCTTAGTTATTAGGGATTGTAGTGATCGTTGGATTCAATGTAAACATTTCCCCATTGCCATTTTCAAACTGTAATTTCCCATGGAGTTTTTGCCATTGGCAAGCTACCATTCTTGAATAAAATACAAACTTTGCCTATTACTTTTGTTGTTCGATCTCTTATCTTCTTTTGTTATGCAAAATGCCATCACTTGATTACAATTTAACTCTGAAAATGACGAGTTTTTTTAAAAGGAAATGTTTTTTTGAAAACATACTGAAAAACTTTTAAGTTTCTTTGACTTTGGAAAATTGAAAAAAAAACCTTCTGTTTCCCCAAGAAGTCCTGGTTTGCAACAACACTTTATATGATTGTTACAGAAATCTCTATAGAAGTTCAAAACTGATAACATTCTTGGATGGATCCTTGGACCAAACATGATTTCCAAGTTCGAAGACATCTCCCCAGTGTTTTTCATATTGCTCATCTGAGTATTGGTGTTGAGAGCCTACTCCTCTTTGAGTCTTGTCAAAACTCTTTGTCTCTTTAGAGTCAACATTTGCATATCATGATCATTCGCATCATGCTCAATCATGCGCATTTGACATTAGCATTTGTCTTTCCCTAGTTGTCGTCTGTCTAACTCCAGGTTCAGATATCATTAGTGTTCAATTTGAGAATTCATTGTTGTGGGTACCCGAAGTTTGGTTACCAATGTTTTGTCCCCAGTAATTGTTGGTGTTCCCTGTGAAATTCTAGTTGTGGTTGGCATTTGTCTTTATGACCACCAATATCTCCTTGAAGTCCAATTGTCATTGGCACAATCTTTTAAGCAGGCCCTGAAACCTTTTGCTTAAAATCCAAGTCCATTTGATTTTAGCACATACTCGCACCTTTCTCCTGATGGTTCCTGAAGGAATCTCCAGAGGTTGGATGTCTTATCTTATTTGAAAACTCCAACATATTTTGTTGTTACTTCTTTGCGTTAGCCGGTCGCTTAGAGCCGTTGATCTATCTTTGGGTGATTTGCATTTTATCCCCAATGCTAGCTGGTCGCATAGAGCCGCTACTAAATCAATGTGATTTCCTTCCTTATCCTCGGTGTCGGCAGTTACATTTGAACCTGCTAATTTACCATTTTGAATACTTTGACTACTTTGTCTTTATCATTCTTAGTGTCAACCGGTTTTTAACTTGTTGCGCTTTCACTTTGAGTGTATCTTGGTTTTCTTTTATTGTCAATAGGTTTCAAACTTATTGTGCTTCTACTTCGTTTATGTTGATTATTCTTAGTGTCAGTTGGTCGCATCGAGCCGCTGCGCATTCACCTTGAATAAGTCTTTTGTCATTCTCAGTGACAGTTGGTCGCATCGAGCCGCTGTGCATTCACTTTGAATGAATATTTTTGTTGATTATTCTTAGTGACAGTTGGTCGCATCGAGCCGCTGCACATTCACTTTGAATATTTTTTCTCATTTGTATTCTTAGTGTCTGTTGGTCGCATCGAGCCGCTGCGCATTCTCTTTGAATATTGTTTCGTTTCTATTTTCCAGTGACAGTTGGTCGCATAGTGCCGCTGCACATTTCCTTTGAATGTTTATTTTGTTGATTATTCTTAGTGTCGGTGGTCGCATCGAGCCGCTGCGCATTCACTATGAATATGTTTATCTTGTCTTTATTTCCCGTGACAGTTGGTCGCATCGAGCCGCTGCACATTCACTTTGAATATTTTTTGTCATTTGTATTCTTAGTGTCCGTTGGTCGCATCGAGCCGCTGCGCATTCACTTTGAATATTGTGTCGTTTCTATTTTCCAGTGACAGTTGGTCGCATAGAGCCGCTGCACTTTCCCTTCGAATGTTTATTTTTGTTGAATTCATGGTGTCAGTTGGCCGCATCGAGCCGCTGCGCATTCACCTTGAATAAGTTTGTTGATGTCATTCTCAGTGTCAACCGGTTTTTCTAACCTGTTGCGCATTCACTTTGAATGTTTATTTTATTCTTAGTGTCAGTTGGTCGCATCGATCCACTGCACATTTCATTTCGAATATTTTGTTGTCATTCTCAGTGACAGTTGGTCGCATCGAGCCGCTGTGCATTCACTTTGGATGTTTATTTTGTTGATGATTCTCAGTGACAGTTGGTCGCATCGAGCCGCTGCGCATTCACTTTGAATTTTGCGTCTTGTTTTATTCTTAGTGTCAGTTGGTCGCATCGAGCCGCTGCGCATTCACTTTGAATTTTGTGCCCTATTTCTATTCTTAGTGTCAGTTGGTCGCATCGAGCCGCTGCGCATTCACTTTGAATATTATGATTATCATTCCCAATGACAGTTGGTCGCATCGAGCCACTGCGTATTCATTTTGAATATTTTTGTTGTTATTCATGGTGTCAGTTGGTCGCATCGAGCCGCTGTGCATTCACCTTGAATAAGTTTGTCATTTCTATTCTTAGTGTCAGTTGGTCGCATCGAGCCGCTGCGCCTTCACTTTGAATATGTTGCCTTTTACTTCTCAAAGTCATTTGGTCGCATAGAGCCATTGGTCAACCACTTCGATTTATTTCCTTGTCTTGTTTGTATTCTCGGTGTCAGTTGGTCGCATCGAGCCACTGTGCAGTCACTTTGAATTTTATTTTATTTTGTCTGTGTTCGTTGATCCAAGGCTTTGGATTTCCTTTTGTGCCCGTCTTTTGTTATTCTTAGTGTCAACAGTTACACTTGAACCTGTTGATTTATCACTTTGAATACTTCTCGTTTTCGTTTCTGTATCCCCAGTGTTTGTCACCCCCAGTGAGCCTTGGCTTGTGGTCGTCGTTCATTCTCATCCTGGTCATTCATACCATTATCATCATTTCATTGCATAAGAGTTGCAGAGTTAGATAGAGTTGTAGTCCAGCATAACATTGCGTTTAGGGGCAAAATTTCCGGTTATTTCTGTATTTAAATACCTTTCACCATGATCTCATGAGTGCCTATCGTCATTCATGCCATCTGGTAAAGTTATTTAAATAGGGGCAACTGTCACACCCCAAATTTTACCCCTAACTACTCGCATCATACATTCATCGCATTTAGCAGGGATTTTCCGGATTTTATTTTTTTTTGTTGCTTTCAACTCATTTTTCAAGCTATTCATTAGTTTAATTTTAATTTCTATTTCTCATTTCTAACCTTTTAATCCATTTTTGTGTTTTTGATTTTAACTTCAATTTTAATTTCTATCTCTATTTTATTCTCAAAGTTTTGTTAAAAAAAAAAAAAAAAGATGTAATTTTATTTCCAATTTTAAAGTTTTAAATGTAATTTTATTTATATTTTCAATTTTTAAAGTTCTTATTTCTTAATGTGATTTAATTTTTTAACTTTTATTTTTTTAATTCACCCTTTTTTTAGTTTAGCCTCCATTTCTAATTTAATTGTAATCTCTAATTGTTTGTTTCTTTTAATCTATTTTTTTAAGTTTCTATTTCTAATTTAACTTCAATTTCTAATTTTTATTTTTTTTAAGATTTCATTTCTAATTTAATTCCAATTTCCATATTTTTTATTTATTTTAATTTATTTTAAATTTTAAATTCAAGTTTTTTTATTTTTCATTTTATTCCAATTTCCATTCCAATCCATCCCAAGTTCAATTTTCATTCCAAATTTAATTCATTACATTGTTACAAGTTGCATTTATACAATAGAATTCCTTTAAAAAATAATAGTTTTATACATAGCCATATTCTATCCATGTTACAATTACAAAGAAAAATGGTACAAAAATTCAGCACAAAAATACAAATTTCAACAGCACAAAAGCAGTCCCAAAATTCAGCATGCAGCCACCAACAACCTGCATTTCCTGCTCCACTTCTCCACCCACAGCAGCAATTCAGGCCTTGTCCCTTTTTTTTGAGACCCTTCACCTACAAGCAACCACAAAATTCAGCAATAAAAATCCATCAGAACAGCTCACAAAACACATTATTACAGCCTCAAAAACAGCTCTCAAACCAACCAAATCAACACTGCAAAAACAACTGATATAGCCACAAATCAGCCTTGTTACAATCAATAAACTACCAAAAATCAGCCACAAACACACAAAAAATTCAGCCCTCAACACTAAACAGCCCCATATAAACACACATAAACACACTGCAAAACCAACCAAAGACAGCCTCAAAAATCACTACAAACACACAAACTCAGCCTCAAAAATCACTACAAACACACACAAACTCAGCCTCATATAAATCAGTCAAAACAGTCCCACAAATCAGCATCAAAGACATCCCAAACAGTCCCAAAAATCAGCCCCAAATCAAAAACTG
Organism: Lathyrus aphaca; assembly: GCA_963966055.1. NCBI lineage: Eukaryota > Viridiplantae > Streptophyta > Magnoliopsida > Fabales > Fabaceae > Lathyrus > Lathyrus aphaca. The sequence goes on from OZ014522.1 coordinate 481,574,179, forward strand.
AGAACAGCCCCAAAACAGTCACACAACAACAAGCAGCAGCAAGGAGTAGAGGCTCACCACGTGTAGATCCTTCACCCCGATAACGTTCGGGTCGGTATATTTCTATTTCCTTCATCTCTTTTCGCATATTGTTCATGTTTCTTCTTTAAATTCATTTCGTTGCTCCTCATTCTGCATACACAAAACAAAACCTTATATTAAAACTTCACAAAACAAACTTCATGTTAAAACTCCAAAAAAATAATAAATACTTAAAACCATTTTTGTTTACAACATTAACCAAACAGCCACATTTCTCAACAGCAAGAACTATAACATCATACACACAAAAACCAGCCCTGCATCTTCTATTAACAAAAACCTAGCCACAAATTCCAGTCATACACAAAACCCTTCAAACTCCTCCCTTATTCAGCACTCCAAAATCCATGACCTGCATAAAAAATACAGTAAGCCAATAACCCTTCCAACCTTTCACCGCATCAAGTCATCACCTTCATTCTAAACCCTTCAAAACTCACAAAAACAATCAAACTCATAAACTCTTCCTCACCTACAGTACAACACACAAACCGCCAGCCACCATAACATTACCGCTGTGAAACCGTTCTCGTTATCACCACTGTCCCGCATAACCTCTTCAATCATCATACCAGCAACAACATGAAACCAAACCGTCACCTGAACCAAGCCTCCTTCACCATCTTAAAACATCATAACACCACATCCCTTTCCACACCGAAAAAAACCGAATCCCCTGCACACAAACAGAAACAATAGCCACAACCTTCAATCTGCATCCAAACATAAATCATAAACAGACCACCGCCAAAAACAAACCATTTCCTCCAAACCTGCAACAAACCAATCAAAACCAGAATCACCGGCCATCTACCGCCACAACCGTGCGAACCATCCTGTCAAAATATCCAAAATCCCAAAAAACTCAACTCATGAACACAAACCTCAAAACCAAAAAGCATAAAGAGTGAGAAAAGAGAGATGAAACAAATTCAGAGCCAAATACAAACCTGTTAACCTGAAACCAAAAATAGACCAGCCACCAATATCCCTTTCCACACCGAAAAACCGAAACCAAGACCATCGCCTTACTCACCCTCACAAACCCCATCCACCAATGAAGCACTCAACAAACCTGAAACCTTCCAGAAACCACTCTCAAATACCTCCATCCACCACCCACATCCGTGACCTCCTTCGTATAAAAATCTAAATCCTTCATCAATCCTTCTTTCACAGATACCAAACCCGTTCACAGCCACAAATCCAAAACCTGGATATCCCTTCCAAAACTCACCAAAACAACTCAAACAATACCTTCACCTACACAAACCGAATCACAAAAAAAAATCAGAAAAATCAAAACTTGCACAAACTCAGAACCTATAATCTTTTCTTTTTTTTTCACCAAACTTTCCTCAACAACACAAACCATTTTCACATTTTTCCGCATAAACCAGAACTTTCAATAAACTACTTTGAACCCCCACTAACTGATAACAACAAACCTGAACTTGCGACAATAACACAAGCCGAAACATAAAACCCAGTCAAACTTCAACTCAGATCTTCATCAATCTCATTCTCTGCCACCCTCATAAAGCACCGCCCTCACCCGATCAGAACACAACCTTTAAACCCCACCCGCAGCCAAAAACCTGTGAGAGTCGTCATGAACCAGCAAGCATTCCCGCCAGCAAACCGCACAAACCTGTTTCAATCCAAACACAATCCGTGAAATAATCCCAAACACAAACAAAAAATCAAAAAAACTCCAAACCTGCTAAATCAACCTCGCCTTTCTTAAAGTTATAAACCATACAGCCACGCAAATCCAAAAAAACCAAACAAAATAAACAAAATTTGAGATGAACAAAAAGATTTTGGGAGGAAAACGCAGAACAACAATGAACCCCTTTCCAAACCATATCCGCCGAAAACCTCTTCTTCATCACCAAGCCATCCCCACCGTGAAAACACCATTGCCACCAACAAGCCCAGCAACAAGCCCTGCTTCCAAACTTACCTCAGCCGCGACCATCACCTTCAAACTGGCCGTAAACCCCCTTTCGTCAATCACAAACTCACCGCCGCCACCTCTCCTTCAATAAAACCAGTCGCGAGCACGAAATCACCAACCGATTTGAAACTGGACCACCACCGCCACTGAAACACAGCAACTAGCCGACCCATAAAACCTTAAATCGCCGCCGTTAGCCGAAATCCACAGCCACCTCAAGACTCAAACCACTCGCCACCACTACCGCAAGCAAACCCTACCCCTTTTCGTCAATCACAACCCTCATCGCCGGAGCCGCCCCAAATCGCGGACAGAGAAAGAGAGAAATCATTTGTGAGCGAGGCCGTGTGTTGTTCTTGAGTTAATAGGCATGACCTTGTTTCTCTATTCGCAACCATAGCACTCTGAGAGAGATCACCGCAAGCAAAAATCGCGAGAGGGTGAGATGAATTAACGAGAGAGAGATGAGCAAAGGAAGAACTGAATCCTGTTTGATTTTGGGGTGGGTATTTTATCTTTTACGTTTGTTGTGCGTTGTTTTTTTTTTTTAACTCTTTTTTCCTTTTCATTTTGTTTTAGAAAAAACTTCTACTGTTATGTTAACTTAGATTTTATTTTATTAAATTTTGGTGGTTCTAAAAAATCTCACCCTTTTTTTTGTGTGTTCGGGCCTAGCCCATTACGTTTTTTTCTAACATCACCCCACAATTGAATAACCAACGTCCCCCTCTGTTTTTTTAAGAAATTTCATTGTTTTGTGGTTATTATTTAACATTGTTAGAACTCTTTTTTTAAAATAATAGTTCTTTTAAGTTTTAATTTTAATTTATTTGTTAGTGACCAATTTTCCTAAGAATATGCCTTGAAAAATAGTTGAATCATTTTCATTTCGTTGGGGTCAATGATATAACTATGATTTCTTGATATTCGGTTTTACCGACGTTATCGAAATTGTTATGAGACCATTTTATTATCGATTATTCGATTTATTCGGTTAATGATAAAATGAGATATTCGATTATTTTAATCGACGTTATCCATTAAATTGAGACCGATTTCATTATTTCCTCATTAGGGCCGATGATATGACAAAAGGTCACGATAAATCGTTTCCGATTAATCGTGACCAATATGAGGCCATTCATTTATTTATTTTTATTCTATTCCATTTAATTCATTCTATTTCAATTTATTTCACTTTATTTATTTATTTATTATTTATTTCTCGCATTCTTAGACCATATTAACAATAATTTTCAAGATGATAAATCCTTGGTCCAACGCCAAGTGAACTCCACACACCTCACTCACACACGTAAGTCGGTCGTTTACGATCGCCATCTGCACATTCTTTACACTTTACAGCTTTCTAACTTAAACAAATTAACGCACTACGCTTGTTTTCCACCTCAGCATTCTCGATCCATATATCGAGCCATAGCCAGTTACTAAGCCTTTGTCTTTGCATTTCCTGTTTATTTTATCCAATTTATTTTTGCAAGTAGCAACCTTTGCCTTAGACTCAGGAGCTTGCACCTTTATTTTTGTTTATGCTTTTCAATCCAAAAGGGAAAGAACTCCTGCAGTTGACTCAATGTCATAGGAAGTTTAGCCATCCCTGGTTACCATTTTGACCTTAGCAATTAGGTCCTTCTTTTTTTCTTTTGACCTTAGCAATTAGGTCCCTCATCCTTAGGTCCTTAGCCATTAGGTCCTTAGCTTTTTTATTTTACAACTTTTTTTGACTTTCCTAAAGTCACGTGAGTGTTTGCCATAACACTTACCTTCCCCCACGAACCTTGAGCGTAACCAAGTGTTCGTTAATCCTTAGGAGAACTACGAGTGCTCTGATTCTATACCCGATACGTAGGCATCGATGCGATGTTGTGCGAGCACCATTAGAAATAAAACCTTAGGTTCCCATAATTTTATCAAGCAATAAACAACAAAAATACAAATATTAACAAGAGGTTCCCGTAGGATACTGCGGATGCTTAGGATGCTAACACCTTCCCTAGGTATAATCAACCCCCGAACCTAGTTTCTCCTCATTTAGGGTTTTTACGATCTTTTTCCCTTTTCCCTTTGGATTAAATTAAAGTCGGTGGTGAACATAAATGTTTTGCGATTCAAGCTTAATCAATAGCTTGGTATCCGATTCTCACCGCGACAGAAAATGGCGACTTCACTGGGGACACTATTTTTGAGGGTTAAGCCCACCTTGTATATTTGTATATTTGTTGTTGTATTGCTTGTTATTATTTGGGATTTTTTTGTTGGGTGTTCCATGTGTGGTGAGATAAGTCCTAACCCGGACTTGAGTGCAAGATAAGATAGGACGGTGGTATATTCAAGAAGGCTTGTAGGGAGTTGAGTCCCGACCAAGTTGACTTGAGACACCACCACTCAGCGGAGGCCTCCTCGGATGTAGTTTTGTTGATCGAGTTCAGTCGTGAAAACATTACTATATTCGACCTGAGAGCCATTAATGCTGAGGACCGTAGAACATTTACCCCCACTTGGCCTTTTAAGGGATGTAGTGCGATGACTATGAGGGTGCAAATCCGAAATAGTTGATACGCGATACTGCACTCGGATGAGACTCTCTTGAGAATATTATTGATTACCAAGTCGAGTTGGGAAGTCGGTAATATCCGAAAGATGGGACAGTGATTCTGGGAACTTTAGAACCCATTGTACAGGTACAAATAAACTCATAGTACATACCTTTCTGGGAGGGTTGAACCTTTGACCTCATGCAAGCTTTGAACCTAAGCCTTGTTTGTGTTTGTGTTTGTTGCATTCACGCATCATGAAGCATCATTTTTACCATTTATTCAAGGAACTCAGAAACTTTATCTTTGCAAATATCATAGGTATCATCATGGACTTTGGAAGAAGAAAGACTGTCAAGTACACATTCAAAACTCCCAAACTCGAAGACCTAAGGAAATTAAGAGATTTGGTTCTGGATCAAGAAGCCTTCATGGAGAAGCATAGAAGACTCTTAGCCTTACTTAAGACTGATTGGGATGGAAGGCTGCTCTCTGTGATGCTCCAGTTTTATGATCCTCTCTACCACTGTTTTACGTTCCCTGATTACCAATTGGCGCCTACTTTGGAAGAGTATTCAGTTCTGGTGGGATCACGTGTTAAGGATGAGTTTCCATTCCCTGTTCTAGAGAAGGACCCTGAAGAAGCGGAGATTGCAAAGGCGACATATTTGAGTGTTCCTGAGGTTAAGGAAAATATGACCTATAAAGGAAAGATTTTTGGATTCCCTACTAAGTTTCTGATAGAAAAGGCCAAGAATTTTGTTGATGTGAAGGATATGAAAGCTTTTGAGGCGACTTTTATTCTGCTGATATATGGAATGTTACTTTTCCCAAACTTTGAAGACTTTGTCGACCTGAACGCCATCAAAATATTTCTGAAGAAGAACCCGGTCCCTACTTTGCTCGGAGACACTTACCATTCCATCCATCTGAGGAATCACCATAAGGGAGGGATGATTACTTGTTGTGCATCATTGTTGTACGAGTGGTTTATTTCGCACTTGCCTAAGTCAGCTTCATTTTGGAATCTTAAGGATGGTTTGTGGTGGTCACAAAGGATCATGTCTCTTACCCACTCTGACATTAGCTGGTACAATCGTGCTTATGATGGAGTATTGATTATTGATAGCTGTGGTGATTTTGCTAATGTGCCTCTTCTTGGCACTAAGGGAGGAATCAGCTATAATCCGGTTTTGGCTCGCCGCCAACTCAGGTATCCGTTGAAAGACAAACTTAAGAGTGTTGAAGTGGAAGGAATTTTCTTTAAGGATGACGAAGAACCAGAGCTCAAGAAACAGATTATGCAAGCTTGGAAGTGCATCCATAGGAAGGGGAGGAGTAGCTTGGGAAAGCCGAATTGTGTTTCTATGGAACCCTATCTCCAATGGGTACGAGATAGGGCAATCAGTCTGAAGATGCCTTACCCTCGCCAGGATCCTATGACCTTCAAGAAACCCATTCTAATCTTTATGGATGATGCAGAGAAGCTGAAGATTGATTTGGAGAAAGAGATTCGAGAGAAGAATGCATGGAAGAATCGACATCAGATCATCAGCAGTGAGAATGAAGAACTTAGAAGACAACTGAAGATGAAGGAAGAAGAAGAGCTCTCCAACAAGAAAAGGAAAGCGCAAGAGGATTTATTTTCCTCCAGCACTCACGGGGACAATTCTTGGAAGTCAAACGTGGATCAACTTATGCTTGAAAGGGCTCAGATGAAGGCACACATCGAGAAGCTCAACTTGAGGCTTTTAGGAGAATCTCCTTAGGACTTTGTCTTTGTCTTTATTAAGCTTTGTTTGGGATTTTTGAAAGTGTACTCAAGACTTTGTATCACTTTTTGAATTTAATGAAATCATGTCCTTTGATTATTATGTTTTCCTTGGTATTTGCAAATTGTTTCTTAAGTTCCTTGAATAAAATTTATTTTCGCATTGCATTCATACATTTGGCATTTCATTTGCATTTTTTTCATAAAACTCATTCCCGTCATCTGCTCTCAATTCAGCTTTCACACTGAGGCTCTCACGCAAATACTACACTCGAGCTCAAGCCAGAAAGAGGATGGCTGAAAGAGACCTAGAGATGGACAGAGTTAACGAAGAGCTTACTGATATTCGTGGAGATATGGGTCAGATGATGGAAATGTTGCAAGTCATTCGAGCGAAGTTGGATACCCAGCAGACTGTGGTGTCAGAAATTGTCACTGCAACGACTGAAATTGTCACTGCAACGACCGAGCCTACATCATCAGTCACTACCCCTGTGACCTGGTCTCCTTTTGGGTTTCCTCCTGGATTTTTCCCTCCTTCTCAAGGTTTTGCTTCTCAGAGTGTTATTCCCTCTTCTTCAGGATTTGCTGCTCAGGGTTTCTTCCCTCCTTCTCAAGGTTTTGCTTCTCAGAGTGTTATTCCTTCTTCCCAAGGATTTGCTGCTCAAAGTTTTATTCCTTCTTCCCAAGGATTTGCTGCTCAGGGTTTTATTCCTTCCTCCCAGGGATTTGCTGCTCAGGGTTTTATTCCTTCTTCCCAAGGATTTGCTGCTCAGGGTTTTATTCCTTCCTCCCAGGGATTTGCTGCTCAGGGTTTTATTCCTTCTTCCCAAGGAATAAATTGAAAATTAGTATGGATTCCCAATTCGAAACAGAAATCAAAAGAAATATCAATTCATATTATCGGCTCAAAACCAAAACTCATAATAGAATGGAAAAACCGAAAATGAATAGCAGAAAAGAAGTTGCAATCAATAACTAATTTCTAAACCTCATAACAGAATTCCTAGACCTCATCCATAACTCAAAACAAAAATAACAGAATCATAACTGATATTTTTACCTGAAGCTTCTGGATTCTTCCGTGATATTTGTCTATAAATCAATAGCTTCTCTTTCAATCAGTTTCTTCCACCATTTTTTCCAACTTCAACCTTTTTCTCATTCACCTCCTTCAATCTTCCTCACCAGAATTATGAACCTGAATCATTTGCATTTCCCGTTTTTTGCTTCCTCAGTCTCCATTCATCTCAGTACATGAACACCGGCTCTTGACTCCTCATCTTTTCAAAAAAAACCTGCATCAACCGCCGCCAGTAAGTAATCGAGGCTTCAACACTCGTTAATCTTCACCCATCACCGTGTAAGCTCATAATTTCGACAGGTTGAAATTTGGAGCTTGAAGTCATCTCTGTCGAAGAATGATGAAAGGAAAGAAATTCAAGAACTGCTGACAAGGTTAAAAGTTCCATTGCTTCGACAGAAGGGCAAATAGTGTTCTGGCAGGATAAGTTTGGAAAGTTATTTGTGGCTAAGTATTTGACAGAATTGGTATGCTTTTCAACATTTCGACAGAAGAGAAGTTTTTTTCGACAGAAGCATTATCTTGTAAGGTTTGAAGAGTTTTTGTCTTCTTCGACAATTTGACAAAAACGAAGAGATGCAACGCTTCGTCACAAAGAGGAAGAATTCAAACTTAAAGGTTGCAACCTTTGGCAGTTGGACGCGTGGAAGCTTCAGGAAAGAAGAATGCATGCAGGCTGACAATTGTCATTTAGTTGGGATTTTTCCGTTTTAGGCAGTTATTTTATTTGTATATAAATAGGGTAGTTGTTGTAGAATTCTGTGTGTAAAAACTGATACAAAATTCCTGTAAATACTCTAAGTACCCAGTGTGAGAGAAAATGAGTTTGATATTTGGAACCATGTACGTTTGAACACCATCTTACTTTTAAAGTTATTTAATTTACCAGTTTATTCATCAAGTTTATTTCATACTCAAGTTTTATTTACTTTTCTGCAAGTTATAGCTTTCGACATTTCTTACTTTTGTTTAACAACTTCAACTTTATTTTATTTCCTAAACTTAAGTTTTACTTTACTTTCAAAATCAAAGTTCTTAATACTTTTACAGTATTGACGAAACAAACCATAAACCAATCATAAACACTAGGAAAGATTCGACAGAACAAATTGCACATGTGTCCCAGGACTTGTTTGGTTGGTCCTGCAAGTAACCCAGTTTTCTGAGAAATTGGTTAACCAGAGGTTGTTCGCCAGAAATCACAGCGAACAAATTGGCACGCCCAGTGGGACGGGTGCATTTGATAAAATCTAATAGAGAACTTTCTTAGACAAATTGTTCCTTGCTACGTTGTATGATTCTTAGAAGCGGTAAACTAGCCGTAACCGACGTAGAAAGACCAAAGAGAACAAGAGCAAGAAGGATGGCTAACTTGCCAAATGCTTCAAATAATCCTGACGAAACCATTCCAGTTTCCAATCCTATCCCTTCGTCAGGAACAATACCAGTGTCTGGCCCTGTTTTAGAACAGATTAGGCCTCCATTAGGGGATTCAATACCAACGGGCTCAAGGTCCCAGAATGCGCCTAGTTCTTCCACCATGGGACACGCCAGACTCCTTGGAACCCCTCCCCCTGGAGGAAATACCTTCAGGCCATATCTGAATTATTCTCAACCCTTGACTGGGAGAGAACAACCATATGGAATGCCAACTTCAATGATGGCAAGCCTACATAATTCGTCACCATTATTCTCTGATGCTATGGTTCAAATGTCATCACCATTGCAGGGATCAGGATATGGTGGAAATGGAAATAGAATGAATCAAATTCCACCAGGTTTCCATATGCCCACTATGACAAACCATTCTGCACAAGTAATTCGTCAACAGATGGATGAAAGCAATCATGATATGGTGCAGGCTTTGACGCAACAAATGGGAGAAGTGTTCAATCCCTTAATACAAAACACTACCCAAACAAACCAAATATTGGCAGAACAGATGGCACGCATTGCTGACTTTTTTGGAGTCCCTCAAGCACAGCAAAGAATGCAATTGAATCAGAATCTTGCCAATAGGGCTGTCGAAGAGGAACTTACTATAAACCAAAGGCCATTAGGAAATCCTCATGAAAATCCCAGGGGCCAAGAGGTGATAGTTGAACAGCCTAATGCAGAAGAGCCTATTCGACAGGAACCAAGAAGAATAATAGTCCAGAGAGACCAAAATGCTGATGAAATATTACAACAGAGAATGCGTTACAATAACCTGCCTGTCGAAAATAATATTGCCACCATGGTTGAGAGAATAATGGCACAAAATGGAGTAAACGTAGGATTACAAAGGCCTAGTTATACTTCTCCCTTGTCTGAATTTGTCTTACAACAAGAGTTTCCACCAAGGTGGAAAGTCCCCAAATTCACCAAATTCTCAGGGGGTACTAGTGAGTCCACCATAGAACACGTAGCGCGTTATTTGATATAGGCAGGAGAGATTGCTAATAATGAGAACTTAAGGATGAAATATTTCCCAAGTTCTTTGACAAAAAATGCTTTCACTTGGTTTACATCTCTTCCTGCAACTTCAATCTTCACTTGGACCCAATTAGAAAGATTGTTCCACGAACAATTCTATATGGGACAAACCAAGATAAGTTTGAAAGAATTGGCAAGTCTCAAAAGAAAATTTTCTGAACCTATAGATGACTATTTGAATAGGTTTAGATTACTAAAAGCCAGATGCTTTACACAAGTGCCGGAACAAGAACTAGTCGAAATGGCTGCAGGGGGTCTAGATTATTCCATAAGGAAAAAACTGGATACCCAGTATTTGAGAGACATGGCACAACTGGCAGACAGAGTGAGGCAAATAGAAAGACTAAAAAATGAAAAATTTAGATCAAATAAAACAAGAAGGAAAGAGTGGCCTATGTAGGAATAGTTCACGAAGATGATTATGACGAAAACGAACCAGGCAATTTCGACCTGCAAGAAATTGATCTGGCAGAATTAAAACAAGGCCCTCCATATTCTTGTAAAGTTTTAGCCCCGTCGAATGGAAAAAATCCAGTCGAAGCGGAAAGAATGACAGGTTCCCTAAAAGAACCTATACATTCGACATCACCAAATGTGATGAAATATTTGATTTATTAGTCAAAGATGGTCAGTTAATAAAACCAGCAGGCACTAAGGAGCCTCCTGTAGACCAACAGAAAAAGAGAGGTTTTTGTAAATACCATAATTTCTTGAGTCATAAAACTTCTCAATGTTACCTTTTCAGGGATCTTGTCCAGAATGCAATCCAAAATGGAAGGCTGAAATTTGGAGACAAAGTCAAGCAACAGATGAGGATTGACTCCAATCCCATGCAGGTTGTGGAGGCCAATTATGCCGAACCAGAAATGGTAAATGTGGTCGAAATGGAGATCATGGCAGAGGAAAGTTTTGAAATGGTAGAAGTTACTGAAAGCTTCGACACCAACTTCACCATGATAGAAGCTGCTGAAGGTTTCGACACCCATGTAAATGTGGTGGAAGAAGGTGATGATCTTGCTGACCAGGCTGAGGAAAAAGAAGTCAAAGTTTCTGAAGACTTCAACAGTGAGAATGCCATTGAAACTACTGAAGGTTTCGACGAAAGAAATACAGTCAAAGTGGGAAGAAGCTTCGACAAGAAAAACTACGAAAGAGATGCTGAGCAAGGGGTGATCTGGGACACTCTAGGAGAGTCAAATGGGAAGTTCGACTTCATGGTGAAATATTCAGCACCACCAGGCTCCAAAACAGATATCAACAAAATCAAACCCACAGGATGGGGATATTCTTTCAAAAATGATGACGAAGAGGAGGATAACAAAACCCTCACTGTCCAAAAGGAGGCCACTGAGGGCCTTAACTAAGATGAGATCAAGACAACAGGGACTGATGACAATTCCCTTACTGTCGAACCAATAAACAGTGGTACCATCAGAACTGAAGAACATCCTGTCGAAAGTGCTGCACACTGCTGCAAATACATCTATAAGGGTTTACACCCAAAAGGCAGTGTGAATCAGTCAAAGGAGAATATCCCAGAGGAAATGATGCTAGTCGAAAAAATGAACAAATTAAAAATTACAACTGAACAGAATGCTGGGATTCATATGGTGGAAATCACTCAAAAAGTAGGACCAGACACCAACAAAGGAAAGAAACGTCAAGAGAAGCATCAGAAGCTGGTTTATCCAGAAGAGAACGAAAGTCTTGTCGAATTCATCCAGAGGTGTCAAAGGAAGAACGCAGAAGTTATGCTTTGCCCAAGATGCAGTGCTGTGTTCGACAGGAAAGCAGCTGATGACTTAGAAGCAGCAGAAAAGACCCAGAGGAAGAGAAACTGGGGAACAGTCCCACACACCAGAAACGAAAGATTCGACCCAAGAAGAGGGAAGCATCACATCCAAGGAGTGGGAGAAAGACGTTTCAACACTTATAAACCATCCAACAGGCCAAATGATGACAAATGGGTTCAACCTATAAGGGATGCCCAAGGTCAGAAGAAATGGAAGAGTTTTGAAGTGAGCAGGGGTCCCTCAATGGAAGTAAAAAAGGAGGCAAAGCCAAAGTACATCTCTGAGAACTACAAAGGGAAGAATCCTATGTCCAGGTCCCAATGGAGAAGATTCCAAAGGCAAAAGAAAATTGAAAAAAAAACTGTAGAACACAAAAGGGTTGGACAGAAGGAAGCTGAATCAATCAAGTATGTGCAGATTACAAGCAAAGGGAGGCTTCTGGCAAAAGAAGAACCCCCTCAGAAGAATGGATCTAATGACGCCACAGAAATGCAGAAAACAAACAACAAAATGCCAGTGGATGAAGAAGTTACAGATGGCTTCAGTTCAGAGTCTGATGTGTCCTTCGACGTAACCTGCAATGTGGTTTATGTGTTGCCCAGAGACTATGACAGGATAATGGAAGTCGAAGACGAAGAGGATGACATGGCAGATGATAGCATAGGCCTTAAGCCTGTATGCTACTACATAATGAATAATGGCTGTGTCGAAGAGCAAAATGCTTTCTTCGAAAAGCCAGATGATGCAATGAAGGCTCACTTAAAGCCTCTTTTCATAAAAGGAAAGGTAGAAAATGTGGGTGTCAACAAAATTCTGATAGATGGAGGAGCAGCTGTGAATTTAATTCCTCATTATATGATAAAGAGGATTGGAAAAGATGACTCTGACACTAAGCCTCACAATATGGTGTTGTCCAACTATGAAGGTAAAGTAGGGACAACACTGGGAGTAATACAACTGAACTTGACTGTAGGATCCATTACCAGGCCTACAATGTTTGTGGTGATAGCATCAAAGGCAAATTACAACTTGCTGCTGGGAAGAGAATGGATCCATGGGATTGGGGCTGTGCCATCCTCCATGCATCAGAGGATAGCAATCTGGAGGCCAGATGGAATTGTCGAAAACATAGAAGCAGATCAAAGTTACTTCACAGTTGATGTGAACAATGTCAACGGTCGTAACTTCGACAAGAACCTGTCACATATAGCACCATGCAATCCTGCTGGTTTTGACCTTACAGCCTCCGACAACGCCTATTGTTCCATGTACCTCCACCCTACGCATGGCTTCCAGTGGGATAAAGAAGTAATTGGGGAGACAAATTACACTTGGGGAATTGCCCATGTCAATCAACTGGGTGGGGGAGTGAGTTCAGTGAAAATGACTGAGGCATCAACATTAGAAAAGATTTCGGCTTATATAGCCGAAAAGCAACTCAAAGCGGCCCTTGAGGCTGAAGTACGAAACATGGCTGTCGAAGCCAACACACAGGTTGTCACAAAACAACATCCTCATGAAAATATTGGGGAACAGCATACAAAACAAAGTTTAGAAGAAGATTCTAATGGCGAATGGCAGAGTCAAAGACTTGATGCCATTTATGATGACGAACCTTTGGGGTTTGAGAAGGATCCATCCCCAACCAACATGAAGATGGTGGCACAGGATCCTTTAGAGGAGATTAATCTGGGACTGGGGGCAGAGAAAAGGCCAACTTACATCAGTGCCAAGATGAATCCTCAACTCAGAGTCGAAATAATCCAACTGCTGAATAAGTTTAAAGACTGCTTCGCATGGGATTATGACGAAATGCCTGGTTTAGACAGAAATTTGGTTGAATTGAAGTTGCCAATACTGGAAGGGAAAAAACCAATAAAGCAGACTCCCAGACGCTTTGCACCTGAAATTCTGTCGAAAATCAAAGAGGAAGTCGAAAGGCTTCTGAAATGCAAATTCATCCGTACAACAAGGTATGTCGAATGGATTGCTAATATTGTTCCTGTGATTAAGAAAAATGGCAAACTGAGGGTATGCATTGATTTTAGAGATCTAAACTCAGCTACCCCTAAGGATGAATATCCTATGCCAGTAGCAGAAATGCTAGTAGATTCTGCAGCAGGCCATAAGTATTTAAGTATGCTTGATGGCTATTCTGGTTATAACCAGATTTTCATTGCTGAAGAAGACGTTCCAAAAACAGCTTTTCGTTGTCCAGGAGCAATAGGAACATATGAGTGGGTAGTCATGTCCTTTGGTTTGAAAAATGCTGGAGCTACTTACCAAAGGGCCATGAATTCTATTTTTCATGATTTCATTGAAACATTTATGCAAATTTATATAGATGATATTGTGATTAAATCTGCCTCAGGCTCAGAACATATTAACCATCTTCGACAGTCCTTTAAAAGGATGAGGAAGTTTGGTTTGAAAATGAATCCTCTTAAATGTGCTTTTGGTGTGCAGGCAGGGGACTTCTTAGGCTTTGTGGTCCACAAGAAAGGGAATGAAATTAATGAAAACAAAGCTAAGGCCATAATGGAAGCGAAAGCGCCATCGACAAAGAAGGAATTGCAGTCTCTGCTGGGGGAAATCAACTTTCTCAGAAGGTTCATCTCCAACCTTAGTGGAAAAACTCAAGCCTTCTCACCTCTACTTCGACTGAAGAAGGAGGGTTTCACCTGGGGGCAAGAACAACAAGATGCCTTCAACAAGATCAAGGAGTATCTGGCAAATCCTCCAGTCTTAATATCTCCTTGTCGGAAAAAAAGCATGAGGCTCTACATATCAGCATTTGACAGAACATTAGGAAGCATGCTTTGTCAAGAAGATGAACATGGCGTCGAAAGAGCCATCTATTATCTCAGCAGAGTCTTAAATGATGCTGAAACTAGATATAGTATGATAGAGAAATTATGTTTATGTGTATATTTCTCTTGTACAAAATTAAAGCATTATATAAAACCCATTGATGTACATATATCTTCTCATTTCGACGTAATAAAGCATATGTTGTCTAAGTCTATTCTACATAGTCGAATTGGAAAATGGGCTTTAGCCTTGACTGAGTATTCTTTAAAATATATGCCTCTAAAAGCTGTCAAAGGACAAGTGGTGGCTGACTTTATAGCTGATCACTCCATACTTGGAGATGAGACAAATTATGTCGAAAGAGAGCCTTGGAAATTGTATTTCGACGGTTCCAGTCATAAAAATGGAACAGGTGTTGGGGTATTAATCATTTCTCCCAATAAAATTCCAACAAAGTTCAAGTACAAAATAGAAGGGTTCTGTTCAAATAACGAGGCCGAATACGAAGCTTTAATTGCTGGACTTGAAATTTTGTTGGAATTGGGGGCAACAGAGGTCGAAATAATGGGTGACTCTGAGTTGGTGATAAAACAACTGACGAAAGAGTACAAATGTGTCAAAGAAAATTTGATCATGTACTTTGTGATAGCCAACAGACTCCTCAAAAGATTCGACAGTGTGGTTTTTAAACACATTCCTAGATTAGAAAATCAGGAAGCAAATGACCTGGCTCAATTGGCCTCAGGTTACAAAGTGTCGAAGGAAAACCTGATGAAGGTTGTCGAAGTGAGAGGAAAAGTTTTATCCACCAGATTGTCCCCATCTGATTTGGAGACCATAAGACTGGGATATGGTGATGAAGAAAACTTTGAGATTTTTAATATAGATAATCCAGAGGTAGGAGATTGGAGAAAACCTATAAAAGATTATTTACAAAATCCAAACCAGACAGTCGAAAGAAAGATAAAGTATAGAGCTATAAGTTATATGCTCTTTGGAAATGAATTGTTTAAAAAGACTGCAGAGGGAGTTCTACTAAAGTGCCTAGGAGAGACTGAAGCTTATATAGCTTTGTCGAATGTGCATAGTGGTGCATGTGGTGCACACCAGGCAGGGCACAAGATGAAATGGTTACTATTTCGACAAGGAATGTATTGGCCAACAATGTTGAAAGATTGTGTCGAATTTGCAAAGGGTTGTCAAGAATGTCAAATTCATGCAGGCATACCTCATGTTCCAGCAAATGAGTTACATTCCATTATAAAGCCTTGGCCATTCAGAGGTTGGGCTTTAGATTTGATTGGTGAAATTCGACCAGCCTCTTCAAAAGGGCAGAAGTACATTTTAGTTGGGGTAGATTACTTCACTAAGTGGATTGAAGCCATACCATTGACGAATGTAGATCAGGAAGCAGTCATAGATTTCATCCAGAAACATATAATGTATAGATTTGGAATACCAGAGACTATAACCACTGATCAAGGATCTGTGTTTACTGGAAGAAATATGCAGGCATTTGCAAAAGAGACAGGTTTTAAGTTGCTTACTTCGACACCTTATTATGCCCAAGCAAATGGTCAGGTCAAAGCAGCCAACAAAGTAGTGATAAACCTGATAAAGAAGCACGTGGGTAAAAAACCTAAAAATTGGCACAAGACTCTGGATCAAATCCTTTGGGCCTGTCGAACGTCTCCTAAGGAGGCAACTAATTCCACCCCATTTAAGTTAACTTACGGACATGATGCAGTATTGCCAATCGAAATTTGTTTACAGTCAATACGAATTCAAAGGCATCATGAGATTCCATCTGAAATTTATTGGAGTATGATGATGGATGAGTTGGTTGATTTAGATGAAGAAAGGTTACATGCTTTAGAATTAATAAGAAGGCAAAAAGAAAGAGTCGAAAAGTTTTACAATAAGAAAGTAAAATTTAAAGCCTTTTTAGTAGATGATTTAGTTTGGAAAGTAATCCTGCCCATGGAGAAGAAAGATAGATTGATGGGAAAATGGTCCCCTAAATGGGAAGGACCTTTCAAGATTTTAAGAGTTTTTTCAAATGGTGCATATGAAGTCGAAGAGATAGGAAAAGACAGGAGAGTGTTGAAAATAAATGGAAAGTACTTGAAGAAGTATAAACCAACATTGCAAGAAATAAAAATAGGAACAAAATAAAATTGCAAATAAAATATGTCTTCGCCAAACAGATGGCGTGAAATAGCATTACATATGAAATTGCTAAAAAAAATGCTTAAAACAAATAAAATTTCCTAATTCCTATTACAAACTACTGTCGAAGGAAGGTAGCTTTGAGTTCGTCGAATTTTTTCTTCTGAAGCTGAATTTGACGCTCGCAGAGACTCTTGCTGACAGTCAGTTCGTCAATCTCTTTGTGAAGTTGCTGGGCTGACTCTGCATGTTGGAGACCCTTTTGGAGTTCACTGTCGATTTCCTCTTGGTTGGGCTGTTAGAGAGAGGCCTGGTGTTCCTTCTCATGGAAGATTTTCTTCTGAAGATCAGCAATCTGAGCCTGATAAGCCTGAATGTTGTTTTCACACTCAGCAGCAGCTTTGGTGTATTCCTCAGAAAGCTTGTTCAGTTCTGAAATTTTTTCTGTCGAAGAAGCCACAATATTCCATTCTGAAACTTGTTCTTCAGATTTGGCTGTAATGTTCTGAGAAAACTCCTTCTGACGAATCAAATCAGCACTTACGGAATCAATCAATGACATCAGGTCCATCACCAGACGGCTCTCTTCAGTCGAAGCCTCCAACAAATTGGCCCGTTTCAGGAGTTTCTTCAGATCATACTGGGCAGAAGGATTTTCAGCCAGGGTCTCAAACAGGTCCACCCCAAGGATTTTTGCTTTGATTTCATCCATGATGACATTGATGGGTTGAACGTCAGAAGTGGCCCCTGAAGTTGTCGAACCACTGTGAGAAGAGTCTTGGAAGTTATACCTGGAGTTGAGTAGAGCTTTTAGATATTCCAGGGGCTTTCTAACTTTCAAGCTTTCAATTTCCTCGTGTGATAAACTTGTCGAACCAGTACCCAAAGGGGTTTCTGCAGGAACTTCTGATGAAGTAGGAACATTTTGGGAAGTTCCTCCAAGGCTCAAGTTGGCTCTTGGTTGGTTCGACAGATTAGCCTCTTCTTCGACAACTTCTTTGGCAGCCTCTATGGTATCAGTTGGCTCTTGAGCTTGTGCATCCTGACCAAAAGTGTCTTCGTCAATTTCTGTTGCAGCAGCTGGTTCTTGAATTGATGCATCCTGGTCTGGGTGAAAGGGAGAGTTATTGCCAGAAGATGCAGAGTCACTAATGTTGAATTCGTCCAGAGTTTGGGGTCCATGGACACCTACATCTGGGGTGGCGTCTTCTTGGAGCCTTTCAGCCAGAGTCCTCTCAGAGTCAGAAGGAATAGCTTGTTCTTGGTTTTCAGAAGAGTCTTCGACATCAATGACAACCTAAAGGGAGCATAAAAAGGAAGTATGAGATAGGAATATATGCAGTCAAGACTTGGAATGTTGTCAGTCGAAAGTAAATACCTGAGGGATCTCAGTGTGAATGCTTGAGTCCCCACTTCTTTCACTCCTTGAGGGAATTTTGTTGGTTGGGCTGGCAGGGGGAGTTCTTCTGTGAACTATGGATCTTTGAGATGCCACTGTTTTTATTTTCAGACCTTTGTTTCGTTTCAGAGGTTGAGGTTCAGGAGATTCATCCTCAGACTCTTCGACATTCATTTCCTTTTCTTCTTGTTTTCTTTTCTTGGCTGGAGTACGAGTGACCTACAGTAAAAGAAGAGATATTCAGTATAAGGGAATATTGAGAAACATGAATAAGGGGGTGTTTTCTATTTGTCGAAACCTTCTTGGCAGTTGTGGGAGATTTTTCGACTGTCTTGGAGGAGGTTCCTTCGCCAGCAGCTTTCTTGATAACTTTAACAGCTGAAAGAGAAAGAATTGCATGAACATTGATATAGAATAAAAGGAGTTAGAGATAAAAAGAGGAATGTAATTTCTTCGACACCTTCAAGAATGGGTTCTTCGACACTAATTTGTTCTATCCCAACATGAAGGTGCCCAGTGAAGTTGCCCAAGTGATACTTCGTCGGAACCACACGTTCGACAAGTTTCTTGCTGGATTCGCGAAGCAGCTTTAAATCAGATCCGCACACAAACCAATCTGGAAATGGAGGGCTCAAAGCCACACCAAATTCTGCAGAAGGGAGTGGAGGGAATTTTGGAGGAAAAGTTGTGAATGCAAAGTTGTAACGTGCATGTGGTGGGAGAGACGAAGGCATCCCCAACTTATCCAATTTTTCTGTAAACTTTTGTTTTAAAGTTACTGCTGCTTCACCTATGGTTCGACGAAGATCATTGGGCCCGTAAATAGTTTCAAAATACTTTTGAAATTGTTGAATTTCTTTGATATGTTTGTCTGTACCTTTTTTCTTCTTGTCCTGCACAAAAGTAAAAGCGTTCGTCAGGAGAGTAGTGAAGGTTGCTACGTCAAAGAATTTGTTGATATAATATTCCTTCCACCAGACGTCGAAGTCTTCAGTGCATAGGAAGCTTGGTTGAAAGATGGTGGGGTAAACTTCTAAAGATGAGTCGAAGAATTTGTTGTATAACTCTAAAATTTTGTCGAAGCTTTGAAATGAGTTATAGAATATAATAGAGCCTTTCTTGTGATAAATAGGCTTCGTCTTCATCTGTATGAGTCCAAATTGTCTAGCCACCAGGTTGGGTTGGTAAACAATGAGGGATACCTTAGTGTTGTTGAGACCGTGGTGGGAGAAAAAGTGCCTTGGCATAATAAAAGCCTCCCAAATGGATATATAAGAATCTTCGTCTTTTTGGTTCTCCACTGGGAGTTGTCTTGTAAACCATCTGGGACCCACATGTCTGTTGGCAAATGGTGCCATGGAAGGAGTGAACTTATAGCGTTTGGCGAACATCATGATGTAACCAGTGAATGCTTGTCGAACACCTATGTTATCATCAGTAGGGGTTAGTTGGACTAACCTAGGCCATTCGACACGCCTTTCTTTTACTGCCTCTTCGACAACTGGCATTTTCACAGGGATGAAAGTTTCGAAAGTTGCGTTCAACCATAATTATAGGAGCCAGAAAGGACCTGTGAGACTGATGTTGCCTTTGTCCTTAAGGGTTTTTAGGTTGTTTACACTTTCACTCAGGGATTCATAGAGGTTTTCCAAAAGTAACTCACTCAGGCAGAATGCAACTCCATGATGAAGTTGATTAGCCATGATAATATAACTTCTGGCAACTTGAAGTGACCTGGTGCGGAAGACAAATTTGGCTAACCACAGAGTAAGGAAAGCAATGTGCTCTCTGTCGGAGACTTCCTCATTGCCTTCACCTTGATGATGAGTAATAAAAACAGAGTATCCAGCATGCTTTGTGTCAAAGCCTATGGGGTCTTTGTTTAAATGTTCAGGGTTAAAGATTTCTCCTAAAGGACTGAGGCCAGTAATGGCTGCTATGTCGAATAGGGTAGGTGTAACCATCCCACAGGGTAAATGGAAAGTATTGTAAGTACTATCCCAAAAGTACAAAGAGGCCAGCAGCATGTTCTGGCAATAGCGTGGACCTTCCTTCGACAGTTGGATCAGGTCATAGATGCCAGTTTTCTTCCAGAACTTCTCTTTGACTTTTTCGACCCTAGTGAGCCAAGCTAAGTAGTCGGAAGGATCTTTCGTCAAGGGAGGACTCCTAAAAATTCTAGTTTGGTTCAAATAGGACAGATCTATTTCTGTCGAAGCTATGGGAATTTCAGGTTTTTTGGATGCTGTTTCGACAGGCTTAGGGTTCTTATTTGCAGCTATGGGTTTGGAACTAGAGTAGCAAGGATAAAAGTCTTTCAAACGATTAGGGTCAGCATTGGGATCAAAAATGGGGCCTAGCATGGCATGGTGAACCCCAGAGACTGAGATAGGAATCATTACCTGAGACCTGTAGATGCTTGCTTTCTCCCTTTCATTTGGGGGTTCTGGAAAGTATTGTTGCTGCTGCATTTGTGTAGGCCCAGATAGTATATGAGCAGGAGGAAGATCAACAGTTTTCTTTGCTTTTTTGGCGCTGCGATCGGCAACAGTCTTTGGAGGAGCCATTGATGTAAGAAGATGAGAAGTTTGAAGGAGCAAAAGCTTTGAAAAGGCTTGGTAATGGAGTTTCTGCGTTTTGTGTAGGAGAAAAGTTTTGAGGATGTGAAAAAGAAGAAAAGAAGGTTGAGGGTGGTATTTATAGAAGATGAAAAGATAAAATAAATAAATAATAAAAAAGAAAAATGAAAAGACTTTTCAGTTGGAAAAATGGAAACATGCGTTGTAATCCATTGGTGGAGATTGAAAGTGGCGGTTGGTAGGGAGCCATGATTTAGCTAAAATATAGGGTCATGGGAGATTGTGTAAACGTGGGCTAGATGTGACGTTTTTCAGAAAGTGGAAATCATGGTGTTTTCTTGGGACTCAACAAAGTCACTTTACAATAAATGAGACTGACAGGAAGTCAAAGGTCACTTCGACAGCAAAAGATATTTCTCCAAGAATAGTCGAAAACATCTTTGCTGGGGGGCAATTTGTAAGCTCATAATTTCGACAGGTTGAAATTTGGAGCTTGAAGTCATCTCTGTCGAAGAATGATGAAAGGAAAGAAATTCAAGAACTGCTGACAAGGTTAAAAGTTCCATTGCTTCGACAGAAGGGCAAATAATGTTCTGGCAGGATAAGTTTGGAAAGTTATTTGTGGCTAAGTATTTGACAGAATTGGTATGCTTTTCAACATTTCGACAGAAGAGAAGTTTTTTTCGACAGAAGCATTATCTTGTAAGGTTTGAAGAGTTTTTGTCTTCTTCGACAATTCGACAAAAACGAAGAGATGCAACGCTTCGTCACAAAGAGGAAGAATTCAAACTTAAAGGTTGCAACCTTTGGCAGTTGGACGCGTGGAAGCTTCA
The DNA here is from genome assembly GCA_963966055.1 of Lathyrus aphaca. Lineage (NCBI taxonomy): Eukaryota > Viridiplantae > Streptophyta > Magnoliopsida > Fabales > Fabaceae > Lathyrus > Lathyrus aphaca. The sequence continues at coordinate 481,595,689 of OZ014522.1, forward strand.
GGAAAAAAGAATGCATGCAGGCTGACAATTGTCATTTAGTTGGGATTTTTCCGTTTTAGGAAGTTATTTTATTTGTATATAAATAGGGTAGTTGTTGTAGAATTCTGTGTGTAAAAACTGATACAAAATTCCTGTAAATACTCTAAGTACCCAGTGTGAGAGAAAATGAGTTTGATATTTGGAACCATGTACGTTTGAACACCATCTTACTTTTAAAGTTATTTAATTTACCAGTTTATTCATCAAGTTTATTTCATACTCAAGTTTTATTTACTTTTCTGCAAGTTATAGCTTTCGACATTTCTTACTTTTGTTTAACAACTTCAACTTTATTTTATTTCCTAAACTTAAGTTTTACTTTACTTTCAAAATCAAAGTTCTTAATACTTTTACAGTATTGACGAAACAAACCATAAACCAATCATAAACACTAGGAAAGATTCGACAGAACAAATTGCACATGTGTCCCAGGACTTGTTTGGTTGGTCCTGCAAGTAACCCAGTTTTCTGAGAAATTGGTTAACCAGAGGTTGTTCGCCAGAAATCACAGCGAACACACCGGTCCCAAGTCTTCCATACATCAACTGGTTTCAATCTCCACCCTCACCGAGTCGCCTTCATCGACATTGCGGTAGTGTCGGCGTCAATCTTCGTCAACATCAACACGGAACCACGGCTCTGCATTACAATCCGTGTGATTGAGAATCAAACGGCATCAACAATTATTCGCAAGAAAAAGAGAGGGAGAGAATTCGTATTCAAAGCGTAGCAAACAAACCTGTAGTTTCATCTTTTTCAATACGATCGACGCACGCCGTTCTTCTTCAAGGTACGAATTCTCCAACTCTTCGTAAACTGTTGCTGCGGTGATGTTCTTGCATTAGTTTTTGAAGCTTTGTCTCACTTTAGAAGAAAGAATGGAGTAGGCGGCAGGGATTTTCGTTCGTGTTATTAGGGTTTCTGTTTGAATACTCCATTGGTTAGGCTATTTCATTATAGAGTGTGAGGTTTTGAGCATGGTTCGGGAAAGTAGCGGATTGAGGAGGAGGCGGAAAACACGGGATAGGTTGAAAGTTGTGTCAATCATAAGTTTAGGGTTCATCAAGAAAAGGAATTAGAGGTGGCGGTTTGAATCGGAGAAGACGAAGAAGGAAGGGGTTAAGGTTGGGTGGTGGCGAACAAGGAGGAAGGCGAGGGAATAGAGGTTGATGGTGGCTGATGACGAAAATGGAGGCGGCGGTGGAAATTTTCGAAGAAGAAGAGGGCTAAGAGAAAGGGGGTAACGGCGGAAGAAAAGGGGGAATTAGGGTTCTTCACTCCCAATTATTCTTCTTTTCCTAATTTTGTTATTATTAGTAATAATTATGGAATTAATAAGTCATAAAAAGGATGTTAATAGGTCTCTAAGTATAATGTAACGAGATTAATTTTAATTAAGGTTGCTTGATTCTTCTAATTATCCTCATAATAGCACCTTTAAATTCCTGTTAATGGGCCTAATATTTTACTATTCGCACCTTCATCCAAAGCCAAATGAATAAAAACTTCCTTTCTGCACCCCCTTTAATTCCTGCGAATTTGGGCTTAGCCCCTCTGCTAACCACACCTCCCTTTAGGTCCAGAATAGAAAAACACTAAAAATAATACTTCCTGAACCCCCTGTTACTTTCTTTTAGAATTAATTTTTGTTTATATAGTTTAGAAAATAATTTAGGAAAAAATAGGAAAATCTTTAATAAAAATTCTATAAAAATTCAAGTAGGTCATTAATTTAGTTTAGAAATTTTTGGTATTCTTGTTTTCTGATTTTTGACTATTTTTGATTTAATTTCGAATTTTTCTTGCAATTAGTTTTTTATTGAATTTCTTTAGCTACACACGACTTTTGTTCATTTAATGTATCCCTCTTCCAGTAGAATTTTTTAGCCGTTCTTTTTTCTATGTTTAGATGACTAATGATAGTACTTAGGATAATTTTTGTAGATTTTTTAAAATATTTTATCTTAGATTTTAGAGGCCAATTCTTTAGAAATTAAGGATTAATTCATAGCTGAAAATAATCATTTTTTGGACCTAGTTAAATTATGATTTTGTAGGATTCCTTTTAGTACAATATTATAGATAATATTAGGTCCCTATGGTTTAATTTTCATAATTTTTCCAGAAGTTTAGCTATTTTTTTAGAATATTAATTCTTAGGCTTAGTTACATATAATTTCCATTTAGTTTAGGCCATTGAAAATAAAGTAAAAAATATAGTTTAGATTAGATTTAATCTTAGAATTTAATATAGACTTAGGTTAGTTAAAATTTGAATTTTTAGAATGAATATTAGGCTTAACTTAGTTTAGAACTTAGGCTTAAAGTTCCCTTTTCATTAGAACTAGAATAAATAAAGAGGACTATTTTTTAGTTCATGCCTTTAAATGCATTTTTAGAATTTTATTTCTTATGTCCAATTTTATTGTTTTTGCCTTATCATTTGATCTTATAACTTGTATAGGTTTCCCCATTTGTTCTTAGAATCAACTTAACTTCATTAGGAAGTAAGTTGAATTCTAATAGTTTCTAGTTTCTCATTAGGAATAGAAAACCCCATTAACCATAGGATCTCTTGTAAATAAATAAATAAAATTAGGGTGTGTCTTAGTCCCTTTAGTTTGTCCTTTTTTCAATTTGATTCATTCTCTTCTTATCTTCAAACAAAATCCAAAAACACTTAACAAATAAATGAAAGGATTCCTTGAGTATAGCCTTATTCCATGAAGCACTTGCATTCATTCCATCTTGGAGTGGTGTAAGCTTGCCTATCATGATGCACAAGTCTCATCAAGGGGTTGCTTCACAAAGAAAACTTAAAAGATACTTCTTCGCAAAAGCAACAAAAAACACTTAATAAAGTTCAACAAGCTAGTGAACTTAAGCCCTAATCCTAGGAAACCAGTCTTGGATAAATTCTCCTTGTTGGGTATGCTTGTTCTATTATTCCATCTTGGAATGTAGTGGCAAGTGTACATTCCATGGAAAAGAGTTTGAATTCACTTCCTTGTGCCAAATTCATATAAAAACTCTTAAAAGACAAAAAAAAACAAATAACATGCGACTATCCTGCGGGAACTTCTTTTCTCATCTCATTCACTCACAACGCGAACTCGCGACGACTTGTCTTTCATGCAAGACGGTAAACGCACTCGTACCAGACGAGCCTGCAACACCTGAGCATAGACATACGCAGTTTCAGCCATAAAAAACACAAACACATAGTTCCCGCCTTAGTTAGGCGAACTACGTCGACTCTGATCCTCATTATCCCGATGAGGTACGTAGGCAGCGGGGTAGGGCCCGTTCGAGCACCTTCTTTATTTTCCCTACATTTCCCCCATTCTTTTCCTTCCATCCTCTCTTTCCAGTTTCTCATTTCATTCCAGTTCCAGTTAGCGGTTCATTTGTTCAGCAGCATTCTTATTTCTCACCCTTTGAAACAAACAAGCAAGCGTGGATCCCGTCGGGTACGACGGACGATCTGGGGTGCTAATACCTTCCCAGGTCGTAACTGACTCCCAAACTCAGATCTTTGGTTCGCAGGACCTTGTCCTTTCCTTCTTCCTCGGGTTTGTGCAACATTACCTTTCCCATTCTTCCGGGATAAAAATGTCTGGCTGGCGACTCTAACCTTTTCCGCGCCACTTTCGCGTTTGTACTAGGATGAAAATCCCGGGAGCGACAATGTATGCCTTACCATGTTTATAAGTAACAGATAAGATGTCTCAACATCATATTCGACATCTGAGTCTGTCATACCAGAATTTTAATTTCTAAATATTTTGATTTTAAATTTATAGACTCCAAACCCATTCTTCCCCAAGTGCATGAATTGCAAGTCCTTGTCAATAAAATAAAAGCATTGAAAATAAACATCCCTGAGACATTTCAAGTGAGTGCAATCATTTCAAAATTACCACTTTCGTGGAGGAATCGAATGAGAGGGAGAAATCGGAATCTGCAAGTACTTTCAAAGCAAATGTTTTGACCACCAAAGGAAATAGAAAACATGATCATGAAGAGTCATCTTGACCAAAAAAAGGAACATAATAAGTTCGAGAATGTTGGTGGTCAGAAAGGCCCTAAAAGTGGGTGTTTTATTTGTGGAAAACCTAGACATTATGCTCGAGATTGCAGGCACAACAAGTTGAAAATTGAAATCAATGCAGTCAATGCACATGATGACATAATTCCTGCAGTGAGCGAAGTTATGGCAATTCAAGGCAAAGTTCAAGGTTGGTGGTATGATACATGCGCTACGGTGCATGTTACTTATGACAAGGCTGCATTCAAAACCTATTCTGAGACAAATGATGGACAAGAAGTGTAGATGGGAAATGAGGTAAGATCTAAAGTTGTTGGAACCAGATCAGTCGAACTCAACTTCACTTCCGGAAATAAAGTCACTTTTGTCAATTTGCTTCATGTCCCTGACATGAATAAGAACCTTGTTAGTGGGGATTTATTGGGAAAACCAGTTATTAAATCTGTTTATGAATCGGGAAAATTTATATTGACCCGTAATGGCGCATTTGTTGGAAAAGAATATTCCGTTGAGGGAATGATCAAACTAAGTATTACTGACAATATTATTAACAAAATTTCCAATTCTGCTTACACGCTTGAATCTATTTCTTTATGGCATAATAGATTAGCACATTCCGGTATTAGTTCTATGAAGAGACTAATTAAATCTGGATTGATCTCATGTAATATAAATGATTTCAAAAAATGTGAATTATGCATTAAGTCAAAAATGATTAAGAAACCTTTCAAAAGTGTTGAAAGAAATACAAATCTACTTGATCTAGTACATTCACATTTGTGTGAATTTAATGGCAAGTTAACCCGTGGGGGAAATAGATATTTTATTACATTCATCGACGATTCTTCCAGATACACGCATGTATATCTTTTAAAGCATAAAGATGAAGCTTTTAATGCCTTTAAAATTTACAAAGCAGAAATGGAAAATCAATTAAGTAAAAGTATAAAAGTCCTTAGGAGTGATATGGGCGGTGAATACGTTTCTACTGAATTTGATGCATTTTGTGAAGAACATGGAATAATGCATGAATGTTCGGCACCTCGCACACCACAATAAAATGGCATAGCCGAAAGAAAGAATCAATCATATCAAGAGATGATGAATTCCATGTTGATGCACTCTGAAATGCCACTCAATTTATGGGGTGAGGCATTACTCTCCGCTTGCCACATATATAATATAATTCCTTTAAAGAAAATCGATATTTCTCCATATGAGGCATGGAAAGGTATAACACCAAATATCAGTTACTTTAAAGTGTGGGGGTGTGTGGCGTACTACAAAAACATGGATCCTAAAAGAACCAGGTTGGGTCCTCGAGGGATAAGATGTGCCTTTGTAGGATATGCACAAAACAGTAAAGCATATAGACTTTTAAATTTAGAGTCTAATGTAATTGTAGAATCCCGGGATGTAGAATTCTTTAAGAATCTTATCACCAAGGATAAATAATTTGAGTCGGTGGAAAATAAAGAATCTTATGAAGAAGATTTTTCTCGGATTGTAGAAATACAACCTGAAGGCACTTCTCGAATCATTGACATACAACCCGAATATCGGATGAGTAAGAGAGTCCGGAAAACAAAGAATCTATGACCAGAAGAAATTGATCCTCAACTTATTTCTTTTTATCTAGTTGAAGGAAATTATAAGAATTTCATTAAAATTATTTCAGTCATTCTTCAAGTAGAGGATGATCCTAAAACTTACAAGGAAGCAATAACTTCAAGGGAGTCCTCTTTTCGGAAAGATTCCATCCAAGATGAAATGGATTCAATTATGACAAATCACACTTGGGAACTTGTTGATTTACCAAAGGGATCAAGACCAATTGGATGCAAGTGGGTATTTAAAAGGAAATACCATAGTGATGGTACCTTAAATACTTATAAGGCCAGATTAGTGGCAAAAGGATTTAGGCAAAAGGAAGGCATAGATTACTTTGACACATATGCACGAGTAGCAAGGACAACCACAATTAGACTGTTATTTGCCTTATCCTATTTTAATGACCTCATAGTTCGTCAGATGGATGTCAAAACAAAATTCCTAAATGGAGATCTCGATGAGGAAATCTAAATGGAACAACTAGAAGGTTACATACTTCTTGGAAATGAACTAAAAGTGTGTAAGCTTGTCAAATCCTTATATGGCCTAAAACAAGTACCAAAACAATGGCATCACAAATTTGATTTTGTGATACTCTCAAATGGATTTATTCCTAATTCTTGTGACAAGTGTTTATACACAAAGGTATGTAAAAACACTATAATATTTGTGTGTCTCTATGTTTATGACATGCTAATAATCAGCAATGATTTGAATGGAATTTTAGAGACAACGAGGTTTCTATATTCAAATTACAAGATGAAAGATCTGGGACTTGTTGACACAATTTTAGGGATCAAAGTTAAGTGAAATAGTGGGGGTTATGAACTTAGTCAAACACACTATATCGAGAAAATTCTTGATAAGTTCAAACATATGAACTTTAAAGAAGTAACCACTCCTTTTGATCATGTCGTTAAACTTCTAAAGAACAATGGAAGAGCAATGGCTCAATTGGAATATGTAAGTGGAATAGGGTGCCTTATTTACTTAATGTGATGTACCCGGCCTGAAATATCATTTGTAGTCAGTAAAATGAGTAGATTTACTAGTAATCCAAGTATAGAACATTGGAAGGCAATTACTAGGATTTTTGGTTATCTACTAAAAACCAAAGACGTTTTGAGAGGTCATTTGGTCATTTTACAAGAATCCTTATAAGCATGAAGTTTCATAAGGACTTGAGGTACAAAATGCTTGTTGAAAAGAAAAATATGTTTTTTTATAACTAGAGTATAATAATCTCCTGGATTTTTGTTACATGTGCAACATAGTTGGACATTGTAACACGGTGGAAGAATTGACTTTGTCGTTTTTGTTTTCACAAAAACAATGTTGCGGATAGCAAGAGTCGCCACCGACTTTATTTTTATCCAAGTAGGAAAGGTGGAAAAGAACGGGAAAAAACATGGTTTAGATTTTGAGTTCGGGGGTAGGTTATACAAAGGGAAGGTGTTAGCACCCTTTGTATCCATGGTTATCCATGGGCTCTTAACTGCTTAACTCACTTTACTTTGTTTGAAAGAAAATAGTGTAGTGTGTGATTAAATTATTTTCGTAAAGATTTAACTTTATAATGATTCTCGTATGAATGTATACAAAGTGTTTACTTGTTTGAAAGTATTTTGAAAAAAAAATAGTGTGGGTGTAAAAAGTATTTGTTTTGAAAGTAGTGAGCAAGCATTAAGAGTTACTTACCCTAAGTTGTAAGGTCTTTCATGTTATTTTTTTCTTTATGGATAGAACTGTCCTTACTATTAGTTAGTAAGTAGTCATATCCTTGGATTTGAATGGACAGGCGTAGGGTCATCGTATGGTCATAGAAGGCAACCTTGTAGAGATATCTTAGCAATTCGAAGGGACTATCATCATTTTTTCGTAGAGTTATCGAGGGACGAGATCATTTATTCGTAGGCAACTCGAAAGGACTATGATCTTTATATCGAAGGGACTTAGTGATTTTTATTTAGGACACGTTGCTAAGACACCCCTACATTCGAGGGACTTGACCATTATTTCGTAAGACAACAAGAAGGAATATCTTAGAGGTGCATGTGTGAAAAATATGTTGTATTTAGGTATTTTATCTTTTTGGATTAATGGGCTAAGTCCAATTTGATTTTGCATACAGATCTTTTCACACCCTATTATTACTAACCACGCAGTTTTAATATTTTATGCGGAATTTAAATGCGGAAATAAAAAAAAACCTAAACTATTACATCATGGGGAGGGTACATAATTTAAATTGGGGAGTGAGAAATATAAAGTGCGAAAAAATTAAATATTACATGATAATTGACAAACCTATAAACTTTTATAATAAAGATAAATGATAAATAAAATCAGGACGAATAATAACGAAGTATGAAGAATTATGGAGAATTTGATTAAAATTGATTAATTTAATTTTTGTAAATAAAAGATTTTTCTGATTTTTTTAAATTTTAAAATATTAATTTAATTATATAATAAAACATTTTTTAGGTATTTACAAGAAAAGAAAAAATATATTTATTTTTAATTTGATGATTAATTAAAAAAAAAGGTTTAAATATTAGTTAAAAAAGTGATTAATCATTAACTTAATTAAGAAAGTTTTTTTCTATTTTTTTATTTACAAAATAAAAGAAAAAAGTTATTGATTTTATAAGTTGTTATTGGTTTTAAAAAGTTATTTAGTTATTTTTTTAATTAATTAAAATAACTATTTAAAAGAAAATAAAAAGAATTAGGAAAAATATGAAAAGAAAACAGTCAAAAAAATAGGGGAGGGTTGTTGGGTTTCGAATCCGCCCCCCAAAGGTCATTCTTCAATACCTTCACCACTAGGCCACATGCGCGCATGTGATAAGAAAACAAGACTAATTAAATAAATATTAAAGCTGCATAAACCACAACCAGCCAACCAATCGTACGCAGCCACACCATCGTCTTCAACCTTTTTCCCGCGAATTTTGCTGCGAATTATGCTACACTTTTTGTTGTAATTTTCGTAGCAAATTAAACCTGAAATTCAAACATCAAAAAACGCAATCTTTAACAAGTTAAAACCATTCATTCCTACTAAATCGTCCATAGGAATTCAATGGTGCAGTTTGTTTGATCTAAAAATGGATGGATAATGAGATTCAAAGCTTGAGCTTATTTGTGCCCTAATAATGGTGTTGTTAGAAACCTACATCATAACTAAAAAATAAACGATCAAAAAGCATCTACATATGATTATAAACATTATTATGAAAAGAGAATACATTAAAATGCCATGAAACAAAAGATTAGACATTAAAAAGAAAAGTTAGGGGCGGAATGTTCATAATAGGTGTTTCACATGGCTTTAGCCTTCAAAAAGAGTATGGATTGTCTCTTGGAAGTTCTTTGGTGATGATTGGATGTGAAAAGGTCGTGGAAACTTGCTATGAAAGGTTTTGGTGATTGCCCTAGTTTGCCTTTTTTTGAAATTATTTTAGGGTTATTTGGTGTAAGAATTTCGTCCTCATGACTTGTGTGTATGATGAGTATATATAGACGTGTAATTTAGGTCAAACAATTTCGGCTTTGGGTGAAAGAAGCTTGGTTGCTTTGGAGTGAAGAAAGAAACTTTCTATTTTAATGAAAAATTTGATATTATGGCCTTTACCTTGATGTGCACGAATTTGAGATCCTTATTATGATCATAAACACCAAAATTTGATCCTAAAATAATCCTAAGATCAAATATTTGATTTTCTAATATTTATTCTAATTAAAATTGAATTTAAATAAATTAAATCCAATAAATTATAAAATAAATATAAAAAATCAGAATATATGACTTATGGGTCGTGGATTATCTCATGACTAAGTTTGGGTTAGAAAAATATGGGCCCATTTGGCAAAAACTTAAGTTTTGGTCATTATTTGCCTTATATACCTCCTTAAATTTGCCCAACTTCAACAATACATAAATCTCTCAATTTTTATCCCATGGATGTGTTCTTGGACTTTTTATAAAGCTTAGAGTGTCCTATAACTAATCCTTTTTGTCCCATTTTTATTTGATCTTCCATTTTCAAGTTTGAGCTTTTGAAAAAGTTGACTTTTTGATGACTTTTTAGAGGACATGTAATGTCTTGGCTCATATCTCTCAAATGAAGCATTTCTGGACTTGGCTTGTGACACACAAAGTTGTAGGGAATTGAATTTCCTTCAAAATGAGCTTAGGATGGGAAATGTTTTATGATGTATGTGAAAGTTATGGCTGGTCAAAGTACAATTGAATTTTCCTGTAAAAACCCTAATTTAGTCGCTTCTGATTCTTTATGAATTTGAGGTTTCCTTGATGAATCATGATCAAACCTTGATCAAATGATGAATTTCACCTCATAATATTTATGTTGACCAAAAATCTTGAAGTTTGACTATATGTTTACCACAATTGACATTTTGACCAAGTTAACCGATTTTTGATTATCTGAGCATCTGACTGACCAAACTTGTAGGGCAAGCCTTGAAACTTGACATGAGGATTCTCTAAAGTATATGGGACACCGAGAAGTACACTTGAGGCTTTGGAAGTCCAATTTGCTTTGAGAAACTCAAAACCCTAATTTAAGATCCATTGCTTATGAGGAGGCTTTGTCTGATGAAACTTTGAATTCCTGTAAGCAATTGAAAATCTTGTGACTATTAGGCGACCTCTTGAGGCATATTGTCTTAAAGATGTGAGGGAAAAATTTGGGGTACAAATGACATACTTTTGAAACTTGCAAGAGAATGAAGGTTAAGGACATCCCACATTTGGAAAATGATAGGAAAAATAATTAACCTAAAAAAAACTTACAAACAAGTGGATAACTTGACCTTTAACTAAGGTAGGGTGCACATTGAGAAAGGTAAAGCTACAATGGTTGTGGAAGAATTCCAATCGGAAGTCGAGTCCTGGGTAGATTTTCATGTAGGATAACCAAGTTGTATCAAAGAAAATGCTACAATATTCAAATCGGGGAAGAGGAAATGATCACATAAACTCATATGAGCAATAATGTAATAAACCTAAAACAAACAAAAAATCCTTTAGATAAGCAGATAAATCATAAAGGAATCTACAAAAATTGGATTGCTCTATTGAGTTTGAGTTTGTGTATGAAACATATTTGGAGCATAAAGACTTGCCATTTAATAACATTAGAATGACAAAAGTGGTGCAGAAGGACATTGAGTTTTTGAGAAATTATTGGGAAAAACATGGAAGACCAGGAATTATAGGGTAACTCTATGAACATAAATGAGGATTTTCAACCAATTAGATCTAAAAACAAAAAGAAGAATCAAAGCAAAAGTACATACATAACCAGATCAATATCTAGTTAGAACAACTTTTCCTCGTGAAATGCATTTTTTGGAATGTAAGAGGTATTGATAACTCTCTTACCAAACTGGCTTTAAAAGGATTGTCATCAAACATAAGCCTTAGTTTATCTTTGTTGTTGAACCCTGGATGGTTTTTTCCAAGTTACCCTTAACTTGGCTTATGAGACCCATGTTAAGATTTTTCGTGTGAGTAACATAGTAGGTTATGGCCCTAATCATTAGTGTTTTTATGAGTCTAGCCTTACCACATATGTTGTTGACATTCAGGAACAACACGTAGCTTTTTCTATCAAATTCTAAGACAAAACTTTTGGGATGGGTACATTTAATGCTTATACTAACTATGTTACTAAAAGATTGCTTTAGAATAATTTATTTAACACCCAAGCAACTAAGGACATACCCTAGTGTTTCATTCAATATTTTAATACTATTAACTTACTTCAAGAGTAAGTATTTTTAACTTTATATTCATCCACATCATTAATATAATATGGGTATTTAGGTGGTGATAATTCAGATAAAAGTGAGGCATTACCAGTCAGATGGTCTGAAGCACGATAATCCATAATACATCTTATATGAGTAGCATGAGAAAGACACGCCATAAAATTACCAGTACGAGAAATAATAGTCGAGAAGGTGGCTTGTTGTGCTACCTTTAATTGCAAATACTCCTGATACTCATCGGCCGAGAAAGTAGTTTCGAGTTCACCCTTTGATTCATGGTTTGTAGTGGTTTGAGCAACATTAGCAGTTTTTTTCGGGTAGCCATGTAAGTAAAATCATCGGTCGTGAATGTGCGCATATTTCCTACAATGAGTGCAATATAAGTTAATTCTACCTCCTCTACCACATCCTTGACCACAACCACATCCACCACATCCTCCATTACTAAAGTTAGAAACCAAAGCAGAGGACTCGTGAGTAGTATGAATGTCATCACTTGGTAGAGATACCCAGACTAGATGATGAATTAGTTCTTCAACCATAGGGATGGTAGTATTTTTTAATGCATGGTCTTTAACCATAACTATATTCTTTAGGGAGGCCATGAAGGACAAACACCATGAACATATTGTCAATATTTCCCAATATCTTCGTAATATCATCACTAACTAGTATAAGTTTGAGACCATCAATAGTAGACTAGGCACAAGAGAGATATTCCAATAAGTCTTGATCAGTCATCTAAAGAGTAGATAAGTTGTTGACCAATGCATACATTTTTTGAATATCGTTAGCATAAAGGTTTTTAGCCTTCTTCCAAACCTCATAACATGAACTATACACGCAGAAATGTGCCATCGGATTTGGTTCAATAGAATTCCATAACAGTGATACAAGTTGATACTCAACGGTTTCCCAATCATCTTTTATCTCTTTATCAATTTCAGAAACCTTTTAAGTAAGATGGTTCGATAGACGTTGTCCTAAAAACCATAACTCAACCGAAGCACACCAATTCAAATAGTTCTTATTACCATTTAATTTAGTCGTGGTAATAATGGGTGTTCCTTGAAACGCAAACAAAATAAGACTCTTTTTGGGAGGATTTTTCTCAACAACATCATTCTTTGGACTTGGAATTTCAATCATGATTTAAACATCACTATCTAAAAAACTCTATATTGCAGAAATAACACACGGTTGACATATTTTATGCGAACATAGAGAAATGACAAGGAACCAATATGTCGGAGGCAAAGACTCGGTCGAAATGTGCCTTAAAAGTGAGACCCATAAATTGAAAGTGGTCCCAGTGAATTTAGAAGGCAAAACCAAGTCAGTTACAACAACCGCCACCAAAAACATGCGGCTGAAAGGTGGCGCGTGACCTTCACGCGTCGACGAGTGGGTGAGAATGGAGGTGCATGTCAGGGATTTTGGCGGTGCGACTTTTGCAAGTTGCAGATCAGAGACTTCCGACCACTGTAGAAAGCTCCGAGTCATTATTCATATATTTGGAAAAATAACTCTTGAATACCCGAGAGAGAGAGAGAGAGAGAGAGAGAGAGAGAGAGAGAAAATAGAAAAATGGGGTTGTGAACCAAGAAATAAAATAGGGTTTTGAATCAGCTCTAGATACCATCTTGAATTTGAATTTCTTGTATTATTATGTGGAGAAAGATACACATATATAATGGTTTAAGCCCCCATAATCAACCAGGGATGACAGACAGGTCCAAACTTGCGGGGTCCACCTGCACCAGAACCTGAGTCAACGGGTGAAAACCCGAGTTGGGTTCGAGTTCGGGTTCGGGTTCAGGTTCGGGTGCAGGTTTTGGTAGTGTGAAACCAGCGTCCGAAACTACACCCGCTTAGAATTTAATTTTAATTGTAGACTGTAGAATTTAATTTTAATTATATTGTTAAGATGTTGAAGACCTTAATTTTAATTGTAATTAGGGGTGTGCAAAATATCTGGTTGTATGCAAAATTTTAATTGAAATCTTATTTTGTAAGCAACAATATTTTAGTAGTAAATATAACTGATACTCCTTCTTATAATTAACTAAGTACTAAATCATTATATATATATATATATATATATATATATATATATATATATATATATATATATATATATATATATATATATATATATATATATATATATATATAATTGAAAACTAATTAATTTTTTTGAAAAAAAATTAATTTTATGTTTTGGTTACGGGTTCGGATTTGGGTGGAAAAACCTAAACTCAACGGGTGTGGGCGCATGTGTTATTTTTCCACCCGAATAGTTTTTGGGTTCGAGTTCGGATTCGGGTGGTGATTTCAGGTGCGGGTATTAGGTTCGCATCCTCAATTTTGACCACCCCGTCCTGCCCCATTTTTTTGCGGGCTTTTGCGGGGCGGGCCTAAACGGGACGGACATGTCCATTGGCCACTCATATATATATATATATATATATATATATATATATATATATATATATATATATATATATATATATATATATATATATATATATATATATATATATATATATATATATATATATATATATATATATATACCGGTGTCAAAATAATAACTTTTTATATCAAATTCTATCCCTTTATTATATTCATTTAATAGTTAAGATAAATTTTTGTAAAAAACTCATGTGTTATTTTTAAATAAATATATATTAATATTTAAATTAATAATAATAATAAATAAAATTTAGTATCAAATTTAATATTTTAACATTAGTATCAAATGATTATATATATATATATATATATATATATATATATATATATATATATATATATATATATATATATATATATATATATATATATATATATATATATATATATATATATATATATAATTCGTGCACCCTGTTAAAGTCAATAGGAATCAAATAGCTTCTCATACATCAAATGCGTATATTGATGAAAAATAATTCAGTTTTGTTATAACCTTAGTTATCTAAAGTACAATTATATATCCAATCAATTGAGTTTTTATTTTTTGTTGGTACAATAGAGGGGACTCAATTAAGTTCATAAGCAAGGGTAGTGGAATACAACCAGAAAATGGGAGAAAGATGAAAATGATAGCACCTATAGTTCTCCACAAAAGAATATGTTAGTTCAATTCCATAATAATACTCCATAGATATGATTGAGAAAACATGTATTTGGATCAGTATTTGGCTTTTATGATAAAACGAGAAGATAAGTATACATCACATCACTGTTCACGTTACATTATTTTCTTTTGGCTGATGAGTCTGGTTATGGTTGTGGTTTTCCTTTCCACATTTTGTGTCATGTACAATAAAACTAAATAATCCTTTTGGCTCTTTTTATAAACACTTCTTTTAAGTATTTAAATTTTTAATGTAGCATAATACTAGTTATTAATCTCGATCGAAAACTTTTAGAGCACATAACGTAGTTTTTTTTTCTTTTTCAATCGTGTTCTTTTCTTATGCAAGACTTATTTTGGTCTTTCGGATTCGGCTACCAAATGAACTAGTGGAATACCCGTGCTATCGCACGGACCCCGGTCGGTTACGCGCATTTGCTTAAAAATATATTTTACTTTATTTAAGAAAAATAAAATAAAAAATAAAAAGATTTTCATAAAACATTCTATTTGAAAAGGAGAAAAAACATAACGAAAAATATTAATAAACATTGTATTATTTACCGTATAAAAATATTTGAAGAAGTAATTAATTTTTGTTTGTTAGTAAATACACAAAGTATATTACATCAAATTTTATCTATATTAATACCATTCAATATTATGAACAATAATATGATTGATAAATTAATATCATTAAATATTTGAAACAATAACATTATTGATAAATTAATTTTATTAAATATTTAGAACAATTAAAATTATATTTGTTTATAAGAATAATATTTCTTCACATATATATAAATAAATTAATCAACAATGTATTTGTTCCCGTATAAAAATATTTGAATCAACAATATAATTTTGCCCGTAAGTAAATACACAAATTATATTACAACAAATTTTATCTATATTAATATTATTCAATATTTGGAACAATCATATAATTGATAAATTAATATCATTCAATATTTGAAGCAATAATATAATTGATAAATTAAAGTTATTCAATATTTGGAACAATTAAAGTTTATCCGTTTATAAGAATAATTTTTTTTCCGTATATATAAATAAATTAATCAACAATGTATTTTTTTCCGTATATATAAATAAATAAATCAACAATGTATTTTTTCCCGTATATATAAATAAATTAATCAACAAAGTATTTTTTTCCTATATTAAATTTGTAATGATTGATTTGATAATTGATAATATTTAATTTTAATTTTATATTTGAATTCAAAGAAATAAAAAAATATCAAAATATTATTGAAAAAAATAAAAAATAAAAAATAAAAAATATATTATAAATTAAAGAAAAATAAATTTAATTGTAAAAATAGAAAATAGAGAAAATAATATAAAGATAAATATTTAAAAGAAATAAATATTTTGTAAATAAAAAAATGTATAAATCAGAACCTGTGTTAAACCAGAACTCATGTAGAATTTTTATCAGTTTGTTATAAATATTTGTTTAATTTAATAAATAAATATTATCAACATAAAAGATTTTCATATTTAAAAAATTATTAGATTTACTTTTTTTTGTTATGTAATTAACTAAAATAATTGAAAAAATTTTAAGAAATAAATTTTACAATAAATTTTACAAAGTTCTTTACAAAATATAATAAACATTATAATAAAATAAAAAATCCACCCCAAAAATAACCCATCCCACGTTCCATTATTAATTAAATAAAAGATTGAAATAAAAATCACCCACGTTCACAATTAGTTAATTAAACAAAAAAATGGAAGCATCTAATTCCATAGGTTAATCTCATGAATTTCATGTAATTTAATTTCTATTAAAATTTCGCACGGGTCCCGATCGATTACGCGCATTTGTTAAAAAATAGATTTAATTTATTTTTAAAAAATAAAATAAAAACTAAAAAGACTTTCTTAAAATAAAATAAAAAGAAAAATATAAAATAAAATAATAATTAGTTGATTATTAAAAAACATTGTGTGGAAAAGATTGAATCAACTGTAAAGTTGTTTCTGTTTATAAATATTAATTTTATTTTACACTATTTAAAAATTAAAATATTGAATCAATTGTAAAGTTGTTCCCGTTTATAATTATTAATTTTATTTTACACTATTTAGAAATAAAAAAAATTGAATCAACTGTAAAGTTGTTTCCGTTTATAAATATTAATTTTATTTTACACTTTTTAGAAATAAAAAAATTGAATCCGTTGTAAAGTTGTTCCCGTTTATAAATATTAATTTTATTTTATACTATTTAGAAATAAACAAATTGAATCAATTATAAAGTTGTTCCCGTTTATAAATATTAATTTTATTTTACACTATTTAGATATAGTATAGGTAAAATGAAAATTATTGTATGAAAAATAACAATATTGATTAACTTTCTTAGTATGTATAAAAAATAAAAAAGTACCACTTAAAAAAAACTGAGAGAAGTATTAATTTTAGAGGGTTGATTCACACTTCCTTATCCAAGAAAATCTATAGATTTGGATCTGCAATTGTAATCTATCCCTTCAATTCAATAGTTAAAGAGTATAAATAGTCTATCCCACCATGCACTCTCCATTTTTTAATTCATACTAAATACTAAAACGCATATATATATATATATATATATATATATATATATATATATATATATATATATATATATATATATATATATATATATATATATATATATATATATATATATATATATATATATATATATATATATATATATATATATATATATATATATATATATATAAACTAATATAAATGCATATAAAAAAAATATAAAAGTTCATATAAATACTAAAACTGATATAAATTCATATACTAAATACTAAAACTCATAAGCATATATATATTTGTATGAATAATGCATTTTTTTTTAATATAAGAGATTTAAATAGAATATACAAACAAACAAAAACTGAGAAAAATATATACAAAATAATAATAATAAATAGTAATAATAATAATTATAATAATAATTATTATTATTATTATAAATAAAATGTCAAATTGTCTTGAAAACTTTAAAATTAATTGTATATAAATAGAAAATAACATTGAATTATAAATTATTAAAAATAAAACAACTTGAATAAAAAAAATAGATTTTTTCAGTAAAAAGTTCATATAAATACTAAAACTGATATAAATTCATATACTAAATACTAAAACTCATAAGCATATATATTTGTATGAATAATGCATTTTTTTTAACATAAGAGATTTAAATAGAATATAGAAACAAACAAAAATTGAGAAAAATATATACAAAATAATAATAATAAATAGTAATAATAATAATAATTATTATTATTATTATAAATAAAATGTCAAATTGTCTTGAAAACTTTAAAATTAATTGTATATGAATAAAAAATAACATTGAATTATAAATTATTAATTACAATTTAAATTTTAAATATATAATAGACTAAAAATAGAACAACTTGAATAAAAAAATAGATTTTTTTCAGTAAAAAGTTCATATAAATACTAAAACTGATATAAATTCATATACTAAATACTAAAACTCATAACCATATACAATCAGCATGGGAGCAATTATAAAACACATTTATAAATTGGAATGCCTTCATTGATGAAATATCATACACACCCAAATAGTTTTATATGCATAACTATTGTAACTTGGAATGCCTTCATCAATATAGTTTTCTATGCAGAACACTAAATAATATACAATCAGGAGCAATTATAAAACACATTTATAAATTAAAATTTATAAATTATAGAATATGTTTAATAAATTTATAAATTTCACATTTTTATTATATTTGAATGATAAGACAAAATATGCACTATTTTTTATGAGTTAAGAATGAATCAAAAAATATTTTGAATAGCACCTTTAATTTATATAATTAAAAATACAAACACAATTTTTTAATGTAACTATTTTCAGACTATAAAAAAATTACTAATAACTTCAACAAAAAAAAATATTAAATGTGCAATTTATTAATTACTCAGTGATTTTCTATTCTAGCATAATAACAAAGTGGCAAAACAATCAAAATTGGCACAAAGTACAATTAGAGGCCCTCGTAAAAATAAAAGTTTACAATATATATCATACATATTAGGTTTTCAATAGCAATAATTATTAATTATTATCATAGCTATAACTACCATTTATAATATAGTAAACACATGTTCCAATAAATAAATTCTATAATTTATTGGCTTTTATATTTCTTGTTTAATGTGTAATACTGTAAAACTTTTTTATAATCTGTCAAACATCAAACCAAAAGGTGACAGATTTGGATACTCCTTTTTGCTCAAAGATCAATACAGCAGGTCATCTCAGCATTTATTGTAGTTCTTTAGCCTGCTACAGTTTATTTAATCAATCATAGCTTGTAGAGAGTAGATTAAGTAGATAGCATCCAGTGTTGTAAAGGAAGTTTGCAAAAAAAGGCATCCACGTGGCGTAGTTCTACATGAAAGAAGAATACAAGTGGCAAGGCATAAGGCAGTATCAAATGGGAGCTGAAAACAGAAGGGCATTTTGGTCTATCCAGAACAATTGGAATTCCTATATTATAGATTTGTCTTCATGTTGCGAACACAATGGAATTCCGGTAAGAATTTTGGCCAATTCCAGCTGTTGAAGTTGAATTGTAGTAATGAGGTTTCCAACTGAAAAAACTAAATCTCATTCCCAACTTTGACCATTTCAATTTCTCGCGCCACTACCTTTAAAGGATGATATTTCACGTTTAAAAATAACTTCGGATAGAGATTCAATAGCTTCTTATTTCCCAACCACCTATTCTTCAAAAACAAACTCAAAGTCTCACCATTTCCAACTTTCTCTCTAAAACAGTCAGCTATGCTAGAGTTATTATTTGAAAGTTCAATACCAAGCAAGTTAAGGTCTCCCCGCCAAATTGAGTGTTTCTTCCCAACGCCAAAAAAAATACCCGCACTAATTTGAGCCTGAATGTCCTTGTACTTATAGATTAATAATACATGTCATAAAGCATTCGTCTCGTTTAAGATTCTCCAAAACCACTGCCCGTTGAGCTGGAGGCTCTGTCCACAAAGATTGTCCATGTGTGTGCCCCGCTCGTTGGGATCGGTTGGTGGGTCATTTTCGCGATGAAGTTGGCTAGGACTTGTGCCTTAAGGGCCTTCCTGCTCTCGTATTGGATGTCGAACTCCGACGGTTCTAGGGACCAATTGAGAAACATGTCCGCCATGTTTGGGCGCCCGAGCAACTGCTTTATAGGTTGATATGTTCGCACCTCGATCATATGGGCGAGGAAGTAGTGTCGCAACCTCATCACCGCGTTTATTAGGGGAAACACGACCTTCTCAGTCTTTTGGTATCTGAGCTCGGGACCCTGTAGGGCTTTGCTCGTGAAGTAAATGTGTTTCTGCCCGTCGATCGTTTCGCGGATGAGGTCTGCGGTGACTGCCTCAGTGGCCACAAACAGATAGAGGTAGAATGTCTCTTTTTCCTGAGGTCAAGAAAGGACCGGCGGTTCGGAGAGGTCCCTTTTGAGGTGGAGCAGAGTCTGCTCGCACTCCTCGGTCCATTCGAAGGTGGCTTTATTTCATAGTAGCTTGAAGAATGGAAGTGCGTGTTGCGCTGATTTGACGGCGAAGCAAGATAGCGAGGTGAGCATCCCACTGAGGGATTGGATGGACTTCTCTTTTTCATCCCGCCACCAGAGATTACCAGGGATGTCGAAAAGCTTTCTCAGGGTCTGTGAGCCACCTGGTAGGTTTTCGTGAGCTCCCCAGGGATGTGGAAGTCCTATGGTCAGGATACGCAAAGGGCTACTGGAAAGGGGAGGTCTTCGGGCGGAGTGTCTTTGAGGCCTCTCTTTGAGTTGTGGTCCTCGTGTCAGGGAGGCTCACTTCTCTTAGTGTATTATTTGAGGTGGCATTCCTTTATGAGTATTTTTATTGCGTCCTTCAAGTGGACGTAGTCCAATGTGACATGCCCGTGACTTTTGTGAAACCGACAATATTTGGACTTGTTAGTGTTGGGCTTGGGTGTTATTGGTTTGGGGAAGTGTACCCTGCCCTGTTTGAACTCTGAGTTGATGCACTCGACGAGAATGCACTTGCGGGAAGCGGGGAGCAAGGTGTATTCAAAGAAGCGCCCAACTGGCCCTCTGCCTTCGCGGGGTTTGGGAGGTTTATCCTTCTTTCGCCCCGGTGCGGTGAGGAGCAGTATAGTCATCATACTTGGCAGTTTTGGTTTCGTCCTGGTTGTGGTTGTTCTTGACGTTGTGGGCGACTTGTTTATCCTCGTATCTGATGTACGCATATGTCTTGTGTAGAAGGTCAAGAGGTTTTGGGGTTTCTCCATGCCCGTAGAGAGCCGGGTCTCCATGATGGCCCAAGATAGTGGGCATCGGGGGACTTCTTCGTCGCTTCTCAGAGGTGATGGAGGGTCATTCCTAGGACTTCCGTTGTGACGGGGGGACCCTCTAGGTCTTCCAGCAGGTTGGTTGGGACGCTCCCCGACCTTGTTCTTCTTGGGGTCTAGGGAGCATCTACCTCGGCGTAGAGGGAAGAGACATCGCTTCTTGGTGGCTTTAGGTTGAGTCCTTTCAGGCTGAGGTTCGCGTTTGTGACCGCGGGGAGAGGGGCTGCGTGAACGTAGGGGTCTCCGTTGAGGAGAGTCGGCGTGACGGTCGGTTTCTAGCAGGGTGATTCTCTCGTGTTGTTAGAACAACACAAGGTTTGTTCGGTTGAGGGCGTGGAACATGGCTATCATCGTCGGGTCCCCCTCGACTGGTCTTGGAATGAGCTCGAAAGTGGCCGATGTATATTGCTAAATAGATTCATTGGCAACTGATTCAGGCGACGGAGTGACTGTCTTCTCGTCCCTATTATGGACCTCGTAGACGTCCCTGAAGTCTAGAACAAATATCATAATTTAGTTAATGAAATTTAATATAAAAATGGTATAAAATATAAAGATTTGTAAAAATATTTTATAATTTAATATTTAAAAATTGTTAATTATATTTTTTATTGATTAATAACTTAAAGGAAGTGGTTAATAAATTATAAAGAAAATAAGTGGTTAACAACCTATATTTTATATGGTTAAAACAATGATGAAATTGATTCAATCTTATATTTATATTACAAAGTAATTTCAATTTATTTTATAAATAATATTTTTTATTTAAAAAAATGCGGTAAACAGTGTTTGATGTACTATTAGTGCTTTTTTAGTGTCAATATAATTGATTATAATATTTAAATCTATATTTTTTGTCTTTAAAAAAATTTATGTACTAGTATCATTTTAGACATGTCTTACATTTAATTGGTTTGCTTTTATATATATAGAATCCTAATACAAATAATTAGAAATAAATGAAGTGAATTTTGGCAAGTAAGAAAGTATTTAATTTAAGAAATGGGAAGAAATCTAGAGGTATAAACTGAGTGGACCAAGTCGCACCTGAAGGTTTAGCACTAGAGAAAGAGTTCCCTACATGAAGGGGGTGAGGGTGAAATGTCACATGTAATAAGGTTATGATCATTATCATCACTGGACATCCATCAAAATCATCACAGCAAATGGTCATGATTGGAATTTGAAACATACAGATAACCTTTTCATTTCATTTGTGTTGTCCCTGGGTGGGTCCCATTATCCTATACCCATCCATACCATCATCACGTGGGTCTTTCCCTAGCCAACAACGTCCTTTTCTCAACCTTTTCCTTTTTTTTAATCTTTTTCCTTTATTATAAGTTATAACCGTGGGAAAGAAAAAACAAATGAAAAGAATACAAACTTCGTTTGTTTCTACCTCGTGTCCCCTCAACACTCGCGCCTGGGGCAAAAGAGGTTATGCTTTACTAAATTTATTTAACTCATTCTGATTAAAACTAGGATGTTTTAATTTGAGCTGTCAAATGGACCGGTACGGTCCTGTCCACGTCAGTCCGATGAATTAACAATTATAAATGTATTGGAGTAGTTCAGTCCAATTATTTCTTAGACTATTAAAAGGAAAATTGAATTTTGTATCATTACATTTGTCCCTCTACTTCTACATAATTTCTAATATTTCAATTTTGTTATTTAATATTTATTTAATTATTTTTAATTTTTCCCGTGAAATCAGATTAAATTTTTTTTTTTACATTGGGCGAGAAGAACCGGAAATACCATGGGTAGGTTTTTCGGTGTAGAAATTTTCAAACCGGCCAAGAGAGGTTATCCGGTTCACAAAAATCCTTCACCGGAAGTAACACGCTCGTGTTATCCGGTTTAGAATTTTCTTCACCGGAAGTAGCTATCTTGGGTTTCTGATTTGTATTTTTTTTTATTTTTAATTTTAATTTTGGTGAGGTACCAGAATCACGTTGCTCGACATCTGAGGGAGGGTGAGGTAAGACAACCTATAACCTTTCAATGGTGAATAAATGTAATTTTAATTTTTAACATCACAAACCACCGTTGTACAAAGTGATATCATCAAAGGCTTTGTGCTGCCGATGATCCTCAAACGGGCGCCGGATGATATCATCAGGTGTCAATCCATCTAACTGAGCTCTGATCTCGTCAACCTTCGTCGTAAATTGCTTCTAACACCACTTCATCGCCCTCAGAAGAAATGGACTACCGACACCAGCAATCTTCGAGAATCCTCTCTTCCCAATAGTTGGGAAATACTCGTGAATCCAACATTGTCATAAAAAAATGAAAATTATCAGTTAAAAGTATTATAAATTACATCATACAATTAATAAAGTAATTTAAAATAAAATATTTGTACATGTAGAAGAGGCATATCCACCGAGCTGCTTGCAAGAATAAAATGAAGCATCTCCGAGGTATCTATAAAGTGTGACAAGTGCAACATCACCCCACAAATGTCGAGTAACGTGATTCTGGTACTGTCAACCGAATTATATGCAACAAATTGATGGATGTCGAAGGAATTCGAGTTGGTACTATAGATAGTAGGGTATTTTCGAAGGCTTTATTTTCAACTAGAAATGGCATGTTATAAGACATTCAAAGAGGGATTCGAAAAAGGCAGTCGAAGAACACATTCAAAGAGTCAAATATTGATTCATCATATCAATCAAGCAAACAAGTCCTACACGAAAGTTATTGGAAGTTATTAAAAGAAGTTATCCAAAGGGACATGTGTCAATCTTAGATTAAGGAAGTTATTTAATAAGACACTTGTTAAAATCTTATATGCAGGGAGTTATTTTCTTTTCTCTATAAATAGTTGTAATTACTATGAATTAGAGGTTAAATCCTATTTTTTGAAATTCTTGTAACACCCACATCGCAAGGGCGAACAGGTTCAGGGACGACCAAAGATGGATTCCATCCACCCTTTACATTCTCTTCAATTTAAAATTGTTCTGTTTGTGCTTTATTTTCCTTCTCATTTTGCAATTATACATTTCTTTTCATTTCCTTTATTTTTATTTCTTTTAAATGCTCATTTGAGTGTTATTTCTTTTAAGTTGCCATGAGACAACTTGTTTTATAAAGTTGTTGGAAACAATTCTAACTCTAATAAGAACAATGATTTTGTTCTTAAATAATGCATAAATTGATATCATAAATCGCGAGACTTGAACGAACATTGTAAAATGACTTTTATCCGGTCCTAAAGTGTTAATGGATAATGGTTGTTTACATTACCAAAAATTGGTGTAAACAGGTACGTCGCCAAAATTAAAATAAAAAAATAAAAAAATACAAACCGGAAAACCCAAGATAGTTACTTCCGGTGAAGAAAATCCTAAACCGGATAACACAATCGTGTTACTTCCGGTGAAGGATTTTTGTGAACCGAATAACCTCTATTGGCTACTTCCGGTTTGAAAATTTCTACACCGGAAAACCTACCCATGGTACTTCCAGTTCTTCTCGTCTAACGTAAAAAACAATTAATATGACTTTGCGGAAAAAAATTAAAAATAATTAAATAAATATTGAAAGGACAAAATTGGAATATTGGAAATTATGTAGGAGTAGGGGGAAAGGTGTAAGGGTACAAGGTTTGGTTTTCCTATCAAAATTAAGTTTGGTTCAGTTTCTTATGGACCGTGCAACCCGATAGGTCAGATCCATCTATATATTTCAATATTATAATTTTAATTATTAAATTAAGAGACAATAAAATACAATCATACATAACAAAATAATTACTTATCAGCAATTCAAAATAGATATAAAAATAATCTATAAAGTAGACGATTTTTTGGCTAAGTCTCATGAACACTTGGTAAAATAGACGATTTTTTTTTGCTATAAAGTAGACGATTCTTAAAATAAAAGTTCAAAAAGTTTAACTTTGATGTTGGGTCAAGAACACTTCTGATCTTACCTGATCAGAAGGACCTTTCAGTGACTTGATGTAACGGCCAAAGAATGAGAGGAGAAAGGGGGTGTACCTGCAAGGCACTCCAATGCTTAAGTGAGAAGAGGTACAATGAAAAATAGGTTAATTAGAGTGAATCAGAATACCTGACCCTTTAGTGAAAAAGGGTATTTATAGTGTGCCCCCAGTGCTGGGCCAAGGTCCCTCTTTGGGCTAAAACAACTAGGCCCAAGGAAGAACTGCCAAGGAACGCGTGAGAAGCGTGAAGACCTAGCTAAGAGGCCTGGTCCTTGGTCCAACTTCCCCTATCTTTCAAGAGATAATAAGGGACAGTTAGGTGATGTGGTAAGTGACCTGGCAGACTTGTTCTTTGCCCATCCTGAGTGCATGCCTGTCGTATAAGAAACTTGTCTGACCGTGAGGTGCCCCTGCCCGTCTGCTAGGCGTCTCTGCTCGAGAATATGGGCCTCTGCTCGACCTGTTGGGCCGTAGCCTAATACATTCTTGAGGCCCAATCCGGAACAGGAGCCCCCCAAGTCGAGTCTCCAAGTCGGAGTGATGAATTGTAATGTAGTCGGGCGCAAGCACAATGGATAAAGCAGCAGGCGTATAGCCGAGTCGATCATGATGTTTACAGAGTTGACCGTAGTATTCTTTTCCGTCGGGCATATGACGTTCAACAGAGTCGAGGACGTTTCATGGGGTCGAGGACGTTTCGTAAAGTCGAGTTTGAAAGTCCTCGTCGGACACGTGACGTTTGAGAGAGTCGAGGATGTCTTACGGGGTCGAGGACGTTTCATAGAGTCGGGGAGGCGTATGGTTGCTCGGCGTCGTTCAAGTTTCCTTATGGATTGACGTGTTTCAGCATTAATGGTGCGTCGCTTCGTTTATTGTGCAAACGGCGACGTAGGCAGTAGGTAATGATCACTTGATGCATCAATCCACACGCTTATGGCTATAAAAAGGGGGTGAACTATTTCATTTGAACTTTTTTCGCTCAGACGTTCACCGGAAGCTCTGAAGAAAATTTCCCTCTCCGCCCGTCTCCGCCACCTGAAACGCCGTTGTTGCTAGATCGTCGCCGTTCTATTTCCTTGTTTTCACTATGTCAGGTACTGATCTTATCTCTAATCCTCTGTTTTTGTTTTCTGCGTTTGGTAGCTAGGGATTGCATGATTTATTTGTGTAGAGTAGGTAGAATTAGCCTAGAAACAGCTTATTAGATTATAAGTGTGAAAAATTTCGTTAGGGTTAGGATATCCCGGGCAGAAATTTCATATGTATATTGATCGAAAAATTAGCAAGTGTACTATTTTTACCGATGTATTAATAAAAGGGAGTTATCCCGAATATCGATCTCGAGGACTGCGTACCGAAATAAGTTTTTCTGAATAGATTTCAATTGAACAAAAGTTTTGGTTGATAGTTTGTTTTTAGATAAAATAGAATTAAAATTACTAAAATATAAACAACAAAATAGAGGTTGCACGAATATGAGAATAATGCCAGGGACGGTGTATAATTTGCAATGCAATGACTTAATAATTTCTCGACTCTAAAGAGACATGCTTCAAACTTTATCTTTCCTATGTTCAAGATTGTTTTTCCAAAATTCCTTTAAAGAAAAACCTTTGGTATTCTTCCTCGACCTTAATTCCTCAATGGCCAAGGAAGAATATCAAGCAATAATTCTGACATAAAAATGGTTTTCACAGGGTATTCCAATTCCTCGGTAATATCTACCGTGATAAAAATTACGCAACAAAGTTAGGATGGTTGGTCAGAGACCAAATTCTAACTACGATCAATTATCAAATTTTCCAAAAAGATAAAGCATTATGAACGTTGCATAAAATAAAGAAACTGGTTTAAACGCATAATCTCATAGATTAAGAATTCAAAAAGTCATTACAATAAGCAAATCAGGGACACCCCCTGGCATTGAGGGGTTTAGCCACTCATGTTCATAACAAAAATAAAAACTGAATAATAATATAGAGACATTACAATCAACGTTGGATCGGTTGGATCGTCAATTGCTTCCGCTCTTGATCAATCCTTCTTCTCCTTCTATCGTCAAATCCAAAATCCCCAAATCAAAAAGTAAAAAAATTATCTAAGTCTTAATCATCTAATATATCAGTCTTCAAAATACTCCGTGAAATGTCCAGAATGCCCTCCGAAAATATCTCAGCATCATACAAATAGCAGGATTTTTTTGTTTCTGGTTGCCACGACACGAGTCGTGTTGTGCAACACGGGCACCCGTGTTGTGCCACTGATTCTCCTCAAATTTCCATCTTCTTCAAAGGCCATGACACGGGCCGTGTTGTACAACACGGGCACCCGTGTCATGCTTCTGGTTTTATCCTTTTCAATCCAAGAACTTCTCTTCAAAAGGCCTTCACAACACGGGCCGTGTTGTATGGTGTTGCACCCCAAAATTTGCCCTCACAATACAAGACTTTGTGTGCTAAGAAGGTTCACAAGATTCACAATGCTTTCAAGACCTTTCATGAGGTTCATGAAGTCTACAAGTCACTTTATGAGGTTCACAAGGTTCACAAGATTCACAATGCTTTCAATACCTTTCATGAGGTTCATGAAGTCTACAAGTCACTTTATGAGGTTCACAAGGTTCACAAGATTCACAATGCTTACAAAACCTTGCATTGAGGTCCATGAAGTCTACAAGTCACTTTATGAGGTTCACAAGGTTCACAAGACCTCCCATGAGGTTCACAAGGTTCACAAGACATTTTATGATGGTTCACAAGGTTCACAAAGTTCACAATTGGTCAGAAGAGTTGACAATTCCCTCAGACAATGCACCTCCTAAGCAGTGCATCCAAAACTAGGGTTTTGACTTTAATCAGGCTAAGTGGATTTCCAATACTTCAAGTGAGATTCATAACATCTTATATGTGTTTAAGAACCCCCATGACAAGTTTCAAGACTTTTCTCAAAAGTTTGCTCAGTCAAATGATCAGATAAGTCAAAATCAGTCAAAGCAGTTAAAAAGTCAAACTGAGGTCAACTGTGGTCAAACCAAAGTCAAACTTCATTATTTTTGGCCAACATCAAGTATATGAAGTAAAATTCATCATTTGATCAAGGGTTGATCATGATTCATCAAGGATATTTCAGATCATCAAGAATCAGGAGTTTCTAAATTAGGGTTTTCTCAGTAAAAGTCAACTGAACTTTGACCAGCCATAACTTTCACATACTTCATCACCAAGTCTCCACTCAAAACTCATTTTGATGGAAATTGAATTCTCTACAACTTTGTGTATCACAAGCCAAGCCCAAAAATGCTTCATTTGGAAGGTATGAGCTAAGACATTATAGGTCCTTTTGAAAGTCAACAAAAAGTCAACAACTTCAAAAGGGCATAACTTGAGATTGGTAAATGATATGGACATGAAACCAGTGGGGTTGGTTAGAGGACTCTTCAAGCTTTCCAAAATGTCCAAGAACACCCTCATAGCATTAAAATTGAAGGGTGTGTGCCCTTGCAAAGTTGGGAAATTTTGGGTTGGTTTATGATGAAAATGGAGGTCTAAAACCAATTTCTTCCAAATGGGCTTGCCAAATGATGACCCAATCCATACAATAACCTCATGCACGACCCAATGACAAGAAATTATGATTTTTATATTTTTATTTGATATTTATTTGAATTTTATTTATTTTAAATCAAATTAAATCAAAATAAAATCTAAAAATCAAAGTTTGGACATGATTCTTCTTCTAGAAATTAATCAATGCTGTTTAACATGATTGGATCTTGTACAAATTCGTGCTAGACCAGATTGGAATACAAATATTTGATTTTTTCACATTTTTGGATCATGACATTCCTTCACCATCAAGTCATCTAAAAAGCCCATAAATCCATCATCTTTTGACCTAAATTACATCTCTTATAAGTATACAATAGAAACCAATTCACAAGGGACGGATTTAGAGCCTCCAAGTGCACAATCAAATTTCAAAAAAACTCACAAAAAACCTTGATTCGGATTCTTTGATAGAAGGCTTGCCAAAGCATTTTAAAGGTTGAAATAGGTTCCCTGGATATCATGGAACGTAACCAGATCATTACATTGCCCCATAGCATCACACATTGATAAACCCGAATCATTTTTTTCATGTTTTTTTCGATTTTTCGTTCATAATAATTTACATGTTATTAATGGATTTTGCTTATTATTTTGTGTTTAAGGAAGGTTTGTGATGAATTCTTGGCAGGTTAATTGAAGAAACCATGGCCGAATCGTATAGTGCCATTCTAGGGTTCATGACCTCCATATTAGGGTTTTACTTTTCAGTGAATATAAATGAATTACAAAACCGTAGATCAATTGCAAATGATGTCTGGATTGTGTTTATGTATTCAATTTAACAAAATTTTACGTAAATGATGATGTTTGAATTTCGTAGGGTTCCCTGCCATTTGAAATTTCGTAGGAAAATTGGTTGCAAATTTCGCAGGAAAATTCGCAAGTCTGGAGGTTGAAGATGAAGTGATCTGGCGCGAAATCAGAATTCAAAATTTGACTTATTTTATAATATATGTTTGTTAGTTCATTCACAGATCAAGCGCTTGGCTCAGTTGGTGAGGTGTTGATGGATATAGTCATTAGGGCGTGGGTTCGAGTCCAGCCCTCAACATTTTTTTCTTTTTCTCAATTATTTCACATGCTTTACAATATGATGGATGTTTGTTGGTTCCATATCACCAGCTGCGTGCGCAGCCCAGTGGCAATGTCTTCTTCCAGGTATTGGGAGGTCCTGGGATCAAAACCAGGCCTCCCCACCTTTCTTTTTACTAGTTGTTTCTCTTTTATTTTATTTTATATTAATTAATTTGTTTTATAATTATTGATTTTTAATTAATACAAATTAACCCTTATGTTTTTATTAATCTCATAATCACTATAATCAACTTAACAAATAATTTTGTTTGTAAATATTATTTCTTATGATTTGTAAATAATTATTTTAAGTCTTATCTAATTTCCTTTTTTTTTTTTAATTTAAAAGATTAACCCTAATTTCTTTCTTAATTAAGATACAAAACCCTAATTTATTTTCTTAAAAAAAATCTCTAACCTTAATAATTTTCACAAAAACCCTAAATTTCTTTTATTTTAAAACTTAATCACATTTTATAATTTGTTTAAATCTTATTTAATATAATTAAATTTTGTAAATACAATTGTAATTAATCTTATTTTATATAAATATCCTATCATTGTTTATAATTAAATATATACATGTAAATATTTTCTATTATATGTTTAAAAATTGCTAATTAATTTTTTAATTATAATTGACTTTTCATAATATATTCATAATTTATTTAATTTGTTTATAATTCTAAATTTCATAATAATTGATATAATTGTTTATAATTTTTCTACTAACCATTAAAATTTTGTTTATTATAATATATTTGTTTATTTTATTATTATTGTTATTACATGATTATCACTAATCCCATTTATTTATTTATTATTATTATTATTACTAACCCAATTAAATTGCTTATTTATTTTACTTATTATATTTTGCTTATTTATTTATTTATTTTGCTATCTATTTTAATTGTTTATTATCATTGTTGTAATTGCTCCTTGGTGTAATTTTTTGTAATATTTAATTTATTTAATTTTATGCCATGGTTAGTAAAAATAGGGAGTGAAAACATGTATGTATATTTAAAATTGAATTTAGGTCATGTAAATTATCAGATAAATATAAATTAAACACTCACACACGTAAGTCGATCTTTGATCGCCATCTCACTTTCTAAGGTTGCCTCTCAATATTGCCTAACCACAAGGTCAAGTGGGGTGTATAAAGCAAAGTCCCTTAAAAGAAAAGTCATCTAGTCCCTTCATAATCAAAGATCAAGTCCCTTAATGGTTGCCTTTCAATATGATCTTGTCCCTTTCGAATAATGATGACAGTCCCTCCAAATGCTTAATACACCCTACAGTTGCCTTCATTAAAACAGATGACCCTCACTTGTCCCTCACATCCAAGGTAATGACTACCTATTCCTTAATAATAGGGATAGTCTTACCATGCAAAGGATAAAGAACAGAAAGACTTAAACTTTAGGGTAGGTTCCTCATAGTTACTTGCTCACTACTTCAAAACAATTTCAAACATTTCACAATTTCAAACAATTTTCAAACACAAGTTTTTTACGCATCCGTACATGGATCATTATCAAACTCTTATGAAAATTTCTATTCACACACTTCACATTTTCAAAAAACAATTCAAAGTGAGCTAAGTAACTAAGAGCCCATGGATAACCATGGATGTAAAGGGTGCTAACACCTTCCCTTTACATAACCTACCCCCCGGACCCAAAAATCTTTTAAAAGGTCTTTCCTGTTCTTTTATGCCTTTCCTTTGGATAAAATAAAAGTCGGTGGTGACTCTTGCTATCCGCAACATAACTAAAGTCAGTTCTCCCACCGTGTTACAGAACTGGCGACTCTGCTGGGGAATTAATATTAAAGAGGGGTACCCTTAGGAATTAAATCACTTTAATATTGTTTGCTTTGTTTGCTTTATACTTATCTGTTGGGGTGCTCTTATGTGTGAAAGATCTTAACCCGGATCTAGTGTACCTTAGGTAAATGGCAATAGACCAAGGAAACTGTACGACATATATCGATATGGTTGATCTGGTGGCCATAGTTAGTGCGACTTCTTGGTTGGTGCTTATGTTCCTTAAGTCAAGTTGAGGATAATATGAGGCTGCCATATGTTGTCAATGCACTAACTAACTTTTAGAACCCTAGTTATCCCATCTTGGCCTTTAGAAGGTAGTGAGGTAACCGGCTTTGGTGAAGACTGAAGTTGGTTGATACTCGATACTACGCTCATTGAGATTCTAAACTTGGAGGGTTTTGGTTGGCAAGTAAGTTGCCTTCTGAACAACCACCCTTGTGAAGGATCAATGATATTGAGATCCCTTAGAACCTGGTTACTTTTGTAGGACAGGATGAACCAACTAACTTCAGGGGAGGGTACTTACCTTTGAACCTCATGCAAGCCTTTAAACCTAGGGTTATTGTGTGACTTGTTTGTGTGTGCCACATTTTTGTGATTGAACATAACATCATGACATCATCATGCATCATAAGCATAGCATTTTCACTAACCATTTCAAGGACCAAAGGATTTATCTTTGTTCTTTGTTGCAGGTCATGGCTTCTGCTCGTAGGAATACTATCAGGATCAACTTTGTAGGAATACCTCCTAAGCTTAAGGAATTGGTCTCTCAAGTTTCTGAAAACTCCCAGTTCATCAAAAGGCATGGTCACCTATTAGATCTAGCCACTTCAGGGTTCAATAAAGACATGATGAATGTTTTGTTTCAGTTCTTTGATCCTAAACATCACTGCTTCACATTCCCCGACTACTAGCTGGTTCCAACCCTGGAAGAGTTCTCTAAACTTCTGGGCATACCTGTTCTTGATCAAAGACCCTTCACAGGCTTGGAGAAGGAGCTTAAACTAGAGGTTATTGCTGCAGCTCTACATTTGAAGAAGTCTGACATTGTTCTAGAAACGAGAAGCGGAGTCAAGGGTATTCTTGCTAAGGTGTTAATGGATAAAGCTCAAGTGTTCTTGAAGGCCATGAGCTATGATGCTTTTGAGGAGATCTTAGCCTTGCTGATATATGGCTTAGTATTATTCCCCAATCCAGATCAGTTCATAGACGTTCATGCCATCAACATATTCTTGAGTCACAATCCAGTGCCTACATTGCTTGGAGACATTCTACATTCTCTTCATACCCGTACTACAAGGGCAAGAGGAACTTTGATGTGCTGCATACCTTTGCTTTCTAGGTGGTTTATTTCTCACCTTCCTCGCTCAGTAATGAAGAATGAGCAAGGGTTTAGATGGTCCAAGAGGATCATGTCACTTTCTCACTCAGATATCCATTGGTGCTCCAGATCTATGGAGAATGTCACCATCATCGACCGTTGCGGGGAGTTTCCTAATGTGCCACTTCTAGGCATAAGAGGAGGCATCACCTATAACCCCTCTCTAGCTTTACGACAGTTTGGTTACGCTCGGAGTGATGGCCCACATGACATGTTAATCCAGGGCATTGTGTTTGACTACGACAACGATCTTCAAGGTTACCGTCAGAGATTCATACGAGCATGGGGAAAAGTAAACAGGGTTGACAGCAAGACACTGGAGCCTAAGTACGCTATTCCTATGGAAGCTTATCTCAGATGGGTGCGATCTCGTGCTCAGACTCTCATGATGCCATATCCTGCTATCCTGCCAATTACCATGGAACCTGTTGCTGAAGGAGACACTGCTTATACCATCCTTCACCCAGACATGCCTACTGACATGGAAGACTTGCAGAGATCATGGATCCAACTGAAGGAGCAAAGGGATACTTTCGAGGCTCATTACAAAGCAAGCCAAGGAAGAGTCCTAGAACTAACAAAGCAACTTCACGAGGAACGGAATCTCAACTCATACCTCAACACAAAGAGGAAACGTCCATGGGAGACTTAAAACCCCATCTTTTGTACTTATTTCATTTCATTTTTTGTAAGCCTAAGAGGCGAAACAAATTTATTACTAATAAAAGTTACTTCCTTGTTTGTTTAAGCAAATTTAAATCCTGCGGTCCTTGAAAACATTGCATATGCATTCACATATCATTTCATTACATCACAGGTTTATAATTGTGCACATGTTTCTCATCTTCTCGCTGTTTATTTCAGCAATGGCTCTTGAACAAACAGTTAAGGATCTCCAGGCACAAAATGCACAGTTCCAAGAGCTGATCCTGAACCTGACCAAGGGGCAGGATGAATTGAAGACACTGCTGGCTAAGAAGAAGAGTCCTGAGGACAACAAGGATGGTCAGTTGGAACAATTGCAAGCTGAGATAACAGAAATGAGGATCCAAATGAATGGCCAGGTGGCCCTTATCCAAAGTTTAGCTCAGGGGCAAGAAGAGCTGAGAACCTTTGTCCACAAACTTCAAAGTGATAGAGTCAGGGATCTAATTGTCAGTCAACCTCCGTCAAAACAAGCTGATTTGGTTGAAAGGAAGATGAGGATAAAAGAAGGTAAGAAACAGGTTGCCATTGATTGTTCTTCAGTTGAAGAGGGAAGACCTGATAAGGTTAATCCACATCAACCCAAGAAATATAGAAGGCAGTTTATCAAGTTCAGCACTCCAATGTCACAAGTTCTACAATGCTTGTTGGAGATGAAACTAATTTCTTTGAAAAATTCTCCTCAAAATCCTAAAACTTCCTCTCCTCGCTATAATCCCAAGGCAAGGTGTGGGTATCACTCCAACTGTCCTGGACATGATACTAATAGTTGTTGGACATTGAAGAAAAAGATCCAAGACCTGATTGTCGAAGGAATCCTAGAGGTTACTCCAGAAAGTCAAGTTGAATTCTACTATCACCCATCAAACACCGAAGCTGCAAAACAAGTTGCCTAAGGTAGCAAGAAAGGAAGCCTACCTGTTCCTGTTGAGATATGGGGCACCTTGGGACATCCAAGTGGCAAATTTGATTTCATGGTGAAGTATACTGCTCCTCAAAGTTCACAGATTGCAATTGAGGACATTCAGCCAACTGGATGGGACAACATTTGAATTTTCATTTGTAATTTCTTTTATTTGTTTGAACACTTACTATTATGTTAAACTTTTGTTTTCATTAATGCATTGCATATGTTTGTCTTGAATTAATCCATTCGTTCCTCTATAAATTGAAGTATGTTTCATATTTCTATCTTGTGATATTTAACTCCTGATAAAGCTATAAGCCTGTAGAGGGAGGATGACGAAAACAATACCATAATCTTATGTAGTATGCTTTTGAACAGACTATGCTGACGATGTACAGACATTGTTTCAATTCCTAAACAGTGGAGATATAAGGAAGTTAATCCCTAGTCAACCCTTTTGAGCCTATGAAGTAGGAGTTTTTATTCTCGCACAAATTAAAACCCTTATTCATAACCCAGGGCAGGGTAGTTACTCGGTTAACTCAAATATGCCAATTATCTGTGTTGTACACAACTAATGATGGTTCTCTGTAATCATTAAACCTGACAGTCAATATCCAACAGAAGAAAAACCCACTAAGTCAAAACCTATGAAGGAGACTTAGTAAAAAAATTAAGACATCCCGCTGACTGTAACTTTGAAATAAACAGTTCAGGCAAAAAGAAGGGATAACAAAGTCAAAAGAAAAAAGAGGTCACTATGAATCCTCAACAAAGAAAGATGACTGAATGTTCAAATAAATTTTGGGTTTCTGAACCATCACAAATGTCAGTGTTACAATTCCAAACTCCTTTGAGCCTCAATGCATAAGTTAACTGAGTATAGGACTAAAGAACATCATGAAGATTGGGTTGGGTACAAATAAAATTTGAGCCTTTATCCTTTGTTTCTTAAACCATGAACCAGGCCACGTTATAACCCTTTAAAAGTCCTAACTGAAGCATGGTTAGTTTGAAAGCGTACTGTTACAAAAAGGTATCCTGACTCCTTTAGGGCTTATTATAAAACTTGAGTTAATATCACAGTTTTCACAAAAAACTGTTTTTCTAAAATAACTTTTTTTTCGAAAACTTCAAGACAGACATAAGCATTGCATTTTTGAATATATTTGTTTGCATATACCTGAGTGTTGGATAAATGAAGAAACTTACAGGATGAATGTTCAATGAACCAAAGTCCTTCCGATGAACAAAGTTGCTTCCTGGATCAAAGTCCATGTATACAAAGGGGCATAATCATTATCTCCCAATCAAGGGGGCAGACCATGATACTGCCTAACTCATTTGGGGCAATCAGGACAAGATTCAACTATGTTTAAGCAGCCAGAGGCAGATCTCCTCATCTATCTAAAGTGCCAAGGGTAACATTACAGAAGTCATAATGCCAGGGGCATGGTCATTGTTTCCTAATCAAGGGGGCATACCAAGTTACTGTTCAAATCATTCGGGGCAATCAGTTCCAGATCCAACAGTGCTTAATAGCCAGGGGCAGCTCTTCTCATATATTTGAATTACCAAGGGTAACACTGCAAAGTTCATGATGTCAAGGGCATATTATTATAGGGCATTCTGCTTAGTTCTCCTGAGGTAACTACATTCAGATACTTCCCTTTTGGGACAATTCATCCTCAATCAAGGGGCAATGCTTTCTTTTCAAATCTAGTGGCCGGAGCGTATATGGTCCATTACAATTTGAAGATACATTCCTCTCATTGTATTACCTTGATTTGGAGTTCTCAGCAGAAGCCATTGTGGAAGTTAATTGTCTACGCCAGTAGTATCAGATGGTGTCAGTATCATGTCTTCAGATCCAGCTATAAGGATTTCTGGGAAAGTATTCAGGAAAAGTTAAAAATTTCAGAAGCTCCAAATCCAATTGGTTATACACTCTCGAAGTTGAAATGATTCTATTTTCAAGTTCAACTTTACTTTTCCCTCTGAATCCAGATTTACTTTTACCCTAAACGAAACGTCCATTAGTTGTGTTTGAATGTATGTATGCTTTTGAATATGATTGATGTTTACCAGAAATGCATGTATGCTTAATATGATTGATGTTTACCAGAAATGCATGTATGCTTAATATGATTGATGTTTACCAGAAATGCATGAAAATGTAGTAATAGTATTTACTAAGGACGAACGAGGGAAGGATTTCAACGAAGCTTCGCCGGTTCATCTCTACAAGACAACTACAAACTCTCAGTAGGACAAATCCATCCTCATGAGTATTTCAAGTTACATCTCCCCTGGAATTTATATCCATCTCTTTTATCCTCATACGGATATTCGGAAATTTATTTTCCAATAAGGGTACGACGAACGAAGACGGGATGTTATATCTATCCTACTATCAAACGAAGACGAAGGTTATGTATACCTTACTATCCCCAGCAAACGGGAGGTTATATATACCTTGCTATCCCCAGCAGACGGGAGGTTATGTATAATATATTATCAAACAAGACGGGAATGAGTTCCTCATATTCTGCAACAACGAATCGGGATTTATTTTCCCTGGCCAGCAGTTGTCATACGAAGATATCCAGACGCTTCCAGCAGCATCATATCATACATACACCATTTACATCATACCATAACATATACAACCATAGATACATAATACATTACTCAGGTGCATCATATTATACATACATACATAATGCATAAACTAATATTATCATACAGAATGCTACCTTGTTTTCAGGTTAATTCTCCAACAAACAGACTTATGATTATCAGGACTGCTTTATCCTCCTGAAAGTTATCATTGCTATGTCAGGACTGCTTTATCCTCCTGAAAGCTTATTATCTCATCAGGACTGCTTTATCCTCCTGAAAGCATACTATTACCTCAGGATTGCTTCATCCTCCTGATACCTCATCACTACCTCAGGACTGCTTCATCCTCCTGATAGCTATCATCATCACCTCAGGACTGCTTCATCCTCCTGATAGCTATTACCATTACCTCAGGATTGCTTCATCCTCCTGATAATTCATCACTACCTCAGGATTGCTCTATCCTCCTGAAAGATTATTATTACCTCAGGACTGCTTTATCTTCCTGACAGCTTATTGCACCTCAGGATTGCTTTATCCTCCTGAAAACATATTATTACCTCAGGGCTGCTTCATCCTCCTGATAGCTATCATCATTACCTCAGGATTGCTTTATCCTCCTGAAAACATATTATTACCTCAGGACTGCTTTATCTTCCTGACAGCTTATTGCACCTCAGGATTGCTTTATCCTCCTGAAAACATATTATTACCTCAGGGCTGCTTCATCCTCCTGATAGCTATCATCATTACCTCAGGATTGCTTTATCCTCCTGAAAGCATATCATCCATCAGGTTTGCTTTATCCTCCTGAATGCTTATTATTACCTCAGGATTGCTTTATCCTCCTGACAGCTTCTTGTCCCTCAGGATTGCTTCATCCTCCTGAAATCATATCATCCCTCAGGATTGCTTTATCCTCCTGAAATCATATCATTACACCAGGACTGCTTTATCCTCCTGAGATTTATCATCATTACCTCAGGAATGCTTTATCCTCCTGAAAGCATATTATCAATTTCTCAGGACTGCTTTATCCTCCTGAAAGTTTACCACTACCTCAGGACTGCTTTATCCTCCTGAAGGCTATCATTATATCTTCATATTTTGGACTGCTTTATCCTCCAAGAAATGTATCTAAAGAACTTTTCTCCAAGTGGCATCTTTAAGCCCACTCAAGCATATTCAACTAGCCATCTGTATCACTCTATGCACTGGTGAGTGCAAATTTTTGGGCTTTTGTGTTCAATCCCCTTCAAACTTCCAGGTCACGACTGGCAAATATATCAATCTAACCCCTCAGGTTTCAGAAAATTGAACAGGGGCAGCTGTTGCACCCCAAAATTTGCCCTCACAATACAAGACTTTGTGTGCTAAGAAGGTTCACAAGGTTCACAAGATTCACAATGCTTTCAAGACCTTTCATGAGGTTCATGAAGTCTACAAGTCACTTTATGAGGTTCACAAGGTTCACAAGATTCACAATGCTTTCAAGACCTTTCATGAGGTTCATGAAGTCTACAAGTCACTTTATGAGGTTCACAAGGTTCACAAGATTCACAATGCTTACAAAACCTTGCATTGAGGTCCATGAAGTTTACAAGTCACTTTATGAGGTTCACAAGGTTCACAAGACCTCCCATGAGGTTCACAAGGTTCACAAGACATTTTATGATGGTTCACAAGGTTCACAAAGTTCATAATTGGTCAGAAGAGTTGACAATTCCCTCAGACAATGCACCTCCTAAGCAGTGCATCCAAAACTAGGGTTTTGACTTTAATCAGGCTAAGTGGATTTCCAAGACTTCAAGTGAGCTTCATAACATCTTATATGTGTTTAAGAACCCCCATGACAAGTTTCAAGACTTTTCTCAAAAGTTTGCTCAGTCAAATGATCAGATAAGTCAAAATCAGTCAAAGCAGTTAAAAAGTCAAACTGAGGTCAACTGTGGTCAAACCAAAGTCAAACTTCATTATTTTTGGCCAACATCAAGTATATGAAGTAAAATTCATCATTTGATCAAGGGTTGATCATGATTCATCAAGGAGATTTCAGATCATCAAGAATCAGGAGTTTCTAAATTAGGGTTTTCTCAGTAAAAGTCAACTGAACTTTGACCAGCCATAACTTTCACATACTTCATCACCAAGTCTCCACTCAAAACTCATTTTGAAGGAAATTGAATTCTCTACAACTTTGTGTCTCACAAGCCAAGCCCAAAAATGCTTCATTTGGAAGGTATGAGCTAAGACATTATAGGTCCTTTTGAAAGTCAACAAAAAGTCAACAACTTCAAAAGGGCATAACTTGAGATTGTTAAATGATATGGACTTGAAACCAGTGGGGTTGGTTAAAGGACTCTTCAAGCTTTCCAAAATGTCCAAGAACACCCTCATAGCATTAAAATTGAAGGGTGTGTGCCCTTGCAAAGTTGGGAAATTTTGGGTTGGTTTATGATGAAAATGGAGGTCTAAAACCAATTTCTTCCAAATGGGCTTGCCAAATGATGACCCAATCCATACAATAACCTCATGCACGACCCAATGACAAGAAATTCTGATTTTTATATTTTTATTTGATATTTATTTGAATTTTATTTATTTTAAATCAAATTAAATCAAAATAAAATCTAAAAGTCAAAGTTTGGACATGATTCTTCTTCTAGAAATTAATCAATGCTGTTTAACATGATTGGATCTTGTACAAATTCGTGCTAGACCAGATTGGAATACAAATATTTGATTTTTTCACATTTTTGGATCATGACATTCCTTCACCATCAAGTCATCCAAAAAGCCCATAAATCCATCATCTTTTGACCTAAATTACATCTCTTATAAGTATACAATAGAAACCAATTCACAAGGGACGGATTTAGAGCCTCCAAGTGCACAATCAAATTTCAAAAAAACTCACAAAAAACCTTGATTCGGATTCTTTGATAGAAGGCTTGCCAAAGCATTTTAAAGGTTGAAATAGGTTCCCTGGATATCATGGAACGTAACCAGATCATTACATTGCCCCATAGCATCACACATTGATAAACCCGAATCATTTTTTTCATGTTTTTTTCGATTTTTCGTTCATAATAATTTACATGTTATTAATGGATTTTGCTTATTGATTTGTGTTTAAGGAAGGTTTGTGATGAATTCTGGGCAGGTTAATTGAAGAAACCATGGCCGAATCGTATAGTGCCATTCTAGGGTTCATGACCTCCATATTAGGGTTTTACGATTCAGTGAATATAAATGAATTACAAAACCGTAGATCAATTGCAAATGATGTCTGGATTGTGTTTATGTATTCAATTTAACAAAATTTTACGTAAATGATGATGTTTGAATTTCGTAGGGTTCCCTGCCATTTGAAATTTCGCAGGAAAATTGGTTGCAAATTTCGCAGGAAAATTCGCAAGTCTGGAGGTTGAAGATGAAGTGATCTGGCGCGAAATCAGAATTCAAAATTTGACTTATTTTATAATATATGTTTGTTAGTTCATTCACAGATCAAGCGCTTGGCTCAGTTGGTGAGGTGTTGATGGATATAGTCATTAGGGCGTGGGTTCGAGTCCAGCCCTCAACATTTTTTTCTTTTTCTCAATTATTTCACATGCTTTACAATATGATGGATGTTTGTTGGTTCCATATCACCAGCTGCGTGCGCAGCCCAGTGGCAATGTCTTCTTCCAGGTATTGGGAGGTCCTGGGATCAAAACCAGGCCTCCCCACCTTTCTTTTTACTAGTTGTTTCTCTTTTATTTTATTTTATATTAATTAATTTGTTTTATAATTATTGATTTTTAATTAATACAAATTAACCCTTATGTTTTTATTAATCTCATAATCACTATAATCAACTTAACAAATAATTTTGTTTGTAAATATTATTTCTTATGATTTGTAAATAATTATTTTAAGTCTTATCTAATTTCCTTTTTTTTTTTTAATTTAAAAGATTAACCCTAATTTCTTTCTTAATTAAGATACAAAACCCTAATTTATTTTCTTAAAAAAAATCTCTAACCTTAATAATTTTCACAAAAACCCTAAATTTCTTTTATTTTAAAACTTAATCACATTTTATAATTTGTTTAAATCTTATTTAATATAATTAAATTTTGTAAATACAATTGTAATTAATCTTATTTTATATAAATATCCTATCATTGTTTATAATTAAATATATACATGTAAATATTTTCTATTATATGTTTAAAAATTGCTAATTAAATTTTTAATTATAATTGACTTTTCATAATATATTCATAATTTATTTAATTTGTTTATAATTCTAAATTTCATAATAATTGATATAATTGTTTATAATTTTTCTACTAACCATTAAAATTTTGTTTATTATAATATATTTGTTTATTTTATTATTATTGTTATTACATGATTATCACTAATCCCATTTTTTTTTATTATTATTATTATTACTAACCCAATTAAATTGCTTATTTATTTTACTTATTATATTTTGCTTATTTATTTATTTATTTTGCTATCTATTTTAATTGTTTATTATCATTGTTGTAATTGCTCCTTGGTGTAATTTTTTGTAATATTTAATTTATTTAATTTTATGCCATGGTTAGTAAAAATAGGGAGTGAAAACATGTATGTATATTTAAAATTGAATTTAGGTCATGTAAATTATCAGATAAATATAAATTAAACACTCACACACGTAAGTCGATCTTTGATCGCCATCTCACTTTCTAAGGTTGCCTCTCAATATTGCCTAATCACAAGGTCAAGTGGGGTGTATAAAGCAAAGTCCCTTAAAAGAAAAGTCATCTAGTCCCTTCATAATCAAAGATCAAGTCCCTTAATGGTTGCCTTTCAATATGATCTTGTCCCTTTCGAATAATGATGACAGTCCCTCCAAATGCTTAATACACCCTACAGTTGCCTTCATTAAAACAGATGACCCTCACTTGTCCCTCACATCCAGGTAATGACTACCTATTCCTTAATAATAGGGATAGTCTTACCATGCAAAGGATAAAGAACAGAAAGACTTAAACTTTAGGGTAGGTTCCTCATAGTTACTTGCTCACTACTTCAAAACAATTTCAAACATTTCACAATTTTAAACAATTTTCAAACACAAGTTTTTTACGCATCCGTACATGGATCATTATCAAACTCTTATGAAAATTTCTATTCACACACTTCACATTTTCAAAAAACAATTCAAAGTGAGCTAAGTAACTAAGGCCCATGGATAACCATGGATGTAAAGGGTGCTAACACCTTCCCTTTACATAACCTACCCCCCGGACCCAAAAATCTTTTAAAAGGTCTTTCCTGTTCTTTTATGCCTTTCCTTTGGATAAAATAAAAGTCGGTGGTGACTCTTGCTATCCGCAACATAACTAAAGTCAGTTCTCCCACCGTGTTACATATGGCACGGACACCCGTGTTGTGCTTCTGATATCTCTATTTTGCTGGTTTTTTCAACACTCGGATCATCTTTGCGAAGGCTTCGAACAACCAACTAGATGCAGACCTGGAAACACATCAACAAAACAACCAAATAACACATACCAAATAACACATACCAAAGATAAAAATTGATAAAAAGACCAAAACTAGACTTGCACGCTAAAATAAGAAAACTACGATAAAAACGTGAAGGAAACATTTCAAACAACCGAAAGCATACGAAAAGAACAACGAAAACGGGTTGAAAACTACAACTAAAGATCACTAATCATGTATGAATGAACCAGGCAAAAATTTCATATGCATATGAGTGACCCGGGCTAAAAATTCATACGCATATGACCGTCGCGAGCAAGTATGTGTGTGAATTTTCCCAAATAAGGGCCTGGTGGTCGCGGGCGTAGAGTTTACGTCAGTGTCACTTCGCGGGACAGGATTTCACTTGCTCGCGTGGGTCGCCCCTTCGTAGTTCCTCGACCAGTAGTCAGATTTCGGGGCATGCGTTTTTAGTCCTACGCCCACTTGACTTGCGGTGGAAAGGTGGATTTGACACGATGTCGAATTCACTCTTTCTGTCTACGTTTCAGGTGCGACCGGGCGTCTTCAACCCAGAGGAGAAGATACTAAACCACGGCCCGTAGAAGCAGATATTGTGCGCTTAAATGTCGAGGAAGGAAGTGCCAGGGGGCACTGAGCACATTTCCTCGTCTGGGCAAAACGACCTCTCCTGGGTTACGGACGAACCTTTGGATGAGGAGTCCTATTTTTGTGATGAGTCAACCCGTGCCTATGCTGTGGTGGAAGATCGGGGTCCCGAGGAGCCTGAAAACTGGCAGTGTCGTGCTCCTAAAGAGGCGGACCAGATATGTCATCGCTTCCCGGGGAAGCAATTTGCCATGTACGTGTTCGCTTTTCGAGAGGCGAGGGTTAGGCTGTCCTTCAACTCGTTTCAAATGTTGATCTTCAAGTGGCTTCGGTTGGCACCGTCGCAGAT
This sequence comes from Lathyrus aphaca, assembly GCA_963966055.1. NCBI lineage: Eukaryota > Viridiplantae > Streptophyta > Magnoliopsida > Fabales > Fabaceae > Lathyrus > Lathyrus aphaca. The sequence continues at coordinate 481,639,304 of OZ014522.1, forward strand.
GCACCCTAACGCCATAGCATTCATACAGGCGTACGAATTAGTTTGCCGCTTCCTCGGTATCGGGTGTACTCGGGCTCTCTTCTTCCATATCTTTCACCTTCAACGGTCCGGTCTCCAAGGGCGTCATAGCCGGGTTTCCTTTAAGCAGCCGGTGAGGCTGTTCAAAACGTACGTGAATTCCGCCCGACACTTCAAAAGGCAGTGGTATGGGGTGAGGCCGATCACCTGTGTCGCCCTGCATTCTCTTTATTATTACAAGCGAGATGCGGACGGGGAGGAGAAGCTCATGTCGAGGATACCGTTGAGGTGGCAGCCCGACCATTTCGATCTTTCCACCAGCCATTATCGGGTGAAGTTCTCGAATCTGGGTGTCGAGGACAGACTTGCTTACAAAAAGCTGGTGGAATTCGTGCAGAGTTTCAACCTAGCGGTTTGGGTCGACCGGAAAGGTGTCCCCTATGTTGATGAGGTCGGGATGCCGCTCTGCGAACCCCGTCTCATCAATACGAAGGCTCTGCTCGAATGTGATACTGACGATCAGGCTATGGAATTATTGAGTAGGTGTTCTTTTATTCCTATGTTCTTTTGTCTCGTGTTTTGCCCGCTGATGTTTGTGTTTTTGTTTTGCAGGTGCTATGTGTAACACGGTGGGAAAACTTACTTTAGTTAAATGTTGCGGATAGCAAGAGTCGCCACCGACTTTTATTTTATCCAAAAGGAAAGGACATAAAAGAACAGGAAAGACCTTAAAAATATTTTTGGGTTCGGGGGGTAGGTTATGTAAAGGGAAGGTGTTAGCACCCTTTACATCCATGGTTATCCATGGGCTCTTAGTTACTTAGCTCACTTTAAACTGTTTTTGAGAAGTGTAGTGTGTGTTTAGAAATTTTCTTAAGTGCTTTATAATGATCCATGTACGGATATATATGAAGCCTTTGTTTTGAAAATTGCTTGAAAAATGTGAAGTGTTTGAAATGTTTTTGAAAAGTGAGCAAGTACATAAGAGGAACCTACCCTAAGTTAAGTCTTTTATGTTCTTAAATATCCTTTAAGTGGTAAGAATATCCCTATTATTAAGGAATAGGTAGTCATTACCGTGGATGTATGAGAGACAAATAAAGGGACAACTGTGATTAGGCAACTGTAAGGTGTATTTAGCAATTCGAAGGGACTTATCATCTTTTATTCGAAAGGGACAAGATCATTTACGAAGGCAACCATGAAGGGACTTGATCTTATTATCTGTTAAGGGACTAGATGATATGAGAGGAGGGACTTTTCTTTACACCTTACTTGACCTTTTTCTTTAGGCAACATGTGAGGGAACCCTTAAGAATGTGAGATGGCGATCCAGGATCGACTTACGTGTGTGCATGTACAAGTTCATATATTTATCTTATAAATTAGTGATCTAAATTCAATTTTAAATACAAACATGTTGTACACTCCCTATTTTACTAACCATGGCATTTTAAAATAAATAATAAGAAATTCTACAACTATTACATAGTGGGTACAATTACATTATAATAATTAAAATAATTAAAATAAATAAACAAATAAATAAATAATTAAATGGGTTAGTAACAATAAACAAAAAAAAAAGAAATATAAGAGGGTTAGTATAACAATATAATATAGAAATAAATTAAAAGTTCAAAATTAAATAAATAATTATTTTTAAGAGAATTTTAATAAAAGAAATAAATAGTAAATATTATATACCAATAAATATGACTAACTATTCTAATAATTTAAGTTTATATACATATTATAAAAATATTTGTTAATTATAATTATATAAAAATAATAGATTAAACTTATAAAATAAAGTTAGGGTTTTTAATTATTTAGAAAAATAAATTAGGGTTAATTACTTAATCTAATCCTAATTACATTATTTATATAAAACTACATATAATAATATAAGCAACTTATAAAATATATATAATAAAAATAAATAAATTAACATTTATATAATAATTAGAGTTTATAAAGAAAATTAGGTTTTATATAAAAATATTAGAGTTTATGAATTAATCTAAAATATAATTAATTTACTTATACAAAAACATATAATATTAATAATATACAATAAAATAAATATTAAATAATTTTATTAATAAAGTTTAAATTTTAAAAAAACATAAATTTTCAATTATATACAAGAAAATAATATAAACATTTTTGTTTTAAATATTTATTATGAATTAAATCAATTATAATATAAACAAAATTAAATAAAACAAGAAAAAGTGATAAAAAAAAACTTACCTGGGGCTGGGATTCGAACCCAGGCCCTAGGCTTTGCATCTTCTAAGACCAGCATACTCTCCACTAGGCCAGCGCACGTTTGGTGATAATGGATAGGTGTGAATCATTATATTTTAAGCCTGAAAACAATGATGAATATTAACAAAAAAATTATGCGCAAGCCAGGGATCGAACCCCTGTACCAAGCCTCCAGACGCGCGTCCAAAACCACGAGGCTATCACCACCAATCTGATAATTTCATGCAACTAATAAATTATAAAATAAGGCAATTTTTGAATCATGATTTTGGCACCGTCGTCTTCAACCTCCAGACCTGGGGGATTTCCTGCGAAATTTGTTACAAAATTTGTTGCGAATTCTTGTTTGTAGCAAAACCTACGAATCTCAATCATCATCAAAACAGTAAAATTTCATTAAATTAAAAGTATAAACAAGATCCAGAGGCTGTTTAGAATTGATCTATGGTTTTAGATTTCATTTATCATTGATGAATCATGAAACCCTAAACCTTGGCCGAAACCCTAAAAATGGTGGATCTTGATACTTACATGGAAAACTCAATTAAACAGCCCAGAATCAATCTATGGTTCATCACAAACATCATCCAACAATCAAAAACAGATTATAACAAGCCAATCAATGGAATCAAAAATAAGCTTGAAGAACATGATTCAGTTTATGCGATTTAGGGTGTTTTTGATGTTGTTTATGATCCAAATATGTTAGATGAACATCATAGAGTGCATTGCAATCCTTAAAACACCTTGAAACCTCCTCTACCTTAAAATCCGAAAGTGAGTTTTTGAAGGAAATTTTGAAACTTGAATATGCACTTGGAGGCAGAATTTTTCGTGTCCTTGTGTTTGGATCAATTACTTGTATATATATGAATGATATTAGGTCAAAATATTATAGGTTCATTTGGACTTTTTGGATAATTGAGATTGAAAAAGATCATGCCTTAAAACTTGAATATCCTTTGATATATCATTGCTATTTTAGAACAATCATCATAATTTCAATATCAATCTGATCGAAACAATGTTTATGACTTTCTAGAAGCAAAATATTTTTAAATCTTCATCATTTTATATTTTATTTGAATTTAAAATGATTTTTAATATAAAAAATCATAATAAATAAAAATAAAATGAATAAATTATGAATATATTAAATAAATTTCGTGCATGATGTCATGGAACACATTGGGTCACAAAAAAGTCAGCCCATTTGAAGATTTATGGTTTTAAGACCCCATTTACTTCATAAACCACTCAAAAATTTCCCAACTTTGCAAGGGCACAAATCCTTCAATTTTAATGCTATGAGGGTGTTCTTGGACATTTTGGAAAGCTTAAAGAGTCAAACCAACCCCATTGGTTTCATGTCCATATATTTTACCATTCTCAAGTTATGCTTTTTTGAAGTTGTTGACTTTTTGTTGACTTTTAAAAGGACCTATAATGTCTTAGCTCATACCTTCCAAATGAAGCATTTTTGGGATTGGCTTGTGAGACACAAAGTTGTATAGAATTAAATTTCCTTCAAAATGAGCTTTGGATGGGAAAAAAATTATGAAGCATGTGAAAGTTATGGCTGGTCAAAGTTCAGTTGACTTTTCCTATGAAAACCCTAATTTAGAAACTCCTGATTCTTGATGATCTGAAATTTCCTTGATGAATCATGATCAACCCTTGATCAAATGATGAATTTTACTTCATATACTTGATGTTGGCAAAAAATCATGAAGTTTGACTTTGGTTTGACCACAGTTTACCTCAGTTTGACTTTTTAACTGCTTTGACTGATTTTGACCTATCTGATCATCTGACTGAAACCTTTGGGAAAAGTATTGAAACTTGTCATGGGGATTCTTGAACACATATAAGATGTTATGAAGCTCACTTGAAGTCTTGGAAGTCCATTTAGCCTGATTAAAGTCAAAACCCTAGTTTAGGATGCATTGCTTAGGAGGATGCATTGTCTGAGGGAAATGTCAAATCTTCTGACTAATTGTGAACTTTGTGAACCTCATGAGATGTCTTGTGAACCTTGTGAACCTTGTGAACCTCTTAGTACACAAAGTCTTGTTTTGTGAGGGCAAATTTTGGGGTGCAACAGTTGCCCCTGTTCAATTTTCTGAAACCTGAGGGGTTAGATTGGTATATGTTCCATTCGTGACCTGGAAGGTTGAAGGGGATTGAACACAAAAGCCCAAAAATTTGCACTCACCGGTGCGTAGAGTAATACTGATGATTAGCTTTATATGCTTGGGTGGGCTTAAAGATGCCACTTGGAGGAGCTGGAGATGGGCTTAGAGATGCCATCAGGATGAACTGGAGATGGGCTTAGAGATGCCATCAGGATGAACTGGAGATGGGCTTAGAGATGCCATCAGGATGAACTGGAGATGGGCTTAGAGATGCCATCTAAAATATCTGGATGTGGTGATGTTCTGTATGTTGATACTGGATATCAGTATTAGGTCTTTGTATAGGCCGTCTCTGAATCATTTATGCAACATGATTTGAGTTGTTGAATGGACCAGTAGAAATAAATATTGTGATGATTATCTCTTCTGGAAGTATCTTAGATTTAGGGAATGGACCTTTGTACAAACCGTTTGCCTATTCTCCAAGATCAAAAGAACGTCAGGATTAGTTCTTCTGAAAAAGTATCTTGAACCAGGGAATGGATCTTTTTACGGATTGTTTACCTGCTATTCAAGTGCCAAAAGAACGTCATGATTTATTCTTAAGGGTCAAAAGAACGTCAGGATTTGTTCTTCTGAAAAAAGACTTGAACAAGGGGCCAAAAGAACGTCAGGATTTGTTCTTACGGGTCAAAAGAACGTCAGGATTTGTTCTTCTGAAAAAGGTCTTGAACAAGGGTCCAAAAGAGCGTCAGGATTTGCTCTTAAGGGTCAAAAGAACGTCAGGATTTGTTCTTCTGAAAAAGTCTTGAACAAGGGGCCAAAAGAGCGTCAGGATTTGCTCTTAAGGGTCAAAAGTACGTTAGGATTTTTTCTTCTGAAAAAGTCTTGAACAAGGGGCCAAAAGAGCGTCAGGATTTGCTCTTAAGGGTCAAAAGAATGTCAGGATTTGTTCTTCTGAAAAAGTCTTGAACATGGGGCCAAAAGAGCGTCAGGATTTGCTCTTAAGGGTCAAAAGAACGTCAGGATTTGTTCTTCTGAAGAAGTCTTGAACAAGGGGCCAAAAGAGCGTCAGGATTTGCTCTTAAGGGTCAAAAGAATGTCAGGATTTGATCTTCTGAAGGATGTCTTGAACCAGGGAATGGATTTTTTTACAGACCATTTGCCTGCTATTCAAGGACATCTTGAGTAGTATATGGATCATTTCTGACCCGTTGTAAGTCGTTGATATTGTTTTAGCTGTATATAACTATCCTGCAAGGAGAATGTTAGTTTATGCATTATGTATGCATGCATAGTATGATGCACCTAAGTAAATGTATTATGTACTTATGGATGTATATGTTATGGTATGATGTAAATGATGTATGTATGCATCATGTAGTCGGAAGCGTCTGGATATCTTCGTTTATCAACTGCTGGCCAGGGAAAATAAATCCCGATTTGTTGCTGAAGGATATGAGGAACTCGTCTTGTTTGATAATATAGTGAAGAATATGAGGAACTCGTTCCCGTCTTGATAGTATAGTAAAGAATATGAGGAACTTGTTCCCGTCTTGATAGTATAGTATTCATAACCTCCCGTCTTTGTTCGTCGTACTCCTATTGAAAGAATAAATTCCCGACTATCCGTCTGAGGATAAAAGAGATGGATATAAATTCCAGAGGAGATGTGACTCGAAGTATTCATGAAGATGGATTTGCCCTATTGGGGGATTCGTAGCTGTCTTGTGGGGATGAATCGGCGAAGCTTCGTTGAATTCCTTCCCTCGTTCGTCCTTAGTAAATACTATTACTGCATTTTCATGCATTTCTGGTAAACATCAATCAAATTAAGCATTTACGCATTTCTGGTAAACATCAATCATATTCAAAAGCATACATACATTCAAACACAACCAATGGACGTTTCGCTTATGTAAATAGGGTAAAAGTAAATCTGGATTCAAAGATGGAATTTTATTTATATCACAAAGTGATCTATACATAGGCAAATTTGTACAAGGAGACAGAAATCCTAGTAAGAGGACTTTGTCACAAAATTTTTACAAAACAAAGAAAATCAGCTATGTGGGAAATAATCCTATTGAGTTTCAATTCTACTATTGCCATTATCTTCAAGTATCTCATCTTCTACTGTTGAGATGGAAACGATTGGATTGAGCTTTATCTGTTCAAGCTTGAATTAGGTAGCACAACCAGTTGTAGTTACATGGGTGATCCAAACGAGACATAGTCATACGCCTTAATCCCTAACTTTTGCCTGGATTGCCCTTTCAGGTTTTCAACCCACCGGGATACCCTTTTTTGCCCAAGCCGCCTTTTCAGGTTTTCTACTTGCCGGGTGTACATTTTTTATATATATCCCTAATTTTTGCCCGAACCCTTTTGGTTCGCAGGGATGCCCTTATTTTTTCCTAGGTCAGTCAACCTAGCGGGTCTCTTTTTATGCGTAGTATTTTTTAACTATGTCTGCGTTTAGAGGTTGTGGGAAGTCTTCACCATCCATAGTAGTAAGTATCATGGCACCTCCCGAGAATACTGTTTTGACTACAAATGGTCCTTCATATGTAGGAGTCCATTTGCCCCTAGAATCACCCTGTGGTAATATGATACGCTTGATTACCAAGTCACCAGCGTGATATACCTTTTGCTTAACCTTCTTATTAAAAGCCTTGATCATCCATTTCTGGTACATCTGACCATGACAAACAGCTGCTAACCTCTTCTCATCAATCAAATTTATCTGGTCAAGTCGAGTCTGAATCCACTCATCTTCATTCAAGCCTGCATCCTTCATAATTCTTAAGGAGGGAATCTGAACTTCAATGGGCAGAACTGCTTCCATACCATATACTAAGGAGAATGGGGTTTCCCCTGTTGAAGTACGTATTGTAGTAAGATAACCATGCAGAGCAAATGGTAACATCTCATGCCAATCCTTATAAGTCACAGTCATCTTCTGTAGAATCTTCTTAATGTTCCTATTAGCAGCTTATACTGCCCCATTCATCTTTGGACGATACGGAGAATAGTTGTGATGTTTAATCTTGAACTGCGTGCAGAGATCAGTAATCATAGTGTTGTTCAGATTAGATCCATTATCAGTGATAATCCTTTCAGGGATGCCATACCTACGTATAAGATTATTCTTAATGAATCGAGCCACAACATTCTTGGTAACAGATGCAAATGAAGCTGCCTCTACCCACTTTGTAAAGTAATCAATAGCAACCAGGATGAAACGATGCCCATTAGAAGCAGTTGGCTTGATCTCACCGATCATATCAATCCCCCACATTGCAAAAGGCCAAGGAGCAGTCAACACATTCAATGGTGATGGAGGTATATGCACTTTGTCAGCATAGATTTGACACTTGTGACATGTTCTGGAATGTTGATAGCAGTCAGCTTCCATAGTAGACCAATAGTAACCTGCTCTCAATATCTTTTTTGCCATAGTATGACCACTAGAATGAGTGCCAAAGATTCCATCATGCATGTCTTCCATAATCTCAGTTGCTTCCTTCTTATCCACACAACGAAGCAAAGTTGAATCATGGTTGCGCTTGTACAAAATTCCATTACTCAAAAAGAACTTAGCAGAAAACCTTCTCAGAAACTTCCTATCTTTAACAGATGCCCCTTCAGGGAACTCCTGAGCTTCAAGATATCTTTTCACTTCATAGAACCAAGGCTTCTCTTCTGCTTCTTCAGTGTCAATCTCATTGCAATATGCAGGCTTCTCAAATTTATCAATAGAAATCTTAGGAGCTTCATCATCCCAGCTGATCTCAAACATGGAGGCCATGGTAGCTAAGGTATCTGCCAAATGATTCTCTCTTCGTGGGATATGTCAAAGGTAATCTCTTTGAAATGTGGGATTAAAGACATCACATGCTCTCTGTAAGGAATTAGATTATCATGTTTGGTATCCCAATCTCCTTTGATCTGACTTACTACCAGGGCTGAATCTCCATACACGTCAAGGAACTGAATCTTCATATCAATGGCAGCTTTGATACCCAGGATACATGCCTCATACTCAGCCATGTTATTGGTACAATAGAAACAAAGTCTAGCAGTAATCGGGGTATGACAACCTTCAGGGGAACTGATCACAACACCAACACCATTACCAAATGCATTAGAAGCTCCATCAAAAACCATAGTCCATCGGGATCCTTGTTCAGATCCGTCATATTGTCCAGGTTCTTTGGTAATAATCATAATGTCTTCATCAGGGAACTCAAAACTCATTGACTGGTAATCGTCCACTGCTTGATGAGCCAAATGATCAGCTACCACACTACCCTTAATGGCCTTCTGAGTAGTATACTGTATGTCATATTCTGTCAAGATCATTTGCCATCTGGCTATTCGTCTGGAGAGAGCAGGTTTCTCGAATATGTACTTGATTGGATCCATCTTTGAAATTAATAAGGTAGTATGAGTCAACATATACTGTCTTAGTCGGCGAGCAGCCCATGCCAAAGTGCAGCAAGTTTTCTCGAGCAGTGAGTATCTTGTTTCACAGGTCGGTAAACTTTTTGCTAAGGTAGTATATTGCCTGCTCTTTTCGACCAGACTCGTCATGTTGCCCCAACACACACCCCATTGAGTTTTCTAACACTGTTAAGTACATGATCAAGGGTCTTCCATCAACTGGTGGCATCAAAATTGGAGGTTCAAGCAGATATTTCTTGATTTCATCAAAGGCAGTCTGGCATTCATCATTCCATTCCATCACCTGATCTTTCTTCAACAACTTGAAGATTGGCTCACAGGTGGCAGTTAATTGGGAAATAAATCTTGCAATGTAATTCAATCGTCCCAAGAAACCTCTTACTTCCTTCTCGGTACGGGGAGCTGGCATCTCTTGTATAGCTTTCACTTTTGCAGGATCTACTTCAATAACTTTTCCAATGACAATAAAACCCAGGAGCTTACCAGACCTAACTCCAAAAGTACATTTGTTTGGGTTCAATCTCAACTTGTACTTCTTCAATCTCTCAAACAACTCAGGCAGATGATCAAGATGTTGTTCTTCATTATGGGACCTGGCTATCATATCATCCACATATACCTCTATCTCATGATGAATCATATCATGAAACAAAGCCACCATAGCACGCTGATATATTGCCCCTGCGTTTTTCAAACCAAATGGCATCACTTTATAGCAAAAGGTGCCCCACTATGTAACGAATGTAGTCATCTCCATATCTTCAGGTGCCATCTTGATTTGATTGTAACCAGAGAAACCATCCATGAAAGAGAATACTTTATGCTGAGCAGTTTTGTCTACTAGAACATCAATATGAGGAAGTGGAAAATCATCTTTGGGGTTGGCCTTGTTCAAATCCCTGTAGTCTACACACATACGTACCTTACCATCTTTCTTAGGTACCGGCACCACATTTTCAACCCATTGAGGATAAGAAGTCACAGCTAAGAACCCTGCATCAAACTATTTCATTACCTCTGCTTTGATCTTCTCTGACATTTCAAGACGCATGCGACGAACCTTCTGCTTCTTTGGACGACAATCTTCTTTTACTGGTAAACGGTGAACCACAATGTCTGTATCCAACCCTGGCATATCTTCATAGGACCAAGCAAAGATCTCCACATAATCATGTAACATCTGAATCAACTTGCTCTTGACACCATCCTCTAATCCAGCCCCTATCTTGACCTCTTTCCTGTTTTCTTCAGTTCCCAGATTCACAACTTCGATTGGCTCTTCATGTGGTAGCTTTCTCTTCTTGTTGTAACAACCTAGCAAGCTCTACAGGTACTTCACAATCGTCCTCATTTCCATCTTCAGCTTGATAGATCGGATTCTCGAAATTATAATTGGCAATAGTAGAACTGTTATCAACAGGATCCGGAGTGGATGAGGATCTGCATTTTAGTGATGTGGGTGTGTGTAAGAACACATAGCTGATAAAACAAAAATAAAAGAAAAGAAAGACAAGGAACGCAATATTTACGAAAACGAAACGTCCACTGATTTTTATTGAATGAAGTATGCAAATGAAATGACATCCCGAAACAAGCATACCATTGTGCCCCGGGTAAGGCACAAAAGCTTAATAGTTTAATTGTTCAAAAATTACAAACTTTAAAGTAACAACACAATAATAGTATTTACTCCTGACTAAAGGAGATAGGAATAACATCTTCATCCTTCCAATTATTGAGCCCAGCACCCACAGTAGGAAAAATCCAAGCATCCAAGTTGTAGTCTTCATCATAGTTACCCACGACATTGATTTGATCTTTCATAATCCCCTGATTGGTGATACGAACAGCACGAGCACGACGAACAGCCTTCTGGGACTCTGCCGTGAAACCCAAACCAAATTTGTCAGACTTGTAAGGAATGTCAAGAAGCTAACCCCAAATAGTACAACCACCTTCATCCACCACAGCTCTAGCATCTTTGAGGGAGGCCATTGTAGGAGGTACTTTGGTGACCACATGAACCTTCTTGGCAACAGGAGGAGCTTCAAAATTATTAACAACCCAAGGAACTTCTTCGAACGTCTGGCACGGAGTTTCAACATATTCACCTTCCACTTCAAGATATTTAAAGGTGTTCACATGGCTAACTATATATCCTTCCTCTCCGTAAACCGTGACAACTTTTCCTTCTACTGGATATCTTAGCTTCTGATGTAAAGTGGAGGTTACAGCACCTGCCCCATGGATCCAGGGACGCCCAAGCAAACAAGAATACGAAGGACGAATATCCATTACATAAAAAGTAGCATTGAAGACTTGAGAACCTACTTTTATTGGGAGATCAATTTCTCCATGCACCACTCTTCTCGAGCCATCAAAAGCCTTCACCACTATATTACTGGGCTTCGACACAGCATCTTCAGGGCTAAGCTTATTCAGAACTTCCTTGGGCAACACATTCAGCGAGGAACCATTGTCTATTAATACATGTGACAGGGTAGTGCCCCTACATTCAACAGAGATATGTAGAGCCCTGTTATGATCCCTCTTGGCCGGAGTCAAATCAGCGTCGGAGAAACCTAACCCATTATCATAGGTCAAGTGTGCAACACAATTTTCAAACTGATCCACAGAAATCTCATTTGGTACGTGAGCAGTCTTCAAGAATTTAATCAAGGCTTTGGAATGAGCCTCAGAACACAACAGCAAAGACAACATAGAAATCTTGGAGGGAGTATGCCCCAATTGATCAACAATATCATAATCACTCTTGCGAATGATCTTCGGTACTTCTTCCATCTGCTTAGAAAGATCATCAGCAGCTGGCACATCAGTTTGTATAGGTTCAATAACAGGACCTTTGCCCCGAGCATCAGCAGTGGAGGTTGTAGCTGGAGTAGCTGTATTCTTGGAGGTAACTGGAGGAGAGAAAACTCTTCCACTTCGTGTGATCTTACTAGATCCAGCAATATTATCGACATCCAGATTTTCATCAACAACAGGTGCATCAGCTAAGGATTCTAGCTTAACACCGTGAATATAAACATCGGAGCCATAATGCCAAGGCACCGCTTTATCAGAAGTATACGGAATAGACCAGGAGTGGTAATGATCATAGGAGCCACTCTAGCTTCAGCAACAATCTTCACAGGACCTTCAGCAGTAATTTTAATTGGACCCTTACGAGTGATTTTTACAGGTCCCTCGGAAGTAATCCTTACCGGCAGTTTATCAACCATATCCACCTCCTCAACCTTCGCACCTTTAGTTATACGTTCAACCATGCTCTCTACAAAAGGTGTCCTCTCAAACAATATTGTGTAATTGTACATGAGGCGTTGAATTCCGTCCTTAACCTTCCAGCAACTATCCAGTTTATAAGCACAATAGAAACAATCTTCATTACAACCTGGAAAGAACCCAGCTTGTACCAACTCCTTCTTGATAACAGATAATGGTGTAGTCACGTCTGCAACTGAGGAAATATGTGAAACTTCATCAATGGCATTGACAGTCTTCTCATGATTTGGCATGGGAGCAGTAATCACATTTGGAGTACCCGGAGGGTCAAACTCAATCTCTCCCGCATCAATCATATCCTGAATCTTATTCTTCAATATCCAGCAATTGTTGGTATCACGTCCCTGACAATTTGAATGATATGCACATCGTGCATTAGGATTGTACCTAGGAGAGGTAACATTAGGATTCTGAGGAGGGTCCTTCAAAGTGATGAGTTCACCCTTCAACAAGTGTTGCAAGGCTTGGGCCAGTGACATGTTGAGCTTGGTGAATTGTCTTCTAGGCCTCTGTTGATTACCCTGTGGTGGCTCTGGTGTTGCAGGAGTTGGATTGAAGATATGAACTGCACTCACAGATGGGTGCCTCCTATTACGATCAGGTTGACCATAAACAACATTTGACTCTTTCTTCCCACTGTAAACACCCCAAATTTGCCCTCACCCATTCACACATGGCTTGTGACCATCTCATATGCATATACACAATCATATCATCTCACATTTCATTTTTGATTCACTGCATGGTTTCTAGGTCATCTGTACCTAGGGTTTGTGATCTGAGCAACCTCAGGGCCTCCTGAGCCATTACAAAGGCCACCATTCAATTCAAAGGGATCCATGTGTGTTCTTATGTCATGTTACATCCTCACAAAGTCAAAATTACAGAGGAATCACAAGAACTAGGGTTTGAGTGGATGCAGAGCCAGGATGAACTGCACAGTTGACTGAAAATTAGGGTTTAGGTTTCAGAGGCCATAACTCCAAATTTTTTGGTCATTCTTGTTTCCATTGATCTCTATATGGTATAGGGAGTATGCATATCAATTTTCATGAAGAAATTCCATGGGGAAGTCATCTGATCAAAGGTTGACTTTTCAGACAAGTCAGTGCAAAATCAGGGCATCTGAGGCCCCCAATGACCCAACCAATGGGTGATCTTCATCATTTTGAGTGTATATGATCTTTATTTGATCATGGAAGAAGTTTGAAGTTCATGAAAATCAAGAATTTAGGGTTTTTGCAAAAGTTGACTTTTTGGGTTTTGTTGACTTTTCAAGAATGCATCATTTTAGGTCAATTTTCAAGCCTTGATTCATGACCCAAAAAGGCTTCAAATGGAAAAACTTTGGTCATGAAAGTTGTAGATCTCATCTTTCCCTTTTCAAAAAGTACAAGAACATGATCTAACTCTTCATGGATCAAAAGTTATGGCCATGCAAAGTTGCCAAAAATCACTTATTTTTCAAGTCATGCACTAAATGGAAATTTTGCTAAGTCTTGAACCAATGCATTATGCAGCCTCAAATTCAAGTCAAACCAGCATGTGAACCTTCTCTAAGTCCTAAAAATCAGAATTTGACTAAGTTTGCCCTTGGTTTCATGCTTGGTTGGATAAAAAGTCACATGTGAACCATAAGCCAACCTACTTGCAAAAACCACTCATAACATTATGCCAACTTGCTGCATTGAGTGCTGAGCCAAGCTAGGCCTCTCCCTCACCCATGCTGCACCAGAACCACCTTTGTCCTTGCCTAGTCCAAGCACCATGCCTCTCTTACACATAAAGTGGTTTTTGAGCAAAAAGTGATCTACCTATCACAGCTGCACAAGTCACATCAGCCAACCAATCAGAATTGTTTATCATTTCATTTTGCAAGTTGAACATAACAAGAACAAGGGCTGAAACCAACATTCACAACATACACAAAAAACCTTCCAACTTGCAAGTTCATTCGAATTTCTCTCCACAGCTTCAAAACACTCAAACTCTCATCACCATTCAACTCACCCCATCTCATAGACAAGAAACCACCAAAGCATGAGCCTGAAACAAGCCTGAAAACACCATTGCCATCATTCACCTCAAGCTGCAGATTCTATCGAATCTCTCTCCACAAGCCACAAACACATCAACCAACACCACAAACCTTCTCAACACACCTCATAGATCATAAACAACCTCTCTTCACAGCCTGAAAGTGCCAGAATCTCATCTGCCATTTTTGACTGAACTGAAGCTGAAGCATTCGAATCTCCTTCTCCAGCAAATCTAAACTCCATTTGAGCATTCAAGCATCTTTGGGGGGCCAAGAGGAGCAGTTTGCACTTAGAGAAAGGGCCTGAAAGTTCCTAAATCAGAGGTTGCAAATCTCAGGTAGCTCGAAATTATTTTTTCCAGAAATCCCTTTTTAAGTTACAAACTTGTTCCTTATGCTCTCCTGATCATCCTGATGCTTTTAGTTTTTGAAATGGTTGCGTTTTAAGGATTTAATTTGAGTTTGAAGCTCACGAACCCTAGAACTTAGTTGCTTCGATTCAGCTTGTTTAGGTTAGATAAATTTGTTTTGAGAGAGGGGTTTAGCTCGTGAGGTGTTGGAGATCATTTCCCATAGCTTAGTTTTCATTTATATTACGTTTTGAGAGGTTTTGAGATTTTTCAGGCAAGCTGCTGGCCGGAGAAGACGACCGGAAGTCTTCTCCGGCCACCTGAGATTAATTATGCCCTAATCCCATAATTAATGCTGGTTCAAATCTGGAACGTTGGATGGCGTTGACTGGCTGACTTCCCACCTTTTTTGATGGCCAGGATCTTGTCATTAACCCTAATCCACTTAATTATCATTAATTAATTCATTTTTAATTTAATTAATCTGAAGCAATCCTGGCCCCTCATTCTGGCGCGCAGTCAATGGATTCAAATCCAGAGCGCATCCTGGCCTCTCATTCCTTTGACTTTGCATTTTATTTAATTTTAATTCAGTTTTCTTGCATTTAATTTGTACAATTATTTTAAAATAGTTCAAAAATCATAAAAATTATGAAACTTTTTCTTTAAGGTTTTATTAATTTTTATGACACAAAAACATTTTTATTTTATTTTTTATCATTAAAAAAGTATTTTTAAATATTTAAAAGATTATTTTTAATTGATTAATGAGAATTAATTAATTAAAAATACTTTTAGGTATCTAAAAATTACAAAAAAATTCATGAAATGTTCTAAGACATTTAGAAACATTGTCCAACCTTCAAACCAAATTTCTTTTTTGATCTTGATGCATTTTAAGAATTTTTCATTGAATTAAATCACATTTTATGCATTATTTTGATCACAAGTTTGAAAATTCATTTCTGCCTATTGGTGAAGGTTGAGGCATTGATTCTTTTTGCATTGTTTTCCATTTGACATGAACTTTCAAGGATAAAATGGCCATGGTTTGATCTTGCATTTTCTAATTGATTGGCATTTCTTTTGTTACAAACCCTAAAAAACCCTAATAACTTGCAAAATTCATATCTTGAGTTTGGTTGAGAGTTGAGAGCTCCCCTTTGGGCAGTGGTTTGTTATAGGTCTAGGGTTTCTTTGGGTACCATTTTCCATTTTTTATCTTAGGGTTTGCTTCTGTTTTGAGTTTGTGTTTGATGTTTGTTTCATAAACCCTAATTTGGGCTTTCCCTTGCATCCTTCTTGCATTTCCTTGCATGACTTGACTTGACATTGCATTTTGTGCATTCTTATGATTCATTTGACATCTTAAGACATGTATGAAGCATCATTGATCATTGCATTACATATTTGCCATGCCATTTGTCTTGTATGTTTCATAACATTTCATGCTTGTTCATGTTCCTTAGCTTGCATCATATGCATTCATGAACTTGTATGATCATTTCCATGTGATGCCTCATGTTCATAACACTTCATAGCATCATAATCATCATCACCATGCTTCTGGTTTTGCTTTGCATCATGTCATTGCATCTCATCTTGCATTGCCTTGCATTTCTTTCTAACATTGCAGGTGGTAAGTAACTTGAGAGGTGAATTTGCCTTCACTTCTCATAGCCTCTCTTCTCATCTCTTTTGCATACCTTGCTGCATTCTTACTTGTGTTTGAGTTTGAGCTTGCTCATTCTTGTTCCTCCCACTTTCTTTCTTCAAGTGACTTGACTTCTTGAATGAAGTAAGTCACTTTGCTTCTCTTGATCTTGTTCATCTGCTTCCTGGTGGTTCATCTGAAGATTGTTTCTTGAAACCTCACAAACCTTAGGAACAACCAAGCATGACAATGAATTAGGGTTTTGTTTAGTCTCCCCCATAGTTTTTACCTTTGTGTCTCCTTGAGTCATCTCTCCTCACCTCATAATCAGGGACTAAACCCTCAAGGCTTTAAGACTTTGTGATTAAGATCATGCCTGCATCCTTCTTTTAGGATGGAGTGTATAACTTTAATCCTAAGTCTTGGACCCTTAAGGTGTTGAAATTTCTTAATCAATTCACTTAATAATCATCAAGACATTACACTTGTAACTTGGGCCTTGCATTAGGGTTCTAATTCTTCCTTAAGTGGTTAAGAAGGACTAACCCTAGTGTTAATGGACAAGTCCCCCTCAAGTTGTCTTACAAACAATAAAACTCACTTCTTCATCATATCATTAATTAAAATCCACTTAATCAAAGGCTTGTTTTGTCATGGGTTTAATCCCTAATCATGGATTAAGTTGAGGAGCTTTCCTCAGCTTAAACACTCTCATCTATTATCCTTCTTTTAGGATGGTGTAATGAGTCTGTTAAATCCCTGATTATGGCTTAACCTCATTACTTAACACTAAACAAAAACACCAAAAAAAAAACATCTAAATAATCACAAGTAGGTTAATGATCTTAACCCTACATCAAAGGTGATTAAGTGTGAGAATCTGACTTCACACTTAAGGTAATTCTCATTACCCCTAATCAGAGGGATGATGTGATGAGTTTACCAAATCCATTGATTTAGGTTTAAGCTCATTATCTTATGACAAACTCCAAAAAGAAATAAAAGACTGAAAACTCAAAAACAAACAATAATCGTCTCCTCCGGGATTCTTCTCTCATCACCTTCACTCACAACCGAGAACTTGCTTCTTCCGTCTAATGCAAGACAGTAAGCACCTGAGCCAGACAGGTCATACACTTGAGCATAGGCCAGCAAGCAGTTCACAAGTCAATTCATTTTCAGTCTCTTTGAGTCGAACTACGGTGTTCTGACTTCCTCATTGCACGAGAGGATACGTAGGCATAACTTAACGGTTATCGAACAAAAGTCTCTGTCCATTCCCCCTCCTTCCAGCATTATTCTTTAAGCCTCATGATCTTGAGCATCTCATTCCTGTTCCTGCACTGGCACTGTACATTTATACACATCACATTTCTTTACACTGACACCTGTACATTCTTTTCCAGCTATTTTTACACACAGATTGCACCGACACTACCCCTTTGAAACACAAATCTTTTAAGCGTGGATCCCGTCGAGTACGGCGGACAATCTGGGTGCTAATACCTTCCCAGGTTGTAACCAACCCCCTTTCTCAGTCTCTCTGGTTCGCAACCGTCTTATCCATCTTTTTCTAGGTCTATGCAGCATTGCCTTTCCTCCGGGATAAAAATGCCTAGCTGGCGACTCTATTCATTCCCTGTGAGTCCACTCCTGTGTGTTCTCACATCCTCCTTTCGCCGACCGTTCGCGTCTGTACCTTCATTTGATCCATTTTCATTTGTCGGGAGCGACAGCTTGGCGACTCTGCTGGGGACCCTTATATTGCAACCAGGGCTTCTGGTTCTTTTTGTGGGTTCCTCCTAGCGCTTGATTGATTTGTGTTTATTAGGGGTGTTATGTGCTTATTTGTGCTTGTATTTATTTATTGCTTTATGTACAGTTTATTTTTACTGCTTTCTTTATTTGCATTTGTATATATATCATATTGTCATAACTGTTGCTGGCTGGATCTGGTTTCTCTGTTTTGGTGGGTGGGTATTTCATTGAGAGTTGAGGTCCTACACCTGGGACCTGAGTGACACCTAGGATAGAGTGAACCATATTCTTTCCCATTCCATTTCGGTCTGGTGCGGGAATATGGAACACGGTTCAGATATGGGTTTCTTCTTGAGAACTCTGTGCTACGGATTTCCTGTAGTGCTAGGGGGATCTGGGAAGCCTGCTAAGTCTGGATGACCTTTTAGTATTGACCTTCAGAAACTGAGGTGAATTAGAGGAGGAATTGTTATGGTTATTGTAAACACTGTACCTCCGGGTTAGAAGTGTTTACACTTCTCATAACAAATCCAAGTCTGAGGATCCTTGTTCTAGATCACTACCTGTGAGGGGGTTGGGCTGTTTACAGGTTTGCAGGTACCTTGACCTCAGAATACCCTGTTACTTTGACTTTGTTAAGAATGCTCCATGTTGGATAGTTCTTGTGATTCTAAAACCCTGGACTTGTGGCTCTTTATTTGAGTCCCCCACCTTGGTTACTGGATTTTTAGACCTCCATCTGGAATTCTTGAACACACATGGATCTATACCAAGGCAGCTAATCAGATCCAGCTCAGTCACAAACCTTTGCATTCCATCTGCATACATACTCATTGCATCATATTAACATGTGCTTATTTGTTTTTCAGGGTATCCACTTTCATCAGGTTTTGGTTTTGACCCCATCTGCAGTTTTGACCTGTCTCCACCAGCATTTACTTCAGTTCTTCAGATACTTGCACTAGCCAGCCAGTGGCTCACTTCTCAACCTCTTCATCAGCACTTATTCTACCCAGTCTTCAGCATCATGGCTCCAAAGAAAAGCAACATCACTTATCATTTCTTCCAACCAGACTTGTCAGATATCAGGAGGATCCAGACCCTGATCACCCCGGATTACATATCTTTGTTCAGAGAAAGCTATGGGGATATACTTGACCTGGTTGTGGATTTGGACCCATCTCAGAGGAGCCTGATCCATACCTGCATCCAGTTTTATGACCCCCCATTGAGGTGCTTCACCTTTCAAGACTTTCAGCTGGGGCCTCTATTGGAAGAATATTCATATTTGACTGGTTTGCCTATCAAGAGAGAGATCCCTTTCAGCCCTGAAATGATCTTTCCCAGCAATGGAGAGATAGCCAAAGCTTTGCACCTGGAGCCTGCTTTGATTGAGCAACACATGACCTCTAAGGCTAAGGTCCCTGGTTTTCATCTGGATTTCCTGATTACTCAAGCTAGTCTGAAGGCCTCCCTGGGGGAGTGGAGAGCTGTTTGTGCACTATTGGCCTTAAGTATCTATGGCATTGTGTTGTTTGCAGATGAGCCCAGATTCATCAGCAAGAGTGCAATTCACTTGTTCATCTTGAAGAACCCTGTGCCAACTTTGCTGGGTGATCTCTACTACTCAGTACATCAGAGAAATGAGAAGCAAAGGGGGAAGTTAGTGAGGTGCTGTGCTCCACTATTCCATGCTTGGCTACTCAGGCACCTGCCCAAGACAGATATATTCCTGAATCCTCATCAGCAAAGCAACTGGGCTAAGAGGCTCACCACTCTCACTTCAGCAGACATCAGATGGTGCACTCAGAGCACCAAGGGCAGAGATATTATCACAAGCTGTGGGCACTTTCCCAATGTGCCTTTGGTAGGAGTTAAGGGGAGTATCAACTACAACCCTCTGCTGTTCAAGAGGCAATTAGGCTATGCACTGGTCCATGTTCCTAGGGAACAAGACTTGGTTGAGACCCTCTACTGTGAGAACCAGATCAGTTTGATTGTTGTTAGGCAGGCTGCCTGGGCCTGGGATCATGTTCAAGCCAAGGGAGTCACCATTTTGGGAAAGTGTAATAATGTGGCCTCAGCCCAATATCATGAGTGGTCCCATGCTAGGGCCCGATTCTCTGGAATGCCCTTCACCATCAAAGACATGCCTGAGTCATCGTCAGCACCACCTCCAGCAACTGTTAGCCTGGAAGAGTTTGAAAGCTTGAAGGAAAGGAATGAGAAGCTATCCCAGGCCTTGCAGAAGACCCTCAGGGAGAGGAGTGAAGGTGTGAGGGAGATTGAAAGATTGGAGAAGCTGAGAGTTGAGCACTTGACTAAAATTGAGAAATCTGGAGAGTACATCAACAAGTCTAAAGCTGGTGAACAGATTCTGAAAAACGCTTGTAAAGAAGCCCAGTTCCAGAGAGCAAGGACAAACTTGTATTTGAAAGAGAGTCAGGCCAGGTGGGTCCGGATCACTGAAGCCCGTACTTTAGAAGACAAGAGAGTTCAGGACAAAATGGAGCAGATGGAAAAAGCCCTGGCAGCAGCCCAGGAGGAAATTTCAGAGCTAAGAATCAAAGCTGGAGTGAAGAAGTCTAAAGATCAGAGTCAGAATAAGAAATTGACTGCAGCTATTGCAACAAGGAACCTTCTCATCAGAAGTCTCACGGAGCGCCCGGCTGATCCTGTGACCGAAGCACTTCTTAAGGAAGTTCGCGAGGATGAGTTTGGCCTTGGAGTTTGATCATTTTGCTTGTTGTTATTCTTATTCCATGTACTTTTGCTTTTTGTGATGTATTTTGACCCTTTGAGGGCTTATGTTGTAAAAACAATTTGTATTATTTCACCTTTGTAATATATTTGTGTTTGTTTCCATCTGGGTTCATCTCAAAAGCAACTTCAACAGCACCATCTTCAAGGGTCTGGAAGGGTCAAAACTGAAGACCAAACCGGATACCTTGAGTACAAATAAGCACAACTGCATTGCATACTAACCTTTTTGTTTGTTTTGTAGGTTTTGTTTCATTGATACTAACCTCTGTTGTGATATTCAGGAATTATTGCTCGCCGCCGGGTATTTCCTCTCAACAGGCCACACAGATACCCGACTAGAAACAACCTTCCGGGAATTCAAATGGACCAGTTGCAGCAAGAGCTCAATGAGGCCAGAACCCAGATGGCTAACGAAAGGGTGGAGATGAGAACCCAGATAACTCAATTCATGGAAGTGATGAATAACTTGGCTCAAAGCCAGGAGAGGCTTAGAGTTTTGGTAGAGGGGAGAACTCAAGAGGACCCCCATGTGGGAACTGCTGGCACAAGTAACAACGAAAGGGTGCAACCACATGTTAATCCCCCGGTGTTTGGCCCACATCTACATCCTGAGATCCACATTCCCGCAAACGTTCAGGGAACAGCTACTGCAGCCAGAGTACTTCAAGAGGATCCTCAGGAGGACCAATTTACAGTCATGGGTGCTGGAGAGGAAACTTATGACAGAAGATTGGAAGAAATAGCGGAGAAGTTAAGATCCTTAGAATCTCAAAATTCTTTGGGTTTTGACGTAATGGATATGGGTCTGGTTGACGGGGTTAGGATTCCCCACAAGTTCAAACCTCCATGTTTTGAAAAGTATAATGGGACTTCTTGTCCTCGAACCCATCTGCAATCTTTTCTCGGAAGATTAAAAGCTTACACCATGGACGAGAAATTGTGGATGTTCTACTTCGAAGATAGTTTGACTGGAGCATCGAGGGAGTGGTATTCCCATTTGACTAGGGCAACTGTGAGATGCTGGAAGGACCTGGCAGAGGCCTTCATCAGACAGTACCAATATAATCTGGATATGGCACCCAATAGGACCCTCCTAATGGGGATGTCACAATCATCCAGAGAGAGCTTCAGGGAATATGCTCAAAGATGGAGACAGCTTGCTGCTGCTGTCCAACCGCCAATGTCCGAAAGAGAAATGGCTGATATGTTCATGAATACCCTGCAAGGAACCTATATTGATAGGCTAGCTGCCTTCTCCTCCACCAGCTTCGCAGACATCGTCATAGCCGGAGAGAGAATTGAAAGCCTATTGAAAATGGGAAAAATTTCTGATAATGGTGCTAGTTCGTCCAGTGGTACAAGAAAGCCTTTTGCAGGCCCGAGAAGAACTGGCGAGACCAATGCCCTCCATTCAAGCAGGGGTAGGCCCCAATATGCTCAGAGAACCATAGCAGCAGTCACTATCCCTGCTCCAGCTCATCCTCAGCCCGTCTATCAACCTCCGCAACAAAACTTCCAACAACAACCTCAGTATCAACAGTACCCTCCAAGAAACTTCAACAACAACAACTCCAACAACAACAATCAACAGAGGCCATTCCAACAAAGGCCCTCTCAAGCTAACCGAGTGATCGACCCGATCCCAATGCCGTATGCCGCCTTGTTGCCACAACTTCTGAAACTCAACCTGGTTGAGCTAAGAACGTTGGCACCTCCGGATCCCAACAGTCTACCAAGGAACTATGACTCCAATGCTAGGTGTGCTTTTCATTCCAACGCACCCGGTCACAGTACAGAAAAATGCAGGGCTCTGCATATGAAGGTACAAGACTTGGTAGACTCCAAGGCTCTGAACTTTGCACCTCCACCCAATGTCACTAAAAACCCAATACCACACCATGGTGGTCCCCGGATTAATGCCATTGAAGAAGACCAACAGTCTTATTTGATAACTAGTGTGGATCAGATCAGGACACCATTGGTGGAAATCAAAGCTCAACTCCGTGAAAATGATATATTTCCGGGGTGTGAACTGGGGTGCCCTTATTGCAATATCTCTTGGAATGGGTGTGAAGATTTGAGGAACGGCATTGACAGCCTTATTAAGAGTGGCCTCTTACAGATTACTACATCATTTCCGATCAATCCGGCAACTTCATCAACAACGGTTTCAGACCCTCCTACAACTACAGCAACTAATGTTCCCGACGATTCATCAGCACCATCAGCAAGTACTTCATCTGTCCTTCCGAATGATCAGTTTACAACAGTTTCTCCTGCTACAACTTCAGCTTCAGTCCATTTCGACTCTCCATCAACAACAGCAACAGTCCTTCCAACAGAACCTCCTACAACTCTAGCAAACGATCATGAAGATGTCTCTACTGTTACCATCTTCTACGATCCAGAAAATAACTCCGCCTACCATTCAGAGGGTGCTGCTCCCTCTAGAGCACCAGTTACTATCTTTTATGATCCACAAACAATTGCAATCCCTTCAGCAGCAGCAATCAGTCCAGTTACCGTCACGATACCTGGACCTGTACCATATGAAAGCAATAGGGCCATCCCTTGGCACTATGGCTCTGACGTGTACTGTGAAGGGAAAAGAATCGCTCTTGAAACATCAGCACCTGCACCACAAGTTGATAATGTGGGCGGAGGCGGAGGCTTCACCCGAAGCGGACGTCTCTTCGCTTCACAAGTCCAAAGACCTACCGCCGAGGTGGAAGCTGCTGCCAAAGCAAAGGGAAAAGGCCCGGTGCAGGAAGATCCAGCTGCCAAAGAAACCCTGAAGACTCCATTTGATCAGGAAGTTGATGAATTCATGCGGATCATCAAAAAGAGTGATTATAAAGTTGTGGATCAGCTTCATCAGACTCCGTCCAAAATCTCCATCCTCTCACTGCTCATGTGCTCCGAAGCCCATCGGAATGCACTACTGAAAGTACTGCACGCAGCTTACGTGCCCGAGGAGATTACTGTCAACCAATTGGAAACCGTTGTTGGAAACGTTACTGCTAGCAGTGGGCTAGGGTTTACCAATTCTGACCTGACAATGGATGGCCGCAATCACAACAAAGCCTTACACATAACCATGGAATGCAAAGGAGCTGTCCTTTCACATGTGCTGGTGGACACAGGTTCTTCCCTGAATGTCTTACCAAAGAAGGCTCTGGTGAAGCTTGAATATGATGGACTGGCATTGAGACCCAGCAACCTGGTGGTTAGAGCTTTTGATGGCTCAAGGAGATCGGTTCTGGGAGAAGTTGAGCTGCCTGTGACAATTGGCCCGCAGACCTTTAAAACTATCTTTTATGTGATGGACATTCAGCCCGCCTACAGCTGTTTGTTGGGTAGACCCTGGATTCACGCCGCCGGCGCAATAACGTCTACCCTTCACCAAAAGTTAAAATATGAGTGGGAAGGCCAAGTTGTCACAATCTGCGGGGAAGAGGATATATTTGTTAGCCATCTGGCTACTTACAAGTATATTGAAATGGATGGAGAGATCGTTGAAACCATGAGCCAAGGTTTTGAAGCCTTGAATGTGAATGAAGCATCTGCTGTTTCGGGGATCTCCATGTCGTCATACCAACAAGCCCGGAAGGTTGTTGAGGAAGGAACTGCCCTAGGCTGGGGCAAGATCTTAGCTGTGGAGGAAAAGAAGGACAAGTTTGGGTTGGGTTACAGACCAACTCAACATCAAGCAAAGGCTGCTGGAGAGCCTGGTTTTGTCAGTGGAGGGATGCTTACCCCCGATGCTATCAACTGTCTGGAAGACGAGCTGGAAGAGGAGCGCGACCTGGAGAATTGGATTCGTCCGAAGATCCCGGGGAGCAGTATCTCGAACTGGTCTTCCCAGGGAATTATAAGTGTTACTCGAGCAGAGTAATTATTATTTCCTGTATTTTTAAGCATGCATCAAAGTCTTGCATCTTGCCCAAGATGACAAGACTCATTTTGTAATCAGGGCCATATGTACTTTTGTGCAAACGAGATTAAATTAATGAAATATCAGACAATCTTTTTGCAAACGAGTCCTTTTCTTTTATGTTCACTGTTCTTCCATTTTTCTTTTTTGTACAAAAAAAATAAATGGCAGTGTTTTTCAAAATGACAACTTCATTTCACTTTTCTAAATAAGACTAAAATCAGATCACTAAAATGAACCAATTAAACCCTTGCAGAGAGTGCCATCCTGACCGCACCGACAACAGCACGGCTATGACATCGTATGACTTTGACAATCCGATCAATCAAGCTGACGAAGGGGTTGAAGAAGAATACGAGCTTCCTGAAGAGCTAGCCAGGTTGTTAAGACAAGAGGAAAAGGTTATTACTCCTCATCAGGAGGAGGTTGAAGTGATTAATCTTGGTACAGAGGAAAATGTGAAAGAAGTCAAGATTGGGGCCTGCCTGCAAGACTCAGTGAAGAAGCAACTGACAGATCTGCTTCAAGAGTATGTTGATGTGTTTGCCTGGTCATATCAGGACATGCCAGGGTTGGATACCGATATAGTTGTGCACAAGCTGCCTTTGAGGGAAGAATGCCCACCAGTCAAACAGAAGCTGCGCCGTACTCGTCCAGACATGGCTATGAAGATCAAGGAAGAGGTACAAAAGCAATGGGACGCCGGGTTCCTTGCTGTGACTAGCTATCCGCCGTGGGTTGCTAACATAGTACCTGTGCCTAAGAAGGACGGTAAGGTAAGAATGTGTGTTGATTACCGGGATCTGAATAGAGCTAGCCCGAAAGATGATTTCCCATTACCTCACATTGATGTATTGGTGGATAATACAGCTCAGTTCTCGGTATTCTCCTTCATGGACGGATTTTCAGGATATAATCAGATCAAAATGTCACCTGAAGACATGGAGAAGACAACATTCATTACACCCTGGGGCACGTTCTGCTACAAAGTAATGCCATTTGGGCTCAAGAACGCTGGTGCAACGTATCAACGGGCTATGGTAACACTATTCCACGATATGATCCATAAGGAAATCGAGTGTTATGTGGATGACATGATTGCCAAGTCCCTTACTGAAGAAGACCATCTGGTGAATCTGCTCAAGTTGTTCAAGCGTCTGAGGAAGTATCAGTTGAAGCTGAACCCCAACAAATGCACATTCGGGGTGAGATCTGGTAAGCTGCTGGGCTTTATTGTAAGCGAGAAAGGGATTGAGGTTGACCCTGATAAAGTCAAAGCCATCCAAGAGATGCCTGCACCGAAAACAGAGAAAGAAGTTCGAGGGTTCTTGGGTAGATTGAACTACATTTCAAGGTTCATATCTCACCTCACAGCAACCTGTGAACCCTTGTTCAAACTGCTAAGAAAGGAACAAACGGTCAGGTGGAACGAAGATTGCCAAAGGGCTTTTGACAAGATCAAAGAATATCTGCAAGAACCTCCCATCCTCATGCCGCCAGTTGAAGGAAGACCTCTGATTATGTACTTGACAGTATTGGAAGAATCAATGGGGTGTGTGCTGGGCCAGCATGACGAGTCTGGTCGAAAAGAGTATGCAATATACTACCTAAGCAAAAAGTTTACCGACTGTGAACAACGTTATTCACTGCTCGAGAAAACTTGTTGTGCTTTAGCGTGGGCTGCTCGCCGACTAAGGCAGTATATGTTGACCCACACTACCTTATTAATCTCAAAAATGGACCCAGTCAAGTACATATTTGAGAAGCCAGCTCTTACTGGACGGGTTGCAAGATGGCAGATGATTCTCACAGAATACGACATACAGTACACATCTCAGAAGGCCATCAAGGGCAGTGTACTATCTGAATATCTTGCTAAGCAACCCATTGATGACTACCAGCCAATGAGGTTTGACTTCCCCGATGAGGACATCATGTTCATTAAATCAAAAGATCACGAGGAGCCTATTCACACTGAAGGGCCTGACCCAGAAGAAGAATGGACTATGATGTTCGACGGGGCTGTTAACATGAATGGCCGTGGTGTTGGTGCAGTACTCATTACACCCAAAGGGGTTCACATGCCTTTCTCGGCAAAACTCACTTTCAACTGCACTAACAACGAAGCTGAATACGAAGCTTGCATTATGGGTCTTGAGGAAGCCATTGACCTCAGGATCAAGACTTTAACCGTATTCGGAGATTCAGCTTTGGTAATCAATCAGACCAACGGAAAATGGTACACACACCAAGATCATCTGATACCTTACAGGGATTATACAAGAAGGTTACTGACTTTCTTCACAACAGTCAAACTTGAGTATATCCCTCGGGACGAGAATCAGTTTGCAGATGCCTTGGCTACCATTTCGTCCATGATCAAAGTTCAAGCAGCTAACTCTGTACCTCAGATTTCAGTATCGAGACTTGATAGACCAGCATATGTATTTGCAGCAGATGTTGTCAAAGATGATAAGCCTTGGTTCCACGACATCAAGTGCTTCTTGGAGGATCAAATATACCCATCTGGGGCATCTTCCAATGATAAGAAGACTTTGAGAAGGCTTGCTGGAAGTTTCTTCCTGAATACTGATGGGTCTTTATACAAGAGGAACTTTGACATGGTACTCCTCAGATGTGTTGACAAGACGGAAGCAGATCTACTGATGCATGAAGTGCATGAAGGCTCTTTTGGTACCCATGCTGGAGGACATGCAATGGCTAAGAAGTTGTTAAGATCAGGCTATTACTGGATCACAATGGATGCAGACTGTTGTGCCTATGCCAGGAAATGCCACAAATGCCAGATCTACGCAGATAAAGTGCATGTGCCTCCCAACCCTTTGAACATCATGTCTTCACCATGGCCCTTTGCCATGTGGGGCATTGATATGATCGGTAAGATTGAGCCAACTGCTTCGAACGGCCACAGATTCATCCTGGTCGCCATCGACTATTTCACAAAGTGGGTTGAAGCAGCCTCATATGCAAACGTCACCAGGCAAGTGGTAGCCCGATTCTTAAAAAGAGACATCATCTGTCGGTATGGAGTACCCGAGCGAATCATTACTGATAATGGTTCTAATCTCAACAACAAAATGATGGCTGAATTATGCCGGGACTTCAAGATCCAACATCACAATTCTTCTCCTTACAGGCCAAAGATGAATGGCGCTGTTGAGGCGGCAAATAAGAATATCAAGAAGATTGTGCAAAAGATGGTAGTCACCTACAGAGACTGGCATGAAATGCTACCATTCGCCTTGCATGGGTATCGCACATCAATCAGGACATCCACTGGGGCAACACCGTATCAACTTGTGTATGGTATGGAAGCAGTCCTACCAGTTGAAGTTGAATTACCCTCCTTGCGAGTATTGATGGATGTCAAACTGAGTGAAGCAGAGTGGGTTCGGTCCCGATACGAGCAACTGAGTCTGATCGAAGAGAAGAGATTGGCTGCAATCTGCCATGGGCAGCTATATCAGAAGAGAATGAAAAGAGCCTTTGATCAGAAAGTCAGGCACCGAGAGTACCAAGTGGGAGATCTTGTGCTGAAAAGAATCCTCCCTCCTCATACAGACCACAGGGGTAAATGGACTCCCAATTATGAAGGACCATTCGTGGTGAAGAAAGTTTTCTCTGGTGGAGCGCTGATGCTCAGCACCATGGATGGTGAAGATTTCCCATCCCCTGTGAATTCAGATGCAGTTAAAAAATACTTCGCATAAAATGACCCGCTGGACATAAAAACAGAATGTAAGTCCAGGCAAAAATAGGGCATCCCGGCGAGTCAAAAACAGAATAAAAGACTCGGGCAAAAATAAGGGAAATAAACAAAAAAATGTACACCCGCTGAGTTGAAAAGCCACATCGGACAACTCAGGCAAAAATGGGTATCCCGATGGATTGAAAACCCGAAAGGGCGATCCATGCAAAATAAGGGAATAAGCGAACAACTGCATTCTGAATTCGTCTGTATCGTTAGCAACTTGGTAAGCTCCAAAGGATCAAGCTCCGATCAGAATCAACTTTCTCCAGAAAGCAAGACGAGAAGAACGTCATTGTCATACGAGTCATAGCGGGAGAGGAAGCTCCTCAAAGCGTCATCAACACTGCCAGCATTTTGTTTCTCAATTTGTAACATTCTCCTCATTTCAGGAGATATGTCTCTTTGACTGTATCTTGCCAATTCAGGGCGTTTGAATTAATAAAATCAGATTTTCAGTCATGTCTCGTTTTTACATTTATGTTTTGCAAAGAATTGTCTGATGTCTCTAAAAACACAATTGCATAAGTGCAGATGCCTTTCTCTAAAAATAAAGCACATGCTTACAGGGAATATATTTACTCTCGAAAGTACTTATCTCCTATGACGGAATCCAGTAAAGGATACCTCGGGACCCTTTGTGCGTTTCCTTATCTTTGCAGGATTGCAGGTATCCAGAACGCAACTGGGGGCATGCAAGGTATATCTCGGCAAGCTGGCAAATCAACGAAAGATATCAGCATCCGAAATGCTCTATCCCCAGCAGGGTTGCTTCCCATTGCTCTCCCCAGCTGATTTACCAACAGCATTTCCCCGGCTGAAATACCAACTATCCTTCCTCAGCAGGATGAAGAATCAGGGAATCATCTCCCCACAGAGCTTCAAGCCTCTATTCAGAAGAACAACGCACGACGGAGTCACAACAGAGGGAGAAAGCCTCTACAAACCCCAGCTGGGTCCCGTATTATAAGGATATGTCAATCGGTGACATACATCCCCAAGCAGATGCATAATTAGATCTACCAATGATCTCATCCCCAGCTGGGATGTCCATTTTAAACAGATCAGCAACGGGATCCGAATCCCGGTTTGATACCTTTGCATAATCATAGCATTCGCATCATGTTCACCCTCAGAGCGTAGCATTCCGTCTAATACGGAGCATTACGGCAAAAATCAAACGCATAGCATAATCATAAGTCATGTTGTGAATTGAACACTTGTAAATATTGACAATCTGTCTCTATACAGAATACATCCCCCAGAGTCCCAGCAAAAGCAGTTGCCTCATATTCACAAATACCAGCATATTTCCTTTTGATACCCGTCTGTATCATTGCTCCCCAGTAAAGTCGCCAGCATACATTCTGACACCCGCCCGTGTCAAATCACCAGCAGAAAGCCAAAGACACCCTCTTTGCACTCACATATACTTATACACAATCCTTGACACCCGTACGTGTCATATCCCCAGCATGGTCGCTTATACTCACATATATACTTTTCTTGACACCCGTCCGTGTCATATCCCCAGCGCAGTCGCTTACGCCTCCATTACCCACATACTTGTTAATATTATACTTACCTTTCCTGACACTCGTCCGTGTCACTTTCCCCAGCAGATGAACACTCATCTATACAAATACAATGCTCACTACTCATTGGTACTCTTATACAGATACTCGTCCGTATCACGTATACATCATCACTCATATCCCCACAGATTCGACAGTAGTCTTTGTTCTTTGTTAACCTCGTTGGTACTCGTCCGTACCATCATCTCAGAACATGCGTCTAATGTTTGTTTCTACATGATACTCGTCCGTATCATAATCTTAAGGATGCTCGTCCGCATCTTTAATCCATACACCGTGTCAAACACTTATGTCCTCTTGAATATAGATACTCGTCCGTGTCTACTATTCCCCAGAGGAGTTCCTTCAGATGCAACACTCGTCTGTGTTCTTTGTTAACCAGTTGATACTCGTCCGTATCATCATCTCTGAACATGCGTCAGTTTGTTTCTACATGATACTCGTCCGTATCATAATCTTAAGGATGCTCGTCCGCATCCTTAATCTATACACAATACCAAACACTTATACCTCTGTTTTCTTGGATATAAACACTCGTCCGTGTTTACCATATCCCCTGTAGATCGCCAACAAATTTTCTTTTTATCTAACACTCGTCCTGTGTTATGATAACCCCGAGAGCAGCCGTACCCTGCTGAGTGGTCGTCCTCCACTTCTTGATGGTCGTCCTCCATCATGCTCATCCGATGGCCGTCCCCATCATTGATATTTTAGCAGCCGTCCCCTGCTAGGTGGTCGTCCTCCACCTTTTGATGATCGTCCTTCATCACTTTATCCAATGGCCGTCCCCATTGTTGATTATGGTTATCTGACGTTCGTCCTATGTCATGATAAACCTTGAGAGCAGCCGTCCCCTGCTGAGTGGTCGTCCTCCACTTCTTGATGGTCGTCCTCCATCATGCTCGTCCGATGGCCGTCCCCATCATTGACCTCTTCTATCCGATGGCCGTCCCCATCGTCGATATTTTCGGCAGCCGTACCCTGCCAGGTGGTCGTCCTCCACCTTTGATGGCCGTCCCCCATCATATTTCCTTTTATCCCCAACAGAGCAGCCGTCCCCTGCTAGGTGATCGTCCTTCACTTTTGATGGCCGTACCCCATCATCTGTTTATTTCATTTATTCTTTAACCCGATGGCCGTCCCCGTCGTGGTCCCTTTTCCTCTTCAACCCGATGGTCGTCCCCATCGTTGGTTACTTTGCTTTTTGAACATTGTTGGCCGTCCCCTTCATGTTTCATTAATCCCCAGAGAGTTATACAGCTTTATCTTGATGGCCGTCCCCATCATGATATCTTAGTTTCCCCAGCTAGTCGGCCGTCCCCGTCTTAGCTCTTCCTTATATCCCCAGCATGTCGGCCGTCCCCGTCATCGCTTTGCTTCACACGCTTTACCCAGCAGTCGTCCTCTGCTCGACGGTCGTCCTCCGTCGCCCACGCTTTACAAATATACTTTACTTCCTTTTGCAATCTATATCCCCTTTCTTCTTCATTTTGTGAGTGCAAATTTTGGACTGTCTTTGGTATTCAACCACAAGTTATCTTGTTTGCCTGTTAAGCCGTTGCTTACATCCTGCACAGCTAACTCATGCTTGAATAGGGGCAGCTGTAAACACCCCAAATTTGCCCTCACCCATTCACACATGGCTTGTGACCATCTCATATGCATATACACAATCATATCATCTCACATTTCATTTTTGATTCACTGCATGGTTTCTAGGTCATCTGTACCTAGGGTTTGTGATCTGAGCAACCTCAGGGCCTCCTGAGCCATTACAAAGGCCACCATTCAATTCAAAGGGATCCATGTGTGTTCTTATGTCATGTTACATCCTCACAAAGTCAAAATTACAGAGGAATCACAAGAACTAGGGTTTGAGTGGATGCAGAGCCAGGATGAACTGCACAGTTGACTGAAAATTAGGGTTTAGGTTTCAGAGGCCATAACTCCAAATTTTTTGGTCATTCTTGTTTCCATTGATCTCTATATGGTATAGGGAGTATGCATATCAATTTTCATGAAGAAATTCCATGGGGAAGTCATCTGATCAAAGGTTGACTTTTCAGACAAGTCAGTGCAAAATCAGGGCATCTGAGGCCCCCAATGACCCAACCAATGGGTGATCTTCATCATTTTGAGTGTATATGATCTTTATTTGATCATGGAAGAAGTTTGAAGTTCATGAAAATCAAGAATTTAGGGTTTTTGCAAAAGTTGACTTTTTGGGTTTTGTTGACTTTTCAAGAATGCATCATTTTAGGTCAATTTTCAAGCCTTGATTCATGACCCAAAAAGGCTTCAAATGGAAAAACTTTGGTCATGAAAGTTGTAGATCTCATCTTTCCCTTTTCAAAAAGTACAAGAACATGATCTAACTCTTCATGGATCAAAAGTTATGGCCATGCAAAGTTGCCAAAAATCACTTATTTTTCAAGTCATGCACTAAATGGAAATTTTGCTAAGTCTTGAACCAATGCATTATGCAGCCTCAAATTCAAGTCAAACCAGCATGTGAACCTTCTCTAAGTCCTAAAAATCAGAATTTGACTAAGTTTGCCCTTGGTTTCATGCTTGGTTGGATAAAAAGTCACATGTGAACCATAAGCCAACCTACTTGCAAAAACCACTCATAACATTATGCCAACTTGCTGCATTGAGTGCTGAGCCAAGCTAGGCCTCTCCCTCACCCATGCTGCACCAGAACCACCTTTGTCCTTGCCTAGTCCAAGAACCATGCCTCTCTTACACATAAAGTGGTTTTTGAGCAAAAAGTGATCTACCTATCACAGCTGCACAAGTCACATCAGCCAACCAATCAGAATTGTTTATCATTTCATTTTGCAAGTTGAACATAACAAGAACAAGGGCTGAAACCAACATTCACAACATACACAAAAAACCTTCCAACTTGCAAGTTCATTCGAATTTCTCTCCACAGCTTCAAAACACTCAAACTCTCATCACCATTCAACTCACCCCATCTCATAGACAAGAAACCACCAAAGCATGAGCCTGAAACAAGCCTGAAAACACCATTGCCATCATTCACCTCAAGCTGCAGATTCTATCGAATCTCTCTCCACAAGCCACAAACACATCAACCAACACCACAAACCTTCTCAACACACCTCATAGATCATAAACAACCTCTCTTCACAGCCTGAAAGTGCCAGAATCTCATCTGCCATTTTTGACTGAACTGAAGCTGAAGCATTCGAATCTCCTTCTCCAGCAAATCTAAACTCCATTTGAGCATTCAAGCATCTTTGGGGGGCCAAGAGGAGCAGTTTGCACTTAGAGAAAGGGCCTGAAAGTTCCTAAATCAGAGGTTGCAAATCTCAGGTAGCTCGAAATTATTTTTTCCAGAAATCCCTTTTTAAGTTACAAACTTGTTCCTTATGCTCTCCTGATCATCCTGATGCTTTTAGTTTTTGAAATGGTTGCATTTTAAGGATTTAATTTGAGTTTGAAGCTCACGAACCCTAGAACTTAGTTGCTTCGATTCAGCTTGTTTAGGTTAGATAAATTTGTTTTGAGAGAGGGGTTTAGCTCGTGAGGTGTTGGAGATCATTTCCCATAGCTTAGTTTTCATTTATATTACGTTTTGAGAGGTTTTGAGATTTTTCAGGCAAGCTGCTGGCCG
The DNA here is from genome assembly GCA_963966055.1 of Lathyrus aphaca. Lineage (NCBI taxonomy): Eukaryota > Viridiplantae > Streptophyta > Magnoliopsida > Fabales > Fabaceae > Lathyrus > Lathyrus aphaca. The sequence continues at coordinate 481,673,005 of OZ014522.1, forward strand.
GAGAAGACGACCGGAAGTCTTCTCCGGCCACCTGAGATTAATTATGCCCTAATCCCATAATTAATGCTGGTTCAAATCTGGAACGTTGGATGGCGTTGACTGGCTGACTTCCCACCTTTTTTGATGGCCAGGATCTTGTCATTAACCCTAATCCACTTAATTATCATTAATTAATTCATTTTTAATTTAATTAATCTGAAGCAATCCTGGCCCCTCATTCTGGCGCGCAGTCAATGGATTCAAATCCAGAGCGCATCCTGGCCTCTCATTCCTTTGACTTTGCATTTTATTTAATTTTAATTCAGTTTTCTTGCATTTAATTTGTACAATTATTTTAAAATAGTTCAAAAATCATAAAAATTATGAAACTTTTTCTTTAAGGTTTTATTAATTTTTATGACACAAAAACATTTTTATTTTATTTTTTATCATTAAAAAAGTATTTTTAAATATTTAAAAGATTATTTTTAATTGATTAATGAGAATTAATTAATTAAAAATACTTTTAGGTATCTAAAAATTACAAAAAAATTCATGAAATGTTCTAAGACATTTAGAAACATTGTCCAACCTTCAAACCAAATTTCTTTTTTGATCTTGATGCATTTTAAGAATTTTTCATTGAATTAAATCACATTTTATGCATTATTTTGATCACAAGTTTGAAAATTCATTTCTGCCTATTGGTGAAGGTTGAGGCATTGATTCTTTTTGCATTGTTTTCCATTTGACATGAACTTTCAAGGATAAAATGGCCATGGTTTGATCTTGCATTTTCTAATTGATTGGCATTTCTTTTGTTACAAACCCTAAAAAACCCTAATAACTTGCAAAATTCATATCTTGAGTTTGGTTGAGAGTTGAGAGCTCCCCTTTGGGCAGTGGTTTGTTATAGGTCTAGGGTTTCTTTGGGTACCATTTTCCATTTTTTATCTTAGGGTTTGCTTCTGTTTTGAGTTTGTGTTTGATGTTTGTTTCATAAACCCTAATTTGGGCTTTCCCTTGCATCCTTCTTGCATTTCCTTGCATGACTTGACTTGACATTGCATTTTGTGCATTCTTATGATTCATTTGACATCTTAAGACATGTATGAAGCATCATTGATCATTGCATTACATATTTGCCATGCCATTTGTCTTGTATGTTTCATAACATTTCATGCTTGTTCATGTTCCTTAGCTTGCATCATATGCATTCATGAACTTGTATGATCATTTCCATGTGATGCCTCATGTTCATAACACTTCATAGCATCATAATCATCATCACCATGCTTCTGGTTTTGCTTTGCATCATGTCATTGCATCTCATCTTGCATTGCCTTGCATTTCTTTCTAACATTGCAGGTGGTAAGTAACTTGAGAGGTGAATTTGCCTTCACTTCTCATAGCCTCTCTTCTCATCTCTTTTGCATACCTTGCTGCATTCTTACTTGTGTTTGAGTTTGAGCTTGCTCATTCTTGTTCCTCCCACTTTCTTTCTTCAAGTGACTTGACTTCTTGAATGAAGTAAGTCACTTTGCTTCTCTTGATCTTGTTCATCTGCTTCCTGGTGGTTCATCTGAAGATTGTTTCTTGAAACCTCACAAACCTTAGGAACAACCAAGCATGACAATGAATTAGGGTTTTGTTTAGTCTCCCCCATAGTTTTTACCTTTGTGTCTCCTTGAGTCATCTCTCCTCACCTCATAATCAGGGACTAAACCCTCAAGGCTTTAAGACTTTGTGATTAAGATCATGCCTGCATCCTTCTTTTAGGATGGAGTGTATAACTTTAATCCTAAGTCTTGGACCCTTAAGGTGTTGAAATTTCTTAATCAATTCACTTAATAATCATCAAGACATTACACTTGTAACTTGGGCCTTGCATTAGGGTTCTAATTCTTCCTTAAGTGGTTAAGAAGGACTAACCCTAGTGTTAATGGACAAGTCCCCCTCAAGTTGTCTTACAAACAATAAAACTCACTTCTTCATCATATCATTAATTAAAATCCACTTAATCAAAGGCTTGTTTTGTCATGGGTTTAATCCCTAATCATGGATTAAGTTGAGGAGCTTTCCTCAGCTTAAACACTCTCATCTATTATCCTTCTTTTAGGATGGTGTAATGAGTCTGTTAAATCCCTGATTATGGCTTAACCTCATTACTTAACACTAAACAAAAACACCAAAAAAAAAACATCTAAATAATCACAAGTAGGTTAATGATCTTAACCCTACATCAAAGGTGATTAAGTGTGAGAATCTGACTTCACACTTAAGGTAATTCTCATTACCCCTAATCAGAGGGATGATGTGATGAGTTTACCAAATCCATTGATTTAGGTTTAAGCTCATTATCTTATGACAAACTCCAAAAAGAAATAAAAGACTGAAAACTCAAAAACAAACAATAATCGTCTCCTCCGGGATTCTTCTCTCATCACCTTCACTCACAACCGAGAACTTGCTTCTTCCGTCTAATGCAAGACAGTAAGCACCTGAGCCAGACAGGTCATACACTTGAGCATAGGCCAGCAAGCAGTTCACAAGTCAATTCATTTTCAGTCTCTTTGAGTCGAACTACGGTGTTCTGACTTCCTCATTGCACGAGAGGATACGTAGGCATAACTTAACGGTTATCGAACAAAAGTCTCTGTCCATTCCCCCTCCTTCCAGCATTATTCTTTAAGCCTCATGATCTTGAGCATCTCATTCCTGTTCCTGCACTGGCACTGTACATTTATACACATCACATTTCTTTACACTGACACCTGTACATTCTTTTCCAGCTATTTTTACACACAGATTGCACCGACACTACCCCTTTGAAACACAAATCTTTTAAGCGTGGATCCCGTCGAGTACGGCGGACAATCTGGGTGCTAATACCTTCCCAGGTTGTAACCAACCCCCTTTCTCAGTCTCTCTGGTTCGCAACCGTCTTATCCATCTTTTTCTAGGTCTATGCAGCATTGCCTTTCCTCCGGGATAAAAATGCCTAGCTGGCGACTCTATTCATTCCCTGTGAGTCCACTCCTGTGTGTTCTCACATCCTCCTTTCGCCGACCGTTCGCGTCTGTACCTTCATTTGATCCTTTTCATTTGTCGGGAGCGACACCCACTAGGGGGCTTTTTTGTAGTATTTGATGAAGAAGCACCCACTTGTATCTTGCCACTCCTTATACCACTTTCTACGCGCTCTCCTGTCATTATCAACTCAGTGAAGCCAGATGATGAACTTCCAATGAGATGACTGTAAAAAGGACCATTCAACGTACACATAAACATGTCCACTAACTCCCTGTCAGTTAGAGGACGTTGTACTCTACCAGCCAAGTCTCTCCACTTCTGGGCATACTCCTTGAAATTTTCTTTAGCATCCATAGACATGTTTTGTAGTTGCATGCGAGTAGGGGCTAGATCATCATTATATTGATATTGCTTATAAAAGGCCTCAGCAAGATCATTATAATCACGGATGTTGACACTCTCCAACTGATAGTACCATTCCAATTGAGCTCCAAATAAGCTTTCTTGGAAGAAATGGATCCACAACTTCTTATCAGCAGTATGGGGTAGGATCCTCCGGACATAGGACCTCAGATGCAGTTTGGGACAAGAAACACCATCATACACTACAAAAGCAGGGACCTTGAAACCAATGGGTATGACCACCCCAGATATCAAACTCAGGTCTTCTATATCCAGCCTAGAAGACTTCTGCAATTCCATAGCATCCATTCTATCCACCAGCATTTTGAACTTATCTTCATTAGGATCATGATAGTAGTTAGCTTCAGAATCAGAGTCCCCCATTGTATTGTGCAGACTGCCTCCCTCTTTCCCAGACTCCTCAGACTCATAATCTTCAACCTGTTCTTTGTTCTTGACAGGACCTCTGAACCTTCTTCCCATGTTGATTAGGCCTCCTGACTTTCTAGTCTTCTTAGTCTTCTTGGCCAGCAGTGTCTTCAATTCATCTTGCCCCTTGGACAAGTTCAGGATCAGCTCTTGGAACTGTGCATCCTCCTGAATTGCCTCAGGATTGCTTCATCCTCCTGAAAACATATTATCAATATCTCAGGATTGCTTCATACTCCTGAAAGTTTATTATTACCTCAGGACTGCTTTATCCTCCTGACAGTTTCTTATACCTCAGGATTGCTTTATCCTCCTGAAAACATATTATTACCTCAGGACTGCTTCATCCTCCTGACATCTATCATTATACCTCCATATTTTGGACTGCTTTATCTTCCAAGAAATGTATCTGAAGAACTTTTCTCCAAGTGGCATCTTTAAGCCCACTCAAGCATATTCAACTAGTCATCAGTATCTCTCTACGCACCGGTGAGTGCAAATTTTTGGGCTTTTGTGTTTAATCCCCTTCAACCTTCCAGGTCACGACTGGCAAATATACCAATCTAACCCCTCAGGTTTCAGAAAATTGAACAGGGGCAGCTGTTGCACCCCAAAATTTGCCCTCACAATACAAGACTTTGTGTGCTAAGAAGGTTCACAAGGTTCACAAGATTCACAATGCTTCCAAGACCTTTCATGAGGTTCATGAAGTCTACAAGTCACTTTATGAGGTTCACAAGGTTCACAAGATTCACAATGCTTATAAGACCTTTCATGAGGTTCATGAAGTCTACAAGCCACTTCATGAGGTTCACAAGGTTCACAAGATTCACAAGACCTCCCATGAGTTTCACAAGACATCTTATGATGGTTCACAAGGTTCACAAAGTTCACAATTGGTCAAAAGAGTTGACAAATCCCTCAGACAATGCACCTCCTAGGCAGTGCATCCAAAACTAGGGTTTTGACTTTAATCAGGCTAAATGGACTTCCAAGATTTCAAGTGAGCTTCATAACATCTTATATGTGTTTAAGAACCCCCATGACAAGTTTCAAGACTTTTCTCAGAAGTTTGCTCAGTCAGATGATCAGATAAGTCAAAATCAGTCAAAGCAGTTAAAAAGTCAAACTGAGGTCAACTGTGGTCAAACCAAAGTCAAACTTCATGATTGTTTTTCCAACATCAAGTATATGAAGTAAAATTCATCATTTGATCAAGGGTTGATCATGATTCATCAAGGATATTTCAGATCATCAAGAATCAGGAGTTTCTAAATTAGGGTTTCCTCAGTAAAAGTCAACTGAACTTTGACCAGCCATAACTTTCACATACTTCATCACCAAGTCTCCATCCAAAGCTCATTTTGAAGGAAATTGAATTCTCTACAACTTTGTGTCTCACAAGCCAAGCCCAAAAATGCTTCATTTGGAAGGTATGAGCTAAGACATTATAGGTCCTTTTGAAAGTCAACAAAAAGTCAACAACTTCAAAAGGGCATAACTTGAGATTGGTAAATGATGTGGACATGAAACCAGTGGGGTTGTTTAGAGGACTCTTCAAGCTTTTCAAAATGTCCAAAAAGACCCTCATATCATTAAAATTGAAGGATGTGTGCCCTTGCAAAGTTGGGAAATTTTGGGATGGTTCATGAAGAAAATGGAGGTCTAAAACCAATTTTTTCCAAATGGGCTTGCCAAATAATGACCCAATCCACATCAAAACATCTTGCACGAAATTAAATTGATTTATTCATAATTTTATTCATTTTGTTTTTATTTATTATGATTTTTATATTAAAAATTCATTTTAAATTCAAATAAAATATAAAATAATGAAAATTAAATTTGATTTGGTTTCTAGAAGGTCTTAAATTATATTTAGACTTGATTGATACAAGAGTAATGAGAATCATACCAAAATAGCAAGTGTTTATGCAAATAAAATTGATTTTCAAAGGCCATCTTTTTGAATCTTTTTAGATCAAATCTTCCACACAAATGATCAATTTTTCTGACCTAATACATCATCCTATAAGTACTTGACACAAACCTAATGCAAGCCACGAATTTCCTGCCTCCCAAGTGTAAGTTGCATCTTCCAAAAAACCTCACAAACTCAAATTCGGATTTCTTCATACAAGACATTTGAAGGTATTTGAAGGACATAAGAGTGATCCCTGAACATCACTGAATCATTATCAATCATCATTTGCATCAAAAACTCCATGAATTGCATGAACCGAATGGTTCTTGTTCTTAAAATTTATTTTTTCGATTTTGACTTTTTATGCATTACTAATGAATTTTGGTTGTGCTTTATTGTTTGTGAGGTTCTAAGGATTGATTCTGGACAAAAAACTTGAAGTTTCATGACCTAATGTGCTTGCGGCCATTGTTAGGGTTTCAAGCACCATTTAGGGTTTTAGCATTTAACAAATATAAATAAATTCTAAAGACACAGGACGATTGCAAATGATATGAGGAACTCAATGATGTTCTCAATTTCATGAAATTTTGCTGTTTTGTTAGTGTTTGAATTTCGTAGGTGTTGCTGCAGTTTGAAAATCGCAGGTAAATTCGCAAGTGAAAACGCAGGAAAATTCGTAGGGCTGGAGGAAGAAGATGACCCCTGCGCGCGTTTCTGGAATTTGAATTTTATTTTAATATTTTATGTTATGTTGTCTGTTCAATGTCACAAGCGTACAGCTTGTCCCAGTGGTGAAGCATGCGCGTGTTTGGTTGAATGGCAGGGGTTCGAATCCTGGCCATGGCAAGTTTTTTATGTTTTTTCTCTTATTCATTGAATATAATATATTATCAATTGTGGTTGTTTACTATCAGACGCGCTCACCTAGCTGGGATGGTAATGTGTATGTGTGTTTGCTTGAGAGGTCCTGGGTTCGAATCCCCCAGGCCTTTTGCTTTCGTGTTATTTTTTTGATTTTCCAGGATATAGAACAAAAACAACTGGACTCACTCTTCTTACACCAACGCATGCGTGGCCCAGTGGTTGTGGTTGCTGGCATAGGTTCATGAGGGCAGGATGTCCTGGGTTCAAACCCCAGCCAGGTAAGTTCTTTTTTTCCATTTTTTCTTGTTTATTATTATGTTTTAAATAATATGTTTATAATATAATTAAATAAATTCTAAAAAAAGTATATATAATGTATATTATTATTTTCTCTATTATAATCTAAATTAATTTTTTTATTATTATTAAATATCATTAGAAAAATAATTTAATTTTGTATAATTAATAATTAATCCTAATTTATTTTCTAAAACATATAAAACCCTAATTTTCTAAAAAACCCTAAAAAATATATTTCTTTTCAAAACCCTAATTTTCTTTTCTTCTTTTATATTATTATTTGTATTTATTAAAATATTTGATTTGATTTTTATTAAGTATATAAATTATTTATAATTTAAAATTTTGTATGTAAACATGTTTAAAAATTAAAATGCTTAATTTATTTTTTTTTTAAAATATTCTACAATTGTTTATATTTTAATTTTACATGTAAATAATTTCTATTATATGTTTAAAAATTGCTAATTTAACTTTTAATTATAATTTATTTTTTATAATATGTTCATAATTTATTTAATTTGTTTATAATTTTAAATTTTATAATTAATTAATATAGTTGTTCATATTTTTCTATTAACCATTAAAATTTTGTTATTTATAATCTTTTGTTTATTATTATTATTACTAATCATGCTTATTGCTAACCCCATTTAAAATCGTGATTATTATTATTATTTTTATTAACCCCTATTATAATTATTTATTTATTCTTGCTTATTTATTATTTTACTATTTATTTAAATTGCTTTATCATTATTTTTTGTAATTGTTCCTGGATGTAATTTTTTGTAATATTTATATTATTTATTTTTATGTCATGGTTAGTAAAAATAGGGAGTGTAACATGTATGTATATTTAAAATTGAATTTAGATCACTTAATTAAAAGATAAATATAAATTAAACACTCACACACGTAAGTCGATCTTTGATCGTCATCTCACTTTCTAGGGTTACTCCTCATTGTTGCCTAATCACAAGGTCAAGTAGGGTGTATAAAGCAAAAGTCCCTTAAAAGAAAAGTCATCTAGTCCCTTCATAATCAAAGATCAAGTCCCTTAAATGGTTGCCTTCATAAAGATTTTGTCCCTTTCGAATAATGATGACAGTCCCTCCTAAATGCTTAATACACCCTACAGTTGCCTTCATTAAACAGATGTCCCTCACTTGTCCCTCACATCCAAGGTAATGACTACCTATTCCTTAATAATAGGGATAGTCTTACCATTTAAAGGATAAAGAACAGAAAGACTTAAACTTTAGGGTAGGTTCCTCATAGTTACTTGCTCACTATTTCAAAACAAATTTCAAATACTTCACAAATCTCAAACAATTTTCAAACACAAGTTTTTTACGCATCCGTACATGGATCATTATCAAACTCTTATGAAAATTTCTATTCACACACTTCACATTTTCAAAAACAATTTAAAGTGAGCTAAGTAACTAAGAGCCCATGGATAACCATGGATGTAAAGGGTGCTAACACCTTCCCTTTACATAACCTACCCCCCGGACCCAAAAATATTTTAGAAGGTCTTTCCTGTTCTTTTATGCCTTTCCTTTGGATAAAATAAAAGTCGGTGGCGACTCTTGCTATCCGCAACATAACTAAAGTCAGTTCTCCCACCGTGTTACAGAACTGGCGACTCTGCTGGGGAATTAAATTTAAGAGGGGTACCCTTAGGAATTAGATCACTTTAAATTGTTTGCCTTGTTTGCTTTACTTACTTGTTGGGCTCTTATGTGTGAAAGATCCTAACCCGGATCTAGTGTACCTTAGGTAAATGGCAATAGACCAAGAAAACTGTACGGCGTATACCGATATGGTTGATCTGGTGGCCATAGTTAGTGTGACTTCTTGGTTGGTGCTTATGTTCCTTAAGTCAAGTTGAGGATAATATGAGGCTGCCATATGTTGTCAATGCACTAGCTAACTTTTATAACCCTAGTTAACTCATCTTGGCCTTTAGAAAGTAGTGAGATAACTGGCTTTGGTGAAGACTGAAGTTGGTTGATACTCGATACTACGCTCATTGAGATTCTAAACTTGGAGGGTTTTGGTTGGCAAGTAAGTTGCCTACTGAACAACCACCCTTGTGAAGGATCAATGATATTGAGATCCCTTAGAACATGGTTACTTTTGTAGGACAGTATGAACCAACTAACTTCAGGGGAGTGTACTTACCTTTGAACCTCATGCAAGCCTTTAAACCTAGGGTTATGGTGTGACTTGTTTGTGTGTGCCACATGTTTGTGATTGAGCATAACATCATGACATCATCATGCATCATAAGCATAACATTTTCACTAACCATTTCAAGGACCAAAGGATTTATCTTTGTTCTTTGTTGCAGGTCATGGCTTCTGCTCGTAGAAACACCATCAGGATCAACTTTGTGGGCATACCTGCTAAGCTTAAAGAGTTGGTTTCTCAAGTGTCTGATCATTCCCAGTTCATCAAGAGACATGGTCACCTATTGGATCTAGTCACCTCAGGGTTCAATGAAGACATGATGAGTGTCCTATTTCAATTCTTTGATCCTAAGCACCATTGCTTCACATTCCCTGACTACTAGCTGGTTCCTACCATGGAGGAATTCTCCAAACTTCTGGGTATACCTGTACTTGATCAGAAACCATTCACAGGCTTGGAAAAAGAGCCTAAGCCTGAGGTTATTGTTGCAGCTCTACATCTGAAGAAGTCTGACATTGTTCTAGAAACGAGAAGCGGAGTCAAGGGTATTCTTGCTAAGGTATTAATGGATAAAGCTCAAATGTTCTTGAAGGCCATGAGCTATGATGCTTTTGAGGAGATCTTAGCCTTGCTGATTTATGGCTTAGTATTGTTCCCCAATCCAGATCAGTTCATAGACGTTCATGCCATCAACATATTCCTGAGTCACAATCCAGTACCTACATTGCTTGGAGACATCCTACATTCTCTTCATACCCGTACTACAAGGGCAAGAGGAACTTTGATGTGCTGCATACCTTTGCTTTCTAGGTGGTTTATTTCTCACCTTCCTCGCTCAGTAATGAAGAATGAGCAAGGGTTCAGGTGGTCCAAGAGGATCATGTCACTCTCGCATTCAGATATTCATTGGTGCTCCAGATCTATGGAGAATGTCACTATCATTGATCGTTGTGGGGAGTTCCCTAATGTGCCACTTCTAGACATAAGAGGAGGCATCACCTACAACCCCTCTCTAGCTCTACGACAGTTTGGTTACGCTCGGAGTGATGGCCCACATGACATGTTGATTCAGGGCATTGTGTTTGACTACAACAACGATCTTCAAGGTTACCGTCAGACATTCATACGAGCCTGGGGAAAAGTAAACAGGGTTGACAGCAAGACACTGGAGCCTAAGTACACTATTCCTATGGAAGCTTATCTCAGATGGGTGCGATCTCGTGCTCAGACTCTCATGATGCCATATCCTGCTATCCTGCCAGTTACCATGGAACCTGTTGCTGAAGGAGACACTGCTTATACCATCCTTCACCCAGACATGCCTACTGACATGGAAGACTTACAGAGATCCTGGATCCAGTTGAAGGAGCAAAGGGATACTTTCGAGGCTCATTACAAAGCAAGCCAAGAAAGAATCCTAGAACTAACAAAGCAACTTCATGAGGAACGGAATCTCAACTCATACTTCAACACAAAGAGGAAACGTCCATGGGAGACTTAAAACCCCATATTTTGTACTTATTTCATTTCATTTTTTGTAAGCCCAAGAGGCAAAACAAATTTATTACTAATAAAAGTTTACCTTCTTGTTTGTTTAAGCAAATTTAAATCTTGCGGTCCTTGAAAACATTGCATATGCATTCACATATCATTTCATTACATCACAGGTTTATAATTGTGCACAGGTTTCTCATCTTCTCGCTGTTTATTTCAGCAATGGCTCTTGAACAAACAGTTAAGGATCTCCAGACACAAAATGCACAATTCCAAGAGCTGATCCTGAACCTGACCAAGGGGCAGGATGAATTGAAGACGCTGCTGGCCAAGAAGACTAAGAAGACTAGAAGATCAGGTGGCCTGATCAACATGGGAAGAAGGTTCAAAGGTCTTGCCAAGACCAAAGAACCAGTTGAAGACTATGAATCTGAAGAATCTGAAAAAGAGGGAGGCAGTCTCCACAACACTATGGGGGACTCTGATTCTGAGGCTAATTACTACCATGAGCCTAATGAAGACAAGTTCAAGATGCTGGTGGATAGAATGGATGCTATGGAGTTGCAGAAGTCTTCTGGACTAGATTTTGAAGATTTGAGCCTGATATCTGGGGTAGTCATACCCATTGGTTTCAAGGTTCCTACCTTTGTTGTTTATGATGGGGTCTCCTGTCCCAAGCTGCATTTGAGGTCTTATGTCAGAAGAATCCAACCTCACACTGCTGATAAGAAATTGTGGATCCATTTTTTTCAAGAGAGCTTATCTGGAGCTCAGTTGGAGTGGTATTATCAATTGGAGAGTGTCAACATCAGGGATTGGAATGATCTTGCTGAGGCTTTCTATAAGCAGTATCAATACAATGCTGACTTAGCTCCCACTCGCATGCAGCTTCAGAGCATGTCTATGGGTGCTAAAGAAAGTTTCAAAGAGTATGCTCAGAAGTGGAGAGATTTAGCTGGAAGAGTTCAACCCCCTTTAACTGACAGGGAATTGGTTGATATGTTCATGTGTACGCTGAATGGCCCGTTTTACAGTCATCTCATTGGAAGCTCATCATCTGGCTTCACTGAGTTGATAATGACAGGAGAGCGAGTGGAAAATGGTATAAAGAATGGAAAGATCCAAGTGGGTACTTCTTCATCAGGTACTGCAAAGAAGCCTCCCACTGGGAAGAAAGAATCCAATGCTGTTTATGGTCAGCCTGATCATAACAGAAGGCATCAGTCTGTTAGTGCAGTTCATATTTCAAATCCAACTCTTGCAACAACAGAGCAGCCACAGGGCAACCAACAGAGGGCTAGAAGGCAGTTCACAAAGATCAACATGTCAATGGCTCAGGCATTGCAACACTTGTTGAAGGCTGAACTTATTACTTTGAAAGAGGCTCCTCAGAATCCCAATGTTACCTCTCCCAGGTACAATCCTAATGCACGATGTGCATACCATTCAAACTGTCAGGGACATGATACTAATAACTGCTGGGTCTTGAAGAACAAAATTCAAGATATGATTGAGGCTGGAGAGATTGAGTTTGACCCTCCGGGTACTCCAAATGTGATTACTGCTCCAATGCCAAATCACGAGAAGACTGTCAATGCCATTGATGAAGATTTACATATCTATTCAGTTGCAGAGTTGACCACACCATTGTCCGTCATCAGGAAAAAGTTAGTACAAGCTGGGTTCTTTCCGGGTTGTCGTGAAGATTGTGTCTATTGTGAGTATAATCCAGATAAGTGTTGGAGGTTGAAGGACGGGATTCAACGTCTCATGAATAATTACAATATAGTGTTTGAAAGGAAACCACCTTCTGTGGAGAGTATGGTGGAGCATATTACTAAAGGTAAGAAGATTGAAGAGGTTGATATGGTTGACAAAGTGCCGGTGAGAATCACTTCCAAAGGTCCTATTAAAATCACCCATCAGGGTCCAATCAGGATTACTGCTGAAGGTCCTGTGAAAGTTGTTGCTGAAGCCAGAGTGGCTCCTATGGTCATAACCACTCCTGGTCCTATTCCGTATACGTCTGATAAAGTTGTGCCTTGGCATTATGGATCTGATGTGTATATCCATGGTGTTAAGCAGGAACCCTTAGCTGATGTGCCTGTTGATGTTGATAATATTGCTGGATATAGTAAGATCACACGAAGTGGAAGAGTCTTCTCTCCTCCAGCTACTTCCAAAGATGCAGTTATTCCTGCTGCTACTTCCACCACTGATGCTCGGGGCAAAGGTCCTGTTATTGAGCCTATACTTACTGATGTACCAGCTGCTGATGATCTCTCTAAGCAGATGGAAGAAGTATTGAAAATCATTCGCAAGAGTGATTATGACATTGTTGATCAGTTGGGGCATACTCCCTCAAAGATTTCCATGCTATCCTTGTTATTATGTTCTGAAGCTCATGCAAAAGCTTTGATCAAGTTTCTGAAGACTGCTCATGTACCCAATGCAATTTCTGTTGACCAGTTTGAGAATTGTGTTGCCCACTTGACCTATGATAATGGGTTAGGATTTTCTGATGCTGATTTGACCCCTGCCAAGAGGGATCATAACAGGGCTCTGCATATTTCAATTGAATGCAGGGGCACTACCCTGTCACATGTGTTAATAGATAATGGTTCCTCTCTGAATGTGTTGCCCAAAGAAGTCCTGAACAAGCTGAGTCCTGAAGATGTTGTGCTGAAGCCCAGTAGTATAGTGGTGAAGGCTTTTGATGGTTCTAGAAGAGTAGTTGATGGGGAAATCGATCTTCCAATCAAAGTGGGGTCACAGGTTTTTACTGCTATATTTTATGTGATGGATATTCGTCCTTCGTACTCTTGTCTGCTTGGTCGTCCCTGGATCCATGGGGCAGGTGCTGTAACCTCTACATTACACCAGAAGTTAAGATATCCGGTGGAAGGAAAGGTTGTTACTGTCTATGGAGAAGAAGAATACTTTGTCAGCCATGTGAACACTTTCAAGTATCTGGAAATGGAAGGTGAATACATTGAAACTCCGTGTCAGACATTTGAAGTGGTTCCCTGGATTGTTAATGATTATGTAACTCCTCCTGTTACGAAGAAAGTTCCTGTGGTCACCAGAGTACCTCCAACAATGGAAATGGCCTCCCTCAACGATGCTAGAGCTGTGGTAGATGAAGAGTCCCAAAAGGCTGTTCGTCGTGCTCGTGCTGTTCGTATTACCAATCAAGGGGTTATGAGAGATCAGATCAATGTTGTGGGAGACCATGATGAAGACTACAATCTGGATGCTTGGATTTTTCCTACTGTGGGTGCTGGACTCAATAATTGGAAAGCTGAAGATGTTATCCCTATCTCCTTTAGTCAGGAGTAAATACTATTACTGTGTTGTTGCTTTTTAAGTTTGTAATTTCTTGAACAATTGAACTCTTAAGCCATGTGCCTTACCCGGGGCACAATGGTGTGCTTGTTACGGGATGTCATTTCATTTGCATACTTCATTCAATAAAAATCAGCGGACGTTTCGTTTTCGTAAATATTGTGTTCCTTGTCTTTCTTTTCTTTTATTTTTGCTTTATCAGCTATGTGTTCTTACACACACCCACATCATTAAAATGCAGATCCTCATCCACTCTGGATCCTGTTGATAACAGTTCTACTATTGCCAATTATAATTTCGAGAATCCGATCTATCAAACTGAAGACGGAAATGAGGACGATTGTGAAGTACCTGTAGAGCTTGCTAGGTTGTTACAACAAGAAAAGAAAGCTATACAGCCACATGAAGAGCCAGTCGAAGTTGTGAATCTGGGAACTGAAGAAAACAGGAAAGAGGTCAAGGTAGGGGCTGATTTAGAGGATAGTGTCAAGAGCAGATTGATTCAGATGTTACATGACTATGTGGAGATCTTTGCTTGGTCTTATGAAGATATGCCAGGGTTGGATACAGACATTGTGGTTCACCGTTTAACAGTGAAAGAAGATTGTCGTCCAAAGAAGCAGAAGGTTCGTCGTATGCGTCCTGAGATGTCAGAAAAGATCAAAGCAGAGGTAATGAAATAGTTCAATGCAGGGTTCTTAGCAGTGACTTCTTATCCTCAGTGGGTTGCAAATGTGGTGCCGGTTCCTAAGAAAGATGGTAAGGTACGTATGTGTGTAGACTACAGGGATTTGAACAAGGCTAGCCCCAAAGATGACTTCCCACTTCCTCATATTGATGTTCTGGTAGACAACACTGCTCAGCATAAGGTATTCTCTTTTATGGATGGTTTCTCTGGTTACAATCAAATCAAGATGGCTCCTGAAGATATGGAGAAGACAACATTTGTTACACAGTGGGGCACTTTTTGATATAAGGTGATGCCATTTGGTTTGAAGAATGCAGGGGCAACATATCAGCGTGCTATGGTGGCTTTGTTTCATGATATGATACATCATGAGATAGAGGTATATGTGGATGATATGATAGCCAGGTCTCAGAATGAAGAACAACATCTTGATCATTTGCATAAATTGTTTGAGAGGTTGAAGAAATACAAGCTAAGATTGAACCCAAACAAGTGTACTTTTGGAGTTAGATCTGGAAAGCTCCTGGGTTTTATTGTCAGTGGAAAAGGTATTGAAGTGGATCCCGCAAAAGTGAAAGCTATACGAGAGATGCCAGCTCCCCGTACTGAGAAGGAAGTTAGAGGTTTCTTGGGACGATTGAACTACATTGCAAGATTTATTTCCCAATTAACTGCCATCTGTGAGCCAATCTTCAAGTTGTTGAAGAAAGATCAGGTGATGGAGTGGAATGATGAATGCCAGACTGCCTTTGATGAAATCAAGAGATATTTGCTAGAACCTCCAATTTTGATGCCACCAGTTGATGGAAGACCCTTGATTATGTACTTAACAGTGTTAGACAACTCAATGGGGTGTGTGTTGGGGCAACATGACGAGTCTGGTCGAAAAGAGCAGGCAATATACTACCTTAGCAAAAAGTTTACCGACTGTGAAACAAGATACTCACTGCTCGAGAAAACTTTCTGCGCTTTGGCATGGGCTTCTCGCCGACTAAGACAGTATATGTTGACTCATACTACCTTATTGATTTCAAAGATGGATCCAATCAAGTACATATTTGAGAAACCTACTCTCTCCGGAAGAATTGCAAGATGGCAAATGATTTTGACAGAGTATGACATACAGTATACTACTCAGAAGGCCATCAAAGGAAGTGTTGTTGCTGATCATTTGGCTCATCAAGCAGTAGATGATTACCATTCAATGAGTTTTGAGTTCCCTGATGAAGACATTATGATTATTACCAAAGAACCTGGACAATATGACGGACCTGAACAAGGATCCCGATGGACTATGGTTTTTTATGGTGCTTCCAATGCACTTGGTAATGGTGTTGGTGTTGTGATTAGTTCCCCTGAAGATTGTCATACCCCGATTACTGCCAGACTTTGTTTCTATTGTACCAATAACATGGCTGAGTAT
The DNA here is from genome assembly GCA_963966055.1 of Lathyrus aphaca. Lineage (NCBI taxonomy): Eukaryota > Viridiplantae > Streptophyta > Magnoliopsida > Fabales > Fabaceae > Lathyrus > Lathyrus aphaca. The sequence goes on from OZ014522.1 coordinate 481,689,088, forward strand.
GAGGCAGGTATCCTGGGTATTAAAGCTGCTATTGATATGAAGATTCAGTTCCTTGATGTGTATGGAGATTCAGCCCTGGTAGTTAGTCAAATCAAAGGAGATTGGGATACCAAACATGATAACCTCATTCCTTACAGAGAGCATGTGTTGTCTCTGATCCCACATTTCAAAGAGATTACCTTTGGACATATTCCACGAAGAGAGAATCAGTTGGCAGATGCATTAGCCACCATGGCATCCATGTTTGAGATCAGTTGGGATGATGAAGCTCCCAAAATTACTATTGATAGATTTGAGAAGCCTGCATACTGCAATGAAATTGACACAGAAGGGGCAGAGGAGAAGCCTTGGTTCCATGAAGTGAAAAGATATCTTGAAGCTCAGGAGTTCCCTGAAGGGGCATCTGTCAAAGATAGGAAGTTTCTGAGAAGGTTTTCTGCTAAGTTCTTTTTTAGTAATGGGATTTTGTACAAACGCAATCATGATTCAACTATGCTTCGTTGTGTGGATAAGAAAGAAGCAACTGAGATTATGGAAGATACGCATGATGGGATCTTTGGCACTCATTCTAGTGGCCATACCATGGCAAAGAAGATATTGAGAGCAGGTTACTATTGGTCTACCATGGAAGCTGATTGCTATCAACACTCCAGAACGTGTCACAAGTGTCAAATTTATGCTGATAAAGTCCATGTACCTCCATCACCATTGAATGTGTTGACTTCCCCTTGGCCCTTTTCCATGTGGGGCATTGATATGATTGGTGAAATCAAGCCTACTGCTTCTAACGGGCATCGTTTCATCCTGGTTGCTATTGATTACTTCACGAAGTGGGTGGAGGCAGCTTCATTTGCATCTATTACCAAGAATGTTGTGGCTCGATTCATTAAGAATAATCTCATATGTAGGTATGGCATCCCCGAAAGGATTATTACTGACAATGGCTCTAATCTGAACAACACTATGATTACTGATCTCTGCATGCAGTTCAAGATTAAGCATCATAACTCTTCTCCGTATCGTCCAAAGATGAATGGGGCAGTTGAAGCTGCTAATAAGAACATTAAGAAGATTGTACAGAAGATGACTGTTACTTACAAGGATTGGCATGAGATGTTACCATTTGCTCTTCATGGTTATCGTACTACAATACGTACTTCAACAGGGGCAACCCCATTCTCCTTGTTCTATGGTATGGAAGCAGTTCTACCCATTGAAGTTCAGATTCCCTCCTTAAGAATTATGAAGGATGCAGGCTTGGATGAAGATGAGTGGATTCAGACTCGACTTGACCAGATAAATTTGATTGATGAGAAGAGGCTAGCAGCAGTTTGTCATGGCCAGGTGTACCAGAAACGAATGATCAAAGCTTTTAACAAGAAGGTTAAGCCAAAGGTATATCAGGCTGGTGATTTGGTAATCAAGCGTATCATATTACCACAGGGTGATCCTAGGGGCAAGTGGACTCCAACATATGAAGGACCATTTGTAGTCAAGACAGTGTTCTCAGGAGGTGCCATGATACTCACTACCATGGATGATGAAGACTTCCCACAGCCTGTAAACGCAGACATAGTTAAAAAATACTACGCATAAAAAGAGACCCGCTAGGTTGACAGGCCTAGGCAAAAATAAGGGCATCCCGGCAAACCAAAAGGGTTTGGGCAAAAATTAGGGATATATATAAAAAGATGTACACCCGGCAAGTCGAAAACCTGAAAAGGAGGCTTGGGCAAAAAAGGGTATCCCGGTGGATTGAAAACCTGAAAGGGTAATCCAGGCAAAAGTTAGGGATTAAGGCGTATGACTATGTCTCGTTTGGATCACCCATGAAACTGCAACCAGTTGTACTACTCATTCAAGCTCAAACAGATAAAGCTCAATCCAATCGTTTCCGTCTCAACAGCAGAAGATGAGATACTTGAAGATAATGGCAATAGTAGAATTGAAACTCAATAGGATTGTTTCCCACATAGCTGATTTTCTTTGTTTTGTAAAATTTTATGACAAAATCCTCTTACTAGGGTTTATGTCTCCTTGTACAAACTTACCCGTGTATGGGTCACTTTTTGATATAAATAAATTCCATCTTTTGAATCCAGATTTACTTTTACCCTATTTACATAAGCAAAACGTCCATTGGTTGTGTTTGAATGTATGTATGCTTTTGAATATGATTGATGTTTACCAAAAATGCATGAATGCTTAATATGATTGATGTTTACCAGAAATGCATAAAAATGCAGTAATAGTATTTACTAAGGACGAACGAGGAAAGGATTTCAACGAAGCTTCGCCGGTTCATCTTTACAAGACAGTTACAAACCCTCAGTAGGACAAATCCATCTTCATAAAGTCACATCTCCCCTGGAATTTATATCCATCTCTTTTATCCTCATACGGATATTCGGGAATTTACTTTCCAATAAGGGTACGACGAACGAAGACGGGATGTTATATCTATCCTACCATCAAACGAAGACGAAGGTTATATATAACTTGCTATCCCCAACAGACGGGAGGTTATATATACCTTGCTATCCCCAGCATACAGGAGGTTATGTATAATATATTATCAAAACAAGACGGGAACGAGTTCCTCATATTCTTCAACAACGAATCGGGATTTATTTTCCCTGGCCAGCAGTTGTTATACGAGGATATTCCGACGCTTCCGGCAGTATCATATCATACATACATCATTTACATCATACCATAGCATACATATCCATAGATACATAATACATTACTTAAGTGCATCATATCATACATGCGTACATAATGCATAAGCTAATACTATCATACAGAATGCTACCTTGTTTTCAGGTTAATTCTCCAGCAAACAGACTTATGATTATCAGGACCGCTTTATCCTCCTGAAGATTATCATCCCTCAGGATTGCTTTATCCTCCTGAAAGCTTATTATTACCTCAGGACTGCTTTATCCTCCTGACAGCTTCTTATACCTCAGGACTGCTTTATCCTCCTGAAAGTTATCATTATTACATCAGGACTGCTTTATCCTCCTGAAAGCATCACTACCTCAGGATTGCTTCATCCTCCTGACAGCTTCTTGTACCTCAGGATTGCTTTATCCTCCTGACAGCTTCTTGTACCTCAGGATTGCTTTATCCTCCTGACAGCTTCTTGTACCTCAGGATTGCTTTATCCTCCTGACAGCTTCTTGCATTTCAGGATTGCTTTATCCTCCTGAAATCATATTATTACCTCAGGACTGCTTCATCCTCCTGATAGCTATCATCATCACCTCAGGATTGCTTCATCCTCCTGAAAGCATATTATCAATACCTCAGGATTGCTTCATCCTCCTGAAAACATATTATCAATATCTCAGGATTGCTTCATACTCCTGAAAGTTTATTATTACCTCAGGACTGCTTTATCCTCCTGACAGTTTCTTATACCTCAGGATTGCTTTATCCTCCTGAAAACATATTATTACCTCAGGACTGCTTCATCCTCCTGACATCTATCATTATACCTCCATATTTTGGACTGCTTTATCTTCCAAGAAATGTATCTGAAGAACTTTTCTCCAAGTGGCATCTTTAAGCCCACTCAAGCATATTCAACTAGTCATCAGTATCTCTCTACGCACCGGTGAGTGCAAATTTTTGGGCTTTTGTGTTTAATCCCCTTCAACCTTCCAGGTCACGACTGGCAAATATACCAATCTAACCCCTCAGGTTTCAGAAAATTGAACAGGGGCAGCTGTTGCACCCCAAAATTTTCCCTCACAATACAAGACTTTGTGTGCTAAGAAGGTTCACAAGGTTCACAAGATTCACAATGCTTCCAAGACCTTTCATGAGGTTCATGAAGTCTACAAGTCACTTTATGAGGTTCACAAGGTTCACAAGATTCACAATGCTTATAAGACCTTTCATGAGGTTCATGAAGTCTACAAGCCACTTCATGAGGTTCACAAGGTTCACAAGATTCACAAGACCTCCCGTGAGTTTCACAAGACATCTTATGATGGTTCACAAGGTTCACAAAGTTCACAATTGGTCAAAAGAGTTGACAAATCCCTCAGACAATGCACCTCCTAGGCAGTGCATCCAAAACTAGGGTTTTGACTTTAATCAGGCTAAATGGACTTCCAAGATTTCAAGTGAGCTTCATAACATCTTATATGTGTTTAAGAACCCCCATGACAAGTTTCAAGACTTTTCTCAGAAGTTTGCTCAGTCAGATGATCAGATAAGTCAAAATCAGTCAAAGCAGTTAAAAAGTCAAACTGAGGTCAACTGTGGTCAAACCAAAGTCAAACTTCATGATTGTTTTTCCAACATCAAGTATATGAAGTAAAATTCATCATTTGATCAAGGGTTGATCATGATTCATCAAGGATATTTCAGATCATCAAGAATCAGGAGTTTCTAAATTAGGGTTTCCTCAGTAAAAGTCAACTGAACTTTGACCAGCCATAACTTTCACATACTTCATCACCAAGTCTCCATCCAAAGCTCATTTTGAAGGAAATTGAATTCTCTACAACTTTGTGTCTCACAAGCCAAGCCCAAAAATGCTTCATTTGGAAGGTATGAGCTAAGACATTATAGGTCCTTTTGAAAGTCAACAAAAAGTCAACAACTTCAAAAGGGCATAACTTGAGATTGGTAAATGATGTGGACATGAAACCAGTGGGGTTGTTTAGAGGACTCTTCAAGCTTTTCAAAATGTCCAAAAAGACCCTCATATCATTAAAATTGAAGGATGTGTGCCCTTGCAAAGTTGGGAAATTTTGGGATGGTTCATGAAGAAAATGGAGGTCTAAAACCAATTTTTTCCAAATGGGCTTGCCAAATAATGACCCAATCCACATCAAAACATCTTGCACGAAATTAAATTGATTTATTCATAATTTTATTCATTTTGTTTTTATTTATTATGATTTTTATATTAAAAAATCATTTTAAATTCAAATAAAATATAAAATAATGAAAATTAAATTTGATTTGGTTTCTAGAAGGTCTTAAATTATATTTAGACTTGATTGATACAAGAGTAATGAGAATCATACCAAAATAGCAAGTGTTTATGCAAATAAAATTGATTTTCAAAGGCCATCTTTTTGAATCTTTTTAGATCAAATCTTCCACACAAATGATCAATTTTTCTGACCTAATACATCATCCTATAAGTACTTGACACAAACCTAATGCAAGCCACGAATTTCCTGCCTCCCAAGTGTAAGTTGCATCTTCCAAAAAACCTCACAAACTCAAATTCGGATTTCTTCATACAAGACATTTGAAGGTATTTGAAGGACATAAGAGTGATCCCTGAACATCACTGAATCATTATCAATCATCATTTGCATCAAAAACTCCATGAATTGCATGAACCGAATGGTTCTTGTTCTTAAAATTTATTTTTTCGATTTTGACTTTTTATGCATTACTAATGAATTTTGGTTGTGCTTTATTGTTTGTGAGGTTCTAAGGATTGATTCTGGACAAAAAACTTGAAGTTTCATGACCTAATGTGCTTGCGGCCATTGTTAGGGTTTCAAGCACCATTTAGGGTTTTAGCATTTAACAAATATAAATAAATTCTAAAGACACAGGACGATTGCAAATGATATGAGGAACTCAATGATGTTCTCAATTTCATGAAATTTTGCTGTTTTGTTAGTGTTTGAATTTCGTAGGTGTTGCTGCAGTTTGAAAATCGCAGGTAAATTCGCAAGTGAAAACGCAGGAAAATTCGTAGGGCTGGAGGAAGAAGATGACCCCTGCGCGCGTTTCTGGAATTTGAATTTTATTTTAATATTTTATGTTATGTTGTCTGTTCAATGTCACAAGCGTACAGCTTGTCCCAGTGGTGAAGCATGCGCGTGTTTGGTTGAATGGCAGGGGTTCGAATCCTGGCCATGGCAAGTTTTTTATGTTTTTTCTCTTATTCATTGAATATAATATATTATCAATTGTGGTTGTTTACTATCAGACGCGCTCACCTAGCTGGGATGGTAATGTGTATGTGTGTTTGCTTGAGAGGTCCTGGGTTCGAATCCCCCAGGCCTTTTGCTTTCGTGTTATTTTTTTGATTTTCCAGGATATAGAACAAAAACAACTGGACTCACTCTTCTTACACCAACGCATGCGTGGCCCAGTGGTTGTGGTTGCTGGCATAGGTTCATGAGGGCAGGATGTCCTGGGTTCAAACCCCAGCCAGGTAAGTTCTTTTTTTCCATTTTTTCTTGTTTATTATTATGTTTTAAATAATATGTTTATAATATAATTAAATAAATTCTAAAAAAAGTATATATAATGTATATTATTATTTTCTCTATTATAATCTAAATTCATTTTTTTTATTATTATTAAATATCATTAGAAAAATAATTTAATTTTGTATAATTAATAATTAATCCTAATTTATTTTCTAAAACATATAAAACCCTAATTTTCTAAAAAACCCTAAAAAATATATTTCTTTTCAAAACCCTAATTTTCTTTTCTTCTTTTATATTATTATTTGTATTTATTAAAATATTTGATTTGATTTTTATTAAGTACATAAATTATTTATAATTTAAAATTTTGTATGTAAACATGTTTAAAAATTAAAATGCTTAATTTATTTTTTTAAAAAAATATTCTACAATTGTTTATATTTTAATTTTACATGTAAATAATTTCTATTATATGTTTAAAAATTGCTAATTTAACTTTTAATTATAATTTATTTTTTATAATATGTTCATAATTTATTTAATTTGTTTATAATTTTAAATTTTATAATTAATTAATATAGTTGTTCATATTTTTCTATTAACCATTAAAATTTTGTTATTTATAATCTTTTGTTTATTATTATTATAACTAATCATGCTTATTGCTAACCCCATTTAAAATCGTGATTATTATTATTATTTTTATTAACCCCTATTATAATTATTTATTTATTCATGCTTATTTATTATTTTACTATTTATTTAAATTGCTTTATCATTATTTTTTGTAATTGTTCCTGGATGTAATTTTTTGTAATATTTATATTATTTATTTTTATGTCATGGTTAGTAAAAATAGGGAGTGTAACATGTATGTATATTTAAAATTGAATTTAGATCACTTAATTAAAAGATAAATATAAATTAAACACTCACACACGTAAGTCGATCTTTGATCGCCATCTCACTTTCTAGGGTTACTCCTCATTGTTGCCTAATCACAAGGTCAAGTAGGGTGTATAAAGCAAAAGTCCCTTAAAAGAAAAGTCATCTAGTCCCTTCATAATCAAAGATCAAGTCCCTTAAATGGTTGCCTTCATAAAGATTTTGTCCCTTTCGAATAATGATGACAGTCCCTCCTAAATGCTTAATACACCCTACAGTTGCCTTCATTAAACAGATGTCCCTCACTTGTCCCTCACATCCAAGGTAATGACTACCTATTCCTTAATAATAGGGATAGTCTTACCATTTAAAGGATAAAGAACAGAAAAACTTAAACTTTAGGGTAGGTTCCTCATAGTTACTTGCTCACTATTTCAAAACAAATTTCAAATACTTCACAAATCTCAAACAATTTTCAAACACAAGTTTTTTACGCATCCGTACATGGATCATTATCAAACTCTTATGAAAATTTCTATTCACACACTTCACATTTTCAAAAACAATTTAAAGTGAGCTAAGTAACTAAGAGCCCATGGATAACCATGGATGTAAAGGGTGCTAACACCTTCCCTTTACAAAACCTACCCCCCGGACCCAAAAATCTTTTAGAAGGTCTTTCCTGTTCTTTTATGCCTTTCCTTTGGATAAAATAAAAGTCGGTGGCGACTCTTGCTATCTGCAACATAACTAAAGTCAGTTCTCCCACCGTGTTACAAAGTCTTCCATGTCAGTGGGCATGTCTGGGTGAAGGATGGTATAAGAGGTATCTCCTTCAGCAACAGGCTCCATAGTAACTGGCAGGATGGCAGGATATGGCCTCATAAGAGTCTGAGCACGAGCTCGTACCCATCTGAGATAAGCTTCCATAGGAATAATGTATTTGGGCTCCAGAGTCTTGCTGTCAACCTTGTTCACTTTTCCCCATGCTCGTATGAACCTTTGACGGTAACCTTGCAGATCGTTGTCGTAGTCAAACACAATACCCTGAATCAACATGTCATGTGGACCATCACTTCGAGCATAACCAAACTGACGTAAAGCTAAGGAAGGGTTGTAAGTAAGGCCTCCTCTTATGCCTAGAAGTGGCACATTAGGAAACTCCCCACAACGGTCAATGATAGTGACATTCTCCATAGATCTGGAGCACCAATGGATATCTGAATGAGAGAGTGACATGATCCTTTTAGACCACCTGAAACCTGGTTCATTCTTCATCACTGAGCAAGGAAGGTGAGAAATAAACCACCTAGATAGCAAAGGTATGCAGCAGATCAGAGTTCCTCGTGCCTTTGTAGTACGGGTATGAAGAGAGTGTAAGATGTCTCCAAGCAATGTAGGCACTGGATTATGACTCAGAAATATGTTAATGGCATGAACGTCTATGAACTGATCTGGATTGGGGAACAACACTAAGCCATAAATCAACAAGGCTAAGACCTCCTCAAAAGCATCATAGCTCATAGTATTTAAGAACACTTGAGCCTTATCTATCAACACCTTAGCAAGAATACCCTTAACTCCACTCCTTGTTTCTAGGACAATGTCTGATTTCTTCAAATGTAAGGCTGCAACAATGACTTCAGGTTTAGGCTCTTTTTCCAAGACTGTGAATGGTTTCTGATCAAGGATAGGTATACCCAGAAGCTTAGAGAACTCTTCCATTGTAGGAACCAGCTGGTAGTCAGGGAATGTGAAACAGTGATGTTTAGGATCAAAGAACTGAAACAGAACACTCATCATGTCTTCATTGAACCCTGAGGTAACTAAATCCAATAGATGACCATGTCTTTTGATGAACTGGGAGTTTTCAGAAACTTGAGAGACCAATTCTTTAAGCTTAGGAGGTATTCCTACAAAGTTGATCCGGATAGTATTCCTACGAGCAGAAGCCATGACCTGCAACAAAGAACAAAGATAAATCCTTTGGTCATTGAAATGGTTAGTGAAAATGCTATGCTTATGATGCATGATGATGTCATGATGTTATGCTCAATCACAAACATGTGGCACACACAAACAAGTCACACAATTGCCCTAGGTTTAAAGGCTTGCATGAGGTTTAAAGGTAAGTACCCTCCCCTGAAGTTTAGTTGGTTCATCCTGTCCTACAAAAGTAACCAGGTTCTAAGGGATCTCAATATCATTGATCCTTCACAAGGGTGGTTGTTCAGTAGGCAACTTACTTGCCAACCAAAACCCTCCAAGTTTAGAATCTCAATGAGCGTAGTATCGAGTATCAACCAACTTCAGTCTTCACCAAAGCCGGTTATCTCACTACTTTTCTAAAGGCCAAGATGGGATATCTAGGGTTCTAAAAGTTAGTTAGTGCATTGACAACATATGGCAGCCTCATATTATCCTCAACTTGACTTAAGGAACATAAGCACCAACCAAGAAGTCACACTAACTATGGCCACCAGATCAACCATATCGGTATACGCCGTACAGTTTCTTTGGTCTATTGCCATTTACCTAAGGTACACTAGATCCAGGTTAGGATCTTTCACACATAAGAGCACCCAACAAGATAAGTATAAAGCAAACAAAGCAAACAATTTTAAAGTGATCTAATTCCTAAGGGTACCCCTCTTTTATTAAATCCACAGCAGAGTCGCCAGTTCTGTAACATGGTGGGAGAACTGACTTTAGTTAAATGTTGCGGATAGCAAGAGTCGCCACCGACTTTTATTTTATCCAAAAGGAAAGGACATAAAAGAACAGGAAAGACCTTAAAAAGATTTTTGGGTTCGGGGGGTAGGTTATGTAAAGGGAAGGTGTTAGCACCCTTTACATCCATGGTTATCCATGGGCTCTTAGTTACTTAACTCACTTTAAACTGTTTTTGAGAAGTGTAGTGTGTGTTTAGAAATTTTCTTAAGTGCTTTATAATGATCCATGTACGGATATATATGAAGCCTTTGTTTTGAAAATTGCTTGAAAAATGTGAAGTGTTTGAAATGTTTTTGAAAAGTGAGCAAGTACATAAGAGGAACCTACCCTAAGTTAAGTCTTTTCTGTTCTTAAATATCCTTTAAGTGGTAAGACTATCCCTATTATTAAGGAATAGGTAGTCATTACCGTGGATGTATGAGAGACAAATAAAGGGACAACTGTGATTAGGCAACTGTAAGGTGTATTTAGCAATTCGAAGGGACTTATCATCTTTTATTCGAAAGGGACAAGATCATTTACGAAGGCAACCATGAAGGGACTTGATCTTTTTATCTGTTAAGGGACTAGATGATATGAGAGAAGGGACTTTGCTTTACACCTTACTTGACCTTTTTTCTTTAGGCAAAATGAGAGGTATCCTTAAGAATGTGAGATGGCGATCCAAGATCGACTTACGTGTGTGCGTGTACAAGTTCATATATTTATCTTGAGATTAATGATCTAAATTCAATTTTAAATACAAACATGTTGTACACTCCCTATTTTACTAACCATGGCATTTTAAAATAAATAATAAGAAATTCTACAACTATTACATAATGGGTACAATTACATTATAATAATTAAAATAATTAAAATAAATAAACAAATAAATAAATAATTAAACGGGTTAGTAACAATAAACAAAAAAAAAATATAAGAGGGTTAGTATAAAAATATAATATAGAAATAAATTAAAAGTTCAAAATTAAATAAATAATTATTTTTAAGAGAATTTTAATAAAAGAAATAAATAGTAAATATTATATACCAATAAATATGACAAATTATTCTAATAATTTAAGTTTATATACATATTATAAAAATATTTGTTAATTATAATTATATAAAAATAATAGATTAAACTTATAAAATAAAGTTAGGGTTTTTAATTATTTAGAAAAATAAATTAGGGTTAATTACTTAATCTAATCATAATTACATTATTTATATAAAACTACATATAATAATATAAGCAAATTATAAAATATATATAATCAAAATAAATAAATTAACATTTATATAATAATTAGGGTTTATAAAGAAAATTAGGTTTTATATAAAAATATTAGAGTTTATGAATTAATCTAAAATATAATTAATTTACTTATACAAAAACATATAATATTAATAATATACAATAAAATAAATATTAAATAATTTTATTAAAAAAGTTTAAATTTAAAAAAACATAAATTTTGAATTATATACAAGAAAATAATATAAACATTTTTGTTTTAAATATTTATTATGAATTAAATCAATTATAATATAAACAAAATTAAATAAAACAAGAAAAAGTGATAAAAAAAACTTACCTGGGGCTGGGATTCGAACCCAGGCCCTAGGCTTTGCATCTTCTAAGACCAGCATACTCTCCACTAGGCCAGCGCGCGTTTGGTGATAATGGATAGGTGTGAATCATTATATTTTAAGCCTGAAAACAATGATGAATATTAACAAAAAAATTATGCGCAAGCCAGGGATCGAACCCATGTACCAAGCCTCCAGACGCGCGTCCAAAACCACCAGGCTATCACCACCAATCTGATAATTTCATGCAACTAATAAATTATAAAATAAGTCAATTTTTGAATTATGATTTTGGCGCCGTCGTCTTCAACCTCCAGACCTGGGGGATTTCCTGCGAAATTTGTTACAAAATTTGCTGCGATAATTGAGATTGAAAAAGATCATGCCTTAAAACTTGAATATCCTTTGATATATCATTGCTATTTTAGGACAATCATCATAATTTTCATATCAATCTGATCCAAACAATGTTTATGACTTTCTAGAAGCAAAATATTTTTAAATCTTCATCATTTTATATTTTATTTGAATTTAAAATGATTTTTAATATAAAAAATCATAATAAATAAAAATAAAATGAATAAAATTATGAATATATTAAATAAATTTCGTGCATGATGTCATGGAACACATTGGGTCACAAAAAAGTCAGCCCATTTGAAGAATTATGGTTTTAAGACCCCATTTACTTCATAAACCACTCAAAAATTTCCCAACTTTGCAAGGGCACAAATCCTTCAATTTTAATGATATGAGGGTGCTCTTGGACATTTTGGAAAGCTTAAAGAGTCCTCTAACCAACCCCATTGGTTTCATGTCCATATCTTTTACCATTCTCAAGTTATGCTTTTTTTGAAGTTGTTGACTTTTTGTTGACTTTTAAAAGGACCTATAATGTCTTAGCTCATACCTTCCAAATGAAGCATTTTTGGGCTTGGCTTGTGAGACACAAAGTTGTAGAGAATTCAATTTCCTTTAAAATGAGCTTTATATGGGAAAAAATTGATAAAGCATGTGAAAGTTATGGCTGGTCAAAGTTCAGTTGACTTTTCCTGTGAAAATCCTAATTTAGAAACTCCTGATTCTTGATGATCTGAAATTTCCTTGATGAATCATGATCAACCCTTGATCAAATGATGAATTTTACTTAATATACTTGATGTTGGCAAAAAATCATGATCAACCCTTGATCAAATGATGAATTTTACTCAGTTTGACTTTTTAACTGCTTTGACTGATTTTGACCTATCTGATCATCTGACTGAGCAAACCTTTGGGAAAAGTCTTGAAACTTGTCATGGGGATTCTTGAACACATATAAGATTTTATGAAGCTCACTTGAAGTCTTGGAAGTCCATTTATCCTGATTAAAGTCAAAACCCTAGTTTAGGATGCATTGCTTAGGAGGATGCATTGTCTGAGGGAAATGTCAAATCTTCTGACTAATTGTGAACTTTGTGAACCTCATGAGATGTCTTGTGAACCTTGTGAACCTTGTGAACCTCTTAGTACACAAAGTCTTGTTTTGTGAGGGCAAATTTTGGGGTGCCACACTATGCCCTCTGCTCGCGACCGAGTTCTTAAGCTGGCCAATCAAGCAGGAGCCCCGGACAGGGTTCCCAAGAAAAAGAAGAAGGCAGCTCCTCGTGTCCAGGAAGTAGCTGACGACTCTGGGGCCGGGACCTCGAACACGGCTAGCCCAATGCCCACTTCTCCACCGCCCATCCCGCGTTCCTCTCCGATCCATATCCCAGATAGCCCGCCTCCATCTACCTCCCCTCTCCACAAGCGGAAGCGCCCGGATGGGACATTTGCTATGTCTGTTTTGGCGGGGGGAAGCAGTCCGGGTGGCCCCGGGAGCTGTTTACTGCATCCTTGCTACATAGAGCAGGATTTTTTCAAAGTTGAAGATGCTAATGTTGTGTCAGCGCCTGAGGCGAAGGCCATTCTTAGCCAGGAGGTTGGTGTCCGGCGAAAGGAATTGGCGAAGGATTTGGCTGCAGTCATCAAGGTGATGGAGACGGCCATGGTTCTGACCGATACCTCCGTATCCACGGCTTCCCTGGAGAATTCCCTTCTGAAGGTCCGTTCTGAAAATGACAAGTTGTCAAAGGACCTGTCGGACTATAAGGAGGAGCATCAGCTGCAGGAAGGGCTGAAGAAAGAGCTGGAGGAAGTGAAAGGGGAGCGGGATACGCTGAAGACGGAAAAGGCGAGCTTGGAGGAGCAAGCCGCTGAGCATAAGAAAGTGGCCGAGGAAAATGTTGCGCTCTGTGCTCGTCTGGCTCTGCTCGAGGATACCGTCCGTCCCTTGGTGGATGAGAGTGAAGAGGAGCTCGCTCTCCGTTCCCGGGGTGAACTGGTGGGACACATTCGTTCGCTCAACCAGGATCTGGTGGCCGTGTTCAAAGAAGGGTTTGTCAACACTGTCGACCAGCTGAGGATACTGAACCCTGAGTTGGCGACGGAGGGGTCAGCTCACAATTACTGCGTCCAGGACGGGGAGATTGTGTGTCCCTTCGAAGCGGAGGAGGAGCTGGGAGAAGATGAAGAGTAACTCCGGGCGGAGTCTTTGGATTTTATTTTGTTTATTTGTATGGCATGCGTGCCCAGCTTGTATGACTATTGGCCTTCGGGCATACTCGTATTTTCTTCGGCTACGGCCGCGTATGAATGAATGTTTTGTTTTAGCTGTTACCTTGCTCGGTTTTATTCATTTTATATTTGCTATATTTTTGTGAATTGTTTATGCTCGACTACGTTGGTCTCGCCGGTTTAGGGAACCGATGAGGTAGCGGGCGTTGTGCTCGCCTAAAATCGAAGTTGAGTTCGTGATTGGAGAACTCTGGCCTCGGGGCTTGGGCCTTCCCATCGTGAGCTGGGTTCCCTGCCAATCTTGGTACTGCGACACTGGGGCTCGATCGAGGTCCCAAACATCGGGGAGGGTTGTGTCCGCTGGAGGGGTCGTGTTCGTCCTTGGGTAGCATGGATCCTCCCTGTAGTTTCGGTTGTGAAGAGCGTGGTCGTACCTCCCATGTCTCCCTGTGACATATTCAGCTGTAGTATTGTCTAAGTTTCTCTGCGTTCCATGGTCGAGCGAGTTCTTCACCTTGTAGGTTTTATAGATAGTAGGCTCCGTTGCTCGTCTTGTCGCGGACGCGGTAAGGACCTTCCCAGTTGGCGGCCAGTTTACCCTCTCTTGGGTTTTTTTGATTTCTTCTGAGGACCAGGCTGCCCACCTGGAACTCTCTCTTTATGACCTTCGCGTCATGGCGCAAAGCTATTTTTTTCAGGGATATTTCCCTAAGGGCTGCTTCGGAGCGGATCTCGTCGACGAGATCCAACTCGGCTCTAAGTGCCTCGTCGTTCATCTCCTCGTCTAGGGGTTCCTCTATGCGTCTCGTCGGCTCTCGTATTTCTATTGGGATGACTGCTTCGGTGCCGTATGTTAGTCGGAATGGGGTTTCCCCGGTTGTGGAATGTGGTGTCGTGCGGTATGCCCACAGGACGCTGTTTAACTCCTCGACCCACGCCCTTTTTGCCTTGCCGAGTCTGCGCTTCAGCCCGTGCAGGATTACCCTATTGGCCGCTTCTGCTTGTCCGTTTGTTTGAGGGTGCTCGACGGATGTAAAATCTTGTTTAGTACCTAAGCTAGCCACGAAGTCCTGAAATCCTCCGTGCGTGAATTGCGTCCCGTTGTCCGTGATGAGGACCTGAGTTATGCCGAATCGAGCGAGGATATTTCGTTTGAAAAATCGAAGAATGTTCTATGCTGTTATTTTGGCCAGAGCCTCTGCTTCGATCCATTTGGTGAAATAGTCTACCCCTACTATGAGGTATTTATTCTGGTATGATCCAGTTACGAAGGGTCCGAGGATGTCCATGCCCCACCACGCGAAGGGCCAAGGAGAGGAGAGTGTTTTTTGTTCGTTCGGGGGTGCAAGGTGCATGTCGGCGTGTCGTTGACATTTGTCGCATTTTTGGACGTGTTCCTTGGAGTCGTGTTGCATAGTCGGCCAATAGTAGCCTGCTCGAAGAGCCTTTCGTGCGAGTGATCGTCCGCCGGGATGTTGGGTGTTAATACCTCAGTGCATTTCCCCCAATATGTCGGGAACTTTCTCTTCTTCGACGCATTTGAGTAACGGGATGGAAAGTCCTCTACGGTAGAGTTTCCTTTCGAGGAGGATGTACGAGTACGCCCTACGTTTGGTGACGGTCGCCTCTTTAGGGTTAGTGGGGAGTTCTCCCTTTGTGAGGTAATCATAGATGGGCGTCATCCAACAATGAGTATCCCCGATCACGTTAACCTCAAGTGGGGGAGGCGGTTTCTCGATACTAGGTCGAGGAAGGATTTCTTGGATTACTGATTTGTTTCCTCCCTTCTTTCTCGTGCTAGCTAGTTTCAACAGGATGTCTGCTCGTGTGTTGTGCTCGCGAGGTACGTGTTGAACTTCCCACTTCTCGAATTTTTCGAGTCTTTCTTTGACTAGAGCCAAGTACTCAATGAGGTTGTCGTTCTTGGTTTGGTACTCTCCTCGTACTTGTGATGCTACGAGCTAGGAGTCTGTTGATATTTTTACTTCCTTTGCTCCTAAGTCCTCGGCCAGTCTCAGACCAGCGATGAAAGCTTCATATTCGGCTTGGTTGTTGGATGTCGGGAAAGCTAATGCCACTGAGACCTCAATCAGGATTCCGTCCTCATTTTCGAGGATGATCCCGACCCCACTGCCCGTCGTGCCAGAGGCGCCGTCGACGAAGATCGTCCATTTATGGGCGCCGTCCGTTGGTGTCGGGCTGTGAGTCATTTCCGCTACAAAGTCGGTTAGGGCCTGAGCTTTCAGAGCTTTCCTGTTCTCGTACTATATATCGAATTCGGAAAGTTCTAGCGACCATTTTAGCATTCTGTCGGCCATGTCTGGCCGCCCGAGGAGTTGTTTTATTGGTTGATCGGTTCTTACCTTGATCGTATGAGCGAGGAAGTAATGCCGTAATCTCCTCGCGGCGTTTATGAGAGCTAATGCAACCTTTTCAATTTGTTGGTATCTAAGCTCGGGGCCTTGGAGTGTTTTGCTCGTGAAGTAGATGGGTTTTTGTCCCTCGTCGGTTTCTCTTATTAGAGCGGCACTAACGGCCTTGGTTGCTACGAATAGATACAGGTATAAGGTATCCCTTTCCAATTGTCGTGATAGGACCGAGGGTTCAGAGAGGACCCTCTTCAAATGAAGTAGTGCCCGTTCACATTCGTCGGTCCATTCGAAGTTGGCCTCCTTACGGAGGAGTCTGAAGAAAGGTAGTGCGTGCTGGGCAGATTTGGCGATGAAACGGGAGAGCGAGGCGAGCACCCCGATGAGGGATTGGATGGATTTTTTAGATTTCGGGGTCGGAAATTCCGAGAATGCTCAACATTTTTCGGGGTTGGCCTCGATTCCCCTCTCGGTGAGGTAGAAACCTAGGAATTTTCCTGCCCGGACGCCGAACGTGCATTTTTCAGGGTTAAACCTCATTTTGCACTGTCTCGTCTGCTCGAAAACTTTGTAGAGGTGTCGAGCGTGGTCAGTTTCCTCATGTGATTTGATGATCATATCTTCCATATATACCTCGAGCATATCCCCGATTTCTCCTCGAAAGACTTTGTTCATCATGCGCTGGTACGTGGCCCCGGAGTTCTTGAGTCCGAAGGGCATTATGTTGTAGTAGTAATTGTCGGTCGGGGTCATGAACGCCGTGTGTCTCTTGTCCGTGTCTGACATAGGGATTTGATTATATCCGCTGTATGCATCCATGAAGGACAAGAGTTTGAACCCTGCAGAGTTGTCAACGAGTTTATCTATGTTAGGGAGAGGGAAAGCATCTTTGGGACAAGCCCTATTAAGATCAGTATAATCAACACACATGCGCCATTTTCCATTATTTTTCTTAACGAGGACTACTTTAGAGAGCCAGGTTGTGTACTAGGCTTCAGAAATAAAATTTGCCTCTAAGAGGTCTTTTACAGCTCGCTCGGCAGGCTTCGCTTTCTCGGGGGACTGCTTGCGCCTACGCTGTGCTACAGGCTTGACTTCCTGGTCCAAAGCTAACTGGTGACATGCGACCTCAGGGTCTAGGCCGGGCATTTCCGCGGCGTTCCATGCGAAGAGATCAGAGTTCTCCCTGAGGCATATCGCGAGTTGCTTCCTTGTTTCTTCGGGCAGCCCCTTGCCTATTTTTACTGCTCTGTCAGGGTTGTCGCCCAGAGGGACGAGCTCGAACTCTCCGTCCGGGACTGGGAGGAACGGGTGAGCGGGAGCCTGCTCCTTGGTGGGCTTCCACTCTTCAGTTTCGTCCTGGCCGATGCGGAAATCGAGGTCGATGACGTTAATTCCCTGGAGGGGAGGATCCTCGGCCCTGGGCTTTTTGTTACTCTTTGTATTGACTGTGGCTTGTCCTTTTATTGCGACATCGTTACACCTTCGTGCAGCTTCGATGTCACCATGGATGGTGATTACGCGACCTAGTTTGGTGTAATATTTCATCTTCAGGTGGACGGTAGACGGGACCGCGGTCAGCTCAGCTAGCGTCGGGCGGCCGAGTATGCAGTTGTAAAGAGAGGGACATTCTATGACCAGGAACTGGATCTTGATTTCTCTGGCCGTCTCTTGCTCTCCGAAGGTGAAGAGGAGCTCGACGTAACCCCAAGGCTTTGTCGTGGCTCCGTTGAATCCTTGGAGGTCAGACCCGACGTTGGGAGATAGGTTGGTTTTGTCCAATTTTAGGGTCTTGAAAATGTGTACGTACATGATGTCCACCGAGCTTCCTTGATCGACCAGAATGCGTCGGACGTCAAAGTGAGCCATCTTGGCTCTAATTAACAATGGGATGCCCGAGTTTGGAGACCCACCCAAAAGCTCCTCTAGAAAGAAGGATATTGGGTTGGATTTGCCTCGGTACTTTGTCAGTGTTACCTTTTGCTCGGGTGCGGTCAGAAGAAGCTCGTCGAACTTGCGCTTCACTGAAAGGGCGGCGGCCACTCCGTTCATCCCTCCGCCTGATATGACAAGGGCAGTCGGAAAGTCTTCCCAGGGGCTGAGAGCAGCGACCCGTCCTTCGGGTGGTGTCCCGGGGAAGATGAAGTCTTCTGGTCGCGATATACAAAGGGCCACCTGATAGGAAGATACGTCGGGGGGAGTGTCCTCTCGGGGTCTCTTCTTTTCTGGCTCTTCGTGTTTGGAAGCTTCGTTCCTCCTAGTGTATTGCTTGAGATTCCCTTCTTGGATCAAGATCTCTATTGCGTCTTTTAGGTGAACGCAGTCTTCAGTCACATATCCATGGCTTCTGTGGAACCTGCAGTATTTGGACTTGTCGGTGTGAGGCTTGGGTGCAGACGGTTTTGGGAACCTTACCATGCCCTGTTTGAACTCGGAGTTGATGCATTCGGCGAGGATGCGCTCGCGGGGAGCAGTCAGTAATGTATACTCGCTGTATCGGCCCGCGGGGCCTCTTCCTTCCTGGGGTTCGCGGGGTTTCTCTTCCCTTCGCCTGTCCCCGTTGCGACGGGGAATGTTCGGATCTTCGCGCTTGGGGTGATCGGTTTCCCCGGTGTTGCGGCTGCTGCGAGCGTTGTGGGCTACCTGTTTTTCCTCGTATCTGATGTAAGCCTGGGCTTTATGCAGGAGGTCGTTCAGAGTGCGGGGATGTTCTATCCCAACTGCTCGGCTAAGCTCGCTTACGGGAAAGAGTCCCCTCTCGAGGAGATATTTCTTCATATGTTCCGTGGTGTCCACCTCGACAGCCTCTTGGTTGGATCGTTCGATGTACGAGCGCAATGTCTCATTTTTCCTTTGTACTATGGCTTCAAAGGTCTCCTCCGTCTTAGGGTGGCGTCGGGAGGCTGTGAAATGCCTCATGAACATGGATCTCATAACTCTCCAGGATGTGATGGACTCTGGGGCCAAGCTTTTGTACCAGGCCATGGCTCCTTTCCTGAGGGTCGTTGAGAACAGCCTGTATTTGAGATGCCCGGTGATGTCGTTGCGGTAGTCGAGCATTTCATTGACGTTGTCGACGTGATCGTCGGGGTCAGTGGTCCCGTCGTATATGGCCAGGTTTGGGGGTTTCTCCATGCCTTTGGGGAGTGGAGCTTCCATTATTTCCCGTGACAGGGGGCAATGCAGGTCTTCTTCGTCGCTCCTCGGTGGGGAGAGCTCATTGTGGTCGGGTCTTCGATCGCACCTTGGTGAGGATCCCGATTGGCCGGAGTCACGGCGGGCACGCGCCCTACTCATGTTGGGCTCTGGGGAGCGGTGTCCCTGTTTCTTTGTCGCTTCTGGACGTTTTTGCGTCCTCCTTTCTTGTTGAGGTCGGCCCTCCTGTCGATCAGCTTCTAGGGCCATGATTCTCTCGTGATGCTGGTAGAGCATGGAGCTGGCCTGGTTGAGGGCATTCACCATAGCAATCATGGTGGCGTCCCCTTCGACGGGAACGGGGATGGGTTGGAACGTGTCAGTCACCTGATTTTGAACTTGAGGTGGGTTCCCATTGTTCTCGGGTTCAGGAGACGGGGTGGCCGGGCGCCCATCTCGGGCGTCAGCCTCATGGTATTGCAGATTGTCCTCCATCGTGTAGTCGACGAGGGGACGGTTGCGTTCGTTGAGTTGTTCTCCGGACATGCTGGAAGGATGGTGTTTGAGCTTTGATCTTCTGTTGTAGAAGAAGGGGAAGCTAGTTTTCCACAGACGACGCCACTGATCTTACCTGGTCAGAAGGACCTTCCAGTGACTTGATGTAACGGCCAAAGAATGGGAGGAGAAAGGGGAGTGTACCTGCAAGGCACTCCAATGCTTAAGTGAGAAGAGGTACGGTGAAAAATAGGTTAATTAGAGTGAATCAGAATACCTGACCCTTTAACGAAAAAGGGTATTTATAGTGTGCCCCCAGCGCTGGGCCAAGGTCCCTCTTTGGGCTAGAACATCTAGGCCCAAGGAAGAACTGCCAAGGAACGCATGAGAAGCGTGAAGACCTAGCTAAGAGGCCTGGTCCTTGGTCCTACTGCCCCTATCATTCAGGGGATAATAAGGGACTGTTGGGTGATGTGGTAAGTGACCTGACAGACTTGTTCTTTGCCCGTCCTGAGTGTATGTCCGTCGTATAAGAAACTTGTCTGACCGTGAGGTGCCCCTGCCCGTCTGCTAGGCGTCTCTGCTTGAGAATATGGGCCTCTGCTCGACCTGTTGGGCCGTAGCCTAATACATTCTTGAGGCCCAGTCCGGAACAACTTCCAAGTGCAAGAGTAACTAAATATTCACTTCAATATTTATCAAACTTTTCCTTCTTCCTCTTAGTTAATACTTATCAAACTTACTTTCAAAATTAACAAAAACAATTTTCTTATGGTCTGGCCCACGTTAAAATTTAGGGTTTATGGATTGGTCTAATGGGCTGAGTCCATTTTGTCAGTTTTAATCGTTTTTCACATATTAAAATATGTATTTAATTTTAGAGTTTAATTGTTATGCACTGCCAGTGTAAAAAGTTTTACACCATCAATCCATCACAATCATTCATAATCATTATTTTAAACATAATTAATATAAAAATCAAATATAATTTCGGATCTGGCGGTTACCATTCACTGACAGTGTAAAACTGTTTTATACGATCAGTGCATTCCAATTAAATTCTTAATTTTATATGGAGTTTTTTTTATAAATAATTTATAAAATTATCCATTATGTAATAAAATTTAAATAATAAAAAATATTAAATACTAGTCTAATAAAAATCAGACATTAATATTATATTAAAATTATAAAATGATCTATAATTTGTAATTATTATCTTTTAAAGTGATTTATAATTTACAATAATTAGTTATCATTTTCTCTGTTACAAGAGTAAAGAGAAGAAGAAGAAAAAAAGTAAAAACCAAACGGAAACAAATTAAAATTTTAAAGGTATGTGTTAACCAGTATCTTAGGTATTGTTCTATCACAAAATCAGAATTAATTGATGAATCACCAGTTGTGATGAATAACAGTGGATTAGTGTTTTCTGTGTTGTGGATAAGAGACATACTTGTAAAATTACTATTCTTACTAGTCGTCTACCTGTTGCGATGCACGAAGATGTTATTGAAATAGTTTTAATGATAAAATATGCATAAAAATAATTTATAAATTTAATGGACACATTACATAAAATATTTGTGATTGTTTAGATTGAAAAATAAATAAAATAAAAGAGAAAAAAATAAAAAATAATACACTACATATGTTTGGTGTTAAGGCAAATGATATAGATGCAATATTGGTAGTGAAAGTTGAATGAAAATAATTAAGAATAATATATCATTAAAAATTATTTTAAGTTTTGAAAGACTTCTTTATAAACGACATTTAAAATAGCGTTTGTGTCTTGACCGTCATCGGTAGCTATTAATAGCTTCAAACCGTTCCTTGAAGTAACTCTTGAAATGACAACATATAATTGTCCATGTGAGAATACATATTGTTTAAGATAAACTACAACCTGCTTCAAAGATTGTCCTTGACTTTTATTAATAGCCATTGCAAATGAAAGGACTAAAGGGAATTGTCGCCGTTGAAATTTGAAAGGAATTCTTGGATCAAAAGGTGTTAGTGACAACCTAGGTATATACACCTTATTACCAATATTTCTTCCTGATAAAATTCTTCCATCAAGCACATATTTTCCCATTTTTGTGATAATTAGTTGAGTTCCATTGCACAATCCAAAAGACTGATCTATATTTCTGAATAACATTACAGGTACTCCAACCTTGATTTTCAACTTGTGATTTGGAAGGCCAGAAGCACTAATTGTGTTTTAAAATTCAGGTGTATGTGTTGGAATATTTTATGAATTTAATATTACTCCAATAAATATGTGGCCAAATATATATTTAATTATATTAGCTATTTATTAAAATAAGAGCCTTAATTGATTAAGTGGTCAAATAAATTTAAAAGGCTAATTAGATTTCTATTTAGTAATTAATTAATTAATGAGATATGAGCTCAAATATGAGTGGATGTCAGGATGACCCATTTGAGAATAATGGGAACCCTAATTGGTCATCACACTATATATAGGTTATGGTCCCCAATATACCGTACACAAGTAGTTTACCTCTTCTCCCCATCTGAAGAGTGTTCAAGGCATTAAGAGTACCGATTGAGGAATATACACAAGCCAACAAGTGTTAGTCACTTGTCTATACAATTTCTAACTTTCAGGATTATCGTCAATAAAGCATTTCTCAATAGATTCAGATATTTATGCAATCTCCTCTCTCATATACTAACATGTCGTAGATCTAGTAATTATATACATGTTTGTATTATCTATTATATTTTGCACTAAAGTATATAACATAATACGTAGAACATGTATATATGACTAATAATTATTGATTTAATTCCAACAAGTACATCATTAGGTACATCTATATCTGGATTCACCGAGTATGGAATGTCAAAACTTAGATATGTTTTTAAGTCACCAGGAATCAATGATAACATGTAGTCATTAATATCATCAACAATTTCATTTTTTGGGGAAAGTATAGCTCGGTCTTGAAAAAATATTGGATCATTCATGTTATCCAAAAAGGATGGATAAATGCTTTGAACAATAGATGAAATTGAATCAGTTGAACTTTTAATAAGTAAGTCATCTGGAATTTCAAGTGTTATATAGTCATCACTTTGTTCCATTTGTTCCATCACCAATCCCTAACACCCAATCAGAAAATACTTTTCTTTGTATAACATCAATGTCATTGCTTCCAGTAAGTTGCCTCATATTTGTATGCAATGTTAGGACTTCACAATAATTCCAAAGATATGAGTAGTTAACAGTAGCATGAACTACGTCTTGTCTTGTTGCTTTAGGAATAACTGGTAGAATTTGTCTGAAGTCTCCTCCAAAAACAACAACCTTTCCTCCAAAAGGTATATTTAAATTTCCGTTATTACAAAAGCGAAGAACATCTCTGAAAGTTCGATCAACAACTTCAAAACAATGCTTATGGAGCATTGGTGCTTCATCTCATATGATGAGTTTTGTTCTTTCTATGAATTGTGTTAAAGGGGTATTTTGATCAATACTGCAATTGGAATACTCGTTAATGTCTAATGGTATAGAGAATCTTGAATTGACTGTTCTTCCTCCAGGAATAAGCAAATCAACAATTCCACTTGATGCTACTGTTAACACAATATCTCCTTTACAACTATCACAATAATAATTGTTTCCGTCAAGATGCATTTTTCTAAAACATTTTTGCATGAAATATAACATCATCCATTGTCCAAGTCATTCTCGATGATCTTTGCAAGAATTGAAACAAAGCATTTCTGAAATATTGAATTATATTTTAAAAATTAACATAAAAATAATAAATAATACAATATTATTTAATGAAAAAAAATACATACAGATTTAGCCTCTAATATATCTGATATTGTCATTCGTTGAGTTTGCATCAATTCTTCGGTTAATGTCAGATTATTATGACCAACCATTTTTGTCAATGACTGACTGAGCGAAACTTTAGTGTCATCCAATCTATGATTAAAAAAATGAATTATTTAGGGTAAAATAAAAATAAAAAATATTAAAATAATAAAAAATTAATAAAATGTGATATGTACTTTAACGTTTATTCATTGACTTCCTTGATGTCAGTATTTAAAAATAACTTAGTGTCAAACAATGCATTTGAAATTCTCATTATTCCTGTTAACAAATATTTAACATAGTTAGATGGAATAATTTTTATTAGATAATTATAATGACAAAAAAATAATTAAATTACCATTCAATTTCTTTAATTTCGCAGGACTCATGATAAACACTATAGGACCAGATTCACCATGATTTTGAAGATATTGTTGCATTTGTTCAGCATAAGTTCCCCACAAAGTACAATTTATTTTATTGTTTATGTGGTTATATATGATCAGTAAAGAGAAAACAATATATTTTAAATAAAATTATGTAACTAAATATGGTGATAATTCATTATTAAATCTTACTCTAAATCCTCGATAACAATGTCAATAAATTTGTACTTTTTTCCATTCTTTTGAGCTTCTTTAATGTTGTCTTTTTCCACAAAATGCCCAATCATGTATGTTAAAATCAAGAAAATTTCAATCAAATTATAAATAAACAATTAAATTATAAATAAATGTCAAAGTAAAATTAAAACAATATAATATACATACCAAGTAATTTATCATCGGTTGTAGCGGTAAGGATATTTGAAAAAGCAACAAAATCAAAATGATTTGTTGGAATTTCATTAGCAAGTATTTCATTGCATTTTGTAGTTCCCATGAAGTTCAATTTGAACTTGTGTGTTGTTGGTTTGAGTTTAATATCATTTCTCGCTACTATTAATTATTTTAATCTTCTAATATATAAAAATCAACTTATTTTATCTCTATCTCATTTCCATAATCAACTCAGCTCGACTCGGATGCAAAAACAGGATGAAGCGCCAAAAATTACACTTTATGCACACCACTCTATTCATACGCGTATAGACCTTCCCATACGCGTATAGACTTGCTTCTACACCACCCCTTACGCGTAATGCTTGCTCATACGCATAATTTCTTAGTTCGCTATGTGTCACCTATGTAAATGGCCAGATGGCCTGCAAACCTCTCCTCCATTACGCGTAATGCCTGCGTAACAGGTATGTGTTACGCGTAATGCCTAGCATTGCTACACGTATTACTAGATCTATTACGCGATTCACCAGAATGCACACCAGTTCCTCTTCTGCTACGATTTACCCAACTTCATCACTCCATTCAAACCTAATTGGGTTTATACATTGATTTTAGACTTTAATTCTTTTATATCTCTTCATCTAATAATTTCTACAACTGATTTTCGAGTCCTAAATCTCCTTCTCTACATGATTTCCTGCAATAACCAGTTCAACAATACAACAATAGATACAATGACAAATACAACAACATGAATAAATCTCATGACAACAACACAATAAGATCAACATATTATACACGACAGATCCTAACGAATTTCAACAACAACTCATACAAAAACGCAACAACAATTATACGAAAACCCCGCCTACATACGGATTATCTAATCCCAGTTATATAATTCGAACCCCACACTAACCTTGGATTGAAGAAAACTTGAATTCGCAATATCAATTTCCACAAAAATCCAACACCTAGCATCTTCTTGATCTTCCTCTAGGACTTGTTCTCTCTCAAAATTCTTATTAACCTTCTAATTAGGTTTTTCAACTTATTATCAATAAAACCTCACTAATCAACTAATTACTAATGAGCCTAAAATAGCCCCCAACATTACTACTCTCACACTACAATTAAGCCCAACTTAATATTATTTCATTAATACTTATTTTTATTTATCCGACTTAATTAACTTAAACAACCCAAACATGACTTAACCATCAACTAATACCAACTTAAAGAACTTAACGACACAAATGACAAAACAACACCTAATAACAATAATCGGGAAAATACGCAATAAATAAAATTTAATTAATTAATTAAATACATGTGTTACACCATGGAGCGTCGTCCCCAACAAGGAGGGGAGTGACTGTGCTTCTTGATGGCTTCCGACTGAGTTCTCTCCAACTGAGGCTCACGTTCGTGACTGCGGGGAGATGTGTTACGTGATCGTCGAGGTCTTCGCTGGGAAGAGTTGGCGCGACGGTCTGTTTCCAGCAGGGAGATTCTCTCATGATGTTGGAATAACATGAGATTCATTCGGTTGAGGGTGTTGATCATTGCTATCATCGTCAGGTCTCCTTTAACCGGTACCAGAAGGCGGTTGTTGCGCGTTGTTGCGCAGAGCCGTTGGCAACTGGTTCAAGTGACGGGGTAACAGTCTTTCCGTCCCTGGAGTCGGCCTCGTGGACGACCTGGAGGTTGTCGTCGTCGCCAGTGTCGTAGTTGACGAGGGTCTTGTAGGATCAAGCACTTACCACTGCACTAAAAGCAATTGTTGTTAGTGAAGGCACAACTTTATTTCCTTATAGTATAGAGCCCTCGAGGGGCTACACCTATTAAGCGTCATGGGTTGGGATATTAAGCTCATCGAATCCCTAAGGGTGACGCTGAATTAATAAATCCAACAATCTCCCCCCAGTGTCAACCGAGGGGATTCGAACTCATAACCTTGCTCTGATACCACTTGTAGGATCAAGCGCTTACCACTGCACTAAAAATAATTGTTGTTAGTGAAGGCGCAACTTTATTTCCTTATAGTATAGAGCCCTCAAGGGGCTGCGCCTATTAAGCGCCATGAGTTGGGATGTTAAGCCCATCGAATCCCTAAGGGTGACGCTGAATTAATAAATCCAACAGGTCTGGCCGTGGTTGTCAACGTGATCGCTAGTCATGCAGGTTGGTTGATGAAAAAGGGGTAAAATTTTGGTCATTTGTTTCAAAAGATGGGGAAAGTTGAGTTCCCACAAACGGCGCCACTGATCTGACCTGATCAGGAGGAACCTTCCAGACTAACGTAACTTCTGCAGTGGGAGAGAGAAGGGGGTGTACCTACAAGTAAGTGTGTTCGCAGTTCGATTTGGATCGATTTTGAAGTAAAATATAATCCGATCCAAAAGTAAATTTCCGTGCGGTTTGGTTCAATTTTCGATGAATGGTTATAAAAATCCAATTTGATCCGATCCAAATTTATGCGGTTTAATTTGGATCGATTTTTTGGATATCCAAATTAAAAATTATAGTTTTTATTAATATTCTAAATGTACTAATAGATAGTAAGTTTGATATAATATATAATATTCTATATCAAAAGTTAATATTACAAGAAGAAAAAAATAAAAATAACTATATTAAATCAATATAATAAATAGTATTTAAAAAATAAGTATTATCTAATATTAAATTAGCATGGCATATATACTAATAAAAATATATATACATGCGGTTTGGTTTGGTTTAGATCGGTTTTGAAAAATCAATCTGAAGTCCGATCCGAACCGATCGATTTTTACAAATGACATCCAAATACATCCAAAACATTTCGATTTTTTGCGATTTTCAGTTTTTTTATTGATTTGCGATTTTTATTTGGATTGGTTTGGATTTGAACACCCCTACCTGCAAGGTACTCCGATACCAAAGTGAGAATATGATACAGAGTAAGAGCAATAACAAAAAAAGGTAAGTGAGAAGGGAACTGTCAGGATTTGTGTATAAGTGTTTAAGAACTAGTACATGATCTTACATCTGGTCCAACTGTTCCGTTAATCTAGGAGATTATTGCGGAGACGGTTAACTGAAGGACTAGAGTACGTGGGGGAATTGCTTCCCTTTAACTACTATGCATTGGACTCGTGCCCGTCGGACTTGGTCGTACCCGACACGCCTGGTGTCAGGCCCAGTTCAGAACTCTCTCTCTCTGTCTCTCTCTCTCTCTCTCTCTCTCTCTCTCTCTCTCTCTCTCTCTCTCTCTCTCTCTCTCTCTCTCTCTCTCTCTCTCTCTCTCTCTCTCTCTATATATATATATATATATATATATATATATATATATATATATATATATATATATATATATATATATATATATATATATATATATATAGACGACTCAAGTGAGAACACTTGATTATTATGAAAAATGAGAATAATTAATCATAGCCGTTAATTTTTTATTTATTGAAATTAATGGACTACCTTAATTTTTCTTTCCATAGTACATAAGTTACAATAAAAGATTTTTTTAATAAGCAAGGTGTATTAATAAAGAAAATTAAAGGTTCTCAAACCTGCTTACAAAACGAGACAAAACTCTGAAAAGAAAATTATATTCCAATTAAACCCTAAGATAAATAATACAAAGAGAATTTGCAAAACTCATAAAAGTTACAATTGGGATGAGTAATCTTCCCGATGAACGACCATCTCCAAACCAGAGCTTTAATACCCAAACCACATCCAAAATATTCGAAGATCCATTTCTAAAAATAATCGAATTCCTTAACAACCTTAAATACCAACAAGTTGCAAGCCAAACACATCCTTCCTTACCTTTCTTAACATTTTCCTCAAACCAAAATTTCTCCACAAAAGAAAACCCTCTTTAAGATTATTAGATTCAAATTCCACCAAACCCACCCACTCCGCGAATTCCTTCCAAACCAACTTAGATACACCACAAAACAAAAATAAATGGTCAATCGTTTTCGAAAAATTACTACAAAGAACACATGAAAAGTTACCAATTTCAATAAAACAACCTCTAGAAGATAAGGAAACTTTAGTTGGAATTCTATTAAGAAATATATATATATATATATATATATATATATATATATATATATATATATATATATATATATATATATATATATATATATATATATATATTAATTTTATTTGTTTGAATTTTCTCGCATTTAAAATATATGTATAAAAATGTAAAGAATATCATACTCGATTTTGTTAATTTATCTTTTAAATTCCATATGAAAGTATCTTCCTATAAAAAGAATCTGTACGGAGGTACCTTAAATAATTCTTTCCAATATAGAGAATGATATTAACTTTAAAAAGGTAATCAACTCAAAAAATAATTTTATTTGCAATATTTAAAGTTCAACAAGTTTTTTTTTTTTTGACCTGTAAGTTCAACAAGTCTATAATTAGAAATTGATCTATATTTTAAATTATTTACTATTCCTATAAAATAAAAGGTATTACTCGTAGAAAAAAAGAGAAAAAAATGTGAGGAATGATGAAATGGGAGACAAGATGTCGGGCGATGATTATGGGTGTCCCCACAAGTGGATGGTAGGTGTCCCACGTGTTCCCTTGAATTGTGTCTGGGCTTTCTACACAAACCGCAATAATGGATCATTCAAATCATAACACTTCATTCATTTTATAACACCCACTACCCGACAAACTCACCTATCATTGTTCATCAACCATCCTCTTCCCACTACGCTACATATTTTCACACCCCACAGGTCTCAAGTACTTGTACATTTTTTTAATATCAAACACCAAAATCATTTGCTCGTACCAGCCTTATTCACCATGTGACTTGCACGTGAATTTAGGTACCTCTCCACTTCTCTATTTGTATTATGTCCCACACTTTCCATCTCCAACTACCCGGGTCTTAATACCCCATCTCCCTTTTCTCTTAGGATCATACTCTTTGATTTCGATATCTTTTAATCCGTACAAAAATCCAATATAATTAGGTGTTCATTTGTTCGTATAATGAATTTTTAAAATTTTATTCTTAAGTCTATTTATTTGAATCAACCATAATTAAATAGTATAATTTTTATCTTTATTATCATTGAAATTGGTATACAAAATTCAACTTAAAGAAAATAAAATATTATTTGTGACATTTACAACATATAAAAAAATAAAAATATTTAACATTTTATATTGTTACGGAAAATTAATTGATATATATTAGAAAATATGTTAAAAATAATTTTGCATATGTATTTTTAATTTATTTGATCATTTCATCCGAAATCAATAATTGTTTTTCGGTTTGATTTGGTTTGATTTTTTTTTTTACAAAAATATACAAATTCAATCTAAATCAATTCATATAATTTTAATTGATTTGGATATTGAATTCTCTTCGTACCGAAATAAATCGCCAACACCTCTACTTTCTCTCTAATTATTAATATATTATAATCTCATTTAAAATATTGAATAATAATAATAATAATTAATAGATACAAATAAATTTAGTAATATAATAAGTTATCATTTTTTTTGTGTTGAGTATATTGAAACAATATAGTAAAAAAAATAATAGAAAAAAATAAAAACAATATAGTAAAAAAAAGTTATAAAAATTTGAATGAGATTGTTAAATGTATAATTTGTGTATTCTTAACTAAAATGTGTTTCAAATTCTAGCCACATCAAAATTCATCAAAATTATAATATAAATAACAAATTTTTTATAAATTATAAAAATTACAATAAAATATCTAAAAATTACAATCTCCGATTTTTTTAATTATTTTAGTTATTTAACACAAAATTTATTTAAATTTATAATTATTTTATTAAATACAACAAAATTGTTATCATAAAAAATCTTTTAATATTTTTTGAAATTTCAATTCAAAATGTATTTAATATTATTTATCTCAAGATCAAATTTTGAGTTAGCATTATATTTGTTTTGTTTTAAAAATGAAATGATCACAGACAACAATAATAGAAATATCATAATTTTTTATTCAAATGCCACACTTTGAAACCAAAAACACCAAACAGTCACATTTTAAGCAAAAATGTCAAACTGTCACACTTTTAACTACAGTTCGTCCATGAGTTTGACGAACTTAATTTGATTTCTTACACGTATAAGGGTTCGTCCCTGCCTTGGACGACCCACACTTGCAATATTCATTTTTATTTTTTAATCATTTAATTATTTTATTTAATATGTTAATTAATATAATATAATTTTAAAGATAAATAATTATTTAATTAATATTTTCAGAGTAATTAATATTGAATCTCGTTGAACGATTGAAGTGGAGATTCTCCTTCTATAAATGTAAATGTCTTAATCCTAAGTAAAAATGTCATGAAAATGAAAACTTGAGTTGTAAAGAAAGAATATGAATAAATAAGAAGAGGAGTTTCCTATCCTCTCTATTTCATGAGCAACAGAGGAAAAACACAGGGGTTGAAAAAATGGGGAAGTTTAGTGGGTGGACACATGGTTTATTGTTATATACATGTGTGATATGGTGGCATATCGTTTTATTGCAGAGGATAAACATGATCTAGTTTTCAAAATGTGGTATTAAGATGACCTATATATATGAATTGTTACTTCATTGTTATATATGGATTGTGTTAGCTCTTAATTTCGACACCTAGTTGACTTGAGAAAACATTGACTTTAACATCATGTTTTGGTAGAAAGGAAAAGACTTCGACTAAAGTAAAGCCTATGAGGCCTGAGTCGAAGGCGTAAGGAAATATAAGGACGTGGACTTAGAATATTTC
This sequence comes from Lathyrus aphaca, assembly GCA_963966055.1. NCBI lineage: Eukaryota > Viridiplantae > Streptophyta > Magnoliopsida > Fabales > Fabaceae > Lathyrus > Lathyrus aphaca. The sequence goes on from OZ014522.1 coordinate 481,720,535, forward strand.
CTAAGTATAAAAGAATCACCTTCGACCGCGTATCCTTGGGATGACAAACGTGTAACAGTTGAATTTTACATTGGAGGGAAAGTCATGTCTCTTTCAAATTTGAATAAAGACTAATGGTGCTCAATGGGAGTTGAGGGACATGCAAGGTGCCAAGTGGCAGTTTTTAGGAGTAAACTGTAAATAGTGGTTACTTTAGACTAGTATAAATAAAGTAGTTCTAGTGTTAGAATTGTGTGTGAATCATATTGTACAAGTTACTCCACAAACACTCAAAGTATACACGTGTAGAGAAACAAGTGAAGACGAGAATGTATGTGATGAAATCACCACCTTTTTTCATATTAATGCAATTTATATTCAAGTTTTTACTTTGAAGTCTTTTTATCTTGCATTTCCTTTACTTTCAAGCAAGTTTATTATTCAACATTTTTTATAGGCTTTTACTTGCTTTCTCTATATTTTCTTGTCATTTACACTTTATTGCACTTGACTTTTTACTTCGATTGTTTTAAGTCTTCTTTGATTTCATTTTCTCTTTTTACCAAAACTCTTTATAAAGTCTGTCAAAGAGTTTATGACATTATTCCTGAAAAACCAATTTAAATATATTTATAGCACATATCCTAGGATCAATCTGGTCTATCCTGTGAATGACTGAGAATATTATGTTGTATTTAGAGGACCAGTGGTTGTTTACAATTTTCAGGGTAAACAAATTGGCACGCCCAGTGGGACAGTGCTATAAGTAACTAACTTTTAGAAGTATATAACTTCCTTTTCTTTACGTGTTCGATTGATCAAAGCGTGGCATAATCTTTTGTTGCATGCATTTGAGAATTGGAAAGGTAGCCACCACAAACGAATACATACCAAGGAAAATAAACACGAAGAAAATGGCATATGGTAATGGGAACACTGTAACACCCTTCTAAATACCCCAAATGATTATAATTAAAATAACAATATGTTCATCAGAGTAATTATGCCCTGAAGGGTGTCACACAATCATTTCACAACAATTATCAAAACATCCTGTCATGCTCATTTAGTTAATCAAAATAAGGTTCCTTTGCATAATTCGCAGCGGAATAAAATCCAACATCAATGTAAAACATGTAACACACTACATGTAAATCATTCAACAACCAATCTCAAATTAATTAAAACATTCCCTCCCGATGTTACATCTATCAGAGCATGACCCATAAGAAACTACCCTAGACTCCAAGCATTAGCTTCTACTCAACTCATTTCTCGCTACCTGAAAAATAGGTGTAAGGGTGAGTTCCTCAATCAATATAATAAGCATTATAAAACAACATGTAATGCCAAGTAATTAACACATTAATTCACCCAAATCAGGCTACGCCTTCAGCAACATCAATATCTGTTCAAACATCATACTCAACAGTAGATTCTCAACCACATTCAATATCAACAACACAACATACAACACACATATAATACTGGAATACATCCATTCATATTATATGTTATACATTCATTATGCAATGAGACTCTATGCATGCGGTACCGACTATGTTGTGAACATATAGTTCAACCTCACCGCCCAAATCCAGGCACGGCTACCAAGCTCACTAGTCCCACTCATTTGAGACATAGTGACTCACTCACTAATTCCTCACCATGGAAATTAGCTACCACCCCAAATGGGCCATGCTATGCAAGCTACTCATCTAGCATGCAACAATCAACAACAATCAAAATGATTTACTCACTAATTCCTCACCATGGGAATTAGCTACCACCCGAAGGCCACAATATGCATGCTAATCACCTAGCAATGCAACATCAACAAAATCAAGAATAGACACATGCTCATACTCTAAGCCATAATACAGTCTATTCACAAATGTATACGTTCACATCATCATGTATACCACCACACATTATCAACATAATTAATCACAAAAACATATCCTATCATGCCACATAATCAAACACAGTATTAGCACACTCTACTAATGCCTTTACCACTCAAAACAACGGGAAATGATCCCTATCACATCATATCTCAGCTAAGTCGCATCACTCAGCCTAAACAACCAAAACTGCACAACAGTAGCACAGAAAAATCACAATTCTGCCCATACACGTATTGCCCATGCCCATACGCGTATTGCCCAAACCTGACCAAGTCCATACGCGTAATGCCCACTCTCATACGCGTATTGCGCATTGCCTCTCTCAACTCATACGCGTATTACCTATTCCATACGCGTATGCTACGCGTAACAATCTCCCATTACGCGTACCAACAGAGACCAATTTACGTTCAAAATACCATCTTTTCCACCCATACGCGTAAGGCCTCCTCCATACGCGTACCAGCCAGCTCATACGCGTATTGCCTAGTGCCATACGCGTATGACCAGAAACCAGAACTCTCAGATCTGCTGTGGTTTTCTCTGCTACGAAACCTATCCGATCCAACCTTCCACAGTCCAAATTACACAAAATAATCGTCCACATCATCTACACGAATCATATCCTATTCATCTTCACCAATCCTAACATTATCCCTTCTAATTCTTACGAATTCTTTTCAATTATCATTCAATTTCATTCATCCAATATTTCACAAACTCATCATGCATCAATCAAATTAGAGGTACAACCAATGGTTATCACTACCCATTACATATTATCATATAATACCCTTTAACCGATGATAAACCCCCCTTACCTGAGTTAATCCGGTAGCCTCCGAGTTCTAAGCTTTTCCTTCCTTCAACCTTCGTTCTCTGGCTTTTTGCCCTTTCTGCCTCTTTTCCCTTTTTCACGTGAAATAACCTTTTTACCAAAAAAAATGGGATTTTTTTTTTTTTTTTCATTTCCAACTTATATATTATTCCAATAAATAATTATCCCAATAATTATTATTCCAAAATAATAATAATAATAATAATAATAATAATTCAATTATTTAATTAAATCAATAAATATATTATTAACTTAATTTAAATAATTATTATATTATTATCGGGGTGTTACAACTCTCCCCCACTAAAAGAGTTTTCGTCCTCGAAAACATACCTCAATCGAACAACTCCGGATAAGACTCCTTCATCTGGCTCTCCAGTTCCCAAGTCACATTGCCACCTGCTGGTCCTCCCCAAGCTACCTTCACCAAGGCAATCTCTTTACCCCGCAACTGCTTCAACTCTCGATCCTCGATCCTCATAGGTGATGTTTCAACAGTCAGGTTATCTCTCACCTGTACATCATCTACTTGGACAACATGCGACGGATCATGAATGTATCTCCTCAACTGAGACACGTGAAAGACATCATGCAAATTCGCAAGCGACGGCGGTAAAGCGATACGATAGGCTACCTCTCCTATCCTCTCCAAAATCTGATAAGGACCAATAAATCGAGGTGTCAACTTCTTCGACTTCAAGGCTCGACCAACACCAGTTATCGGAGTAACACGAAGAAACACATGATCTCCCTCTTGGAACTCAAGTGACTTCCTCCTCTTGTCATGATAACTCTTTTGACGACTCTGAGCAATTCTCATCTTATCCTGAATCATCTTAATCTTTCCCGTAGTTTGTTGAACAATCTCCGGTCCAACTACAGCACTCTCACCGGACTCATACCAACATAAAGGTGTCCGACATCTCCTACCATACAAAGCTTCAAACGGTGCCATACCAATGCTCGAATGAAAACTATTGTTGTAGGTAAACTCAATCAAAGGTAAATAACAATCCCAAGCACCTCCATTTTCCAAAACACAAGCCCTCAAAAGATCCTCTAGTGACTGAATCGTCCTCTCAGTCTGACCATCAGTCTGCGGATGATATGCAGAACTCAATCTCAGCTTAGTTCCCAAAGCCTTCTGCAAACTTTCCCAAAACTTCGATGTAAATCTAGGATCTCTGTCCGAAACAATACTAGACGGAATACCATGTAAACTTACAATCTTCTCAATATACAACTCAGCTAGCCTCTCTAACGGATAATCCATTCTGATCGGAATGAAATGAGCCGACTTCGTCAATCTATCCACAATCACCCATATAGCCTCAAAATTCTTACTCGTTCTCGGCAAACCAGAAACAAAATCCATACTGATACTGTCCCACTTCCACTCTGGAATAGCCAACGGTTGCATTAGCCCAGACGGCTTCTGATGCTCAATCTTCGACTTCTGACAAGTCAAACAAGAATACACAAAACTTGCAATTTCTCTTTTCATTCCTGGCCACCAAAATAACCCTTTCAAATCATGGTACATCTTCGTAGCTCCAGGATGAATACTCAAGCCACTACGATGTCCTTCCTCAAGGATACTCTTCTTAAGTTCTGTAACATCCGGAATACACACCCGACTACCAAATTTCAAAATACCATTCTCATCAACTCTGAATTCACCACCTTGACCTTGATTCACTAAAGTCAACTTATCAACCAAAAGTGCATCGGATTTCTGACCCTCTCTGATCTCGTCCAGAATACCACTTGTTAACTTCAACATTCCCAGTTTAACACTATTGTGAGTACTCTCACACACCAAACTCAAGTCTCTAAACTGCTCAATTAAGTCCAATTCCTTAACCATTAACATAGACATATGTAATGATTTCCGACTCAATGCATCAGCTACTACATTTGCTTTACCCGGATGGTAGTTCAAACCAAAATCATAATCCTTCAGAAATTCTAACCATCTCCTCTGTCTCATATTCAGCTCTTTCTGATCAAACAAATACTTTAAACTCTTATGGTCACTGAAAACTTCAAATCTTGAACCGTACAAATAATGCCTCCATAACTTCAGAACAAATACCACAGCTGCCAGCTCTAAATCATGTGTCGGATAATTCCTCTCGTGAACCCTTAGCTGTCTCGAAGCATAAGCTATAACCTGCTTATTCTGCATCAACACACCACCTAAACCCAACAATGAAGCATCACAATAAACCTCAAATAGTTCCGACGAACTCGGTAATATCAGGATAGGAGCAGTAGTTAACCTTCTCTTTAACTCTTGGAAACCTTCTTCACATTTTGAGTCCCAAACAAACGCTTGCCCCTTTCTAGTCAACATTGTCAACGGTAACGCCAACTTAGAAAATCCCTCAATGAACTTCCTATAATACCCAGCCAAACCAAGGAAACTTCGAATCTCAGTAACAGACTTAGGAGTTTCCCACTTAGACACCGCTTCTATCTTAGAAGGATCAACAGCAACACCACCTCTGGAAATCACATGACCAAGAAAACTAACTTCTTCTAACCAAAATTCACACTTAGACAGTTTAGCAAATAACTTCTTTTCTCGTAGAACTCCTAAAACCTCTCTCAAATGTTCAGCATGCTCTTCTTCAGATTTCGAATACACCAAAATGTCATCAATAAACACCACAACAAACTGATCTAGGTGCGGATGGAAAATCCTATTCATGTACTCCATAAATACTCCAGGTGCATTAGTCACACCAAAAGGCATTACAAAATACTCATAATGTCCATACCTTGTTCTGAAGGCAGTCTTCTGAATATCCTCAGTTTTCACACGTATCTGATGATATCCCGATCTCAAATCTATTTTGCTGAACACTCTCGCACCAACCAACTGATCCATTAAATCATCAATCCTCGGCAAAGGATACCGATTCTTGATCGTCACTTTATTCAGTTGCCTGTAATCTACACACAACCTCATAGTACCTTCTTTTTTCTTAACCAACAACACTGGTGCACCCCACGGTGACACACTCGGACGAATAAATTTCTTATCTAACAGATCTTCCAGCTGACTCTTCAATTCAGCTAGCTCAACAGCAGACATACGATAAGGAGCCATCGATATCGGTCTAGTACCAGGTACCAAGTCAATCGAGAACTCAACTTCACGCTCTGGCGGCAATTCATTCACCTCTTCCGGAAACACATCAGGAAAATCACACACCACCGCTAGATCGCCAATCACCAGTTTATCTTTAGCCTCCAAGGTCGCTAACAGCATAAACAACTCTGCCCCATCTGCCACTTCCTCACTCACTTGTCTTGCTGATAGAAACAAACTCTTTCCTTCCTCAATCTCAGGAAATATCACAGTCTTATCAAAACAATTGATATAGACTCGGTTAAACACCAACCAGTTCATACCCAGAATAACATCAATCTGCACTAATGGAAGACACACAAGGTCCATCCCAAAGTCTCTACCAAAAATACTCAAAGGACAATTCAAACAAACCGAAGTAGTAGTCACTGAACCCTTCGCAGGAGTATCAATCACCATACTACCACGCATCTCAGATATCTCTAACTTAAGTTTCACAGCACAATCCAAGGATATAAAAGAATGAGTCGCACCTGTGTCAATAATAGCTACAAGAGGAAAGCCATTAATATAACACGTACCTCGGATCAAACGATCATCTGCAGAAGTCTCAGAACCCGATAGAGCAAAAACCTTGCCTCCTGACTGATTCTCTTTCTTCGGCTTAGGACACTGTGGGCTGATATGACCCACTTCTCCACAGTTGAAGCAAGTCACAGTCTTCAACCGGCAATCTGCAGCCAAATGACCACCTTCCCCACATTTGAAACACTTCTTCTCATTGCTGGTACACTCATGGATACGATGTCCAGCCTGACCACATCTGTAACACTTAACAGGAGCACTAGAGTCTCCCCCACTAGGCCTCTTCATCCCACTCTGCCTCTGAAAACCTTTGCCAGCTGCATACGGTTTTCCACGATCAATCTGATTCTTACCTTTCCTATCAACCTTCTGCTGATAGCTCTCAGCTCTGGCCTTGGAATCCTGTTCGAAAATCCTGCAACAGTCAACCAAATCAGAAAACACTCTAATCCTTTGATATCCAATAGCCTGCTTGATCTCGGGACGCAACCCGTTCTCAAACTTCACACACTTTGAAAATTCCCCAACAGCCTCAGCATAGGGAGTATAATACTTTGACAGTTCTGTGAACTTAGCAGCATACTCCGTAACAGACCTGTTACCCTGCTTCAATTCCAAGAACTCTATCTCCTTCTTTCCTCTGACATCTTCGGGAAAATACTTCCTCAGAAATCTCTCTCTGAACACAGCCCAAGTAATCTCAGCATTTCCAGCAGTTTCCAACTCAGTGCGGGTAGCAACCCACCAATCATCAGCTTCTTCTGACAGCATATGTGTACCGAACCTGACCTTCTGGTTATCAGCACACTCAGTTACTCTGAAGATCCTCTCTATCTCCTTCAACCACTTCTGAGCACCATCTGGATCGTATGCTCCTTTGAACATTGGAGGATTGTTCTTCTGGAACTCACTCAACTGACGAGCAGCTCCCATTCCCATAACATTCGGATTTCCTCCAAGTACTCCAGCTAGCATACCCAGAGCCTCAGCAATCGCAGCATCATCTCTACCTCTTCCAGCCATCTCTATTCTGAAACCCAACAACTAAAACAATAAGTACTGATAAGGTTACACAACACCTATACCGTACAGGGGAAACAGAAAAATTACGACTCGACACGACCAACCAGGCTCTGATACCACTAATGTAACACCCTTCTAAATACCCCAAATGATTATAATTAAAATAACAATATGTTCATCAGAGTAATTATGCCCTGAAGGGTGTCACACAATCATTTCACAACAATTATCAAAACATCCTGTCATGCTCATTTAGTTAATCAAAATAAGGTTCCTTTGCATAATTCGCAGCGGAATAAAATCCAACATCAATGTAAAACATGTAACACACTACATGTAAATCATTCAACAACCAATCTCAAATTAATTAAAACATTCCCTCCCGATGTTACATCTATCAGAGCATGACCCATAAGAAACTACCCTAGACTCCAAGCATTAGCTTCTACTCAACTCATTTCTCGCTACCTGAAAAATAGGTGTAAGGGTGAGTTCCTCAATCAATATAATAAGCATTATAAAACAACATGTAATGCCAAGTAATTAACACATTAATTCACCCAAATCAGGCTACGCCTTCAGCAACATCAATATCTGTTCAAACATCATACTCAACAGTAGATTCTCAACCACATTCAATATCAACAACACAACATACAACACACATATAATACTGGAATACATCCATTCATATTATATGCTATACATTCATTATGCAATGAGACTCTATGCATGCGGTACCGACTATGTTGTGAACATATAGTTCAACCTCACCGCCCAAATCCAGGCACGGCTACCAAGCTCACTAGTCCCACTCATTTGAGACATAGTGACTCACTCACTAATTCCTCACCATGGAAATTAGCTACCACCCCAAATGGGCCATGCTATGCAAGCTACTCATCTAGCATGCAACAATCAACAACAATCAAAATGATTTACTCACTAATTCCTCACCATGGGAATTAGCTACCACCCGAAGGCCACAATATGCATGCTAATCACCTAGCAATGCAACATCAACAAAATCAAGAATAGACACATGCTCATACTCTAAGCCATAATACAGTCTATTCACAAATGTATACGTTCACATCATCATGTATACCACCACACATTATCAACATAATTAATCACAAAAACATATCCTATCATGCCACATAATCAAACACAGTATTAGCACACTCTACTAATGCCTTTACCACTCAAAACAACGGGAAATGATCCCTATCACATCATATCTCAGCTAAGTCGCATCACTCAGCCTAAACAACCAAAACTGCACAACAGTAGCACAGAAAAATCATAATTCTGCCCATACACGTATTGCCCATGCCCATACGCGTATTGCCCAAACCTGACCAAGTCCATACGCGTAATGCCCACTCTCATACGCGTATTGCGCATTGCCTCTCTCAACTCATACGCGTATTACCTATTCCATACGCGTATGCTACGCGTAACAATCTCCCATTACGCGTACCAACAGAGACCAATTTACGTTCAAAATACCATCTTTTCCACCCATACGCGTAAGGCCTCCTCCATACGCGTACCAGCCAGCTCATACGCGTATTGCCTAGTGCCATACGCGTATGACCAGAAACCAGAACTCTCAGATCTGCTGTGGTTTTCTCTGCTACGAAACCTATCCGATCCAACCTTCCACAGTCCAAATTACACAAAATAATCGTCCACATCATCTACACGAATCATATCCTATTCATCTTCACCAATCCTAACATTATCCCTTCTAATTCCTACGAATTCTTTTCAATTATCATTCAATTTCATTCATCCAATATTTCACAAACTCATCATGCATCAATCAAATTAGAGGTACAACCAATGGTTATCACTACCCATTACATATTATCATATAATACCCTTTAACCGATGATAAACCCCCCTTACCTGAGTTAATCCGGTAGCCTCCGAGTTCTAAGCTTTTCCTTCCTTCAACCTTCGTTCTCTGGCTTTTTGCCCTTTCTGCCTCTTTTCCCTTTTTCACGTGAAATAACCTTTTTACCAAAAAAAATGGGATTTTTTTTTTTTTTCATTTCCAACTTATATATTATTCCAATAAATAATTATCCCAATAATTATTATTCCAAAATAATAATAATAATAATAATAATAATAATTCAATTATTTAATTAAATCAATAAATATATTATTAACTTAATTTAAATAATTATTATATTATTATCGGGGTGTTACAAACACAAGTACTCCAAATCCCCACACGACTTGGTCGAATCCTCAACAAAGTAGTTCGACTGCTCCAAGCACTAACATCAGTCTACAAGATTTTCCCAGGGGTGATGCGGTACCCTCCCCAAATCCTTCAACAGGAGGAGCAATAACACCAACCATGGTTTTAGAACCAGTCTCTTCGATGACAGGAACAAAGAGAATGATATATAGACCTTATACCAAACCAGTGTTGGAGTATATTGGAGCAAATCCTAAAACTCCACCACCAAACACAACAATGTTTAGGTTTTTTCCCTCCCCCGGGGTTTTCACAACCTTTGCCAAGGAATCCAGCCTATGGCATGCCGACGACGGTGATACAAACCCTACGCAACGCTCCTGTATTATTTTCAGAAAATATGATGGCATCGCCTGTGCAGGAATTCGGATATGGAGTGAACATGGGTCGAAATAGAAAAAGCATAAGGTTAGGGTATTCTGCCCAGGGTCTTGGCTTGACAAATGAATCTGCAAACTATTTGAGGCAACAAATGGATGAGAGTAATATGCAAATGGGGTACACACTTTGTCTCAAACTATGGGGGAAGTCTTCCAACCCCTGATTCAAAGTACCACTCAAACTAATCAACAATTATTATCCCAGATGGCTTGAATAACAGAATTTATGGAAGTACCTTCCCCCCATCGACACCAAACTAGAAAATATATGAGAGAAAACCATGGTGTCGAATTCAGGGAGAATATCCAACAGGCGAATCCAAAACATCAAGGGATAGTCGACCCACCCAGGGCCGAACCCCCTAGTAATCAAATTCCCATTGTAGAAGAAGAACCAAGGGTGATAATGGTAAATAAGAACCAAAATTCAGATAATATGTTGCATTAAGTTCGACATAATAATATGCCTGCGGAGAATAATCTTGCAACCATTGTCGAAAGGATAATGGTTCGAAATGGAATGAATACAGGTTTCGCTAGGCCAAATTTTACCTCACCCATAGTAGACTACATATTTCAATCTGAATTACCTCCTAGGACGAAGGTCCCAAAGTTCTCCAAGTTCTCAGGTGAGACAACTGATGTTAGACAATGACGTGGATCTAGAAGTGTGGGGGGGGGGGGGGTTGAATAGATCCATTTTTTAAAATTTAACTATTCAAAAATACATAGAAATATATCTTGCGGAAGTTCCCCGGAAAACACGTCTAAAAAAAATTAAGTCACCGGTGACGGATATGCGTTTGAAACCGAATGGGAAATAAGAGATGATGAGAAGAATTAACCAATGCACACAAAATCACTTCAATTCAGCACACTTGATTAATCACTACCAACAATGTTTATGGGAGAAAAATAAGCACGAAAAGATAGAAATTATGTATTTTGAATTTTTCTTAAACACTTGGTGTGCATCCACACAAAGTATAGTTTGACAATTAGTGTAGTGCAGAATTTTTGTCAAGTTGCTATCTAAAATTAGTAGCAACAATTTTACAAACATTTGGTGTGCACACACTAAGTCAAGACAGAATCTTTCAAGCAACACAACTTCAAATATGCCGAAAATATAAAGAATGTAAAAGGACTAAGGACACAAGAGATTTGTTTAGGCAGTTCTTCCACCGTCCTCGCTAGGAGTACCCTACCCCCTATTCACAAACCGAATTGGGATCTTTTATTAGTATTGCAATGTTAATACAAGAAGAAAATTGGAACAACAAACCAATTCAAATTGCGATTGTTGTAATAACTCTTCTTGCCCCTTGATTCGAGATGAACTAAGTCCTTCACTCATGTCGAGCAAACCTCCGATTGATTGCTCCCTTCTTGCAAGAATATGCAATTCTCAAAACTTTGAACACGGCCACTTTGCTTCGATGCTCGTGAACCCACAACGATCTTCGTAATCCTCCGATTACCGTGATATGAATGAACAATCACCTTGATCTTCAATCCTCCTCACTCGACTGAATCTACGAACGAACGATGCGTACGAAACCCCCAAATCTCTAAGATCTTGGAGGAGAAAACCTTCTATATTTTTTCAAGAAAAACCCACAATGTCTCTACCCAAACTGAAATCTCTATCTCACGATTGGACGTCATCACCTTAATTTGCACCTTGATCAACAAAAATTGTTGTGTGTAATTGTTGATGAATGCAAAGAAGGAGAAGATGAAGAGAGCACTTGTGTATCTATTTCACTTTTCTTGTTTCCTCTCACAAAAACATGTATCAGCTATTTATATGGTTTAGAAATAATAAAAATAAAATTTAAATCTAAGTAAGTGAGGGAAAAACAGAAAAGGGCTTACAAAACAGTAATGAGTCGACCTCCCTGATCAAAAGAGTCAACTTGTATTCATCCCAAGAATGCGTCGACCTATGTCATACTTTTGAGTCGACCAGTGGCATGCTTTGAGTCAACCAAAAAACATCCCTTTGTCAGCCTGTTGGGACCAGAGAGTTTTGAAGGAGAATTCACTTCAAATGAGTCGACCTGTTGCAATAGATGAGTCGACTCAAATCTGACTAACAGTATGAGTCGACCTGTTTGGAACCTTGAGTCGACTCATGCAGTTAAAAAACTCAGAAAAAACTTTTCTTTAAGATACCATCCAATTTCCTTGTATTCCCAAACACCATTTCATAGTACCGAGTTTTTGACATCCTTCAAAATATCCTTTATGTCACACAACTGAATCCACCGTCGAAAATGTGGCACATTACCTAATCGAAGCTGGAGAAATTGCAAACAATGAGATACTAAGGATTAAATACTTCCCTAGTTCTCTCACTAAAAACGTGTTTACGTGGTTTACTACCTTATCACCTGGTTCGATTTGTAATTTGACTCAGTTGGAACGTTTATTCCATGAGCAATTTTACATGGGTCAGACTAAAATTAGTGTGAAAGAGTTGGCTAGTGTTAAGAGAAAGTTTAATAAGCCAATTGATGATTAATTGAATAGGTTTTGACTCCTCAAGGCTAGATGTTTTACACAAGTGCCTGAAATCAAGCTTGTCGAAATGGCCGCCGGTGGCCTCGATTACTCTATTAGGATGAAATTGGACACCCATTATTTGAGAGATATGGCCCAATTGGCTGACAGAGTTCGACAAGTAGAACGTCTAAGAGATGAAAAGGCTAGGGCAAATAAAAGCAAGAGAATAACCTATGTTGGATTTCATGAAGGGGTCGAAGAAATATATGATGAAACCATAGATTTCGACGAAATCGAAATAGACCTGGCTAAACTGAAGTAGGATCCCCCTATTCATATAAATTGCTAGTTCCTTCAAATGGAAAAAAACTCTGTCGAGACTAAAAGGAATGATAGGTTACCAAAGAAAACATACACTTTCGACATCACTAAATGTGACGAAATATTTAATTTGTTAGTTAAAGATTGACAAATATTAGTGCCTCCAGGTGCCAAAATACCACCTTTAGAACAAAGGAAAAAGAGAGGTTTTTGAAAATACCATAATTTTTTGGGTCATAAAACTTCTCAATGTTTTCTTTTCAGGGATTTGGTGCAGAACACAATTCAAGAAGGGAGACTCAAGTTCGGTGGTAAGCCCAACAACCAAATGAAGATCGACTCAGATCCTCTTCAAGTTGCAGAAGTTAACTTCACTGAACTTGGTGAGGTTAACATGCTCGAAGTAACGAAGCATTCTGACAGCAGCCTGAGCAGCGTTGACACTGATGAAGCTATGGGTCAAAATGTTGTACGAAGAAAAATCACCGAAGAATTCATCGATGATGTTGTGTTCTACATTTTTATTGAAGAAATTGATGACTTTCATATGGACCACTTCGTCTGCATGGTTGTTGAATACTACTTCTATACGTCTCCATATGTCGAGAAGTTTGGTGTGGAAACAAATGTCGAAACTCGTGAGGATGTTCAAGGGTCGAATCTCTAGCTGGTAACTAAGGAAAATGCTGATGGTTTCATTAGGATGGACAACGATACTGAGGGCCTTGGAATTGGCTTGTCTAGAATGAACTTGAAGGATGAGGTCGATATAAACATGGTTGAAATCAAGAACGAACATGCCATAACTGCTGAGGACTTGGGTCGTCAGGAGGAATATAACAAAGTGGCATATCCTAAGGAGGACGAGACAATTGTCGAATTTCTACACAAGTTCCAGAAGAAAATCTCTAAAGTGATGTTGTTCCCTAGATGCAGTTCCATCTTCGACAAAAAGGCTGCCCACAACATCCAGGGAGTGAGGGAAGCTAAAGTAAACATAGAGCGAAGGAATTCTTAAAAGCCAAGGGGTTTCGACCCAAGACGAACCATTCAAGGGCAACACATTGCTAAAAAACCCAGGTTCCCAGGCCAAAACAACCCTCTTTCAAACCTAGTAGCGCAGTGCCCAAAGACAAATGGTTCAAGCTTGTCGGCGCTAAAGTAAAAGGGAAGTCGAAATGGACCAACTTCGATGTAGAAAGAGGTTCTTCAATGGACTATAGGAAGGAGTATAGGTCATTAAAAAAGGCTTATGTGTCTGAGAATTACAAGGGTAAGAACCCTATATCGAGGTCACAATGGCGAAGGGAACAAAGGCGAAGGAAGGCGCAAAGGGATGCCTTAGTAAAAGAACTAGCTCAAACTAGCACCAACATGCTAGCAAGCAATATGGGAGGTTATGAAGTCAAGACAACTAACAAGGTTCCCATGGGGCAAAAAGTGTTTGACAAAGAGGAGGCTAAGCTAAAATCTGAAGATGACAATATGACAGACAACTTCGACTCAGATTCAGAAGCCTCCATCGAGGTGATTATGAATGTGGTTTTAGTCATGCCAAGAGAATATGACAAGATAAATGAGGTCGAAAACTTGGATGCTAACACTGAAGCTGAGATGGAAGCACATAAACCAGTGTGCTACTATGTGATGAACAACGGCTGCATTGAAGAGTAACATGCTTTCTTTAAAAGGCCAAATGATGCCATGAGGGGGCATTTAAAACCTCTCTATATCACTCGAAAAATGGAAAATGTGGCTGTCAACAAAATACTAGTGGATCATGGTGCAATTGTTAACTTGATGCCACATTACTTGCTTGCAAAGATTGGCAAGTTCGACACTGATCTGAAGCCTCATAATATGGTTCTTTCAAATTATGAATGCCAAATTGGCGCTACTTTAGGAGTCCTACAGGCTGACTTGACTGTTGGGATAATGACTAGGCCTAACTTATTTATGGTAGTCGAAAGCAAGGCCAATTACAACCTTCAACTGGGAAGGGAATGTATCCATGGCATTGGGGTAGTGCCTTCCTCGATGCACCAAAGGGTATCCATATGTAGGTCTGATGGGATAGTGGAGAACATTGAAGGAGATCAAGGGTAATTCAAAGTACATGTGAATCATGTTAATGGAGTTGAATTTGACAAGAACTTGGCATATATTTCGCCATGTACCCCAACAAAATTTGAATTTACCCCTGACGACCATGTATTTTGTTCATTGTACCTGCATCATGTGGAGGGATTTCGATGGGATAGAGAGGTTGTAGGGGACAGAGGCAATTTTCCACGTTACTTTGGGGAGCCACGGATTTGCCCCACGGGTTGGGGAAGCGAGGGAAGTAATAATGACTAACCTCGAAGCACTACAAAGAATTTTGGCCTATGTGGATGAAACTAAGTTACAAGCGGCCTTGGAGGCTTCGCAGAACCAGATGGCCGTCGAAGCCAATACAAAATTTATCAAAGGAGGTCCTGGTAAAGACTTCGACCCCAAACCACCTGATAAAACTCTAATCAAAAAACAAGAACAAAGGCTTGATGCCATCTATGACAATGAGCCTTTAAGTTTTGAGAAGGATCCTTTGTCGGAAAACATCAAAATATTGGCTCAAGATCATTTGGAAGAGATCGACTTAGGAGAATGTGAGGTTAAATACATCAATGCCAACCTTGACCCATAACTCAAAATCGAAAAAGTCCACTTACTGAAGGAGTTAAAAGACTACTTCACCTGGGATTATGAAGAAATTTCCGGTTTGAAAAGAGAGCTTGTCGAATATAAGATGCCGATCAAGCATGGGAAGAAGCCTGTCAAGCAGAATCTAAGACGGTTCTCCCTAACAATCATCTCTAAAATAAAGGAGGAAATTGAAAGGTTACTTCGATGCACGTTCATCCGTACGACCAAGTATGTCGAGTGGTTAGCTAATATTGTACCAGTTATAAAAAAGAATGGCTCTTTAAGGGTTTGTATTGATTTTAGAGATATAAATTATGCATTCCTCAAAGATGAGTAATCTATGTCGGTAGCAGAAATGCTAGTCGACTCTGTTGTAGGGCATGAACATCTTAGCATGTTGGATGGGTATTCTTGGTACAATCAAATATTCATTGCTGAGGAAGATGTTCCAAAGACTACTTTTCGATGTCCAAGAGCCTTAGGCACCTACGAATGGGTAGTGATGCCTTTTGGTTTAAAAAATGTTAGGGAAACTTATCAAAGGGCAATGAATTCAATCTTCCATTATTTTATAGAAACTTTTATGCAAATTTATATTGATGATATTGTTGTGAAGTCTATTTCAGGGAATGATCACATAGACCATCTTCGACATTCCTTTGAAAGGATGAGAAAGCATGGTCTCAAAATGAATCCACTTAAGTGTGCTTTTTGTGTATAAGATGCAGACTTTCTAAACTTTGTGGTCTACAAGAAGGGGATCGAAATCAACCAAAATAAGACCAAAACCATTATGGAAGCCAAAGCGACATCAACAAAGAAGGAGTTGCAATCACGTCTAGGGAATATTAATTTCTTGAGGAGATTCATATCCAACCTAAGTGGAAAAACGTATGCCTTCTCACCTTTGCTTCAAATCAACAAAGAAGGGTTCGACTAGGGGCAAGCACAACAGGAAGCCTTTAACAAGGTCAAGGAATACCCAAGTCACCCTCATATTCTCTCACCACCTTATAGGAGGAAGAGCATGATATTGTCATTAACTGCATCAAACAAGACTTTGGGTAGCATGTTAGTTCAAGAGAATGATGATGGCGTTGAAAGGGCCATTTATTACCTTAGCAGGGTTTTAAATGATGCAGAAACTAACTATAGCACAATAGAAAAATTATGTTTATGCTTATACTATTCATGTACAAAGTTGAAACAATATATAAAACCAGTTGATGTTTATGTTTCTTCTCGTTTTGACGTTATTAAACAATTTTTATCTAAGCCTATCTTACACAATCAAATTGGTAAATGAGCATTGGCATTAACTGAATATTCTTTAACATATATGCCTTTAAAGGTAGTTAAAGGACAAGTAGTGGCAGACTTTATTGTCGACCACTCTGTTAACGAAAGTGTATTGAACTATCTTGAGGTCGAACTTTGGAAGTTATGCTTCGTTGGGTCTAGCCATAAAGATAGGACATGCATAGGGGTACTTGTTATTTCTCCTCACAAAATTCCAACAACACTCAAGTATAAAATCGAGGATTGTTATTCATACAATGAGACTAAGTATGAGGCTTTGATAGTCAGACTTGAGATATTGTTAGAATTGGGGGGCAACTCATGTCGAAATAATAGGAGATTCTGAGTTGGTTATAAAATAAGTTTCCAAAGAATACAAGTGCATACAAGAAAATTTGATCATGTACTTTGTAGTAGTGAATCGACTGCTTAAGAATTTTGAAGCAGTTAATTTTCAACACATCCCAAGATTGGAAAACCAAGTTGTAAATGACTTGGCTCATATTGCACCAGGATACAAGATTTCGAAGGAAAAATTGAAAGATGCAATCAAAGTCAGAGGGAAAGTAGTATCAGTTGGTTTAGCTCCATCAGAATTAGAAGAAACAAAGCTTGGGTATGCTAACAAAATCAACTTCACCATTCTAGCAATCGACGTCCTAACAGACAAATATTGGAGGAAACCTATAGTACAATATCTCAAAAATCTAACATCCTCGACGGATCGAAAAGTTAGGTATCAAGATTTAAGTTATGTCTTGTTAGGTAATGAATTATTTAAAAAGACTCCTGAAGGAGTGTTGCTCAAGTTCCTTAGTGAGTCAAAAGCATATTTGGCTCTGTTGACTGTACACAGTGGGGCACATCAAGTAGGTCACAAAATGAAACGGCTTTTGTTTCGACAAGGCATGTATTGGCCTACTATGTTAAAAGATTGTATTGAATTTGCCAAGGGCTGTCAAGAGTGCCAAATTCATGCTAGCAACCAACATGTCCCTGCAAGTGAACTACATTCTATTGTGAAACCATGTCCTTTTAGAGGTTGGGCTATGGATTTGGTTGGAGAAATTTGACCAACATTTTCTAAGAACCAAAAATACATTTTGGTAGATATTGATTATTTCACCAAATGGGTTGAAGCAATACCTTTGCCAAATGTTGACCAGGAAGATGTAATTGAGTTTATTCAAAAGAATATAATTTATAGGTTTGGAATTCTAGAAACTATCATAACAGATCAGGGGTCAGTTTTCACTGGTCGAAAGATGCAAGAATTTGCTAAGGAAATGGGTTTCAAACTTCTAAATTCTACGGCTTATTATGCTTGGGAAAATAGCCAAGTCGAAGCAGCAAATAAGGTGGTTATTAGATTGATAAAAAAAGCATGTGGGAAAAAAGCCAAAGAATTGGCATAAGAGTTTGACCAAATTTTGTGGGCATGTCGAACCTCCCCTAAAGAGGCAACCAACAACACCCCACTTCGACTTACATTTGGCCATGACGTTGTTCTGCCTATAGAAATCTATATTCAATCTACAAGGGTTCAGAAACATCATGAGATACCTTCTGAAACTTACTGGAACATGCTATTAGATGAGTTAATAGACCTAGATGAGGAAAGGCTCCAGGCTTTTGAGTTGCTCAAAAGGCAAAAGAAGATGGTAGATAAGTCTTACAATAAAAAGGCGAAGCTCAAAACCTCTTCGACTGGGGAATTGGTATGGAAAGTCATCTTACCTATGGATCAAAAGACCAAATCTCTAGGGAAATGGTCTCCAAAATGGGAAGACCCTTTTGAGGTTATCAACACCTTTACCAACAATGCATATGAGATTAAGGAAATTGATGCTGATCAAAGAGTCTTTAAAGTAAATGGAAAATATTTGAAGAAACATAGGCATATCTTACAAGAGATCCAAATTAAACCATAACTTTATTATTTGAAGAAGCTAAAATAGGCTCGAATGGCCAAAATGGCATAAACAAGCTTCAAAGAAATAAAGATGCATACAACACAGAGAAGATAAATTATTCATGTCTCTTCCAGTGTCTGGAAAGAAGATAGTTCATCCAGTCCTCATCAGGATCAACATAGGAGTCCTCCTTTTTGACATGCGAGTCTTCTTTTTTGACATGACTCTTAGAAGTACCTACTTTGTTACCAGTTTTTTCCTGGTTGCAGTAGACTCCATGGATATGTTTGTCACATAGTATGACATGATAGAGGCGTTAACACTTGCCTCATTCTCTTCCCTTTTCATAACCTTCTTGTTGGTAGAAAATTTGGTGGAAATGCTCATGTTGAATGTCATAAGTGGTGAGTAAAAGACTAGTTGAGAGTCTTTTTATAGAGAATTTCAGGGTCGTAAATACTGGTCAAATTGGACCTTGGGAACATGTGGAATTTTTTCTAGAAATTTGTTCCAAGGCTTTGTTGTCGATATTCCCCAATAACATGGAGACTTGTGCCGTTGGAGCACGTGAATATTAAAGCAAAATATTTTTCACAAACTAAAGTTTGGCTGAGAGAGGAGTGTCAAAACTTTGCAGAAATATCAAAAATGCAGATCGAAGGTTGAAAACATAAAGACAAGTAAATAAAAGGTGCAAAGAGCACTAATATTGTCATAATTACATAAAAAACCATTGAAGGGTCGTCATAAATTGTTCTTAAATGTAAAAGGATGATAGATAAACCGTTAAAAAGGAAGCTTCGACTTTAGACTAATGAAAGATATCTTTTGAGCCTAGATATGCATTTCGACCAACTCCTTATTCGACCTTATTGGGACAAGATCTTTCTCTAGACGTTGGGCTTTATCGACGTACCCCATGGCTCGCCCCATTTCCTAGTCCAACTCCGTGTCAAGCGACTCCTTTAGCTCTTCGATCCTTTTCTCAGCTCTGGATATCTTGGTCTTTAATCCTTCGATTTATAACTTCCAAGCATTAATATCCTTTTTGAGGGAAGCTCATTCTGCACACCCTTCAACCTTGGATTTTTCCATCTTCCCCACAGAAGCACTGGACTCAGTTTTCCTCGACCAAGCTGAAGCCTCGAGTCCACAAGTGGCCTCAATGGATTTTTGAATTTTAGGTAGCTTCTTAAGGTCCTCAGTCAACTGATTCACGACTAAGGTTAGCTTCAGCGGGAAGCTTGAGACGACAGGTGCAAGGGTTGAGAGGTTGAATTTGTGAAGGGTATTCTTTAGTAAAAGATGGGCAGTTCGATAAGACTCCAAAATTTTGATAATGTCCCCCTTAAAGAATTTATTCTTAATTGTTTGAAGGATGGTACTAACAAAGTCATCAGAAGTTGGGGTTTCAAAATTGGTCGAACCACTCACATTTTGTTCAGAAGAGCTCTCTTTCCTTTCAAACACCAATCTAATAAATTCTTTGGGATTAGAGATCCTAAGGTTTTCCAGTTGAGCATCAGTCATGGTGGCTACAGAAGTTGGAATCATATCATTTCTCTGATGATAGGGGTATTTGTCAACATTCTCAAAGGGGTTTTGCTGGTCCTCTTCATATTAACTTTCACCCTTTTCATCTTCCTCATCATTATCAACATCCTCTCCCTGATCATCTGCAAGTTCAGACTAGAGTTGAGGCTCTCCTTCACCATCCATGAAATCTGCCAGAGATTGATTGATAAGAAGATAAGTTCTTTGACCAAATGGTATTGCTTATCTTGGAGAGTTCCCCCTTCATGGTCAGACCCAGTTGTGTGGGACAATTTAGTGGCAGTCTTGGCAGGTGAGCCTCAATGCACCACTTGAAGAGAGGTAATTGAAACAAAATCATGTTTGTTAATCTCACTCAAAGAGCTTCTCCCAGAACATGGATTAGATGTAGGTTGATAAGTGGGCTCACCTCTATTATTCAGAAGAACAATTGGAGTAGTGGTTGTTGGGTGTGGTGGAGTAGAGCCACCAATATTGGCCTGAGATAGTAAATCGAATGATTAGGCCAATGAGAAGTCAAACAAAGAGTTCATATGGAAAGTAACTCAAGAAGCAAGATTTACCTTAGTGCCATCAGCATCAGGGCTTGAATTATTGCTTTCGTTTGGGCCAGAAGTCGCCTTTGATGCGGCCCTATGAGTTTGTCTTTCAACACTATGAGGAAATGGTGTCTTCTCTAAAACATTAGCTATCTTAGAAGAAGATTGGCCAGCAGTATCAGGAGCTTTGACAAGCTTCATTTTCTTCTTGATGAGTTTAATCTCTTCAGGAGGAGACAGATCCTCACCATCATCCTCATGGGTGGTCAGTTGGGTACCCCTCATTTGCTTTCTTGTTAGAGTGGGAGGAGGTTTTCGAGTTTCCTAAGGAGTTTCAGGAGCGGTCTTCGCAGTGGTGCTCTTCGACGAGCCATTCTTCTTGGACATTCCTGAATTTAAAGCATAAATATGGATTAGTAAAGAAGTAGTTAAGTAGAGATTACTCAATCGAAGGCCTCAAACCTTCATATATTTTAGATTCCATGTGAACATCTTCCATCCCTATATGAAGGTACCATTTGAAACTGTCCAGCGTGTGTTTAGTCGCAACCACCCTTTGAGCTTTGGATTGAGACTGTTGTCGAAGGATTTTAATAGAATCCCCACAGACAACCCATTCTGGAAATGGAGGGGCAAGAGCCACTCCAAACTCAGCAGTAGGCAGTCGAGGAATTTTGGGAGGAACAAGTTTAAAGGCTAGTTCATAGCATTTCTCAGGAGCAATATTGGAAGGAAGTTTTAATTTCTCCAATTTTGTAAAAAATTCTCCTTCAAAGTGACAACAACTTCACTAACGGTTCGACTAAGATCATCTGGTCGATAAACAGTTTCAAAGTATTTTTGGAAAGCTTGAATCTATTTGACATGAGTAAAGTTACCTTTCTTGACCTTCTCTTACATATTAACAAAATATTGGTTAAGTAATTGGGAAAAGGTAGAAGAATCAAATATTTTCTCTTGATAGTACTTCGACCACCATTGATGGAATTCTTGTGTGCAAAGGAAGTTGAGGTCGAAGTGGACCAAAGAAAGTTGGGTTGGACTAACAATCCGAGAAAGTCGGAGAGAGGTGGCTTCTTCATCAAAGATAACATCAAAGAGGTTTATATGTCCTTTCTTGTCATATAGACATGTAGGATAGCTTTGAGCTAACCCAAATTATCTAGAGACTAGATTGGGCTAGTAGGAAATTAAAGATGATGCTCCTCTTTGATGGTTCAATTTGTGGACAAGTAACCTAGGAACTAAAAAGGCTTTCCAAATTGCTTTCGAATCCTCTTGGAGATTTTTGGATGTTGGGGGAAATGACCTAGTGAATCAT
Organism: Lathyrus aphaca; assembly: GCA_963966055.1. Taxonomy (NCBI): domain Eukaryota; kingdom Viridiplantae; phylum Streptophyta; class Magnoliopsida; order Fabales; family Fabaceae; genus Lathyrus; species Lathyrus aphaca. The sequence continues at coordinate 481,742,759 of OZ014522.1, forward strand.
TTTGGTCCATATTTTCTCCTAGCAAAGGGAGCCATGGAGGGTCTGAAGTCGTAACTCTTGGAAAACATCATAATATAGCCAGAGAATGACTCTTGAATGGATCTTCCCACATTAGAAGGGGTTAGCTATTCCAGGCGAGTCCCTTCGACTCTTGTGTTCTTGATTTCATCAAAGTCTTCATTAATAACTCCTATGATAGGTAGGTTTTCCTCGAAAATGGCCTTGATCCATAGTTGAAGTAACTAGAGAGGTCCAACCAATTAGAGAGCCCTAGTCAAACCTATGTTCTTTAGGCCAGTAGCACCCTCATTGATTGATTCATAAAGTAAGGCCAATATCACTTCATTGAGGCACACTCCTTCATTGTTATGTAGTTGGTTGGTCAAAGGAAAATATTTCATGGCCACCTGCAGTGATTTAGAGCAAAATAACATATTTACAGATCCACATTGTTAAAAAAGCAAAGTGCTATTCGTCTGAAACGGTTTCGACTGAAGTTTGGAAATGATACTTCATGAAGTTTCCGTAAGTGGGTTTGCATGAAGCAAAACCTATAGTGTCTTCATTGTCAATCTTTGGGTCATATGTGTGACCAATATGTTTAAGCCTTGTGATAACTGCTATGTCGAAAGCGTGGAAGTCACCATCCCATAAGGTAGATGAAAGGTATAATTGATGTTTTCCCAGAAGTGAAGGGAAACCATCAACATGTTTGAGCAATAGAGGAGAATAGTCTTCGACAACATCGGAATGTCATAAATCCCTATCCTTTTCCATTCTCCAGCCTTGACCTTTTCCACCTTGGCCAACCAACGGTCGAAACCTGGAAAGGAAGGAACAACTCTTGCCAGTCGAGTGTTTCCATTCAGAAATAACAAATCTAGGGCAAATGGCTTAGTTGACGGTTCGCCTTCGGTATTCTTGGTCTTTTTCCCTAAAGGTTTTGTCCTATGGTAAGATAGAAAGAACTCACCCAACTTGGAGTCATCAACATGAACGTTGGATAAAGGCCTATAAATAGCAGTTTGTTTATCAGAAATGATGAGAGGAATAATTACCTAGGACTCGTAAATGCGTCTCTTCTCTTCCTGAAGAGGTTCCAATACAAATTGTTGGTTCCTCACAAGCTTAGGCCCAATAATTTGGGTAAAAGGAGGCAATAGAGTAATGTTTGAAGAGCTTTTATTCTTTGGGGTCTTTTTGTTTTGGGAAGCTTCTTGGTTGGAAACACTTAAAGAAATATTGGGAAGCTAGAAGATTTTCTAAGTTCTTGATGTTTTGGGAAAAGAATAATAAGTTTTCAATGGGTTGGAAGCGTAAAAGTTCTCAAGTGTGGAAAGTAGGGGTATATATAGGCTTTCGGAAGACTAATAGTGTTCAAATCACCATTAAGACAAAGTGTGTTAGTGGGACGCGTGTCTTCTTGAGGTGTGTCTTTGGACGGTGGCAGTTATGATGTGACTGCAGAGGTATGGTTTCAAAAGAAAAGCACAATGATGGCTAGTAATAGAGTGGATTTTGAAGAGAAGTTTATAAAAACCATTATGACGTGATGTCATGAGCGTGGTTGGTGGAAACTGATTAGTTTCTTGATCGTGGGTTGGTCAGTTATGACCATACTTTTGTGTCGTCGAAAGATTGGTGTCGAAATTTATGATCAAAAAATGACCATTCTATCTGCTAGGTCGAAAGGACATTTTTGGGGGGTAATTTGTTAACTCCTAATTTCGACACCTAGTTGACTTGAGAAAATATTGACTTTAGCATCATGTTTTGGTAGAAAGGAAAAGGCTCCGACTAAAATAAAGCTGAGGTGGCCTGAGTCGAAGGCGTAAGGAAATATAAGGACGTGGACTTAGAATATTTCCTAAGTATAAAAGAATCACCTTCAACCGCGTATCCTTGGGATGACAAGCGTGTATCAGTTGAATTTTACATTGGAGGGAAAGTCACGTCTCTTTCAAATTTGAATAAAGACTAATGGTGCTCAATGGGAGTTGAAGGACATGCAAGGTGCCAATTGGTCGTTTTTAGGAGTAAACTGCAAATAGCGGTTACTTTCGACTAGTATAAATAAAGTAGTTCTAGTGTTAGAATTGTGTGTGAATCATATTGTACAAGTAACTCCTTAAACACTCAAAGTACCTATGTGTAGAGAAACAAGTGAAGACGAGAATGTACATGACGAGATCACCATATTTTTCATATCAATGCAATTTATATTCAAGCTTTTACTTTGAAGTCTTTTTATCCTGCATTTTCTTTACTTTCAAGCAAGTTTATTATTCAGCCTTTTTTTATAGTCGTTTACTTGCTTTCTCTACATTTTCTTGTCATTTACACTTTATTGCACTTGACTTTTTACTTCGATTGTTTTGAGTCTTCTTTGATTTCATTTTCTCTTTTTACCAAAACGCTTCATAAAGTCTATCGAAAAGTTTATGACATTATTCCTGAAAACTCAATTTAAACATATTTATAGCACATGTCATATGATCAATCTGATCGATCCTGCGAGTGACTGAAAACATTGTGTTGTTTTTAGAGGACCAACTGTTGTTTACAATTTTCAAGATAAAGAGATTGTTACTTCATATTATATATATATATATATATATATATATATATATATATATATATATATATATATATATATATATATATATATATATATATATATATATATATATATATATATATATATATATATATATTATAAAGAAAATTACAATGTGTATTATGCAATTTTTCCTTCCTAGTCTTACCTTTTTATATGAACTTGTATACATAATTTAATTTAATTTAATATTTGTATAAATATTAAATCTAAAAAATATTTAATTATTAACTATTAAAAGAAGCTTATAAAAAAAGATATTTAAGTTTATTTGATAGAGTGAATAAGTATGGTATGTGTTAGATAAAAGAATTTTATATATATATATATATATATATATATATATATATATATATATATATATATATATATATATATATATATATATATATATATATATATATATATATATATATATATATATATATATATATATATATATATATATATATAAAAGAATTAATTAAATTTTGGTATTTAATTAATATTTTTGGCTTTAAAGTGTGGTATTTAATTAAATTTTTTAATATTCTTTTTATATTTTAAATTTTTCTTGGACTAATATAATAAACAATAAAATAAAAGACAAATTCATTTATTATTGATGGACTAAAATTACATATAATTTTTTTAGTGGAAATAAGTCTTAATTAAAATAATTTATTATATTAAAATATTAATTAAATAATTATTTATCTTTAAAAGTTATATTATTTTAATTAACATATTAAATAAAATAATTAAATATTAAAAAAAAGTGTAATATTGGTCGTCCATAATTTGGATGTACTGTTTTCACGTTCAAGGGTATAGCAAGGAGTCCGAACCAACCAGATGGATTTTACTTGATGATGGATTTTAATAATATATAAGTAAAAGTGGCTTCCACGTCACACAGAGTAAATTTAGTAATGGTGACAAAATCACACAGGCTCTTCCCCTCCCTCACAAATTTTCCCACAAACTCTACAAGTTTAAAGTTACTTCATTCCATCACCACCTTTCCTCTCAAAACAAAAACATTGCATTAAGCATCTCACCACACTTACGTGTTATTTGGGAACCTACCTCGTTATAGTATAATATTATTTGCTACTATAAATATAAAGAATCAAGACAAATCATAAACACATTCACACACTTTTATTTATTAAGGCCTATTTTACAATAAAAAACAAAATCACATTTCTTTGGTTTAAGGTTAGAACATTGGAGTTTTGTGATTGTTAAAAATTAGTTTTAAAATACCTAGACGTTTATTAACTAATTCTATTACTTCATTAACCAACTTTGGTGATTGCTAAAAAATATTTTTAATATCTGGACGTTTATTAACCAACTTCATTACTTCATTAACCAACTTTTTACATTGCATTAACCAACTTTGTTTCACTACTTTAAAATCATTGTTTATGGACATTGTTCATGCGCACTGTTCATGTGCATGGATCTATTCACATGGTATTGTTCATTTACGATTTACTATTCATTGATATTGTTCATGATATTTTATATATTTAAAATATAATATTCACAATATAATTACGATGAACAATATATACAATATAAGTACTGGTATAAACTTTTGATGTAAGAATAACATACCTCATAATTTAAATACGATCAAAACAATAATACCAAATCTTATGTGTACAATTTTTTTGAGCAATGTGTACAATTATTCTACCAAAATAATGTACTAATTCTTATTTTTAGTTAAATAATTTGAGCTTTCTTATATACTTGCTGTATAAAATATTTGTTAAAGTTTGTGATTAAAAATTAAAGAAAAATTAATAAATATTTATATATAATTATTTGAGAAAAAGGTATATGTATTAGTAATATAAAATATTTTTACATGATCAATTATTGAGAAATATCAACAAATTAGAGACATATATCCCTTCAAATCAAATTTTTATTTTTATTTTTTAAAATACTGACACACATGCCATGTTAAAACTCTCTTAAACGATGATTTAAAACTAATTTATACATTCGGTGCATTACCTTTAATATCTAACTATTTATAATATATGTAATAATTGAATGATATATATATAATTTTTCTAACTACTTCATCCGTCCCAAATTATAAAACGTTTTTGAATATTTTACACGAATTAAGAAACTTAATTATTATTTTATGAAAAAAATAAATTATATATAACTTTACAGTAATGTCCCTTGTTATTGCATATGAGAGAGGAATTAAAAGAGTTGAAAGAATAAATAATAATAAATATTTGAGGGTATATTGGGAAAAATGTCATTAATATTGTATTAGAAATGTAAAATGACTTATAATTTGGGACAATTTTTTTTGGCAAAGTGACTTATAATTTGAGACAGAGGGAGTAATTAATAATCAATCTAATTTTTTTAGTTGTAATCAATATTTATATTAAATAGTCTCGTTAAAACAGATCAATTGTTAGTTGTATAGGACAGTGGCGCGAGTTCGAATCCGCGACATCTCATATGTTCATCTTTAATAAGGTAGAGTTCGAATCCACCTTATTAAAGATGAACAAATGATATATATATATATATATATATATATATATATATATATATATATATATATATATATATATATATATATATATATATATATATAGTTGTGAATAATTGATTGTTCGTCTCCCAATAATCTCATTCCTTATTTATAACAAATTATATTTATTATATTTTCTATATAATGTTCTATAAATATAGGGGTGTTCGCGGGTTGGGTTGGGTCTAATTTGATTAAATCCAATACCCGATCCGATCAATATTCTTTGGGTTGGGTTGAGTGTTCAACCCGTAATTTCAAGATTATACCCGAACCAATCCAACCCGCTTATCAATGGGTTGGGTTGGGTTGGGTTCGTGGGTCATCCACTAAACATAATTTTCAAATTCTAAATAAAATATATCATTTAATTAACTTATTTATATTACAAAAAAATTAAAAAAATCATAAACTTTTAGTATTCAATTTGAATAAAATTTATTGGTTAATAAAAAATTAGAAAAATATACAAATGGTGTAAAGTATAATATAAAAAGTAAGATATATCTCTCTTTGAATATATAAAATTGATCTCTCAAATTTGATTTAGACTTATGTTTTTACAATTAATAAAAACTATAATTATATTAAAAAATATATACATTCTAAGAATTATGCTAGATAATTTATAAATAAAATTAAATAAAAATAGTGAGATATATTAATGGGTTGGGTTCGCGGGTTCTTGGATTTAAAACTTCAAACCCGTTACCCGAACCAAACACCAATGGGTTTGAATGGGTTAGTTCGGGTTGGACCCGTGCATGAATGGGTTGGGTAAAAATAAGGGTTGGGTTGGGTTGGGTGAGTGGGTTCGCGGGTTGGCCCGTACCCATGAACACCCCTATATAAATATGACCACTCTCATTGTAGAAAATTACACCAACTAAATATAATAGACAAATTATTTTCATCTTTCTCTCTTCTTTTTTATCTTCTCCCTCCTTATTTCATAACACGTTATCAGCACCAATGTCTAACTATCAAAAGTAATATTGGTTCCTTGTTTTATGATTAATGTTTTTCATTGCAAGTTTCGAATTATAATATTATATTACATCTTTAATATAATCAAATATCTTTGAAAGATTACAAAATATCTTTAATAAAATAATTTTATATAGTTTCTGATGAATTTATCAAGTATCACTGAAGGATAGCAAAATACCATCATATAGTTCTTGAAGAATTCATCAAACATCCTTAAATGATAGTAAAATAATATTATATAATTTTTGAAGAACTTATCAAACATCTCTAAAGGATATTAAAATAATATTATATAGTTTTTGAAGAATTTATAAAGTATGCACGAAAGGATTGAAAAATAATATTATATAGTTCCTGAACAACTTATAAAATATTTTCGAAGGATTGTATAATGAATAATTTTACTTTTTCTTTATCAAGGATTATAAAAATGGGTGTGAGGTGGAAGAGGAGGATGATTGACATGTTTTTTCCAGGTATTTTTCTACTTCTCAGAGTTGGCGGGCAGCAGGTTTGTCCTCTATTATTGACATACGTTTGCACTCTTTCTTTGATGCTAAGTCTCTCATTCTTGATGTATGTAATAAAGAGGACCGTAAGGTTGTAGGAATATTTACTGTTATGTTGGATGTGATTTTGAGGAGTAGAAATGATGTGGTTTGGAATGAGACTCGAGTAGATGCCAACAAGATGGGATTGCATGCTTATTATAATTGGTATGATTGGTTCTTAGCAAGAGAAACTACTAGTTCGAGAAATGCTAATATAGATCGTGGGAACAGGTGTCCGCCTATGGATGGATGAGTTAAATATAATATGGATGCCGATTTCAATTCCTTACTTGGAACAAACAATTGTGGTTGGTGTGTGAGGAATCATTTGGGTAGCTTTATCACTACATGGGTGGCCTGGGATTATGGCTTCATGTCCCCCATGGAAGCCGAAGTCATAGCCTTGAAGGAAGCAATCCAGAATGTTATCTCACTACATATTTCTCATGTTACGTTAGAAAGTGACTTCCCATGTTACGTTCGAAAGTGACTGTCAATTTGTTGTCCAAGCATTGTATTCCAAGCGCTTAGGATGATCTGAATTTAGTTTTGTTATTAAGTCTATTAAGAATCTTTGGAATTTGTTTTCGAACTTTGAGGTTAAGTTCATTAAGCACCAAGCGAATTCGGTCGCTCATATGTTAGCCAAGGCGGCCAATTCTTTGACTAGGCATTGTACCCTTAGTATGATACCTCCTTGTATTGAACATTGTTTGATTAATGATAATCTTTGAATTTCCTCTTGTCAAAAAATGGATATGTTATAGTTCTCGAAGAAATATAAATATTGGTATTCTTGTAAAGATTTTTTCTTTTTAAACTTAAATTTTTATAAATTGTCATTAAAAACAATTTGTGTATGTTAAAATATTTGAGTAGCTATTAGCAATTTGATATGCTTCTATCAATTTGAGTAGAAATCTTAAGGAGTTAAAATATTTTTCTAAGATCATATGTTGCTTGTTTCGAAAATTAGAAACTTTTTAACATCAATTGTTGCTCTTTTTGAATAATTATATATTATTTAGTAATAATTTTTTTAGATTGTTACTTTTTTTTAGTAAATTTTTTTAATGAATATTATATGTTATATTTATGAAAAATAAATGTCCAATTTGTGTATTCCAAAATGACAAGAAAAGTGGAAGAGAAGAACACTTCGTGAAGTGTTGTTGCAGAATGAAAATAGATAATGGTTGAAAACATGATAAATTTTGATAAAAATGTGTTGTTTCATCAAGGATCGCAACCTTGTGAAACAACACATGCATGGCCTATAAATTAGTCATTCTGGAATTCAGAAAACATATTACAAACTGAAATCCTCTTGCATAAAATTCCAAACACTCTTCGATATATAATCTAGTTTTCGTCGATCTTGCGTAAATTCAAAATAAGATTGAATTATCCTGGGTATTCTTGCGTTCCAACTCTAAGACATACAAGAGAGTGCTCAAAATACTTATAAGGAAATTAACATCATTCACGATTCAGTCCTGGATCCATTCAACTTTACTGGTGTTTCTAACAATCTTATAAGTATTCAAATGGATTCCGACGATGCGGTTTTAAGCATCAAAGTTATGAATCACGACCTTGTCAAATTAGATCGCTTTGATGGAGCTAACTACGCCCTATGGCAAGATAAGATGACATTCCTACTGACCATTCTTAAATTTCATTTTGTTATAGTTCTCGAAGAAATATAAATATTGGTATTCTTGTAAAGATTTCTTCTTTCTAAACTTAAAATTTTATAAATTTTTATTAAAAACAATTTGTGTATGTTAAAATATTTGAGTAGCTATTAGTAATTTAATATGCTTCTATCAATTTGAGTAGCAATCTTAAGGAGTAAAAATATTTTTCTAAGATCAGATGTTGCTTGTTTCGAAAATTAGAAACTTTTTAATATCAAGTGTTGCTCTTTTTGAATAATTATATATTATTTAGTAATAATTTTTTTAGATTGTTATTTTTTTTAGTAAAGTTTTTTAATGATTATTATATGTTATAATTTATGAAAAATAAATGTCCAATTGGTATATTCCAAATTGACAAGAAAAGTGGAAGAGAATAACATTTCGTGAAGTGTTGTTGCGGAATAAAAATAGATAATGGTTGAAAACATGATAACTTTTGGTTAAAAGGCGTTGTTTCATCAAGGGTCGAAACCTTGTGAAACAAAACATGCATGATTTATAAACTATTCATTCCGAAATTCAAAAAACACATTCAAAGTGAAATCCTCTTGCATAAAATTCCAAACACTCTTCGATATATAATCGAGTTTTCGTCGATCTTGCGCAAATTCGAAATAAGTTTGAATTATCTTGGGTATTCTTGTGTTCCAACTCTAAGACATACAAAAGAGTGCTCGAAATTCTTATGAGGTAATTGACATCATTCACGATTTAGTCCTGGATCCATTCAACTTTACTGGTATTTCTAACAATCTTATAAGTATTCAAATGGCTTCCGACGTTGTGGTTTTAAGCATCAAAGTTATGAACCAGGACCTTGTCAAATTAGATCGCTTTGATGTAGCCAACTACGCCCGATGGCAAATAAGATGACATTCCTACTGACCACTCTTAAACTTCATTTTGTTATAGTTCTCGAAGAAATATAAATATTGGTATTCTTGTAAAGATTTCTTCTTTCTAAACTTAAAATTTTATAAATTGTTATTAAAAAAAATTTGTGTATGTTAAAATATCTTTGAGTCGAGGAGGAATCGAAGGAAAGGGAGAAATCATAATTTGCTGGACTTTCCAAAGCCAATGTTGTGACTGCCAAACGAAAGAAGAAACATGATGGCATAAAGAGCCATATTGAACCTAAAAAGGAACATAACAAATTCAAAACATTTGATGGTCTAAAAGGTCCAAAAAGCGGTTGTTTTGTATATGGAAAACCCGGATACTGTGCTCGATATTGCATGCACAACAAGTCAAAAAATGAGATTTAATACAATTTATACAAATGATGATATAATCACTACGATGAGCAAAATAATGGCAATCAAAGGCAAAATGCAAGGATGGTGGTATGACACATGTGCTACATTGCAATTCTCTTATGACAAAGCCACTTTAAAACCTATTCTGAGGTAGTTGATGGACAGAAAGTACAAATGGGAAGTGAAGTACAATCTAAAGTTGTTGGAACTGGATCCGTCCAACTCAACTTCACTTCCGGAAAGAAAGTCACTCTTGTCAATGTGTTTCATGTCCCCGACATGACTATGAATCTTGTCAGTGGGGATTTGTTGGGTAAACTGAGAATTAAATATATATATATGAATCGGGTAAACTTATATTGACCCGTAATGGTGTATTTATAGGAAAAGGATATTCCGTTGAGGGAATGATTAACCTTTGTACTACTGATAATATTATTAATGAAATTTCTAATTCTACTTATATGCTTGAATCTATTTCTTTATGACATTCGAGATTAGCACATATTGATATTAGTATTATGAAGAGACTAATTAAATTTGGATTGATCTCATACAATACTCATGATTTCAAAAAATGTGAAAAATGTGTCAAATCAAAGATGATCAAGAAACCTTTCAAAAGTGTTGAAAGAAAATCAAATTTGCTTGATCTTGTGCATTCTGATTTGTGTGAATTTAATGGCATGTTAACTCGTGGGGGAAACCGGTATTGCATAACCCTTATTGATGATTTCTCTAGGTTCACACAAGTATACCTCTTAAAGCATAAAAATGATGCTTTTAATGCCTTTAAAATTTACAAAGCCAAAGTAGAAAATAAATTAGGTATAAGTATTAAAGTCCTTAGAAGTGATAATGGTGGTGAATACTTCTCTACATAATTTGATGCATATTGTGAAGAATATGACATTTTACATGAATGCTCTACACCTCGTACACCACAATAAAATGGTCTAGCCGAGAGAAAGAATCGAACATATCAAGAAACGATAAACGTTATGTTAATGCACTCTGAATTGCTATTTAATTTGCGGTGTGAAGCATTATTATCCACATGTAATATAATGAATAGGATCCCTTTAAAATTAAGAGGTATTTCTCCAAATGAAACATGTAAAGGTAGATCACCAAATATCAGTTATTTTAGACTGTGGGGTGTGTAGCATATTATAAGAATATGGATCCTAAAAGAACTAAAATGGGTCCTCGAGGAATCAAATGTGCTTTCATATGATATGCATCTAACAATAAATTATATAGACTTTTAAATCTGGAGTGGAACATAATTGTTAAATCCCAATATGTGGAATTTTTTGAAAATATTATCACAGAGGATAAAGAATACGAGATTCCCACGAGTGAAAAATCTCGTGATGAAAACTCTCCACGAATTGTTGAAGTACAACCCGAAAGTATCTCGTGGATTATTAAAACACAACCTGGGCCTAGGGTAAGCAAAAGAACCTAAACAGCTAAAGTTCTAGGTCCAGATGAAATCGATTCTCAACTCATTTCCTTTTATCTAGTTGAAGGAAATTGCAATAATGATGTTCATAATATTCCTATTATTCTCCAATTAGAAGATGATCCAAAAACCTATAAAGAAGCAGTGGCTTCAAGGGACTCTTATTTTTGGAAAGATGATATCCAAGATGAAATGGATTCGATTATTTCAAACCACACATGGGAAATTGTCGTCCATCCAAAGGGTTCAAGGCCCATTGAATGTAAATGGGTGTTTAAAAAGAAGTATCATAGTGATGGGTGTTTCAAAACACATATAAGGAAAGATTAGTAGCAAAAGGATTTAGACAAAAGAGGGTGTTGATTACTTTGACACGTGTACCAGTTGCAAGAACAACAATAATTAGAGTATTGTTTGCCTTAACATCTTTGAATGATCCTATAGTTTATCAAATGGATGTTAAAACATCTTTCTTAAATGGAGATCTCAATGAGGAAATCTACATGGAACAACCATAAGGTTATGTGCTTCTTGGAAATGAACAAACATTATGCAAACTTTCCAAATTCTTATATGGTTTAAAACAGGGACCAAAACAATGGCATCAAAAGTTTGACTCTGTCATACTTTCAAATGGATTTATTTCAAATTCATGTGACAAATGCTTGTATACATAAGTGTGTGGAAATATTGTAATATTTGTGTGCCTATATGTTGATGATATGTTGATCATTAGCAATGAGATGAATAGAATCTTAGAAACAAAGAAATTTCTAACTTCCACATTCAAGATGAAAGATCTTAGACAAGTTGATACTATTTTAGGGATCAAAATAAAACGAAATATTGGGGGTTATGAACTTAGTCAAACACATTATATTGAGAAAATGTTGGATAAGTTCAAACAACTTCACTTTAAGGTAGAAAATACTCCATTTGATCCTAGTGTCAAACTTCAAAAGAACAATGGGAGAACAGTAGCCCAATTGGAATATGCAAGTGCAATTAGATGTTTAATTTAATGCAGTTTACCAGAACAGACATAGCATTTGCAGTAAGTAAAATGAGTAGATTTACTAGTAATCCAAATGGTGAGCATTGGAAGGCCATAACCAATATTTTTTGTTATCTCTTAAAGACAAAAGATATTGGCCTTCATTATGGTAGGTTTCCTGCTATACTAGAAGGATATACTGATGCAAGTTGGATATCTAGTGATGAAGATCATAAATATAAAATGGGTGGATATTTACATTAGCTGGAGGTGTGATTTCTTGGAAGAGAAAGAAACAAACATGCATTACTCATTCGACCATGAAATTGGGATTTGTGGCTCTTGCTTCCGCTAGTCAAAGAGCAGAATGGTTGAGAGACCTTCTATTGGAAGTCCCATTGGCTAAAGAAAATGTTTCAAAAATGTTGATACATTGTGATAGTCAAGTCACCCTAGCAAGAGCATTCAATGAAGTATATAATGGAAAGTCTGGGCATATTGGTCTTAGAGATACTTTTGTAAGGAAATTGATTAAATATGGAATCATTTCACTCACTTATATACGAATAAGCTATAATTTGGCTGATCCATTTACTAAGTCACTGGCCAGAAACTTAGTAAAAACAACCTTGAGAGGTATGGAGTTGAAACTCCTTGAGTAAGAGTTCCGACAACCGCGACAACCCAATCTTAAGTTGATAGAATATTAATCTCAAGATTCAATGTGTAACAACAAGTCATTGATTTGGATGTTTGTCAATCATTTCGTGATAATGTTGACCTTTAAAATGAGGGTTGAGTTTTTTATTTAAACTCTTATTGAGGTTAAATACCTAGAGTATGTGTCTCGTGGAAAATGATACAATATGAACTTCACCTATGTAAATTTTGAGATGATGTCATCTCAAAGTGAGAGTTGGAGTTTCTCTCATAAAAAAATTCATGAAAATAAGAAAAACACATGGCCATAAATAGTGCTAGGTGAGAGATGAAGGCGAAGAACCGTTAAAGAGTGTGTGTAATGTAACGCCAGTATAATCACATGGGATAATGGTTCAAAGCATAGCTACCTAACATTCCGATTAAACATTGTGTTATCCTTACCAAGCTTAAGTTCAAATCGAAAGATACCTAACTATATTAACATTCTTTGTTTCTCTATTTTGGAATTGGTCTTGTCATTATTAGAACAAGTTGGGGATTGTTGTAATTTATGAAAAATAAATGTTCAATTCGTGTGTTCCAAAATGACAAGAAAAGTGGAAGAGAAGCAACACTTCGTGAAGTGTAGTTGCGGAATGAAAATAGATAATGGTTGGAAACATGACAAGTTTTGGTTAAAAGGTGTTGTTTCATCAATGGTCACAACCTTGTGAAACAACACATGCATGGCCTATAAATTAGTCATTCCGGAGTTCAGAATACACATTACAAATTGAAATCCTCTTGCATAAAATTCCAAACACTCTTCGCTACATAATTGAGTTTTCGTCGGTCTTGCACAAATTCAATATAAGGTTGAATTATTCTGGGTATTATTGTGTTCCAACTCTAAGACATACAAGAGAGTGCTCGAAATACATATAAGGAAAGTGACATCATTCAATATTCAGTCCTGGACCCATTCAACTTTACCGATATTTCTAACAATCTTATAAGTATTCAAATGGCTTCCGACGCCGCGGTTTTAAGCTTCAAAGTTATGAACCAGGACCTTGTCAAATTAGATCGCTTTGATGTAGCCAACTACGCCCGATGGCATTCCTTAGTTTGTGAAAAGTTTTTAAAACATTCCTTAGTTTTTAAACCTTGTGAAACAACACATGCATGACCTATAAATTAATCATTCTGGAATTCAAAAAACTAAAGAATGTTTTTGTGCCATCGGGCCATTTAAAACTAAGGAATGCTTTGATGGAGCCAAAAATTAGTTTTAAAACAATGTGGTTTAATTGTTTTTAGTTTGTGAAAAGTTTTTGAATAACGTGCATAAGGGCACAAAAATAGTTTGATGGGTTACATTACTTTTAAATTGATTTGATCTTATGTGTATTGGATGTATACCTACTTCTTTATTTGAAAAAATTATTATTTTGTATAATTTATAAAATAAATTGATGAAGGACACTAAATATGAATTATTTATACATTTAAAAAAAATCATTATTGTGACTTATCCTAATTTAAATGTAAAGGACAAGGATTTTTATATAAGGAAAATACTTATTAATAAGAAAATATAAAAACAAAAAATATATCTCAATCATTTATTATCACCACTAGCTCATGATCCCTATTAAAAATATAGTTAAATTTTAAATCAATTTAAAATTCACCTTTAAAATAATAACGTATGTGCATTCTTACATTTCTTCTTCAAATTGTTTCTTACTAAATGACATTACTCTTTATATAATGGACTTGGAAAAGAAATTAACTTAAGAAAAAGAATTATTAATCATTTTCTTACTTTATTAATAAAATAACAAAATTTAATGTCCTAAACCTTTAATTTAAATCAAACCGTTATTATTTTTTCCTTTCACCCATATATAAGATTATCATTTTTCAATATATATATATATATATATATATATATATATATATATATATATATATATATATATATATATATATATATATATATATATATATATATATATATATATATATATATATAACTTGCTTGAAATGAAAAAAAAAACTCAATTTTAAAAGAGGTGAGTTATTAAATAGATAAATAAATTAATTATATTATCCACCCGTGCTCCGTACGGTTATAGTAGAAATAAAATCCAAAAAATAAAAGTTTATTTCTAAAAGAAAGTATACGTAATATCATTTTAGAATTGTGAAGAAAGAGAAGGAAATTAAACCCAAAAAATTAAACATCAATACAAAAATAATTTTTTTTTAACATAAGCAATGTATTACAATTTCTAGAACTTAGATGCTCCAGATAATTGCAAGAGTAAAAAATATTCAATATTATTTCTAATCCTTATGTGCTTACCTGTAATAATAATAATAATAATAATAATAATATTAAAATAATAATATTGGTAATATAATAATATGATATTTTTTTTGTAATTATAACTTTAAATATGGTAAGATATAATATGACAATATAATATATTTTTTATTAATTGTGATATTGAATTGGAGTCGGTATGTTGCCACATAAGCATTAATAGGATTCTAATTTGATGTCATATAAGAATTAGAGTTAGGACCGTGTCTAAGGTTGTCATCATGACAACCTTGGATTTAGCTTAAATAAATAGATAGATAAATATAATTTATACAATAGAAGAAAATAAGAATTTATTTCTAAAAGAAAGCATAAGTAGTACCATTTAAGAATTGTGAAGAAAGAGAAGGAAATTAAATCTAAAAAATTAAAAATCAATACAAAAATATCTTTTTTAACATAATCACATGTATTACAATTTTAAGAATTTAGATGCTCCATATCATTGCAAGAGTTGTATATTTTAATCTTCATTCTAAGATTGTTGTTTGTAGGAGCTTATGCTGATTAAACTCATTCAAATTACAATAAAAAATTATATGAAAAAAATATGATACTAGATCTGCAAAATAATAATTAAAAATTATATTACATGAATATGAATATGAAATAAATTTAAATATTATCAAAATAATATTTATGAAATAAATTTTGAAAATGATCAAAATAATAAAATAAAATTTATATGGAAAAATATGGATATAAAATAGATTTGAAAAAATGTAAAAAAAAGAAGACGGATCCTTCCAAGAGCATTTTTGAATTATAAAGATAAACAAATAATTCTCTTTTTGAGTCGGCGTTGCATAGTTCACCCATTCATATCATTCATATTATGTTAGGTCAAATTATGCATAAAATTTTAAAATATACTTGTGACAGAGAAAGTGAGAGACGTTATCTATTTAAGGAAGAAAATGACACAAATTGATCGGTTTCAAAAATAATAAAATGATATTATGGTACAAAATCAAACATTCCCTTGAATATATAATTTAAAATTTCATTGAATTTACCGTTTCATAAAATTCTTTATTTTTTAAACATTAATTTTTGAAATCGTTACAAAAATAATATAATAAAAATGTTATAACTGATTTTTGTTAAAAAAAAATGTAACTAAAATTGAATATAATGATGATACCATTAAAAGCTAAAAACAAAAAAATAAATATATTAATAATTATAATTGAAACACATTTTTCAATAAAATAAATCGAGTAAACATAAAAATATTTGTTACTTTATATAAATTTATATTACTTTATTTTTCAAAAATATTTGTAAAATGGTATTAAAAAACTTTTTAAATAATAATCAAAAAGTATATTATTTGTAAATTTTAAGAATAAAATAATATAATAACAACGTAAATAAAATTAAAATTTATAATAAAAAAGTAAGTAATTTTTGAATCACAGTATATCTTCTTAACATTCTTTCTTTTATTTTATCACTTCAAAATTCGAACTCTTTAATTTATTTACTAATAACACCTATATTTAAATATAATAATTCTTAAAACCTTTATTGATAGTATCCAAAAAATATTATTGTAAATTTTAAGAATAAATTAATATAATTTCATTGTAAATAAAATTGAAAAATATTATTTGTAAATTTTAAGAATAAATTAATATATTTTATAACTTTGAGAAAATATCACTATGTAATTATTATTAATATTTTATTTAATTAGAAATCAAATAGTCATATTTATTTTGAGAAAAAATATTAACATGATTAAACTCTCATTCAAATTGCAAAACCTGTAAAATAATAATTAGAAATTATATTACACAATATGAATATGAGTATGAAACAAATTTGAATAGGATCAAAATAATAAAATAAATATTATACGGAAAAATATGATGCTAAATATGCAAAATAATAATTAAAAATTAAATTACATGAATATGAATATGAAATAAAGTTAAATATTATCAAAATAATATTTATGAAATAAATTTTGAATATGATCAAAATAATAAAATAAAATTTATACGAAAAAATATGGACATAAAATAGATTTAAAAAAAATGTAAAAATAAAAAATAAAATAAAAAAGATAGACCCTTCCAAGAGTGTTTTGGATTAGATAAAGAAAAAAAATCAATTCTCTTTTGGAATCGGCGTTGAATAGTTCACTCATTCATTACATGCATACCATGCTTTGTCAGGTTATGCATAAAATTTTAAAATATACGTAAAAGTGAGAGGGATTTGTCTGTTTAAGGATGAAAGTGGGACAAATTGATTGATTTCAAAATAATAAAATGATATTATGGTAAAAAAAAATCAAACATTCCATTCAATTTATAATTTAAATTTTCATTGAATTTATTGTTTCATAAAACTCTTCATTTTCTAAACATTAATTTTTGAAATAATTACAAAAATAATATAATTAAAATATTGTAATTGAAATAAAAAATTTCATTGAATTTATAAGGGTTAATAGATATTCACCCCTGCAATATGAGCGTGTTTCGATTTATCCCCTACAGTTGCCAAATGCAGATTTTGGCAACGATTTTTTTTGAAAAAACCGTTGCCAAAAGGCAGGGAGGGGGGAAAAGCAAAATTCGCTAACATTACAGGGGTGTAAATGCCTATTAACCCAATTTATAATTTAAATTTCATTGAATTTACCGTTTCATAAAACTCTTCATTTTTTAAACATTAACTTTTTTAATAATTACAAAAATAGTATAATTAAAATGTTGTAACTGATTTTTGTTACAAAAATAAATTGTAACTAAAATTGATTATTATTATTATTATTAACTATTATTATTATCTAGATATTAGATTATTATTATTAATAGTAGTGGTTTAATATTATTATATTATTATTATCTAGATATACACTATGTCATAAAAGACATTAGACATAGTTTTTTTCTTCCCTTAGACAGTGCTTTAAAACGCTTTCTAAACCCGCGCTGCTAAAGGTTTAGACAGTGTTTTGGTTAATATCAAAAACGTTGTCTAAAGGTGCTTTATACAACGCTTTTATTGTCAAAAGCGCTTTCTAAACCCCACAATTAGACAACTTTTTTTGCTTTTTTTTAATATACCTTAGACATCATTTTTATTTTATTTTTATGGTATACCTTAGACAACGCTTTCACTAAAAGCGCTTTCTAAACCCCACCTTAGACAGCGCTTTTAATGAAAGCGCTTTCTAAACCCCACCTTAGACAACACTTTTGGTTGAAAGCGCTGTCTAAGGTATACAAAATTTTTAAAATAATTTCCTTTAAAAAGCGTTGTTTGGATTTGACAAATTATAGACACCTGTTTTGTATCCACATTTTTCACCTGTTCATTCCAACCAGAATTTGCACCAAATTTGCCTATTTAAACATACCAATTTAGGCACTGATTTATATATACAAAACAATCAGATTTTCAAACCAATATCTACGAAACAATTTATACAAACGTACCAATTTAAATATACAACATAGTTCTTACAAATCATTTCATCAAACTATACATTTTGCTTCAAATGAAATCTACATAAACAAAAATGTGATAACACTCTGAGTTATACATTTTCATCCAACTATATTATAACCTGAAACAACACAAAAATATTGTAATTGATCAATTAAAACAAGTCATAATCAATATGTCTATAGTTACATACACATACTCAAAATTTTCATCAATTAAAGTAAGAGTACAATATACCTTATAACACTCCGAGCTCCATAATGAATTGACACCAATCCTCTTTAATTTCTTCCAAATGATCTCTTGAATAATATGCACACTTGAATTCATCAAAGTACTACATAATAATATAACATAGTTTGATTTTGTTTCAACTATTTAATTATATGAGAAATATGTGTTAAATATTAAAATAACTCATAAGTTAGAAATACATACATCGATTGGAATATCTAATCGGTCCAAAAAAGAGTTTCTTTCATAAACCTCAACATGAAATATCTGTAATCTATATCATTACGTTGCCAATGACACTACACATGAAAAGAAAATATGGATAAATCATAAGTTTTATCAAGTATCATCATTAATATAATAAAAAAAAATGTGATAATTAATATACCGCCACTTTTATCCATGTAAAGTTGTTGGCTCTCCTCTTTGATACTTGGATATCTCGTTGGGCTCAAAAAACTTGTATAATGCTAATAAAATATAAATGAAAATTTAGAACAATTCACATAAATAAATAAATACACACATGAATACTTAGAACAATCACACTTACGTGTTAATCATGTTCCTCATATCCGGGTATGTTGTCCAATTATTTCCGAACGAGTCAAGATAATAAACAAATTCTCTGATAGGATTAATTGCGACCAACAACCAATGTCCACTGTAAGATTAAACAAATGTTAGATGGAAACTTTCTACACGACGTCAAAATACAAAAAAAATAAAATATAATAGATGAATTTAGAATAAAAATCTAATCTGGTATTAAACGGTAAAAAGAACAACTTTTTTGTATCTTTGTTGGCCATGAAGAGGTTGCGTACGTACACCATGACCTCATCTGGTTTACTTAAGATTAAAGTTAAATTGACGGCTGCGGGGCTTAGGAATGCAAATATTTCGTCCAATCCACTTGGGCGCATCACTTTGTCATACACAAATCTTAAATAAAAACATCATTAACATTAGACTATTCATTTAAACATAAAGTAAATAAGTTGTTCAATTAATATAACAAAGTAGATCGGATATACCTCACGTATGTATTGACAACATTGACGCCTAATTCTTCCTGACGAAAAACTTACACAAATTCGTCATTACCAATTGATTGTTCATATTCAAAGCAAAAAATACCTCCCTTCATATGTATAAGACGAATACCTCCGTTCGGAATATCTGTCAACTCTAGAAACGTCTGAAGGCACGACCTATACTTGGAGGTAGGATTATTTCTAGCCGCGATCTTCTTAACACCAACTTTTTTTGTGTGGAGACGTTGCTAATCTCCTTACCATGAAGCTACATATCATATAATTAGTTAGATGAAGTATAAGATCACGAATTTAACATTGAATCTACACATTATGGTTAACAAAGGTTCATAATGTTAGTAAAATGTGCGTAAAAACTTTGAATCTACACATTGTGGTTAACAAAGGTTCATAATGTTAGTAAAATGCGCGTAAAAATGTGATGTACCTCTTTTTTTGAAACAATGGACTCGGTTTGCCGCGGAATCCCCTTATCTTTTCACTATTTTTCTTGAACAGTTTCCGTGTTTTATTTTATTTTTTACTTATAACAGCGCTTTCTTAATAAAGTGTTGTCTAAGGTGCGCTATTAATAGTCATTTTTGGTGTAGTGAAAAAAAAATGGATGCCACTACTATATAGTAGATTATTATTATTAATAGTGGTTGTTTATTATTATTATTATTATTATTATTAATTTTAATATATGATTTGATACCAAAATGACATGTCAACATTAGGTTACTATAAAGATGACATGTCAGCATTAGGGTTACGGTTATTTTCAAAGTTGTCATCGTCACAACCTTGGATTTAGATTAAGTAAATTAAACAAATCATTTTAATTGAAGGGAAATCAAATATTAATTATATGAATTAATTCATAATTAAACCTAATTAAGAGTTGTTAAAGTAATTAACTAAATAATTAAAAATGAAATAAAAAAATGGATGCCACATGGTTTTAATTGGTGTACGAATGGTTACTAATGGTTTTGTATGAATAGTATGGAGTGTGGAATTGTTGTCGAGTTTACTAAAATAAGGGTGTGTAAAAAGCAGTGGAAGGAAGATTTTATGGTTTTTGGATTAAATCTAAAAAAAGATTTTGCATTAACTTTGTGACAATAAATTAAAAAACATAAACTCTGAGATTTTAATTAATTAAAAACAATTTTTTCTTTCTTTATATTAATTAAAATATAAGATTTCAAAACAAACAAAAGACAAGAGTGATCTTAAAAATACAAAACAACAAGCAAAAGTTTATTAATCATAAATCCTAAAAAAATATCACCATAACCAAAATTAAAATTCTTGAAAATTCAAAACATATAATTGAACCAGACTAGAATAAGAATTAAATCTATTCTACATCAAAAACTATACATATAAATCATGTTGCATGGATTTTTTTTTCTTTTTCGGATTGACGATAAAGATTTTAGGATTTTAGGATTAAGTGTCCGGTGTAACTAGTTATCCATTTTGATATAATTGATTATAAGTCCGAGTTTTTATATTTTCTGTTATTATAATCGGTTAAATATGATCCCAATTGATTT
Organism: Lathyrus aphaca; assembly: GCA_963966055.1. NCBI lineage: Eukaryota > Viridiplantae > Streptophyta > Magnoliopsida > Fabales > Fabaceae > Lathyrus > Lathyrus aphaca. Next base: position 481,764,236 of record OZ014522.1, read on the forward strand.
GTAACTCATATATATATATATATATATATATATATATATATATATATATATATATATATATATATATATATATATATATATATATATATATATATATATATATATATATATATATATATATATATATATATATATATATTCCTTATTTTCACCCATCTTATAATTGTTTGTTCCAAGCAGAAAATGATATAAAAATTATCCTAAAAGACTAAATTGTTAAAAAAAGAAAAACTTAAAAAACTAATTTATTACAAATCTCTGGCGTAATACATATTTTGTTAAAATAAATATGAAGTGTTAAGGTTGAAAAATGAAATTGTAGAACACACATTTCAACAAACCCTATTCTATTAGAGTGATAATGACCGGTGGAAGGTCCACGCACCGAACACAACATAACCAGAAGGTGTTAATTTAGATGCAAATGCAATAAATAAATAAAGTTAAAAATGTCTCATATTTGGAATGGTGTTGGACACATATTCCACTCATATGCTACTTATTTGACACCTATGAGCATTGTGGTTATGACTATGTAATTATGTATGAAGAAATCAAGGCAAACGGTTATCTTTATTGTACTTAATTGCAATACAGACACCCTTATATACAAAAGGAAAATAATAAATTGTAGGAAATTGTAGGGTATTAGATCCCTTTGCGGATGATAGTATAAAGTTTACTAGGGGTGTGCATTTAAACCAGTTTGTCTAATCCATAACCATAAATCTGGTTTCCAAAATTAAAAAACCCAAACCATTGATGTTATTATCTAACCCGGTCCATTTAAGAAAAATCAATAACATTGGATAACCATTTATTGAAATCCAGTTCATATTCATGATCAAATTAACTCAAATGATAAAATACTTGTCTCTAAATTTTCAACCAAATCAAAATCATCACTAAATTTCCAACAAAACCAACACCATTCAAATTGAATCAGTGCTAATTTTTTTTGGATCCCAACATTACATATACTGCAGTAAATATTATTCTACATGTAACAACAAAATCCATAATCTAGTAGTAACATCAACAATAATTTTCTGAATTTTTTTTAGTAATTCAAAAGAGAGTTATATATATTAGAATTTCTTTTTATGCTTACATATTCATGCAAACATGTTTGAAAGACAACACAGTAATGGAAATTGAATTTCATTATAAACATGAATCAGTATGTTGAAATTAAAATTTTATAACACCATAATTCAAATTTAAACTATATAAATACAACATGAAACTTACTTAATAGAAAATATTCACATAGACAACATTATTAAAAAAAAAATCTTATAAATGATATAGTATGCATAAAAATTTCAAAGCCGACTAAAAAAATGATTAAAATAAAAAATTGATGCAATTGATTTTAAAAAAAAAGGTCTTAAAACTGAATCAAATAAAAATCAAGCTTTCAATAGAAACCAGTTTTGAACCGAATCAATCCAAATATAAACTGGTTTTGAAAAAATAAAACCAGTTTTACAAAATAATTTTTAGATCCAAACCGAATCATATATTTGGTTCAATTCGGGTTGGTTTAAGAACCATGCACACCCCTAAAGTTTACTTTAAATATAGAGACAATAGAGAGAAGAAAAGCTTATTTAAATAAGCGGGGTACGATAACATTGTTATATTTTCTCACATTTCTTCAACACCATGGATTCAAGTTATCTATGAGGAGGTTGGACCACTTTATAATTTTCAATTTTTTTCTTGCTAATTTCTTCACACAATTGATAGATGGGATTATTGAAAATGAAATACTCTTGCTTTTATTTTCTTTGTATTTTCATTCTATTTATATTCAGTTAATACACAATGATTATATACAATATACAAAGTGTAACTAACCCTTAGAGTTAGTTAGATAGGTTTGTTACATTCTAACTAACTTGACTACTATCTAACTAACTTCTAGAATTATCTCTATTACACCTCCTCAAGTTCATGGTTGTTTGAGTGAGACCACTTTGAGCTTGCTTCGTAGATCATGAAAGGCCACCGTACCTAACGGTTTTGTTAAAGTATCAGCTAGTTGAGCAAAACCAGGAACATGTTGGATAACCAACTGTTGTGCTACAACCCGTTCACGAACAAAATGGATATCCAATTCAATATGCTTTGTACGAGCATGGAGAATCGGATTATGAGACATGTGAACTGCACTGAGATTGTCGCATAGTAGAGTGGGAGGGTGAAACCGAATGGATAGCTCAGTTAGTAGAGACTCAAGCCAAAGAAGCTCAGAGGCGGTGTGAGCAAGTGCTCTATATTCAGCTTCCGTACTTGATCTTGCCACTAGAGATTGCTTCTTTGAGCTCCACGCAACAATGTTGGGACCGAAGAAGATGCAAGAACCAGATGTGGAGCGACGATCATCCGGATCAGTGGCCCAGTCTGAATCGTTGTAGGCACGCAATGAGAATTTCTTTGCTGGATTTGCTATTGAAAACACTAGGCCTAAGAACATTGTTCCACTGAGGTATCGTAGAATCCGTCGAACAGCTGCCTAATGAGCCTCCAATGGTGAGGACATGAACTGACATGTCTTGTTTACACTGTATGCAATATCTGGTCTTGTCAAGGTAACATATTGTAGTGCTCCTACTATGGATCTGTACAAGTGAGGATCTGACAGCAATGGGGAACCTGTTTTGCTGAGCCTGCTGGTACTTAACATAGGTGTTGGCACACCCTTTGCACCACTCATACTGGCTCGTTCAAGGAGGTCCCTTATGTATTTTGCTTGAGTTAGTACCAAACTTCCATTTTCCTGAAACTTAAATTCCACTCCCAGAAAATATTCAGGTTCGCCAAGTCTCTTTAAAGCAAACTCAGCATCCAGTTTGTTAATCAGGTCAAGGATGAGAATGGAGGAGGAGCCTGTGACTAAGATGTCATCAACATAGACAAGAGCATAGAGAGTTATACCTTGCTTGGAGTAGATAAAAAGTGAATGATCACACTTTGAGTGAATGAATCCAAACTTGAGAAGTGCTTGATTAAGCTTTTCATACCAGGTCCTAGGTGCCTGCTTTAAACCATACAATGCTTTGTTTAGTTTGCATATTAACTCCTTGTTGGACTGCACAAAGCCTGGTGGTTGAACCATGCAAACTTCCTCTTGTAAAGTTCCATTTAGAAAGGCATTGTTGATGTCAATTTGCTGCAGATCCCATTTGTAGGTGATAGCAAGGCTAAGTATGACTCTGATAGTTGTTGGCTTCACAACTGGAGAGAAGGTCTCATTGAAATCAAAGCCTTATTGTTGATGAAAGCCTTTTGTAACAAGTCTTGCCTTGAACTTATTTATAGTACCATCTGGATTTTCTTTTACCCTAAAAACCCACTTGCACCCTACTGCTTGTCAGTGAGAGGGTAGAGCTGTCAGGGTCCAAGTGTTATTTGCCATCAGAGCATCATACTCCACTTGCATTGCTTGAGCCCACTCTGGTTGTAGTAAGGCTCGTTTTACATTTAGAGGTTCTGAGTTTGCAAGATAGGCTTTAGGCTTTGAATGTCCAGTTTTAGCCCTTGTGAGCATAGGGTGACTGTTTTGTGGGGGAGATGGGACAGTTCTAGTACTTGGAATTACTGGTGAGAGTGAACTGTCAAAAGCTTCATACCTCAACTGTCTGAGAGAGGGAGGACCAGCCTGTGGTGGTGGATGAGAAGAGGGAGATGAGTCATTGACTACCTCTTAAAACCTTGGGAACACCTGTGGTGAGGTTGATGCATGCCTTCTAATATTTGATGGAGGTGAGTTTGTTATATTAGATGAAGCTATGAGCTGATCTGATGAAGGCAAAGGATTTTCCTGTGGTGACATGACAGGATGAGGTGATGTGTCTGTGTCTGGATGATGGCCATCAGATGCAGGTAGAGGAGAAAGTTGGTCTTGATGTGACTCAGCTGTGACTGGCCCCACTGATGTACCTGAGGAGTTATTAATGTTCATAGATGGACAAGGTAAAGGACAGAAAGGTGCAGTTGTGCTAGTGCTAGGGCTAGCAGAAAACAGACTTGCATAGGGAAAGTTCTTTTCATTAAACACTACATCTTTAGAGATGTATAGCCTGCCAGTGGGACTGAGGCATTTGTAGCCTTTATGTTGAGGGGAGGGGCCTAGGTAGATGCATTTTGTGCTTCTAGGTTCCATCTTATGTTTGTTGTAAGGTCTCAATAATGGAAAGCAAGAACAACCAAATACCTTCAAGGATTTGTAATTAGGGTCTTTGTGATACAGGGTATGATATGGTGAGTTTGAATCAGGTAAAGCTGAAGTTGGTAGCCTGTTGAGGAGATAACTGGCTGTGAGAAAACTATGGTCCCAGTAGGTCATGGGAAGATTGGCATGTGTAAGAAGTGTGATGCTTGTTTCCACTATTGACCTATGCTTTCTCTCTACTGAGCCATTCTGATGTGAAGTGTGAGGACAAGTCAATCTGTGTTGAATACCAAGATCAAGCAAGTATTTTGTGAAGGGTCTATACTCTCCTCCATAATCTGACTGTACTTCCTTGATGCTGGTGTTGAACTGAGTTTGTACATAAGCATAGAATAGCTTGAAGGCTCCTATAGCTTCAGATTTTTGTTTAAGCAAGTATAGCCAAGTATATCTAGTTTTGGCATCAACAAATGAAATATAATAAAGATAGCCAGAACTTGAAATATCAGGGGAGGGACCCCACAAATCAATAAAGACTATATCAAAGATATTCTCATAGGTAGTATTGGACAAAGGAGCATGTATTCTATGTGCTTTGCCTAGACAACAAGCTTTACAAAATTCAGAAGAAGCTTTATTCATTATAGGTTTTTACACAATGTGAGTATGCTTTTGAAAGAATTAAAATGAGCATGCCCAAGAAGACTATGCCAAAGTACATCAGTATTTTCTACAATGCTAGAATTTGAAACAAATGATAAAGCTTTGTGTCTACCACCTGTATGCATAGGCCTGGCAGAATTATGCAGTAGGCTAGGAAAGCAATACAAGCCATTTGACACAAGGAACCCTTCAAGGAGAACTTCCTTAGAAACCTGACATTTGACATAGAACTTATTAGATTGAAACTCAAACATTACTTGGTTGTCACTAGAGAATTTCGAAAATGACAATAAATTCTTGGTGATGGCTGGAACATGAAGAATATCACCAAGAATAACTCTACTAGAAATACAAGATGACCCTATACTTTGGATATGCAAACTTTGACCATTACCTACATATACTTGGCTATCACCTCTAAAAGGCTTGCTAATTTGTAAACATTTTGCATAGGGAGTAAGATGATGTGAAACACCTGAATCTGCAAACCATGATTGAGACTCAAGATCATTTGGTAGTGAGTAATCTTGAGTGAATGCAACTGGTTGAGACATTGTAGCTGTCATTCCCATAGCCTGAGTCTCTGAACTTGCACCTGCTTCCTTGGCAACTTTCCCAATTGTTTCTTCACTTTGCTTAGGTTGAGGAGTAAAAGATTCATCATATCTATGCCAGCAATCCATAACTACATGGCCAGGTTTCCCACAGAGTTGACAGATTGGTCTTCCTTGAGGATGATAACCTCTACCACGAGTCCTGCCTCTGTACCCGCGACCTCTGTTTCTATTGTAGCCAGTGTAATCTTGTGAGCTTGTACTTCCACGACCTTTGTGTGCCATGTTAGCAGCTACTTGAGAAACCATGAGTTCTTGCCTGAACTTATCTAATTGAGCTTCTTGAACATATAGTAAAGCTTCAACATCACATAAGGATAATGGATCAAATTGTCCATACATTTGCATTACAAACGGATTATACTCTTCTGGTAAACCGTTGAGGATTGAATCAATTTGATCTTGCTCAGATATATCATCACCAACTGCAAGTAGAGAGCTTGCAATTGCTTTGATTTTAAGCACAAATTCAGTGATTGATTGATTACCTTTCTTGGTGGATTTCAATTCCACTCTGAGCTGACGAACCCTAGCTCGCATCTGCGCATTGTAGAACTTGTGAATCTTGTCCCAAACTTCATAAGAATTCTTGCACGATAATCCTCGCGGTAGTACCTATTCGAAAATGGTGGAAAGCAACCAGATGAAGAGAGCTTGATCTTGAACTACCCAAGCTTCATATTCTTCAGAGAAATTATTGAGCAACCTATCTTGTTCAGTTGCGAATTTCGCAGGGATCTTGGGATTGATAACAAACTTGTGCATCTTTTGTGTGAGGATTACACCCCCACTTGTTGATTCCACAGAAGATAATTGTTATCCTTGAGTTGAATTGAAAGTTTTGGCCCATACGAACTTGACGAGTTTGAAGTGAAGAAGCTGGAGTTGTTGGAGCGCAGTGACTGGTTTTCTGAGTCAGCCATTGAAGCTTTCTGTGTTTCTTGATCATTCGAGGATGAAGAAGAGGATGGGGGAAGAAGATGAAATGATGCCATATTGAAAATGAAATACTCTTGCTTTTGTTTTCTTTGTATTTTCATTCTATTCATATTCAGTTAATACACAATGATTATATACAATATATAAAGTGTAACTAACCCTTAAAGTTAGTTAAATAGGTTTGTTACATTCTAACTAACTTGACTACTATCTAACTAACTTCTAGAATTATCTCTATTAGGGATCATTGTGTTAGTATTTATAAAACAAAATAATTTGGAACACTTTAAAGTTTTGAATGTCTTACAAAGTTTTGAATGTTTATTTTCTTTCATTTATTGATCTTAGATTTAGTTGGTTTATTGTTATACCAACCTCATCACTTGCCACCTTACTCTACTAGTGAACACACTTCAGAGCGATTTTAGGTACTCCATCTATAACGATTTATTAAGTAATTTTTTTTTGTATTATTTAATAATTAATGTATTCAGACCATATATAAACTAGATACATTAATTGTCAAATATATCAAAAAAAGTCAAATTTGTTTATAAATCGTTACGGAGGGAGTATGTAACAATGAGATTATGGTCAAAAAGTTAATAAGTGAGACATTTTTAGGTGTGCTTGGTTCAAATGATAGGGAGGTGAGAAGATGAATTTTAATGGAAGGAGAGGAAGGGAGGGTAGGTGAGAGATTTTTATTATTATTATGTATATGTTTGGTTCAAAAGATGAGGAGAGGAGAAGAGATAAATTTTAATTAAAAATATGTTTGATTCACGAGGAGAAAGAAAATGATTTTATTAATAATTTATAGTTTTATCCTTATAATATAATTGATATGGTAATCCACAACATAATCATCATCAATTTCTACCTCAATCGTTTTAATTTATGGAACCATTTTTGTGATATTTGTGGTAATCAATCAGATACTATTTTGCATGCTTTACGGGATTGTTCTACCCCCAAAAATATATGATCTCACTTGGTTAGTAATGATAAAAAAAGATCATTTCTTCTCCGCTCCCTATCCAGATTGGTTAATTCTTAATATGTCTAAGCACTTTCATCACTTTGTCCCTGGTTGGGTAGCTTTATAAGCCACTAGCTATCTTCTCATTTGGATCTGGAGAAATAAAAAACTCCATGACCCCCTTTTTTGTTTTTCCTCACAATTTGATGAGTGAAGATCGAAATCAAGACTCGCTCTACAGAATTAGTAGGAGTGTTATTCATCGAACTCATCCTGCAATTAAGCATCTAATTTCTATTCAGTGGTGCCCCCCTCCTTTGGGCTGGATTTATCTCAATTCAGATGACGCGTGTAATGATAATCTTGGTACTAGTTGTGGGGGCCTTTTCTGGGATAACTTTAGGAGGTGGCTTGATGATTTTCACAAATTCCTTTATAAGTGTAATAGTCTCTCTACTGAATACTGGAGAATTTTTTCTGATTTGGATTTTGCTTGGCAGAATAATTTCAAGAAGATTATTGTCCAAGTGGATAAGAAGATTGTTATTGATTCCCTAGTTGGGCTTGGTCCGGTTCTCGGGCATGATTTAGCTTTAGCTAGGCGTATTCTTCTTCTCTCTCAAAAGTTTAAGGCTATTATTTCCAAGCATGTTCTTAGAGAAACCAATAAGTGCACCGACTTTTTGGTCAAGCATGATCTGCCCAAATTAGATGTTAGGATTTTGTTGGATGTTTGTCCAACTGATCTTAGTCAATTGTTGGTGAATGACTGTGTTGTTTCCTTTGTTATGCTTGTTGCCTAGTTGTTCTTGTTTTGTGTCTTTCACCCTCTATTTCTACTAAGAAAAGATAAATAATTCATAAATAATTATTAGTAATAAAATCTATAATATTGAATGATTAAAAAAGTCATAATTTATCACATAAAATTAAAAAAAATGAATATATTTTATTTGTATTATAACTCTTTGACACAAATTAAATTATGTATTTATAAATCTTCTGATACATAAAATCACTTATGATATATATATATATATATATATATATATATATATATATATATATATATATATATATATATATATATATATATATATATATATATATATATATATATATATATATATATATATATATATATATATATATATATATATATATATATATATATATATATATATATATATATATATATAAGATTTAAAATTTGATATAAAAGACAATATAATAAAATACATAAAAAAATTAAAAATATAAAATATAAAAGAAAAATATTATAATGATTGCAATTTATATTAAATAAAAAATGAAAATAAAAATAATTTGAAAATAAACAATAATTATAATAAATTAATACAAGAAATTCACATATAAGAGAAGTAAAAATAAAACAAAAATTAATATACCAAAATAAAACCGAGAATATTTTAAAAAATATAATAATTTATTTAATATTAAAATTCATATTTTCTATTCTCTCCTTCAAATCCCTGATATTTGAAGAGATAAAAAAAAAGTGATTTTAAGAAATTTTATTCTCTTTCTTCCCCTTTCCATCAATCTATCTCGAACCAAATATATCCTTAACAAGGAGAGAGAAAAAAATGAAGAATAAATATTAAGTGATTATTATTAAAATGTAAAATTGAATTATATATATACTAATCCTAGCAAACACTAATTAACTAACTTGAATATGGACAACAATTCAGTAAACAAAAATAAAAAAATAAATGAACATAAAAAGCCCTCATCCTGAGAAGAGATACCTATGTTCCATTGAGAAAATGACATTCTTTTTTCCAGGATCCAATTATAAAAGGTGACGAGGATGGATCCAATTATCACGTTTACTATCATAAAGAATTTTAAATTTTAAATCATTTCACCATGTTGACAAGAAGTGATGTGCACGATTCTTTGGAGACTGCAGAGATTGAAGTCGATGTGCACGATTCTTTGGAGACTGCAGAGATTGAAGTCGAAGTGCAACAGGGGTCGGCAGCAAGTAAAGGATCGACTCATCCTCGTCGGAACGTACACCAGGGTCCTGCAGAGATTCAAATCGACGTGCAACAGGGGTCGGGAGCAACTCAAGGATCGACTCAGCCTCGTCGGAACGTACACCAGCTTCCCGTGTTTCAAAACATCAACGAACAAGAGACGGCGAGCCAGAACATCGAACAAGTCGATCTTGAAACTGGGTTGGGTTCTAGATCAATTGTTTCCGATGATGATTCAAGGGCTAGATTAAACTTGGAGGCTGCTGCAAGATTTGACCACTTCTCCAAGGTTTTCAGACTTTTATGTAGTCTCTGGGTTTTCACTGGGATAATGGTAGGGGCTACAAAAAAACCACTGTTTTTGTCTACCATCTTCGATTATTCCTATCTTATGCCTATTCTTTCTTTCATGGACTGCTACATTTTATTAATCCTCTTGCATACTGTTTATGCCTGCCTTGTCTTCGTTGCATGCACTGATGGTGCTTCTTTAGGGTTTTCGGAAAGATATACTTTCTTGCTTGGGTTAAACAGTTTCATTATGTTTCTTTTGGGACAGTGCATTCATATGTTTCTAGGGTATTCCCTCCTTTTTGTCTGGTCTATGACAACTCTCATTTTCATCTCTGATCGCCGTGCTGAATTGTTAACACATGCTTCTGGGAGGCGCTTAGAAAGGATGTTGTGAAGATTTATTGAGTAGAATGATAGGAAGTGTATTTTTTTTTCTTATTTTCCATACAACTGTTGTAATACATTTCTTGATGATATATAGAATGTTTTCATCTTCTTGATTATGTAAACTCAAGTATTGCAAGGATGGTTCAAACATCAAAGTCATAAAAAAAAAGTGGGTGTGCAGTGATGGATAGAAGTTAAGCTGAGTTTTGGTCAAAACAGAGGGCATGTTCATGGGATCCATTGTATTGCTCAAAAGATTTGTTTCATCTTTGAACCAAGCAGCACCAGTCCAAGAAGAATTCAAGTTGATTCTTATCATTCTATATGGATCCATTTTTATGGTTCTTAACTCCTAAATTAAGGCATATCAACCTGGTCATGTTTAAGTTCCATGCTACATGTCATTTATTCTCATCAATGTGTCATCCATTGTTCCAAACTATGGATACATATTTATTTATTTATTTTTGAAGATTCATGCATGATGCAAAGCTGCAATAAGAGACTAGGACTTCACAAATAAAAGGAATCCTTAAATCAAAATATGAGGTATATGGTTTGAGTGTTAATCTTCAAAAAAAAAAAAATTTCGTACAACTTGTGTGATTGGTACAATTTCCAAAGGACAATGAAGCCCATTGGCATTTTGAGTCACAAGTAGTGCAGTCGGTTAAGTAAGAAGCTCAAAGGAAAAACAAGGCTCAAAAAAATGGATGATGTGTACATTACTAACATGTGTTAAAGGTTGGAATTGCAGTAAAAATCCAATGTTTACAAGAATGGATAATTCTTATTCAAAGAGCTTTTAAATCACAAATTCCTAAGTCTGTTACAAACAATGTCAAGTTCATACAGTTCACCTAGTTCAAATCCAAGGCATGCATTACAAGAGTCATTCTATATGCACATGTGTGGAAGAAATATGTCAACTACCAAGCACTCGTATTTTTTTAAATTAAAAGATGGAGTTGGAACAATGATGAAGGGATTAGATATCATACACCAAAAGCTTGACCAAATGTTAACTGCTAAATTACAAGTGTAAAATCTAACACAAGGCACAAGATTCTAAGCAAGATCCAAAGATTGTAGGGCATAAACTTTGGGCTTTGTCTTCACTGATACAAAAAAAAACTTCCAGTGCCAAGAATACTGCATCAGGTTCATTACCTCCATGAAGCAACCTTGTTTTCAACTTTTCACACCAATATTCATCAATTCAAGCTCTTCATATTAAGGTCTCACCACTGCAGCAAGAATAAAATAGCAAGTTATCGAAATGCGTAACATTATGACTGAGAGGGCATATAATCAGTCGCACAAAACCTGTCATATCAGTATTTATATTGGTATCAGACTCCCAAAGTACGTAGCAGTGCAAATAGCCAAAGAAAAAATCAACAAGAGTGGGATGGTTCATAAGCCATACCTTGTTTCACAATATCATGCTTCTTTTCATATGACCGTCAAGCCAAAGAGCTTCTTTGGGACGCAAGTTCCCAGCCAGCAGTACGAATCTCCAGTGGTGATCAATACTCCAACCTTTGAATAAAATAAACAGCAGCAAGGAGATTTTTTTACTTCACTTACATTGAAATCTTGGAAATACCACCTTCAGGTTACATGTGCAGCCATGACTAAAGCTAGTAGTATTTTCGGGAAAAGAAGAAGATTGGCGTTGGATGGCAGTTGTTGGAGAGTCTAAATTCGCGGCTCGGAGTTGATCATCTTGACGCGTTTGAGATTGCGACGAGACTGGAGAAGGAGCTTCTGTTAGTTTGCAGTTAATCTCAGAAGATTCCACGAAAAAGGAATTGATAAATAACTGCCTGTCATGTTTAGTAAGCATCAAAGGGGATAAGAATGTCGAAGAAATCCGAATTAAGACACATCAAATACGTGATAATCGCCAAACCTGTCATGGGTATGATTTCTTCCGTCTAGCATTTGCAGCAGCCAATAAATCAACTAGGCACTAGTACAGCGACACGGATGCGAGATTTTGAGAGTTTAGTGCATTACTCCTGAGATTTGATTTAACAAATTATCCTTATAGAGCTTGTTCTTTAGTATTCATCAGAACCATTTGTGTGACCTTTGAAGACTAACTAGCAGCAATGGAATTGCTTAGTGAAAAAGCGTCAGCTAGTTAGTACCCTGCAATATTCAGGGATCAAGATTAAGATAATACTAAAGGTCAAAATCCAGGAAAGTGATATACTTACAAAGTGAATTTAAAGCACAAAAACATCATAATAACACAACGAGCCATGCCATGAACACAAGATATCCATGTCCCAATATTGAACTGCAAGAGGAAACTTCACATATCAGCAAACCTCATGATCAATAGAGTCAAAATTTATGCCGAGCCTCCCAGGTGACATTATGCCAAGATCTTATCCAAGCCCATAATAGCTCTCCATCAAGGGATTCACTTTCATGTCAACTTCATCATCAAGTTTTTTCCAGGCTTTAATAACTAGGCTTGTTCTTCATTAACATCTTCACCTCATTGACAGTCCAATGATTAAACCAAACCTCAGGTTAAATGAGAAGCAAGCCATCTATCTATAGCAGCCATATCTTCTATCATACAAATACGCAAGGAAAGTTAAATAATCAGATCCTGAGTAAATTCAATTGAAGCATAAGGTCAAAGCAATAATATGTCACAGCTGCAAAAAGGATACTTCAAAACAGTGAAGCTATGGTTTCAATCGACATGCCGGTTGGTCCATCTGAAGTTCTAGTCATTGCAGACAAGCACGCAGTTCCTTCTCTTGTAGCTGCTGATTTGCTTTCCCAGGCTGAGCATGGATCTGATGATAAGGTTGTTCTTGTGATTGCCAGAGATGGTGTGGATCGGAGTGCAATTCAGGAGGAACTCAACAAGCTGCAGAGGTTCAATAAGTAAGGTTAACATACAAGCAGTTAAAAGTCAACAGAATGTGGATGTGCATATGCATTGTATTCTCGTGGCAGCCAGTGATCCTTACCAGTTGCAAACACCATTGTTTCTGTAACTGTGGAGCATAATGCCAAACTTAAACAGGATAGTTTTATCCTTTGTGCCAACCTTCACTTTGATCTTTATCAGGCAGCTTCATCAATCCGCAATTGGATGCCACAATCCTCAAGACCTCTCGCATTTACACCATATATACCTGCAAAACTGGTAAACCAGAACAAAGCATACAGAGAGTCGATAAGTAAACTGAGAATGGAACTTGATCAAAAAGTATTGAAGATTCGTCATAGCAATTGATTTTGCTCGAATTACATACAAGTTAAGCAACAATACACAAAGGTCGACCCGTGTTCCTCGCATCAACGGTTCACTACAAACGTATCTAGTGTCCTGCAACATGAAAAGAAAAGAGAAGCGGATATCAGTAGAGTGCATAGCAACCAGTGTGTCCTACAAACAAAAGCTTAAGTTTACAACAGTAAATATCAAGTTCACAGCAGTAAAATTCATCAGGACCACAAAGGATTCTAGAAGTATTCACGGTTAACACTACAGACAAAATTGAGCGATGACTCACCAGCTGGAGGTCCCCACACAGTCCCACTCAAAATTCTAACGGATTTTGTGATTCCCTCAATGAAAACCCGCATCACTCAACACTTCTCATGATTCTCACGTACCAACCTATCCCAGGTACTCCTCTATATAAAGGCAATGATTAGCAATGATTGGGACATACTATCAGCCCACAGAAACCCTAGCAGCTACCATACACAGAAAGCACACAGAGAAGCAATACCTTCTGAAACCACCCTAAAATCCTTCACCATTTCAACCATTTTCGAGCAAACCTGCTACCACACAAACCTTCCATTCCCAACAACACAAATCCTTCAAACATTAACCCCCTCAAACCCTTCACGAATCTGCGACGAAACCGAAGCACATCATTTCTTTTTGTTGTTCAAGCCTCTCACCAAATCGTGAATCAAAACCGCCATCCAAAGCCCTCAGCCGCCGTTAAACATCACCGGCGAGTCGAACTTTCCAACAGACTACACCTCAACCAACCTCTTCCCCTTTCGTGAAACTCGATCTAAACCACCAAAATCAAAACAACCACCGCAAACTCGCCGTGAAACCTCCATCGAAGCCAACAAACTCAGCCGCGCCGTTCACCGAAATCATCATCACCACCTTTCCGACCAAGAATCGCGACCACCCCTGTTGCTTCCGACGAAGCTCAAAAAGCCGTAGAAACCACCGAAGAGCACCGCCGATGGGTCGGATCCGCGGAGCCAAACTGATATCTGAGGGTTCTGAATCCGAAGCTGAACTATCCACCGCGTGAGAAGCTGTGAGGCAAATCGAGACGAATCCACATTTGAGAGTGATAGAGACGGTACGAATGAGAGAAAGGGTGATTTCTTTTCTTCTGATTTTGGAGATTATGACCTGTTTTTTTTAATCCGTTTTTTATTATATATTCACATGTGTTTTTTTCAATTTTGTTTTTATAAATTGGTGTTGAACTGGACTCAGTCCTTAGCCGTTATTACTTACCACACACCGCAACTTGCGTCTCATCCCTCTCCACTTTTGTTTTTTCTGTTATAATTTTAGTTGGGCTTAGCCCATGTTTCTATTTATTGCACCTCCCTTTTTCTTATATAAATTGTTTTTTGGATTTAGTGGGCTTAGCCCAAACCTGAGTTTCCATTCCCGCACACCAGTGACACACGGTCCCCCCTCTCCTTTTCTTTGTCAATTTCTTTTATATGTATATATTTTATTTTCTATATTTTTGGTTAAATTTCATAATTTTTTTTTATTATTACCTTGTTTTTATTCTGCCTTGCTTTTATCATCTAAGAAATGTTTAAAGAAAATGTTAGTTAGTATTTGGTAATATTTTCATTTATGTTCTTTTTTTAATTTTGGGGCCAATGATATACTAAACGGTCAATTTTTCGCCCGATTTTAATCGGTGATATTTGGTCAATATGAGGCCCTCATTGTAATTAATTTTTATTATTTTATTATTTCGACAAACAAATATGTAAATTAATTTATTTTATTATTCATGATATTATTCGATTTATTTATTATTTTATTCTAGCAAATTCAGTTCAATTTATTCATTTATTATTGCATTTCAAATTACGTTTCGACTCCTCATAGAACGATTTCATTAAATCGGCTCTAAGGCAGTTCACGAACAAAATTTCGTCGCGTCCCGAAAAGGTCCAACGCCTTCGAATAGTTGCGTCCCGATTAACAGGCCGAACGCCTTCGAATAGTTCAAACACACTGCACACACGCTTCCTCTTGGGCAAACTACAACGAGACCTCTTTATTTCTTGCAATCCCCTGTATTTATTTTGTATCCCTCTCCCATTACTTTGTATGCATTTCATTTTCTGTATTTCATTTAATTTTGAATCCTTGGTCCAACGCCAAGCGATTGCACTTGCACACTCGCACCTGTTATTTAGTTTTCGTTTATTAGGATCCACTTCTCTTTGCGAGCCGAGCGCATTGTGGCTCGCAAAACAAACCACAAAAATAAACTCCACTTGCATTTACCTTTTAACCTCAACAAAACCAAAACGATTCTTTTCAGATCCAAACCCTTGATCCAACGTCAAGCGGTCTTAGGAAATAATACATTCTAATAATACGAGAAGATTTGTATGCCACGAGCCTTAAGCGGTAGAAAGGAGGATAACGAGCTCTCGTTACTCGCTCCGATTATTTCGACGCAGGACGCTCGTCTTGTTGGGCGAGATAAACTATCCATAGTCTTTAGTGCATTTCAACTCCTAAACCCTTTCATCGACGAAAGGTAATAAAATCAACAACCATTACCCTTAGTAGGCCGAACTACGAGGCTCTGACTTTCCCATTGCACACGGGAGTACGTAGGCACAAGGATCTCCATCCTTGCCGAACACCTAGGTCCAATCTAACTTATAATTCAACTCATTTCCCTCTAGCAAGCAATTCATTTAAGCATAGACATCCTTTCTCGCGCGATAACTTAGATGGTTCCCATCGAGTACGATGGATGTAGGGGGTGCTAATACCTTCCCCCTGCATAACCGACTCCCTAACCCAGGCATTGGTTCCGTTGACCTTTGTCCTTATCCCTCTTTTCCCGGGTTGTATCTATATCTTCTCTTTCCCTCTTCGGGAATAAATAGAATTAGGTGGCGACTCTTCAGTCCGTCCGGCGCGCGGCTCCCGTATTTTCGGATCGCGTGAGGTCGTATTTTTCGGGGTACGACACTTGCAACCTCGGTTTTATATCCCATCACGGTCTACAATGAGGCGTGATATTTGGGCGCTCTACCTTGAAGAAAAGGAGAAATTGAAAAAAAATATTGCCAAATTGTGGAAGAGTTTCTTTGACCACTGACACTTGGACTTCAACTCAAAACTTAAGTTACATGAGTTTGACCGTGCATTTTGTGGATAGTGAGTGGAAAATGCATAAGAAAATCATCAACTTTTGTCAAATCACAGGGCACTCGGGACACGTGATTGGGAAATATGTTGACGATTACTTAAGAAGTTGGGGGTTGAGTCAAGTCATGACCATAACGGTTGACAATGCTTCGGCAAACACCACTATAATTAAGTATCTCAACATAAGGATGAGGTCTTGGAGTAATCTTGTTTTGAATGGGGATTTTGTCCACATGCGTTGTTGTGCTCATATCTTGAATTTAATTGTAAAATCGGGATTGAAAGAGGATAAAAGTTGCATAAGAAATATTCGTCATGCGGTTAAATATGTCAAGTCTTCTCCAAGTAGACTAGTCACATTTATGAAATGTGCAGTGCAAGAAAAAGTTACATACAAAGGTGTTGTTATCCTTGATGTTGAAACCAGGTGGAATTCAACTTATTCAATGTTGAAGGCTGCCTTACAGTATCAAAAAGCTTTTGACTTGCTCTATGCATGGGATAAGACATTTCGCGAAGAAATGGACAAAACAAACCAGGTAGTTAAGAAAGAGGATTGGACATATGTTGCATCAGTACTTCCATTGCTTGAGATGTTCTATAAATCTACAAATCGTTTGTCTGGATCATTATATGTCACTAGTGCTTCATATATGGCAGAGGTATTCACCATTGGAAAAGGGATCAATAAGCATTTAAAGAGTAATAACGAGCACATCAAAAATACGGCGAGTAAGATGAAAGGTAAATTCAACAAATATTGGGGAGATCCTGACACACTAAACATCTTATTATTGATTGCTTTTGTTCTTGATCTAAGAGTGAAAATGTCTATTGCAGAGTTTTATATTGATCTTTTATATGCTAACACCGGAAAAGTCGATGATTTAAAGAAAAAAGTGAAGTCTTCTCTTTCAAAACTTTATGTTCAATATCGAGGTTTTGACGACTCTCAATCTAGCCAAATAGACACACCACCGAATGAGGATGATGATGATGATATTTTCTGTCACTATAGTCAAGAAACTGGGCATAAGTCTGGTCCTATGACTGAAATTGAATCATATCTACAAGAAGCACGGGTGCCACACCTTAAAGCGGTTGAGTTTGACATCTTAGGTTGGTGGAAAGCCAACTTAACTAGATATCCTATTTTGGCAAGCATAGCTCGGGAAGTGTTGGCTATTCCCGCCTCTACCGTAGCTTCAGAAACTGCTTTCAGCACTGGCGGAAGGGTTGTTAGTGATTATCGCACTTGTCTAACTCCTAAAATGGTGGAAGCTCTTGTTTGCACACAAGACTGGTTGAAAGGAAAATCACTCTCCTTATTTTCTGAGGAAGACCTTGATGAGATCCATCAATTAGAGTAAGGTAATTTCTATAAACTATCTCTTAACTGAAAACTTGTCATTAAGCTTTTCTAATCTATGTAGGAAACATACACTAATGTTATTGGCTAAATTGTAGTATGTATGAATACTTGATTGGTTTTTTGCGATGTATTTTTAATTAGATCTTGATGCATTTAGTGTGCATGTGATTGTGTGTGGAATGACAAAATGGATCACTTCAGTTTATTTTCTAATTAAAATGGATCACTTCAGTTTGATAACATGGTTTATGAGATATTTCTTTTATATACTTGAGAAAGTTGCATGTTATTGATATAACTTACTGTTCTTGATGAATCAAAAATTTGGAGTTGGAACTTATTTGTATTTGACATTTGGATTATAGAAGCACTTGTTTGTTAATGATTCTCTTTATGACTTTTATTTACTTTCTTTGAACTAATATTGAAAGTAATTTTTTATTATGTTTTGTATAGATAACATCTCCGACATCGGCTAATTTTGATGATGATGATGAAGATCTTGCAAGTTAAAAGAGTATCAGAACAACATAGTTTGATTTTAGTTCATTTTGGTTGACACATATTAATTATGATATACTATTGGAAAAACTCTTTCTTGGAATTACTTTTGGTTTTAATTAAGGAGTTACTCATGTTTTTATGAGACAATTTTGGCATAGGAAACTTGTCATTTGAATTTAATATCTGATACTATGGGTACTGTATGTGCCAACCATGTTTATGATAAAATTATGGAAATTGCAATTGTTTTGAAACAAAACAAAAAGTTCCAATAACCACAACCACAGGTGTAAAATTTGAAACAAATGCTCAATAACTCAAAATTCAAACAACAGGTCCCATATTCATACAGGCATCCAAAATTGATCTAAATAAAGATTATTAAAAGTAATATAAAAGGCAAAAGCGTATAAGAAAAAAGTCTAAAATAAGTGCTTTTAAAATAAGTCTAAAATAAGAGCTTTTAAAATAAGTTTAAAATAAGTGCTTTTAAAATAAGTTTAAAATAAGTGCTTTTAAAATAAGAGCTTTTAAAATAAGTCTAAAATAAGTGCTTTTAAAATAAGTCTAAAATAAGTGCTTTTAAAATAAGTCTAAAATAAGTGCTTTTAAAATAAGTCTAAAATAAGTGCTTTTAAAATAAGTCTAAAATAAGTGATTTTAAAATAAGTTTAAAATAAGTGCTTTTAAAATAAGTCTAAAATAAGTGCTTTTAAAATAAGTTTAAAATAAGTGCTTTTAAAATAAGTTTAAAATAAGTGCTTTTAAAATAAGTCTAAAATAAGTGCTTTTAAAATAAGTCTAAAATAAGTGCTTTTAAAATAAGTCTAAAATAAGTTCTTTTAAAATAAGTCTAAAATAAGTGCTTTTAAAATAAATTTAAAATAAGTGCTTTTAAAATAAGTCTAAAATAAGTTCTTTTAAAATAAGTCTAAAATAAGTGCTTTTAAAATAAATTTAAAATAAGTGCTTTTAAAATCATGTTAGTTGTGTCTGAAATGATTTTTTTTTTAAATAATTGCTTTTAAGTAAAATAAGTTTAAAATGTTTTTTTATTAAATAATATAAAAAAACAAAGTATAATGGTTCGGTTCTTTAACAAATGGTTCGGTTTGGAAAATTTTGTCTTCTAATGGTTTGGTACAGTTCGGAGTTCCGAACCGTTATAGAAAACCAAAAATTTTGGTTCAGTTCAGTTCTAAAAAAAATGGAAACGGTTCGGTTCAGTTTGGATGACCTTATATAATGGTTCGGTTCGGTTTGGTTCAATTTTCTCACAAAACCATACCATGAACAGCCCTACTATTAACCTTTAAAATTTCAATTCATAAATAGATGATTGGTTATAAGAATTTTAATTTCTTTTATAATGATATGTTTTTTTTAAAAAAATATATATGATTGGTAATGAATCTAAATATTTTTCGTTTTCTCTATTTTATCAATCATTTATTATTATTTTTCCCTTAATATTATATTAATTATTAAGGATCAACACTAAATGGATAAACAATATCTTAAGCTTACTATCTTAGATTCTCAACAGGCGAAAATTCATCGGAAGTCAACAACGCCGGTTTGACCTTAAACACTTCGCGCTTAAGCAGCTTTTGGAAATTCGGCAACAGCATCGCCGGCCTAGCCGAGTCCGGATCCGGTGCTCCGTCGATCGCCGAAGATAGACAAAGTGCAGCGCCAATCTGCGCGCTCTGTTCCTGCTCCGTGAACAGAGCCTCCGATAATTGTTTCAGAAAGAAAAGAAAAGGTTGCTAAGCCATTGCCGTAACGACAATCACACAAGCGGATCAGACTGACGTGTCCGTGTCACGAAAACGCCGAATGATGTTGGCGATGATCTTAGAGAGGTAAGGAGAAAACGCGTTACCGTGTATCTCAGAGAGAAATCCAAATAGTTGAACACATTGCTTCCGTACCGGAGGTTTATCGGAAGAATCGGTGGAGAAGCAAGAGAGAAACACCGGTACGGTGGTTGTATCAAGGCTCCGAGCAATTATCACGAGTTCGGATGCAGCGAGGGAATGAGTATCGCGATCGGAGGGTTTGGTGAGACACGTGAACACCTTTTGTTTTAGGTTTTGCTGTGACGACATTATGAGTTTGTTTACGTCGGAGTTATTAGTTACGGTGGCGGAGTAATTATAGTTGCGGTGGTGGATCGGGAGGAATATCCGAAACCATCGCCTGTGAGAAGTTAGTTGGGTTCTATGTGGGAATTACATGGAAGCGGTTTTGACGTTTGTGAAGAGTGAAGGCGAAGAAGGAAACGGTGTGGCGTTTATTGATTACTCTGAAGTGGGGACAAACAAGTGCCTCTTAACTGCAGTGTCGTTTAGTGATTATTACTTTCTAGATTTCTTTTCCTTTTTTTAGTTTGGATCGGCTATCTAATAATAAAATATTAATGATTTTAAACAAAATAAAATCACTATTCATCTTCTCTCTTTTACTGGTTTTTCATTTCTCCTTCTAAACCCTTTACCTATTCATCTTCCTCCTTCTGCAAAATTCAAAAAAAAATATAACTCTCTTTTCTTAAATTTTCATTTTATCAATATTGTGCTTAGACATGGCAACGGGGCGGGTCGGGGACGGTTTTTATCTCCCCCAAACCCAAACCCATATTTTCAGACATCCCCTGTTCCCCGCCCCAAACCCAAACGGGGATGGGGAATTAAAACCCAAACCCGTCCAAAATGGGTTTGGGTTGAGTTCGAATATCCCGCCCCGCCACTATCTATTTAGTAAAGTTATTTTTTTAATAGAAATATTTAAATTTTCCAAAATAAAATTACATTACAAATAATAAAATAAAACAATCTCAAAAAATTGCATACATACATTTCAAATATTTTAGATAATTAATAAAAATCAAAATATCAAAACATTGACCACATATTCAATATTACAAATTAACAAAACTAAATAATAATGTACATAATAAAATAAACGGGGCGGGTTCGGGGGTGGCTTCGGGGTGGGTACTAGTGTCCCCATTACCCGACCCGTCCCCATATTTTTTAATCGGGGAAAACCCAAACCCAAACAGAGTCAAAGCGGGTTTTCCCCGTCAACTTCGGGGCGGGTTCGGGTGGGTACCCGCGAGTATGGGTTTTGTTGTTGTCGCTCCCGGGATTTCCATCCTGGTACAAACGCGAAAGTGGCGCGGAAAAAGAATAGAGTCGCCAGCCAGGCATTTTTATCCCGAAGAAAGGGAATGGTAATGCTGCACAAACCAGAAGAAAGAAAGAGGAAGGACACAGGTCCTACGAACCAGAGAGACTGAGTTCGGGAGCCGGTTACGACCTGGGAAGGTATTAGCACCCAGATCGTCCGCCGTACCCGACGGGATCCACGCTTGCAAAAGAAACTGTTTCAAAGGGTGAGGGTATGAAAGCTGCAGCAAAAGAAATGAAACTGAAAAGAAACTGGAACTGGAAAAGAATAAGAAAGGAAAAGGAAAAATGTAGGGAAAATAAAGATTGTGCTCGAACGGGCCCTACCCCGCTGCCTACGTACCTCATCAGGATAATGAGGATCAGAGACGCCGTAGTTCCCCTAACTAGGGGTACTAAAAGGGAATTGCTTGTGAATTAAGGCTTGAACTGCCTATGTCATTGCTCAGGTGTTGCAGGCTCGGACGACGAGTGCGTAACCGTCTTGCAAAGTGACAAGTAGGAGCAAGTTCGCGTACGGAGCGAAGGAGATGAGAAAAGAATTCCCGAAGGAAAGACGCTTATTGTTTGTTTGAGTTTTTTAGAAGCTTTTATGAGTGAAAGTTTGCATAGGTGAGTGTACTTAAGTCTTACTTAATGGGATGTGTACATCTCACATCATCCCGAAATGGAATGCGCAAGAGGCACACCTATCTATGGAGGAAATCCCCAAAGCTAGTCCCACAAGTGAAGGCTCAAGCACACTAACCTATTATCATTATTAAGTGCTTTTGTGGTTTTATGATTAAGAAGTGTTTTTTTTAGCTTTTCTTTGTGAAGTACTCATGCTAAGACCTATCCACCACGAGTGATGACTCACACCTCGCCCCGAAATAGAACGCATGTGAGCATCTCATAGCAAAGTCTCATGTCACATGAAAGCACTCAACCTTTATTAAATGAATTAGACTTAAGTTTGAAGATGAGGAGAGAAAGAAAACCAAAAAGGTCTCAAAGGCAAAATGCTAAAGGGGACTAAAGCAACCCTAAGTGTTAACATGCATGGATATCCTAAGGGTTAGTGAGGCTCACTATCCTAATGAAGAAGAGAAGAAGAAGAAGATAGAAGAAGGGATGAGAAAGGCCTAAGCCCAACAACAAAGGGTTAGTAACATAAACATAAGAGGAAGATGAGAATTGGAGATGTGGAACTCAATTCCCACATCTCACACTTACCATAGCCCCTGCAAAGTTAGTAAAAATCCAGCAAATTGAACAACACAATCATGGAATTAATCATGCTCAAAGGTTCTCGCAAACAAGAATCAAACAAAATGCCAAGCATATGCGAATACACGACTCACGCGTCGAAAACATGAAAGCATACATCAACCAGCAAGCAAACCACCCTAAAATATCATGTTTAACGATCATGCAATAACCCATGACAATTAAAACAAGCAAAGGGATCAAACAAGCTCAAAACAGCACTAAAAAAACAATCTGCTTCAGGGTTAACCGGTTAACCCTATGCGTTAACCGGTTAACCAGCTCAAACCTGCACAAAATACGCACAAAACAAGGGCGTTAACCGGTTAACCATATGCGTTAACCGGTTAACACTGTCAAAACAGCAACAAATCCTGCAGAAAACAGCAACTCAAAACAGCTTATTCAAATAAGCTTGCACCAGACCAGCACTCAATCATACATGGAAAATTAGATCAATTCACATTAATCCATAACATTAAGCTCATGAACAATAACATTCGGATCCGGATACAAATCAATCAATCAATTCATGCAATACAATCAAATACACAAGCACATGGCGGATCTAAAGCACAAGCATGCAAGTAAGCTAAAAACAGAGCTAGATCTGAAATTAACCAACCTACAAAGCGGAGGTATGCTTTGGTAATTGTTGATTGAGCTGAAAACAGTAGATCTCGCGCAAAACTTTGAAGATCCGATGCTAAGCTCCACACTCCATGCAAAATAAATGCAAGAACAAGCTCTTGATGCAGAATTTTGGATCCAAAAGCACTTCTAGATCTCAAACCAGATCTGAATCTTCAATAAAACCAGCAAAAAGATGCAAAGAAGCTGTGAATGGAGGCTTAGTTCCAAGATCTACACACCTCAAGGCAAGGTTGTGTGATCTTCAAGGAGGAACTTTGAGTAATTTGGAAAAGTGGGAGAGAAAAGTGAGAGAATTGTGAGTGAGAGGAATGAAAATTCAGAAAAATGAGAGTGAAAATGATGATTGAGAGCCTTTGGTTTGGAGGGAAAAGGAATAAATATGGTTTAGG
The DNA here is from genome assembly GCA_963966055.1 of Lathyrus aphaca. Taxonomy (NCBI): domain Eukaryota; kingdom Viridiplantae; phylum Streptophyta; class Magnoliopsida; order Fabales; family Fabaceae; genus Lathyrus; species Lathyrus aphaca. The sequence goes on from OZ014522.1 coordinate 481,788,101, forward strand.
TTTGGGGCCCAAAATTTTGGTTTGGGATCCAAAAATATGGCTTGGCATGAGCTTAGAAAGTGATTTGGATTTAGGGTTGGAATGAGGCTTGGATAAATGCTCTAGATCCTTCTCAAATTCAAACTTAATTCAAATGAATAAAAATCAGAAAATTAGAAAATGGAGCCAAAACCCACATGCTGATTTTACTGCTGGAAATTCAAATTTCGCAGCTGTTAACCGGTTAACCATATGCGTTAACCGGTTAACGCATGCAAAATTTGAATTTCCCCCCTTTTGGTGGGAACCTTCCAGAATAGCCCTGCGTCAACCGTTTCGAGCAAGTTTTGATCCCCCTTCTCTTTCTAGGGCTCTGAACATGATACCAGGCTTGTGCAAAATGATCCTGTGAGATTCTTGCCAGATCACCATGCTCTTGATTTGACTTGCCGGTCCAGATTTTCCCAGATGACCGATCATATGCCCTATGCTAGAACATGTAAGTGTTATGCCTCATTTTTCTATGCAAAATGCTAAAGATATGCTGTGTTATGATGAATTATGACATGATATGATGCTTAAAATGAAGAGGGCAAATTTGGGGTGTTACAGCTGCCCCTATTCAATCAACTGTTAATCTGAAAAGGATGAGAGCAACGGCTATCAGACATTCAAGATAAACTGTGATTGAATACCAAGAAGACCTGAAATTTGCACTCTGACGAAAAATGCAACACTGGGAAATAAACCCAACCAGATGACGCTCTGGGGATAAGAAGGGCAGAAAAAGCAGACGAGCTTCCTCCGAGTTGAAACTGATATCTGGAATACTTATCATGTTGACAGACGAGTCTTCGCATGACCTGTGACGCCAGGTACAGAGAGCGGACGAGCCCTTGAGGATCTTCAAAGTAACCTGAGATAGACGAACCTCCCTCACTAATCCTTACGCAGATAAGTGGAATAAGACGGACGAGTCTTCTTCGGATAACCCTTACGCAAGCTCCGGGAATGCATATAAGTCTGTGGGATAGACATGCGATCAAGGTAGACGAACCTTCTTCATATATTATCCGCGGATATATGGTATAAGATAGACGAGTCTTCTGAGCAAACCTGTTACGCCAGGTGCAGCAACAATAATAATTGGTGCCTGAGACAGACGAGCCTCCTTCGGATTTACCTGTTACGCCAGGACCGGTAATCATTTCGACATTTAATTCCCACTGTCAGGATTCGAAACCTCTTCAATACAGACGAGTATTGGATGATCATCAAGAGAACACAGACGAGTGCCAATAGTCAAAGATACAGACGAGTATCAGACGATGATCTGAGAAACACAGACGAGTGCTTCCGGCGATGATACAGACGAGTATCAGCCACTGGTATAGACGAATACCAGAAGTTCAAACACAGACGAGCATTTGAAGTAATCACAGCAATATCAGGGTAAACAGCAAATCTTCACATTCAGGTGCAAGCTAGCACAGACGAGTGCTGAGGATGATACAGACGAGTATCCAGACAAAGCAGACGAGCTTCAAAACACAAACGGCTTCTGGGGAATAAAAGCAAACGAGCTTCAAACGAACACGGACGAGTGCTGGACAGTTGCAGACGAGCAACAACAGAGAATACATATCAAGGCACAGACGAGTGCTGAGGATCCCATACCAAACACAGACGAGTGCTGGGAGGTTGCAGACGAGCAACAACAATATCATCGGAACACGGACAGGTGTTGAGGAGTTGCGGACGAGCAACAGAGGCATCATAACACAGACGAGTGCTGGACATTGCAGACGAGCAATAGCAGAAGTACCGCAACACAGACGAGTGTTGAGAATCTACAGCGAAATAAAATCCCAAAGCACGGACGAGTGCTGGAATTTGCAAACGAGCAATCAACCAACTGAGATAATCAAACACCGACGAGTATTTGGAGAATTGCAGACGAGCAATATCAAGGTAATCATAAACCACCGCTGGGGAAAGCAAACGAGCAATGCCACAGAGCTAACACGGACGAGTGTTGAAAGATGCAGACGAGCAGCGATAAAGCAGTAATATGTCCCTGCTGGGGAAAACTTTGCTTAGGGATAACACAAACGAGTGTTGACGATTGCAGACGAGCAATAGACGAATGCCTGATCGGTAACAAGAGATACAACTCTGCAGGGGAAGACAAGTCAAGAGGTCTGGACACTCAACTCTGACTGAGGTGATGAATACCTGGCTGCATCATCAAATAAAACATCAATAGGGCAACTCTGTTGGGGAATATCTCACGGACGGAGGTGAAAATCACATATGAACTCTGTAGGGACAGGAACATCTTCAGACTTGGCTGGGGAAGCTTCTTGGTCAAATACTCTGGCTGGGGAGAGCATCTGATGATTCAAGCCTCCGAGGGGATATCAGGCTTTCAGGTACCTGATAGGCAAGGACTCTTGCTGGGGATAGAATTCTGATAACTCCAACTCTGGTAATGACAGGCTCTCAGCTACCTGCTAGGCATACTCCGCTGGGGAAGAATGAACTGATACTTCACTGGGGAAGAAAAGCTTGCTTGGGCTGCTGCCAAGGCTTGGTTGGAGGAAAATCTCTGCCGGAGGTGTCAGGCTTCAGATACCTGTGGGGAGAAGAAATCCCTGCTTGGGAAGATACTCTACTGGGGAAGAGTAAATTGCTTGATAGAATGTGACGCCATCCTGCAACCTGCAACAACAGAAAACACACGTGTGCCCCTGGGATTTGCATGGAATGATCGGTTCATCCATCGTCACCTGACACTCAAAGAGGGTTACAGTTTCCCTGCATGTCAGTTTTCTTTTCAAGATTATCACCATGTTTAGATGCAATGCTATTTTTGCCAAAAATTCAGGACATTTTGCAAACAAAAATAAACACACACAGCTTTTTGACTGAATATTATTTTTATTGACTGGCCTCTGAATAGGCAAAGATTTACATCAGGAAGCAACCACCTGGAAAGAGGTAGCCACTATAAAAATTGAGAAACGAAACTATCCTAATGGCAATGTACATGGCATTCCAAGGAGTTCCATTTCCGCTATGACCTGCACGTCTTCAAGACTCTCCATTCTGCTTTGGCTTTCTGAGAGGACAAGGGGACTGTTTCCTATCCTTCCGATATTGTCAAGCTGTACGAAACGATGACGGGGTTCAGATAACTCGGATCACAGTTGTTCGCTCATTCCCTTATTTTGCGTGGATCGCCCTCTCGGGTTTTCAACCCACCGGGATACCCTTTTTTGCCTGAGCTGTCCAGTGTGGCTTTTCAACTCAGCGGGTGTACACATTTTTATATTTATTTCCCTAATTTTTGCCCGAGCTTTTTATTCTGTTTTTAGCTCGCCGGGATGCCCTTTTCTTGCCTGGACTTACATTCTGTTTTTGTGTCCAGCGGGTCTCTTTATGCGAAGTATTTTTTAACTGCGTCCGAGTTAACAGGAGATGGGAAGTCTTCTCCATCCATAGTGGTGAGCATCAGTGCCCCTCCTGAGAATACTTTCTTCACTATGAATGGTCCTTCATAATTCGGGGTCCATTTGCCCCTGTTATCTGAACCTGGAGGAACGATTCTCTTTAACACAAGCTCTCCCACTCGATACTCTCGAGTACGTACTCGTTGATCGAATGCCCGCTTCATTCTCCTCTGATAAAGCTGACCATGACAGATAGCCGCTAATCTCTTTTCCTCAATTAGACATAGCTGATTGTAACGAGCACGCACCCATTCAGCCTCATCCAGCTTGACGTCCATCATCACGCGCAGTGAAGGAATCTCTACTTCAACAGGCAGGACTGCCTCCATGCCATACACTAGAGAGAAGGGAGTTGCCCCTGTTGACGTCCTGACCGACGTTCGGTACCCATGCAAAGCAAATGGTAACATCTCATGCCAATCCTTGTAGGTGACAACCATTTTCTGCACAATCTTCTTGATATTCTTGTTAGCTGCCTCTACCGCACCATTCATCTTTGGTAGGTAAGGAGAAGAATTGTGATGCTGTATTTTGAAGTCCCGACATAAGTCTGCCATCATCTTATTGTTGAGATTAGAACCATTATCAGTAATGATCCTTTCGGGCACTCCATATCTGCATATGATATCTCTTTTCAGAAATCTTGCTACCACTTGACGAGTGACATTGGCATAGGACGCTGCTTCTACCCACTTGGTAAAGTAATCAATCGCGACCAAGATGAAGCGATGACCGTTCGAAGCAGTTGGCTCAATCTTCCCGATCATGTCAATGCCCCACATAGAGAAAGGCCAAGGAGATGACATGATATTGAGCGGGTTAGGAGGAACATGCACTTTATCTGCATATATTTGGCACTTGTGGCATTTACGAGCGAATGAACAACAGTCTGCATCCATTGTCATCCAGTAATACCCTGATCTCAGTAGTTTCTTTGCCATAGCATGCCCTCCTGCATGGGTACCAAAAGATCCTTCATGGACTTCCTGCATCAACAGGCTTGCTTCGTGTCTATCCACGCATCTGAGCAAAACCATGTCGAAGTTCCTCTTGTACAAAACCCCATCTGTGTTCAAGAAGAAACTAGCAGCAAGTCGCCTCAAAGTCTTTTTGTCTTTGGAAGATGCCCCTGTTGGGTATTCTTGCTTCTCCAGGAATAACTTGATATCAAAATACCAAGGTTTCTCGTGAGACACGGCGTCTACAGAGAAAGCATAAGCTGGAGAGTCAAGCCTGGAGATGTCAATTCTGGGCACAAATTTCCAACACATGACTTTAATCGACGAAGAGAGAGTAGCCAAAGCATCGGCAAATTGATTTTCGTCCCGTGGTATGTATTTGAGCTCAACTGTCGTAAAGAATGTCAACAGTTTTCTAGCATAATCCCTGTACGGAACTAGATGTTCTTGATGTGTATACCACTTGCCGGTAATTTGGTTAATGACGAGGGCTGAATCTCCGAATATATCGAGGTTCTTAATCCGAAGATCAATTGCCTCCTCTATTCCCATTATACACGCCTCGTATTCCGCTTCATTGTTGGTGCAGCCAAAAGTAATTCTGGCAGCGAAGGGTAAATGGACACCTTCAGGATTAATGAGTACAGCACCAACTCCACGACCATTGATATTGACAGCCCCATCAAACATCAACTTCCATTTGGATTCAGGATCAGGCCCCTCCTCCGGAAGTGGTTCCTCATAATCGTTTGTTTTGAGGTACATGATGTCCTCATCAGGGAAATCAAATCTCATCGGCTGATAGTCATCCTCAAGAGGTTGCTGAGCCAGGTATTCCGACAATACACTTCCTTTGATGGCTTTCTGAGAAGTGTACTGGATGTCGTATTCAGTCAAAATCATCTGCCATCTAGCAACCCTTCCGGTCAATGCTGGTTTCTCAAAAATGTACTTGACAGGATCCATCTTGGAAATGAGAAGTGTAGTATGGGTCAACATATACTGCCTCAGCCGGCGAGCAGCCCATACCAAAGCGCAGCAAGTTTTCTCGAGCAGTGAGTATCGGGATTCACAGTCGGTAAACTTTTTGCTAAGGTAATAAATGGCATACTCTTTTCGACCAGACTCGTCATGTTGGCCGAGCACACACCCCATCGACCCTTCTAGCACGGTCAAGTACATGATCAATGGTCTCCCCTCCACCGGAGGCATCAGAATTGGAGGTTCCTGCAAATATTCCTTTATTTTGTCGAAAGCTCTTTGGCAATCATCGTTCCACCTGACTGTTTGCTCTTTTCTTAGCAGTTTGAATATCGGTTCGCACGTGGCAGTTAGGTGAGATATGAACCGAGAAATATAGTTCAATCTACCTAAGAACCCGCGCACTTCTTTTTCTGTCTTTGGTGCAGGCATATCTTGAATAGCTTTCACTTTAGCAGGATCTACCTCAATTCCCCTTTGACTTACAATGAAACCCAGCAATTTTCCAGAACGCACTCCGAAAGTGCACTTGTTCGGATTCAGTCTCAGCTTATACTTGATCAATCTATCAAACAACTTCTTCAAGTTAACCAAATGCTCCTCTTCGTCTTTGGACTTTGCAATCATATCATCCACATAACATTCGATCTCCTTGTGGATCATGTCATGGAACAATGTGACCATCGCCCGTTGATAAGTTGCCCCTGCGTTTTTCAGACCAAAGGGCATGACCTTATAGCAGAATGTTCCCCACGGGGTAATGAACGTTGTCTTCTCCATGTCTTCCGGCGCCATTTTTATCTGATTATAACCGGAGAATCCATCCATGAAGGAGAACACCGAGAATTGAGCAGTATTGTCGACCAACACATCAATGTGTGGCAACGGAAAATCATCCTTTGGGCTTGCTCTGTTCAAATCTCGATAGTCAACGCACATCCGGACCTTGCCGTCCTTCTTAGGTACTGGTACGATATTAGCTACCCACGGTGGGTAACTAGTCACGGCAAGGAAACCGGCATCCCACTGCTTCTGTACCTCCTCTTTAATCTTCATTGCCATATCCGGGCGAGTTCTTCTCAATTTTTGCTTTACAGGAGGACAGTCTTCTCTCAGGGGTAGCCTATGCATCACAATGTCGGTATCTAAACCTGGCATATCTTGATATGACCAAGCAAAGATATCCACATACTCTCTCAGCATATTGATCAGCTCTTGTTTGACGTCGGCCTGCAGATTGGCCCCTATCTTGATTTCTTTCTTTGCATCTTCACTGCCAATGTTGATGGTCTCAATCTCTTCTTGATGAGGCTGAATAACTCGTTCCTCCTGTTTCAACAATCTGACCAACTCTTCAGGGAGGTCACAGTCTTCCTCAACCCCTTCATCAGCTTGGTAGACTGGATTATCAAAGTCATGCATAGTCATAGCGGGAATGTTATCCGTGGAATCCGAATGATCAGCACTGCACAAATGATGTGCTTATTCAGAAACTGCTTATTTGAAAAGAGACGCTAACACAAAACAAAAATGAAAACACATTGCCATTTTTATAATGCTTTTTTTTGTGAAAAAGTTTAAAAACAAAGAAAGGGAACGCAGTTTATCTGAAAAATGTCCTTTTATTTCCTAGCGAAATAACAATGCGATACAAAACATGATGGCCCAATACAATGGATCCGAGCATCTTGGGCAGAATGCTGGATTTGACAATGCAGTATGCTAATAAAAGGAAACAAAACAATTACTTTGAGAGCCAGGTGACTTGAACAATGTCTTCAGCAGACCAATTTCCTAGCTCCTTGCCGGGTACACACGGGCGGATCCAATTGTTGTCCCAGTCTCGGTCACTGTCTCCGTCTTGGCTTGCCATACAGATTTGATCGCGGTCGAGCAATCCAGCACTCGTGAATGAGTTAGCCTTACCACTCTGAGTAGACCCTCCAGGTTGATACCCTAAGCCGAATTTGTCATCCTTCTTTTCCAGCTCCAATAGCTTGCCCCAGCCCTGAGCATTGCCTGATTGGACAACCTCCTTTGCTTCCTGGTAAGAATGAATTGACGTGCCTTCGTTGTTTTTCTTCACCGGAGTCAAGATACTGACATCTGCTTCAAAAGCTTGGCACAAAGTCTCGTGAATTTCTCCGTCCATTTCCACATATTTAAATGTTGACAGATGACTGACGAATATATCTTCTTCCCCGCAAACCGTGATGACCTGACCGTCCACCACATATTTAAGTTTCTGGTGCAGGGTTGAGGTGACGGCTCCAGCTGCATGTATCCACGGTCTGCCCAACAAGCAACTATACGCAGGCTGGATATCCATGACATAGAAGACACTCTTGAAGACTTGAGAGCCTATCTTAACAGGCAACTCAACCTCTCCGAAAACCGATCTTCTTGAACCATCGAAAGCTTTAACCACCAGATCACTCGGCGTCAGGACAATCCCATCAATGTCAAGCTTCATCAACGCCTTTTTCGGGAGCACGTTCAAAGAAGAGCCTGTGTCCACAAGAACATGGGACAACACAACGCCCTTGCATTCCATCGTGATATGCAGTGCTTTATTATGATTCCTCCCCTCCGAAGTGAGGTCTCTGTCAGTGAAGCCCAAGCCATGGCTAGCATTGACACTTCCAACAACAGCTTCAAGTTGATTGACCGTAATCTCTTGAGGAACATAAGCCATTTGAAGTACTTTCAGCAAGGCTTCTCGGTGCGCGGGAGAGCACATCAACAGTGACAAGATAGAAATCTTTGAAGGCGTCTGATTCAGCTGGTCAACCACCTTATAATCACTCCTTTTAATGATCTTCATGAACTCCTCTACCTCCTTTTCAAACGTCCCCTGCCCAGCCACAGGGGTGGTTGACTCATCAATCGCAGTCTGCTTTCCTTTGTCCTTGGACGAAGCTTCGGCCTCAGGATCCTTTCTCAGTGCAGGGGGAGCAAATAAACGGCCACTTCGAGTAAAGCCTCCAACACCTCCCACATTTTCAATAGCCAAGTCAGCAACAGGTCTACTTTCCATCTTCTGTCCCGCCACATAGACATCGGAACCATAATGCCACGGAACGGCCCTATCATCAGTATACGGCACTGGCCCAGGTACAGTTATAGTCACAGGACTAATCTGAGGAGCGTAAATGGTAACCGGCCCTTGTCTGACGGGCATGTCAGCTTCATCGTAGAAGATAGTAATGGTTGACACATCACCAGCCCTTTCATTACTAATCTTGCTAAATTGCAGAGACCCATTATCAATCAACTCTTGCAAACCCATCTTCAATTTCTCGCAGCCGTTCACAGCACTTATACAATCTTCACAATCGAGACAACAACCCGGAAATACTTGACCCTTCAATAATCTCTCTTTCACCACTCTCAACGGCGTCTTGACTTCATCGATTCTCAGTACCAAACTCAACTTGTCATCCTCCTCAATAGCATTAACTCTTGCCCCGCAATGATTAGGTATAGGGTTCGAGTGGACATTCGGTGGTGGCGCAAAGTTGATTGCCTTTGAATCCACGAGATCTTGAACTTTGTGATGCAGCGCCCTGCACTTCTCGGTTGAGTGCCCGGGTGCCCCTGAATGAAAAGCGCATCGCGCGTTGACATCATAACCAGCTGGAAGCTCTCCAGGAGGTGGTGGTGCCAAAGTCCTCAATTGAATAAGGTTCAAATCCAGTAATCTCGGCAACAAGGCAGCATATGTCATCGGAATAGCTTCAATCACCCTGTTAGCTGGACGAGCCTGCCTCGGCTGATATGGTCTTTGCGGGTAGTTGGCTCTGGGTTGCTGTTGTTGTTGCGGTTGTGGTGGAGGTAGCATCTGTTGTACGGGAGCTGCAGGAATGGTGACAGCAGCCATGTGCTCATAAGGTCTTCTGTAACCACGGCCCTGGCTTCGGCCGAATACAGCATTGGTCTCGCCTTCTCGTCTTCTTGGAGGTCCGCTAAAAGCTTTCCTCGCCCCATTTGAACTACTAGCACCAGGGTCTTGTATCTTCCCCATCTTCAACAGTGTTTCAACCCTTTCTCCCGCAATGACAATATCGTTGAACTTTGTAGCAGAACTCGATGCCAATCTTTCAAGAAATACTCCCTGGAGGGTACCCATAAACATATCGGCCATCTCATTCTCTAACAGTGGTGGTTGCACCCTGGCAGCTAGCTGGCGCCACCGCTGGGCGTATTCTTTGAAGCCTTCTTTTGCTGTCTGAGCCATATGTTGCAATTGTGTGCGATTCGGAGCCATATCCATGTTATATTGGTACTACTTCACGAAAGCCTCAGCGAGATCTTTCCAGCTCTTGACATTGACCCTGCTGAGCTTCATGTACCACTCAAGGGAAGCTCCCACCAAGCTGTCCTGAAAGTAATACATCCACAGTTTCTCGTCGTCTGTATGCGCGGCAATTCTCCCCACATATGACTGCAGATGTGTTTTTGGGCAAGCAGTGCCGTTATACTTCTCGAAAGTAGGAACCTTGAACTTATACGGAATCCTGACTCCAGGAACCAAGCCCAAGTCTGTTATATCGAATCCCAAAGAGCTCTGGGACTGAATAGCCTTGATTTGCTCGGCCATCTCTTCGAATCTCTTGTTCATTTCTACCCCTTGACCCTCGGCTTCATCAAGCAAAGTGAACTGGTCATCCTGGTGGTCCATATGAACGTTAGGCACCCCTTCGTTGACTATTGGCACCCCTGGAGTTCCACCCTGACGTGCGCCCGCACCGGTATGATTATCAGCATTTGCAGCAGCAGCAGCGTTTCTGTTCTGATTCTCCACCATCTCTCGCAGACGCTCTTGATTCTGCCCCATGCCGGCCATTAGCGTCATGAAATTATCCATTCTCTGCCTCAGATCTGCTAAATCTGCCTGCATTTGATCCATGGCTCGCTCTCTGTTAGTCTTGGTTGGGTATCTGTGCACTGCTGGTTGTTCTCGGACTTTGCGAGGAGCTATAGTGCCTGTCACCACAAAACACATTAGCAACTGATGCAACACCTGCAAAACAACAAACAAGTTATATGGATGCAATGCAGTTGTTTATGTTTCCAGCCACAGGTCAATTATGCCCCGGTTCCGGTATTTAGCAAAGAAAACCAGATGGGCACTGATCCTCGACTTTCAGAAACCTTTGCGGGAAACCACATTCAAACCATAATAGCAAGAAAACCAAGACATGGTGAGAAACATCATAACATAGATCAGCCCATTAGGCACAATAAAACAGAATTCCTCATAGAGTACGAGTTCTTACAAAGGATAAACAAACAGCTGGGACTCCTACAACATGCCTGTAGGTAATCCAAATACAAAGAAAACAAACTAAGAAGCATGACCGCCGCCTGAGGATCCTGAAACTCCATCATCAGACCTGACCTTCTTGACTCCTGCCATCAACTTGAGGTCTTCAATCTCTTTGAGTGCTGCTTCAAGGGCTTGTTGACTGTCTGCGAGCTGTTGGGTCTTCTCTCTGCGAATCTTGTGGGCCTGCTCCACCTCTTCTTTTTTGTAAGCCATCTGAAATTCAAAGAACTCTTCTTTTTCTTTATATTGCTTCAACTCTTGCTCTCTTTGTCCTTTCAACCAGACAATAGACTGACGAGCATCTCTGAGGGTCTTTGACTTCTTCTTGCGCTCAACTTCTCTTTGAGCTTCCATCATCCCTAATCTGTGGAAATGTGCTTCTTTTCCTGCAAAGTCCTTCTCCTTAGCCTCCAAAGTCATCTGTACCTTCAGTAACTTCTCTTCAACTTCCTTCTTGGCCCTGTTAGCTTGGTGATACAAGCTTACCATCTCGGTATTTTCAACTCTAACTGCATGCAACTGGGCTTCTAACTTCTTGAATTCCTCTAAAGGCATAGTATCAACGGACTCAGCAACTGGAGGAACTGGTGCTGAAAATGGTAACAAAACTTTCCTGGCTCTGTCTTTCAACCAAGCTTCGTACTCTGGGAATGTCTGATTGTTACACTTCCCGAAACTAGCTATTCCTTCTCCTTTGATGCTCTTCCAAGCTCCGACAATCTTCCTCACTAAGGGCATATTATCTTTCACGGAGAAGTAGAAAATAGGGGTCAACTTCAAATCTTCAGGCACATCTCTCAAAGCGTATCCTAACTGTCTTCTTAACAAGATTGGGTTATAATTAATCCCTCCAGTTATTCCCAACAAAGGCACACTATGATAACTTCCGCAGCTGGTGACAAAACGTGCCCCTTGCAGCCTTTGAGTGAACCATCTAACATCCTTGGCCAACAACTTTTCCAGCTTCTGAGCCCATACCAGACTATGGTCAATAAACACTCCCGTATTAGGCAAATGCCTCATGAACCACATGTGAAACAACGGAGCACAGCATCGGACCAAACCTCCCCTCTTCTTCTCAGTCTTGTAATGAACCGAGTAATACAAATCCCCGAGTAAGGTAGGCACAGGATTCTTCAGCAAAAAGAGATGTATGGCATTTATATCTATGAACTTCTCCATATCAGCAAACAAAATGATGCCATAGATAGAAAGAGCCAAGATAGCACAGACAGCCTCCCATTCCTCTTCAACGGCCAATTCTTCCGCCTTCTTTACCAGAACCTCCAAAGAAAACCCAGACACACCTCCTTTAATAATCATCAAAGACTTCACAGTAAGAGGGCTCAAATAAAGAGCCTCCGCAATAGCCTCAGGTGCAGGCCTACTCATCTCAGAATTGAAAGGAACCTGATCTCGAACCGGCACACCCAGGATCACAGCATACTCCTCCAGCATGGGGCCCAACTGGAAATCAGGAAATGTGAAGCAACGGAGCTGAGGATCATAATACTGAAGCAATGTATGAATGGCACTCCTCTCTGAAGAATCTAACTCTATCACCACATCAAGAATACTCCCGTAAGCTTTTCTAAATCTCTCCACCTGGTTGGGTGTAATCAGCTTCACCATCTTTCTCAACAAATCAACCTTGATATCAAAGAACTTGAAATGAATATTCTGCTTGCGAGGATCTTCCATATTTGAAAAGAATACCGGAACCGGGAGCGGATATATGAACCTGTGAATGAAAACAAAAACAATGATTAATGATGCAATGCAGATGCAAATGCAAGGACATATGGTCATCTGAGACTGTCTGGAATCTGGCCACTGACAAGGTCCCTCTGAACAGTTTGACAAACCAAAAGTCCAATGAGTCACACTCTCTGATAATCACAACCCTCTGAAGAGCATCTCTGGACCATAATATCAAGAATACCAGAACCAGAAAACTAGAACTTCAGAATCAAAGCGACTGTAATCATGAACTGCACTGATAACAAGGGTATGATGAGGTCAAGGGTTCCTGCAAACCTGTAAACCCATCCCCAATCTCACGGGTGTGCTCCGGGTCAGACATCACGGACTCTCAAAGCCGAATAGCAATAATACTTTCACCATTTCCGAGAAATGGCTCATGACCAAATCAGGGAATCGGTTAGGCATTATGTACTACGCAGGGAGGCCTCAGCTGATTCCGGGAAAAACAAGCATCCCCTATAGGTTCCCAGCTTCAAGTGCTGAAATCGAGAAACACTAGTACATTCAGCCCGTAGGATACAGTACTAATGTCATACGACCAGATGCTTTGACTGAGTTCCTATAAGAGAACCAGGCCATCCTATGCGAGTCCCCAGTGGACCCTCGGGTGCGAATGGGTTTGCCACAGAATGTGGTCTGCCACTGTCACCACTGGAGAGGGTTGTTTCCACAAAGGTTCTCAATGATCGGTCCCCAGATGCACATAACTATCAAGGTCCTATCCCGAAGTGGAGGAAATCCCCACACAAGATATTTCCAAGACGGTCGCAATCTGGGCGTGAAACACATCGCCACTCATCATGCCACATGCGAGTAAAATATGTCCACTCTAATCCTAGGGTGCACTCAAGCCGGGTACTTGGCTTATCTCTCAGAAACAGTATCACCCATCCCACCAAACAGAAAACCAGTCCAGACAGTCCAGTATGATATACATGATGCGGAAAATAAATACTGAAAACTGTAAATAAAGCTGTAAATAAAGCTGTAAACAAACAACAATAAAATACAACAAGCCACAGCAGACAAACATCACCCAATGAAACAGCAACACACAAGCGCTAGGAGAGACTCACAGGGGAACCAGAGATTCATCTGGTGTGCGGTCCCCAGCAGAGTCGCCAGCTGTCGCTCCCGGGATTTCCATCCTGGTACAAACGCGAAAGTGGCGCGGAAAAAGAATAGAGTCGCCAGCCAGGCATTTTTATCCCGAAGAAAGGGAATGGTAATGCTGCACAAACCAGAAGAAAGAAAGAGGAAGGACACAGGTCCTACGAACCAGAGAGACTGAGTTCGGGAGCCGGTTACGACCTGGGAAGGTATTAGCACCCAGATCGTCCGCCGTACCCGACGGGATCCACGCTTGCAAAAGAAACTGTTTCAAAGGGTGAGGGTATGAAAGCTGCAGCAAAAGAAATGAAACTGAAAAGAAACTGGAACTGGAAAAGAATAAGAAAGGAAAAGGAAAAATGTAGGGAAAATAAAGATTGTGCTCGAACGGGCCCTACCCCGCTGCCTACGTACCTCATCAGGATAATGAGGATCAGAGACGCCGTAGTTCCCCTAACTAGGGGTACTAAAAGGGAATTGCTTGTGAATTAAGGCTTGAACTGCCTATGTCATTGCTCAGGTGTTGCAGGCTCGGACGACGAGTGCGTAACCGTCTTGCAAAGTGACAAGTAGGAGCAAGTTCGCGTACGGAGCGAAGGAGATGAGAAAAGAATTCCCGAAGGAAAGACGCTTATTGTTTGTTTGAGTTTTTTAGAAGCTTTTATGAGTGAAAGTTTGCATAGGTGAGTGTACTTAAGTCTTACTTAATGGGATGTGTACATCTCACATCATCCCGAAATGGAATGCGCAAGAGGCACACCTATCTATGGAGGAAATCCCCAAAGCTAGTCCCACAAGTGAAGGCTCAAGCACACTAACCTATTATCATTATTAAGTGCTTTTGTGGTTTTATGATTAAGAAGTGTTTTTTTTTAGCTTTTCTTTGTGAAGTACTCATGCTAAGACCTATCCACCACGAGTGATGACTCACACCTCGCCCCGAAATAGAACGCATGTGAGCATCTCATAGCAAAGTCTCATGTCACATGAAAGCACTCAACCTTTATTAAATGAATTAGACTTAAGTTTGAAGATGAGGAGAGAAAGAAAACCAAAAAGGTCTCAAAGGCAAAATGCTAAAGGGGACTAAAGCAACCCTAAGTGTTAACATGCATGGATATCCTAAGGGTTAGTGAGGCTCACTATCCTAATGAAGAAGAGAAGAAGAAGAAGATAGAAGAAGGGATGAGAAAGGCCTAAGCCCAACAACAAAGGGTTAGTAACATAAACATAAGAGGAAGATGAGAATTGGAGATGTGGAACTCAATTCCCACATCTCACACTTACCATAGCCCCTGCAAAGTTAGTAAAAATCCAGCAAATTGAACAACACAATCATGGAATTAATCATGCTCAAAGGTTCTCGCAAACAAGAATCAAACAAAATGCCAAGCATATGCGAATACACGACTCACGCGTCGAAAACATGAAAGCATACATCAACCAGCAAGAAAACCACCCTAAAATATCATGTTTAACGATCATGCAATAACCCATGACAATTAAAACAAGCAAAGGGATCAAACAAGCTCAAAACAGCACTAAAAAAACAATCTGCTTCAGGGTTAACCGGTTAACCCTATGCGTTAACCGGTTAACCAGCTCAAACCTGCACAAAATACGCACAAAACAAGGGCGTTAACCGGTTAACCATATGCGTTAACCGGTTAACACTGTCAAAACAGCAACAAATCCTGCAGAAAACAGCAACTCAAAACAGCTTATTCAAATAAGCTTGCACCAGACCAGCACTCAATCATACATGGAAAATTAGATCAATTCACATTAATCCATAACATTAAGCTCATGAACAATAACATTCGGATCCGGATACAAATCAATCAATCAATTCATGCAATACAATCAAATACACAAGCACATGGCGGATCTAAAGCACAAGCATGCAAGTAAGCTAAAAACAGAGCTAGATCTGAAATTAACCAACCTACAAAGCGGAGGTATGCTTTGGTAATTGTTGATTGAGCTGAAAACAGTAGATCTCGCGCAAAACTTTGAAGATCCGATGCTAAGCTCCACACTCCATGCAAAATAAATGCAAGAACAAGCTCTTGATGCAGAATTTTGGATCCAAAAGCACTTCTAGATCTCAAACCAGATCTGAATCTTCAATAAAACCAGCAAAAAGATGCAAAGAAGCTGTGAATGGAGGCTTAGTTCCAAGATCTACACACCTCAAGGCAAGGTTGTGTGATCTTCAAGGAGGAACTTTGAGTAATTTGGAAAAGTGGGAGAGAAAAGTGAGAGAATTGTGAGTGAGAGGAATGAAAATTCAGAAAAATGAGAGTGAAAATGATGATTGAGAGCCTCTGGTTTGGAGGGAAAAGGAATAAATATGGTTTAGGTTTGGGGCCCAAAATTTTGGTTTGGGATCCAAAAATATGGCTTGGCATGAGCTTAGAAAGTGATTTGGATTTAGGGTTGGAATGAGGCTTGGATAAATGCTCTAGATCCTTCTCAAATTCAAACTTAATTCAAATGAATAAAAATCAGAAAATTAGAAAATGGAGCCAAAACCCACATGCTGATTTTACTGCTGGAAATTCAAATTTCGCAGCTGTTAACCGGTTAACCATATGCGTTAACCGGTTAACGCATGCAAAATTTGAATTTCCCCCCTTTTGGTGGGAACCTTCCAGAATAGCCCTGCATCAACCGTTTCGAGCAAGTTTTGATCCCCCTTCTCTTTCTAGGGCTCTGAACATGATACCAGGCTTGTGCAAAATGATCCTGTGAGATTCTTGCCAGATCACCATGCTCTTGATTTGACTTGCCGGTCCAGATTTTCCCAGATGACCGATCATATGCCCTATGCTAGAACATGTAAGTGTTATGCCTCATTTTTCTATGCAAAATGCTAAAGATATGCTGTGTTATGATGAATTATGACATGATATGATGCTTAAAATGAAGAGGGCAAATTTGGGGTGTTACAGTTGTCATGTCTAATTGTGCTACTGACTCCTCTACCAGTGACCGGTCACCACGTCATCGTAAATCGTCGCCTCTGTAATTTTTTACTGTTCATCTTGTTTCAAGGAGGTATTATTGTTATTCAAATTTATTTTATTTTTATTTTGTTACTTTTCATCTTGTTTGCAAAAAGTCCTTTAAGAACTCCATATTAGAAACTGCATATTTTGTTACTATTCATCGCGTTTTAGTTGTTGTTAGTTTACGGGTAACTTCATAATAGAAATAAGGGCTCCTTTAACACAAAAAAGACAATGAATAAAATAATTATTGTATATTATTTGATGTACATGAAACAAATTACTGTATCATTATTTGAAACAATTTACAGGATAAATTATTATAATAATTTCTCATTACTTTCTTTAATTATAAACGATTTTTATAATAAGCTACAGTACAAAATAAAGTAGGAAAAAACTATGTTTTTTATTTTATCATGTTTGTGATTTCTTTTGAATTATGTTTATGTATATTATTAATTTTATAGAATTATTAATATGATGATGATTATGTTATTTTTTTAGATGAATATGTCGTCAATTCCGGTAGTCGATTGTGTTGATAAATGGGTGAATATTATCCATGAAAAAAATGTAAATGGGCGAGATAATATTGTCAACATTGAACCTCACTTGGAAATGAAGTTTGAATCTGAGGCGATGGCTTATGACTTTTATAACGAGTATAGTAAAAGGATTGGATTTGGCATTCGTAGAGAATATGCAAATAAAAGTAGAATAAATGGAATTTTGACTTCAAGAAGATTCACGTGCTTTAAAGAAGGTATACAAGGTGTTGACAAAAGACGACATTCAGTAGGAGAGCCTAGAGCCCAAACCAGAACGGGTTGTCAAGCGCGCATGGTTATTTCAGTTGATCGCAAGATAGGGAAATATAAAGTTGTTGACTTTATAGCTCAACATAACCATCCTCTTCAACCACCAGAGTATGTTCATATGATTCGCTCTCATCGACGCATTTCTGAAGCACAAGCATCACAAATTGTATTGGCAGATGAATCTGGATTAAGAACAAAGGATGTACATGAATATATGTCCAAGCAAGTCGGGGGAATAGAGACTATTGGTTTTACAAGACGTGATCTTAAGAATTACCTTCGAACAAAAAGGAGTCAATCACTAAAGTATGGTGAAGTGGGTGCATTAATGATGTATTTTAAACAAGAAAGTGAAAATCCCTCATTTTTTTATGACTTTCAAATGGATGTTGAAAAGCAAATAACAAATATATTTTGGGCGGATGCACAAATGATAAATGATTATGGGTACTTTGGTGATGTTATCACTTTTGACACTACATACAAGACAAATAAGGATTATCGACCGTTGGGAGTGTTTGTTGGACTTAATAATCATAGACAAACAATCATTTTTGGGGCAACATTGCTATATGATGAAACAATTCCTTCTTTCCAGTGGTTATTTGAAACTTTTCTCAAAGCAATGGGTGGAGAAAAACCTAAAACCATTCTTACAGATCAAGATGTTGCAATGGCTAAGGCCATTTCTTTAGTTATGCCAGAAACATTTCATGGATTATGCACTTGGCATATAAGACAAAACGCTCTAAAGCATGTGAATCATCTATATCAAAAAAGTGCACAATTCAGTTCAGATTTTGAAGCATGCATAGATCTACATGAAGAGGAAGGTGGATTTTTGAATGCATGGAATTCTTTACTTGTTGAGCATAATGTTTTGGATGGTTCGTGGTTGCATATGATTTTTCAACTGCGAGAAAAATGGGCATGGACTTATGTCCGGAAAACATTCACTGCGGGTATGAGATCTACTTAATTAAGTGAGAGTTTTAATGCGGATTTGAAAAATCATTTGAAGTCCGATTTAAATTTGGTACAATTTTTTACACACTTTAAAAGGGCTGTCAACGGTAAACGAAACAACGAGTCTGAAGCGGAATATGAATCAAGACATAAGATACCTAAATTGAAAATGAAGAAGGCTTGTATGCTCATACAAACCGGAAATGCTTACACTCTGAGAATTTTTGAGGAATTTCAAGAGGAGTATGAGGAATATCAAAATACTTGTATAAATAATTTGAATGAAGGTATGTATGTTGATACAAACTACGATAATGAAAAGGAGATGATAGTAATAGGAAATCCTATGGAACAAAAAGTTTCTTGTGATTGTCGTAAATTTGAGACACATGGTATCTTATGTAGTCATGCTTTGAAAGTTTTGGATGTCATGAATATTACATTAATTCCCGAACACTATATACTAAAGAGATGGACAAGAGATGCAAGATTGGGAAGCAATCAAGATGGAAAGGGGGGGCATGTTGAATTAGACACAAAAGCCCATTTCATAAAGCGATACAATGAGTTATGTCCTCGAATGATTAAATTGATCAACAAAGCTTCGGAATCTCATGAAACTTACACATTTTTGTCCAAAGTTTATGAAGAGTCCGACAAAATAATTTATGATATGTTGGCCAAAAAGTATGAGGATGGAGAATCAAGTGGAATGGTTCATGCATCCATATCAATTGGAGATGATGAAAATGATATTATTGGTGGTGCCAAAGGCATAAAGAAGCGAGATTGTTCTCGTAATAGTAAAAAACGAGATAAATCTTGGGTTGAGAGATTAGCTAGAAAGAGAAAGAGACACTCACAAACAAAGAGAAAATTTCAAGAGGTAATTATCATCAATTTATACAATATTTTTTAATGATACCATTCACTTAACTTTTTTGTATTATGTAGCAATCTACAAATCAAGTTGGCTCATTGAGGGTTCAACATCCAGCTACAAGTCAAGTTAACACATTGCAACTTCAACATCAAGCTACAAGTCAAGTTGACACATTGCAACTTCAACATCAAGATACAAGCCAAGTTTACACATTAGGATATCACAATTTCTTTTAAGAATATTTTGTGGGGATTTTGATATATTTTTTTGGATACATTATTTTGTCCTATGTTTTGAAACTTATTGTTGTTCAATGACTTTTGGAATTTGTTTTCTTGTAACAAGAGTTGTATTTTTTGATTTATCATTCACTGATTTTTTCTTCATTTCCTGGTTTTGGTATATTTTAATTTTTTTTCTTCATTTTCTGGTTTTGGTATATTTTGGTTTTGGTATATTGTTCTTATGGCATTTTATGGCTTTGATATTTTCTACTGCTTTTAGATTTAGCATATTTTGATTTATGTTTTTGGCATTTTATGGCTCTGATATAATCTACTGTGTTCTTTTTGCCTTTCTTCTTTTTCTTTTCCTAAAAAAAATTATACAGCAACAGGAAAACCTTATCACTTTTTTGGTATTTAAAAACTATATTATACCACAACATAAATTTCAATTTGTATGAACTTTATCATCAATGGTCTTCAATTTGTATGAACTTTCTCATCAGTATAAAAAAAAAGCTTTAATATTGAAATTGAACTTTCTCATCAATGGTCTCAATTAATCTCAAATAATATAAAATAGCTAAAATTGTTGGCAATCAATAACTGAGAAAGATAAGAACCATGGTATATTACCAATCTTATTATCAATTATTTTGAAATTATTTTCTGTAGTAATAATTGCAACAAATACTGATTATCTATCTTTAATCACCAACAAAAAATACAGATTTTCCATCTTTAATCACCAACAAAAAATACAGATTTTCTATCTTCATTCACCAACAACAATAAAGAAATGGAAAGTGCAATACACGACAGTGAGGAGGCTGAGGTCACGGCGGTGATATTGACGAAGAGATCTGAGCTCACAACGGCGAGAGATCAGAGAGTTTCGAATCACAATAGTGAAAGATCTGAGTTTACGGTTCTGAGAAATCTATTGCAATCATGATAGGGAAAGGGCAAAACAATTTTAAGGTGAGGAAGAAGAATAATTTTTTTTTTTGAGTTTTTCATAGTATTTTAGCATTTGAGCGTATGAGGAAGAAGAACAGAAAAAGAGATTTTATTATATTTTTATTTATTACCAAAATTAAGAAATATTTATTTAACTTTTAATCTACACCTTTAAAAAATTTAATTGCCACCTGTCACTTATCTATAAAAAGAATTGGGTAACTGGATATTTATCTCACTGGAGCAGATACGGTCTCCAAACAAGTGCCTTTTAACAGCAGTGTCGTTTAGTGATTATTACTTTCTAGATTTCTTCTCCTTTTTTTTGAGTTTGGATCTGCTCCATTTTCTTATCCTCCATTTAGTCCTTTTCATTAAATAGATGTATGACAAGTGGCCAAATATTTTTTAATGGTTGAGATTAAAAATATAATATTTATTTAATAATAAAAACTATATATATTTTGTATCTTCTTCTTCCTTCCTAAATTCAAGGCATTTAACTCCATTTCTTCATAATAGAGAGTTTCCTATTTCTTTCATGGAATCTGCCGCCTGTTTCTTTCACTCTCATCCTTTCCGCCGGTCCCAACGACGGTCACCACCCTCCATATATCCTTGTTCCTTTTTTTTCGTTCAAACACCACTTGCCACCATTTTCGCCATGTTAATCTCCACCATAAATTCAAGAAATTAAATATGATTCACCATTACTGTTCTCCATCAAAAACATCAAAGTAATAATTAAGAGAAAAAAATTACAAATTTCAGAAAACCAAAAACCCATAAAACTTTGATTTTTTTTTAGGATTTATCAAATTTCAAACAAATTACTTCGGAGAAAGCATCTAATAAGTAAGACCAGAAATTAAAGGGAACGGGGAAGGTGGTCGAATACTCATTTTTAATCTCAACCATTAAAAAATATTTGGCCACTTGTCATACATCTATTTAATGAAAAGGACTAAATGGAGAATAGGAAAATGGAGCATATCTAAACTCTATAATAATAGTAATAAAGTCAAGCATACAAGCTTTCGTTTATGAATATTTGGCAAGTGGTATATTTGCCTAGTGTTTTTAATGCATACAAGTTGTATTTATGATTATTTTGGCATGTAGGCATTTTTAATAAGTCAATTATGAATAATTTGACAAGTAGCAATTTGTAATGTTAGTCATATAAGAATATTGGGAAGTAGCATATTGTAATGTTAGTCACGGTAATGAATTCATAAAGAATGATATTGGAACACATGAAGACATAATTTGAGTATATTTTTTATTTTAGGGTAAGGTACAAATTCCAATAATGGTTTTAGAAAAAACAAATGGAATAAATTGATTTTTGTATTAAAATTTCAGCACAACACATAAATATTAAAGATAAATTTTATAGTAGAGAACAATGAAATGATGATATTAGATATTAAGTAAGCAACATTGTAGTAAACGATATTAAAGGTATATAATTGAATGAGATTATTGATCTGTGAGAGAGTAAAAAAATTGTTGATGTAGAATACTTTGAGCAATCTAATATATATATATATAAAATCTAAAGTACCTGGTAATCTAATATATATATATAAAATCTAAAGTACCTGGTAATTACATCTTAAACCCTCTGATTAAAAGGTTAATTTGACTTATTTAATAGGGTTAAATTTGGTAATGCAATTTTTTAAGGGTTTTGGTTCATTTGACAATAAATGCAGCTGATGTGGCACATTCACATAATAAGTTGTTTTATTATTTGATTTTTAACATTAACTATTTTATATTTAACATTAATGTTACAGCCTACAATATAATATTTTTATAGTTTTTATTAAAGTTGAACATCCTACAAGTTATCCTACAAAATAGGTATAATTATAATGGCAATATATTATTTAATAAACATATTTACAGCACAAAGAATTAAACCCCAATCACACGTTTCCCCTCACAAACTACACGCTTCGAATTCTGCAAGTTAAAACTTCATCTCCCAAACCAGACGTTTACCCTCCCAATGCTTCATCTCTACCAGTCCCAATATCATTTCCATCTACAATCATTACCTTCAACCCACACCATAAATATGATATATCCTTATACCTCTAAAATTTTCATACTTTTTAATAGCTTAAGACTTTTTCGTCTGGGGACTAACGGTACTCGCCCAAAACCCTAACCCCTTTGTCTTTCAATCATGTTGCTTTCATTATCACTAAGTTGTTGTTGCTGCTAGGGTTTATCCTCCTTTTTCAATCTTCACCACATCGCCTTCAGGTTCGATTTTCTCTACTCTCATTCTTCTCTATTCAAACACAGAGTGGTTAATCTATCAATAATTGCTTTGGTTTGGGCTTTGACTCACGTTGTTCAAACTGGGGATTGCATTAAGCTTTTGGTCCCTTTTCCTGCAATTTTATCAAGTATTGTTCTCTCTCTCTCTCTCTCTCTCTCTCTCTCTCTCTCTCTCTTTGAATTCAATTTTGTGTTTAGAGTTTCATATATGCTTCTACTTTTGCAGCTTCTGTGTTTTTCTGTGTAATTCTTTACTAATGTTGATTAGTTTGAGGAAAAAGAAAATTTAAAAATGAGGTAGAAAATGTAGAATGGGAAAGGTTGAAGTTGATTGAGATCTGAATGATTTAAAAGGTTTATGATTGATTGATTATAATTTGTGTATTTGATATGGAATAAGGTATGTTGAAACTTTGTTTTAACAGTTCAATGATGTTGGCCTTATTTTTCTTTTTTACTTTAGTTTATACTCTTCATGAACTTGGTTTGAGATTTTTCTTCACTTGGGACCTGCCTTTGATGTACAGGGTATAGGATGTCCTCACAAGGTGATTTTTTTCGCTTTTGTCGGTCCCGTTGAAAAGTGGTTTGGTGTTGCCTGTCCATTTTGAGGCTTTTTTTTAGGTTGGAGCTGTAGTTCTGGAACCAAACTATAAATGGTTTTGGAACATGTTGTACCATCATCATGGGATTCGCGTGCATTAGCAAGGTGAGTTGAGCTTTGTTAATTTATTCTTGAGAAATAGTGAAAGTGAAGTTATCTTCAATTTCCATGTCAAGTGAAATATTACTACCCTACAAATATTTGTTCTCAAATATTGGTTAGTTTTTGGTATTATGGGTCTCTGATGTATACAACCAACAAGGGTTAGCTTAATTGGTAGGATGAAACTGGAAAAAAAATTGGGGTTGATTTCTGTTTGTAGTCATTCCTTGATAGGTCATATTTAGCCAATACACAATTCATTTTGGAATAATGAATCTGTTAAATTTATAATGACTATTGACTGAAATTTCTGAATAGTTAAGAAGCATACTGGAATATTATTTATGATTAATGGTGGTGTTTTTATGATACTTCTTTTTGTTAACAATTTGAGATTTTATTTGCATTTGGTTTGCTTTACACATAGATTTAGTGTATTGAGTAGTCTTCTGCATAATTTACAGTTTGAGATCTTGGATTTGCTATTGCAGGGTCTATTGTATTTGATGGTGATTCTGGTATTTGGTGATTATCAGGTATCTTTGGATTTAATAAATTATCAGTTTCACATTGATTATATACAGTTTCAGCATGATATCAGGTTAACATCCTTCTTCGAGTTGTTCCCCTTTGACAGGCTTTTAACCTTGGATTTTCATTCAGTTTATAACAATGAAATTTGCCATGCCAGTGGCTATAGTCCATAATTGTATCTGTGTGAGGTGTGGTGTAGGTGACTTGAGGAGAAAATAATATTTTTAAAATTACCAAAGTTACCTGTCAGCATATCTTAAAGTATTCAGAGTGGAGCTGAAATGTGTTACTTATTACTGATGTTAATGTGTGTTACTTATTGAAGGGTGAAGCTGCAATGAATTAAAATTGGTTTTGTAAATTATGTTTATAAATTTTTTGGTACATATGAATCAGTTGTTGATATGGCAAAATATTTATATCAGTCGGTGATATTCGACAACTTTTAAATTTTGATAGCAATACTTAATCATTTTATAAATTTACTATTACTTCATTTGTAGAATTCTAGATTTTTTGGATTGTTAGGATTGAGTTTATTATAAATATTTATACCACTAATGGAAATAAGTTATAAATATTTTTATAAACTCACAAGACTATATTGTTGATTCAATTATCTTTTTAAAGGGAAATAAGTCACAAAAAGTTTTAAACACGGAATAAATTATAATCATTTTTTTTATAAACGGAATAAGTTACACGGTATAAGTTACAATCAGTTTTAATGTAAATAAATAAGTCTTTATTAACCTTTGATTTGGTGCCTTAAATTGTGACAATAATAATAATTCACTATTAATATCAGTATTATGAGTAATAATAATAGAATATGACAATAAAAATGTGACAATCATAATAATGCACTAATAATATCAAATAAAAAAAATTGACCTAACCCTTTCTAAAGAAAATGTAAGATAATTCATTTTTTTTTTAAATCTAATAAATAAATATAAATATTTATTGAATTTTTAAATCAAATTATTATAAATAATCGAGATAATTTTATTTTAAATGCTTTAAAACTACTATAATAATAAATTATTTATCAAATAATTTTTTCATAAATAATTTTTTGGAATACGTAAATTGCATCCCTTAAGAAAATGTGATTTCTAATGATTTGATAAAATTTGAATTTTCTTTAATATCATCAGTTTTAATGTAAATAAATAAGTCTTTATTAGCCTTTGATTTGGTGACTTAAATTGTAACAATAATAATAATTCACTATTAATATCCGTATTATGAGTAATAATAATAGAATATGACAATAAAAATATGACAATCATAATAATGCACTAATAATATCAAATAAAAAAAATTGACCTAACCCTTTCTAAAGAAAATGTAAGATAATTCATTTTTATTTTAAATCTAATAAATAAATATAAATATTTATTGAATTTTTAAATCAAATTATTATAAATAATCGAGATAATTTTATTTTAAATGCTTTAAAACTACTATAATAATAAATTATTTATCAAATAATTTTTTCATAAATAATTTTTTGGAATACGTAAATTGCATCCCTTAAGAAAATGTGATTTCTAATGATTTGATAAAATTTGAATTTTCTTTAATATCATCAGTTTTAATGTAAATAAATAAGTCTTTATTAGCCTTTGATTTGGTGCCTTAAATTGTAACAATAATAATAATTCACTATTAATATCCGTATTATGAGTAATAATAATAGAATATGACAATAAAAATGTGACAATCATAATAATGCACTAATAATATCAAATAAAAAAAATTGACCTAACCCTTTCTAAAGAAAATGTAAGATAATTCATTTTTATTTTAAATCTAATAAATAAATATAAATATTTATTGAATTTTTAAATCAAATTATTATAAATAATCGAGATAATTTTATTTTAAATGCTTTAAAACTACTATAATAATAAATTATTTATCAAATAATTTTTTCATAAATAATTTTTTGGAATACGTAAATTGCATCCCTTAAGAAAATGTGATTTCTAATGATTTGATAAAATTTGAATTTTCTTTAATATCATCAGTTTTAATGTAAATAAATAAGTCTTTATTAGCCTTTGATTTGGTGCCTTAAATTGTAACAATAATAATAATTCACTATTAATATCCGTATTATGAGTAATAATAATAGAATATGACAATAAAAATGTGACAATCATAATAATGCACTAATAATATCAAATAAAAAAAATTGACCTAACCCTTTCTAAAGAAAATGTAAGATAATTCATTTTTATTTTAAATCTAATAAATAAATATAAATATTTATTGAATTTTTAAATCAAATTATTATAAATAATCGAGATAATTTTATTTTAAATGCTTTAAAACTACTATAATAATAAATTATTTATCAAATAATTTTTTCATAAATAATTTTTTGGAATACGTAAATTGCATCCCTTAAGAAATTATTGAAACACACTTAGACTATGGATGAATAAGACAATAAGATTATGGATGAATAAGACAATCAGACTATGGATGAATAAAAATTGCATTTTATAAATTTACATTTCGGTAAAATGCGTTTATAAACGAGCAAAAATATAATATTTATAAATTTATATTTCGGTAAAATGCGTTTATAAACGAGAAAAATATACATGTTGATACACGTATATGTGAATATAAAAGTAAAGTTGATGGAAAAACATGTAATAATAGAACACAATATCAGTAAAAAAGATACGGGTGATTGTTTTATTTGTTTTCTCTAACTTTTATTTATCTTTTATCAATAATATAATATTTTTAAATAATAAAAATGAAAATTATCATAGCTATTAAAACTCAGATTTTTTAATTTTCAATGCAAACTCAATTTTTCGCTGCTCAATGCAATTATTTTTCGCTGCCCAATGGAGATAGAAAGTCTTTTAATTCAGATATGCGAACCCAATTTTTGGAGCTTTCAATTCAAATTTTTTTTCTTAGATCTTAAAGGCATTAAATGATAATTACAATAATAATGATCAAATTATAATTTAATGTAGACGTTATGATATTTTATTATTGGATTATATCAATATTTTAATGTTTGTAAGTTTTTAAATTGAATTTACATTTAACATTTCAATTCATTAATAGCATCTATTTTAATATAAATAAATCATTGAATTTTTAATTAGAATTATAAATTCAAACTAAATAATTTGAACAAATGTATATTTAAACATATTCGATTTTGCAAATTTTTTATTTATTTAATAAGTGGACAATTTTTTTGTTCATTATAATAATTATTTATTTTTTAATTTTATTTCAAGTTCAAAATTGATTTAAAAAAAAAAGAGTTTTATTTACAACAAAATATTAGACAAATATATTAATAAAATTTAATCAATAATTATCATCTCATCATAATTTTATTTATATCATTATAGAAAATTGTTTATAAAATCTAATCAATAATGATCAAATTATCATTTTGATTTAATACCAATAAAGAATGTTTTATTCACAAGATTCTTTATATTCTACAAGCGTAATGATAATGATATCACGATTTAATATTTTCTTACAATACCAAAGCTTCTAAAATGCACAACTATTTATGTCATTAGAATTTATACAATCTTATAATCATTACACTATCTTTTATTTATTTCTTTACCAATTATCTCACGTTTCCAAAAACAAAATCTCTGCCTTCTAAGAGTTTGATACATCCTTTTTACGTTTTCCCAAAAGGTATCTGTATTCCAATACTTATGAAATAAAAGTTAAACACAATCTGAACATTTCAATTTTTTAAGTAGATAATTAATGTATTTTATGTTTAATAAAAATACGATTTTTTTCAATAAATAAATTATTAATTTTATTAAAAACCTATTTCTCCAAAAATGTCACTAAGTAATCAATAAAGTCAATTTATTTTATTAAACGCTAGGTTTTGATTTTTTTATTTATTTAAGGGAAATATTCAACTAATTTAGATTTTTACATTTCCAATTCAATAAAGTCGTAATAAAATTGTTTTTATTTTTTTTATTAAATAATAATAATAATAATAGTAATAATAATAATAAAATATATAATTTGTTAATAATAAAATATATTAGTAGTTTTGATTTCTTTATCATATAGATTTTTTAATTGTTATATAATTTCTAATGTCTTAAATAATATTAATAAATTTTTTATAAATACTACTGAGATCTTTATAGCTTGAGATTCAATAATTGTCATTAAATTATTAATTAAGAACATTTTTTTTATCTTTCTAAGATGAAATTAGAATTCAAGAAATCAAATTTAGTGTCTTCTATTTGATTTATTGATTTAATTAAATTTTTATTTATGTTGATTCTCTGCATAAATTGAAAATAAGAAAGAAAAAGAAATATATGAAACAATCACGAAAAAGGCTACAAATATCTATTTTTTTTTAAGAAACATGAAAAAATTATGATCGATCAATATATAAATTTCTTATGAAAAAACAAATATTTGTCATTATGGATGTCACATACTTAAATTATATTTATTATAATTTTAGATTTAAAATAAATTATAATAATTCTGTATTATTTTCAATAAAATTTAAATTACTTTTAATATTAAAGAATATTATTTTAATTTTATTATTTAAAATTTAAAATTCATTTTATAATAAATTGGTCAGGAAAAAATAATAAATTAAAAATAATATTTGAAAATTCAAATGAAATATATATAATAAACAAGATTATGAGTCTGTATGTGACAACTATTTGTTTTTCCTTTATTTGTATTGTTGATACATATAATAAAATATTGGAGTAGATTTATTAATATATTTTATTTATATAAGGAATATTGTATATAATAATTTATTGTGGTTGTTTGTATTTACAACTTATTAAGGCTCAACGTAAATAATAATTAATTGTGGTTATTTGTATTTAATTTATAGTAACTTCTATTGTAGGTTTGTAAAAATTGATAATATGATATAATAAGAACGCTCAATGTAAATAATAATTAACGTGTTTGTATTTAATTTATAGTAACTTTTATGGTTATTTATGATTATTATAACACTTTTTTAAAATATGTTTTTTTGTATAATATATCTAATCATTCACTACTAGAAATACATGATTTACCTGCGGATTTTTCTGCGGAAAATTATCCACAGGTATACCTGCGACATTAGCTGCGGATTTCTGATGTAAAAAATTATTTTCTACAAAAATAAATTCGCAGCAAAATTCGCAGGGATTCCTGAGACTTTACCTGCGACTTTGGATTTTATAATATTATTTTCATTCTCCTGCGGTTTTTACTACATTTTTCGCATGAAAACTCGAATTCTCTATCGCAGGATTTGCTGCGAATTTTGCTGCGGGTTTTGCTGCAACTTTTGGTGCGAATTATTAATCCTATTTTTTTTTGAATTTTTTTACATTTTTAAAAATTATAAATAAAATTATAAAAAATATATTCTAATTTCATATTAATTTTTATATTTCTATTTTTTTTATTATATCAATCCTTTTATTGTTTTTTAAAGAAAATTTAATTATTTTTCTTAGAATAAAATAAAATACAAAGTTAACTGATTAATTCTTATATTTCTAAGCAAACATATTTTAGAAAAAATATATATAATATAAAATTAAACATATTTTAAAATAATTTTTCACAACAACTTTTTTTTATCTTTATTGAATAATAATAGTTTTTGTTTAAATTTTATTAAAAAATCTTTACCATTAATTTTATTAAAAAATCTTTATTGAATAAGAAAATAGAATTAAATAAAGGAAAGTTAGAAGTGTGTAAACAAATATAGGATGTAATTAGAAACGAGTCAGAGATATCATCCTTATTATTTTTTAAAGAAAAATAATATATATATATATATATATATATATATATATATATATATATATATATATATATATATATATATATAAAATATAAAAACAAACATATTTTAAAATAATTTTTCACAACAATTTTTTTTTATCATTATTGAATAATAATAGTTTTTGTTTAAATTTTATTAAAAAATCTTTATTAAAAAATATCTCTCTCTCCCTCTCATTACCATTAGAGCAAAAGAAACAAAACAAATCAAAACCTACCAGAAAATGAAAAGAACCCTCATGGTTGTATTGGCTTTGATTTTCAACTTTTACGTAACCTTCTCTGTAACTGTCTAAGAGATACAGTTTCACTATTGCATTTCAGTACCGTAAACACGAAACTATGCTTCCCATAAGCGAATTTTCATCGCAACACCATGGATTCTCACATATTTTTGCTCTTCTCTCTCGGACAACGAGGTAACAACAACAACTAATCTCTCTTGGTTTCGGTTTAGCATCATGTTTCGACTCATAATCGGTTTCAAATTCGAAGTTCTGCTTGTGTGATTTTGGTTCAGAATTTCGTTTAGATTCAGAATTGTGTTTTGCTTATGAACAACTCAAAAATGGTTGTGTATTAAACTCAGTTTGGAGTTGTTTCGTGGTTCGGGTGCGGAATTGTTTCAATCGTGACTCTGTTTTGGTTGAGTTCGTATTTTTTGAATAGGAATTTAACTGTGTGAAAATTCTTCTCCTCTTGTTTCAATTGTTGCTATAGACTTACTGCAGGGATGTTATTTGTTTTTGTTGCGGATTGGAGCTTCATTTTCATTTGTGAATTGGTTAACGTTTTTGACGTTTCGCAACTGCACACCAAGTGTTTGGTAAAATTCCTGAACCAAGTTTCTTCTTTTCTTTGACTTGTTTTAGTTCCGTTACGGATTCTTTTCACTCGCTATTTTTTGTAGTTGCAGAAAATCTCGTCGAAGAATAACATAATGGTCAATCGGTGTCATTCAATTGGAATCTAATCGGTGTCACTCACTTTGTTCATTGGTGATTTTCACCCTCCATCGAGGCCATGAGATATAGGTATGCGCTCATTGTTGTTATTCATCGTATAGTTTTGTTTTTAGGCCATCTCTTTTCAAGTTTAGCTTGGAGTAAGAAAGCACATGTATTTTTCATGTTTGTATATATAGGTTTAGATTTCTATTTTTGGCCAACTCCTGCTCCCACCGTCGTCGCCACATGAAACAAGGATAAGCATATGTGACGGGCACAAGAGTCATTCCACCTATCAGAGCCGCAAGGCTTGGCAAGAAAGGGAATGTTACCGCTATAAAAAACGTGAAACCTCCATAGAATAACCGAAAGCATGTTCTCAACCATCGTGGACATTTCTGGTTCTTTAAGATTGTGTATCTTAGCTCCAAGTTGTCAAAAACAGGCATGGCGTAGACTTGGAAGCTACTCAAACAATGTATTATCACTAGAACATAGATTGCACCCACTGTGAATTTTGTCACTTGTTGTTTGTGGAATTTTGGGAATGCTGTTAATAATCCTCTATCAGATATCTGAAAATTAATACGGATACACAAAATTAAATATTAATTATCCATAAGAACGTGCATTAGTATTTAACTAATTAACAAATATAGAAATTTTGTTTTGTTTGAAGATCTTTACCTGGTTTCCATAGGCCCAAAATCCAGCAATTGAGAATGGAAAAGCACACATGGCAATGAGTATATATGAAATAATCACTCCTCTGCGCATTGGTTCTTTTGATGTTTCTGTCAAACTTGATTTTAACATAAATGAGATGATTATATGGTTTTAACTAAAATGTGATGATTATATGGAAAATCTCATACTTGAAGTTCTTTTAGCAAATCTCATTGATTGCAAATCCATGCGTGTTAATGTAAGTCAATATATAAACATGTACCCATTAGAATATGTGGTCCGATTGTTCCTCCTCCTGGAGTTTCTTTTTACTCGAATTATTCACCGTCTGCTCAATAACTGAGACAGGGTTGGCACCTGTTGCTGTTTCTGTTCGCCATTACGAGGAACATGATGGAAATGAGGAAAGTGAGAGATCTCTTGTTCCAAGATATGATAAAGGTATTACCAGTACCATTGATGTTCATTGACACTTTACTATATGCAGGGGATCATAAAGATTTAGAAAATACAGTGTTGGTTAGTGTAAGATGGTATTAATTTCCCTATAACCTTATAGACTCTCTCCATCCTTTTCTATAAGTGTACGTCTTCACTTTAAAGACGAAACAACGGAGTTACGCATATAGTATTTCATGACTGGTAGTTGCACTTTGCATTCTCAAAACTTACACCATCATATAAATGCATGACAGCTCTATTTTGCCGTTTGAATACAGATTGACAAAAACCTGACGCTAAATGTAAATATAGTGAAAGAGATACAAGAACTAACTAACCCCAACTTTTTTCTTTTTTTTCATCATCTTCAGAATTAATCCCATTTTCTATCATATTTTTAATCACATTCATTCTCCAAATTTCTCTGTATTTTCATTTTCAGTCACATTGAGTTTCTCTGTTATGGCTACAGAACCTTCATCATCAGTTCTGGACATTCCAAGAATATTTCCAGAAAACCCAAATGTAATCACTTCTATTTCTATCTAATCATTTTGTTTATCTATTTAATTTCAATTTAGGGTTTTAAATTAGGGAAAATGGTACATTCTTACTAATGTAAAACCCTAAATTTCTACCAAATTATTGATTTAGTTCTACAAAACCCTCTAATGAGCTAGCTTCTTGAGTTAAATTCAAGGTTCTTTTGTTAATATAGTTGGTGTTTTTCTCTCTATTTTAACTATGTGTGATCATGTTTTCTTTATGTTGATGGTAGATTCTAGATTCTCTCAACAAGAACTTCCTGCATGGCAACCAATTCTAACACCTGGATGGGTACATCTTCAAACATAACATCATGGTTTAGTTTAGTTTTACAACAAAATCATACATTGATAATGTAACATTATTAATCTTTGTTTTTTTTCCTCTCTAGGTCATTTCAATATTTACATTTATAGGACTCGTTTTCATTCCTATCGGGATTGCTTCATTGTTTGCATCAGAACGTGTAAGAAATTAAATAGTGTGAAATTGAATCTGTTTAGCGAACAAACTGATTGTATATTGGAATTTAACAAATCATTGTGATGCAGGTAGTTGAAGTTCCATTCCGATACGATGATCAATGCCTTCCGTTGTTGTATAGTCATAATGCAATGGCGTATATAAAAGATGATAGGATTAGCAAAACTTGTGCCGTGAACTTCACTGTTAGTATAGATCCTTTGTTTTATATGATAATTGATTAAGCTGCAACTTTTGTGAAGTAATTTCTGTAAAATTTTGCAGGTTCAGAATAGAATGAAAGCTCCAATCTATGTATATTATCAGCTTGGTAACTTTTACCAGAACCATCGCCGGTATGTGTAATCAAAAGAAATATGTTGTTAAAGCTTTTGTTGTGAAAGAATCGCTTTTAGAAGCTTCCATTTGTTTGTTACAAACTCTTTTAAGAGTCAAGAATCTGAAATAATAATCCAATAACTGTTTTAAATAAGCTGTTTTGAGTTGTCTTATCTGCATAATCACTTTTTATACCTGAATAAGTGATTTTCAGTATGGTAGACAAATACAACATAACTTATCTTTTTTTTAAAAGTTAATCTCTAAATTATTGAATCAAAATCACTTGTTTTAATTCGTATCAAACGGGTCCTAATTGTTCTGGATTTTGGATGATATTTGGTTGCAGATATGTTAAAAATAGAGATGATAAACAACTGAGGAGTAAGGCAGATGCGAATGAAGTGAGCAATTGCCAGCCTGAAGCCTATACTCCTAATGGTCAACCAATTGTTCCTTGTGGCCTTATTGCGTGGAGTTTGTTTAATGACACATACAGAATTTCAAATAATAATAAGGACTTGGTGATCAACAAAAAGAACATAGCATGGAAAAGTGACCAAAAGGCCAAATTTGGGTTTGACGTTTATCCTAGGAATTTTCAGTCTGGAGGTTTGATTGGGGGTGCTAGACTTAATGAGACCATACCTGTAAGTAATTATTTACATATATTCATTGCTTTATAATTCTTGTCGGGTTAAATATGTTTATGTTCTGTTTTTCTGACAAAATTCCTCGAGAAAGTTAATATATGTGTTGATGTGGTGGAATGAAACAGTTGAGTGAACAAGAAGATCTGATTGTTTGGATGAGAACAGCAGCACTCCCTACTTTCAGAAAATTATACGGGAAGATTGAAGTTGACCTTGAAGTTAACGATGAAATAACGATAGTAATCGAGAACAACTATAATACATATGAGTTTGGAGGAAGGAAGAGTGTGGTTCTGTCAACCACAACATGGATTGGTGGAAAAAATGACTTCTTGGGGATTGCATATATTCTCATTGGTGGCCTTTCCTGGTTGTACTCTCTAGTTTTCCTAATTATGTATATGATGAAGCCAAGGTTAGGAAAATTCTACACATTCTATTCTCAATTTCTCATCATTATTTTATATTATGGGTGAAAATATTTGGATTATTCTATGTTACTGCTTAACTGAAGACATTGTTTATGTTGTTGTGTATATGCAGACCCCTTGGAGATCCAACATACCTGTCTTGGAACAGAATTCATGAATCTAGGACACGTTCTGTGAATCTAGAGACCTGCTACAAATCAGACCAAGACTCCTCCGATTTATGCCATTGCACTGATGAATGGTTCTGTTATTTAAGTTCCAGAGACGACATCAATCTCGGATATGAAGTTATTGCTTCAAAACTATGCTTTGTATCGATCTATGGTATACTAGTTAATGTAATTTGTTTTATTAATATTGCTTATTCTTGTGTTCTTATCTTTAATTTAGTTGGACAAGTGATTATTAGGTGTTTGGTTGTGTCATTTTTTATCATAGTAATATTTAGCAACTTGGTTGCTTTAAAAATTTGAAAGTGATTAGTTTAGAATTGTCTCATTCAAATTAAATTTTAATTTATATATTATTGTTATTTTGATATTTAACGTGTTATAATATTTAAAAAATGAATTAGACGAAGAAAATTAAAAATTTGAGAAAACTTTCCTGCGGATTTACCTGCGGTTTTTTTATTTCCTGCGACTTTTTTTGCGGATTTTACTGCGATTTAATACTTTCCTGCGCATTTACCTGCGAATATGTCCTGCGACTTTACCTGCGGATTTTGATTTCTGCGACTTTTCCTGCGGATTTGTATTACCCACGAAGGTTTTAGCTGGGGACGAAAAGTCACAAGAAAAGTCGCAGGAAACGTGTTTCCTGCGGAATTTTTACTAAAATCCGCAGGTAAATCCGCAGAAAAACAGAGTATTTCTAGTAGTGATTATTTAAATCAATTTATTATTTTATATATAAATTTTTTAAATAATTAATAAATTCACCTATGATTATCATAACACTTTATTTTAATGAAAAATAAAATTTTATTTCTATCATTATAATTAATAAAAAAATAAAATTTTATTAAAGGTTTATCTACACTAATAAATGTTAAATATTAATTTTAAATTTATTTTATTTTATAATTTTATTTGTTAATTTGATTCTAAATAAATAATTTAAAAAATGGTATGACTTTATATGTTATAAGTATTTATATTAGTAACAGAAAATTTGATGGGATCTGTCATATATTTTAAGATACCATTGAGTGTAGATATTCATTTAAAACTGAAATTTGACGGAAAGCTGTCATATATTGTAGGTTTGTAAAAATGGTAAATATGATATAATAAGAATGATTTAAAACTTATATTTGATGGGAAACTTTTATAGATTTTAGGTTTGAAAAAATTAACTAATATTTAAAAGATAATGTTATTTGAATTGAAAACATGATTTTATTCATGGTTGTAATTTTAGATTTACTCATCTGAATTCAACTGAGTTTTATTAATGTTAATTACTGAAATTACAAACATGATCCATACATGATCCATGGGTAGACGTGAACGTATCTACTACATATCAGCTGTAGACTGACCATTTTAATGTTAATATATTAAATCTATAAGATACCAGTTGTAGACTGGTCATTTGAATTTTATTTTTCATACATTGAATGATATTTTTTATTTGGTTACTCTGGTCAATTGTTAATATATTTGAATACCATAGGTAAGAAGTCTTAATTTTGTTACTCTGGTCTGGTCCGTTATTAATATATTTGAATTGTATTTGTAATTATCCATATTAATATTGTTGGATTTATTAACCTATTTAATTGGTTACTCTGCACAAAATTTAAACCCTGAAAAGTGGCAGAATTGACAAGTGATGTGTGAATAGAGACAGGACCCGTGCGAACGCACGGGTATCATACTAGTAGGAACATATTATCTTTCATCATAAAATAATATATTTTGAATGCAAGGTTTTTATTTTATTTCAGGGGCTCGAGGAGAACGAGGTTGCTTTGGAATCGGGGAGGAATTGAACCTCCCGGTCGGGAACCGTAGCTAGGATAGTTACTCATTGAATCTGAAAAGATATTTAATTCATTCGTCTGGGGAAGTTAAAAAATCTTTCAAGACTAGGATTTTGGTTACCCAAGACGGTCCCCAAAAGGGATTTCGGGGTTTTAGATCCTCGTTCCATTTATTCCACTTGCTTACTTTTCTATGAAAATTATCTGTATTGACAAGAGGTTTTATCCTCGATCATTCAGTTAGCTTGCCAAAGCAGGGCCAACCCAACACATGTGGAGGCCGAGGCAAATTTAAAACTTTTTTTAACTAAATTAATTTTATTGTATTTTTAATTTTATTATTTTTAAATTTTCTTACATGAAAATTTATTTATTATATTATAATTTATTTTACTTAACATTTTTTTAACTTATAAAAATTTCAACTCACTTATTCTGTGTCGAGAAAATATAGAATTAAATTTTTTGACTATTTTTTTTTCATTTAAATTTAAATTTTAGAATTGATATTGAAAAAAATAATGAAAAATCATATATTAAAAATAAATGAGAAAACTTATAACAATAAAATTTAATGGTAAGTATATTAGTTTGATGATAATTCTTTTTAACTGTATTCCATTCAAATAAATCTTAAAAAAAATAATGTATTGTTAAAACCTAAAATAAGGTTGGAAAACAATTTAAAAATATCATATGCTATTGCATATGGTGATAGTTGCACTACACACAACACTTGATAAAAGTATTAAATGGCACTGACATGGTTTTTTCCAGTAATTAATATTTCTTACCTTTCATTAGAAAAAGTTAGTATAAATTTCTTAGGTATAAATATTTTATATAATAGAAAGCTAGTAATACTAGAGGCCTTGATAAATTGGAGATCCAAGACAAAGGTCTTGATTATCTATCCCTTGGGTCGGGCCTGTGCCAAAGTAATCATTGGCAACTATTTCATAGTAGTTTAAGATGTAATCCTTTGAATATGGTATTGACTTGAAATCCTTCATAATGTCATATCCCAAATTTTGGCCTGACTTTTACTAAAATTTGCATTCATTTAACGTATTTTTATCGCAGTATCATAAGTCAGTCATTGTTACATTTTTAATTAAACATATCATTATTCATTAAATCATGCATTTTTCTATTCAATTTTATCGTTTCAATGTCATATTCATTTTATTATTGATTTTGAGAATTTGTTTCGAGTGTTTATACGACTTTAATCTTTTTTATTTTCTAATATTTAGTCGAATATTTATCTTAGATTATTTAGAATTAATTTTAGTTTAATTTCCGTTTTAATTTAATTTTAATTTAAGTTTAATTTTAATTTAGTTTAATTTTAATTTAGTTTAATTTTAATTTAGTTTAATTTTCGTTTTAGTTTAATTTTTAATCATTTTTATTAGATTTAATTTGGTTTTAGTTAAAAATAGTTTTATGTGTTTAATGTATTATGGAAGAGGACAATTTCTCTACCCATCATAAAAAGTTGGGTAATGTACATTCCATCAATCAAATAATGTCATACTCCCTCTGGTCTCATATATAAGTAAATTTATAGGAAAAAAATTAAGGTCTTAAATATAAACAAAAGTCACTTATGTTTATTATATTAAATGTAATTATTCCAAATATATCCTTACTTTTTTTCACATTTCTAAGTTATTAACAATTTCCAAAGCAAAAAAGTAGGGATAAAATTATAAAGAATATATCACTTAAATGCATTCAAACATTTTTCTTAAAGGACAAGTTTTTTTGTAAATTTATTTATATATATGAGACCGGAGGGAATATCATTTAATTGCATTTACTTATTAAATAATAGTTCAAATTTTATAGATTTCCAATGTAAATACAAATTACTTTATAAATATTGACATATATTTAATGTGACATAATTTCCCACCAATAGTATATGGTGTTGATAAAAGGAGATTGCACAATACGTCGACTCACTCTTTCCTCAAAACGACAAAACCAATTTAGTCTACGTGTAAAAGGGCTCATCTTGATCTAAAAGAAGAAAAGGGCGTAGGTGTGGATTGTTGCATCTTCTTTAGTTTAGTTCCAGCCAATGTCAGTTATGTAGACTGGTTTAAGGCTCCAATCCTTTGTAGTTCTCTGTAACTGTATTTTTGCTTTGGTGTATAATTAGGAGTACTTCTCCTACTCTTAATGATAATTTGCTTATTTAAAAAAAACAATTGATTAGCATAAAATAATCAACTTCATTTACCTAGGAGTTAATGGATGATCTACCTTCCAGTTTGGATTCCTATGAGTCTTTTGGATCAAATATGGCGGCTTGAACTTCTCATATTTATTATGCATTTATCAGGTACTATAGAAGAAGAACATTAATTCAAGATGATAAATGGAGTTTTGGATCCCTAGAAACAAACACATGTCTTGATAGTGGGAGTATCTTAATTCATAAAATATGGTTTGAACATCGAACAAGGTTCTTTGGGACTAAGAAAAGAAACAACAGGTAGAAGGGAATAGAGAATGGAAGAGGTCATCTCAGCTAACTGATTCACACTCCCAAAATATAAGAGAAACAATAAAAGTCACATTTATTTTTTTAAAAAAGTAAAAACATGACAATTTTATTAAGATTTTGTTGAAATAAATTTTTTCAAAAGATGAAAAAACAATTCTAATTGATTGTTTATGATAAAAAAGATGAGAGAGAATAAATTAAAACAATTTGTATTTAATTTTACCTTGAAAAAAATGAAAGTTGATTTTTTTCCTTATATTTTGGGGAAAAAAATGTTTTTCTCTTATATTTTGAAACAGATGGAATAAGTATTTGCATGGAAGGTTTGCTACTAATCAACACAATCCCTAAAAGCAATTAGGAAAAGGAAATTGTCATTTAGTAGTTGAATCTTAAGAGTTAAGAAAGTTATAACCATTCGCATGCCGGAATTGGGTTTCTACGGTCTAGTTCTATTTTATAATGAAATGGTGACCATAGTTACGGGTAGTTGTTATAGGTTAATCCACACGATCTCACGACTCAAGGTTAGTCAATAATGCAATGCATTGTCCCATTTGTTTACACAAAATTAAATTGCATGTTAGTCGAAATCTCAAAGACAAACGATAAATAGACATGAACTTCCCCCCGGACTAAGGAAAGGATATGAGAGTATACATATAAGATCCGTTGGATAAGATATAAAAAAAAATTTAGTTTTTAGTTTATAACTTTTCAGCTCATATTAATGAAAAAACTTTGTTTGGTAGCTTTCTTTTAGCTTTTAACTTATAGTTTTTTTAATTAATTTTTAGTTTTTTTTTTCAAAAGTTATTTAAAGTAGCTTTTGAGCTTATAGATTTTAGTTTATGGTTTTTTTTTCCATTTATACCCTCATTATCTTATCAAAAACTCAATTTTATCCTTTATATTAATATAATTTAATTTAAATAATTGCATAGTTGAGGGAATAAAAAAAATTAGTCATTATTTTTACGGAACAAATTTATGATGCAATCTATTTTCCGTTTTGTTATTAATAGAATATTTTGATTCATTAAAATGAATTATTTTTATCACTTTTAAATTATTATTTTAATTATTTATTACTTGAGTTTTTATTATTAATATATATATATATATATATATATATATATATATATATATATATATATATATATATATATATATATATATATATATATATATATATATATATATGATAATGAATGATTTAATATATTTGTTTATTAGTAGACATATCATGGATTTTTAGAGGGAAAAAATAGATAAAAGTATGCATTTTATTAAAATATAAGATCTAATGAAAATATTTTTATTTTAGATATTTAAATTTTATTACAAAATTTATATATTAGTGTTTAATATATTTATGTGTTATATTTAATTTTATAGTTATATTTAAAATTTGCATTTCATTGTTAATA
Source organism: Lathyrus aphaca (assembly GCA_963966055.1). Lineage (NCBI taxonomy): Eukaryota > Viridiplantae > Streptophyta > Magnoliopsida > Fabales > Fabaceae > Lathyrus > Lathyrus aphaca. Next base: position 481,828,447 of record OZ014522.1, read on the forward strand.
CGTTTATTTTTGTTGAATAAAAATTAATTTGATAAACATGACCATTAATTTTTTTAATTAATAATGTCCTTTTATGTCATTTTGTATTTATCAGCTAGTGTAACCGTTAATTTACCAAATATTCAAATTAACTTATAAATTATAAGTTATCATCTATAAGTTATAAACTATAAATCACCAGCTATAAACAGCTATCAGGTATAAGTCAGCTACCAGCTAATTTATCAGTTAACAGCTATTAACTATCAAATATAAATTGCCAACTATTAACTATCAAATATAAGTTATCAACTATTAACTTTATCGGTTATTAACTAATTTTACCAAACAGAGTAAGATAGTCAACAAAATATTGCCTACATTTTTATTTATCGTCCCTGTAAGTAACTATTAGTATATGACAAACTTTTTGTAATGAAAATGGATTAGATAAGTCTGTTTTTTTTATTATTATTAGAGAAGTCTTCTCTTTCCCATGGTACATATGTTTGACCGAACTAAGTAGAACAATTATAAGTGTGTGCTTGTCATTTATTTTACTATGTGTGTTTTGCTTTCATTGTTTGGCAGAAAAAAATGTTTTGCTTATATTGTTTTAGCTTTTAAAAAAATAGTTTTTTTTTTACATTTTTAAAAATGATTTTAAATAGTTTTCTTTTTTACATTTTAAAAATGATTTTAATAAAAATATTTTTTAAAATTTTATAGTTTTAAATTTCTTTTAATAAAATAAAACACTAATTTTGATATCTGATAACATAAATATATATTATTAAATTAAAGATGAAAACATAGTCTAAATCATAAATTTAAAAAAATATATATCTAAAATGATTTTAATTATAAACTATTAGAAACAATTTCAAATTTAAATAACTTTTAAAAATTTTGATATCCAAAAGAAAAGGTTATAATAAAATGATAAAATATCATTTCAAGAATAATTATTTAAATCAACTATTTATTTAAATTTTTTATTAGAAAATTATTTATAAAATTTGTTTAAACAAAAATATATAATACTATAAAATGATTTTTTTTTAACGAAATAAACTGACAGGGGCCGATTTTGAAAATTAAAATTACGGGGAAGACCATATTATTATCACTAGAAAAAGTTTAGAGTTTATAAAATTATATTAATATAACATACATGAAAATTTAAAATTATGATTTATTTTTAAGTGATTTTATAATTTTAAATATAGTTATTTTTCATTTTCAAAAACATTTTTATTTATTTATGACTAATAATCATTCTTTTTTTTTTATGAATAATCAAATAATAAATCTTCAGTTTATATCTCATAATATTGCAGTTTATTTTTTTCTAATAAAAATAAGAATTTAATTAGAATGCACTGTCAATGAATGATAATCGTCAGATCTAAAATTATATTTGATTTTTATTTTAATTATATTAAAAATAATGATTATGAATAATTGTAATAGATTGATGACATAAATTTTTTTATACTGACAGTGCATAACAATTAATTCTTAAAAATAATTAATGTTTTTTTAGTAGTGGCAACATATAACTTTTTTTGTAAAACAAAATAAAATTATTATAAAATGTATAAACTCTTTAATTTAGAGATTTTTTTTATAGAATAACCCAGTTTCTTAAAAAAAATATCAAAATAACATGGTTTTAAAAAAAATACCAAAGTGGCGTAGTTAGTATGCATATTCGGCAAATGAATGGGCGAATGGGTACTACTTTTCAGTCAATTCGCCAATCCAAGTGGCTAAAGTGTGAATTTGATCACACATTCAACAAACCAATTGACAAACATACATGTTTTATAAAGCAATTCGCCAAATAATGTGGCGAACATGTTGGAAGTGTTCATTGGAAGCATGATTCTTGAAATCACACTCTTTGCACACAATCACTCTATCTTATTCACAAAACACAAAACCTCTTCTTTCCTACAAACAATATTGAACAAAGAAATTAGAAACCATATATATATATATATATATATATATATATATATATATATATATATATATATATATATATATATATATATATATATATATATATTTAATTTTTCTATGTTAAACACTTATATTTTAATTTCTTTTTAGTATATGTGAAAAGAATTATTATTTTTTTACTTAATAATAATAATTTAATAAATTAAATTAAAAGAATTCGACAAAGAGAAATATAATAGAAAATTATTATTGATAATTCAACAGTGGTGTTCCGGACTGGGCCTCCAGGCTGTATTGGGCTACGACCCAATATGTCGAGCAGAGGCCCATATGCTCGGGCAGATACGTCTGATAGACGGACAGAGACACTTAACGGTCGGGCGCACATCCTAGATGTCAGACACACACTTAGAACGGGCAAAGAACACGTCCCCCCGTTCATTTGCCATGTCACCCAACTGTCCCCCATTATCTCCTGAAAGATAGGGGCAGTTGAACCAAGGACCAGCCCTATTAGTCAGGTCTTCACGCTTCTCACGCGTTCCTTGGCAGTTTTTCCTTTGGCCTAGCTGATCCAGCCCAAGGAAGGACCTTGGCCCAGCGCTGGGGGCTCTCTATATATACCCTTTCTCACTAAAAGGTCAGGTATTCTGATTCCACTCTGCTAACTCACCTATTTGTTGTACCTCTATTAACTTTGGCATCAGAGCGCCTTGCAGGTACACTCCCTTCTCTCCATCCACTTGCTGTTGCACCCAATTGCTGGAAGGCCCTCCTGATCAGGTAAGATCAGTGGCGCCGTCTGTGGGAAACTAGCTTCCCCTTCTTCCACAGCAGAAGATCAAAGCTCAATTACTCTATCCTTTCAGCATGTCCGGAGAACAGCCCAACGACCGTAACCGTCCCTTCGTCGACTACACGATGGAGGACAATTTGAACTACCATGAATCTGACGCCCGAGATGGGCGCCCTTCCACCCCGTCCCCTGAACCCGAGGACAATGGGAACCAACCTCAGATTCAGGACCAGGCGATCAACACATTCCAACCCATCCCCGTGTCCGTCGAGGGGGATGCCACCATGATTGCTATGGTGAACGCCCTTAATCAGGTCAGCTTCATGCTCTACCAGCAGCACGAAAGAATCATGGCCCTAGAGGCTGACCGACAGGAGGGCCAACCTCAGCAGGAAAGAAGGACGCAACAACGTCCAGAAGCGGCGAAGAAACGGGGACGACGCTCCCCGGAACCCAACAAGAGCAGGTCACGAGCGCGCCGTGATTCCGGCCGATCAGGGACCTCGCGAAGGCGCGACCGGAGCCCTGATAATAATGAACTCTCCCCACCAAGGAGTGACGAGAAAGGCCCGTATTGCCCCCTCTCGCGGGCGATAATAGAGGCCCCACTCCCCAAGGGCATGGAGAAACCCCCAAATTTGGCCATCTACGACGGGACCACCGACCCCGACGATCACGTCGACAACGTTAATGCGATGCTCGACTACCACAATGACATCACCGGGCACCTTAAATGCAGGTTGTTCCCGACAACTCTCAGAAAGGGAGCCATGGCCTGGTACAAAATCTTAGCCCCAAAACCCATTACATCCTGGAGAGTCATGAGATCCATGTTCACGAGGCATTTTACAGCCTCCCGACGCCATCCCAAGACTGAAGCGACCCTCTAAGCCATAGTGCAAAGGAAGAATGAAACACTGCGCTTGTATATTGAGCTATTCAACCAAGAGGCTGTCGAGGTGGACACCACAAAACATATGAAGAAATACCTCCTCGAGAGGGGACTCTTGCCCGGAAGTGAACTTAGCAGGGCAGTCGGGAATAGATCCTCCCCGCACCCTGAATGACCTCCTGCATAAAGCCCAGACTTACATTAGATATGAAGAAAAACAGGTCGCCCACAATGCTCGCAGCAGTCGTAACACCGGGGAAACCGACCATCCCAAGCGCAAGGACCCGAACATTCCCCATCGCAACGGGGACAGGCGAAGGGAGGAGAAACCTCGCGAGCCTCGTGAAGGAAGAGGCCCCGCGGGCCGATACAGCGAGTACACATTGCTGACAGCTCCCCGCGAGCACATCCTCGCCGAATGCATCAACTCTGATTTCAAGCAGGGCAGGATGAGGTTCCCCAAACCTTCTGCACCCAAGCCCCACACTGACAAATCCAAGTATTGTAGGTTCCATAGAAGCCATGGGCACGTGACTGAAGATTGTGTCCACTTGAAGGACGCAATAGAAATTTTGATCCAAAAGGGCCATCTCAAACAATACACCAGGAAGAACGAAGCTTTCAAACACGAAGAGCAAGAAAAGAAGAGACCCCGCGAGGACACTCCCCCCGACGACTCTTCTTATCAAGTGGCCCTATGCGTATCACGACCAGAGGATTTCATCTTCTCCGATTCTCCACCAGAAGGGCGGATCACTGCTCTCAGCCCTTGGGAAGACTTCCCAACCACCCTTGTCATATCGGGGGGAGGGATGAACGGCGAAAGCGCTGCCCTTTCGGTAAAACGCAAGTTCGACGAACTCCTGCTGACTGCGCCCGAGCAAAAGGCAACATTGACAAAATACCGAGGCAAGTCCAATCCGATATCCTTTTTCATAGAGGAGCTTCCGGGAGGTTGCCCCAACTCGAGCATCCCGCTGCTAATCAGAGTCAAGATGGCTCACTTCGACGTCCGACGCATCCTGGTAGACCAAGGCAGTTCGATGGACATCATGTACGTCCACCTATTCAAAACCCTAAAGCTGGACAAGACCAACCTATCTCCCTACGTCGGATCCGACCTCCAAGGGTTCAACGGAGCCACGACAAAGCCGTGGGGTTACGTCGAGCTCCTCGTCACCTTCGGAAAGCAAGAGACGACAAGAGAAATCAAGATCCAGTTCCTGGTCATAGAATGCCCCTCTCTTTACAACTGCATCCTCGGTCGCCCGACTCTAACTGAGATGACAGCGGTCCCATCCACCGTTCACCTGAAGATGAAGTACTACACCAAACTGGGCCGCGTGGTCACAATCCACAGCGACATCGAGGCCGCCCGAAGGTCTTACGATGCTGCAGTAAAAGGACAGGCCACAATCAATACAAAAAATAACAAGAAGCCCAGGATCGAAGAGCCTCCCCCCCAGGGAATCAACACCATTGACCTCGATTGCCGCATCGGCGAGAACGAAGCTGAAGAACAGAGACCCGTCGAGGGGCAAGCTCCCACTCACCCATTCCGCCCAGTCCCAAACGGAGAGTTCGAACTCGTCCCGCTGGGCGATGACCCCGACAGGGCAGTGAAGATAGGCACGGGCCTGCCCGAGGAAACAAGGAAGCAACTCGCGATATTCCTCAGGGAGAACGCTGACCTCTTCGCATGGAACGTTGCAGAGATGCCCGACCTAGACCCTGAGGTCGCCTGTCACCAATTAGCTTTAGATCGGGCGATCAAGCCCGTAGCACAACGTAGGCGCGAGCAGTCCCCCGAGAAAGCGGAGGCTGCCGAGCGAGCTATAAAAGACCTCCTAGAGGTAAATTTTATTTCTGAAGCCCAATACACAACCTGCTTATACCGATCTTAATAGGGCTTGCCCCAAAGATGCTTTTACTCTCCCTAACATAGATAAACTCGTCGACAATTTTGCAGGTTTCAAACTCTTGTCCTTCATGGACGCATACAACGGATAAAATCAAATCTCTATGTCGGACATGGACAAAAGACACATGGCATTCATGACCCCGACCGACAATTACTATTACAACGTAATGCCCTTCGGGCTAAATAATGTCGGGGCCACGTACCAGCGCATGATGAACAATGTCTTCCGAGGAGAAATCGGGGACATGCTCGAGGTATACATGGACGACATGATCGTCAAATCACACGAGGAGACCTACCACGCACGACACCTCCGCAAGGTTTTCGAGCAGGCGAGGCAATGCAAAATAAGGTTTAACCCTGAGAAATGCACGTTCGGCGTCCGGGCAGGAAAATTCCCAGGCTTCTACCTCACTGAGCGGGGAATCGAGGCCAATCTCGACAAATGTCGGGCATTCTCGGAGTTCCCGATCCCGAAGTCTAAAAAATCCATTCAATCCCTCAACGGGTGCTCGCCTCGCTCTCCCGTTTCATCGCCAAATCCGCTCAACATGCTTTACCTTTCTTTAAACTCCTCCAAAAAGAGGCCACCTTCGAGTGGACCGACGAATGCAAACGGGCACTGCTCCATCTAAAGAAGGCACTCTCCGAACCCCCAGTCCTGTCCCGACCACTGGAAAGGGAGACCATATACCTATATTTGTCTATGGCAACCGAGGCCGTCAGCGCCGCTCTCATCAGAGAAACTGACGAGGGACAAAAGCCCATATACTTCACGAGCAAAGCACTCCAAGGCCCCGAGCTCAGATACCAACAAATTGAAAAATGTCGCACTAGCCCTCATAAACGCCGCGAGAAGATTACGTCACTACTTCCTCGCCCAAACGGTCAAGGTGAGAACCGATCAACCAATAAAACAACTCCTTGGTCGACCAGACATGGCCGGCAGAATGTTGAAATGGTCGCTGGAACTTTCTGAATTCGACATCCAATATGAGAACAAGAAAGCTCTGAAGGCCCAGGCCCTGGCCGACTTCGTCGCAGAAATGGCACACAGCCCAAAGCCAGCGGACGACGCCCACAAATGGACGATCTTCGCCGACGGTGCCTCTAGCTCGGCCAGAATCGGTGCATGAATCATCCTCGAAAACAAGGACGGAATCCTGATCAAGGTCTCATTGGCATTAGCTTTCCCAACCTCCAACAACCAAGCCGAATACGAAGCTTTCATCGCCGGTCTAAGATTAGCCAAAGACCTAGGAGCAAAGGAAGTAAAAATATCAACAGACTCCCAACTCGTGGCATCACAAGTACGAGGAGAATACCAAACCAAGAACGACAACCTCATCGAATATTTAGAATTGGTCAAGGAAAGACTCGAAAAATTCGAGAAGTGGGAGGTCCAACACGTGCCCCGCGAACATAACACGTGAGCAGACGTCCTGTTAAAACTCGCCAGTACGAGGAAGAAAGGCGGAAACAAATCAGTAATCTAGGAAATCCTTCATCGACCTAGCACCGAAAAGGCCACCGCCCCCGCTCGAGGTAAACGTGGTCGGGGACGCTCATTGCTGGATGTCACCCATCTACAACTATCTCACAAAGGATGAACTCCCCGCGGACCACAAAGAGGCAGTCGCAACCAAGCGGAGGGCGTGCTCATACGTCCTCCTCGAAGGGAAACTCTACCGTAGGGAACTCTCCATCCTGTTGCTCAAATGCATCGAGGATGAGAAAGTCCCCGACATATTAGGGGAAATGCACCGAGGAATCAACGCCCAACATCCCGGTGGATGGTCGCTGGCGCGCAAGGCTCTTCGAGCAGGCTACTATTGGCCAACTATGCAACATGACTCCAAAGAGCACGTCAAAAAATGCGGCAAATGCCAACGACACGCCGACATGCATCTCGCACCTCCCAACGAGCTAAAAACGCTCTCCTCCCCTTGGCCCTTTGCATGGTGGGGCATGGACATACTCGGCCCATTTGTAACTGGTTCTTACCAAAATAAATACCTCATCGTATGGGTAGACTATTTCACCAAGTGGATCGAAGCAGAAGTGTAATACCTCAAAATTTGCCCTCATATTTATTCCTTTTACTAGCTTATCGCTTCGCATTCATCTGCATTTCTCACTAGGTCATTAATATCATAATAGTGAATTTCATGGATTCATAGGGCATGTGATCAAGGCCCTGGGAAATTAGGGTTTCGTACCTTATCCGTATCTGTCAGGGATTGAAATGATGGAGAATATCCACTGGACAGTGATTCCACTTCAAATGTGTTTGTTCAGTTATGTTTCGACTCAGATGGGAGTTTGACCTAGTTATGGTCAAACTATCAAAAGATTGTTGCAACTGCAAGATTATTTTGGGCCACTGGACTATTTCTTAGACAATGCATATTCAAAGTTCGGGTTGCCGTGTGTTGAGATTCATCAGTTTATCGAGCAGTGTTTTGTGTGAAGTTTGATTTGAATCTCCAGTTTATCAATGACGCATCCGGATTCGAATAGTCATGGCATGTTTCAGACGATCCAAAGGGGGTTGACTTATCTGGAAAATTATTCAGTGGTTCAGAAGTGGTCGTGTCCATAGGCTCGTGGAAAGAATTTAAAATAGGCTTTGGGTTAAAATCGAGATTTCATTCATTGATTTGTTCTCATTGTTATAAACCATTCCTGATTATTCCATTCCACTTTCATCTTTTTACTTCAATTTCCATTATTCTATATGTTTCCATCAATTCATTTTCAGTTTCTTTTATTCACCTTTCCATTTATTTGTTTCCATAATCCATTTTGAACCACCTTTTAAAGTCTAGTTGTCCAAAACCATATTCAATTTTCAAAGCCAATGGTCATATTCATTCCTTAAACTTATTCAAGATCCGAACACAAATTCCAATTATATCTTCACCCATTTATCCATTTGTAAATCTAAAGCCCACTTTAATTCATTCTACAACCAAACTCTCAACTCATGTCTTGTTTCTACTGTTTAATTTTTAGACTAAGTCCTTCTTTTAATCCTTTTTTTAGATTAAATTCTCTAACTCCTTTTGCTCTTAAGTTTAATTAATAATCATTGTCAACCAATTCGTTTTTATTATTTCGGTATCCATATCCCTTTTCGGCCAATTCTTTTCCAATTTAGTATCAATGTTCAGCTGATTCCATCCAATGGGAACTTTCAAACCTTTTTAGTCCATATGGCCCATTATCTTATTTTTATTATTTTACTAATTAAATTACAAAAAATTCTCAGCTAGGATCCCATTCTCATAGCTGGCTCAAAGAAGGAAATAATAATAGAAAACAAAAAGGACAATTTATCAGAATTGGAAAAAATAGAGGAAATCAATGGCAAAAATAAAATAGAAGTGGTTACAGTTATTACACTGGAATAGTTTTATGGAAACTCAACAGAATAACCGAAAAGACAGAATTTCATTTGCACACAATGACAAAAGGGAGGAAGTCGGTTACAAAATCACAACAAAAATAACAGAAAAGATACAGTTACAAAAAAAGCATAATTGTCAACATCTTCAATCTTCTACATCATTCACCAATCATCGTCTTCAACTCGGGATCTTCATCACCACTCTCCACTTTTTTTTCCGATTCAAAATCCGCAACTTCACTACCGGTCTTCAACACCATATTCCACACCTACAATCAATCACCAACACTTCATCAATAACAACTCAAAATCACACAAAAAGTAGAGAAAGTAGAAGAAGAACACACTCTGCATAAAATTAATACCTGCATCAAACATCAAACTTTAACCAAATTCGGAGAAATGCACATCAACACCTAGGATCCTCAATTTTCTTCATACCATCACCAGAGCTAATCTTCATGAATCCTTCAACTCATCTTACATCCACCTTCAACCGAATTCAACCCATAATTGACATTCAATCCCAAAACTCGGTTCCAATAACACAAGCCTGCAAGTTCAGATAGCAGCATATAAATAACAAAAAAAAAACTCTAACCAATGAGCAAAACAATCAAAAACAAAATTTCATAAATCCAAAATCCATAACTGAAAAATAACCAATTTCTAACAGAAATTCCATAACAGAAATCCATAACAGAATAATAACAAACTTTCACCTTGAAGCATTCCAGAAAAATCTCCCAGTTTCTATAAATCAGAAACTCCACTGAATATTCAGGGCTTCATCACTCTTCTCCATTTTTTCGATTCTTCAAACTTCAACCATTTCCTTTTTCTTCATTTTCTTTTTCACAGCTTCTGAATTTTCTTCACAGCTTCTCTACCTTGCTTCAACCTTTTCTGAACCAACCTCCTCTAATCCATTTCTTCCTCAACCCAAGCCATTTCCTCACTCTTCAATCATTCATCTTCAACCTCCATCACCTTCATCACTCTTCATCAGACCTCCATCGAATTCAACATACTAACATCAAGCCTTGATTCTTCATCTTCAATGAGGTGTCTTCATCAACATCACAATATAGCAGATTCCTCGTCTTCAACTATCCGCATCTGAAACCTGCAAATTGCATCAAGAACACATACAACACACAGATTCAGCACGAAAAGACAAACGTAAACAAAAGCAAAAGCGATTCGAAAACGAAAAGAAGAGTGAGCCGAGGCAATCGTCACCACAACAAGAGTAATCAACGGTCGTGACCGCTCCGATTGAATGAGTTTTGTTTTAATCGTGATTGTGTGATTGACTTGTTAGGGATTCGGTTTCAGTTTTATTTATCAAGCATATGAGCTAGGTTTAGTTGTTTGATTTCGGAATAGAGAAGATGAAGGTTTAGCTTTTGTTTGATTTCGGAATAGAAGAGGAGATGAAGGTTTAACTTTTGTTTGATTTCAGAATAGAAGAGGAGATGAAGGTTTAGCTTTTGTTTGATTTCGGCATAGGGGAGATGGAGATGAAGGAGGTTAGGGTTAAGGTGATGGTTGGCGCGAGAAGAGAACGAAGAAGGAGGAAGAAGAAACGGAGAAGAAGAAGGCAAGAGGGAGAAGGATGAACGACGACGCTGTGAGGGAAGAAGAAGGGAATTAGGTTATCTTAGGTTTGGTTTGGGATTTGTGTATTTTGAATCTGATAATTTAACTTGAATAATATATTAAAGTTCATTAATTGGTTTTAATCCTCATTTAATCTCATAATTAAGTTAATTAACCTCACTTAATTCCCAAAAAATTGTCGTTAGAAGAGATAAGAGTGGATAAGATTGCAATTCCCTAGCCACACCGGTGGTGACACTTGTCACCGTCTGGTAGGCTTCCACGGCTGATCACCTGCATGTCGTCCACTATAGCTATGGTGTTCTAGCTCCTGTGGTTCATTGGATTAGGATACCTGTTAAGGACTTTTGATCAAATGGACCACATCGAGTCAACATAATTGACTGGAATCCCATACTATGCTCCCTCAAAGGCCTGCAAATGGGCCTTAGCTCTTTGCTAATCGCGCCCCTCATTTGAGGCCCATTAGAAAAAACAACTATAAAAATCGCTTCATGCACCACCCTATTTCCTACGCTGGATGGGCCTTCTTCTTTTGCTTTCTACACAACTCTTTTAAGCCCAATGAGAAAACCACTTTGAAAAAATGTTGCCTGTACCCCTCCCCATTTCTAGCGCTAGTGGGCCTTGCCATTGCTATTCGTACCCTTCATTCTAAAGCCCAATGGATAGATAACTGAAAATAATACTATACTCACCCCTTTCATGTTCTTTTAGAATTTTATTTTTTGTTTTACTATAGTTTAGAAAATAATCAATAAAAAATAGAAAAGTTCACAATAAAATTCCCAAAAAATTAAGTTGGTTTATAATTCATTTTAGAAGATTTTGGCATTTTATTTTTCTGAATTTTAATTGTTTTTTATTTAATTCTGATTTTTTCATGTAAGTAGCTTTTATTGTATTTCCTTTAACTGTACATAAATTTGTTCATTTTATTTTTTAACCTTCCCATAGGATTTTTGACCCACTCTTTTTGCCATAGTTATAGGACTCATAATAGGACTTAGTTAAATTTTAGTAGATTTTTAGGTCATTTTATCCCCTGTTTTAGTAGCTTAATCCTTAGAAAATAATGGTTAATCCTTAGGTAGAATTAAATGATTTTTAGACATAGCAAACTTCTGATTTTTTAGGATATTTTTTAACACAATATTATAGGTAGTTTTAGGACCCTATAGAATTAATCCCATATTTTTTCCAGGACCCTTACTATTTTTAGGGTATTAATCTTTAGGCCTTGTTACATGTAAATTTCCATTAGTTTAGGGTATAATATTAGGATTTCATTAAAAAAATAGTTTAATTAGATTTAATCTTAGGATTTAATGATGACTTAGACTAGTTTAGTTTCTGATTTTTAGAATGAAAATATTAGGTAATGCCCTTAGTTTTAGGACTTAGACTTAATGTTTCTAATAAATAGACTTAGAATAAATTTAGGTTTGTTTTTAGTTTCATACCTTAAATTGTTTTGTTTTAGAATTTTATTCTTATATCCAATGCTTTGGTATAGATTGATATTTCACTTGTATAGGTTACCCTCTTGCTTTAGAATCAACTTACCTTCCTTAGGAAGTAAGTTGCATTTTAGTAGTTTCTAAGTTCCTTTCTCCATTAGGTTTAGAAACCTTATTAACCATAGGACCTCACTTGTAAATAAATCAAAAAAAATTAGGATTGAGTCTTAGTCTCCTTAGATTTTTCCTTTTGCAATTTGAGTCATTCTTTCTTATCTTCAAACAAAATCCAAAAACACTTAACAAATAAATGAAGGGATTCCTTGTGTATAGCCTTATTCCATGAGGCACTTGCACTCATTCCATCTTGGAGTGGTGTAAGCTTGTCTATCATGATGTACAAGTCTCATCAAGGGGTTGTTTCATAAAACAAACAAATTCAAAACACTTCTCATAAAAGACGAAAAACAAATAATAAGCGACTATCCTGCGGGAACTTCTCTTCTTATCTCATTCACTCTGAGCGCGAACTCGCGACGACTTGTCTCGCATGCAAGACGGTAAACACACTCGTACCAGACGAGCCTGCAACACCTGAGCATAAACATACGCAGTTCCAGCATAAAAAACACAAACAAATAGTTCCCGCCTTAGTTAGGCGAACTACGTCGACTCTGATCCTCATTATCCCGATGAGGTACGTAGGCAGCGGGGTAGGGCCCGTTCGAGCACATTATTTATTTTCCCTACATTTCCCTCTTTCAATTTTCCTTTCTAATTCCCTTTCTCGTTTCAGTTCCAGTTCCAGTTAGTAGTTTTATTCAGCAACAGTTATATTTTTCTCACCCTTTGAAGCAAACAAGCAAGCGTGGACCCCGTCGGGTACGACAGACGATCTGGGTGCTAATACCTTCCCAGGTCGTAACCGACTCCCGAACCCAGATCTTTGGTTCGCAAGGCCTTGTCCTTTACTTCTTCCTCAGGTTTGTGCAACATTACCTTTCCCATTATTTCAGGATAAAAATGTCTGGCTGGAGACTCTACCTTTTCCGCGTCACTTTCACGTTTGTACTGGGATGAAAATCCTGGGAGCGACAGCTGGAGACTCTGCTAGGGACCGAACCCAGAATCTCTGGTTTCCCTTGTAGAGTCAATCCTAGCACCTGTTTGGTTTTGTTTCATTGGGTGTTTATCTGTTTGTTTCTTTGTGCTTTAGTTTAGCTTTACTGTTTTTATTTACAACTTTACTTTACAGCTTTACTTTACAGCTTTATTTACCGCTTTCAGTATTTATTTTCCATGCATCATATTATACTGGACTGTCTGGCTGTGCTGGTTTTCATTTTTTCTGTGGGATAGGGTTACTGTGAGATGAGCTCGTAACCGGGGCTCGAGTGCACCCTAGGACTTAGAGTGGTTCCACTTTGGCTTCATGGCATCTTACTATGTTGGTAGTAGTGAGTTCCTCATCTTGACTTGCGACCTTCTCGGGAATGTATTGATACTAGAATCTTTCTGGGTTAATACGCTACCTTGATACTTATGTGCAGTCAAGGGACCGATCATTGAGAACCTTTGTGGAAACATCCCTTTCCAGTGATGACAGTGGCAGACTACATTTGTTGGCAAACCCACTCGCATCCGAGTGCCCACTGGGAACTCGCATAGGATGGCCTGGTTCTCTCATAGGAATCTAGTCAAGGAAAACTGTTCGTATGACGGTAGTATTGTACCCTTCGGGATGAATGTACTATTGTTTCTCGATTCAGTGCTTGAAGCTGAGGACTTATGAGGGATCCTTGTTTTTCCGGACTCAGCTGAGACCTCCCTGAGTAGTACATAATGCCAAACCGATTCCCAAATTTAGTCATGAGCCATTTCTCGGAAATGGTGAATGTATTATTGCTATTCGGCCTCGAGAGTCCGTGATGTTTGACCCGAGTAGCACACCTGTGAGATTGGGAGGGGTTTACAGGTTTGCAGGAACCCTAAACTTCAACATACCTTCGAATGCCAGTACACTTCAGTGATATGATCTTATCTGTTAATTATGGATTCTGAAGTCATGAACTCCTGATCAGAGATACTTATAATGATATTGTGGCCTTGCACAGACACTTGATTACCTGATTCACTACACAGACACGTCACTGATCACATTCCTTTCCTTGCATAACATCATTAATCATTAATCATTAATCATTTTGTGTTCTTTTTATTCTCAGGGTTCATTACCTCCTAGGTCCTGGTCATATTTGTTGCTTCAACATGGAGATTCCAAGGAAGATAAATGTCCATTATACTTTCCCACAACCGGAGACAGAAAGTATTCATGGATTGATTAGCTTGATGGGTGACAAAGTCCTTGATGATTTCAGAAAAGAGTTTGGCAAGATACTGGATTATGTGAGCAAACCCACAGTTGACCAGAGGGATAGCTTACATTCTTTGTTGCAGTTCTATGATCCACAACTGAGGGTCTTTGTTTTCCCTGATTATATCATGGCACCTACATTAGAGGAGATTTCTAGTATGCTGAATGTTCCTATTAAAGAAGGTATGCCTTATTATGCTTCAGAGAGGACCCCTCCTCATGAGGATATCACTATTGCCTGTCATTTGAGTATGCTCAGACTCAAGATGGGATTAGAGGCTGGCCAAAGTAAGGGGATCCCTTTGGATTCTCTTATCACAGAGGCACATATCATGGCATTGGGAAAGAAATGGGAAGACTTCAAAGCATTGTTAACCATGATAGTATATGGAACCAGTTTATTTCCAGGAGAGAAAGGGCTAATTAGTATGGAGGCCATTACCATCTTTGTCAAAAGAAATCCTGTACCTACATTGCTAGCTGACTTCTACTACGGAGTTCACCATATAAATGAAAAGAGGAAGGGACATGTAAATTGTTGTGCTCCCCTATTTGATGAATCGTTTGTAAGGCAACTCCCTAAATCGGGACCTTTTCAGGACTTGAAACAATCTTGGAAGTGGTCCAAAAGATTAATGGGCTTAACCTCAACTGACATTGCTTGGGGATGCAATAGAGATCTGGTGGGCAAAGAAATGTTGGTAAGTTGTGGTAGCTTTCCAAATGTGTCCTTGATAGGAAGGAAAGGTGGGATGAGCTACAATCCTATCTTATCCAGGAAACAATTTTGCTATCCTTTAAGAGATGTACCTTTGACTGACAATACAAATGAGTCTTTATACTTTCCAGCAGAAGGAAATTCCAAGATGAGTGTAAACACCCCAAATTTGCCCTCACTCATTTAACCATGGCTTGTGTTTCTTTGCATATGCATAGATTCAATCATATCATCTCATATTGCATTTTTGCTTCACTGCATTGATTCAAAGTCATCTGCATCTAGGGTTTGTGATCTGAGCAATCCAAGTGCCATCTGAGCCAATCCAAAGGTCTTAAATCATTTCAAAAGGGCCCATGTATGTTCAAGCATCATATTATATCCTCCCAAGTTCAAGGAAGTCAAATAATCACAAGAACTGAGAAAGGCATGGGAGCAGAGCCAAGCTTAACTGCACAGATGACCTGAAATTAGGGTTTTGGTTTCAGAGGCCATAACTCCAAATTTTTTGGTCATTCTTGTTTCTATTGGTCTCTATATGTTATGAGGATCATACATACCAATTTTCTTGAAGAAATTCAATGGGGAAGGCATCTGATCAATAGATGACTTCTTGAGCAAGTCAGTTCAAAATCAGGGCATCTGAGGCCCCCAATCATCCAACCAAAGGGTATTCTCCATCATTTTGAATGTGTATGATCTTTATTTGATCTTGGAAGAAGTTAGAAGTTCACAAAATTGAAGAATTTCAAGCCATTTGCAAAGTTGCCATTTTGGGAAAGTGACTTGTAATGTAAACTTGCCATTTTGGGAAAGTTTTTCAACCTCCTCTTTTTGATTCAAAAATGCTTCAAATGAAAAATTCTTGGTCATGAAAGTTGTAGATTGGATCCTCCCATTTTCAAAAAGTACAAGAACTTGATCTAATTCATTTTAGAGCAAAAGTTATGGCCTTGCAAAGTTGGATAAAATCACTTAATTTTCACTTTTGTGCCAAAGAGGAAACTTGCAAAAACACTTGCCAAAACCAAATGTGACCTCAAATCAACTTCTAACCATCATACAAACATCACACATGACTTAAACTTCAGATTGGCCCAAGGATTTCTCAAGTTTCATGACTTAAACTTCAAGAATTTCAAAAGGGGCCAAAATTGGACAAAGTTGCAAAATGATCCAAATCCCTTCATCCACTTGCCACAGCTCACAAAATTTGATTTCATGACACTCCTTGATCCTTGTTGCGCAGGACACCCCATTTTCCTTGGCCTGCCATGTGCCCATACCTCAAGTACACCAACTTTTGACATTTTGGCAACTTGCCCATACCAATCAACATAGGCCAGCACCCACTCTCTGACCTATCACACTTCTTTATGTGGATCAAAACCAAGCAAAAGCACACAACAACACAGCCTGAAACTCCAAGAACTCAGCACACTCCAAAATCCCAAAGTTTGCAAAAGCCTTCGAATCTCTTGATTCAACCATCAAACCTTCAAGTTTCTTTCACCATTCAACTCACCATAACCCTCTGATCATTTCCTAACCATCACTTTGCCCTAAAAAGCCCAAAATCAAAAATACGATTTTCACACTTCATGAACTGAGCTCCTGCCATTTTCATTTTGGGGCCATTAAAAATCCAACCAAGCATTGCAAACTCTTGAGGGAGATCATTGAAGAAGTTTTGAAGCAAAGAAGCAGCCAAACAGTGCCATTTTCGAAAGCTTCAGCTCAGGTAACCTCAAGAACAAATTTTCCAGAAGCTTAATTTTAGGTTATAGACTTGTTCCTCATGTTGCCCTGATCATGTTGATGTTTTCATTTTTGAAAATGGTTGAGTTTTGAGGATTTTATGTTGTTATGAAACTTTGCCCGTGAAATGTGTTTTGATCTGATTCTCTTGATTTATGAAAAATAAATGATTTTTGTTGTGTGGTTTATGTTCAATGATGTCTAAGGGTTGATTCTGAAGAGTTTGATGAGTTTTTGTTGCGTATTGAGTGAGATTGAAGAAATGGATGGCCGGAGAAGATGACCGGGACACTGTTCCGGTCACTTGAAAATCATTAGGGTTCAGATTAGGGCTTAATTGCGTAATTAGTGAGTTTGAATGTGGGCCGTCCATTATCGCGCAAAGTCAATTCCCTCCCTTTTCCTTTTGAACCTCAGCCACTGGATCTGATTACTTTCATTAATTCGTATTTTAAATTCATTTTAATTGCATTTTCTTTATCATTTTATTAAAAATAGTAAAATACATCAAAAAATTATGAAAACTTTTATCAAATCTTTTAATAATTTTCAGAACCCAAAAATATTTTTATTTTTATTTTTTGCATCAAAAATTATTTTTAAATCATTTAAATGATTATTTTTAATTAGTTAATGAGAATTAATTAATTAAAAAATCATTTAAGTATTTAAAAATCCCAAAAAAAATCACATTGAATTTTGATACATTTAGAAACATTATCAAACTCTTCAAACAAATTTCTTTTTGGTTCTTGACATATGTTGACATTTTTCTTTAGAATTAAAGTTCTTAAAAGTCAATATTTTTGCCCTAACTTGAAAATTTCTTTTCTGCCTAACCATGAAGAGTTTGATGTTGGATATTTTTGCATTGCATTCTTTATATCATATAGTTTCTAGGGTAAAATTAGGCTGAATTTATCTTTCATTTTCAATTTGTTGTGCATTTTTCCTTTTGAAGTGCCTTAAAACCCTAGCCAACTTGAGAAAATCATAACTCCCATTAGGTTAAGAGTTAGGTCCCCTCCTTTGGGCAGTGAATTTGTGTAGGGTTAGGGTTCCTTTGACCCTATTTTCAATTTTTTATTTTGTCATTTGCTTCTGATTTTGGATTTTGCTTTGCATATTGTATGTAAACCCTAATTCTTGCCTTCATTTGCATTCATCTCTCATTTGTTTGCATCCAAGAGATTTCCATGACATTTTGTGCATTCACATGACTCCTAAGACATGTTAGGACACATTAGCATCATGTTTGATCATTGCATCATCCATTTTCCATGTTATGCATCCATTGCATTTCATAAGTTTTCATGAACTTTCATGCCTTCTTTCATGTCTCATTTGCATCTTCATTGCTTGTATGATCATCCCCAACTCTTGACTTGTGTTTGATTTATCTCTTAGCATCATTAACATCATGTCTATGCTTCTGACTTTGGTGTGCATCATTGCATTTCATCTCATTTTCATTTCATTTCATTTCTTGTTACTTACTTTTCAGGTGGTAAGTCATTGAGAAGTGAATTTGCCTTCACTTCTCATATTCTCTTCTCATCTCTCTTATGCATCACTTCTGCATTTTATTTGTAAATTAGAGTGGGCTTGCTCATTCATGTCTCCTTACTTCTTTCTTTCTTCAAGTAACTTATCTTCTTAAGTGAAGTAAGTTGTCTTGCTTCTTTCTGTTTATTCTCCTTTCATCTGCTTCTTTCCTGATGGCTTTCCTCTTGAAGATCTTTTGCAAGCCTCATAAACCCTAGGAACAACCAAGCATGATCATAATTAGGGTTTGATTAGTCCCCCCATTAGTTTTACCTTTGTGTCATCTTTGTGTCTTCTCTTCTCATCTCTTAATCAAGGACTAAACCTTAAAGGTTTTAAGGCTTTGTTGTTAATGCTATTATTTTATGATTGGCATTATGTTTGGTAAAACTAATATGGCTGGAAAATGTTGAATAAGAAGTTCCATATTAACATGGTATAGACTCTGGAAGAACATGTCAAACATGATGTCCTGACATGGTGACACAGATAAATGTGGAAGTTGTCAAAGAAGATGTTGAATTCAGTTCAGAATGTCCTATCAGATGTTGGGACATTATCAAACAGAGTAGAAGAACTAATTCAGGATGTCCCAACAGATGTTGTCATATGTTACAGTCAGATGTCAAAGAAGATGTTGAAACATCTGCAAATGTCATGACAGAAATTAGTGTCATATGTTACAGACAGATGTCAAAGAAGATGTTGAAACATCTGCAAATGTCATGACAGAATTACTGTCATATGCTACAGACAGATGTCAAAGAAGATGTTGAAACATCTGCAAATGTCATGACAGATGTCAAAGAGAATGTTGAAACATCTGCAACTGTCATGACAACATTACTGTCATATGTTACATATAGATATCAAACAAGAAATGTGGAACTTAGTTCAGGATGTCACACCAGATGTTGTGACACTGTCAAACAGAGTAATAGTTAATGAACTTAAGTCAAGATATCAGGATGTCACACCAGATGTTAGGACATTGTATCAGTTAATGGAATGAGTTCAGTTTACAGGATGTCACATCAGATGTTAGGACATTGTATCAGTAAATGAAGTAAGTTCAGTTTTTCAGGATGTCCCAACAGATGTTGAGACATCTCAGACCTGTTACCAGAATTAATTAATAACTAACTGATTTGAGATATTTAAGGAGAGTTATTTGGAATTAATTATGGATGGATAAAAACAGAACAAGGCGCATCTGTAGGGAGTTTTGTTATGAAGATTCAGATTAATCAGAAGAACAAAATCACCTAGAATCTAGGAAGTAACAAACCCTAAATTCAAGGTGATAACATTGGATTTATCAGATCTGAATTATGCAGAATATTCTGGAGATATTATGCAATCATATGTGGTGCTGATTTAGAAGATCTTAAAGACTCAATTTAAATTGAAGACAAATATTGAAAAATATAGGTTTCTATATTTAGAGATATTTTAGGAATTGAAGATCTTTTGGAATATTTGTAGCAGATATTTCTGCATATTTGTAGCAACTATTGTTGTGATTGTTTAGGCCCAAATCCAGTTGGGAATAGGTTATAAAAGAAACCTTGTAACCTAGTTTAGAATCAACCCAATCAACTGAAAATGTAAACATTATTAGGGTTGTGTCCTTGTGTCAGCCGTGCATAACAAGTAACTCTATTGTGGCTGTTTCACTTGTGATTCTCGAAGCTTGTAAGCAAGAGAAGTTTTGTGACTTGATTGAAACTGTGAAGTAAGATCAAGCTGTATTGTTTGAAGAATGTCTTCAACTTCATTAAACTTGTAAACTTGATCACTGGGTGATTGAGGGGGAGTGAGTAGGGTACTCTTATCTAAGTGAGTCTTAGGTAGAAATTGCATTGGGTAAGTATTAAGTGATAGATTAAACAGGGTGGTTTAAGTCTAGAATTAATATTACTAATAGTGGATTTCCTCCTGGCTTGGTAGCCTCCAGATGTAGGTGTGGTTATACACTGAACTGGGTTAACAAATTCTGCTGTGTTCTTTATATCTTTTATGTTTATGCAGTACCTGAACTGAATGTCCTATCAGATGTCCCAACATCCTGAAGCATGTTTGACTCTGATATATCAGAATTATTTAAGTACTGATATGTATGCCTTACCATGTTTATAAGTAACAGATAAGATGTCTCAACATCATATTCGACATCTGAGTCTGTCATACCAGAATTTCAATTGGTATCAGAGCAGGCATCCTGGTCTGTTTCTGGATGAGATCTAAGGGGGATACTTTCTGGTTCATGGTAAAGGAAGAAGGAGGATATAATGAAAAGCTGTTTGAACTTGAGAGGTTCATATTGGTGTTTGAATGGTCCCTAGAAGTGGAGGATGGACTATTCATCATATGGTGTATATTGGACCAGTCTGGTGTTATCAGGGCTGGAAATTTGCTGGTGAATTGTTGTGTAGCTATGATGTCAAACAGAATGTCCTGACATCTTGGTTCTGAGAATTCTATATTTGAAGGAGGCTTGTATTTTGTTTTCTGTGAGAACTGGAGAACACTTAGTTCAGAATGTTGTGGTTCTTGATGAAAGAAGAGGTTGGAGCCAAAACAAAAGAGTATAATTATCAAATCTTTCATGCGGGAGTGAAAATCTTGATAAGTTATCTCTTAAGCTTATTTATGGTGACCTAATGAGGATATCCTTCCTGGTTATGGTGTCCTATGT
This sequence comes from Lathyrus aphaca, assembly GCA_963966055.1. NCBI lineage: Eukaryota > Viridiplantae > Streptophyta > Magnoliopsida > Fabales > Fabaceae > Lathyrus > Lathyrus aphaca. The sequence continues at coordinate 481,849,588 of OZ014522.1, forward strand.
TGTTTAGGTATAGCTGGAGAAAATCTCTCCTGTGAAGATACATGTTTATGATTGTCTAAATCATGAACTGAAGGAAGTTTCATCAAGAAAGAAGCTGAATTGATATGTCAATCCTAATGGCTTGACACCACACTACACATCAACAGTTTATGAACCAAGCTTAGTTTTGTGTTCCAGAAGAAGGAAACTGGTGTGATGATGGATGCTTTGGGTGCTAGACAAATGTGTGATGATCACATATGTTTGGAACCTACTCCTAACCTGGAAGAGGAGGCATCTATGCTACATGTTGAAGACTTAGATAATGACTCTGACACAGAGATCATTGCTTCTGTGGACCCTAGCATAGCCAAAAGGCTTAGGGCTAGAAAGGAAAAGAAGACTGCAGGACATTTATCTCCTGAAAAGAAGCAGCCTACTCCAAAGAAAGACAAGGTCAAAGTGATACTTGGTCCTACTAAACAATGGAGCAAGGTGAATACCCAAAAGAGGAAAGCTGTATCTCCACCAGATTCAGATGTTGAAGAGGATGTCCCAACATCCCAACCAAAGAAGAAACCAGCACCCTCAAGGTCCACCTCTGCTGTTCCAGAAGCTCCTCTGGACAATGTTTCATTCCATCATGTGTCAAGTGTGAGCAGATGGAAATTTGTATACCAAAAAAGGGTAGCACTTGAAAGAGAGCTGGGCAGAAATGCACTTGAGTGCACTGAGGTAATTGACCTAATTTCTTCTGCTGGTTTATTCAAGACAGTATCAAACTTTTCACCTTGCTATGAGCTGCTAGTCAAGGAATTCATTGTCAACCTACAAGAGGACTGTGATGATGGTAAATCAGATGACTTCAGAAAGGTGTATGTAAGAGGGAGATGTGTGAAATTCTCTTCTAGGGTTATCAACCACTATCTAGGAAGAGAATCTGATGGACCTAATGAGCTGGGAAAGATAAATAACCATGTGTGCAAGGTCATCACTGCTAATCAATTCAAAGCTTGGCCAGTCAAGGGGAAATTTTCTGTTAGCTTGCTGACAAGGAAGTATGCAATGCTGCATAGGATTGGCACTTCAAATTGGGTCCCTACCAACCATACCTCCTCAATAGCAACTGAATTGAGCAGGTTCATATATGCTGTGGGCACCCAAGCAAAGCTGGACTTTGGGGCTTATATTTTTGATCAGACATTGAAGCATATTGGAACATCTGCAACAAAGCTTCCCATTGCTTTTCCCTCTCTGCTATGTGGAATCATACTAAGCCAGTATCCAGGTATTCTCACTGAGAAGGATTCAGTATGCAAAAGAAAAAGTCCTCTGGCCTTCCATTACAAACTTTTCTTGAGCCATCATGCTGCTGATGTTGAAGCTTCCACTAGGACATCTGCTGGACCTTCAAAAGCAAAGACTCCCATATCCAAAGTTGCCTTGATTGCAGATCTGAAAAACACTTGCAAAAAGCTGGATGCCAGGAAGAAAAAGCTTGAGGAAGTAATTCAAAGGCTGGAGCTGGAAGAGGTTGCTCAGAATACTGATGAATCTAATGGTGAATCTGAAGATGAAGAAGCTTCTAAATGTATTTACAAATGTGGGTGATAAATGCATGACTTTGGTCATGATTAAAGCTAGCAATGTGACCAACAATTGCTAGAAGCAAGGGAAGAATGTCAGATTGGGAAGTCTGATCAGAATGGTTGTTGAACTGGTAGTCTCTTCCACTACTAGTCATGGATAGTGGCAGTATAAACCCTTTGTAGCAAGCAAACTAAGAGCATCTGTTTTGGAATATAAAATCAAGTGTGGATACTTATCAGTTGTGCTCTTTGTATGTTCATCAGGGGTGTGAAATTGAGAATTAGTGGAGTACATGCTCAGCTGGAGTATTGTTTATCCATGACATGAGGAGATCTTGCTAATCTTATCTGGAGCTAACCTTAAAATCCTTCAAAAGTAAATGATCAGATTGTGTAGAACTATTTGATAAGGTATTATACAAGGATTTAAGATCAATTGTTGTTTGTGGAATTCACAAATATTTGATTGATTATCCTTGTGATTCAAGATTGGTGATGTTCAAAAAGATGTTGGAACATCTTATCATCAGAGTTTGTGCAGAATCATGGGAGAGGTATTGCATAAGCTGTAACATTGGCTTCAGTCCTGTGTGACAGGAGTTATGTAATTCTGGAAAGTTTCTTGGCAAGAACTTGCCTGGATATTGTTGATGCTAAAGATGGAGATGAAAGACCATGAACATATCATAATCTTGGTAACTACTTGGATTGGTTTATTTCTGATCTAGGTGTAGTCTAGAATGCTCATCATGGAGTTAAGATAGGTGGAGATATCATAAATTTGTTTAGACTGCCTTACTCAAGGAAAGGTAGCATCCTTGGTATAGCTTTGAGGTGTAGTTCTTAACTATTCCTTCTGAATAATCAGACAGTGGCAGGTTTGAAGACTTTGGAGAAACATTGGAAGTTTCTCATCAATATGTGTTATTGGTAAGAACTTCTGCAAAACCAATAGAATGGAGGTTGTTTACTCAAACTTGATGGATAAATCAAGTCTATGAGAGCATGGAACTCTTGTTCTATAAAGGAAGGAGGTTCTTTCAAGTGGCAGAAGAAGGAACTGAATTTAACAGATGGATGTTGGCTAATAATGTTTAAACATCTAGTTCAACATCAGAGTCCAATTGGTGAAGATCAACTTTTTGATCAGGATATCTTTGGAAGATTTTTTATAAACGTGAAGAAGACAAAAGTGGCAATTGGCTTTTTCATATGAGGATTCATAAAGAAGGTTATCAAAATGTGGTAATTGGTTGATCTTTAAAGTGGATTCGAAGAATCAAGATAATCAGAGTGTGGCAGCTGGTTGTTCTTGAGGATTGTCTTGGAACAAATTGCTCTTGGGCAGAGGAGTGATGAGTTGAAGACTCAAGAGGATTTATTCTTCTTGAAGGTGGATGAGAGTTTATGACTCTTTCTGGATTTCTGATTCTAACTGGTGGCACAGTGTAGTTGAAGATTTTCAGTTCTTGGATTACTATTCTATAGTAAGTCCAGTTGGTGGAGCACATTTAGGATCATGGTGATAAGGTCTTGGTGTATGAAAAATGTTCTAACTAAGTGTTAGTACATTATCTGGTGTGTTTATCTACATGGTTTCTATTATTAGACTACCTAATCATATGGGAGAATGATGAAGTAGATGATCTATATTGGAAGAAACATGTAGAAGAGACTGGAAGTGTTCCTCATGCTAAAAAGCCAAGAACTCCAAAAAGATCAAGTTTTCAGCAAGACCAAAGGCATACCTTCACCATTGTACAACACTTTAAAAGCTTCTGAATATATGGATGATTCCATAAAGGAGTTGGTAACCAAAATCCTATCTGAGCAAAGAGTGGTAAGTGGCATATCTATCTCTCTGAACACTATGCCAGCCCCACAAGAAGATCAACAAACTCAGGCTGCAAAGGACACTCCTGCTCAACAGGATGTCCCAATAGATGTTGAAACATCTGAGGCAAATGTAATGACAGCACTGCATTGTATTTCTGGATTAGTCTTTGGCCCCATAATTTGTGTCTAACAAGGGGGAGAACAACAACAACAAAATGTATTGTTGTTTAATTATGAATGAAAAATCTGTTTGTTTGTTTCTGAACTGAATCAGTGTGTTTGGATAAATATTTCTGTTGCAACAAGACTGGATACATATATGTTTGAGGGGGAGTAATCTCAAATATGAATCAACAGAAAAGTAATGCTATACTCTGATAAAAGAACTTCTGCTGCACTCTGAAAAAATCAGAAAAAGACCTTAAATAATTGTGATGAAGAAGCATCTGAGGACCAGCACAAGGCCTCAACTGAAGAGCACATCTCTGTTGATCCACCTGAAGTATATCAGGTATTGATTGCTTGGAAGTTTGTTTGTGGACATTCATTCTAATTTCATAATTAGTTTGGATGTGTTTTATCTGGATTGAATGGCCTTTGGTGTGTAAAGGCTTAGTGTCAAGAACCTGTGTGCTAGAAGATGTTCATCTTGTGTAGTCTGTGGTAACTACAAACCCAGAAAGGAATCAAGTATGCTTTGGTACAAGAAGAGAATGTGTTCAATTGGGAATTGAACAGAGAGTGAGCTCTTGAAGACATGAAGATGCGTCTTATGTTTTCCTTTCATCAATGTACAGAGAAGCATGGAGTTTCCTAGACAGGGGGAGTGTGTTACAAGTATGTGCACTTGATTTTGTGGTGTTAAGGGGGAGTAATACCTTAACCAGATAAGGAGAATCCTAAGAGTCTAGAAGGCTATATTATATAAAGCTGCTCTCTGCAGTTTATGTTTGATTCTTGAGGAATTGTGAAGATTGTGTGTGTTTCAAGCTTATGGAGATTATATACCTTTGTCTTTTTATGGCTAAAAAGGGGGAGAAGTAATAGTGTGAGGTCTGATATGAAGATGTGATGTTAAGGAACTTCTACATAAGGTACTACTACACCTGTATGTAAATTAGTTTTAGCCAAAATAAGCCAAAGGGGGAGATTGTTAATGCTATTATTTTATGATTGGCATTATGTTTGGTAAAACTAATATGGCTGGAAAATGTTGAATAAGAAGTTCCATATTAACATGGTATAGACTCTGGAAGAACATGTCAAACATGATGTCCTGACATGGTGACACAGATAAATGTGGAAGTTGTCAAAGAAGATGTTGAATTCAGTTCAGAATGTCCTATCAGATGTTGGGACATTATCAAACAGAGTAGAAGAACTAATTCAGGATGTCCCAACAGATGTTGTCATATGTTACAGTCAGATGTCAAAGAAGATGTTGAAACATCTGCAAATGTCATGACAGAAATTAGTGTCATATGTTACAGACAGATGTCAAAGAAGATGTTGAAACATCTGCAAATGTCATGACAGAATTACTGTCATATGCTACAGACAGATGTCAAAGAAGATGTTGAAACATCTGCAAATGTCATGACAGATGTCAAAGAGAATGTTGAAACATCTGCAACTGTCATGACAACATTACTGTCATATGTTACATATAGATATCAAACAAGAAATGTGGAACTTAGTTCAGGATGTCACACCAGATGTTGTGACACTGTCAAACAGAGTAACAGTTAATGAACTTAAGTCAAGATATCAGGATGTCACACCAGATGTTAGGACATTGTATCAGTTAATGGAATGAGTTCAGTTTACAGGATGTCACATCAGATGTTAGGACATTGTATCAGTAAATGAAGTAAGTTCAGTTTTTCAGGATGTCCCAACAGATGTTGAGACATCTCAGACCTGTTACCAGAATTAATTAATAACTAACTGATTTGAGATATTTAAGGAGAGTTATTTGGAATTAATTATGGATGGATAAAAACAGAACAAGGCGCATCTGTAGGGAGTTTTGTTATGAAGATTCAGATTAATCAGAAGAACAAAATCACCTAGAATCTAGGAAGTAACAAACCCTAAATTCAAGGTGATAACATTGGATTTATCAGATCTGAATTATGCAGAATATTCTGGAGATATTATGCAATCATATGTGGTGCTGATTTAGAAGATCTTAAAGACTCAATTTAAATTGAAGACAAATATTGAAAAATATAGGTTTCTATATTTAGAGATATTTTAGGAATTGAAGATCTTTTGGAATATTTGTAGCAGATATTTCTGCATATTTGTAGCAACTATTGTTGTGATTGTTTAGGCCCAAATCCAGTTGGGAATAGGTTATAAAAGAAACCTTGTAACCTAGTTTAGAATCAACCCAATCAACTGAAAATGTAAACATTATTAGGGTTGTGTCCTTGTGTCAGCCGTGCATAACAAGTAACTCTATTGTGGCTGTTTCACTTGTGATTCTCGAAGCTTGTAAGCAAGAGAAGTTTTGTGACTTGATTGAAACTGTGAAGTAAGATCAAGCTGTATTGTTTGAAGAATGTCTTCAACTTCATTAAACTTGTAAACTTGATCACTGGGTGATTGAGGGGGAGTGAGTAGGGTACTCTTATCTAAGTGAGTCTTAGGTAGAAATTGCATTGGGTAAGTATTAAGTGATAGATTAAACAGGGTGGTTTAAGTCTAGAATTAATATTACTAATAGTGGATTTCCTCCTGGCTTGGTAGCCTCCAGATGTAGGTGTGGTTATACACTGAACTGGGTTAACAAATTCTGCTGTGTTCTTTATATCTTTTATGTTTATGCAGTACCTGAACTGAATGTCCTATCAGATGTCCCAACATCCTGAAGCATGTTTGACTCTGATATATCAGAATTATTTAAGTACTGATATGTATGCCTTACCATGTTTATAAGTAACAGATAAGATGTCTCAACATCATATTCGACATCTGAGTCTGTCATACCAGAATTTCATTTGTGATTAGGGTTATGCCTGTATCCTTCTATTAGGATGAAGTGTATAACTTTAATCCTAAGTGTTAAATCCTTAATGTGTTTAACTCCTTTAATCAATCCACATAATAATCACTAAGACAATAAGCTTGTAGCTTGGGCCTTGCATTAGGGTTCTAATTCTTCCTTAATTGGTTAAGAAGGACTAACCCTAGTGTTAATGGACAAGTCCCCCTCAAGTTGTCTTACAAACCATAAAATCCATTTCTTAATCTTACCATTAACTAAAATCCACTTTAATAAAGGTTTTGTTTTGTCATGAGGTTAAATCCTAATCATGGATTAAGTTGAGGAGTCTTTCTCAGCTTAAATGTTCTCATCTATTATCCTTCTATTAGGATGGTGTAATGGGTCCATTAAATCCTTGATTATGGCTTAAACTCATTACTTAACACTAAACAAAAACTCCAAAAAAACATCTAAATAATTACAAGTAGGTTAATGATCTTAATCCTACATCATGGTTATTAAGTGTGAGGTGCTTACTTCATACTTAAGGTATTCTCATTACCCCTAACCAGAGGGAGGATGTGATGAGTCTACTAACCCTTGGTTTAGGCCTAAGCTCATTTTCTTATGACAAACTTCAAAAAGCAATAAAAGACTGAAAACACAAAAAAAAACAATAATCGTCTCCTCCGGGATTCTTTTCTCATCATCTTCACTCACAAACGAGAACTCGCTTCTTCCGTCTAATGCAAGACAGTTTGCACCTGAGCCAGACAGGTCATACACTTGAGCATAGACAAGTGAGCAGTTCACAAGTCAATTTATCTTTCAGCCTCTTTGAGTCGAACTACGGTGTTCTGACTTCCTAATTGCACTAGAGGATACGTAGGCATAACCTAACAGTTATCGAACAAAAGTCACTGTATATTCCCCCTCCTTCCAGCATTATTCTTTGAGCCTCATAGTCTTGAGCTCCATTCATTTCCTACACTGACACTTATCTTGTTCACTTCACCTTTCTATCACACTGACACTTGCTTTCTTTCCAGCTTTTGCACACAAAATAGCACTGACACTACCCCTTTAAAACACAAATCTTTCAAGCGTGGATCCCGTCGAGTACGGCGGACAATCTGGGTGCTAATACCTTCCCAGGTTGTAACCAACCCCCTTTCTCAGTTTCTCTGGTTCGCAACCGTCTTGTCCATCTTTTCTTAGGTTTATGCAGCATTACCTTTCCTTCGGGATAAAAATGCCTAGCTGGCGACTCTTTTCTTTTCAGTTCAACCTTGTGTGTTCTCCCCTTCACCGACCGTTCGCGTCTGTACCCCTTCTGACCTAGCCTCATTTGGTGGGAGCGACAGCTTGGCGACTCTGCTGGGGACCCTTATACTGTAACCAGGGCTTCTGGTTCTTTTCGTGGGTTCCTCCTAGCGCTTGTTTGATTTGTGTTTATCGGGGTGTTATGTGCTAATTGTGTTTATTTATTTGCTTTATTTACTGCTTTATGTACAACTTTATTTATTGCTTTCCTTTACAGTTTTTCATATTTCATACTGTCATTATCATTGCTGGATCTGGCTTCTATTTTGGTGGGTGGGGTTCCATTGAGAGTTTGAGGTCCTATACTTGGGACCTGAGTGACACCTAGGCTAGAGTGGTTCATGTTCTTTCCCATTCCATTTCGGTCTGGTGCGGCATTATTCCACACAGCAAGGAAGGGAAGGAAATTGGCATCTTTGTTGCAGATGATCCAGCATGCTTCAATGTCTGATCAAAGATATAAGCCCCAAAATCCAGCTTTGTTTGGGTGCCTACAACATATATGAACCTGTCCAACCCAGTTTCTATTGAGGAGGTGTGGTTGGTAGGAACCCAGTTTGCAGTCCCAATCCTATGTAGCATTGCATACTTTCTTGTTAGCAAGCTAACAGAAAGCTTCCCCTTGACTGGCCAAGTCTTGACCTGATTAGCAGTGATAACCTTGCAAACCTGGTTATCAGTCTTCCCTAACTCATTTGGACCATCAGATTCTCTTCCTAGATAGTGGTTGATAACCCTAGGAGAGAATTCCACACATCTCCCTCTTACATATACTTTTCTGAAGTCAGCTGACTTACCATCAGCACAGTCTTCTTGAAGATTTACAATGAATTCCTTGACTAGCAGCTCATAGCAAGGAGAGAAGTTGGATACAGTTTTGAATAGGCCAGCAGAAGAGATGAGATCAATTACCTCTGTGCACTCAAGTGCATTACTGCTCAGCTCTCTTTCAAGTACTACCCTTCTTTGATATACAAACTTCCATCTGTTCACACTTGACACATGATGGAAAGAGATGTTGTCCAGAGGAGCTTCTGGAACAGCAGTTGAGGACCTTGAGGGTGCTGGTTTCTTCTTTGGTGGGGATGTTGGGACATCCTCTTCAACATCTGAATCTGGAGGGGTGACAACTTTCCTCTTCTGTGTATTCACCTTGCTCCATTGTTTTGTAGGACCAAAAACAACTTTAGCTTTGTCCTTCTTTGGTGTAGATTGCTTCTTCTCAGGAGTTGCATGTCCTGCATTCATCTTTTCTTTCCTAGTCCTAAGCCTTTTGGCTATGCTAGGGTTTACAGAAGCAATGATTTATGTGTCAGAATCATGCTCTATGTTTACAACAGGAGGAGGTTGAGCAGTCTCCTCTTCAGCAGGTGGATCAACAGAGGCTTGATTTTCAGTGGAGGCCTTGTGCTGGTCCTCAGATGTTTCTTCATCACTATCAGTGGAGGTCTTTTGCTGGTCTTCAGATGTTTCATCAGAATCATCAGAGGAGGCCTTTTGCTGGTCCTCAGATGTTTCAACATCTATTGGGACATCCTGTTGAGCAGGAGTGTCCTCTTCAGCCTGATTTTGTTGTTCTTCTTGTGGAGCTGGCATGGTGTTCAGAGGGATAGATATGCCACTCACAACTCTTTGCTCAGACAAGATCCTGTTCACCAGTTCCTTTATAGAATCATCCACATATTCTGAAGCTTTTGGAGTGGAGTTTGATGATGAAGGCTTTCCTTTGACTTTGCTGAATACAGGTTCCTTTTCCCTTCTCACATTAGGAGTTCTTGGCTTTTGAGCAAGAGGAACACTGCCTCTGATTTCGTCCATTGGAGTTGAATCCATGGGTACCACAGATATGGGGGTTGCATGTACCACATCTTCCTTGTTGAGGATTTCTTCAGAGAGGTTAGGGTTTTGATGTTGAGCCATTTTTGAATGTGGTGAAGAAAGAGATTAAGATTGGTTGAGTTTGATGATCTCTGAAAGTTAGCTATAGCATGCAAGTTGTTTTGAGAGAATGATGAGAAGATGAATAGCTGAAAGTGAGCTGATATTCTTATAAGAGCCGTTACTCGGAGAATTTCTAGGAGTGGAATACACAAAGTGCTTGACCAGACTGGTGTTGCCATCTGGTGATCATGCCACACGATGTCATATGACATGTTGGCACATCTCCATAACTGCTAAACTTCACATAAGCAGATCCCCAATTTACCCCTTAGGTTTTCAAATTGGGTAGCATCCAAAGCTTTAGTAAATATATCAGCTAATTGCAGATTTGTAGCTACATGTTCCAATGAGATCACTTTCTCTTCCACAAGATCTCTGATGAAATGATGCCTGATATCAATATTCTTGGTCCTGCTATGTTGAATAGGATTCTTTGATATGTTAATAGCACTTAAGTTGTCACAGTACAATGTCATGACATCTTGTGGGACATTGTACTCAGTGAGCATTTGCTTCATCCAAACCAACTGTGAACAACTGCTTCCAGCTGCAATATATTCAGCTTCAGCAGTAGATAAGGATACACAATTTTGTTTCTTACTGAACCAAGAAATCAAATTGTTTCCAAGAAAGAAGCATCCTCCTGATGTGCTTTTTCTGTCATCAGCACTTCCAGCCCAATCAGCATCACAGAAGCCAGTGAGAATTGGTTTGCATCCATGAAAGTACATTATGCCATAGTCACAAGTACCATTGACATATTTCAGAATTCTCTTGACTTGGTTTAGATGAATAACTTTTGGATCAGCTTGATATCTTGCACATACACCTACTGCAAAGGCTATGTCTGGTCTGCTAGCAGTCAGATATAATAAGCATCCAATCATACTTCTGTATAGGCTTTGGTCTACATTCACACCCTTGTCATCTTTAATCAGCTTTAAATGTGTGGGGGCAGGAGTTCTCTTATGAGTAGCATTGTCCATCCCAAATTTCTTGACAATGTTCTTAGCATACTTGCTTTGGGAAATGAACATGGATTCCTCCATTTGCTTTATTTGCAGTCCAAGGAAGTAGGTTAATTCTCCTACTAGGCTCATCTCAAATTCAGATTCCATTTGAGTGACAAAATGTTTAACCATCCTGTCTGACATCCCACCAAAAACAATGTCATCTACATATATTTGAGCAATCATGACATTTCCTTCTTCATCTTTAACAAACAAGGTTTTGTCTATTCCACCTTTCCTGTACCCTTGTTTGATAAGAAAAGTAGTCAGCCTTTCATACCATGCTCTTGGAGCTTGCTTCAGTCCATAAAGAGCTTTCCTTAGTTTGTACACATGATTTGGACAGCTTGGATCAACAAATCCTTTAGGCTGTTCTACATATACTTCTTCATTAAGATATCCATTTATAAAGGCACTTTTCACATCCATTTGAAATAGCTTGAACTTCAAGATACAAGCAATTCCCAAAAGTAGTCTGATTGATTCAAGCCTTGCTACTGGTGCAAAGGTTTCATCAAAGTCTACTCCTTCAATTTGTGTGTATCCTTGAGCTACAAGTCTAGCTTTGTTCTTTGTAACAACTCCCTGCTCATTTGACTTGTTCTTATACACGCATTTAGTGCCAATCACATTTATGTCATCAGGTCTAGGAACAAGATTCCACACTTCATTCCTTGTGAATTGACCTAATTCCTCTTGCATAACACAAATCCAGTATTCATCAGTAAGAGCTTCCTTGATGTTTTTAGGTTCTATTTTTGAAACAAAACAGGAACCTGAAATCACCTCTCTTGATCTAGTGCTTACACCTCTGTTGGGATCCCCAATTATCAAATCTTTTGGATGATCCTTCTGGATTCTGATGGAGGGAGGTTTGCTGGATTGTTCTGTCCTTGCATCAGTTTGAGTGAAGTCAGGATGATCACTCTTTTCTTCAGCTTTAGTTTGGCTGTCAGAAGATGTTCCAACATCTTCTGTAACATCTGCAGGAGCATCATCAATTATCACATTTATGGACTCCATGATAACCTTGGTTCTAGAGTTAAATACTCTATATGCTCTGCTGTTTATAGAGTATCCAAGGAAAATCCCTTCATCACTATTAGGATCCATTTTTCTTCTTTGCTCCCTATCAGCCAGAATATAACAATTACTTCCAAAAACATGGAAGTACTTAACTGTGGGTTTTCTTCCCTTCCAGACTTCATAGATTGTGGACAAAGTTCCTTTCCTTAGAGTGACTCTATTATGGATGTAACAAGCTGTGTTCATAGCTTCAGCCCAGAAGTACAAAGGTAACTTTTTAGCATGGATCATAGCTCTTGCTGATTCTTGGATAGTTCTATTCTTCCTCTCAACAATCCCATTCTGTTGAGGAGTGATTGGTGAAGAGTATTCATGATTTATTCCTTCCGAAGAACAGAAATCTAAGAATTTTTGATTCTCAAATTCTTTTCCATGGTCACTTCTTATTCTGATCACACAGCTGGCTTTTTCTCTTTGTATTCTTTGGCATAAATCTTTGAATACATCAAATACATCATACTTTTCTTTGATAAAATTTATCCATGTATACCTTGAAAAGTCATCAACCACCACATAGGCATACCTCTTACCACCAAGGCTCTCAACCTGCATAGGTCCCATAAGATCCATATGCAATAATTCCAAAACTTTGGAAGTTGTCAGATGTTGGAGATTTGGATGGGACATCTTGGTTTGCTTGGCTATTTGACATTCACCACATATTTTGCCATCATCAATCTTCAGTTTAGGAATACCTCTCACAGCTTCCATAGATATGATTTTCTTTATGCCTCTGAAATGAAGATGACCCAATCTTTGATGCCATAGTTTCACTTCTTCTTCTTTGGCTAAAGAGCAAGTTGAAGTGAGACTGAAGTCTTGAGGTTCCCACATGTAACAGTTGTCTTTAGATCTGGCTCCTCTCATGACAACCTTCTGTTCTTTATTAGACACTATGCATTCAGTTTTGGTAAAGTTTGTAACCTTGATCACACAATTGACTTATGCTGATCAAGTTAGCAGTCAATCCTTTTACCAGCAGCACATCATCTAGTCTTGGTACATCTGGACAGTCCAAGGTCCCAACTCCCTTGATTTCACCTTTAGCTCCATCTCCAAATGTTACATATCTGGATGAATATGACTTTAAGTCTACTAGCAGATTCTTCAATCCAGTCATGTGTCTTGAACATCCACTGTCAAAGTACCAGTCTTCTTTAGCTGATACTCTTAGGGATGTATGAGCTATATATGCAACACCCTTCTTTGACCATTTGTATTGAGGTTTCTTTTGATACCTCTGCCCTGTGCATTGTCCATTAGTAGAGCTCCAAGGTTATTTGTTGGACTTGTTCTTGGGCATGTAGCTTTGATCAGCATGAGGACTAGCTTTAGGTACCCATACTTTCTTGATGACCTCTGTCTTCTGCTTAGGGGGTTGCTGATATCTTTGAGGTTGATGTTTATGCAGCACTTTCTTGGTAACTTCTATCTTCTGCTTAGGAGATTGCTGATACATCTGATTTGGATATCCATGCAACTTGTAGCAATGAGGTTTGATATGTCCAAATCTTCCACAATGATGACATCTCCATCTTTGATACTTTTTCTTCATTATGTTCTTTTCATGATGTTGAAACATCTGTTGGAACATTATGTTTGACTTTGTGTTCTTATGATGTTGAAGCATCTGTTGGGACATCTTGTTTGACTGTATGGAATTTGAAGTAGTTTTGATGGTGCTAGCTTCAACCTTATGAACTTTGTTAAATCCCAGTCCACTTCTATCCCCTGAATGCTTATTGTTGTTGAGAATAACATCCAATGTGCTTGAGCTACTGTTCATCATTCTAACAGATTTGGACATATGCTCCAACTTGGAGTTGAGAAGACTTACTTCACTTTTCAAGGTGTCAATGGTCTCTGGATCACTTGTTTTTTCATCCTTTAGTGCCTCAATCTGCTTCTTTTGCTTTATACTCTCCATGCAGATTTCAGTGCTTCTTTTAACCAGTTCTCTGTATGATTGCTCAAGCTCTTCAAAAGTAAGCTCCCCATCACTGGATTCACTTTCAGATTCACATAATCCAGCTAGAGCAGTGATATGCTTAGCTGATTCTTCTTCCGAATCACATCCTGGGTCTTCATCAGACCAGGTTACAGAAAGACCTTTCTTTTGCCTTTTTAAATAGGTAGGACATTCATTTCTGATGTGTCCATATCCTTCGCATCCATGGCATTTAATCCCTTTTTCTTGACTGGTCTTTTCATCATAATTTGACCTTCTATGAGCATCATAAGGTCTTTTGTTCTCAGAAGAGTTTGTGTATCTTCCACTTGGTCTGGACTTGTCTTCCATCTTTCTGAGAATCTTTTTGAATTGTCTTCCAAGCATAGCAATGTTTTCTGATAAATTTTCTTCAGGTTCTGATTCATTATTTTCTTCTTCTTTATCAGTATTTGACACCAAGGCTATGCTTTTGTTCTTCTTTACAATTGTGTCATTCATTCCCATCTCAAATGTTTGAAGGGAACCAATGAGCTCTTCAACTTTCATTGTGCATATGTCTTGAGCTCCTTCTATTGTTGTGACCTTCATGTCAAATCTTTTTGGCAAAGATCTGAGAATCTTTCTTACAAGCTTTTCATCACTCATCTTTTCTCCCAAAGCTCCAGAAGTATTGGCTATTTCTAAGATGTTCATGTAGAATTCATGAATTGTCTCATCTTCCTTCATTCTCAAGTTTTCAAACTTGGTGGTGAGAAGTTGAAGTCTTGACATCTTCACCTTTGATGTTCCTTCATGAGTTGTTTTGAGAGTGTCCCAAACATCTTTGGCCAGCTCACAGTGATGCACAAGTCTAAAGATGTTCCTATCAATGCCATTGAATAAAGCATTTAAGGCCTTGGAGTTGCCAAGTGCTGAATCTTCTTCCTCCTTACTCCATTCTTCTTCAGGTTTCAACACTTTTGCTCCATCTTTGGTGTCTTGGACAGGGTGCTCCCATCCATTGTTGACTGCTTTCCAGGCCCTATTGTCAAGTGATCTTAAGAATGCAACCATTCTTGGCTTCCAGTAGTCATAATTAGATCCATCCAATATAGGTGGTCTATTTACTGATCCTACATCTCTGTCCATGTTTCCAGAATTTGCAGTCCCTAGATCTCACGCAGTATAAACAGGCAGGGTGCCTGCTCTGATGCCAATTGAAATTTTGTGATCAGGTACGAGATATCGAATGAGATGTTTAAACACTTGAATACTTAACTAAAACTTAAAGTGCAGGAAAATTAAACAACACAGGAATTTGTTAACCCAGTTCAGTGTATAACCACACTTACATCTGGAGGCTACCAAGCCAGGATGGAAATCCAATATAAGTAATATTAATTCTAGACTTAAACCACCCAGTTTAATCTTTCACTTAATATCTACCCAATGCAATTTCTACCTAAGACACAACTTAGATATGAGTATCAACTCACTCCCCCTCAATCACACAGTGATATGTTTACAAGTTTAATAAAATTGAAGTCATACTTCAAACAAAACAGCTTGATCTTACTTCACAGTTTCAATCAAGACACAAATACACTTTTGCTTAAAAGCTCATAAAGTGGTACAATTAAACAACCTTCTATTAAAACACAAAACACCCTATTTGGTCTTCTTAAATTCGTACTCTATTCTGAGAGTTTCTGTTGCTTAAATAGGTGTTTGGATTTTGGGCTTTCTGTAGGTTTATCCAATCCTGATACGCATGCAGTCGTCACCATGAATTAGGGTTTGTTACTTCCTAGATTCTAGGTGATTTAGTTCTTCTGATTATGCTGAAGTCACATAACAAAACTCCCTACAGATGCGCCTTATTCTGTTTCATTCATCCATAATTAATTCCAGATAACTTCCTTTAATTTGCTCAGTTCTATTAGTCATTAATTAATTCTGGTAGCAGGTTTGAGATGTCACAACATCTGGTGTGACATCCTGAAAACTGAACTATCTTCATTTACTGATACAATGTCACAACATCTGGTGTGACATCCTGTATACTGAACTTATTTCATTAACTGATACAATGTCCCAACATCTGATGTGACATCCTGAATTAAGTTCATTTACTTATACTCTGTTTGATAATGTCACAACATCTGGTGTGACATCCTGAACTAAATTCAACACTTCTTATTGGTCAAAAATTTTGCCAATTCTAAACATCTACAATATTTATATCATTATAATATTTTTTCAACTTATAAAAATATTTATGTCAATAATAAAAAAAAATCTGTTTATTCAAAAATTTGTATCAATAATATGCTTTTTCCATTTATAAATAAACAATATAATCATTCTAATACCTTATCATAAATTCAAAATAAACAATACACTAATTCTAATACCTTATTAGAAATTCAAAATTTAATATCATTGATTATAATTTATAATTTAATATGTGATTTTAAAAATTATATAAAAATTAAATTTTATAATAATGTTAATTAAAGAGAATGCTAGAAAATGCTGAAGTATTTGTTATTGACATTGTATATTAATTTTGTTTCCAAACAGGGATTATTTTTTTAGTAAGACAAATAGGAAATATAAAATTGAATAGAGATTATTCAAATGGTTTTGTTTCCATTTAGTTTCAACGGTGTAAAAACACAATTTATCAAGATTTCTTATATTAATAAACTAGTCTAACACTCGTGGGATACACAAGTAATAAGTAATACACAAGTAATAAGTAACTAATATAAGTTATATGTAGAAAAGTATTTGGAGTGCTAAATTTATGGTACGCGGTGGCTACAAATGGAGCATAGGCTCCGGAGAGAGCATTTCGGTTTGGAATCAAAATTGGCTGCACGACCGTACCTTCCTGATTAATCCTGGGCCACATGTTCCAGAAATATCCAACTTGAAAGTATCAGATTTATTTAGCTATTATGGTAAGCAATGGAAATCTGATCTGATTTTTCCATTAGTTGGTGAGGAAGCAGCAAATAAAATTCTTCATACTGCACTTTTCGAGTCAGTTAAGGTTGATAAAATCATCTGGAATTTTGAAAGGGATGGCAATTACTCAGTTCGTAGTGCTTATCGTTTCTGCATTGATGAGGTTATTGATACATCCAATCTCAGAATAGGTGCTAATTGGGACTTAATCTGGAAAATTAAAATATTACCAAAAGTGAAGAATTGTATTCGGAGACTTTGCAGGAATTGTGTTCCCACCTCTTACCCCCATGTATTCCTCACTATCCAGTAATCAACTCCATTTTTTGTTCCATACCCTACAGCAGCAACACCATGGTCTAATGATGTCCCACGTCTTCCAGTAAATATACCCTGCAAAACGGCATGAAAGTGCAGGTAACATATACAATAGTAAAAATCCACCAAAACATTAGCAAAAAAACATTAGATTAAAAAGAAGAATAAAACGGGTCCTACTTATAGTGAAAGAAAAACATAGAATAAAAAAAACCTTGTCCAATAATCATAACATAAAGGTTTTCAAAAGTAATACTCTGGTTGTTGATGAATAACTGGACTTCAGAACTCAGAGTTACATATCACTTCCTCCATTACTTTTTGATTGACACTTAATTAGAAGTGGGTCGGGAAAATGTTTTCGACATTAGAATATGGAAACAGTTTCATCTCATAATGTTTTGTGTCGATGAACTCAGAGGAAACAGTTTCATCTGGTTTTGGAAACTAAGACCGATATGAAGTACCAATAGAGGGACGGTTTATCTTGCAGATCAATCTGTGCATATCCTAAAAGATGAAACAATACCATTCTTATCAAGAAAAATGAACTATGATAAGATTCTTCACATACATAAATATCCATACAATAGTGAGAATCACATGGAACATAGCCAACTCAAAGTTATGTAACATTTCGATTAAAAAGTTCTGAAAACGGAAGAAAAATGAATGGTACCTTGTCAAGATTCTGAAATATGGTAGCTTTAAAAAACACTGCATTAATCTGGACATCAGCTTATTATTGACACAAATTGATACCATATGTGGACAGTTGTCTTCATGAACCAATAATTGGAAGCATCGATTGCACGAAACTATCCCAATTTGGATCCGTACAGTGTTCGCCCACATGTGATTAACACGTGAACTCTAGACCCTAGTGTTTCTTGCTCCATTCTTTTCTTAATAACCATCTATCCCTCAAGACACTTCATGTTCATGATATACTAGATGTATGTAATGTAACCAACAAAAGATTCTTGTATTCTTAACTTTGATGTTTATTAATTTGTTACGTTTATATAATCTTTTATTGACAACTACATTACCTATTCTATATTAAAAAAATTATGAAATTAGGTATCATGTAAAAGACCTATTAATATGAGAGACCAATAAATTTTGGTATTTTGGTTTAATTTATTTGTAGTCTTTTAATTTAATTTATTGTTTTTGATTTAGTCTCTTAATTAAAAAATATTATATTATAGTTCTTTAAAATGGTTCTGTGAGTCAAATTGATCTATTCCGTTAAATTTTGAAAAAAAACGTTAAATTATACATATGTGACAATCTACATGACAATATGTTATCTTACATGATTTTTTGATTTGCTTATTTTCAATTTATTATTATTTGCTATTAAATATGTATAACACAGTAACCCTAATTTAATTCATTGGATTCTTTCAACTTTCATACAACATTGTCCATTTAATCCAACAAGAAATGCCTTTCAACGACAAACATACAAAGACTCCTAGATATCAAGGAAAGAAATTCATGTTTCAGTGAAAGACGATTCATGTTTCATTAGAGAATAGGGTTTTGTTTTTGGGGTTGAGTTGAAAAGAACAAAGTACATGTCTTGGATCAAAAGAATTGGAGTTTGAAGCCGGTGATGATTTGCAACATATTTGGTTGGCTTGTGGGTTGACTATTGTAGCTTTGGTATGTCTGCTTTTGAGGATGCATATGATATTCATAGGTAATTAATATAGTTAAATCTGACGCGCACACACACATATTGTAGTTGTAGGGACTGTAAAAATAAACGATTTAGGTCAAATACTTTTATTTTCCATTTTACGTTTTAATAGCAGTAGCTGATTTCTCTAGCTCACATTTATATGTTGACCCTTAAAATTCCAACCAAAAAGGTACACCAATATTAGTGATATGCGTGATGAATAATATTGTCCTTATGTCACATTTTTTGGTAGTGAAAGGAATGTTTTGATTTGTACCATGTACTATTTGATCACGTATCCACATCGATCTTATCTTCAAATTCATTGGCTTCTGATAAGAAGTTGATGAAGCATGAAAATAAGAAACACATGCCTGAAATTAGAATCTTCAGTCAGAACATTGACAACATCAACGTTTGACTTGAGATCTTCAGAGTCTTCAAGTAAGAAACAAAACTTCATTAGCTTGCCATTCTTCAGAAGCTTGATGATCAGAGTCACGTCCAGAGCCATAAGCGGAGAGAACATTGCAGCAACATGGCGTCTTTCCAGAACTTCTCAAAAGTGAATCAACACAGAAGCAAAATTTGGAACAAATGTTCAGAAACTGATGACCTTGCACGTCATTAACTATTATGGTACCAAAATTATTCTCACACAAATACCATGTTATCATTAAAACTCAAAGGTATAAATGCATAATCTAATCTTATTCTAACACCAATTGGGGGTAGCATAACACGGGAGCTAGAGAATCAGATGAAGGAATCTTATCCTAATCTGTTTTTACCAGGTAATTTTCGACGGAGAAAATCTTTCTAAATGGGGAGAGTTGTAACATCCCAATTTTTTTAATTAATACTTTATTTAATTATTGGTGTTTATGTGTGTCATTTGTATTATTTTAAAAATCTGAGGGATTTAGGGGTATTTTAATATTTAATAATTACCGAGAATAAAGAGTTTAGGAGAGGAGAAATAAAATATAATTTTATTTAAATTATTATATATAAATAGATAATTTTATTTATTTAATAGTAATTGGAGTCATTTGAATTATTAGAAATAATTCATAATAATATAGCTTTTCATGAAATAATTATTTAAATGCATTTTTTATTTAAATAAAATAAAAGTGTGACATATAATTAAAAATATAATTTATTGGAATAAAATAGAAATTGAGATTTCACGTTAAAAATTCAGAGTTATATGAAAGTGTGAGTGAGAGGGTGTGAAGCCCAATTGAGATAGTTTAGTTTAGTATAAATTCTGAAAGTGACAAACAAAACTAGGGTAATATGAAAAAAAATTAGAAAATTGGGTAGTGGCCAATACGAAGGTTGGAATACGCAGAGTTGGAGAGTGATCATAGGAACGTGAAGGTTTGGCTAGAATGCTTCAATTTCGAGGTAGGGGAATTCCTTACCTATGAGTGACTATTAGGCAACTTGGATGATGAATGTTCTTTACCATCTCATCGTGTCAGTTATTTCTTTAATTTTCTTGATTATGTAATATGTCTAGCCAAACGGGGTTAGGAAAAACCCCATTTACATCGATTGAATAAAATTGTTGTTTATGTGTTTTACTGTGTTTGCGCAAATAGGATTTGGGAAAAACCATATTGGCAACAATGAATAAATACTTTTCTTGTCTGTGTTATTGTGGTGACCAAATGGGATTTGGGATAAATCCCCCATGGTCATTGTATCGATAAAGTAATACGAGTTCGTGTATCCCTATGTTGAATGAGATGATTGTTATGAATTTTTGTAATGAATTGGGTATTTGTGTTCCTGACCAATTTTCATAATTATGTAAACTTGTGCGATCCATTTTTCCCAAACAATTTCCAAAGTTAAGAAAAATTCATTTTAGAAATCAAAAGTTTTAAAGGAAAAGTCAAAAATTGGATTTTTGAGAGGGGATGGGGGCACCATGTCGCAATGGCGGCGGTCGATGGTCATATAGCAATGGTGGGGACCGGAGTCGGACTGCGTGGCCAGGCCGTGCCGCGAGGACGACGACTGGGTGCATATCGACGCAAGATGAGTGTCATGCGACACTGTTAACCGCTACAACAACGACCAACAGATGCGCCAACGTGGATTTGAGGAGGAGGCAGCCGACACCGGCGGTTGGCCATGGGGTGACGGATTGGGAGTTTCTGAGTCGACGATTAGGGTCAGGGCGGTCGGTCCAGGTTGGTCTGGACATTTATTTTGGCAATTTCAAGTTCAATGGGGTTTTCACTGATTTTTGAGCTAATTTTTGACATTAGTGACCTTTTGTGGCATTTGGGTCAATTTAGAGTAAATTGAGTTAAAATGTCAGTCTTTAGAGTTAGTAAAGTTATCACATGTGAATAATCATTCATATAGCACTTTTGAACACTTTATAGTACTTTTGGGATACTTTAGAGTTATTTTGAGAGTTAAGAGGTGTTGTTGAGCTGTTTATAAGGGTTTTGAGAACTCTATTAAGTTATATAGAATATAATAACATTTTGAGACATTCTGAGTATTCTATTGATTTTAGAGTTGTTGAGTAATAACACACATTTACTCAATTTGATGATGCAGTATAATTATTTAATAAAGTATATTTTTGAGATGAGTAATTAGTGGATTACAGTGAGGCCTGGTTATTAGCAACCTTATGGTTAAATAGTGCAACCTATTTTGATGATGATTTTTTATAATGATTTTCATGATGAATTTTGATGATGATTTTGAGATGATTGTTATTATTGCTTAAGTTGCATGCATGTTTGCTATACATGATCATGCATGCATATATTTTGGAGTTAGGTAGGACTTCGGTCCAATAAGGCCAGGTTCAAAGAATAATCATGTCAGTCTCATGTCTAGAGAGGGACACAGTTCAGAGAGGAACCGAAGACATGGACAATCAATAACAAACATTTGACCCCAAGAACCTGTTACCACGTGCATATTGGTGAAGGAGTTGGTGCATCAACATTTGCATTATAAATTATATTATGATTATGTTTTTTTGAGAATTTTATATTTGTTGTCGTCTCGTTTACCATCTTGCTGATAATTTTCCCATTAACATTTGTAAGGTGTATTCTCACATTTTTTATTGCGTCATTTGTTCTCCTCTGAGGTACAAACAATCAGGTACAAGAGTATTCGCTTGAGATAGAGGATGACATTGATGCCTCTTTAGCTTTTATCATTGGGTCTTAAAGGAGTCACTCTGATATGTAACACATAGGATGAGTTGTTCATTATTTATTTGATGTTATGTTGTACTTATGTTGGAGCTTTTTGTTGTTGAGACTTATATGTCAATTTTGATAATTTTTGCTGCTTATTTTCAAATGACTATGTTGTATTGATGTTTTTATGCTACGGTGAAGCATGTGTGACACTCTATTTGTGGAATTTTATTTGAACTATCTTATTAAATGTTGAGTCGGGGATTAAGGTTTTACACATAACCTTAACTTTAAGAAGATTCCATGGTCCATTAGGTCACACGAAATTCCATCGTCACTGAGGATCTCTGGTACTGAATGATTTGCTATGGAGGCGATTACAACCAGTGAAAATGTTTCGTTTACCTTCTCGTGGTTTCAAAACCCTAAAATTGATATCCTCTCGTCACTTCTCGACTTGCGCAGTTGATTTGGGGGAGTTTTGTAGTGGAAGCTCTCCCCCACTAGGAAGTTTCCCACTGATTGAATCGAATACAAAGATTAGAGATGATCTAGAGTTGGAAGGATTTAAGGTGCTCTCGAAATAAGATCGATATGTTTTTTCTTCATTTAGCGTAACTGCTACATTAATCACGACTCGAATAAGTTGGATCTAAGTGTGGAAATTTGCAGGAATCTAAATTCGGTTCCCTCATATAGCACCCCTATTTTGCTCGGGAACTATAAGTGATTAGTAAAACAGTGAGATGAGATATTGGATTAATGGAGTAAGTTTTTGTGTAGCGAAGAAAAGAACTATCCTGTAAGATTAACACTTAGATACTCAAATCAGTGAGATAATCGATAATAAAGTAAAAATAAAAATGAATTTAAATCATACATCTTACTCATATAAGATATTTTATATTTGAAAGTCGGTAAAAGTGTCCACGCTTCACTGTTTAAAATGTGAGAAGTTATTAGATAATAATGGTTAGAGATGACGACTTTGAATTATATGTTAGAATTTCTCTCAAACTCTTTCAGAACAAAATCTAATCTACCTAAATGGTTAACTTTTATGCATTAATTAAAGGGTATATACTAGGATATTTAGCATATCTTGCTGAGCTAGCTTTCTCCCTTTTGTTTTTATAATTTTAATTTGATTAACAAACCATTTAACAATTAAACTGAGAGATTCTCCACACGTGCATGTTCAACAAACATGCATCAAAGGAATCGCAAATGCCACTTGGGTTTGGAATTATAACTTTTAAATATGAAAGTACTAAGCATTAGTATTATTATTAAGCATATCTGTCCATGTGAGCGGCTGAGCTGGTTATCATGAGATTAACGGTTATAAGAATCGTTTTATTACTTTACTTGGATGTGTTATATCGTTAATCGATGATTAACTTGTGCCTATTACCTCAATTGCACGTGCATTGCTGGTACGGATACTATATATAATTGAGATTAGTATTGCTTCAATTATTGAAGTAAATTAAGATTATGAAATGATGATTTAGGCAACAATGCTGCATGAGTAATTTTGGTGCATCATAGGGCCATCTTGGTTGGACAAAATAATGAAGTAACAGATAGCTCTTAGCAGGAGTGTCCCCTACGCCTACGGTACAGATTAGTAGTATAACTGATTAGAGATGATTTTTTTTGGTGTTAAACGTGGTCCACTTGCATTATTGTTATTGTATTCAATTGGATGTTAGAGTACTTGAATAACTTGAATAACTTGTGTGATTAAAAGCGATAAATGGAATTTTTGTAGGTGTTCATTGGATTCTTAACATCAATGGGCCACGTTTGGGACCATTCGTCTCTTAATAATTATTAGAAAATTTTAGTTTGTATCCCGACATTTAACTCTATACCATTATATAATTTTAAAAATTCTAACTTTATCCTTTTTTTATTATTATTATTAATTTTTTTAATAAAAAATATTTCAAACCGGAAATAACATCCTTATTAATTGTAAATTATGCAAAATATTCAATAACATAGAAAGATTTTTACAAAGTTCCTGTTATTTCATCATGGAATCATAGTAGAGTTCTGATTCAGATAATGAAAGTATGGAGAAGAATGATACCTCCAGCAATACAAAATCAACTTTCGCTGTCAGAAACACATCACTATATTACCTTGGTCTCTCTGATAATCCAGGAACACCGCTCGTAGCTACAACGCTCAAAGGCGAGAATCACCGTAATTGGGCACGCTCCATGAGGACAACATTACGGGCGAAAAGCAAGTTAGGTTTCATTGATGGATCAATCAAGAAACCTGCAAAAACCAGTCTAGATTTTTACAATTGGGAAATGTTGATTCAATGGTCATGGCATGAATCATTAATGTTGCAGATCCAGTTTTGCACGGTTGCATCTCGCACGCATCAACTGCGAAAGATATTTGGAAAGATCTGGAGGCTCAAACAAATGCTCATAGGGTCCATCAATTGTGGCGCATGTTATGTTTGATGGAGCATGAATCAAACATGACTGTGACAAAATATTATACCAAATTTAAGAGTCTCCTTGATGAACTAGGAGAACTACAACCACTTCCAGAAAGCACATGTGGTGTATCTAAAGAAATTCTACAAAGAGAAGGAGATCAACAAGTACACCTATTTCTCGGAAGTCTTAATAATGAGCAATTTGAACATGTTAAGGCGACAGTGCTGAACACCGAACCTTTGACTTTGCTTCGACGCGTTTTCAACCATGTTCTCAGAGAAGAAGCTCGAATCGTTGGTGAAAAAGGAAGGATTGCTGCAACTAAAAGAGAATCAGGAGGATATGCCTTTTATGCATCTAAACAAAGTGGACAAAGGAAAAGAGATGGTTCAAACTCAAAGTGCAATCACTGCGGCAACACTGGCCACTTTAAAGCAAAATGTTTCGAAATTATAGGGTACCCAGAGAATTGGCACACACGAAGGACACAACACCGCTCAAGATATGATGGAGGACAATCTAGTCTCACCATGAACAAGCGACTGAAGAAGTAGTGCAAGGGCGTGCATTCCATGGTTCTCGTGTGATGAAGCATGATTTTTGTGAATCCGGTAAAAATACATCTTTCAAAGATCTAAAATGGGTCTTGGACAGTGGTGTGTCACACCACATGACCCCTCTTTTATCCTTAATGAGAGGGGTAACCAAGATTGACAAACCTTTTTATGTCACTATTCCTACAGGGAACACAATGCTAGTAGAAATTATGGGGACCATTGATCTTAGCAAAGACATTACTTTACAAAATGTTTTACTTATTCCTAAGTTTGATTTCAATTTAATTTCAATATGTCAATCGACTCGTGATTTAAATTGCTTTGTGACTTATCATCCTAGTTATTGTATGATATAAAATGACTTTGCCATGAAGAAGAAGATTGTCTTAGGTGATGTACATGGTGGGGTTTATGTGTTGAAGCAATAAGTTTAAGGGTCTGCTTTCACGGCACACCGTGAAGACAACACTGCTCTCTGGCATGCACGCATGAGACATCCCTCTCCTCAAGTTATGCAACGCATATCTCAGGTAGTGAATTTTAATTTCTATTCTAATAAACTTCGTTGTTGTGACATATGTCATAGATCAAAGCAATGCAAACTCCCATTTCATATTAGTTATAATAAAGCTGAGAATCCTTTTGATCTTATACATTGTGATTTGTGGGGAAGATATTGTATTGGCTCTCATAGTGGATGTCACTATTTTCTTACGATCGTTGATGATTATTCGCGTGGAACATGGGTTTACTTGTCAAAAGAAAAAACAGAAGTTCTAAAATTTTTAACAAATTTTATCAACATGGTAAACACACAATTTAATGTAAAGATCAAGAGGTTGCGGAGTGACAATGGGACATAATTTACCAACCATGCGTTTCAAGGAATCCTACAGCAAGAGGGAATCCTACATGAAACTTCATGCGTAGGAACACCCCAATAAAATGAAAGGGTAGAGAGAAAACATAGACATATACTCAATGTGGCACGAGCCTTGAGATTCCAAGCTAACTTACCCATATCATTTTGGGGGGAGTGTGTCTTGACAACAACATACCTTATTAATAGAACCCCTACCATGATTAATGATGGTTTGACTTCATATAAGAAACTATTGGGAAAACATTCATCATATGAGCATATTAATACTTTCAGATGCTTATGTTATGTTAAAAATTCAAACAAGCAGCAAGATAAATTTGATTCAAGAGCAGAAAAATGTGTATTTATGGGTTATCCAAAAGGCCAAAAAGGTTGAACAGTGTACAACCTAAAGACACGGGAGATATATGTATCAAGGGATGTGGTATTCTATGAAGACATTTTTCCGTATGCATCACAAGAAAAGGACATTAGTGAAGAAAATCCTTCGCCAACATTTGCTCTTGATTTTTATTTTGTTGAAAAGGATACTACGTCTATCAATGATGAGCAGCAAGATCAAATCATAATTTCCGAAGAACGAAAATAAGGAAGAGTTGTTGAAACAAATTCGAATATGATCACTGAAGTAGAAGAACCTCAAAATGAAGGGGAGAGTGAAACCATGACAAACATAGAAATGCGGCCAAGGAATAGACAACCACCCAAAAGACTTAATGATTATTATTGCTACTCAGTTGAGAAAACCCATACTTGTACATCGCCAAAGGCGTCAACTTCTCCAGGTATAATTTATCCTATATCAAACTATGTAAATTATGACGAGTTTTCACAAAAACATCAAACTATCTTGCAGTGGTTGAAAACATTGAAGAGACTCAATCATACAAATAAGCCATTCACAAACAAGAATGGAGAGAAGCCATGTCGGAAGAACTTAAAGCCTTGGAAGAAAATAAAACGTGGGAAATATCAAGAATGCCTAAAGGAAAGAAGGCAGTGGGTTGTAGATAGGTATACAAGGTTAAATACAAATCAACTGGTGAAGCTGAGAAATACAACATGAGGCTCGTGGCGAAAAGATATACATAAGTTGAAGGGGATGACTTCAACGAAACCTTTACACCAGTTGCCAAAATGACAACTGTGAGGTGTTTGCTTACTATTGTAGTGGCCAAGGGATGGATACTTAACCAAATGGATGTGAGTAATGCTTTCCTATACGGAGAATTAGATGATGAAGTATATATGGAGGTTCTTTCGGGTTACAAAGTTTTTGATAAAGATATGGTGTGTCGCCTAAGAAAGTCACTATATGGTCTTAGGCAAGCCTCACGCAACTGGTACTCAATATTGTCCCAAACATTGGTAAAGTATAGTTTCCTGGAATGTGAAGCTGATCATAGTTTGTTTACATATTCACATGGTTCACTTTTCATAGCTCTGTTAATTTATGTTGATGACCTTGTCGTGACTGGGAATGATGCAAAGTCATGTGAAAAATTCAAACAATACCTCAGCAAATGTTTTCATATGAAGGACTTGGGAGAGTTAAGATATTTTCTTGGTCTAGAGTTAGCTCATGGCTCTTCAGGATTTTTCATTTGTCAAAGAAAGTAAGCTTTGGACATTCTAAATGAATGTGGGATGCTAGATTGCAAGCCTTCATCTATCCCACTTGAACCAAACCATAAATTAGCATCGGATTCAAGTCCTTTATATGAGAATCCTTCACAGTACCGTAGATTGGTGGGACGACTCATTTATCTCACAATCACCAGACCAAAATTAACATACTCTGTCCATATTCTGAGTCAATTTATACAGGATCCTCACTAAGGGAATTGAGACGTAGCCATGCATGTTTTGAGGTACTTGAAGTCTTAACTGGGGCAAGGAATTGTCATTCCAAGAGATAATGACCTCAGACTGGTTGCATATTGTGATTCATATTACGCGTCATGTCCACTAACCAGTAGATCAATATCATGTTATGTCATGAAGTTAGGAGAAACTCTCATTTAATGGAAAACCAAGAAACAAACTATTGTATCAAGGTCCTCGAGTGAAGCAGAGTATAGAGCAATGGCTCACGCCACAAGGAAGTCATATGGTTAAGAAGATTACTTACACTCTTACAAGTAAAATGTGATTCTCCTACAGTTCTACATTGCGACAATCGTGTTGCTATTCATTTAGCTTAAATCCATTTTTTCACGAAGGAACGAAACACATTGAAGTCGATTGTCACTTCATTCGAAAATTTCTTGTGAAGGGTATTATAGTTACTGTCCACATATCAACCAAGTAACAACAAGCAGGCATTTTCACAAAGTCTTTGGGAACAAAACAATTTCGAGAACTATTAGGAAATCTGGGATCTCATCATCCTCAATCTACAACTTGTGGGGGAGTAAGGAGTTGTAGTATTATTAATTGATATAAGCTGTCTGGTTAGCATTCATTGTGATATATTGTGACAATGAATTAGAGTTAATTGGTCAAGGTCTAGAATGATTTAATTCCTAAAATAGAATCCATTTGTCTCTTTGTATAACTATATAATAATTGTAAATTATGCAGAATATTCAATAACATAGAAACATTTTTACAAAGTTCCTGTTATTTCATCACTTCCGGAGTGTATTTTTTTAATTTTTCTCAATTGGAAGTAGCACCTTTGTTACTTCTGGAGTGTAACTTTTTTATTTTTTCTCAACTGAAAGTAACACCATTGTTACTTCCGGGGTGTATTTATTTTTATTTTTTTTCTCAACCGGAAGTAACACCCTTGTTACTTCCGGAGTGTATTTATTTTTTATTCTTTTCTCAACCGGAAGTAACACCCTTGTTACTTCCGGAGTGTATTTTTTTTCACTCTATTTAAGAAAAATGAATGTTCCTTTGATGATATGCGGCAAAGACCAGACAAATGTAGATACAACAGAGATATTTTAACCTAGAGAAAAATTTCCTACAAGAGAAGAGGTCGACTAGGTGCATTAGGGATGTTGGACTCAGAAATAGAGTCACTGTTATAATAACTCGTTCGGACACAAAATGGTAAGAGAGGAAGAAACAAGTTATTATAACAGTGACTCTAATTCTGAGTCCAACCTCCCTAATCCACCTAGTCGCTTATTCTCTTGTAGGAAGTTTTTTCTGTAGTTGAGAATATCTTTGTTGTATCAACATTTGTCTGGTCTTTTCCGCGTATTATCAAAGGAATATTCATGTTTCTTAACTAGAGTGGAAAAATAAAAAATAAAAAATACACTCTAGAAGTAACAAGGGTGTTACTTTTGGTTGAGAAAAAAAGTAAAAAATATACTCCGGAAGTAACAAGGGTGTTATTTCCCGTTTAGAAAAAAATACACTCTGGAAGTAACAAGGTTGTTACTTCCAGTTGAGAAAAAATACATCGGAAATAACAAGGGTGTTACTTCCGGTTTGAAATATTTTGTATTTTGGAAAAATTTTAAAAATAAAAATAAATAAATAAAAATAAATAAATAAATAAAAAATAAAAAGGATAAAATTGGAATTTTTAAAAATATGTAGGGGTATGTGGTTAAATGTAAGGGTACAAGGTAAAATTTTCTAATAATTATAGCGACAACAATAATGATAAGAGAATTTCTTACCTCACCTTTTGGGAATATTAGGTACCATATGTGCTTCTAAAAATATTTTCATGTTTCCGAAGATTTATATCCGGACACACCGTTTTTTATTTAGAGTTGGTCTGTTCCGAAAATATATATATGAAAATTTTCCATTTATGTAACTCCGGAACATATTTTGATACAATTTGCGCCAAAGTCTCTTCTCCTCCCTTATTCTTCACTTTTCTTCTTCTTCTCCTTCAAACTCTCCAAACTCTCTCAAACCTCAAAAATTCAATTTCCATCAAACTTGATTTTTTTTCACTCGAGTTTGACAAGGAGCATCCATTTCAATGATCAACACACTCCAAATCATTCAAAGTTCAATTAAATCATTAGTTAGTAGTAGAAACATAGTTTAGAGACAATTTAGGTATTGTTTGTTGGTTGAAACAGACGCCAATGTCGTGACTTTTGGAGTTGCAGAATGTTCTGTAGATGCATCTACAAAACAAATTGGCTTTAGGGTATTTCGCAGATACAACTTCGGAAGTACCCATATGTTGTTAATTTATTTGTATCTAATTCTAATTTATTTTTTATTCCTTGCAGAATTTATGGATGACAGAGACAACCAACTGATACATGGACGAGTTACACAACATAGAGGTCTGGCCGCGTGCACGTGCCTTTCTCCTTCTTAGAGGGAACTAGGCGATCGACCCGTACAAAGTCTATATCGATCACATGGTTGTTGAGGACATCCAATACGACGCCTACGAAACTCACAGTGTGATACACCAGTTTGATAACATCTCATTATTAAGCGGATGGTTGACATGCAGTTCGAACATCATTGTGTCATATTTGCTCGAGCGCGTCATATGACAGTTCAACTACACTTAGACGATACCCCGACACCCTGCTGTCTCCGCTCCTTTCGGCTTAACCCGTAGGCAGATATATGAGTTATATGATGACTATCAGAACCACATGGTACCAAATGAGGCTCGGGCGACCAGAGCATCTAGAGATTGAAGTTACGTTGATGGCTACATCATGTGGTTTTTGCTGTCTCACACTCTATCATGATGCCCACTGCAGAAGGATCACCATTCATACCAGCTCATCAAAAGATATTAGAGGAGCATCAGTCTCAGTTGGACTACACTCAGGATGTTCTACCTCGCTATCAAGAGATAGTTAAGGTTGGGCGGGAAGGCATTGAGGTTGATTTCTTCCCTGAGGGGTTTGGTGGCAGGTGTATAGTGGATGACATGATTGTGGTGGCAGAGGGGGAACTTATGTACCGCAAACATCGCGCCAGAACGGGTGGGATTATGATGGAGGACGCGGAAGGGGCGGTCGAGGAGGCAGTAAAGGCAAAGGAAGCGACAAAGGTATATGCAGAGGAGACGATGCAAATATTGTCGGGCACACACAATAGTGATTGTGGTGTTTATTTTGATGTAATATATTTTGATGACATTGATGTAATACTTTTTGATGATGTTTATGACATATGACTTCTTATATATATATATATATATATATATATATATATATATATATATATATATATATATATATATATATATATCATATTATTTTATTTACGAATGTATGTTATTTTATATTCATCTACAACAACTAATTTGCATCTGCGACTAACATAACTGATTTTATTTTTAAAAAAATTGTTCTGATAAGGTTTCAGAGATTCATCTACGAAACTTTTTCCGCAGATGCATATTCGGAAGCATTCAGCGTAAAAAAATTGGTGCGTCCAGATATGTATCTCCAGAAACAGGGGGCATAAATGGAAATGCGCCTGGTGGCTAAGAATATCATGGGGTGGATTAAGAAATTCACTAATGATAATTATCATGGATGTCTATAAGTTTAATTACATTGATGTGTTCATAAAAAGTATATCGATTGATAATATGTATTGGACATCTTCGGTTCCGGATTTTATGAAACAATTCCTTCTAGAAGATATTTTGGGTGGTTACACCTCTAGGGAGGTGATCTTGTAGTTTTCCAGTTCATTGGGCCTTTGCCCTTACTTGTACTAAAAAAAAGAGAGAGAACATTATTACAAAATTGTGTGAATAGTATGCAATCTTACATAAATAAATCATGAATTGTGTATTTTTAAGGATGATAGGGATGGTTGGTCATATCTAATTGTTAAAATGGATTAGTTTATATGGATCGGTCCATTGATCTTGAAAAATTATATGGTTTGTATTTTAAAATTAAAATTTATATTTTTAGGAGTTTTTTAATCCGATTTTAAAAATTTCGTTACCATAGTCCGTATAAGTCTTGGGTAGTCCTTTAGACCCGCTTAGCTAAAAAAAATTAAAAATATTATATTAATACTTATATTATCTTACTCCTAAATAACACATTGATTTTTCTCACCTCACTAAATTTTATCTTTATTCTATTAAAATTTCCTCTTTTAAATCTTATACATTAATATAATTGAAATTCTGTGATCAGGTATGAGATGTCCTAAGAGATGTCCCAACACTTGATAGGACACTTGACAAATTTAACCAAAACTTAAATAGCAATAAAAGTAAAACAACACAGAAGTTTGTTAACCCAGTTCAGTGTATAACCACACCTACATCTGGAGGCTACCAAGCCAGGAGGAAATCCACTATAAGTAATATTAATTCTAGACTTAAACCACCCAGTTTAATCTATCACTTAATAACTACCCAATGCAATTTCTACCTAAGACACACCTTAGATAAGAGTACCCTACTCACTCCCCCTCAATCACACAGTGATCAAGTTTACAAGTTTAATGAAATTGAAGACATTCTTCAAACAATACAGCTTGATCTTACTTCATAGTTTCAATCAAGTCACAAATACACTTTTGCTTAAAAGCTCATAAAGTGGTACAATTAAAAACACCTGCTATTAAAAACACTAGACACCCTATTTGATCTTCTGAAATTCGTGCTCAATTCTATGAGTTTTTGATGCTTAAATAGGTATCTGTAATTTGGGCTTTCTGTAGGATGATCCAGCCCTAATGCACATGCAGCTTCCACCTTGAATTTAGGGTTTGTTACCTCCTAGATTCTAGGTGATTTAGGTCTTCTGTTTTAATCTGAATCTTCAATATAAAACTCCCTACAGATGCGCCTTGTTCTGTTTTTATCCATCATTAATTAATTCCAGATAATTCTCCTTAAATATCTCTGATCAGTTAATCAATAATTCATTCTGGTAGCAGGTCTGAGATGTCTCAACATCTGTTGGGACATCCTGAAAAACTGAACTTAAGTTATTTACATAATGTCCCAACATCTGATGAGACATCCTGAAATAAGTTCATATACTCTGTTTGATAATGTCCCAACATCTGATAGGACATTCTGAACTGAATTCAACATTTCTTGTTGGTCAAAAATTCTGCCAATTCAAGACATCTACAAACTCCCCCTTTGGCTAATTTTTGGCTAACATCTTTTCTGGTTTTCAGAGTGCAGCAGAAGTTCTTTTTATCAGAGTATAGCATTACTTTTCTGTTGATTCTTATTTGAGATTACTCCCCCTCAAATATATATGTATCCAATCTTGTTGCAACAGAAAAAAAAAACTTATTCAGTTCAGAAGCAAACAAACAGAATTTTTTTCATTCATACTTAAACAGCAATTACAATTTGTTGTTGTTGTTCTCCCCCTTGGTAGACACAAAATTTAGGGCCAAAGACACTATTCCAGAATTACATTGTTGTCATTACATTTGCCTCACATACATTGATCACTCAGATTCATCACTCTCAGTTTCTTCTTCAACTTCTGTTTCTTCATTAGCTTCACTTTCTTCATCAGAGCCAGCTTTCTGATCTTCTCCACTCTCCAGCCTTTGGATGATTTCTTCAAGTTTCAGCTTCCTTGCTTCAAGTTCTTTGCATGTGCTTTTGAGCTCAGCAATTAGAGCCTTCTTGGAGATTGGAGTCTTAGCAGTTGATGGACCTGCAGATGTCCCAGAAGGTGCTTCAACATCTGCAGCATGATGACTGAGGAATAACTTGTAGTGAAAAGCCAAGGGGCTTTCTCTTTTGCAGGTTGTATCCTTGTCAGTGAGAATTCCAGGGTATTGATTGAGCACAATACCACACAGCAATGATGGAAAAGCTATTGGCAGCTTTGTTGCAGAAGAGCTGGCATGCTTCATGGTTTGATCAAAAATGAAAGCTCCATAGTCCATCTTGGTTTGAGTTCCCACAGCATATATAAACCTGGCTAGACCAGTGGAGATTGAAGAAGTGTGGTTGGTAGGCACCCAGTTAGCTGTACCAATCCTGTTCAGCATGGCATACTTTCTGGTAAGCATGCTCACTGATAGCTTTCCCTTCACAGGCCATGCCTTGACCTGGTTTGCAGTGATCACCTTACAGACTTGATTATCTGTCTTACCTAGCTCATTTGGTCCATCTGTTTCTCTTCCTAGGTACTGATTTATGATTTGAGGAGAAAACTCTACACATTTACCTCTAACAAAAACTTTTTGAAACTCAGAGGACTTACCATTTGAACAATCCTCCTGAAGATTTACAATGAACTCTTTGACAAGAAGTTCATAGCAGGGAGAGAGATCTGAGACTGTTCTGAATAGTCCTGCAGCAGAGATGAGGTCAATCAATTCAGTGCACTCAAGTGCATTGCTGCTCAGTTCTCTTTCTAGGGCAATCCTTCTTTGGTACACATACTTCCATCTGTTGACACTAGAGACATGATGGAAAGATATGTTGTCCAAGGGGGCTTCTGGAACAGCAGATGAAGCCCTAGATGGTGCTGGTTTCTTTTTGGGAGGAGATGTTGGGACATCTGTCAACATCTGAGTCTGATGGTGTGACAACTTTTCTCTTCTGGGTTTGGACTTTACTCCATGGTTTTGTTGGCCCAAAAGTAGCTTTAGCTTTGCATTTCTTTGGGGAGGCTTTCTTCTTCTCAGGAATTGCTGCTTCAGCTTGCATCTTTCCTTTCCTGGACCTGAGCCTTTTGGCTATGCTTGGTCTAACAGAGGCTATGATCTCTGTATCAGAGTCCTGCTCCAGGTTGACCACTGGAGGAGATTGAGCAGTCTCCTCTTCAGCTGGTTGATCAGCAGGGATTTGATCTTCATTTGAGGCTTTAGCCTGTTCCTCAGAGACTTCTTCATCATTTTCATTTGAGGCTTTATTCTGGTCCTCAGTTTGTTCCAAATCATCACCATATGAGTTCTTTTTCTCATCTTCAGATGTTCCAACATCTATTGGGACATCTTGTTCTGCAGGAGTGTCCTCTGCATCTTGAGCTTGTTCTTCTTGAGGTGCAGGCATTGTGTTCAGAGGAACAGAGATCCCACTCACCACTCTCTGTTCAAAAAGGATTTGGTTGACAATCTCCTTGATGGAATCATCTACATATTTTGAGGATTTTGGGGGCATGTTAGCAGGAGAAGGAATGCCTCCTTTGGCTTTGCTGCAGACTTGATCTTTAGCTCTCTTTGGAGTTCTTGGCTTTTTAGTGTGAGAAGCACTTCCTCTGAGCTCGTCCAATGGAGTTGATTTCATTGGTACCACAGAAATGGGAGTGGCATGAACTACGTCTTCTTGGTTGAGAACTTCTTCAGTTGTGTTAGGGTTTTGAGACATTGTTGAGGAAGATGGATGAAAAGCTTTAGGGTTTATGATTTCTGGAGAATAGCTAGTTAATGTGATTCGCTTGTGATAGTATAATGAGAATCTTGATAGCTGATTATAAACAGTTACTAAATAAGTAGCCGTTACAATGCAAATGATTAGAGATGGAATTCCCAAGGATCTTGTCCAGACTGGTTTTGCCATCTGGAACTTATGCCATACAATGTCAGATGACATGTTGGCACATCTCATTAACTGCTAAATATCACATAAACAGATTCCAAGTTTGCCCCTTAAGTTCTCAAATTGTGCAGCATCCAATGCTTTGGTAAAGATATCAGCTAACTGCAGATTTGTAGCTACATGTTCCAATGAAATCACTTTTTCTTCTACAAGATCTCTGATGAAATGATGTCTGATATCAATATGCTTGGTCCTGCTATGTTGGATAGGATTCTTTGATATGTTTATTGCACTTAAGTTGTCACAGTACAATGTCATGACATCCTGTGGGACATTGTACTCAGTGAGCATTTGCTTCATCCAAACCAACTGAGAACAACTGCTTCCAGCTGCTATGTATTCAGCTTCAGCTGTAGATAAGGATACACAATTTTGTTTCTTACTGAACCAAGAAATCAAATTGTTTCCTAGAAAGAAGCATCCTCCTGAGGTGCTTTTTCTGTCATCAGCACTTCCAGCCCAATCAGCATCACAGAAGCCAGTAAGAATTGGTTTACATCTATGAAAGTACATTATGCCATAGTCACAAGTACCATTAACATATTTAAGAATTCTCTTGACTTGATTGAGATGACTGACTTTTGGATCAGCTTGATATCTTGCACATACACCCACTGCAAATGCTATGTCAGGTCTGCTAGCAGTCAAGTATAACAAGCTTCCAATCATGCTTCTGTATAAGCTTTGATCTACATTCTCACCCTTTTCATCTTTAGTAAGCTTTAAATGTGTGGGGGCAGGGGTTCTCTTATGAGTAGCATTTTCCATTCCAAATTTCTTGACTATGTTCTTGGTATACTTGCTTTGGGAGATGAACATTGAGTCCTCCATTTGCTTTATTTGCAGACCAAGAAAGTAGGTTAACTCTCCTACTAGGCTCATTTCAAATTCAGATTCCATCTGCTTGACAAAATGTTTGACCATCCTTTCAGACATCCCACCAAAAACAATATCATCAACATATATTTGAGCAATCATGACATTCCCTTCTTCATCTTTAACAAATAGGGTTTTGTCAATTCCACCTTTTCTGTATCCTTGCTTGATAAGAAATGTGGTCAGTCTTTCATACCATGCCCTTGGAGCTTGCTTCAAACCATAAAGTGCCTTCTTTAGTTTGTATACATGATTTGGACAGCTTGGATCAACAAATCCTTTAGGCTGTTCTACATATACTTCTTCATTAAGATAGCCATTTAAAAAGGCACTTTTCACATCCATTTGAAATAGCTTGAACTTCAAGATACAAGCAATTCCCAAAAGTAGTCTAATTGATTCAAGCCTTGCTACTGGTGCAAAGGTTTCATCAAAGTCTACTCCTTCAATTTGAGTGTATCCTTGAGCTACAAGTCTAGCTTTGTTCTTTGTAACAACTCCTTGTTCATTTGACTTGTTCTTATACACCCATTTTGTACCAATCACATTTATGTCATCAGGTCTAGGAACAAGAATCCACACTTCATTCCTTGTGAATTGACCTAATTCCTCTTGCATAGCACAAATCCAGTATTCATCAGTAAGAGCTTCCTTGATGTTTTTAGGTTCTATTTTGGAAACAAAACAAGAACCTGAAATCACTTCTCTTGATCTAGTGCTCACACCTCTGTTGGGATCACCAATTATCAGATCTTTGGGATGATCCTTCTGTATTCTGATGGAGGGAGGTTTGCTTGATTCTTCTGTTCTTGTATCAGTTTGAGTGAAGTTATAATGATCATTCTTTTCTTCAGCTTCAATCTTGATATCAGCAGATGTTCCAACATCTTCTGGGACATCTGTAGGAGCATCATCAATTATCACATTTATGGACTCCGTGATAACCTTGGTTCTAGAATTAAATACTCTATATGCTCTGCTGTTTATGGAGTATCCAAGGAAAATCCCTTCATCACTTTTAGGATCCATTTTTCTTCTTTGCTCCCTATCTGCCAGAATATAACAGTTACTTCCAAATACATGGAAATACTTAACTGTGGGTTTTCTGCCCTTCCAGACTTCATATATTGTGGACAAAGTTCCTTTCCTTAAGGTAACTCTGTTATTAATGTAACAGGCAGTGTTCATAGCTTCAGCCCAGAAGTACAGAGGTAACTTTTTAGCATGGATCATAGCTCTTGCTGATTCTTGAATAGTTCTATTCTTCCTTTCAACAATTCCATTCTGTTGAGGAGTGATTGGTGAAGAATATTCATGATTTATTCCTTCTGAAGAACAGAAATCTAAGAATTTTTGGTTCTCAAATTCTTTTCCATGATCACTTCTTATTCTGATCACACAGCTGGATTTTTCCCTTTGCAATCTTTGACATAACTCTTTGAATACATCAAATACATCAGACTTTTCTTTGATGAAATTAATCCATGTATATCTTGAAAAGTCATCAACCACAACATAGGCATACCTCTTACCACCAAGACTTTCAACCTGCATAGGTCCCATCAGATCCATATGCAAAAGTTCCAAAACTTTGGAAGTTGTCAGATGTTGGAGCTTTGGATGGGACATCTTGGTTTGCTTACCTATTTGACATTCACCACATATTTTGCCATCATCAATCTTCAGTTTAGGAATACCTCTTACAGCATCCATGGATATTATCTTCTTTATGCCTCTAAAATGAAGATGACCTAGTCTTTGGTGCCATAGTTTCACTTCTTCTTCTTTAGCTAAAGAGCAAGTTGAAGTGAGACTGAGATTTTGGGATTCCCACATGTAACAGTTGTCTTTAGATCTGGCTCCTTTCATGACAACCTCTTGTTCTTTGTTAGTCACTATTGTAATACCTCAAAATTTGCCCTCATTCTTTTTACCTTAACTGGCTTACCGCTTTGCATTTCATCTGCATCTTCCCACTAGGTC
The DNA here is from genome assembly GCA_963966055.1 of Lathyrus aphaca. NCBI lineage: Eukaryota > Viridiplantae > Streptophyta > Magnoliopsida > Fabales > Fabaceae > Lathyrus > Lathyrus aphaca. Next base: position 481,887,718 of record OZ014522.1, read on the forward strand.
GTAACAGCATAATCATACATTTCATGGATTCATAAAGCATGGGATCAAAAGCGTCTTCTGGTGATATAACTCTTCCTATTCGGAGGTGATTTATCTGACTACTACACTCAAGAATGCTCCATAATATTGTGCGTCGCAGGTGTTAGGGTTTCATTAAAATCATAAGTGAGTTTCGCTATAAACGGTGGTTCGCAAATCACTTATGTTTGACGTTTCAATCACGAGTTAGGGTTTACTTCCCTAATTAATTGATACTCGACAAAGTTTCCTTGTGAAATGTGTTCATAGGCGGTCTTATCATTCAAGGGACCCCGTTATCACTTGAGACGCAATTTATTGAAAGTATTAGTGCAGGCAGAGCTTATTAGGTTTTTTTCATGACAAATGAATGTTGGTTTATGGTACGAGGGATCAAGTTGCGGATTCTTATGATAATCAGGGCATTGTGGTCATCTTTATGGTACGTTTTTGGTAATATAGGTCAATGGGGTTTGGATTTGAAGGTTGACTGAAGATCGACGATTCATGGAAGGCTCGAGTTTGAATCAGATTGGGGGTTTAAGTTGGATTAAACGTGTTGAAATTGGTCGCGAGGATTACTTGGGTTTCAATAGTTTGTTTCCATGTTAATATTCACTTTTGGTCCATTATCCAAATTAAGTCCATAAACTTTGTTTTAGTTCATTATCCACGCTAAGAAATTCAATTCTAACATCCACTTTGGATTTTCTTCAAGGCCCATTTGTTTAATCTAATATTCAAGAGTCTAGCTCCAATAAGCGTCCGGTCAGTTGTCCACTTTTATAGCCAATTAACAATCATATTCCAAGAAAGCATATTATCTCATTGACTATTTTTCCGGTTCTCATTTGGACTCACATCACTCACTTGCTAGGCCCATTAACCTTTTTATGTTCATTATTTTATTTTTCATTCTTAATATTAAGGGAATGAGAATAATAACAAAAATTCCATTGTGAAGACACATCATAAAAGTTAGCAGGGATTTTCTCTAACAACAAAAATCCATATTGAAACTCATGGAAAATTGGAATTTGAAGGAAGAAGATTCATAACAGGATTGGGGGGAATTTTCACAATGCTAATATAACAGAGTATAAGAAGCTTTAGGAAAGGGGGATTCAGCGACAACAAATTTTTTATCAGAATTCAATTGGAAAAGAGGAGAAAACCAGTTAGAAAAAACCAGTTAATAGAGTTCGATTACACCAGAAAAATTAACAGAAAATATACAGGAAAATCCAGCAAAACTGTAACAAAAAAACTCAGAATCCCTCTCAATTCACTCATCAAGGAAAAATCCTCAAATCTAAGATTTTTCTCCTCAACTTCATCCAGTTTTCAGAATCCTTCTCAATATTCAACACCACTATAAAAACTCTCAAATTTATCAGCACTGGGGACCAATTTTTAACCAGAAAAACAGAAAATCTCACAAGGACATTCTAATTTATTTTTCCTTCAATCTCCTTCAAGCTCTCAACAATCTCTCACCTTTATCCATTTTCATCTTCTTCAATCTCTTTCCCCCTCTCGGAAATCTCCTATCCTCATCATCTTCACACAATTCAGTCCACCTCCTTATCAAGTTTTCATCAATACCTTACCAAAATCTCTTCATCAATTATCAAGAACAAACCAGTAACACATACAAGATTCTGCTTCAACATTCACAGATCCAAGAATCGAGTATCAACAGAACCTGAAAGCAACGAGTCATCATCAATAAAGACAACACCGCGGAGGCAGAAAGAACGCAGAAAGAATCCAAAGGGAAGAGTTACGAATAACAATAAAGATGGAAAGGTTCGGAAGAGTTTCATATACCTGGAGTTTTCGATCCGCAAGCAGCAACAGGAGCTTCACACATCAGTCGTCATCAACAACTTTGCTTCATCTCCTCTTCACATTTTCAGCATCAACATTGCATCATCTTCACCAAGATTCTGAAAACCTTCATCAAGAAGCTTCAACCTGCATACACAACAAACTGTCCAACAGCATCAAACAAGAAGAACGAAAAGGTTATAAGATTGTAACTCGCACGCGAAGAAAAAGAATGGCATAGATAAATTTCATACCGAGACGAAGGTTTTCGCATCTATTAACGAACTCGAGCAAGGTCCAGGGGTTCTTTCGCTTCGTTAGAGCGACTCCAATGGGAGACGAGATGTTGAGACGATGTTTCTTCACAGGACGAGAAGACAAATCGAGGAAGAGTGAATTCGATACCATTGTGTCGCCTGTGTTAAGCCGCGTGAAGAAGGAGAACGGCGACGCAATCTTTTGTTTCGGCTCGATCGTTGAAGAAGACGACGTCTGATGAAGGCGATTTGTGCTGGTTATTTACTCCGGCGATCTGTACGGCGAGGTTTTCTTGTTATCCCTTTTGAGAAGACGACGGTTTCTAGGGTTTCATTACCCCTTTGCTTGACCAATTTTGATTTGTTTGTTGGGAGAGTGGTATAGATTTCGGATTGGGCTCACTCTTCCATCACTACGGATTTCTAATCACGCCATTCCTTTCTCACATGCACCCCATGGCGTTTTCGGATCGGTCGACCTCCGCGACGCCAATACGTAGCATAGACTCCACGCTCTCCACCTCAATACGGATCCTGATCGGAGAAGAAGGTGTTTCGCGGGACAAGAGGAGAGGTCGACGGCAGGTATTCAGGCAAGTCTTGTTCGTTGATTTGATGGCGGCGAGTGTGAGGGTAGGTTTGAGTGCTCCGGCGGCGGGTGAGAGAGGAGAGGAAGAGGGTCTTTAGGGTTTCAGTAATAGTATTCAACATTCTTTTGTTTTCATTTTAATTATTAAAGAGGAAATCATTAATTTGACTTAATTAGTTATATTAAAGATAATATTAGGAATTGAAATGTCATAATAAGTATGATTTAATTCAGTTTTTTTGAAATATTAGTTTAAGATTAGTTTATTGCTTTTTTTTATTATTAGGATTTTTTTTTTTTAGAAATTTTTATCATAGACTATAATTTAATTCATTATCTTAAATTAAGGTTTTTTAGAATTTTATATTGATAATCATAAGTTTAGGTTTTTAGAAAGAAATATTATATTTAAGTTGAGTTTAATTCTGTTAAATTAAAATTATTAGAAATTTTATCATAAGGATTAGTTTAATTTTGATTTTAGGAAGACATTATTATAAGTTAATGGTTTAATTGATTTCCTTAATTAAGAATTTTATAAAAGAAATATTAGTTTAGTATTAGTTTAATTCTTTAATCAAGACTTTTTTTTTTTGGAAAAACGTTAGTTTAATTCTTTAATTAAGAGTTAGAAAATATTATCTTAAGAGTAATCTAACTCATGTCTTAGGTTAATTCATTTTTTAAGTTAATTAAGAAATATGTGTTAAAAATATGTTTAATTAAAAAATATTACTATCCACACCCCTGTTGTATAGCCCATGTAAAGAATGAACTTAGAAGTATTATTTATTGCACTCCCCTCATTTTTCAGTGCAAGTGGGCTTAGCCACTCTGCTATTTGCACCCTGTTTAGACCCAGTAGAGAAAAAAGAACTTAAAGTATTACTAAAGTCACCCCTTGTAGAATTTTCTTAGAATTTTATTTTAGTTAGCTATAGTTTCAAATTAAATCTAGTAAAAATAATAAAAAGCATGGGAAAATTCTATAAAAATTAAGGTAGCTCAATAAACCAATTTAGAAATTTGGGATATTTTTATTTTCTGAAATTTGATTATTTTTGATTAAATTCTGAATTATTCTTTTATTTAGTTTTATTGAATTTCTTCTTAATTGTGCTGAATTTTGTTTATTTTATTTAAATAGCTTCCATCAATCTTTTTGAGCCATTCTTTTTTCTGTAATTAGATGACTCATAATATTTCTTAGGATATTTTTAATGGAATTTTTAGGACTTTTTATCATAGGTTTTAGTGGAGTAATCCTTAGGAAATAATAATTAAATCTTAGCTGAAATTAAATAATGTTTAGGCATAGGAAAAATAAGTATTTTTAGAATCCCTCATAGTATACTATTTTAGATAGTGTTAGGATCCCATAGTTTAATTTTCATAATTTTTCTAGAAGTTTTAGTATTTTTTTTAGAATATTAATTTTGGCTTAGTTATGCATAATCCCATTAGATTAGGCCATTAAAAGAAAATATAGTTCAATACAAAAAAATAATAACAATAGTCTAGATTAATTTTAGTCATAGAATTTAGCATTAGACTTAGGTTTAGTTTAAGTTGTTTTAGGATGAATATTAAGTTTGACCTAGATTTAGAACTTAGTATAAAATTCATTTCCATATAGAATAAATAAATAAGACTATTTATTATTCATGCCTTTAAGGCATTTTTAGAATGTTATTTCTCATATTTGATTTCATTGTTTTGCCTTATTTTGATCTTATAACTTGTATAGGCTTCCCCATTATTCTTAGAATCAACTTAACTTCATTAAGAAGTAAGTTGAATTCTAGTAGTTCTAAGTTTCCATTAGGAGTAGAAAACCTCACTAACCATTAGGATCACTTTGTAAATACATAACAAAATTAGGATTGAGTCTTAGTCCCTTAGATTTTTCCTTTTATCAACTTGAGTCATTCTCTTCTTATCTTCAAATAAAATCCAAAAACACTTAACAAATAAATGAAATGATTCCTTGTGTATAGCCTTATTCCATGAAACACTTGCATTCATTCCATCTTGGAGTGGTGTAAGCTTGTTTATCATGATGCACAAGTCTCATCAGGGAATTGTTCACAAAGAAAAACTTAAAAGACATTTCTTCACAAAAGCAACAAAAACACTTAATAAAGTTCAACAAGCTAGTGAACTTAAGCCCTAATCCTAGGAAACCAGTCTTGGATAAATTCCCCTTGCTGGGTATGCTTGTTCTATTATTCCATCTTGGAATGTAGAGTCAAGTGTACATTCCATGGAAAAGAGTTTGAATTCACTTCCTTGTGCCAAATTCATACAAAGCTCATAAAAGCCAAAAACAAATAATAAGCGACTATCCTGCGGGAACTTCTCTTCTCATCTCATTCACTCACAACGCGAACTCGCGGCGACTTGTCTTTCATGCAAGACGGTAAACGCACTCGTACCAGACGAGCCTGCAACACCTGAGCATAGACATACGCAGTTCCAGCATAAAAAACACAAACAAATAGTTCCCGCCTAGGTTAGGCGAACTACGTCGACTCTGATCCTCATTATCCCAGTGAGGTACGTAGGCAGCGGGGTAGGGCCCGTTCGAGCACATTCTTTATTTTCCCTACATTTTCCCCATTCTTTCTTTTTATTCTTCTTATTCCTTTCTCATTTTCCATTCCTTTTGTTCCAGTTAGCGGTTTTATTCAGCAGCATTCATCTTTTCTCACCCTTTGAAACAAACAAGCAAGCGTGGATCCCGTCGGGTACGACGGACGATCTGGGGTGCTAATACCTTCCCAGGTCGTAACCGACTCCCGAACTCAGATCTTTGGTTCACAGGACCTTGTCCTTTCCTTCTTCCTCAGGTTTGTGCAACATTACCTTTCCCATTCATTCGGGATAAAAATGTCTGGCTGGCGACTCTAACCTTTCCGCGCCACTTTCGCGTTTGTACTAGGATGAAAATCCCGGGAGCGACAGCTGGCGACTCTGCTGGGGACTAACCTGATTCTTCCGGTTTCCCTTGTAGAGTCAATCCTAGCGCCTGTTTGGTTTTGTTCTTTGGGTGTTTATATGTTTGTTGTTGTGTGTTTTAGTTTAGCTTTATTGTTTTCATTTACAGTTTTACTTTACAGCTTTACTTTATCGCATTTATTTACCGCTTTCAGTATTTTATTTTCCATGCATCATATTATACTAGACTGTCTGGCTGTGCTGGTTTTCATTTTTTCTGTAGGATGGGGTTACTGTGAGATGAGCTCGTAACCGGGGCTCGAGTGCACCCTAGGACTTAGAGTGGTTCCACTTTGGCTTCATGGCATCTTGCTATGTTGGTAGTAGTGAGTTCCACACCTTGACTTGCGACCTTCTCGGGAATGTATTGATACCAGAATCTTTCTGGGTTGATGCACTACCTTGATAGTTATGTGCAGTCAGGGGACCGATCATTGAGAACCTTTGTGGAAACATCCCTCTCCAGTGATGACAGTGGCAGACCACATTTGTTGGCAAACCCACTCGCATCCGAGGGCCCACTAGGAACTCGCATAGGATGGCCTGGTTCTCTCATGGGAATTCAGTTAAAGCAAACTGTTCGTATGACAATAGTATTGTACCCTTCGGGATGAATGTACTATTGTTTCTCGACTCAGTGCTTGAAGCTGGAAACTTGTGAGGGATGCTTGTTCTTTCCGGACTCAACTGAGACCTCCCTGAGTAGTACATAATGCCAAACCGATTCCCTGATTTGGCCATGAGCCATTTCTCGGAAATGGTGAACGTATTATTGCTATTCGGCTTTGAGAGTCCGTGATGTTGACCCGAGTAGCACACCTGTGAGATTGGGAGGGGTTTACAGGTTTGAAGGAACCCTAAACTTCAACATACCCGCTTTGCCAGCGTTGTTTTATGATATTATCTGGTGCTATATGGTTCTTTGATTCTGAGATCCGGGATTTCTATTCAGAGAGATTGTTACTGTGATTACCATCGTGACCCTGATATTGTGACTGTTATTATGACTCTCTACAGACACGTGGCTCGTTGTTCAGCTTCAACACCATCAGTGACTATTCTATTATGTGATCCAGTTCTACAATTATTGGGTTCTCAGTTATGGGGTTCTATACAGAGATGGTGCTACTATTATGGTTCTATTCGGACACTTGACTCATTGCTCAACACCGGCACCAACATCAGACCATTGATCACATGCCTGTTGCATACATGACATCATAGCATTTCTGCACACATGTTTAATTATTTCTGTGGATCATATATCTGAATCATATTGTTGGATTTTTCTGTATCAAAACTTGAATCAAAGCAGATAGATTCCTCAGAAATAATTGAACATGGCATTTGCATACATCCTTGCATTCTTGACAGGTGTTCAGAGACAAATTCTTTTCCTGACTTGATTTCTCATCAGAATGGACAACTTGAATCATAGTCATCAAGGTATATATTTGAAGCAACTCCGGGCGGAGGTAATCGAAGGAAGACCCACCTGAGGCCACTCAGGGCAAAGGTGTAAACCTTATTTCAAAACCAGAAACTGCTGAAACAGAAAGTCAACCAGATGAAGACTCAGATGAGTTTGGTTATAGAAATCTTGAATGTGGTGTCAAAGAAACGAAGCTATTTTCATCCCTATTGAGGGGAACTACGCTGCTCTGATTCTCCATTGGTCAATGGAGATACGTAGGCAGGAGATCGTGCAAGATCTTTCCGAGCAACTTTATTTATCAATTTTATTATTAACCTCTTCCTTCCAGATGTCATTGTCAGCATCCAACCTCTGCTTCCTAAGAGAGTCCTAGGACCAAAGCATATGGGTAAAGGCCAGAACAAATCAACTTGAAGTTTGATCATATTCCGATGTCGTACGTGCAACAAGTTTCATCATCTACGCAAATTCGGAGTGGTTGAGCTAATTGCATTAGGATCATCTCCGACAAAGTTTCCTTTGGGGTTTCAATGCCAAGTATGACTATCATTCTGGGGCACCTGGCCTTTTAATTGAAGATTGCAAGTCTTTCAGAGGCAAAAGTTAAGACAAGGTTCAAATTTGATCGACTCAAAGGTCATCATGCCAGAAGGTCTGCTCACATATTGAAGTCTCCTCATCAAATGGGTCTCCCAATTTGCAAAGGCATCTTCAGAAGCAATAAGTCCAGACGGAGTCAAGTCTCCTCAATGACGGCAATGTTCAGCTTCTTTACTGCATCTCCATTTATATTTTATATTGTTTGTTTAAGCATTTGTATGCATGCATGAAACTTATTTGTTTTTGAATGATAACCATAATAAAATGCACATGTTTTTCTTGAAGTAATCCATTCGTATTCACTCATGATTTTGTGTATGTGCATTGTAATACCAACTGTTGAGCTTAAACTCTATCAGGGAGGATGACGAAGTGAAAATGCATGAATCTCTAATTGTTCGCTTTTGAGAAAGACCTTGTTGACGATGTACAGGCATTGTTTCAAATCCTAAACACCGGAGATATAAGGGAGATAGACCCTCGTCAACCCATTTGAGCCTTGAAGTAGGAGTTTCTTTTTGCATGAAAAAACCCTCGCGCTTAACCCAGGGGCAGGGTAGGCGTCAGTTAGTTTGACCGAGCGTTCAAATTTCAAAAGGAGTGCAAATCTGAGGATCCAATACCTTTCATTGTACCAAAATCAAGAGGTCCAATGACCAGAAGCCACAATGGTTATACCAATCAAGAGGTCCAAAGACCGGAAACCACAATGGTTATCCCTCAACAACCAAGAAGTGAGACAGTCATGACCCTCGCAAAGCATTCAAGTTAAGCAGTGTCACACGATTTGTTCAAAAAAAAAGAAAAAAGGAAAAAAAGAAGAATGAAAAGCCCGCTAAGTCGAAACTTGAAAACAAGTGACTTAGGCAAAAATTAGGGCATCCCGCTGGACTTCATAATCAAAGATTCACAAGAATTAGTCCAGGCAAAAGTTAGGGATAAGAAAAAGAATGCAAAAGTGAAAAACGAAAAGGATTACACAAGATCCTCAAACAAGAACAAAGTCGTGTGGCACAGACACGAAAGACTAAGGGGTGACTGACTCCCAACAACAACCTGTTTGGTGCTTACACCGTTAGTGTAATTGGTTCCTCAACCATCACAAAACCCCTTTTCGAGAGGTGAACGCTTGCGAAAGCTAGCTGTAAATTGGAATGGAGAACATCACGAAGATGGGTGGGCACAAATAAATTTCGAGCCTATATCCTTTGTTTCTATAACCGTGAACCAGGCCACGATACAACCCTCAAAAGTCCTAACTGAAACAGGGTTATTTTTGAGAGCGTACTACCACGAGACTGCGTTCCTGACTCCTATGAGTGGTGTTGAAAGATCTTTGTTGGTGTTGCATGTGCATGCTTTCTATTATTCAAAAAAAAATTAATGTCGTATCTTAACCAGTGATCCGCTCACAAAGGTTTGCGACATCTTTTTCAGTAAAACTTCAAGATTTACATGTATGTTGCATTAGAATTTTCATTCTTAAAATAAACATTTTCTGCTTGCATACATTTGCTTGGAATCATAAAAGTTCACATATGAAACCTTCAGTCCAGAAGCTTAATCTTGCCAAGTTGAGAAGTCTGAAACTTCCGAAGTACAATCTGTCGAGGTGCGCTTTTTAAGAAAACTCCATCGAGTAGGGACTTTCCCAACATTCCTGGTAAGAGCCAACTAATCCGGGGCAATCATGTCGAGCAATCTCTTCAAAATTTAGCCAAGCTGGGGCAATCAATTCGAGATTCAAATCTCTCAAAGAGCCATCAGGCGGAAGCATTATTCAAATTTCAGCCAAACTGGGGCAATCACTTCGAGATCCAATCCCTCGAAGAATAGTTGATCTGGGTGTTTTCTTCAAAGCAGTCATTCAGAGGTGATCACTTCAAGACTTGTACTGGGGCAGGCCACCCCAAGAGCACTGGAAGTTACTTTCTCCTGAAGACGGTTAATCAGAAGCACCTATCCGGAGTTCAATATACTGGGGTAGAATATCTCACAGTGATATGAGGTTCTTCATGAATCCTTGCGAGGCAAATTCTTGCACAGACTATGCAGTCTGGGGCAGTTATTTCAAGATCCAATGAATCTCTCCAAGAGTTTGAAGACACTGAGGCATTTCATATGCCCTGTTTTCTGTAAAATCCTCTTGAGTCATTTACTTATGATGGACCTTAGTCGGAGGCGAGTCGAAGATTTCAGAGAGCCATTATTCAATCATGGTCAGTTGGCGATCTATCAACCCAGAGGCTGGAAGCAAAGCCATTGTCAGCACGATACTTCAAGAGTTATTTCATCAGCAAGCTTCATTGATCAAAATGTCTTAGCTAGTCTCATTAGACTATCCCTTCTCTAGCTGTGTGGCAAAGCAAAAGTTACTTCTTGATCAGAAGGGTATCATCGTCTCTCATCCCCAGCATTGAAACGCCTTACATCTCTCATTCCCAACATGAGAGGATTTATCTCTTATCCCCAGCAATTGGCAGCTTGAGCTTTTATCTTCAGCAGGAAGCTTTATCATTGATATCACCCATCATCCCCAGCCATGTGGAAGTTGAAATTTCACCCAGCAAGGTAGCAGAGAGTGGGTGTCGTCCCCAAGCAGAAGTTTACCTTCGAGCAGGGGCAATTCTCAGCCTTATAAGGAGTGTCTTGCCTCCCCAGCAGTTGCTTCCTCAACAGTGTCATGCCTCTGGTTCTCCACCAAGTCAGGAGGTCCTCACTTCCCCATCAGGGTTCAAGATGAGTCCATCTCCAGCAGGGTCTTGGTTCTCCAATCTTAAAGTCCAATTTATTTTTTGGCAATGGCGGCTATTTAGAGCCAGTGAATTATTAACAGCATCCCCCGCAGAGTTGTCTATTCCTCACAAGGATTAACCAGATCAATGCAGTGATCATCAGTTCCTCCCCAATCAAGCTATCTGAGATGCCTGCGGTCTCATTATCAGGAGACCCCTTTGCATTTGCATTTACATCTAGTAATCATCATTACATTTGCATCCTCCAAAGCGTAGCATTTCCATCATTATGGAGCATTACGCCATAAAATCCAAACATATGCATACCAGCATGGGCCAGTTTTGAGGTATATTACATAAGACCCGTTACATCTCCAATTAGATTGAAGCATTCCCCACAGAATGCAACTCCGTTTCCCAGGGTGGTTACTTCTACCAAGTCTAGTTGTTATCCCCAATTGAGTCTTGTTTCAGTACAACAGTCTCCTTTTGTTCGCGTCTCCATTTAAGTACAATGGTCTCGTCTTTGAGTCTTGTTTCAGTACAACAGTCTCATTTCTTTTCGCGTCTCCGTTTCAGTACAATGGTCGCGTCTTGGGCTCTCGTTTAAGTACAACGATCCCGTTCCTTTCGAGTCTCCATTTAAGTACAATGGTCTCGTCTTTGAGTCTTGTTTCAGTACAACAATCTCATTTCCTCGTGTCTCCGTTTCAGTACAACTGTCGCGTCTTAGGCTCTCGTTTAAGTACAACGATCCCGTTCCATCTTGTCCTATTTTCTTTGTTTCTGGTTACCGCCTGCGGCCGGTATACCTTTGCGTCTCCATTCGAGGATGGTTTCGTGTTAGATCCGAGGATCTTTTGATTTGTCATTCGAGGATGGCATTTCTTTTCTTCAAGTCCTTCCGAGGTTGGTCTTGTTGTGTGGCTATTATTCGAGGATAGTAGTTCACTTTTTGAGCTTATTGATCGAGGTCAGTCTGTCTCTTTTGCAAAGTCTGTCTGAGGTCAGTCTTTGGTGATTGATGGTTATCGCCTGCGGCCGGTATACCATTGTATTTCTATTCGAGAAGGGTTTCAGTACTGGATCCGAGGATCCTGTGTGAGTGGTCATTCGAGGATGGCATTCTTCCCGGCATATTTCACTTGGTTCTATTTTCGCTACCTATTCAGAGGTCAAAATCAAAAAATATATAAATAAATAAAGGGCAGATGACGTTTCTGTTGCCCTCAGTGTGCAAATTTTCAGGTTTTATTCGAGTATTCAATCACTTCATACCTTGAACGTCTAAAAGCTGTTGCAATTATCCATTCAGGTCTGCAGATGATTGAATAGGGGCAGCTGTAATACCTCAAAATTTGCCCTCATTCTTTTTACCTTAACTGGCTTACCGCTTTGCATTTCATCTGCATCTTCCCACTAGGTCGTAACAGCATAATCATACATTTCATGGATTCATAAAGCATGGGATCAAAAGCGTCTTCTGGTGATATAACTCTTCCTATTCGGAGGTGATTTATCTGACTACTACACTCAAGAATGCTCCATAATATTGTGCGTCGCAGGTGTTAGGGTTTCATTAAAATCATAAGTGAGTTTCGCTATAAACGGTGGTTCGCAAATCACTTATGTTTGACGTTTCAATCACGAGTTAGGGTTTACTTCCCTAATTAATTGATACTCGACAAAGTTTCCTTGTGAAATGTGTTCATAGGCGGTCTTATCATTCAAGGGACCCCGTTATCACTTGAGACGCAATTTATTGAAAGTATTAGTGCAGGCAGAGCTTATTAGGTTTTTTTCATGACAAATGAATGTTGGTTTATGGTACGAGGGATCAAGTTGCGGATTCTTATGATAATCAGGGCATTGTGGTCATCTTTATGGTACGTTTTTGGTAATATAGGTCAATGGGGTTTGGATTTGAAGGTTGACTGAAGATCGACGATTCATGGAAGGCTCGAGTTTGAATCAGATTGGGGGTTTAAGTTGGATTAAACGTGTTGAAATTGGTCGCGAGGATTACTTGGGTTTCAATAGTTTGTTTCCATGTTAATATTCACTTTTGGTCCATTATCCAAATTAAGTCCATAAACTTTGTTTTAGTTCATTATCCACGCTAAGAAATTCAATTCTAACATCCACTTTGGATTTTCTTCAAGGCCCATTTGTTTAATCTAATATTCAAGAGTCTAGCTCCAATAAGCGTCCGGTCAGTTGTCCACTTTTATAGCCAATTAACAATCATATTCCAAGAAAGCATATTATCTCATTGACTATTTTTTCGGTTCTCATTTGGACTCACATCACTCACTTGCTAGGCCCATTAACCTTTTTATGTTCATTATTTTATTTTTCATTCTTAATATTAAGGGAATGAGAATAATAACAAAAATTCCATTGTGAAGACACATCATAAAAGTTAGCAGGGATTTTCTCTAACAACAAAAATCCATATTGAAACTCATGGAAAATTGGAATTTGAAGGAAGAAGATTCATAACAGGATTGGGGGGAATTTTCACAATGCTAATATAACAGAGTATAAGAAGCTTTAGGAAAGGGGGATTCAGCGACAACAAATTTTTTATCAGAATTCAATTGGAAAAGAGGAGAAAACCAGTTAGAAAAAACCAGTTAATAGAGTTCGATTACACCAGAAAAATTAACAGAAAATATACAGGAAAATCCAGCAAAACTGTAACAAAAAAACTCAGAATCCCTCTCAATTCACTCATCAAGGAAAAATCCTCAAATCTAAGATTTTTCTCCTCAACTTCATCCAGTTTTCAGAATCCTTCTCAATATTCAACACCACTATAAAAACTCTCAAATTTATCAGCACTGGGGACCAATTTTTAACCAGAAAAACAGAAAATCTCACAAGGACATTCTAATTTATTTTTCCTTCAATCTCCTTCAAGCTCTCAACAATCTCTCACCTTTATCCATTTTCATCTTCTTCAATCTCTTTCCCCCTCTCGGAAATCTCCTATCCTCATCATCTTCACACAATTCAGTCCACCTCCTTATCAAGTTTTCATCAATACCTTACCAAAATCTCTTCATCAATTATCAAGAACAAACCAGTAACACATACAAGATTCTGCTTCAACATTCACAGATCCAAGAATCGAGTATCAACAGAACCTGAAAGCAACGAGTCATCATCAATAAAGACAACACCGCGGAGGCAGAAAGAACGCAGAAAGAATCCAAAGGGAAGAGTTACGAATAACAATAAAGATGGAAAGGTTCGGAAGAGTTTCATATACCTGGAGTTTTTGATCCGCAAGCAGCAACAGGAGCTTCACACATCAGTCGTCATCAACAACTTTGCTTCATCTCCTCTTCACATTTTCAGCATCAACATTGCATCATCTTCACCAAGATTCTGAAAACCTTCAGCAAGAAGCTTCAACCTGCATACACAACAAACCGTCCAACAACATCAAACAAGAAGAACGAAAAGGTTATAAGATTGTAACTCGCACGCGAAGAAAAATAATGGCATAGATAAATTTCATACCGAGACGAAGGTTTTCGCATCTATTAACGAACTCGAGCAAGGTCCAGGGGTTCTTTCGCTTCGTTAGAGCGACTCCAATGGGAGACGAGATGTTGAGACGATGTTTCTTCACAGGACGAGAAGACAAATCGAGGAAGAGTGAATTCGATACCATTGTGTCGCCTGTGTTAAGCCGCGTGAAGAAGGAGAACGGCGACGCAATCTTTTGTTTCGGCTCGATCGTTGAAGAAGACGACGTCTGATGAAGGCGATTTGTGCTGGTTATTTACTCCGGCGATCTGTACGGCGAGGTTTTCTTGTTATCCCTTTTGAGAAGACGACGGTTTCTAGGGTTTCATTACCCCTTTGCTTGACCAATTTTGATTTGTTTGTTGGGAGAGTGGTATAGATTTCGGATTGGGCTCACTCTTCCATCACTACGGATTTCTAATCACGCCATTCCTTTCTCACATGCACCCCATGGCGTTTTCCGATCGGTCGACCTCCGCGACGCCAATACGTAGCATAGACTCCACGCTCTCCACCTCAATACGGATCCTGATCGGAGAAGAAGGTGTTTCGCGGGACAAGAGGAGAGGTCGACGGCAGGTATTCAGGCAAGTCTTGTTCGTTGATTTGATGGCGGCGAGTGTGAGGGTAGGTTTGAGTGCTCCGGCGGCGGGTGAGAGAGGAGAGGAAGAGGGTCTTTAGGGTTTCAGTAATAGTATTCAACATTCTTTTGTTTTCATTTTAATTATTAAAGAGGAAATCATTAATTTGACTTAATTAGTTATATTAAAGATAATATTAGGAATTGAAATGTCATAATAAGTATGATTTAATTCAGTTTTTTTGAAATATTAGTTTAAGATTAGTTTATTGCTTTTTTTTATTATTAGGATTTTTTTTTTTTTAGAAATTTTTATCATAGACTATAATTTAATTCATTATCTTAAATTAAGTTTTTTTAGAATTTTATATTGATAATCATAATTTTAGTTTAAGGTCTTAAATTAGAATTTTATATTGATAATCATAAGTTTAGGTTTTTAGAAAGAAATATTATATTTAAGTTGAGTTTAACTCTGTTAAATTAAAATTATTAGAAATTTTATCATAAGGATTAGTTTAATTTTGATTTTAGGAAGACATTATTATAAGTTAATGGTTTAATTGATTTCCTTAATTAAGAATTTTATAAAAGAAATATTAGTTTAGTATTAGTTTAATTCTTTAATCAAGACTTTTTTTTTTTCTTTTTTTTTTTTTTTTTTTTTGGGAAAAATGTTAGTTTAATTCTTTAATTAAGAGTTAGAAAATATTATCTTAAGAGTAATCTAACTCATGTCTTAGGTTAATTCATTTTTTAAGTTAATTAAGAAATATGTGTTAAAAATATGTTTAATTAAAAAATATTACTATCCACACCCCTGTTGTATAGCCCATGTAAAGAATGAACTTAGAAGTATTACTTATTGCACTCCCCTCATTTTTCAGTGCAAGTGGGCTTAGCCACTCTGCTATTTGCACCCTGTTTAGACCCAGTAGAGAAAAAAGAACTTAAAGTATTACTAAAGTCACCCCTTGTAGAATTTTCTTAGAATTTTATTTTAGTTAGCTATAGTTTCAAATTAAATCTAGTAAAAATAATAAAAAGCATGGGAAAATTCTATAAAAATTAAGGTAGCTCAATAAACCAATTTAGAAATTTGGGATATTTTTATTTTCTGAAATTTGATTATTTTTGATTAAATTCTGAATTATTCTTTTATTTAGTTTTATTGAATTTCTTCTTAATTGTGCTGAATTTTGTTTATTTTATTTAAATAGCTTCCATCAATCTTTTTGAGCCATTCTTTTTTCTGTAATTAGATGACTCATAATATTTCTTAGGATATTTTTAATGGAATTTTTAGGACTTTTTATCATAGGTTTTAGTGGAGTAATCCTTAGGAAATAATAATTAAATCTTAGCTGAAATTAAATAATGTTTAGGCATAGGAAAAATAAGTATTTTTAGAATCCCTCTTAGTATACTATTTTAGATAGTGTTAGGATCCCATAGTTTAATTTTCATAATTTTTCTAGAAGTTTTAGTATTTTTTTTTAGAATATTAATTTTGGCTTAGTTATGCATAATTCCATTAGATTAGGCCATTAAAAGAAAATATAGTTCAATACAAAAAAATAATAACAATAGTCTAGATTAATTTTAGTCATAGAATTTAGCATTAGACTTAGGTTTAGTTTAAGTTGTTTTAGGATGAATATTAAGTTTGACCTAGATTTAGAACTTAGTATAAAATTCATTTCCATATAGAATAAATAAATAAGACTATTTATTATTCATGCCTTTAAGGCATTTTTAGAATGTTATTTCTCATATTTGATTTCATTGTTTTGCCTTATTTTGATCTTATAACTTGTATAGGCTTCCCCATTATTCTTAGAATCAACTTAACTTCATTAAGAAGTAAGTTGAATTCTAGTAGTTCTAAGTTTCCATTAGGAGTAGAAAACCTCACTAACCATTAGGATCACTTTGTAAATACATAACAAAATTAGGATTGAGTCTTAGTCCCTTAGATTTTTCCTTTTATCAACTTGAGTCATTCTCTTCTTATCTTCAAATAAAATCCAAAAACACTTAACAAATAAATGAAATGATTCCTTGTGTATAGCCTTATTCCATGAAACACTTGCATTCATTCCATCTTGGAGTGGTGTAAGCTTGTTTATCATGATGCACAAGTCTCATCAGGGAATTGTTCACAAAGAAAAACTTAAAAGACATTTCTTCACAAAAGCAACAAAAACACTTAATAAAGTTCAACAAGCTAGTGAACTTAAGCCCTAATCCTAGGAAACCAGTCTTGGATAAATTCTCCTTGCTGGGTATGCTTGTTCTATTATTCCATCTTGGAATGTAGAGTCAAGTGTACATTCCATGGAAAAGAGTTTGAATTCACTTCCTTGTGCCAAATTCATACAAAGCTCATAAAAGCCAAAAACAAATAATAAGCGACTATCCTGCGGGAACTTCTCTTCTCATCTCATTCACTCACAACGCGAACTCGCGGCGACTTGTCTTTCATGCAAGACGGTAAACGCACTCGTACCAGACGAGCCTGCAACACCTGAGCATAGACATACGCAGTTCCAGCATAAAAAACACAAACAAATAGTTCCCGCCTAGGTTAGGCGAACTACGTCGACTCTGATCCTCATTATCCCAGTGAGGTACGTAGGCAGCGGGGTAGGGCCCGTTCGAGCACATTCTTTATTTTCCCTACATTTTCCCCATTCTCTTTTTTTATTCTTCTTATTCCTTTCTCATTTTCCATTCCCTTTGTTCCAGTTAGCGGTTTTATTCAGCAGCATTCATCTTTTCTCACCCTTTGAAACAAACAAGCAAGCGTGGATCCCGTCGGGTACGACGGACGATCTGGGGTGCTAATACCTTCCCAGGTCGTAACCGACTCCCGAACTCAGATCTTTGGTTCACAGGACCTTGTCCTTTCCTTCTTCCTCAGGTTTGTGCAACATTACCTTTCCCATTCATTCGGGATAGAAATGTCTGGCTGGCGACTCTAACCTTTCCGCGCCACTTTCGCGTTTGTACTAGGATGAAAATCCCGGGAGCGACAGCTGGCGACTCTGCTGGGGACTAACCTGATTCTTCCGGTTTCCCTTGTAGAGTCAATCCTAGCGCCTGTTTGGTTTTGTTCTTTGGGTGTTTATATGTTTGTTGTTGTGTGTTTTAGTTTAGCTTTATTGTTTTCATTTACAGTTTTACTTTACAGCTTTACTTTATCGCATTTATTTACCGCTTTCAGTATTTTATTTTCCATGCATCATATTATACTAGACTGTCTGGCTGTGCTGGTTTTCATTTTTTCTGTAGGATGGGGTTACTGTGAGATGAGCTCGTAACCGGGGCTCGAGTGCACCCTAGGACTTAGAGTGGTTCCACTTTGGCTTCATGGCATCTTGCTATGTTGGTAGTAGTTGTAACCCGGTGAACTGACTTTAAAACAATGTTGCGGATAGCAAGAGTCGCCACCGACTTTTATTTTATCCATAAGGAAAGGTTATAAAAGAACAGGAAAGACCTTAGAGAATATTTTGGGTCCGGGGGGTAGGTTATGAAAAGGGAAGGTGTTAGCACCCTTTTCATCCATGGTTATCCATGGGCTCTTAGGTACTTAAGCTCACTTTAAATTGTTTTGAAAGTGTAGTGTGTGAATAAGAATTTTCAGAATAGTTTAATAATAATCCGTGTATGGATGTGTAATAAACTTGTTTGAAAATTTTGTTTGAAAATTGTTTAAGTGTGAAAAGTTTTGAAATTGAGCTTAAGTACTTAAAAGTAACTTACCCTAATGTTTAAGGTCTTTCTTATTCTTTTTCCTTTCCTTAGTAAGTCTATCCCTACTATAATGGAGTAGGTAGTCCTTACTTTGGATGTTAAGGGATATGTAAGGGGCAATTTGGTCTTTGAAGGCCATGGTGGGGTGTAATAAGCATATTAAGGGACTATCATCATTTTTTCCGAAGGGACTCGATTCGTATAGGCAACATAAGGGACTTTGATGATTTTTACTCGAGGGACTTGCTTTATACACCCCCCTTAACCATTATTCGTAGGCAACGAGAGGGATATCCTTAGAAAGTGAGACGGCGATTTAAAATCGACTTACGTGTGTGAAGTGTTTAAATTAATTATCTTTATTAGAAATTTTCTAAATTGATTTTAAATAACAAACATATTGTTTACACTCCCTAATTACTAACCATAATAATAATAATTAAATAATTACAATTTTACATCCAGGAACAATTACATAATTATAATAAAAATAAAATAACAAATAAATAAATATAATAGCAAGATATAAATAATAAATGAATAAATAAGCAAATTATAATTAGGGGTTAGTAGCAATAAAATAATAATAATTTAGAAATAATCAACAAGGTGAAAAATATAAAAATAATAATAATATGGTTAGTAAATAAGAATAAATAAAATTAATCAAAATGTTATAATAATAAGAAATTACCAATTTTAATATAAACAACTATATATAAAAAACAAATATGAACAATTATTTTAATTCACAAATTATTAAGTTATATTTTAATTATAATGTTGCTACAAAAATCTAATTATTATAAACACAATTATTTCTAATCAAAAAGTTATAAAAAATGTTTATTTAATATATAAAAAAAGAAAAATAAATTGTAAGTATATTTACAAAAAATTTAATTTTTAATAATATGAAGTATATTTATATTTTTTAGATAATAGAAATAATTTATAATTATATTCATAATATTTACGTGAATAATATTAAACAAATGTACATTATAATTATATTAGAAAATAAAATTAAAGAAATAGAATATTTTTTAGAATTTTATAGTTTTTAGGGTTTATACAAATTATTAAATAAACAAATATCTTATAGTTTAATTATGTAACAAAGAAAATATTTCAAGTTGAGAAAAATAGGAGTTTGGATTTTTTTTTTAGAAAAAAAGAAAATAAAGATGATTTTAAACATACATACATATACAATTTATTCCTTTTTTTTTTTTATTAATATTAAGAAAACAATTCAAGAAATAAAAATAGAAGAAAATGGTAAAAAGTGAACTTACCTGGGATGGGTTTGAACCCAGGTCACCCAACTTGCAAACCACGCAGCATACCACTAGGCTAACCCAGCGCAGGTAGTAGGAAAATGAGTCAAGCTTGTTTTATGCTTTGCCTTGCAAAATTCCAGAAAAATAAGAAAAAAACAAAAGGCCTGGGGTGGTTTTGAACCCAGGACCTTAAGGATGTATATGCGCATGCCTGACCGCCTGGCTGGGAGAGCCCTTCTGGTCATGAAACGGCAACAACATATTATATATTATGTTGTCTTCTATTCCTGCAAAATAAAATAAAAACAATGGTCCAAGCAAGGTTCGAACACAAGTCACATGGCCAGCATACCTACGCCTCCTTCCACTAGGCCAACCTCATGGTTGTGATTACAAAACAGCAAAACAATATAAAATAAATTAACTATAATTTGAATTTGAATCTTGGCGCCAGGGCCTTCGTCTTCAACCTCCTGAGCTTCGAAATTTGCTACGAAATTATATACGAGTTTTCCTGCGAAAACAGAATTGTAACAAAACCTGCGAAATTCAAACATGGACAAAACAACAAGATTTTGTAAAATTGATTATGCCATTAAGTTCCAAACAAGATTTCTAATGTGTCTACGTTCTTAGAATCCATTTATAGGGGCTGGATTGAAGAACCCCAATTGGAGCCACAAACCCTAAAAATGGCAGATCACGCATTAGGCTATGAAACTTCATCAATCGCTCCAGATTTCATCTATAGTCATCAACAAACACAATTATGTAATCAAATTTCATTTATATGCAAGAAATCATTGGAATCGAAAAAAAAATTTTCAAGAGCAAAAGTGATTCGGGTTGTCCAATGTAGTGCACATGGGATGCAAATGAGTGATGCCTTAGCTTCAGGGATGTCCATAGAACATGTCTATGTTCTTTGTTTACCTTCTAATGTCCTCAAACTCAAAAACCGATTTTCACTTTTGGATGAACTTTTGTGTTTTGAAACTTACCTTGAGGCTGCTCTCATTCGTGAATGATCATTAGGTTTTTGTTGAGTATATATGTGTGATGAATTTAGGTCAGAAATATTGATGGGCTATGTGAAAAATTGATCCAAAAAAGATTGACAAAGATTAAGTTGTAAAAGTCAAATATTTGATCATAAAACCTTGCTATCTTGAGATGATTCATATGATTTCCTTCTCCTTTGACTCCAATCACACTTTATGATTTTTTAAATCCATTCACAAAAATATCTTTTCATATTTAATATTTTTTTTAAATTTAAAATGATTTAAAATGTGATAAATCATAATAAATTAATAAAATAAAATAAAAAATATGAAAATATCATGAAAATTTCGTGCATGGCATTATGAAGTGGATTGGGTCACAAATTGAATGGCCCATTTGAAAAGAAATGATTTTGAACCTCCCTTTTCAACATAAACCATCACAAAATTTCTTAACTTTGCAAAGGCACATCTCCTTCAATTTTAAGGGTATGAGGGTGTTCTTGGACTTTTTGGAAAGCTTGAAGAGTCCTCTAAACAACCTCATTGGTTTCAGGTCCATATCATTTACCAATCTCAAGTTATGCCCTTTTGAAGTTGTTGACTTTTTGTTGACTTTTGAAATGACCTATAATGTCTTAGATCATATCTTTCAAATGAAGCATTTTTGGGCTTAACCTTCAACATCAAAGTTGTAGAGAATTCAATTTCCTTCAAAATGAGCTTTGGATGGAGACTTGGTGATGAAGCATGTGAAAGTTATGCCTGGTCAAAGTTCAGTTGACTTTTACTGAGGGAACCCTAATTTAGAAACTCCTGATTATTGATGATCTGGAATCTCCTTGATGAATCATGATCAACCCTTGATCAAATGATGAATTTTACTTCATATACTTGATGTTGGCAAAAAATCATGAAGTTTGACTTTGGTTTAACCACAGTTGACCTCAGTTTGACTTTTTAACTGCATTGACTGATTTTGACTTATCTGATCATCTGACTGAGCAAACTTTTGAGAAAAGTCTTGAAATTTGTCATAGGGGTTCTTATATACATATAAAATGTTATGAAACTCACTTGAGGTATTGGAAGTCCATTTAGCCTGATTAAAGTCAAAACCCTAGTTTTGGATGCATGCTTAGGAGGTGCATTGTCTGAGGGAATTGTCAACTCTTTTGACCAATTGTGAACTTTGTGAACCTTGTGGATCTTCATAAAGTGTCTTGTGATACTCATGGGAGGTATTGTAAACCTTGTGATCCTTGTGAACCTCATGAAGTGGCTTTGTGGACCTCATGACCCTCAGGAAAGCTTTGTAAACATTGTGAAACTTGTGAACCTTGTGAACCTTCAAGAAGTAACTTGTGAACTTCATGAACTTCATGAAAGGTCTTGTAAATGTTGAGAAGCTTGTGAACCTTGTGAACCTTCAAGAAGTGACTTGTAGACTTCATGAACTTCATGAAAGGTATTGAAAGCATTGTGGGACTTGTGAACCTTGTGAACCTTCAAGAAGTAACTTGTAGACTTCATGAGCCTCATGAAAGGTTATGGAAGTGTTGAGAAACTTGTGAACCTTGTGAACTTTCTTAGAACACAAAGTCTTGTATTGTGAGGGCAAATTTTGGGGTGCAACAGCTGCCCCTGTTCAATTTTCTGAAACCTGAGGGGTTAGATTGGTATATTTGCCAGTCGTAACCTGGAAGGTTGAAGGGGATTGAACACAAAAGCCCAAAAATTTGCACTCACCAGTGCATGGAGTGATATTGATGGTTGGTTGAACATGATTGAGTGGGCTTAAAGATGCCACTAGAGGAAAATTCTTCAGTAGTATAATGAGAACTGTCAGGAGTCTGGAGTAATACTGATGTAACAACATGTCTTCATGAGGATAGAGCAATGGATAGCTCTAAAGCAGTCTTGAAGTAATGATTTCAGGAGGATGGAGACATCAATAATGACAACTCCAATGCAGTCTTGAAATAATAGTATGATATGCCTTCAGGAGGATAGAGCAATCAATAATGATAACTCCAATGCAGTCTTGAAGTACTGATTTCAGGAGGATGGAGACATCAATAATGACAACTCCAATGCAGTCTTGAAATAATGATGTGATATGTCTTCAGGAGGATAGAGCAATCAATAATGATAACTCTAATGCAGTCTTGAAGTACTGATTTCAGGAGGATGGAGACATCAATAATGACAACTCCAATGCAGTCTTGAAATAATAATGTGATATGTCTTCAGGAGGATAGAGCAATCAATAATGATAACTCTAATGCAGTCTTGAAATAATAATGTGATATGTCTTCAGGAGGATAGAGCAATCAATAATGATAACTCTAATGCAGTCTTGAAGTACTGATTTCAGGAGGATGGAGACATCAATAATGACAACTCCAATGCAGTCTTGAAATAATAGTGTGATATGTCTTCAGGAGGATAGAGCAATCAATAATGATAACTCCAATGCAGTCTTGAAGTACTGATTTCAGGAGGATGGAGACATCAATAATGACAACTCCAATGCAGTCTTGAAATAATGTGATATGTCTTCAGGAGGATAGAGCAATCAATAATGATAACTCTAATGCAGTCTTGAAGTACTGATTTCAGGAGGATGGAGACATCAATAATGACAACTCCAATGCAGTCTTGAAATAATGATGTGATATGTCTTCAGGAGGATAGAGCAATCAATAATGATAACTCTAATGCAGTCTTGAAGTACTGATTTCAGGAGGATGGAGACATCAATAATGACAACTCCAATGCAGTCTTGAAATAATGATGTGATATGTCTTCAGGAGGATAGAGCAATCAATAATGATAACTCTAATGCAGTCTTGAAGTACTGATTTCAGGAGGATGGAGACATCAATAATGACAACTCCAATGCAGTCTTGAAATAATGTGATATGTCTTCAGGAGGATAGAGCAATCAATAATGATAACTCTAATGCAGTCTTGAAGTACTGATTTCAGGAGGATGGAGACATCAATAATGACAACTCCAATGCAGTCTTGAAATAATGATGTGATATGTCTTCAGGAGGATAGAGCAATCAATAATGATAACTCTAATGCAGTCTTGAAGTACTGATTTCAGGAGGATGGAGACATCAATAATGACAACTCCAATGCAGTCTTGAAATAATGATGTGATATGTCTTCAGGAGGATAGAGCAATCAATAATGATAACTCTAATGCAGTCTTGAAGTACTGATTTCAGGAGGATGGAGACATCAATAATGACAACTCCAATGCAGTCTTGAAATAATGATGTGATATGTCTTCAGGAGGATAGAGCAATCAATAATGATAACTCTAATGCAGTCTTGAAGTACTGATTTCAGGAGGATGGAGACATCAATAATGACAACTCCAATGCAGTCTTGAAATAATGATGTGATATGTCTTCAGGAGGATAGAGCAATCAATAATGATAACTCTAATGCAGTCTTGAAGTACTGATTTCAGGAGGATGGAGACATCAATAATGACAACTCCAATGCAGTCTTGAAATAATGATGTGATATGTCTTCAGGAGGATAGAGCAATCAATAATGATAACTCTAATGCAGTCTTGAAGTACTGATTTCAGGAGGATGGAGACATCAATAATGACAACTCCAATGCAGTCTTGAAATAATGATGTGATATGTCTTCAGGAGGATAGAGCAATCAATAATGATAACTCTAATGCAGTCTTGAAGTACTGATTTCAGGAGGATGGAGACATCAATAATGACAACTCCAATGCAGTCTTGAAATAATGATGTGATATGTCTTCAGGAGGATAGAGCAATCAATAATGATAACTCTAATGCAGTCTTGAAGTACTGATTTCAGGAGGATGGAGACATCAATAATGACAACTCCAATGCAGTCTTGAAATAATGATGTGATATGTCTTCAGGAGGATAGAGCAATCAATAATGATAACTCTAATGCAGTCTTGAAGTACTGATTTCAGGAGGATGGAGACATCAATAATGACAACTCCAATGCAGTCTTGAAATAATGATGTGATATGTCTTCAGGAGGATAGAGCAATCAATAATGATAACTCTAATGCAGTCTTGAAGTACTGATTTCAGGAGGATGGAGACATCAATAATGACAACTCCAATGCAGTCTTGAAATAATAGTGTGATATGTCTTCAGGAGGATAAAATAACCCTGAGGTTACAATAAAGCAGTCCCAAAGATCCTAGGTTTGCTTGTTGGATAATTAACCTGAAAACAAAGTAGCATTCTGTATAACAATATTAATTTATGCTTTATGTATGCATGTATGATATGATGTACTTAAGTAATGTACTATATATCTATGGGTATGTATGCTATGGTATGATGTAAATGATGTATGTATGACATAACACAGCCGGAAGCGTCTGGATGTCTTTGTATAACAACTGCTGGCCAGGGAAAATAAATCCCGATTCGTTGTTGAAGAATATATAACCCTCCGTCTGCTGGGGATAACAAGGTATAGATAACCTCCCGTATGCTGGGGATAACAGAGTATAAATATAACTTCCCGTTGTTGGGGATAGTAAGGTATATGTAACCTTCGTCTTCGTTTGATAGTAGGATAAGTATAACATCCCGTCTTCGTTCGTCGTACCCTTACTGGAAAGTAATTTCCCGTATATCCGTATGAGGATAAAAGAGATGGATATAAATTCCAGGGAGTTTAGACATAACATCCCGTCTTCGTTCGTCGTGCTCCTATTGGAAAGTAATTTCCCGAATATCCGTATGAGGATAAAAGAGATGGGTATAAATTCCAGGGGAGATAAGACTTTATGAAGATGGATTTGTCCTACTGAGGGATTTGTAACTATCTTGTAAAGGTGAACCGGCGAAGCTTCGTTGAAATCCTCCCCTCGTTCGTCCTTAGTAAATACTATTACTGCATTTTCATGCATTTCTGGTAAACATTAATCATATTAAAAGCATACATGCATTTCTGGTAAACATCAATCATATTCAAAGGCATACGTACATTCAAACACAACCAATGGACGTTTCGCTTATGTAAATAGGGTAAAAGTAAATCTGGATTCAAAAGATGGAATTTATTTATATCAAAAGTGACCCATACACGGGTAAGTTTGTACAAGGAGACATAGATCCTAGTAAGAGGATTTTGTCATAAAGTTTTACAAAAAGAATCAGCTATGTGGGAAACAATCCTATTGAGTTTCAATTCCACTATTGCCACTCAAGTATCTCATCTTCTTGCTGTTGAGACGGAAACGATTGAATTGAGCTTTATCTGTTCGAGCTTGAATAAGTAGTACAACTAGTTGCAGTTTCATTGGTGATCCAAACGAGACATAGTCATACGCTTTAATCCCTAACTTTTGCCTGGATTGCCCTTTCAGGTTTTCAATCCACCGGGATACCCTTTTTTGCCCAAGCCGCCTTTTCAGGTTTTCGACTTGCCGAGTGTACATTTTTTTATATATATCCCTAATTTTTGCCCAAACCCTTTTGGTTTGCCGGGATGCCCTTATTTTTGCCTAGGCCTGTCAACCTAGCGGGTCTCTTTTTATGCGTAGTATTTTTTAACTATGTCTGCGTTTACAGGCTGTGGGAAGTCTTCACCATCCATTGTAGTCAGTATCATGGCACCTCCTGAGAACACTGTCTTGACTACAAATGGTCCTTCATATGTTGGAGTCCACTTGCCCCTAGGATCGCCCTGTGGTAATATGATACGCTTGATTACCAAGTCACCAGCCTGATATACCTTTGGCTTAACTTTCTTGTTAAAAGCTTTGATCATTCGCTTCTGGTACATCTGGCCATGACAAACTGCTGCTAACCTCTTCTCATCAATCAAATTTATTTGGTCCAGTCGAGTCTGAATCCACTCATCTTCATCCAAGCCTGCATCCTTCATAATTCTCAAAGAAGGGATCTGAACTTCAATGGGCAGAACTGCTTCCATACCATAGACTAAGGAGAATGGGGTTGCCCCTGTTGAAGTACGTATTGTAGTACGATATCCATGAAGAGCAAATGGTAACATCTCATGCCAATCTTTGTAAGTAACAGTCATCTTCTGTACAATCTTCTTAATATTTTTATTAGCAGCTTCAACTGCCCCATTCATCTTTGGACGATACGGAGAAGAGTTGTGATGCTTAATCTTGAACTGCGTGCAGAGATCAGTAATCATAGTGTTGTTCAGATTAGAGCCATTGTCAGTGATAATCCTCTCAGGGATGCCATACCTACAGATGAGATTATTCTTAATGAACCGAGCCACAACATTCTTAGTCACAGATGCATATGAAGCTGCCTCTACCCACTTCGTAAAATAATCAATAGCAACCAGGATGAAACGATGCCCATTAGAAGCAGTAGGCTTAATCTCACCAATCATATCAATGCCCCACATAGCAAAGGGCCAAGGAGCAGTCAACACATTCAAAGGTGATGGGGGTACATGAACTTTATCAGCATAGATTTGACATTTGTGACAAGTTCTGGAGTGTTGATAGCAATCAGCTTCCATGGTAGACCAATAGTAACCTGCTCTCAAAATCTTCTTTGCCATAGTATGACCACTGGAATGGGTGCCAAAGGTCCCATCATGCATCTCCTCCATAATTTCTGTAGCTTCCTTCTTATCCACACAACGAAGCATAGTTGAATCATGATTACGCTTGTACAGAATCCCATTACTCAAAAAGAACTTGGCAGAAAACCTTCTCAGGAATTTCCTATCTTTGACAGATGCCCCTTCAGGGAACTCCTGAGCTTCAAGATATCTTTTCACTTCATAGAACCAAGGCTTCTCCTCTGGCCCTTCAGTATCAATCTCATTGCAGTATGCAGGCTTCTCAAATCTATCAATGGTAATCTTGGGAGCTTCATCATCCCAACTGATCTCAAACATAGATGCCATGGTGGCCAATGCATCTGCCAACTGATTCTCTCTTCGTGGAATATGTCCAAAGGTAATCTCTTTGAAATGTGGGATCAAAGACAACACATGTTCTCTGTAAGGAATGAGATTATCATGCTTGGTATCCCAATCTCCTTTAATCTGACTCACTACCAGGGCTGAATCTCCATACACATCAAGGAACTGAATCTTCATATCAATAGCAACTTGAATACCCATGATACATGCCTCATACTCAGCTATGTTATTGGTACAATAGAAACAAAGTCTGGCAGTAATCGGGGTATGACAACCTTCAGGAGAACTGATCACAACACCAACACCATTACCATGTGCATTAGAGGCACCATCAAAAACCATAGTCCATCGGGATCCTTGTTCAGGTCCGTCATATTGTCCAGGTTCTTTGGTAACAGTCATAATGTCTTCATCCGGGAACTCAAAATTCATTGATTGGTAATCATCTACTGCTTGATGAGCCAAATGATCAGCAACAACACTTCCTTTAATGGCCTTCTGAGTAGTATACTGTATGTCATATTCTGTCAAGATCATTTGCCATCTTGCAATTCTTCCGGAGAGAGCAGGTTTCTCAAATATGTACTTGATTGGATCCATCTTTGAAATCAATAAGGTGGTATGGGTCAACATATACTGTCTTAGTCGGCGAGCAGCCCATGCCAAAGCGCAGCAAGTTTTCTCGAGCAGTGAGTATCTTGTTTCACAGTCGGTAAACTTTTTGCTAAGGTAGTATATTGCCTGCTCTTTTCGACCAGACTTGTCATGTTGCCCCAACACACACCCCATTGAGTTGTCTAACACTGTTAAGTACATAATCAAGGGTCTTCCATCAACTGGTGGCATCAAAATTGGTGGTTCCAGCAGATATCTCTTAATTTCATCAAAGGCAGTCTGGCACTCATCATTCCATTCCATCACCTGATCTTTTTTCAACAACTTGAAAATTGGCTCACAGATGGTGGTTAATTGGGAAATAAATCTTGCAATATAGTTCAGTCGTCCCAAGAAACCTCTAACCTCCTTCTCAGTACGGGGAGCTGGCATCTCTCGTATAGCTTTTACTTTTGCAGGATCCACTTCAATACCTTTTCTACTGACAATGAAACCCAGGAGCTTTCCAGATCTAACTCCAAAAGTACACTTGTTTGGATTCAATCTCAACTTGTATTTCTTCAACCTCTCAAACAACTTGTGCAGATGATCAAGATGTTGCTCTTCATTCTGAGACCTGGCTATCATATCATCCACATATACCTCTATCTCATGATGAATCATATCATGAAACAAAGCCACCATAGCACGCTGATATGTTGCCCCTGCATTCTTTAAACCAAATGGCATCACCTTATAGCAAAAAGTGCCCCACTGTGTCACAAATGTAGTCTTCTCCATATCTTCAGGTGCCATCTTGATCTGATTGTAACCAGAGAAACCATCCATAAAAGAGAATACCTTATGCTGAGCAGTGTTGTCTACCAGAATATCAATATGAGGAAGTGGAAAGTCATCTTTGGGGCTAGCTTTGTTCAAATCTCTGTAGTCTACACACATACGTACCTTACCATCTTTCTTAGGAACTGGTACCACATTTGCAACCCACTGAGGATAAGAAGTCACTGCTAAGAACCCTGCATTGAACTGTTTCATTACCTCTGCTTTGATCTTTTCTGACATCTCAGGACGCATACGACGAACCTTCTGCTTCTTTGGACGACAATCTTCTTTCACTGGCAAACGGTGAACCACAATGTCTGTATCCAACCCTGGCATATCTTCATAAGACCACGCAAAGATCTCCACATAGTCACATAACATCTGAATCAACCTGCTCTTGACACTGTCCTCTAAATCAGCCCCTATCTTGACCTCTTTTCTGTTTTCTTCAGTTCCCAGATTCACAACTTCGACTGGCTCTTCATGTGGATGTATAGTTTTCTCTTCTTGTTGTAACAATCTAGCAAGCTCTACAGGTATCTCACAATCGTCCTCATTTCCGTCTTCAGTTTGATAGATCGGATTCTCGAAATTGTAATTGGCAATAGTAGAACTGTTATCAACAGGATCCAGAGTGGATGAGGATCTGCATTTTAGTGATGTGGGTGTGTGTAAGAACACATAGCTGATAAAGCAAAAATAAAAGAAAAAGAAAGACAAGGAACACAATTTTTACTAAAACGAAACGTCCACTGATTTTATTGAATGAAGTATGCAAATGAAATGACAACCCGTAACAAGTACACCATTGTGCCCCGGGTAAGGCACATGGCTTGAAAGTTTTATTGTTCCAGAAATTACAAACTTAAAAACATAACACAGTAATAGTATTTACTCCTGACTAAAGGAGATAGGGATAACATCTTCAGCTTTCCAATTATTGAGTCCAGCACCCACAGTAGGAAAAATCCATGCATCCAAATTGTAGTCTTCATCTTGATCTCCCACAGCATTGATAACCCCTTGATTGGTGATACGAGCAGCACGAGCACGACGAACAGCCTTCTGGGACTCTGCAGTGAAACCCAAACCAAACTTGTCAGACTTGTACGGAATATCAGGAAGCTGACCCCAAATAGTACAACCACCTTCATCCACCACAGCTCTTGCATCATTAAGGGAGGCCATTGCCATTGTTGGAGATTTTCTGATGGCAACAGGAACTTTCTTCACAGCAGGAGGAGCTACACAATCATTACCAACCCAAGGAACCACTTCAAATGACTGACACGGAGTCTCAATGTATTCACCTTCCACTTCCAGATACTTGAAGGTGTTTACATGGCTGACAAAGTATTCTTCCTCTCCAAAGACAGTAACAACCTTTCCATTCACCGGATATCTCAACTTTTGGTGCAATGTAGAGGTCACAGCACCTGCCCCATGGATCCAGGGACGACCAAGCAGACATGAGTATGAAGGACGAATATCCATCACATAGAACGTAGCAGTAAACATCTGAGAGCCAACCTTGATTGGAAGATCAATTTCCCCATGCACTACTCTTCTAGAACCATCAAAAGCCTTTACCACAATATTACTGGGCTTCAACACAGTATCTTCAGGACTCAACTTGTTAAGGACTTCTTTAGGCAACACATTCAGAGAGGAACCATTATCTATCAGCACATGAGACAGGGTAGTGCCCCTGCATTCAATTGAAATATGCAAGGCCCTGTTGTGATCCCTCTTGGCAGGGGTCAAGTCAGCATCAGAAAACCCTAACCCGTTGTCGTAGGTCAGGTGGGCAACACAGTTTTCAAATTGGTCCACAGAAATTGCACTGGGTACATGAGCCATCTTTAGAAACTTGATCAATGACTTGGCATGAGCCTCAGAACATAATAACAGGGAGAGCATAGAAATCTTTGAGGGAGTATGCCCCAATTGGTCAACAATGTCATAATCACTCTTGCGAATGATTTTCAATACTTCTTCCATTTGCTTAGAGAGGTCATCAGCAGCTGGAACATCAGTAGATACAGGCTCAATTACAGGACCTTTGCCCCGAGCATCAGTGGTGGAAGTAACAGCAGGAGTAGTTGTATTCTTTGAAGTATCTGGAGGAGAGAAGACTCTTCCACTACGAGTGATTTTGCTAGATCCAGCAATATTGTCAATGTCAACAGGCATATCAGCTACAGGCTCCTGCTTGACACCATGGATGTAAACATCAGACCCATAGTGCCAAGGCACAGCTTTGTCAGATGTATAAGGAATAGGACCAGGAGTGGTAATGATCAGAGGAGCTACTCTGGCTTCAGCAACAACTTTCACAGGACCTTCAGCCGTAATCTTGATAGGACCCTGATGAGAGATCTTGATGGGCTTCCTTGCAGTGATTCTTACCGGTACTTTGTCAACCATATCAACCTCTTCAATCTTCTTACCCTGAGTCAGCTGGTCCACCATATCTTCTACAGATGCTGGTCTTCTTTCAAACACTATAGTATACTTATCCATGAGACGTTGAATACCATCTCTCAAAATGAAGCAACTATCCGGCTTATAGGTACAATACAGACAATCTTCACGACAACCTGGAAAGATCCCAGCTTGTACTAACCTCTTTTTGATAACAGACAATGGTGTGCTCAATTCCATAACTGAATAGACATGCAGGTCTTCCTCAATGTCTTCATCAATGGCATTGACAGTCTTTTCATGATTTGGCATTGGTGCTGTAATTACATTTGGAGTACCCGGAGGATCAAACTCAATCTCTCCAGCATCGATCATATCTTGAATTTTGTTCTTCAAGACCCAGCAGTTATTAGTATCATGTCCTGGACAGTTTGAATGATATGCACATCGTGCATTGGGATTGTACTTGGGAGAAGTAACATTGGGATTCTGAGGAGCCTCCCTCAAAGTAATGAGTTCAGCCTTCAACAAGTGTTGCAATGCCTGAGCCATTGACATGTTGATTCTCGTGAACTGTCTTCTAGTCTTTGGTTGGTGTCCCTGAGGCTGCTCTGTTGGTGCAGGAGTTGGATTTGAAATATGAACTGCACTGACAGACTGATGCCTTCTGTTACGATCAGGCTGACCATAAACAGCATTAGATTCTTTCTTCCCAGTGGGAGGCTTCTTTGCAGCACCTGATGAAGAAGTGCCCACTTGGATCTTACCACTCTTAATACCATTCTCTACTCGCTCTCCTGTCATAATCAACTCAGTGAAGCCAGATGATGAGCTTCCAATGAGATGACTGTAAAACGGACCATTCAGTGTACACATGAACATATCAACCAGCTCCCTGTCAGTCAAAGGGGGTTGAACTCTTCCAGCTAAATCTCTCCACTTCTGAGCATACTCCTTAAAGCTTTCTTTGGCACCCATAGACATGCTTTGAAGCTGCATGCGAGTGGGGGCTAAGTCAGCATTGTATTGATACTGCTTGTAGAAAGCTTCAGCAAGATCATTCCAATCTCTGACGTTGACACTCTCCAACTGATAATACCACTCCAGCTGAGCTCCAGATAAGCTCTCTTGAAAGAAATGGATCCACAACTTTTTATCAGCAGTGTGAGGTTGAATCCTTCTGACATAAGACCTCAAATGCAGCTTGGGACAGGAGACCCCATCATAAACAACAAAGGTAGGAACCTTGAAACCAATGGGTATCACAACCCCAGATATCAGACTCAAATCCTCAAAATCCAGCCCAGATGATTTCTGCAACTCCATAGCATCCATCCTATCCACCAGCATCTTGAACTTGTCTTCATTAGGCTCATGGTAGTAATTAGCCTCAGAATCAGAGTCCCCCATAGTGTTGTGAAGACTACCTCTCTCTTGCTCAGATTCTTCAGATTCATAGTCTTCAACCTGTTCCTTAGTTTTGACAGGACCTCTGAACCTTCTTCCCATGTTGAGTAACCCAGCAGACCTTCTAGTCTTCTTTGTCTTCTTGGCCAGCAGTGCCTTCAATTCATCTTGCCCCTTGGATAGGTTCAAGATCAGCTCTTGGAACTGTGCATTCTGTGCCTGAAGATCCTTAACTGATTGTTCAAGTGCCATTGCTGAAATAAACAGCGAGAAGATGAGAAACCTGTGCACAATTATAAACCTGTGATGCAATGAAATGGTAATGCGAATGCGTATGCAATGTTTTCAAGGACCGCAGAATTTTAAATTTGCTTAAACAAACAAGAAAGTAGCTTTTTATTAGTAATAACTTGTTTTGCCTTTTAGGCTTACAAAAAATAAAAGTGAAATAAGTACAAAAGATGGGGTTTTAAGTCTCCCATGGACGTTTCCTCTTTGTGTTGAGGTAAGAGTTGAGGTTTCGTTCCTCGTGAAGTTGCTTTGTGAGCTCTAGGATTCTTGCTTGGCTTGCTTTGTAATGAGCCTCGAAAGTATCCCTTTGCTCCTTCAGTTGGATCCATGATCTCTGCAAGTCTTCCATATCAGTAGGCATGTCTGGGTGAAGGATGGTATAAGCAGTGTCTCCTTCAGCAACAGGTTCCATGGTAACTGGTAGGACGGCAGGATATGGCATCATGAGTGTCTGAGCACGAGATCGTACCCATCTGAGATAAGCCTCCATAGGAATAGTGTACTTAGGCTCCAGTGTTTTGCTGTCAACCCTGTTTACTTTTCCCCAAGCTCGTATGAATCTCTGACGGTAACCCTGAAGATCGTTGTCGTAGTCAAACACAATGCCCTGAATCAACATGTCATGTGGACCATCACTTCGGGCGTAACCAAACTGTCGTAAAGCTAGAGAGGGGTTGTAGGTGATGCCTCCTCTTATGCCTAGAAGTGGCACATTAGGAAACTCCCCACAACGGTCAATGATGGTGACATTCTCCATAGATCTGGAGCACCAATGAATATCTGAGTGAGATAGTGACATGATCCTCTTGGACCATCTGAACCCTTGCTCATTCTTCATTACTGAGCGAGGAAGGTGAGAAATAAACCACCTAGAAAGCAAAGGTATGCAGCACATCAAAGTTCCTCTTGCCCTTGTAGTACGGGTGTGAAGAGAATGTAGGATGTCTCCAAGCAATGTAGGCACTGGATTGTGACTCAGGAAAATGTTGATGGCATGAACATCTATGAACTGATCTGGATTGGGGAACAACACTAAGCCATATATCAGCAAGGCTAAGATCTCCTCAAAAGCATCATAGCTCATGGCCTTCAAGAACATTTGAGCTTTATCCACTAATACCTTGGCAAGAATACCCTTGACTCCACTTCTCGTTTCTAGAACAATATCAGACTTCTTCAGATGTAGGGCTGCAGCAATAACCTCTGGTTTAAGCTCTTTCTCCAAACCTGTGAAGGGTCTCTGATCAAGAACAGGTATACCCAGAAGTTTAGAGAACTCCTCCATGGTAGGGACCAACTGGTAGTCAGGGAATGTAAAGCAATGGTGCTTAGGGTCAAAGAACTGAAACAGGACACTCATCATGTCTTCACTGAACCCTGAAGTGACTAGATCCAATAGGTGACCATGTCTCTTGTTGAACCTGGAATGATCAGACACTTGAGAAACCAACTCTTTGAGTTTGGGAGGTATCCCTACAAAGTTGATCCTGATGGTGTTTCTACGAGCAGAAGCCATGACCTGCAACAAAGAACAAAGATAAATCCTTTGGTCCTTGAAATGGTTAGGGAAAATGATATGCTCATGATGCATGATGATGTCATGATGTTATGCTCAATCACAAACATGTGGCACACACAAACAAGTCACACCATAGCCCTAGGTTTAAAGGCTTGCATGAGGTTTATAGGTAAGTACCCTCCCCTGAAGTTAGATGGTTCATCCTGTCCTACAAAAGTAACCAGGTTCTAAGGGATCTCAATATCATTGATCCTTCACAAGGGTGGTTGATCAGAAGGCAACTTACTTGCCAACCAAAACCCTCCAAGTTTAAGATCTCAATGAGCGTAGTATCGAGTGTCAACCAACTTCAGTCTGCACCAAAGCCGGCTACCTCACTACTTTCTAAAGGCCAAGATGAGTTAACTAGGGTTCTAAAAGTTAGTTAGTGCATTGACAACATATGGCAGCCTCAATATTATTCTCAACTTGACTTAAGGAATACAAGCACCAACCAATGAGTCGCGCTAACTATGGCCACCAGATCAACCGTGTCGATATACGTCGCA
The DNA here is from genome assembly GCA_963966055.1 of Lathyrus aphaca. Lineage (NCBI taxonomy): Eukaryota > Viridiplantae > Streptophyta > Magnoliopsida > Fabales > Fabaceae > Lathyrus > Lathyrus aphaca. The sequence continues at coordinate 481,922,918 of OZ014522.1, forward strand.
CAGTTTCCTTGGTCTATTGCCATTTACCTAGGGTACACTAGATCCGGGTTAGGACCTTTCACACATAAGAGCCCAACAGGTAAAGTAAAGCAAACAAGGCAAACAATTTAAAGTGATCTTATTTCCTAAGGGTACCCCTCTTAAATAGATCCCCAGCAGAGTCGCCAGTTCTGTAACCCGGTGAACTGACTTTAAAACAATGTTGCGGATAGCAAGAGTCGCCACCGACTTTTATTTTATCCATAAGGAAAGGTTATAAAAGAACAGGAAAGACCTTAGAGAATATTTTGGGTCCGGGGGGTAGGTTATGAAAAGGGAAGGTGTTAGCACCCTTTTCATCCATGGTTATCCATGGGCTCTTAGGTACTTAAGCTCACTTTAAATTGTTTTGAAAGTGTAGTGTGTGAATAAGAATTTTCAGAATAGTTTAATAATAATCCGTGTATGGATGTGTAATAAACTTGTTTGAAAATTTTGTTTGAAAATTGTTTAAGTGTGAAAAGTTTTGAAATTGAGCTTAAGTACTTAAAAGTAACTTACCCTAATGTTTAAGGTCTTTCTTATTCTTTTTCCTTTCCTTAGTAAGTCTATCCCTACTATAATGGAGTAGGTAGTCCTTACTTTGGATGTTAAGGGATATGTAAGGGGCAATTTGGTCTTTGAAGGCCATGGTGGGGTGTAATAAGCATATTAAGGGACTATCATCATTTTTTCCGAAGGGACTCGATTCGTATAGGCAACATAAGGGACTTTGATGATTTTTACTCGAGGGACTTGCTTTATACACCCCCCTTAACCATTATTCGTAGGCAACGAGAGGGATATCCTTAGAAAGTGAGACGGCGATTTAAAATCGACTTACGTGTGTGAAGTGTTTAAATTAATTATCTTTATTAGAAATTTTCTAAATTGATTTTAAATAACAAACATATTGTTTACACTCCCTAATTACTAACCATAATAATAATAATTAAATAATTACAATTTTACATCCAGGAACAATTACATAATTATAATAAAAATAAAATAACAAATAAATAAATATAATAGCAAGATATAAATAATAAATGAATAAATAAGCAAATTATAATTAGGGGTTAGTAGCAATAAAATAATAATAATTTAGAAATAATCAACAAGGTGAAAAATATAAAAATAATAATAATATGGTTAGTAAATAAGAATAAATAAAATTAATCAAAATGTTATAATAATAAGAAATTACCAATTTTAATATAAACAACTATATATAAAAAACAAATATGAACAATTATTTTAATTCACAAATTATTAAGTTATATTTTAATTATAATGTTGCTACAAAAATCTAATTATTATAAACACAATTATTTCTAATCAAAAAGTTATAAAAAATGTTTATTTAATATATAAAAAAAGAAAAATAAATTGTAAGTATATTTACAAAAAATTTAATTTTTAATAATATGAAGTATATTTATATTTTTTAGATAATAGAAATAATTTATAATTATATTCATAATATTTACGTGAATAATATTAAACAAATGTACATTATAATTATATTAGAAAATAAAATTAAAGAAATAGAATATTTTTTAGAATTTTATAGTTTTTAGGGTTTATACAAATTATTAAATAAACAAATATCTTATAGTTTAATTATGTAACAAAGAAAATATTTCAAGTTGAGAAAAATAGGAGTTTGGATTTTTTTTTTAGAAAAAAAGAAAATAAAGATGATTTTAAACATACATACATATACAATTTATTCCTTTTTTTTTTTTATTAATATTAAGAAAACAATTCAAGAAATAAAAATAGAAGAAAATGGTAAAAAGTGAACTTACCTGGGATGGGTTTGAACCCAGGTCACCCAACTTGCAAACCACGCAGCATACCACTAGGCTAACCCAGCGCAGGTAGTAGGAAAATGAGTCAAGCTTGTTTTATGCTTTGCCTTGCAAAATTCCAGAAAAATAAGAAAAAAACAAAAGGCCTGGGGTGGTTTTGAACCCAGGACCTTAAGGATGTATATGCGCATGCCTGACCGCCTGGCTGGGAGAGCCCTTCTGGTCATGAAACGGCAACAACATATTATATATTATGTTGTCTTCTATTCCTGCAAAATAAAATAAAAACAATGGTCCAAGCAAGGTTCGAACACAAGTCACATGGCCAGCATACCTACGCCTCCTTCCACTAGGCCAACCTCATGGTTGTGATTACAAAACAGCAAAACAATATAAAATAAATTAACTATAATTTGAATTTGAATCTTGGCGCCAGGGCCTTCGTCTTCAACCTCCTGAGCTTCGAAATTTGCTACGAAATTATATACGAGTTTTCCTGCGAAAACAGAATTGTAACAAAACCTGCGAAATTCAAACATGGACAAAACAACAAGATTTTGTAAAATTGATTATGCCATTAAGTTCCAAACAAGATTTCTAATGTGTCTACGTTCTTAGAATCCATTTATAGGGGCTGGATTGAAGAACCCCAATTGGAGCCACAAACCCTAAAAATGGCAGATCACGCATTAGGCTATGAAACTTCATCAATCGCTCCAGATTTCATCTATAGTCATCAACAAACACAATTATGTAATCAAATTTCATTTATATGCAAGAAATCATTGGAATCGAAAAAAAATTTTTCAAGAGCAAAAGTGATTCGGGTTGTCCAATGTAGTGCACATGGGATGCAAATGAGTGATGCCTTAGCTTCAGGGATGTCCATAGAACATGTCTATGTTCTTTGTTTACCTTCTAATGTCCTCAAACTCAAAAACCGATTTTCACTTTTGGATGAACTTTTGTGTTTTGAAACTTACCTTGAGGCTGCTCTCATTCGTGAATGATCATTAGGTTTTTGTTGAGTATATATGTGTGATGAATTTAGGTCAGAAATATTGATGGGCTATGTGAAAAATTGATCCAAAAAAGATTGACAAAGATTAAGTTGTAAAAGTCAAATATTTGATCATAAAACCTTGCTATCTTGAGATGATTCATATGATTTCCTTCTCCTTTGACTCCAATCACACTTTATGATTTTTTAAATCCATTCACAAAAATATCTTTTCATATTTAATATTTTTTTTAAATTTAAAATGATTTAAAATGTGATAAATCATAATAAATTAATAAAATAAAATAAAAAATATGAAAATATCATGAAAATTTCGTGCATGGCATTATGAAGTGGATTGGGTCACAAATTGAATGGCCCATTTGAAAAGAAATGATTTTGAACCTCCCTTTTCAACATAAACCATCACAAAATTTCTTAACTTTGCAAAGGCACATCTCCTTCAATTTTAAGGGTATGAGGGTGTTCTTGGACTTTTTGGAAAGCTTGAAGAGTCCTCTAAACAACCTCATTGGTTTCAGGTCCATATCATTTACCAATCTCAAGTTATGCCCTTTTGAAGTTGTTGACTTTTTGTTGACTTTTGAAATGACCTATAATGTCTTAGATCATATCTTTCAAATGAAGCATTTTTGGGCTTAACCTTCAACATCAAAGTTGTAGAGAATTCAATTTCCTTCAAAATGAGCTTTGGATGGAGACTTGGTGATGAAGCATGTGAAAGTTATGCCTGGTCAAAGTTCAGTTGACTTTTACTGAGGGAACCCTAATTTAGAAACTCCTGATTATTGATGATCTGGAATCTCCTTGATGAATCATGATCAACCCTTGATCAAATGATGAATTTTACTTCATATACTTGATGTTGGCAAAAAATCATGAAGTTTGACTTTGGTTTAACCACAGTTGACCTCAGTTTGACTTTTTAACTGCATTGACTGATTTTGACTTATCTGATCATCTGACTGAGCAAACTTTTGAGAAAAGTCTTGAAATTTGTCATAGGGGTTCTTATATACATATAAAATGTTATGAAACTCACTTGAGGTATTGGAAGTCCATTTAGCCTGATTAAAGTCAAAACCCTAGTTTTGGATGCATGCTTAGGAGGTGCATTGTCTGAGGGAATTGTCAACTCTTTTGACCAATTGTGAACTTTGTGAACCTTGTGGATCTTCATAAAGTGTCTTGTGATACTCATGGGAGGTATTGTAAACCTTGTGATCCTTGTGAACCTCATGAAGTGGCTTTGTGGACCTCATGACCCTCAGGAAAGCTTTGTAAACATTGTGAAACTTGTGAACCTTGTGAACCTTCAAGAAGTAACTTGTGAACTTCATGAACTTCATGAAAGGTCTTGTAAATGTTGAGAAGCTTGTGAACCTTGTGAACCTTCAAGAAGTGACTTGTAGACTTCATGAACTTCATGAAAGGTATTGAAAGCATTGTGGGACTTGTGAACCTTGTGAACCTTCAAGAAGTAACTTGTAGACTTCATGAGCCTCAAGAAAGGTTATGGAAGTGTTGAGAAACTTGTGAACCTTGTGAACTTTCTTAGAACACAAAGTCTTGTATTGTGAGGGCAAATTTTGGGGTGCAACAGTAGTGAGTTCCACACCTTGACTTGCGACCTTCTCGGGAATGTATTGATACCAGAATCTTTCTGGGTTGATGCACTACCTTGATAGTTATGTGCAGTCAGGGGACCGATCATTGAGAACCTTTGTGGAAACATCCCTCTCCAGTGATGACAGTGGCAGACCACATTTGTTGGCAAACCCACTCGCATCCGAGGGCCCACTAGGAACTCGCATAGGATGGCCTGGTTCTCTCATAGGAATTCAGTTAAAGCAAACTGTTCGTATGACGATAGTATTGTACCCTTCGGGATGAATGTACTATTGTTTCTCGACTCAGTGCTTGAAGCTGGAAACTTGTGAGGGATGCTTGTTCTTTCCGGACTCAACTGAGACCTCCCTGAGTAGTACATAATGCCAAACCGATTCCCTGATTTGGCCATGAGCCATTTCTCGGAAATGGTGAACGTATTATTGCTATTCGACTTTGAGAGTCCGTGATGTTGACCCGAGTAGCACACCTGTGAGATTGGGAGGGGTTTACAGGTTTGAAGGAACCCTAAACTTCAACATACCCGCTTTGCCAGCGTTGTTTTATGATATTATCTGGTGCTATATGGTTCTTTGATTCTGAGATCCGGGATTTCTATTCAGAGAGATTGTTACTGTGATTACCATCGTGACCCTGATATTGTGACTGTTATTATGACTCTCTACAGACACGTGGCTCGTTGTTCAGCTTCAACACCATCAGTGACTATTCTATTATGTGATCCAGTTCTACAATTATTGGGTTCTCAGTTATGGGGTTCTATACAGAGATGGTGCTACTATTATGGTTCTATTCGGACACTTGACTCATTGCTCAACACCGGCACCAACATCAGACCATTGATCACATGCCTGTTGCATACATGACATCATAGCATTTCTGCACACATGTTTAATTATTTCTGTGGATCATATATCTGAATCATATTGTTGGATTTTTCTGTATCAAAACTTGAATCAAAGCAGATAGATTCCTCAGAAATAATTGAACATGGCATTTGCATACATCCTTGCATTCTTGACAGGTGTTCAGAGACAAATTCTTTTCCTGACTTGATTTCTCATCAGAATGGACAACTTGAATCATAGTCATCAAGGTATATATTTGAAGCAACTCCGGGCGGAGGTAATCGAAGGAAGACCCACCTGAGGCCACTCAGGGCAAAGGTGTAAACCTTATTTCAAAACCAGAAACTGCTGAAACAGAAAGTCAACCAGATGAAGACTCAGATGAGTTTGGTTATAGAAATCTTGAATGTGGTGTCAAAGAAACGAAGCTATTTTCATCCCTATTGAGGGGAACTACGCTGCTCTGATTCTCCATTGGTCAATGGAGATACGTAGGCAGGAGATCGTGCAAGATCTTTCCGAGCAACTTTATTTATCAATTTTATTATTAACCTCTTCCTTCCAGATGTCATTGTCAGCATCCAACCTCTGCTTCCTAAGAGAGTCCTAGGACCAAAGCATATGGGTAAAGGCCAGAACAAATCAACTTGAAGTTTGATCATATTCCGATGTCGTACGTGCAACAAGTTTCATCATCTACGCAAATTCGGAGTGGTTGAGCTAATTGCATCAGGATCATCTCCGACAAAGTTTCCTTTGGGGTTTCAATGCCAAGTATGACTATCATTCTGGGGCACCTGGCCTTTTAATTGAAGATTGCAAGTCTTTCAGAGGCAAAAGTTAAGACAAGGTTCAAATTTGATCGACTCAAAGGTCATCATGCCAGAAGGTCTGCTCACATATTGAAGTCTCCTCATCAAATGGGTCTCCCAATTTGCAAAGGCATCTTCAGAAGCAATAAGTCCAGACGGAGTCAAGTCTCCTCAATGATGGCAATGTTCAGCTTCTTTACTGCATCTCCATTTATATTTTATATTGTTTGTTTAAACATTTGTATGCATGCATGAAACTTATTTGTTTTTGAATGATAACCATAATAAAATGCACATGTTTTTCTTGAAGTAATCCATTCGTATTCACTCATGATTTTGTGTATGTGCATTGTAATACCAACTGTTGAGCTTAAACTCTATCAGGGAGGATGACGAAGTGAAAATGCATGAATCTCTAATTGTTCGCTTTTGAGAAAGACCTTGTTGATGATGTACAGGCATTGTTTCAAATCCTAAACACCGGAGATATAAGGGAGATAGACCCTCGTCAACCCATTTGAGCCTTGAAGTAGGAGTTTCTTTTTGCATGAAAAAACCCTCGCGCTTAACCCAGGGGCAGGGTAGGCGTCAGTTAGTTTGACCGAGCGTTCAAATTTCAAAAGGAGTGCAAATCTGAGGATCCAATACCTTTCATTGTACCAAAATCAAGAGGTCCAATGACCAGAAGCCACAATGGTTATACCAATCAAGAGGTCCAAAGACCGGAAACCACAATGGTTATCCCTCAACAACCAAGAAGTGAGACAGTCATGACCCTCGCAAAGCATTCAAGTTAAGCAGTGTCACACGATTTGTTCAAAAAAAAAAGAAAAAAGGAAAAAAAAAAAGAATGAAAAGCCCGCTAAGTCGAAACTTGAAAACAAGTGACTTAGGCAAAAATTAGGGCATCCCGCTGGACTTCATAATCAAAGATTCACAAGAATTAGTCCAGGCAAAAGTTAGGGATAAGAAAAAGAATGCAAAAGTGAAAAACGAAAAGGATTACACAAGATCCTCAAACAAGAACAAAGTCGTGTGGCACAGACACGAAAGACTAAGGGGTGACTGACTCCCAACAACAACCTGTTTGGTGCTTACACCGTTAGTGTAATTGGTTCCTCAACCATCACAAAACCCCTTTTCGAGAGGTGAACGCTTGCGAAAGCTAGCTGTAAATTGGAATGGAGAACATCACGAAGATGGGTGGGCACAAATAAATTTCGAGCCTATATCCTTTGTTTCTATAACCGTGAACCAGGCCACGATACAACCCTCAAAAGTCCTAACTGAAACAGGGTTATTTTTGAGAGCGTACTACCACGAGACTGCGTTCCTGACTCCTATGAGTGGTGTTGAAAGATCTTTGTTGGTGTTGCATGTGCATGCTTTCTATTATTCAAAAAAAAATTAATGTCGTATCTTAACCAGTGATCCGCTCACAAAGGTTTGCGACATCTTTTTCAGTAAAACTTCAAGATTTACATGTATGTTGCATTAGAATTTTCATTCTTAAAATAAACATTTTCTGCTTGCATACATTTGCTTGGAATCATAAAAGTTCACATATGAAACCTTCAGTCCAGAAGCTTAATCTTGCCAAGTTGAGAAGTCTGAAACTTCCGAAGTACAATCTGTCGAGGTGCGCTTTTTAAGAAAACTCCATCGAGTAGGGACTTTCCCAACATTCCTGGTAAGAGCCAACTAATCCGGGGCAATCATGTCGAGCAATCTCTTCAAAATTTAGCCAAGCTGGGGCAATCAATTCGAGATTCAAATCTCTCAAAGAGGCATCAGGCGGAAGCATTATTCAAATTTCAGCCAAACTGGGGCAATCACTTCGAGATCCAATCCCTCGAAGAATAGTTGATCTGGGTGTTTTCTTCAAAGCAGTCATTCAGAGGTGATCACTTCAAGACTTGTACTGGGGCAGGCCACCCCAAGAGCACTGGAAGTTACTTTCTCCTGAAGACGGTTAATCAGAAGCACCTATCCGGAGTTCAATATACTGGGGCAGAATATCTCACAGTGATATGAGGTTCTTCATGAATCCTTGCGAGGCAAATTCTTGCACAGACTATGCAGTCTGGGGCAGTTATTTCGAGATCCAATGAATCTCTCCAAGAGTTTGAAGACACTGAGGCATTTCATATGCCCTGTTTTCTGTAAAATCCTCTTGAGTCATTTACTTATGATGGACCTTAGTCGGAGGCGAGTCGGAGATTTCAGAGAGCCATTATTCAATCATGGTCAGTTGGCGATCTATCAACCCAGAGGCTGGAAGCAAAGCCATTGTCAGCACGATACTTCAAGAGTTATTTCATCAGCAAGCTTCATTGATCAAAATGTCTTAGCTAGTCTCATTAGACTATCCCTTCTCCAGCTGTGTGGCAAAGCAAAAGTTACTTCTTGATCAGAAGGGTATCATCGTCTCTCATCCCCAGCATTGAAACGCCTTACATCTCTCATTCCCAACATGAGAGGATTTATCTCTTATCCCCAGCAATTGGCAGCTTGAGCTTTTATCTTCAGCAGGAAGCTTTATCATTGATATCACCCATCATCCCCAGCCATGTGGAAGTTGAAATTTCACCCAGCAAGGTAGCAGAGAGTGGGTGTCGTCCCCAAGCAGAAGTTTACCTTCGAGCAGGGGCAATTCTCAGCCTTATAAGGAGTGTCTTGCCTCCCCAGCAGTTGCTTCCTCAATAGTGTCATGCCTCTGGTTCTCCACCAAGTCAGGAGGTCCTCACTTCCCCATCAGGGTTCAAGATGAGTCCATCTCCAGCAGGGTCTTGGTTCTCCAATCTTAAAGTCCAATTTATTTTTTGGCAATGGCGGCTATTTAGAGCCAGTGAATTATTAACAGCATCCCCCGCAGAGTTGTCTATTCCTCACAAGGATTAACCAGATCAATGCAGTGATCATCAGTTCCTCCCCAATCAAGCTATCTGAGATGCCTGCGGTCTCATTATCAGGAGACCCCTTTGCATTTGCATTTACATCTAGTAATCATCATTACATTTGCATCCTCCAAAGCGTAGCATTTCCATCATTATGGAGCATTACGCCATAAAATCCAAACATATGCATACCAGCATGGGCCAGTTTTGAGGTATATTACATAAGACCCGTTACATCTCCAATTAGATTGAAGCATTCCCCACAGAATGCAACTCCGTTTCCCAGGGTGGTTACTTCTACCAAGTCTAGTTGTTATCCCCAATTGAGTCTTGTTTCAGTACAACAGTCTCCTTTTGTTCGCGTCTCCATTTAAGTACAATGGTCTCGTCTTTGAGTCTTGTTTCAGTACAACAGTCTCATTTCTTTTCGCGTCTCCGTTTCAGTACAATGGTCGCGTCTTGGGCTCTCGTTTAAGTACAACGATCCCGTTCCTTTCGAGTCTCCATTTAAGTACAATGGTCTCGTCTTTGAGTCTTGTTTCAGTACAACAATCTCATTTCCTCGTGTCTCCGTTTCAGTACAACTGTCGCGTCTTAGGCTCTCGTTTAAGTACAACGATCCCGTTCCATCTTGTCCTATTTTCTTTGTTTCTGGTTACCGCCTGCGGCCGGTATACCTTTGCGTCTCCATTCGAGGATGGTTTCGTGTTAGATCCGAGGATCTTTTGATTTGTCATTCGAGGATGGCATTTCTTTTCTTCAAGTCCTTCCGAGGTTGGTCTTGTTGTGTGGCTATTATTCGAGGATAGTAGTTCACTTTTTGAGCTTATTGATCGAGGTCAGTCTGTCTCTTTTGCAAAGTCTGTCTGAGGTCAGTCTTTGGTGATTGATGGTTATCGCCTGCGGCCGGTATACCATTGTATTTCTATTCGAGAAGGGTTTCAGTACTGGATCCGAGGATCCCGTGTGAGTGGTCATTCGAGGATGGCATTCTTCCCGGCATATTTCACTTGGTTCTATTTTCGCTACCTATTCAGAGGTCAAAATCAAAAAATATATAAATAAATAAAGGGCAGATGACGTTTCTGTTGCCCTCAGTGTGCAAATTTTCAGGTTTTATTCGAGTATTCAATCACTTCATACCTTGAACGTCTAAAAGCTGTTGCAATTATCCATTCAGGTCTGCAGATGATTGAATAGGGGCAGCTGTAATACCTCAAAATTTGCCCTCATTCTTTTTACCTTAACTGGCTTACCGCTTTGCATTTCATCTGCATCTTCCCACTAGGTCGTAACAGCATAATCATACATTTCATGGATTCATAAAGCATGGGATCAAAAGCGTCTTCTGGTGATATAACTCTTCCTATTCGGAGGTGATTTATCTGACTACTACACTCAAGAATGCTCCATAATATTGTGCGTCGCAGGTGTTAGGGTTTCATTAAAATCATAAGTGAGTTTCGCTATAAACGGTGGTTCGCAAATCACTTATGTTTGACGTTTCAATCACGAGTTAGGGTTTACTTCCCTAATTAATTGATACTCGACAAAGTTTCCTTGTGAAATGTGTTCATAGGCGGTCTTATCATTCAAGGGACCCCGTTATCACTTGAGACGCAATTTATTGAAAGTATTAGTGCAGGCAGAGCTTATTAGGTTTTTTTCATGACAAATGAATGTTGGTTTATGGTACGAGGGATCAAGTTGCGGATTCTTATGATAATCAGGGCATTGTGGTCATCTTTATGGTACGTTTTTGGTAATATAGGTCAATGGGGTTTGGATTTGAAGGTTGACTGAAGATCGACGATTCATGGAAGGCTCGAGTTTGAATCAGATTGGGGGTTTAAGTTGGATTAAACGTGTTGAAATTGGTCGCGAGGATTACTTGGGTTTCAATAGTTTGTTTCCATGTTAATATTCACTTTTGGTCCATTATCCAAATTAAGTCCATAAACTTTGTTTTAGTTCATTATCCACGCTAAGAAATTCAATTCTAACATCCACTTTGGATTTTCTTCAAGGCCCATTTGTTTAATCTAATATTCAAGAGTCTAGCTCCAATAAGCGTCCGGTCAGTTGTCCACTTTTATAGCCAATTAACAATCATATTCCAAGAAAGCATATTATCTCATTGACTATTTTTCCGGTTCTCATTTGGACTCACATCACTCACTTGCTAGGCCCATTAACCTTTTTATGTTCATTATTTTATTTTTCATTCTTAATATTAAGGGAATGAGAATAATAACAAAAATTCCATTGTGAAGACACATCATAAAAGTTAGCAGGGATTTTCTCTAACAACAAAAATCCATATTGAAACTCATGGAAAATTGGAATTTGAAGGAAGAAGATTCATAACAGGATTGGGGGGAATTTTCACAATGCTAATATAACAGAGTATAAGAAGCTTTAGGAAAGGGGGATTCAGCGACAACAAATTTTTTATCAGAATTCAATTGGAAAAGAGGAGAAAACCAGTTAGAAAAAACCAGTTAATAGAGTTCGATTACACCAGAAAAATTAACAGAAAATATACAGGAAAATCCAGCAAAACTGTAACAAAAAAACTCAGAATCCCTCTCAATTCACTCATCAAGGAAAAATCCTCAAATCTAAGATTTTTCTCCTCAACTTCATCCAGTTTTCAGAATCCTTCTCAATATTCAACACCACTATAAAAACTCTCAAATTTATCAGCACTGGGGACCAATTTTTAACCAGAAAAACAGAAAATCTCACAAGGACATTCTAATTTATTTTTCCTTCAATCTCCTTCAAGCTCTCAACAATCTCTCACCTTTATCCATTTTCATCTTCTTCAATCTCTTTCCCCCTCTCGGAAATCTCCTATCCTCATCATCTTCACACAATTCAGTCCACCTCCTTATCAAGTTTTCATCAATACCTTACCAAAATCTCTTCATCAATTATCAAGAACAAACCAGTAACACATACAAGATTCTGCTTCAACATTCACAGATCCAAGAATCGAGTATCAACAGAACCTGAAAGCAACGAGTCATCATCAATAAAGACAACACCGCGGAGGCAGAAAGAACGCAGAAAGAATCCAAAGGGAAGAGTTACGAATAACAATAAAGATGGAAAGGTTCGGAAGAGTTTCATATACCTGGAGTTTTCGATCCGCAAGCAGCAACAGGAGCTTCACACATCAGTCGTCATCAACAACTTTGCTTCATCTCCTCTTCACATTTTCAGCATCAACATTGCATCATCTTCACCAAGATTCTGAAAACCTTCATCAAGAAGCTTCAACCTGCATACACAACAAACTGTCCAACAGCATCAAACAAGAAGAACGAAAAGGTTATAAGATTGTAACTCGCACGCGAAGAAAAAGAATGGCATAGATAAATTTCATACCGAGACGAAGGTTTTCGCATCTATTAACGAACTCGAGCAAGGTCCAGGGGTTCTTTCGCTTCGTTAGAGCGACTCCAATGGGAGACGAGATGTTGAGACGATGTTTCTTCACAGGACGAGAAGACAAATCGAGGAAGAGTGAATTCGATACCATTGTGTCGCCTGTGTTAAGCCGCGTGAAGAAGGAGAACGGCGACGCAATCTTTTGTTTCGGCTCGATCGTTGAAGAAGACGACGTCTGATGAAGGCGATTTGTGCTGGTTATTTACTCCGGCGATCTGTACGGCGAGGTTTTCTTGTTATCCCTTTTGAGAAGACGACGGTTTCTAGGGTTTCATTACCCCTTTGCTTGACCAATTTTGATTTGTTTGTTGGGAGAGTGGTATAGATTTCGGATTGGGCTCACTCTTCCATCACTACGGATTTCTAATCACGCCATTCCTTTCTCACATGCACCCCATGGCGTTTTCCGATCGGTCGACCTCCGCGACGCCAATACGTAGCATAGACTCCACGCTCTCCACCTCAATACGGATCCTGATCGGAGAAGAAGGTGTTTCGCGGGACAAGAGGAGAGGTCGACGGCAGGTATTCAGGCAAGTCTTGTTCGTTGATTTGATGGCGGCGAGTGTGAGGGTAGGTTTGAGTGCTCCGGCGGCGGGTGAGAGAGGAGAGGAAGAGGGTCTTTAGGGTTTCAGTAATAGTATTCAACATTCTTTTGTTTTCATTTTAATTATTAAAGAGGAAATCATTAATTTGACTTAATTAGTTATATTAAAGATAATATTAGGAATTGAAATGTCATAATAAGTATGATTTAATTCAGTTTTTTTGAAATATTAGTTTAAGATTAGTTTATTGCTTTTTTTTATTATTAGGATTTTTTTTTTTTTAGAAATTTTTATCATAGACTATAATTTAATTCATTATCTTAAATTAAGTTTTTTTAGAATTTTATATTGATAATCATAATTTTAGTTTAAGGTCTTAAATTAGAATTTTATATTGATAATCATAAGTTTAGGTTTTTAGAAAGAAATATTATATTTAAGTTGAGTTTAACTCTGTTAAATTAAAATTATTAGAAATTTTATCATAAGGATTAGTTTAATTTTGATTTTAGGAAGACATTATTATAAGTTAATGGTTTAATTGATTTCCTTAATTAAGAATTTTATAAAAGAAATATTAGTTTAGTATTAGTTTAATTCTTTAATCAAGACTTTTTTTTTTCTTTTTTTTTTTCTTTTTTTTTTTTTTGGAAAAATGTTAGTTTAATTCTTTAATTAAGAGTTAGAAAATATTATCTTAAGAGTAATCTAACTCATGTCTTAGGTTAATTCATTTTTTAAGTTAATTAAGAAATATGTGTTAAAAATATGTTTAATTAAAAAATATTACTATCCACACCCCTGTTGTATAGCCCATGTAAAGAATGAACTTAGAAGTATTATTTATTGCACTCCCCTCATTTTTCAGTGCAAGTGGGCTTAGCCACTCTGCTATTTGCACCCTGTTTAGACCCAGTAGAGAAAAAAGAACTTAAAGTATTACTAAAGTCACCCCTTGTAGAATTTTCTTAGAATTTTATTTTAGTTAGCTATAGTTTCAAATTAAATCTAGTAAAAATAATAAAAAGCATGGGAAAATTCTATAAAAATTAAGGTAGCTCAATAAACCAATTTAGAAATTTGGGATATTTTTATTTTCTGAAATTTGATTATTTTTGATTAAATTCTGAATTATTCTTTTATTTAGTTTTATTGAATTTCTTCTTAATTGTGCTGAATTTTGTTTATTTTATTTAAATAGCTTCCATCAATCTTTTTGAGCCATTCTTTTTTCTGTAATTAGATGACTCATAATATTTCTTAGGATATTTTTAATGGAATTTTTAGGACTTTTTATCATAGGTTTTAGTGGAGTAATCCTTAGGAAATAATAATTAAATCTTAGCTGAAATTAAATAATGTTTAGGCATAGGAAAAATAAGTATTTTTAGAATCCCTCTTAGTATACTATTTTAGATAGTGTTAGGATCCCATAGTTTAATTTTCATAATTTTTCTAGAAGTTTTAGTATTTTTTTTAGAATATTAATTTTGGCTTAGTTATGCATAATTCCATTAGATTAGGCCATTAAAAGAAAATATAGTTCAATACAAAAAAATAATAACAATAGTCTAGATTAATTTTAGTCATAGAATTTAGCATTAGACTTAGGTTTAGTTTAAGTTGTTTTAGGATGAATATTAAGTTTGACCTAGATTTAGAACTTAGTATAAAATTCATTTCCATATAGAATAAATAAATAAGACTATTTATTATTCATGCCTTTAAGGCATTTTTAGAATGTTATTTCTCATATTTGATTTCATTGTTTTGCCTTATTTTGATCTTATAACTTGTATAGGCTTCCCCATTATTCTTAGAATCAACTTAACTTCATTAAGAAGTAAGTTGAATTCTAGTAGTTCTAAGTTTCCATTAGGAGTAGAAAACCTCACTAACCATTAGGATCACTTTGTAAATACATAACAAAATTAGGATTGAGTCTTAGTCCCTTAGATTTTTCCTTTTATCAACTTGAGTCATTCTCTTCTTATCTTCAAATAAAATCCAAAAACACTTAACAAATAAATGAAATGATTCCTTGTGTATAGCCTTATTCCATGAAACACTTGTATTCATTCCATCTTGGAGTGGTGTAAGCTTGTTTATCATGATGCACAAGTCTCATCAGGGAATTGTTCACAAAGAAAAACTTAAAAGACATTTCTTCACAAAAGCAACAAAAACACTTAATAAAGTTCAACAAGCTAGTGAACTTAAGCCCTAATCCTAGGAAACCAGTCTTGGATAAATTCTCCTTGCTGGGTATGCTTGTTCTATTATTCCATCTTGGAATGTAGAGTCAAGTGTACATTCCATGGAAAAGAGTTTGAATTCACTTCCTTGTGCCAAATTCATACAAAGCTCATAAAAGCCAAAAACAAATAATAAGCGACTATCCTGCGGGAACTTCTCTTCTCATCTCATTCACTCACAACGCGAACTCGCGGCGACTTGTCTTTCATGCAAGACGGTAAACGCACTCGTACCAGACGAGCCTGCAACACCTGAGCATAGACATACGCAGTTCCAGCATAAAAAACACAAACAAATAGTTCCCGCCTAGGTTAGGCGAACTACGTCGACTCTGATCCTCATTATCCCAGTGAGGTACGTAGGCAGCGGGGTAGGGCCCGTTCGAGCACATTCTTTATTTTCCCTACATTTTCCCCATTCTTTCTTTTTATTCTTCTTATTCCTTTCTCATTTTCCATTCCCTTTGTTCCAGTTAGCGGTTTTATTCAGCAGCATTCATCTTTTCTCACCCTTTGAAACAAACAAGCAAGCGTGGATCCCGTCGGGTACGACGGACGATCTGGGGTGCTAATACCTTCCCAGGTCGTAACCGACTCCCGAACTCAGATCTTTGGTTCACAGGACCTTGTCCTTTCCTTCTTCCTCAGGTTTGTGCAACATTACCTTTCCCATTCATTCGGGATAAAAATGTCTGGCTGACGACTCTAACCTTTCCGCGCCACTTTCGCGTTTGTACTAGGATGAAAATCCCGGGAGCGACAGCGCATTCAGTTTTGGTAAAGTTTACACTGTACCCTTGATCACATAATTGACTTATGCTGATCAGGTTAGCAGTTAAACCTTTAACTAGCAGCACATCATCTAGTCTTGGAACATCTTGACAATCCAAGGTTCCAACTCCCTTGATTTCTCCTTTAGCTCCATCTCCAAAGGTCACATATCTGGATGAATGTGATTTTAAGTTAACTAGCAAATTCTTCAATCCAGTCATGTGTCTTGAACATCCACTGTCAAAGTACCAGTCTTCTTTAGCTGATACTCTCAGTGATGTATGTGCTATGTATGCAGTATTTTTCTTTGACCAGATGAGTTGAGATTTCTTTTGATGCCTCTGCCCTGTGTGTTGTTTATCAGCTGATCTCCAAGCTTGATTGTTGATATTGTTCTTGTAGCTTTGATCAACTTCAGTGCTAGCTTTTGGTTTCCATACCTTCTTGATGTTTTCTGTCTTCTGCTTAGGAGGTTGCTGATTTCTTTGATGTTTATGCAGCACTTTCTTGGTAACTTCTATTTTCTTCTTGGAAGGTTGCTGATACATCTGATTTGGATATCCATGCAACTTATAACAATGAGGTTTGATATGTCCAAATCTTCCACAGTGATGGCATCTCCATCTTTGATACTTCTTCTTCATTTTGTTATTTTCAGAATGTTGAGACATCTGTTGGAACATTATGTTTGACTTTGTGTTCTTTTCCTGATGTTGAAGCATCTGTTGGGACATCTTGTTAGACTGTATGGTTTTTGAAGTTGTTTTGCTAGAGCTAGCTTCATCTTTATTTACTCTGTTAAATCCCAGTCCACTTTTATCCCCTGAGTGCTTATTGTTGTTGAGAATCACATCCAGTGTATTTGAGCTGTTGTTCAACATTCTAACAGATTTGGACATATGTTCCAACTTGGAGTTGAGAAGACTTACTTCACTTTTTAAGGTGTCAATGATCTCCTGATCATTTGCTTTGTCATCTTCTAATGCCTCATTCTGCTTTTTTAACTTTATGACCTCACTGCATATTTCAGAGCTTCTTTTGTATAGATCTTTGAATGCTTGCTCAAGTTCTTCATAAGTAAGTTCTCCATCACTGGATTCACTTTCAGAGTCACATAATCCAGCTAAAGCAGTGATATGCTTAGCTGATTCCTCTTCTGAATCACCTCCTGAGTCTTCATCAGACCAGGTCACAGAGAGTCCTTTCTTTTGCCTTTTTAAGTAGGTAGGACATTCATTTCTGATGTGTCCATATCCTTCACATCCATGGCATTTGACTCCTTTTTCTTGACTGGTCTTTTCAGCATAATTTGACCTTCTGTTAGCATCATAAGGTCTCCTATTCTCAGAAGAGTTTGTGTTTCTTCCACTGGGTTTGGATTTTCCTTCCATTCCTCTGAGAATCTGTTTGAATTGTCTTCCAAGCATAGCAAGGTTGTCTGATAAGCTTTTATCATTTGCTGATTCATCATCTTCTTCTTCATCAGTATTTGAAACCAAGGCTATGCTTTTGTTCTTTTTAGCATTTGTGTCATTCATTCCCATCTCAAAAGTTTGAAGGGAACCAATGAGTTCTTCAACTTTCATAGAGCATATGTCTTGAGCTTCTTCTATTGCTGTGACTTTCATGTCAAATCTTTTTGGCAAAGATCTGAGGATTTTTCTTACAAGCTTTTCATCAGTCATTTTTTCTCCCAAGGCTCAAGAAGTATTAGCTACTTCTAAAATGTTCATGTAGAATTCATGAATTGTCTCATCTTCCTTCATTCTCAAGTTTTCAAATTTTGTGGTGAGAAGTTGAAGTCTTGACATCTTTACTTTTGATGTTCCTTCATGAGTTGTTTTGAGAGTATCCCACACATCTTTGGCTAGCTCACAATGATGTACAAGTCTGAAAATGTTCCTATCAATGCCATTGAATAAAGCATTTAAGGCCTTTGAGTTGCCTAGTGCTGAATCTTCTTCTTCATTACTCCATTCTTCTTCAGGTTTCAGCACTTTTGATCCATCTTTGGTATCTTGGACAGGATAATCCCATCCAATGTTGACTGCTCTCCATGCCCTGTTGTCAAGTGATCTTAAGAATGCAATCATTCTTGGCTTCCAGTAGTCATAATTAGATCCATCCAGAATAGGTGGTCTATTTACTGACCCTATATCTCTGTCCATGTTACAGAATTTGTATTCCCTAGATCTCACCCAGTATAAACAGGCAGGGTGCCTGCTCTGATGCCAATTGAAATTCTGTGATCAGGTATGAGATGTCCTAAGAGATGTCCCAACACTTGATAGGACACTTGACAAATTTAACCAAAACTTAAATAGCAATAAAAGTAAAACAACACAGAAGTTTGTTAACCCAGTTCAGTGTATAACCACACCTACATCTGGAGGCTACCAAGCCAGGAGGAAATCCACTATAAGTAATATTAATTCTAGACTTAAACCACCCAGTTTAATCTATCACTTAATAACTACCCAATGCAATTTCTACCTAAGACACACCTTAGATAAGAGTACCCTACTCACTCCCCCTCAATCACACAGTGATCAAGTTTACAAGTTTAATGAAATTGAAGACATTCTTCAAACAATACAGCTTGATCTTACTTCACAGTTTCAATCAAGTCACAAATACACTTTTGCTTAAAAGCTCATAAAGTGGTACAATTAAAAACACCTGCTATTAAAAACACTAGACACCCTATTTGATCTTCTGAAATTCGTGCTCAATTCTATGAGTTTCTGATGCTTAAATAGGTATCTGTAATTTGGGCTTTCTGTAGGATGATCCAGCCCTAATGCACATGCAGCTTCCACCTTGAATTTAGGGTTTGTTACCTCCTAGATTCTAGGTGATTTAGGTCTTCTGTTTTAATCTGAATCTTCAATATAAAACTCCCTACAGATGCGCCTTGTTCTGTTTTTATCCATCATTAATTAATTCCAGATAATTCTCCTTAAATATCTCTGATCAGTTAATCAATAATTCATTCTGGTAGCAGGTCTGAGATGTCTCAACATCTGTTGGGACATCCTGAAAAACTGAACTTAAGTTATTTACACAATGTCCCAACATCTGATGAGACATCCTGAAATAAGTTCATATACTCTGTTTGATAATGTCCCAACATCTGATAGGACATTCTGAACTGAATTCAACATTTCTTGTTGGTCAAAAATTCTGCCAATTCAAGACATCTACAATAATCAACACTCTTTTCTCGTATTCTATTAGATTTTTTTATGTTAAATATTCTGATATTATTTTATACAATTTAGACATGTGTTGTATTAAAAAACAAATTATAATATTTATAAAAGATAATATAGTACTTAAAAATGTATTATGTTTAAAATAATATAATTTTTAATTTCATTTATAATAAATATTATGGAGTTTTTTATTTTTTTTATTAAAAAAACCTGTTTAGGGCCGGGTAACCCGTAGCCCATCTAAGGTCGGACTCGGAAAGTAATTTTCAAGATCATATTACAACAAAGCTGTTTCGGTCCAGTTCTAAAATGCTCGAGGCCTGTCAGAGACGATCCTTTTAGGGGTGGGTAGTCCAGTTTGCCAGATCTAATTGGTCATAAGAGGATGATCACCATTTTATTCACGTGAGATTCATTAATTTTATATAAATTATAAATAAATAAAATTTTAGATATATCGTGTTCATTTTAGACTAATTGCATTAGGAAAAATAACATATGAACAAGATGTATTTTAGGAAACATGTGAAAAAAGATGTGTTATCATGTGTTCCAGCATCTGAGTTTGTTGTCAGGAAAAGTTGTTAGCTAAAATATTTGACAAAACTAGTTAATCAAGAGTTGTTTGGATAAAGTACTTGACATAACTAGTTACAAGATTTGTTTGGCTAAAGTATTTGACATAACTAGTTGCAAAAGTTGTTTGGCTAAAGTACTTAACAGAACTAGTTAAGCAATATACTTAAGGTTTGGTTTCTGGCTATCTTCACATTTCCTTCAGAAGTGGTGAGGTGATGACTTCTTCAAGATGCATAATTTTGCTTTTTGGAAAAAAATGTTTTGTTAATCCAAAATCAAGCTTAAAGATGTTGGATTTGATTCAATCAAAGAAGAATTATTTGAACGTACCTTGATGGAAGTTATTGTCCAAGAATTACTCTATAAAAAAGTTTTTTATGAAGAGAAATATTTTGGATGCTCTTGTGTAACATGTGGAACACGATGATCCAACATGTGCACTGCAACATATGATATTTGACAGTAAAGAAATGTTATCACAATATTGGTTCTGATATATTTTTATCAATGATTCAATCTTCAAATAAGATTTACAATTCTTGGAGAAGAGTTAATTTGGATGTACTTGTGCAACATGTGGAACATGATGTTTTAACATGTGTGCATTGCAACGTTTGATCCTTGTTCAATAGGTCATTGTTGTTGCATTTTTAGAGTGGGAAATATGGTTAAGATGCGATCAAATTTGTTATTGTATTTATGCAATGCGTTTGTGTGATTTATTTCACAGCTGTTGAAGATCAAATCAATTTAATTAGATAATTATATTTGAATTTTCATTAGTAATAAATCATATCTTTTGTTGGAGAATTTTATGGAGAAAATAAAATCCAACAAAATTCTTCAATTATTCTGGATGAAATTAAATCAGAAATCCAACGAGAAAAGCTCAAAATTACATTGCTATTTAAGGAGACTTTCACCTTACTTTAGAGGTGTGCAAGTTGTGAAGATACCTAAAGTTATGATTTACCTTTTGAGTCTTTATTTGTGCATCACTCTAGCGTCTCCTTTAATATCTTAAGGAATATAGTTTGGACCTTGTTTGAATATATAAAATCTATAAGCTTGAGAACAAAGTATTTCTTGTATTCTACCCTAATGCCATAACTGGATTAATATTGAATATTGGATGTACAACACTATGTTACAGTAACTTGGCAAAATTGGTTTGTCTTAAATGAGTTGTAATATTCAACATTGTTCATTGAGTTGTAAACACCAATCACAGATTTAGGGGGAGTCCTTAAATATTCAACATTGTTCATTGAGTTGTAAACACCAATCACAGATTTAGGGGGAGTCCTAAAATAGAAAGTGAGTAGGTTCTCATATTTAGGGGGAGTCCTTAAATAGAAATACATTAGGATTAGGAAAATTCTTTGAACAACATTGGGTTTTTTGGTTCTTGTAAGAATAAGTGTACTAATTTGAAGTAGTGAATTTCCTTTCTTGGGTAGAGTGCCCCCCAGACATAAGTGTGGATTCACTGAATTGGGTTACCAATCTCTTATGTTCTTTTTTTCTTTTCTTTCCATCATCTTGTATAAGTTAAGATATTATATATTACTATCATACTGGTATAACACGTTGGACCAGTTGGACCAACATCAATTCCAATATTTATCCCCCCAGGAACACAATTTTAATTGGCATCAGAGAAGACACCCTTTTCTGTTTGGCTGAGTTCTAAGGTTCATATTGTGTTCAAGATGGATAATTTCAATGAAGGAGGAACAATTCATGAACCAAATATTTGTTATGGTGCTTAGAATCTTCCAAATATTGTTGATAGTTTTGAAGATTGTAAAGATCAGGTTGAATGTAATTCTGAAGAATATCTCAGCCTTAATAAGAGATTTAGTAAAGTCGTTAGAAGACTTGACAAGAGATCTGGGAATAATGTCACTATCAATGTCAAGAACATTCAGCGTAAATAAAAGTATGGTGAACGAAAAAAGCTAAACTATTCTTACAAATGTAGAGAATCCAATGTCTTAATTCAAAGACTTAGGACATATTCAAGATGAATGCTCAAGTGTTTCTTAGAAAGAATAATATTTAATATTTCTAATGATGAAGATGGTGAAGCAGACAAGGTTGTAATCTTAAAATACTTCAAAGAGGTTATGCATATTGGTGATCGTTCATATGGTTTCCTAGCACTAAAGTCGGGTCTAACTTATTCCTCCTTCTGAGTAATCATGTGGCCGACTCTTTCATGCTGCCCTTGTATCTAAGTGAACCCTAACCAGACTGTGACTCATGTATGGCTATAGTTACCCGACTTACTTTCCTCTTCGTACTCAACTTTCCACAAGCTCAACTTCAGGGAATTCCAGGATGTACCCATATTTATACATTTTTCCATGTAAGAATAAAAATCAATATCCAATTTTGGTTTAATATTAGAGGGATCAAACAAAGTATTGATATAGTAGTCTCTCTGTTTAACCTCCATATGTTAATCTAGTGGTGAATGTTTGAATAATGAGATCTATTGTGAATCAGATACCTTAGAAACAAAGTATAATAGGTTTCTTTATGATCAAGAAAACCACAAGGGTTAGGGTTTAGGGTAACCAAGAATAACAACAAGGATTGGTTATAAACTTCTATTCTTTCCTTTCTCTTGAAACAAGATTACAAGTATACAAGAATAACAAATAATCTCTCACTTTTGAATTAGGGTTTTATCTTCCTATTTTCCCTTATTCAAAAGATGAGAGACTAGTATGTTATTTATAAGAAAACTAACACACTAATATAATGGGTTGTTTTAACAATTATCCATTACAAGCTAACTTAAGGTACAAGCTAACTTAAACAGTTGGTTCCATAACACAAGGCCTAATTTGACAATAGCATATGAGCAGACTTCGACGACATGCTAAACCTAGAGTTCGTTCCAATATCTCACAAATATCCACCTTGGAACAAACTCAATAACAACAAGAAACAAATTAGCTTTCTTCATGCAACTTGATCAACTTCATAAAGTGGAAAAACTTGCAATTGGGCAACGTCTTGGTTACCACTTCCAAGGAGATTGTTTTAGACCATATAAATATCTCTTCATTTTGCACACATACTCTTATTTTCCCTCTTAGACATACCCTTCAAGTTGCCTCATAAGGATTATTTCATCAAGATCACCATACAAGAACACATTCTTCACATCCATTTGTTCCAGTTCAAGGTAGAACTATGCCACCATGGCAAGCAACATTCAAATGGACTTGTGTTTCACAACAGGAGAAAACACATCATTAAAGTCGACACCTTCTTTTTGAGTGAAACCCCTTGCAACCAACCTTGCCTTGTATCTCTTCGACGCCACTCCTTCGATTCATTCCGTAACTTTGAAAATCCATTTACAGCTGACTAACCTGGATTTGACAAGTTTTTTGATCAGTTCCCATGTGTTGTTATTATGAAGATATTTCATCTCATCATCCATGGCCTTCAGTTATTCAGTTTTATTTCGACTCCTCATAACTTCCTTATAGTCTCTAGGTTCTTTGTCTTGAACCTCACTTACAGAGATGAAGGCAAAAGCTATAAGATTTGAATAACTAAGTATCTGAGGTGGCTTGATGACTCTTATCGTCCTGTCTCTTACAAGCAAGTATTCATTATCAGGCTCCTCATCTTCGACAACAGTTTCTGCTTCTTCTTCGACTTCATCTGGGTCATGCAATTCAGCATCGCTATGCTCCACCTCAACATGAATTTCTCCTTGTTCCAGCTCTTCTTCAACATCATTAGTTTTCTTTAAATCCATCTCAACTTCATTGAAAACTACATCTCGACTGGTGATACACCTTCTGTGACCAGGCTCTAGGCACCATAACCTATAAACTTTTACTCCTTCAGGGTATCCCATGAACATGCATTTCAAAGCTCTAGGTTAAACCTTGTCTTGCCTAATGTGACCATAGGTCACATAGTCAAATACTCAGTTTTTCGAGATCTGGTGGATGTCCCGACCAAATTTCTTTAGGTGTCTTCATATCTAACGCAATCAAATGACATATGCTTATCAGATATGTTGCTATCGAATAGCCTCAGCCTAAAACACCTTCTTCAATCCATCACTAAAAAACATGCATCTAACCCTTTCGAGGATAGTTTGATTGAATCTCTCAGCTAAACCATTTTGTAGAGGAGTACCTGCTACGATCTTATGCCTTACAATCCCAGACTTGACACAATAACTGTCGAAAGCTTCGTTGCAGAATTCAAGGCCATTATCAGTTCTCAACCTCTTGAAATTTATTCCAGTTTGAGTTTCGACCAGAACCTTCCAACTCTGTAAATTATCAAAAGTTTAATCCTTCATCTTCTGAATGAATCCATAACTTTCTGGAATAATCATCAACTATGGATAAAAAATACCTTTCACCTAAATGTGAAGGATTCCTTGTAGGCCCCAAATATCAACATGATGTAATCAAGGGATCCATGTGTTCTTTGTTTAGCTTTGTTAAACTTCACCCTACAGGATTTACCGAATACATAAGGTTCACAAAACTCCAACTTCTTGACTTTGTCACCACCTAGCAGGTTCTGTTTCCCGAGTTCGACAAGGCCTCTTTCGCTAACATGGACTAATCTCATGTGCCATAATTTTGTCTTCGACATAGGTTTCATGGATATTAGATTTGTTGAACCACTTATAACCTCAGTCTCATGGGTATACAAGCCTTTTTTCTTCACGCCTCTTAAGACTTCCTTTGATCCCTTCATGACTCTTAGGATACTTTTCTTTCCTTGAAAAACATATCCCTTCTTGTCGAATTCACAAAGAGAAATCAAATTTCTCTTCAAGTTAGGTACATACCTAACTTCACTCAACAACCTTATTGACTCATCATGGAGCTTGAATCTCACAGATCCAATACATGCAATTTTGCAAGCTTTATTGTTTCTCAGCAGCACTGATCCACCATCTTGATCACATAATTCCTCGAACAATCTTTGTTTGTAGTCATGTGCCAAGTGCAACCTGAATCCATAATCCACTCTTTTCTTGAGTCGCCGCTTGAAAGCACAAGAACATCAGATGAGTCAAAATCATCTTGAATAATGGCAGCATTGCCATTATCCTTACCTTCATGATCTTTCAAGCGTTCAGAGAACACCTTTCAAATGTGACCCTCATTCTTACAATGATAGTATTGAACACCAAATACTTCACCACTATAAGACTTCTGCTGACTTTTACCTTTCTTCTTGTCGAACTTACCATCCTTTCGTAATAATTTTGTCTTAACGGTCAAACCTTCACCAATCGTCGAAAGTTTATGCTCCTTTCATTCGTACAAGTCCTTATAATACAAGGCAGATTGAACATCTTCAAGGTAAGGGACTCTCTTCCATACAATAAGGTTTCTTTGAAGTGGGCATGTGTTATGGGAAAATCGCATAACAACAACAACGCTTGATCTTCATCATCGATCTTCACATGAATATTTTCAAGATCACGAATCAGCTTGTTGAACATATCCAACAACTCATCTATCACTTTGTCTTTGCTCATCTTGAATGAATACAAAACTTGCTTCAAGTAGAGTCGATTTCACCAACGATTTGGTCATGTACAAACCTTCAAGTTTCAACCATAACCCTGATGTCGTCGTCTCCTTTTATACCTGTCAAATAACCTTATCACCAAGTCTCAACAATATTGTGCTATGTGATATCTCAATTATGACCATCTTTTCAGCTGCCGTTAACACAACATTCATGGTCGCCTCTCCCTTCAACGCTTCCAAGCAACCATGTTGAACAAGTAGGACTTTCATCTTCAAACGCCACAGACCAAAGTCGTTCACACCGGTGAACTTTTCAATCTCATACTTTGTTGAATGCATCTTCTCCACGCTTACCGCACCAATTTGTTGTGAATCAGATACCTTAGAAACAAAGTATAATATCTTTCTTTATGATCAAGAAACCCATAAGGATTAGGGTTTAGGGTAACCAAAGATAACAACAATGATTGATTATAAACTGCTATTCTTTCTTTTCTTTTGAAACAAGATTGCAAGAATAACAAATAACCCCTCTCACTTTTGAATTAGAGTTTTATCTTCCTATTTTCCCTTATTCAAAAGATGAGAGACTAATATGCTATTTATAAGAAAACTAACACGCTAACCTAATGAATTTTTTTTTAACAATTACCTATTACAGGTTAACTTAAATAATTGGATCTATAATACAAGACCCAATTTGACAAGAGCATGTGATCGCATTCCGATGACATGTTAAACCTAGAGTTCGTTCTAATATCCCACAAGATCCTATCAAGATCTGTGCTTCAAATCCATTAGGTGAAAATAATTCTTTTATACAGTTTTGTTTTGTCTTTAAACATGACTCTCACAAATGAATGATGAAATTCGTTCCACTAAACTACAAGATTTAAAATATATATTAAAAAAACTAATCCCTCCCTTAATAATAATGAGTACAATGTAATAAGTTATTTTTTAATTGATGTTGGCATAAAATCTAATCGGCCTAAATAGTTCCACATAAGCCACTTCTATGCATTATATATATATATATATATATATATATATATATATATATATATATATATATATATATATATATATATATATATATATATATATATATATATATATATATATATATATATATATATATATATATATATATTGCTGAGCTAGCTTCTTCCCTCTCTTCTTAACCGATGTAGTTTATATTTATATTCTGATTAACAAACCATTTAACAATTAAACTGAGAGATTCTCCACACGTGCATGTTCAACAAACATGCATCAAAGAATATAGTTGCAAACGCTCACTTGGGTTTAGAATTTTAAAATTTAAATATGAAAGTACTAAGAATCAGTATTATTATCAAGCATATCTGGCCATGTGAATGGCTGAGCTGTTTATCATGTGATTAACAGTTATAAGAATAGTTTTATTACTTTATTTGGATGTGTTATATCGTTAATCGGTGATTAACTGGTGCCTATTAACTCAATCGCACGTGCATGGCAGGTACGGATACTTATACCATTTACAAATTAAATTCAAAAGCATTGCTTCAACTATTGAAATGAAGTCTATATATAAAGGAGAAAATTAAGTACTAGTATTATTTAACAGTCGAGGAATATTTAGTGTCAATGTATCATTTCTCTTAACTATTTGATAAGAGAATGAATGCTATATGCTTATAAATACCTCAACAGTATTATAGTCAGTCGTCTAGTGTAACTAATAACTAGTTCAACATCATCAGAAATTACTTAAGTTATATGATCAAAATATTTGACTCTCCCAACAAACAAATTACAAAGTTGCCATGTAATTTATTTTTTGAATGCTATTCATACATTAAAATCATACATCAATATTTATATTATACATTATTTACTGTATTTATAGGATGCACATTGTATTTTTTAAATAAAAAATATATTTATAAACAATGTTATAAACGGTACATTAACAATATATGAACAATGCTATGTAAACATTGTCTTTAAGTAATACAACAAAGTTGGTTATTGAAATGAACAATGCTATGTAAACATTGTTTTAAGTAATACAACAAAGTTGGTTATTGAAATGTTAAAAATTGATTAATAAAGTGATAAAGTTGGTTAATAAACACATAAATATTAAAAATATTTTTCAGGGTTAAATATGTTTGTGGTTCTCATATATTATCTCAATTTTTTATTTTAGTCCTTCAAAATATTTCCTTCAAAGAATGGTCTTTCTAAATTTTTTCATCTACATTTTTGGTCCCTATAATACTAAAATTGTCGCTAATTCAGTCGCTAAATAATAAATCATTGTAAAAATCATCGCTAATTTTGCCGCGAAGTTGTAAAAATCGTTGCTAATTTGCAAGAGGGACCAAAAGTGTGGATGAAAAATTATATGAGGACAATTCTTTGAAGGAAATATTTTGAGGAACTAAAATTGAAAATTGAGAAATTTAGGAGAACTACAAACATATTTAACCCTAATTTTTAATATTAAAACAAAGTTGGTTAATGAAAAGTAAAAAAAATGGTTAATGAAATGATGAAATTTGTTAATAAACATCCAGATATTAAAAATATTTTTTAGTAGTAAATAAAGTTGGTTAATAATATATAAAATGTTGGTTAATGAGGTTATGAAATTGGTTAATCACACAATTTTATATCATTTAGTTTGAATATATATATATATATATATATATATATATATATATATATATATATATATATATATATATATATATATATATATATATATATATATATATATATTTAATATCAAAATATTTCACTGTTCATCATATAGGTAAATAGTGAAATACGGTGTAAGTGTATGATATAATGTAAGAATATCATTTTTAATTGTTGTTTTATCTTTGACAATCAGACGCCTCTTCTCTATGCGACGCCTCTTCTCTATGCACATGTCACTTCTCCGTACATGATGACTATCTAAACATTTTTTTTAATAAAGAAAAATTATTAAATAAAAAAATGACATATAACACAACTCATCAAACAACAAATAAAATTGATAGTTGGACATATTCAACATTTTTTTAAAAATATCAACAATACAAATAAGAAGTGAATCTCATCAAATGTCATAATCAACAAAAGAAAAAGTCTACATTGACTAATCTATCTACACAAGTATTTTCCTTTTTGAAAACGTGAGGTATCATGAATAAGAACACATAGTGTGTAAAATATTCTTCAATTTAATAAAAAGATGTCAATGGACAATATTCACAATAAAAAATGCATAAATGACCATATATTTCTTCAATTTTTCATGTTAGCATATTCAATAACAAATATGATTTTATGCAATTAAGTTTGAAAGAATGTGCAAACTCTAATCTTAGCATAAAAAACTTGCAAGAATATTCTTAAGTTATCCCTAAATATGTCACCACTAGTAGATATTATATAATTTTCTCTTGAAGCTCCATTTGTGTTGCACTTAATTAAAATATAACTTGAAAAATACCAATTAACTTGTAAGATTATATGTGCACTATGGGGTTGAAATTTGATACCAAAGCATTTAATAATTATAAATTCGTGAATTGAAAAGAGTATATTTGCCCCTTGAAAGAAGTAGATGACATATAGATCAATTTGATAACATGAAAAATGTCTATATCAAAGTCAATTGTACCATTTTGAAACCTAATATCATTTCTTGTGTGCCATATTTTTCAAACAATTATTATGATGAGATTTATGATCAAATTATGAATTTGAGCACTCCAACTTCTACCATCAAGTTTGAATAAACTTTCATAACTATTTCTATCAATGTTCATGAAAATCAATCACTCCATCCAATGCTAAAAAACCAAGATGTGCATGCATCTAAGAAATAAAAGGCATGTAGTGTCCACATCATGATTATAGGGAGAGAATCTCGAAATCATATGCATTCCTCCTTCGAAATAGGTTGTCTTATTTGGCTATAATAATATGCATTAGCTTCCAAGTTACTAATGACTTTGAGGGAGGTATGTAGGCATGTCAAATGAATTTTGTCTAAGAAGGCTCAGTGTGATGATTCTTGATACAAATGTAGGAATGTTTAACAGAAAGATCATATCATGTCCAATTTAACACATTAGCACTAATATTATCAAATTAAAAATTGATATTAAAAATATTTTCAACAATTTAAGGAGGAAAACTGGATAAGCCATGTGGAATGTTTCTCTAAAAAGGAAAAATAATGCTTAATGTCAGACAATATTGGAGGAGAAACAAGATGCGTTATTGTTTTTTTTTTGTGCCTGGAGTATCTACTAATAACATAGAAGATCTTTGATTATTCTTAGTCAACAACTTTCAACAAAGAGATAAACGACCAATTTTGTTTATTGTCATAATGTCTCTTAGACCAAGACCTATTTCAGACAAAAATGAGCAAATAACCTTTCAATATGTAGTAAAAAACTTTATATTGTCTATGTAACCTATCTAGGTAATTTTTTATGCAAGAATCCAGTTTGATATGAAGATTGATTGAACATTCATAGATCCTAAGACTATACAAAAACATATCCTATATGACTGACTGAACCAATTGAACCCTACCATCATAGGAAGAAGGTTGTCCTTCCAAGTTTCTAGATGGACCAATACTCTATCTACTATGATCTGAAGATGATAAGTTCTAAGCTTGCCTTTAAATATAGAAACTCTAAGATTGTTAAATGGTATATGTTCCCCCATTGAATCCAAGCATATATGCAATGTGCCTTAGCATAGATCCTGAACCACGTCTACCATAACACTTACACTTAGTTGGACTAAGACATCCTAGTGATATATTCATTAGTTGTACGAGTTATTAGTTATGGGATAGTTTTCTCCACTAGCTCGGTAATAACATGATTATATAATTAAATTCCCTCCTAAAAATATATTGGCATGGCACGGTCTAATTATTTTATTACTAGCATATCTCAATTTGTTTGTGTTGTGAAAAAAATTGTATTTTTATCTCCATCCTCAAACCATTATTTTCATACCTTGTTCCTCCAAATTGATCATGCATATGCAATGCCTTATCTAACAAAAGTTGAGCATTTTTCCTCCAATCAATGATCATCATTGTAACTTGCATAATTAATCAAACTTGAATCTTATTAATCTCACCGGTAGCTTGAGTAACTTTAAGATTACTATTTCCAAATGTCTATTTATTTTAATTCTTAAGAAGAGATTTAATATATATCAACTAAGCAGATAAAACAAACACATGGCCTCCAACAACACGAGTATTCAAATTATCAACAATCAATTGTCTGCATCTATCATCCAGAGTCCAAACCTTCCAAAATTTTAATAGCCTAGCCAAATAAAACCTAACCTTATTGCAATAGAGAAAAATAGGGTAATGATTTGAGTGATTATTGAACAAAGTGGAGCAATTGACTATGTTCCATTATTTGTTAAATTTTGTTTAGAAATGTTATTATTAAGACTAACAGAATAATAGCCACCGTATTTCCTTCCATTGGCCCAAATGTGATAGATATCATTAATGTCAAGACGAATAAGCTCATTTTTATTTTTCCACATAAGAAACTCATCAGTGGAAGTTTAGTTTAGAGGGAATTTAAAAATTTCTCATGGAGACAAATAGCTACATTGAAATTACCTATAATGCACCAAGGGTCGAGATTGACCTATTGAAGATTGATAACTTCATTTTTCAATCACATGGGAGTTAATTGCATATACAAATGCAATGGAGAACTTAGTTTAATCAACTTTTTAAAAAAAAAATTACATGTTGTTCAGATAAACTCAACATAGAGTAATTCATATTTATGACATGTTGAATCACCTTTTTGTCTAAAATTTAATACAAATCTATTAAGTTTGATTTATTTAAGAAAATCAACAAGAAAATGAGCATAAGGAATCATTAACTCAGCAATTAAAAGCATGTATGGCTTTTTTATCACAAATTTTTTAAATAGCCAGTATAGTATCAAGTTTTTATACTCCTCTAGCATTCTAATGAATGGTTTTCATTGAGTGATGTTGTATTTACGTGACATGGATCGAGTGTTAAATTCCATTATAGGATGAGTAAGTTTATGATTTCCCCTACCTTTTTTTCTTGACCAAAGTAAATTATTCCCCTTCCCCATTTCTCTATCATATTTATTACTACTAGTTTCTATTATCACAAGATTAGGCTCAAGTTGATCCTTTATATCGTCATCCATATCTTTCTCAAACTCCATATTCTCATTCAAATCATTATCAACTTTGTTGGGGTGTCTGGGGAGCAAGGCTCCAAAAGTGTTAACGGGCTAAAAATTTAGGATCCATGATACCTTGACACCAATATTAAGTCCCCACACAAGTATGACTCACCCACATCACTAATTTTTATCCATACTAGGATCTACTTATGCTCCCCCACCGAGTCTAACCATAACTTTGGTACCATTTGTTGAACATGTGACTCCATACATAAGAGGGTGTGAATTTTTGAGATTTGAAAAATGATAGTTTAAAACAAAATTATTTTTAAGGGTTTGTTCCTGAGGGGACAAATGTGGGATCATATGTTGAGAAAATGTGTCCAACTCCTTACACTAGATTAATATACAATTTTAAAATCAATTTAGAAATTTATAAAAACACAAGAGATTGATAACTCAGTTATGTGAAATCACACCTACGACTGTCAGAACTCTACCCAAAAGGAAATTCACTACTTTGAATTAGTACACCTAATCTTACTACAACCAACTAATCATATGTTTTTCAAAGCCTTTTCCTAATACTACTGACTATATATTTAAGGATTCCCCATAAATATGTGAGCCTACTAAATTTCTGCTTAATCACACAACCCATGATTTGTGTTTACAACTCAATAAGCAATGTTGAATATTAAAACTCAATTAAGACAAACCATCCATGCCAAGTTACTGAAAAATAAACGTGTACACCAGTTAGATTCCACATTAATCCATTTATGACATTAGCTTGGAATACAAGAAACAAATATTATATAGATTTCACCTAGGGGGTGAATTAGATACTTAGAAATTTGTTGGTTTCAACATGAGTGTATCTTTATTTTACTATTTTAAAGTTAGATTTATGAAAGTAGTAAAGTGCAAAAAAAAAAAATAAAGAACATGGGAGGTTTATACTATAAGAGACTTTACTACTATTAGAACTTTGTACAAGCCTATACCTACCTTCTATACACATACTTCTAACTAAATCACCAAGGAAAACCACCTTGTGATTTTACAACACAGAAAAAGAAAACACTATTTATTTTTCCAACTCTCTTATTTCCAACAATCTTGGATAACAAGGTACTCTTATACAAATATATGAGTTTTTGATAAATATAAGTTTTTTAAGTAGTATGATAAAATAAATACTAATAAAATTATTTTTTCCCTTTCAAGAATTATGGTATATCACAACATATCTTTAAGTAATCATAAACTTCCACGTTATTTGATTTATGAAAATAATGCACAAGTTCTTGATGATTGAAAATAATAGATACTATGAATTTGAGAAGACAAAATAATCTCTATTTATATGGAAACTTACACCCTTTTGAATCAAGACATAGCTCTTGATAATTCATGATAAGATGCGAAAATGTTTAGAAAAGATACAATGAAGGTGCCATGAAAAGATGCAATCAAAATAAGTATTTTTCTGAAAATTCATCGTGTCAATCGATTGAATGGGATAGAAAATTGATTGCTTCAAAGATATATTTGAAAATACATGATATCAATTGATTATCCCATGCAATCGATTGTTGGTTTTAAATTTTTTCCAAATTTTAATTAAGGAAATCAATTTATTTATCAATGCAATTGATTAATGGGCTTAAAATTTGGTTTTTTCAATTTGAAAACTATGCAAAATATTTCTAAGTAAAATGTGCAATAACATGATTTATGAGATATGACACATATTGATTTTAGATAGCTTGAGCACTTAAGGTTATATGAACCATGAGATAACATATTTACCATCTTAGTTGATCATCCATAACATAGTGATTTGAGTAGTTTCTTCATTCATTAACATTTGATCACGCCTTCACAAACTTGATTGTCTTCATTAAAACAACTTCATTGAAAGCTTGAATTTACTATAAATACATAACCCTAACACAAAGAACTTAGTTCTTGTGCACCAAACTTTTGTCAAATAATTAGAATTAAGTATCCTTATATAGCAATGCCTTTTGGGCATTTTCTAATGTGCATATGCATTTATATCGTCCAGAAATAAGCTCAGTCCGTTGGATATGATTTGCTCCTTAAATCTCTCCAGCAAAATGTATGGTTTGTTGTTCCGTCCCGGCCCAATCCTTCTTACTGGGCCAGAAAGATTGATCCATTCACCTTGCTCGACGTCGAGCATGATCATGAAAAGTGGTCCCTTAGTCGACCGCTCATAATCCGATCACATTAAGACCCTCTAACGGCTAGCATTGACCGTTTCCTATCTTCACGGATCCCTCGATCCGCGCCTCACAAAGCGAACCAATAATCTTCCAGCTGGTCCCTTATATAAACCCTCTCATTTGAGAGGGCCAGGTATTCAATTCTCAAACCTAATACTAATACTTGCTCACTGTTGCTCGGATACTTACTTTGGCATCGGAGTGTGTTGCAGGTACACCCCTTTTCTCCTCGACAACCATTTCCGCCCGCTCTCGAGTCCAGCTGTATTGGATCCTGATCTCCAGGTACGATCAGGTGGCGCCGTCTGTGGGAAACCAACTTCCCCGTTCTTCTTTCAAGATCCTCAAAGAACAAAAGTTTTAACAAAAATTCATGGCTGCTCGGGACAATCAGGAGAATCGATCGAACGATGGCATGATTATCACACAACATGAGAGCAATGTCCAACCTCCCCTGCATGATGATACCACGCACGACCAACCAGAAAAGAGGGCAGCATCGCCTTCACCCGATCGTGATCAACCCTTGGAAAGTCGCCCGGAAACTCTCGTTCCTTCGACTCCTTCGGGATCAGATTTCTCAGCACTAGCTGAAATCCTAAACCAGACAAACTTGTTACTCCTCGCTCATGGTGAAAAGATCGCTCGACTTGAAGATAACTCTCGCCGACCTCATTCTTCTAAGAAATCCCAAAGGGAGCCCACGCCATCTCCTCCGGAGAAAAGGAGAGGAAATACCGACGAATCAACAGGCAACAAATGTTTTCGTCGGTCATCTCCGCGACCCTCTCCTAAAAGAAAATCAAGAAGGAGCAGATCAAGATCCGCTTCCCCTCGAGGAACAAAGAAACGTGATCACAGAGCGTCATTTGCTTCCAGTGACGATGAAGACGCTCGGGGCCCCTTGTCTTCTGAAATTATGGCGGCCAAATTACCGAGAGGCCTGGAGAAACCCCCTCCTTTGGGATCGTACGACGGCACAACCGACCCAGACGAGCACATCGAGAACATCGATGCCTTGCTCGACTATCGAGGTGTTCGAGGAGCAATTAAATGTCGGCTCTTTCCCACAACGCTGAGGAAAGGAGCAATGACTTGGTACAAGAGCCTCGAGGCCGAATCCATCACGTCGTGGAAGCAACTTGGGCGCACGTTCTCTAGGCACTTTACTGCGTCAAGACGACATCCTAAGACAGAGGCTTCGCTCGAAGCAATAATCCAAGGGAGGGACGAGCCGTTACGAACCTACATCGAAAGATTCAACAAAGAAGCGGTTCAAGTGTCAACAACCGACGACATGAAAAAGTATCTGCTTGAACGAGGGCTGCGTCCCTCGACAGATTTTCATAGGGCGGTCGGTATTGAAACCCCAGCGACCCTCGACGCGTTCCTGCTAAAAGCCCAAGCTTACATCCAATATGAAGAAAAGCAAGCGGCCAGTTCAGTAAGAGACACCCGACGTCGAGAAGACGCCAAACCACATCGAACCGAGGAGCCCTCGACATCTCGTCGGGGAGGAGAAAAAAGAAAGGACGATCGCTCCCGTGAACCGCGGGAGCACCGGGGACCCATTGGTCGGTTCCACGAGTACACGCCTCTCCTGGCCTCCAGAGAGAAAATCCTGTCTGAGTGCGCCAATTCAGAGTTTAAACAGGCAGGAGTACGTTTTCCGAGGCAACAACCTACCAGGCCCGGTACAGATAAAACGAAATACTGCAGGTTCCACAAGAGCCACGGGCACAACACAGAGGATTGCATACATCTCAAGGACGCGATCGAAATCCTCATCAAAGACGGGCATCTGAAGCAGTTCACAAAATCTAGAGAAAATCCTCGGCAGGACACACAAGAAGCCCAGAAAATCGAAGAGGCTGTGCCCATCCCCGCGGACGCTAACATGCAGGTCGCCCTGAGCATCTATCGCCCGGAAGACTTCTTCTTACCAGACCATACCAAAGGCACATGATACCTTTCCTCTCACAGTCCATGGGAAGCTTTCCCCTCGGCGATGGTCATATCGGGAGGCGGATTCAATAAAATCACGTTCGGTTCTGTGAAGAGGAAATTCGACCAGCTAATCGCCAAGGGGCCCGCGCAAAACGCCACCTTAGATCCTCCGAGGGAAGGTTCCGTACCCCTCGCATTCTACCGAGAAGAGCTCCTGGGAGGAGCACCAAACGCCAGCATCCCTTTACTCATCCGAGCACGCATGGCGAACTTCGACGTAAGGAGGATATTGGTAGACCAAGGAAGCTCATGTGACATCATGTACTCCCAACTGTTTTCAACGCTCCAACTGAATGAAACACACCTAACCCCATACGTTGGATCCGATCTGCAAGGTTTCAACGGAGCAGTATCCCGACCATGGGGTTATGTCGACCTGTTTGTCACTTTCGGGGCAGGCGAAACAGCTAGGACAGTTAGGGTCCAATTTCTCGTCGTGGATTGCCCGTCGTTATACCAGTGCATATTAGGACGACCGACTCTGGCCGAATTGATAGCCGTGTCGTCCACCGTCCACTTAAAGATGAAGTACTATACTACTTCGGGCAGAGTTACCACATTGCACGGAGATGTTGACGCTGCCCGTAGATGTTTCGAGGCGGCATCAAAAGGCCTCAGCTCAATATCGTACCAACCAGTCTCCCCGACACTGGATCCACCATATGTGCCCAAAGCCTACCCTCAAGTCGATTCAATCGACTTAGACTGCAGGTTTTCACACAACGAGAGCATCCAGAGGCCAACAGAGGCTTTAGCCCGACCAATCCTGGACGGAGATTTCGAGCTAATTCCTTTGGGAGAAGATCCTGCTCGATGCGTCAAGATTGGAGCACACCTGCCCGAATTAGTGAAACGACAGTTGGAAGCCTGCCTCAAAGGGAACGCAGATTTATTCGCATGGAGTGCTGCGGAAATGCCAGGGCTCGACCCCGAAACAGCTTGTCATCATCTTTCTATCGACCCAACGTGTAAGGCGGTCGCTCAACGCAGGAGAAAGCAGTCGAGCGAGAAGACCGAAGCTGCCGAATCTGCCGTTAAAGACCTCCTAGAGGCAAAATTTGTAACTGAGGCCAGGTACACAACCTGGCTCTCAAATGTTGTACTCGTCAAAAAATCTAATGGAAAATGGAGAATGTGCGTTGATTATACCGATCTCAATCGGGCATGCCCGAAAGATGCATACCCCTTACCTAACATCGACAAATTGGTCGACAGTTCGTCCGGATACAAATTATTATCCTTTATGGACGCATACTCGGGTTACAATCAAATACCCATGGCTGTGTCCGACAAAAAATACACGGCCTTCATGACTGAGTCGGGCAATTATTTTTACAACGTTATGCCTTTCGGCCTAAAAAATGCAGGAGCAACGTACCAGCGTATGATGAACAAAGTTTTCCGAGCTGAAATCGGAGACATGCTCGAAGTGTACATGGACGATATGATCGTCAAATCTCAACAAGAAACAGATCACGCATCTCATTTACGAAAAGTCTTCGACCAAGCACGAAAGTGCAAAATGCGTTTCAACCCTGAGAAATGCACCTTCGGTGTCCGAGCAGGAAAATTCCTCGGATTCTATTTGACCGAACGAGGAATTGAGGCTAATCCCGATCGGTGTCGAGCATTTGCAATGTTCCCAACTCCCACGTCAAAGAAGTCCATACAATCACTAAACGGAGTCATCACTTCCCTTGCCCGATTCGTGGCAAAATCTGCTCAACACGCCCTCCCCTTTTACAAGCTGCTCCGTAAGGAAGCGACGTTCGAGTGGACAGCAGAATGCGAATTAGCACTGTCCCACCTAAAAAGGGCATTAAGTGAACCTCCAGTTTTATCCAGACCAGAGGAAGGGGAAACTCTATATCTCTACCTCGCGGTCGCCAACGAAGCGGTAAGCGCGGCCCTTGTGCGCGAACGACCCGAAGGGCAAAAGCCCGTGTATTTCACGAGCAGAGCTCTCCACAGTCCAGAAGTTCGGTACCTTCAGATAGAAAAGGTCGCACTGGCCCTCCTCCTCGCAGCTAGGAGACTACGCCACTACTTCCTGGCTCACACCATCATCGTAAGGACGGATCAGCCCATAAGACAGTTGCTCGGTCGACCAGACATGGCCGGCCGAATGTTAAAATGGTCACTAGAACTGTCTGAATTCGACATCAAATTCGAAGGAAGACAAGCCCTCAAAGCGCAAGCACTGGCCGACTTCGTGGCTGAACTTACCTTCACCGAGCGAGACGCGCGAGCTTCATCTAAATGGGTCATTTTCGTAGACGGTGCATCTGGCCCAACGGGCAGTGGGGCCGGTATCATTCTGGAGAACGAGGAAGGGAACGTCATCGAAATATCCTTGACTCTGTCTTTCCCCACTTCTAACAACCAGGCGGAATACGAAGCTTTCTTAGCAGGCATACGGCTC
Organism: Lathyrus aphaca; assembly: GCA_963966055.1. Taxonomy (NCBI): domain Eukaryota; kingdom Viridiplantae; phylum Streptophyta; class Magnoliopsida; order Fabales; family Fabaceae; genus Lathyrus; species Lathyrus aphaca. The sequence continues at coordinate 481,961,217 of OZ014522.1, forward strand.
GCAAATGACCTAGAAGCAGAAGAGGTCACAATTTGCACAGACTCTCAATTGGTCGCGAGCCAAGTCCGTGGAGATTTCCAAGCCAGGAGTGATAGCATGGCCGAATATCTGGCCCTCGTAAAAGACGAAATAAAGCAGTTTAAGAGTGTAGAAGTCAGACACGTTCCCCGGGAAAGCAACGCCCGCGCAGATATCCTATCCAAGCTGGCGAGCACTAAAAGGAAAGGAAACAACAAGTCCGTCATACAAAAACTGCTCCTCCAACCAAGTATTGGACATTCATCACCCTGCACACACATTAACCTGGTGGGCGACACAAACTGTTGGATGACCCCAGTATTCAACTACCTAACTAAAGGAGAATTACCAACCGACCCGAAAGAGGCTAGTACCGTACGACGGAGGGCGTGCTCGTATTCTTTGGTAGGTGGACGCATGTATCGTCGAGGATTCTCCACACCCCTCCTCAGGTGCGTAGAAGAGGAGAATATTCCACACGTCCTAAGGGAAGTCCACGAGGGAATCAATGCGCAACATCCGGGCGGACGGTCATTAGCTCGTAAGATTCTGAGGGCAGGATACTACTGGCCCACCCTGCAGCACGATGCTAAGGAACACGTAAAAAGATGCGATAAATGCCAACGACATGGGGACATGCACATAGCACCTCCTTCCGAGCTAAAATCGTTATCATCACCCTGGCCGTTCGCATGGTGGGGAATGGACATTTTAGGACCCTTCGTCGTTGGGTCTGGTCAGAACAAATACTTGATTGTAGGCGTCGACTACTTCACCAAATGGATAGAAGCTGAAGCTCTGGCCAAAATTACTGCACTCAATATACTTCGATTCTTCAAAAGAAACATCCTCGCCCGGTTTGGAGTCCCCCTCGCTATTGTGACCGACAACGGAACTCAATTCACGGATAAACATTTTAAAGAATTCGTCGCGTCAATAGGGACAAAACAACATTTCGCGTCAGTCGAGCACCCCCAAACTAACGGGCAGGCCGAGGCCGCAAACAGAGTAATCCTAAGAGGTCTGAAAAGAAGGTTGGACGAGCATAAGAAATACTGGGTCGAGGAACTACACAGCGTATTATGGGCGTATAGAACCACTCCCCATTCAACGACCGGAGAATCCCCATTTCGATTAGCATATGGGACCGAAGCAGTAATTCCAATAGAGATGCATGTCCATTCAAGACGCACGGAATTCCCCATGGAACAAGATGTCAATAATGAAGCTTTAAGAGACGAGCTCGACATGGTCGAGGAAATTCGATCAAATGCTGCCCTTCGAGAAACCAGTCTCAAACAAAAGATAGTCGCTCGATATGATTCCAAAGTCATCAAGCGAACGTTCGAAGTAGGCAGCCTGGTCCTCAGAAGAAACCACAGGGATCCCCGCGAGGGAAAACTAACGCCCAACTGGGAGGGCCCATATCGTATCCGGGCGAAAACTGAAAACGGCGCTTATTACTTAGAAAATTTACACGGGGAAGAACTCGCTCGGCCGTGGAACGCCGAAAAACTCAAACAGTACTATAGTTAAATCAATCTCCTTGCTCAGCATCCAAGCAAAGAGAAGAAGAGGTTAATAAAAAACTGCGTGCCTAGGTACGAGCACGTCAGCCGAAATATAATAAAACAAGCAAGACCTCTTTTCAAGCAAAAGAGAGACTTGCCGCACGAACGGATACTCAAACGAGTCCGACGTCGCCTAAGTACCACGACCAGGCAGAACCCCAGCTCGCGATGGGACGTTCGCGCCATGGGACCCGAGCCATTACCTTGACTCGGGCACCGACCGAGGATACAACCCTCCAAGACTGATTGGTTCCCCTAACCAACAGACCGTCCACACTCCCCCATATCTATCCAATCACTTTTAACCAATGCAAACACGAGCGCCAAACACTTAGTAAAATTATTAAATAAACTATGTCCTCCGACGGACGTATTATTACGAGCAAACAATTTATGCAAACGACCTCCAGGGTCAAGTACTTAACATTTAGGAAAAATGCGGCACCAAAAGGCCGACTTGTTCAGAATTACATATAAAGGGGGCCACGCCCCCCAAAATAAAATACATTATAAAATTACAAGGCACACAGGCCATACATCAATTCTCTTCACCTACCGGGCGATCTTCCTCTACACGGGCTTCCTCCTGGTCCGGCTGCTCTGCTGGCTGATCGGGCTGGACAATTGTCCCCGGCTGGGAGTCGGCCACCACCAAGTCGGCAGGAACCTCAATCTGACCATCTACCACCTTGTACAAATAATTCATTCGGTCAACATCCAAAGCGAGGTCGGGGTGGAGAGCCTTTACTTGGTCTACCGCATTCTGAAAACCGAACTCAGTAGACGCATTCAGATCTTCCATGTCTTGGTCGATCCGAGCGAGAAAATGAGCCCTCGTCACCAGTTGCTTGGTATCCTCGTCCTCGTCCTCCTTGGGGCAGAAGGCATCTTTCAATTTTTTATTCTGGTCGAGCAACCTCCTCTTGTCGACTTCCAGTTTGGCAATGACAGTTGCTCGCTCAGTCGATTCAGCAGTAACCTTCTTTACCTCCTCCTTGGACGCCACCAGCTTGGCCTCGGAAGCAGCCAACTGCTCTTTGAGCTTGCTGTTCTCCCGCTCCAGCACAGGAGATCCCTCAGCCGTCATCCAAGCCATGGTCAGGACCCGCATCACCGCGCTCGCGTCCTGGGCCAATGAAAGTCGCCGAGCAGGACGATCCATCCCTTCCAAGAACAGAGAATCCGCCCGGTCCACCTCCATGCTATTTCCCTCGAAGAAATTCCGGACGACGAAGCACGGAGGTATCCCATGCCTTGGCTTCGGAGGAGCACCGGCCGTCAGGTCCACGGTAGCCGTCGCCTTATGTTTCTTCATCAGAGAGCCGGTAGAAACCCCTGGAGAGCCCTGGACTAAAGGACCCGAGCCTGAACCGCTCGCTTCAGTCAGTTTGGTCTGCACGACCCTCGACCGCTTCCGCTGCTGCTGGACCAAGCGCTCGTGGATCTTGTCCCGGGGATTTGTCAAAGAACCTGCGAAGAAGAACAAAACCAAAATTAGCTACGAGCAATAAAGACAAATCAAAAACTTAACGCGCATAAACAAACAGATACCAAAAAAGTCAGCTATCTCCTGCCCGCTATTACAAGCCAGCAGGTCGGTAACATTGATCAGGGGACGTTCCAAAGCTTCTCCCCCATCTTTGTCGACCACAACCTTCCCTTCCCCGTCCAATAGCGGGGTCGGAGTAAAAGAAGCTATCAATCTTCTGAAGGCTTCAAAGCTGGCCGCGTCATCTTCATTCAAGGTGTCCCCCACCTGGACAAATTCTCCCACTGGTCGTTCGTAGTGCATATAACTCCAAGAGAAGGGAAACATCCATAATCTCCTCGGTATCACTTCACCTTTGTCATCCAACCGGGGCTCATCGTTCTCATCGGTATCAATTCCGAGGAAACTCATAGCCCTCACGGCCGCATCACTCGCAGGTTTTACCAAGAAGAAGTCGTTCTTGAAAGCCCGGATGGACTCTGAGTGGGCCTTGAAGATCTTGGTCCGCTGCTTAAAGGATATGAATCCCTTCCGGTCGGTTCCCCGCCCGACCTGGCGCTGTAAAGAGAAGATACGGAAGAAGAGAGGAAGTGTGGCCCCTACGCCGAGAAAAGCGCACGTCATCTCAAACGCCCTCAGGAATGCGTATGAGTTGGGGTGCAGCTGGGAAGGAGCTATGCAGAGGTGCCCGAGCACGGCACCCACGAAGTCGCTGAAGGGCAGCGTCACCCCCAGAACCGAAGTGGCATATTCATACATGGAAAACACCCGGCCGCGAAAATCTGAGAAGATGCGGTCGTCGTTCCCCGGGCAAGTCACGACCCAGTCAGCAGGGTTCCCAACAACGGGCAGCGGCTCCGAGCGAGGTCTTGAGAAGGAAGACACTTTATCCAGCAAATCTTCCATCACCCAGTCCTCGGGCGAGACCTTCGACTGGGCAGGGCACTGAGGCGATTCCGTCGATTGTCCCGTAGAACTTGTATCTGAGCTATCTGAAGAGTTTCCTGAGGTCGAGGGTATGGACGCAGACGACTCCGTAGTTCCCGAGGAGGTATCCTCGGAAAGCACGTCCAGTGGATTCCCGAACGAATTTTCACCTGAAAAGCAGAGGAAAGGCATCAGTGAATTCGATCAAGAATATCAAATCCACCCTTCCACCGCTCAACAAGTGAAAGGGCGCGCCTCAGCTCAGAAACTATGTTCCGAGCTGTAGCCCTGGCTAACCGTTGCTCGTGGCAACAGCTGACGCCCAACAGCACAGATAACAAATCTATCAAAAAATCTAAAGGCTAAGTCGACCAAGGTCTGTGTCGACCCTAAAGCTAGGGTTCGTGGACGACCAGTTACGGTGGCAAGAACTTTAAGGGTTTCTAACTCTAAATCCTAAAACTACCGGTGGACTCACCCTAAACCGCATGCATTCTATGAAAACTATGCTATATACGCTTAAAAGAAAAGAAAAAGAACGGTACCTTGAGCTTGAGAAGACATTTTGGAGAAGATTAAGCTTCTGTGAACGGTGGTCGGTAAAAACTAGCGGTGGTCGACGGCGGAAGCAACGGCGGTTGAACGAGCAGAGAGTTGAGAGAGAAGACGAAGCGAAAAAGCCAAAATGGGCCCTCAGAACCCTATTTATGGGAAAAGAAACACGTGCGCACGCGCGTGATCCCTATACGCTAGCCCCTAGGCTAGCCGTCACATCATCAATAGGCGCGAATACCCAGATATTCCAGCTTTTCGTTTCACATTCCCCTACCGAGCGACGTATCACTTGCCCGGAAGACTGACGTCATAGATCCTCGACCGCGATGTCACATTCTGTCGATCACTGTATAGTTTCTCTTAAGTCATCACTCGACAGCGCGAGCAATGACTTGGGGGGCTCCTGTTCCGTCCCGGCCCAATCCTTCTTACTGGGCCAGAAAGATTGATCCATTCACCTTGCTCGACGTCGAGCATGATCATGAAAAGTGGTCCCTTAGTCGACCGCTCATAATCCGATCACATTAAGACCCTCTAACGGCTAGCATTGACCGTTTCCTATCTTCACGGATCCCTCGATCCGCGCCTCACAAAGCGAACCAATAATCTTCCAGCTGGTCCCTTATATAAACCCTCTCATTTGAGAGGGCCAGGTATTCAATTCTCAAACCTAATACTAATACTTGCTCACTGTTGCTCGGATACTTACTTTGGCATCGGAGTGTGTTGCAGGTACACCCCTTTTCTCCTCGACAACCATTTCCGCCCGCTCTCGAGTCCAGCTGTATTGGATCCTGATCTCCAGGTACGATTCATCGTGTCAATCGATTGAATGGGATAGAAAATTGATTGCTTCAAAGATATATTTGAAAATACATGATATCAATTGATTATCCCATGCAATCGATTGTTGGTTTTAAATTTTTTCCAAATTTTAATTAAGGAAATCAATTTATTTATCAATGCAATTGATTAATGGGCTTAAAATTTGGTTTTTTCAATTTGAAAACTATGCAAAATATTTCTAAGTAAAATGTGCAATAACATGATTTATGAGATATGACACATATTGATTTTAGATAGCTTGAGCACTTAAGGTTATATGAACCATGAGATAACATATTTACCATCTTAGTTGATCATCCATAACATAGTGATTTGAGTAGTTTCTTCATTCATTAACATTTGATCACGCCTTCACAAACTTGATTGTCTTCATTAAAACAACTTCATTGAAAGCTTGAATTTACTATAAATACATAACCCTAACACAAAGAACTTAGTTCTTGTGCACCAAACTTTTGTCAAATAATTAGAATTAAGTATCCTTATATAGCAATTCCTTTTGGGCATTTTCTAATGTGCATATGCATTTATATCGTCCAGAAATAAGCTCAGTCCGTTGGATATGATTTGCTCCTTAAATCTCTCCAGCAAAATGTATGGTTTGTTATATTTCAAATTCAAATTTAAATCCCAGTTAAATCTGATTTGAAAATCTTCAGCTATGAAACAAATTAACAATACATTGATAAAATAATAGTATTACACATGATATGCTGTAAATCCTAGTTAAATCAGATTTTAACATCTTTAAAAAAAATTGCATCAAACAACATCCAACATGATATGCTGTCAAAGCCAGATTTTGTACTACACATGTTGGAACATCGTGTTCAACATGTAGCATTAGTACATCCAAATCAACTTTTATCCTTGACTGGAAAATCTTCTATTGTGGAGAGAATCTTGGATAAACAAAATATGAACCAACTACAATTACCATTTGTTTGTTTCCGAAATACTAGATGTTGCAGACCATATGTTGGAACATATTGTTTAACACATGTCTCTTCCACACCATAACCAGCTTGGTAAAAATCCATATTTCTTTGAATAATACAACCAATCCTAAAAGAATGTGAAAAGTCATGTTAAATTCACAGTTGGGACGAAACAAGTAGAGTCTGAATGTGGAAAATTTGTGAAGTCGTGACTGTTTGTGGAAAAATAATGGATGCATGGAATTGTATGATAAATTCTTCCATAAAATAATTATATGTCGATTTTTTCATTCATTTCTGAAAAGTGGGTAAAAAATATTGAAATTTTGGTATGACAGACTCAAATGTCGAATACGATGTTGAGACATCTGAGCTGTTACTTGTTAAACATGGCAAGGTACAAACAACATCATCATAAAATTCTGATATACCAGATTCTAACTATCTTTAGGATGTTTAAACATATGGTTTGACATTCAGCAAGAATACTGCATAGTATATAAAACAGAAAAGCAATAAAGAACACATTCAAATTGTTAACCCGGTTCGATGCAAACTCATCTACTCTGGGGGCTACCAAGCCAGGAAGGAAATCCACTATGTAGTATTAATTCAAGGATCCACAATAAACCACTAAGTTTACAATCCTCTCACTTAATAACTACCAATGCAACTTCTACTTAGGAACTCCTAAATATGAGAACCCTCTCTCACTTCCTCTCAATCACAACTGTGATAAACTTAACAATTCAAAGTCAGAAGACATACTTCCATGATAACACCTTAACCTTGCTTCAAAGCTTCAGTTAAGTACAAAACACCTCTTGCTTAAAAGCTTTGAGGATTACAAAGAAAAACAACCACAAAGAATGAATCTTGTTGCATACGGCTATGACTAGAACTCAACCCTAACGATATGACTTTTACATATTTGGTTGGTTACTAAAACCAGGTTACAAGGTTTCTTTTTATAACCTAATCCCACCTGGATTTTGGGCCTAAAAATGCAGCATAGCAGCAGCTACAATCATGCAAAAAAATCTGCTACAAATAAGATCTTCAAAAATAACAACTTCCTAAAATATCTCTAAATATAGAAACTCTATATTTATTTAATATTTGTCTTCAATATAAATTTGAATCTTTAAGATCTTTAAATCAGCGCCACAATTGGATTGCTTTAATTCTCTGAATATTATGCGCCTGTTAAATAATAACATAATCTTCAATCCACTTGTATCAGTTCATGATGTCGAATGAACTATTTAGGACGTCTACTATGACATGTTGCTCAAGATGTTGAAACACTTCAACTCAACATGTTTAGGCACACAATAGGAATACCTTTCTTAACTTGTTCTTTATTTTGCAAGATCCTATACATTTTATTGCTGCTATATTTGTTTTACAAAATTAATCCCAATCCTATAAATACAGAACTTACAATCCCCCCCTTTGGCAAATTTTAGCTAAAATAAATAAATAAAAAGATACACAAAATATTTCAGCAACAATACTGAAAAAACAACAGAAAAACACTCTCTTCATCATGTCAGGACATATTGTTTGACATCTTCCTTAACAACCTTCCTCTCCATCAGTGGAAATAGTAGTGGACAAGGAGTAGAAAGTCCTGAACTCTTGGCCGGACCAATCCCTTACTACCCTTATCCATTCAGGTTCCCAGAAACATTCCTCCTAGGATGAGAAGTACTCCCCCTCAAGGAGACCAAAGGTAGCATAAGAGAACAAGAGCCGCATTCCCTTATGTAACTCAGAACACAAGTCACAATTGTGTTCATAACTCAGGACACAAGTCACAAGGACTAAGCTACAATATCCATATTGATATCCCAGCCACCACACAAGAACACGTCTGACACAGCCATTGGAACAACAACTCCAAGCACCCTATATAAGCAGACCTTTTCTCCCCCTTTTAGCAAAAAATTGACAAAGACAACCTTCACAACACCAAACTCATGCATTACTCACCCAAATATAGAGAAAGCCCATAAGAGAAAAGAAAGAATGAAACCACTCACATGGTGATATAGGAGAAATGCTCTTTGTAAATAGCAAGAGTTCACCTAGAAAGTAATTGTTGTGCCTTGAATGCAGATGCGTTCTTGGTAAAGGCTCGTTATTTTAGGCGCAAAAACTTCTACACCAATTAAAGGAACCGTCCAAAAAAAATAAACACACGTTTCACACTTTACAGCCTGCACCTTCCACAAACAATCCTAGCTAGGCCCAACACACATGTTCTGACATCCTACCACATACTGTCTACTAGCAACACTACATGCAAAGTTCACAACCCCTTCAGGATCCAAATTGTACTGTAGATAACAACTTTATCCCATACAACCTTATGGACCCACAAGGCACTCCTTATTTAGATCCCATGGGCAAACACACAGCAACTAAGTAATATATATCAGCCTGAGAATTAATTTACCATACTTAGTAGAACATGTTACAACATGTTGTGTGACATCACAAAACATTATTAAGGTACTAATCCCCCTAACTCCACAATTCCAGTCGCACAGAAGTGTGACACTCTCCCCCTATCAAGGCTAACACATGCTTCTTTGTACTTTGATGTGTGGAAAACATAAGACACATCTTCATGTCTTCAAGAGTTCACTCTTTGTTTAATCCACAATTGAACACAATCACCCCTTGTACCAAAAACACATGATCCCTTATTGGTTTGTTGTTACCACAAACTACAACTACTGATCATCTTCTTGCTAGTAGGACTTGACACTAGGCATACATTACCTTCACAGTCTTTTATCCATACACTTCAGACAATACTCATCCAAACTAATTCTGACATTAGAATCAATTTGTGAATATCCACATTTAGACTTTCAAACAATCAATACCTGATATACTTCAGTCTCTAATCTTCTTCCAAGACAGATCATCTACTTCATCATTCTCCCATATGATTAGGTAGACTAAAATCAGAAACGAATAAAGACAATTATTCCATATAGTGTCTTAACATCAGTTACCACATATTCCATACACCAAGACATCATCACCATGATTCTTGATGTGCTCCACCAACTGGACTTACTATAACATAGTAATCCAAGAACTGAATACCTTCAACAATATTGTGCCACCAGCTTGAATCAGATATCCAGAAAGAGAGATCAACTCTCATCTAGCTTCAATAAGAACAAATCTCCTTGAGTCTTCAACTCAATCACTCTTCTGCCAAAGAGCAACTTTGTCCAAGACAATCCTTAAGACCAACCAACTGCCACACCCTGATTATCTTGATTATTCGAATCCACTAAAGAGATAAACCAACAACCACAGTTTGATCACCTTTTTTAGGAACCCTCATATGAAAAAGCCAACTGCCACAATTCGTCCTCTTCACATTTGTCATAATTCTCATAAAAATATTATGATTTACTCATTTATGTAAATCATCTTATCTTTAATTGATGTGCCACTATACCAACTCAGATTCTGATGTTGAACTAGATGTTGAAACATTATCATTCCATATCCAGTTGTTGAATTCAGATCCTTCTTCTACCACTTGAAAGAACCTCCTCCCTTAACAGAACAAGAGTTTCATGCTCTCATAGACTTGATTCACCAACCAAGTTTGAGTATACAACCTACATTCTGTTGATTCTGTAGTAGTCCTTACCAATATCACATAGTGATGAGAATCTGTCAATATTTCTCCAAAGTCCTCAAACCTGCCACTGTCTGAAACTTCAGAAGGAATAGTTAGGAACTACATCTCATAGACATACCAAGGAAGAAACCTTTCCTTGAGTAAAGCAATATTCACAAAGTTCTGATAATGTTATCTATTATAACTTCATGATAATCATTTTGGCTTGCACCTGAACCAGAAATAAACCATTCCAAGTGGTCATAAAAATTGATGTCTACGCAGTCTATCATCTCCATCTCCAGTAACACAATATTGAGATGTTTTAAATTCTGAGATGATATCAGAACCCCTCCCATGATTCTGCACAAACTCCATTGTCATGGAAAGACAATACACATAGCTGAGCATGAACTCCACTTATTCTAAGTATTCTGACCAGGCATCAGTGTTGCACCCCAAAATTTGCCCTCACAATACAAGACTTTGTGTTCTAAGGAGGTTCACAAGGTTCACAAGTTCTCCAACACTTGCATAACCTTTCATGAGGTTCAGGAGGTCTACAAGTCACTTCTTGAAGGTTCACAAGGTTCACAAGCTTCTCAACATTTACAAGACCTTTCATGAGGTTCATGAAGTCCATAGGTTGTTTCTTGAAGGTTCACAAGATTCACAATGTTTACAAAGCTTTCCTAAGGTTCATGAGGTCTACAAAGCCACTTCATGAGTTTCACAAGGTTCACAAGCTTCACAATACCTCCCATGGGTATCACAAGACATTTTATGAAGATTCACAAAGTTCACATAGTTCACAATTGGTCAAAGAAGTTGACAATTCCCTCAGACAATGCACCTCCTAAGCAGGGCATCCATAACTAGGGTTTTGACTTTAATCAGGCTAAATGGACTTCCAATACCTCAAGTGAGTTTCATAACATCTTATATGTGTATAAGAACCCCCATGTCAAGTTTCAAGACTTTTCTCAAAAGTTTGCTCAGTCAGATGATCAGATAAGTCAAAATCAGTCAATGCAGTTAAAAAGTCAAACTGAGGTCAATTGTGGTCAAACCAAAGTCAAACTTCATGATTTTTTGACAACATCAAGTATATGAAGTAAAATTCATCATTTGATCAAGGGTTGATCATAATTCATCAAGGAGATTCCAGATCATCAGTAATCAGGAGTTTCTAAATTAGGGTTTCCTTAGTGAAAGTCAACTGAACTTTGACCAGGAATAACTTTCACATACTTCATCACCAAGTCTCCATCCAAAGCTCATTTTGAAGGAAATTGAATTCTCTACAACTTTGATGTTGAAAGTTAAGCCCAAAAATGCTTCATTTGAAAGATATGATCTAAGACATTATAGGTCATTTCAAAAGTCAACAAAAAGTCAACAACTTCAAAAGGGCATAACTTGAGATTGGTAAATGATATGGACCTGAAACCAATGGGGTTGTTTAGAGGACTCTTCAAGCTTTCCAAAAAGTCCAAGAACACCCTCATACCCTTAAAATTGAGGTAGATGTGCCCTTGCAAAGTTGGGCAATTTTGTGATGGTTTATGTTGAAAATGGAGGCTTAGAAGTATTTCTTTCCAAATGGGCTGCCTAATTTATGACCCAACCCATCTCATAACATGGTGCACGACCCAATTGACCAAAGTTCATCATTTTTATTATTTTTTATTTATTTATTATTGATTTAATTCATAAAAATCATTTTAAATAAATAAAAAATATGAAAATCTATTTTTGGGTGAAGATTTTGTTTCTAGAAATTCATAATTATTGATTGAATTAGAATGAGAAGGAAATCATGTGATCTCTCCCAAAATAGCAAGACCTTATGATCAAATATTTGAAATTTACACAATGATCTTTTTGAATATTTTTTGGATCAAATATCCACACAACACATCAATGTTTCTGACCTAAATCCATCACACATATATACTGATCACAAACCCTAGCTCATGGACGAAATTCAGCAGCCTAGAGGTAAGTTCAAAAGCACAAAAATCCATCCAAAAGTGAGATTCGGGTTTTCAAATTCAGGACACTACAAGGTATTTTGAGAACGTGGTTGGCTTCCTTGATCATCATGGAACATCATCAGATCATAACATTGACTCATAACATCACATATGGATGAATACGATTCAAATTTTTTCACACTTTAATGGTTTTTCGTTCTTAAACATTTGTGCATTATTATTGAATTTTGCTTGATAATTTGTGCTCTATGAATGTTTGTGATGAATTCTGGGCAGGTTGATTGAAGAAAGCATGGCCGAAACTCATAACACCATTTTAGGGTTCATGACCTTCATATTAGGGTTTTAGGATCCAGGGAATATAAATGAATTTTAAGACCATGGCTGAATTCGAATTGACTTCTGGATCATATTTGCGTTTTCAATTTTGTAAAATTTCACTGTTTGGTTGGTTGTTGATTTTCGCAGGTTTTGTTAGGGTTTCAAATTCGCAGGAAAACTCCCAGCTATTTTCATAGCAAAATTTGCAGTGCTGGAGGTAGGGGATGACCTCCTCCCGCGCGTTTGGAAAATTCAAATATAAACTAAATATTTTTTCTTTTGTTGTTGGATTATTCATCACACGCGTATGTGTGCTTCAGTGGTAAGGCCAGCAGGTTTGTTGGATAATGGCATGGGTTCGAATCTGGCCTGGACCATTCTCTTTTGTTCTATTTTTTCAGGATATATGAAGACATAATATATTATGCATTAAAGCCCTTCAGCTAACAGATTGGCTCTTCCAGCCGGGTGGTAAAGCGCGCGTTTGAAAGCATAAAGGTCCTGGGTTCAATCCTCCCCCAGGCCTTTTGTTCTTTTATTTTTCCAGAATTTGCAAGGCAAGGCATAAAACAAATTTGATTCCTTCTTCTTTCACTTGCGTGTGAATGGCTCAGTGGTGAGAGCAGGTTGTTGTCAATCATAAGGGACTGGGTTCAAATCCCAGTCCCACCAGGTTCCTTTTCCTTTTCCTTTCTTTTATTTTCATTGTTTTATTTAATTGTTTTAAATAATTAGCATATTATTATTTATATTATAAAATATGTATATATCATGTATTCAAATTCTTAAAAATTGTTTTTTTTATATAAAACTCATGATTTTTTTATAAAATATATATTAGTTAAGATAATTAGTTTAAAATAAATTTTGTATACAAATGAATCTTAATAATCAAACCCTAAAAAATATTCTTTATAAACCCTAATTCTCAAATTCCAAAAATATTTTCCAATTAAACCCTAATTATATTTATTTTTTAAATTGATGATCTTTAAGATAATTCTAATTTGTTTGTAAATATAAGTTATAAGTCAAATTAATTTTCTTTTTATGTTTAGAAATAATTTAATTTAGGATAATTATATTTTTGTATATAGTTAAAAATAATTTGTAAATATAATAACTAATAGAATTAATTTTTTTTTAATATGATATTTAAAATTTATCTTTTTCTTATAATATGTATATAAACATGAATATATGTTAATAATGATTTAAATTTTGTAATACATTTGAAAATAATTTAATAATTAGTATATGAATTAAAAATTATTTAGTTGTGTATGATAATTTCTTCTCATATTATTTTTGGTTTCTATTATTAATATTAACTATATTGTTACTAATTTTACTTATTATAATTTTAGTTAATTCTTATTACTAACCATGTTATTATTTATATTCTATTTTTCTAACCTTATTTATTATTTCTATTTGTTATTATCACTAACCCATTTATAATTTAATTATTTTGCTAATTTTATTTATTGTTATTTACTAACCCCTTTATTATTTATTATTGCTTATTTATATTTTATTTATCTTTGCTATTTAATTATTTTGCTTGTTATTTTGTAATTGTTTCTTGGATGTAAAGTTGTTTAATTATTTAATTATTATTATGGTTAGTAATTAGGGAGTGTAAACAACATGTATGCAATATTAAAATAAGCTTAGATAATTTTAATAATAAGATAATTAAATTAAACACGTCACACACGTAAGTCGATTTTAATCGCCGTCTCACTTTCTAAGGATATCCCTCTCGTTGCCTACGAATAATGGTTAAGTGGGGTGTATAAAGCAAGTCCCTCAAATAGAAAATCATCAAAGTCCCTTATGGTTGCCTTTACGAATCGAGACCCTTTCGAAAAATGATGATAGTCCCTTAATATGCTTATTACACCCCACAATAGCCTTCAAAATCAAATTGTCCCTCACATGTCCCTTAAAAATCCAAAGTAAGGACTACCTACTCCATTATAGTAGGGATAGTCTTACTAAGAAAAGGATAAAGAATAAGAAAGACCTTAAACATTAGGGTAGGTTACTCCTAGGTACTTGCTCACTTCAAAATTTTTCACACTTAAACAATTTTTTTCAACAAATTTTCAAACAAGTTCTTAACACATCCTTACTTGGATTATTTATTAACTATTCTGAAAATTTTCTTATTCACACACTACACTTTCAAAATAATTCAAAAGTGAGCTTAAGTACCTAAGAGCCCATGGATAACCATGGATGTAAAGGGTGCTAACACCTTCCCTTTACATAACCTACACCCCGGACCCAAAATAATTCTAAGGTCTTTCCTGTTCTTTTATAACCTTTCCTTATGGATAAAATAAAAGTCGGTGGCGACTCTTGCTATCCGCAACATTGTTTAAAGTCAGTTCACCGGGTTACAGAACTGGCGACTCTGCTGGGGATTTAAATTTAAGAGGGGTACCCTTAGGAATTAAGATCACTTTAATATTGTTTGATTTGTTTGCTTTACTTGTTGGGGTGCTCTTATGTGTGAAAGGTCCTAACCCGGATCTAGTGTACCTTAGGTAAATGGCAATAGACCAAGGAAACTGTACGACGTATATCGATACGGTTGATCTGGTGGCCATAGTTAGTGCGACTTCTTGGTTGGTGCTTATATTCCTTAAGTCAAGTTGAGGATAATATTGAGGCTGCCATATGTTGTCAATGCACTAACTGACTTTTAGAACCCTAGTTAACTCATCTTGGCCTTTAGAAAGTAGTGAGGTAACCGGCTTTGGTGCAGACTGAAGTTGGTTGACACTCGATACTACGCTCATTGAGATCTTGAACTTGGAGGGTTTTGGTTGGCAAGTAAGTTGCCTTCTGATCAACCACCCTTGTGAAGGATCAATGATATTGAGATCCCTTAGAACCCGGTTACTTTTGTAGGACAGGATGAACCATCTAACTTCAGGGGAGGGTACTTACCTTTGAACCTCATGCAAGCCTTTAAACCTAGGGCTATGGTGTGACTTGTTTGTGTGTGCCACATGTTTGTGATTGAACATAACATCATGACATCATCATGCATCATGAGCATACCATTTTTCCTAACCATTTCAAGGACCAAAGGATTTATCTTTGTTCTTTGTTGCAGGTCATGGCTTCAGCTCGTAGAAACACCATCAGGATCAACTTTGTGGGGATACCTCCCAAGCTTAAAGAGTTGGTTTCTCAAGTGTCTGATCACTCCCGGTTCAACAAGAGACATGGTCACCTATTGGACCTAGTTACTTCAGGGTTCAGTGAAGACATGATGAGTGTCCTGTTTCAGTTCTTTGACCCTAAGCACCACTGCTTTACATTCCCCGACTACCAGCTAGTTCCAACCATGGAGGAGTTCTCTAAACTTCTGGGTATACCTGTTCTTGATCAGAAGCCATTCACAGGCTTGGAGAAGGAGCTTAAACCAGAAGTTGTTGCTGCAGCTCTACATCTGAAGAAGTCTGACATTGTTCTAGAGACGAGAAGTGGAGTTAAGGGTATCCTTGCCAAGGTATTAGTGGAAAAAGCTCAAATGTTCTTGAAGGCCATGAGTCATGATGCTTTTGAGGAGATCTTAGCCTTGATGATATACGGCTTAGTATTGTTCCCCAATCCAGATCAGTTCATAGATGTTCATGCCATCAACATTTTCCTGAGTCACAATCCAGTGCCTACATTGCTGGGAGACATCCTTCATTCTCTTCATACCCGTACTACAAGGGCGAGAGGAACTTTGATGTGCTGCATACCTTTACTTTCTAGGTGGTTTATTTCTCACCTTCCTCGCTCAGTAATGAAGAATGAGCAAGGATTCAGATGGTCCAAGAGGATCATGTCACTTTCTCACTCAGATATTCATTGGTGCTCCAGATCTATGGAGAACGTTACTATCATTGACCGTTGTGGGGAATTTCCTAATGTGCCACTTCTAGGCATAAGAGGAGGCATCACCTACAACCCCTCTCTAGCTTTACGACATTTTGGTTGCGCCCGGAGTGATGGTCCACATGACATGTTGATTCAGGGCATTGTATTTGACTACGACAACGATCTTCAAGGTTACCGTCAGAGATTCATACGAGCTTGGGGAAAAGTAAACAGGGTTGACAGCAAGACACTGGAGCCTAAGTACACTATTCCTATGGAGGCTTATCTCAGATGGGTACGATCTCGTGCTCAGACACTCATGATGCCATATCCTGCCATCCTACCAGTTACCATGGAACCTGTTGCTGAAGGAGACACAGCTTATACCATCCTTCACCCAGACATGCCTACTGATATGGAAGACTTGCAGAGATCATGGATCCAACTGAAGGAGCAAAGGGATACTTTCGAGGCTCATTACAAAGCAAGCCAAGCAAGAATCCTAGAGCTAACAAAACAGCTTCACGAGGAACGAAACCTCAACTCATACCTCAATACAAAGAGGAAACGTCCATGGGAGACTTAAAACCCCATCTTTTGTACTTATTTCATTTTCATTTTTGTAAGCCTAAAAGGCAAAACAAGTTATTACTAATAAAAGTTTACTTTCTTGTTTGTTTAAGCAAATTTAAATCTTGCGGTCCTTGAAAACATTGCATATGCATTCACATATCATTTCATTGCATCACAGGTTTATAATTGTGCACAGATTTCTCATCTTCTCGCTGTTTATTTCAGCAATGGCTCTTGAACAATCAGTTAAGGATCTTCAGGCACAGAATGCACAGTTCCAAGAGCTGATCCTGAACCTGTCCAAGGGGCAGGATGAATTGAAGGCACTGCTGGCCAAGAAGACTAAGAAGACTAGAAGGTCTGCTGGGTTACTCAACATGGGAAGAAGATTCAAAGGTCCTGTCAAGACCAAGGAAGAGGTTGAAGACTATGAATCTGAAGAATCTGAGAAAGAGGGAGGCAGTCTCCACAACACTATGGGGGACTCTGATTCTGAGGCTAATTACTACCATGAGCCTAATGAAGACAAGTTCAAGAGGTTGGTGGATAGGATGGATGCTATGGAATTGCAGAAATCATCTGGGCTGGACTTTGAGGATTTGAGTCTGATATCTGGGGTTGTGATACCCATTGGTTTCAAGGTTCCTACGTTTGTTGTCTATGATGGGGTCTCTTGTCCCAAGCTGCATCTGAGGTCCTATGTCAGAAGAATTCAACCCCACACTGCTGATAAGAAGTTGTGGATCCATTTCTTTCAAGAGAGTTTATCCGGAGCTCAGCTGGAGTGGTATTATCAATTGGAGAGTGTCAATATCAGAGACTGGAATAATCTTGCTGAAGCTTTCTACAAGCAGTACCAATACAATGCTGACTTAGCCCCCACTCGCATGCAGCTTCAGAGCATGTCTATGGGTGCCAAAGAAAGTTTTAAGGAGTATGCTCAGAAGTGGAGAGATTTAGCTGGAAGAGTTCAACCCCCTTTGACTGACAGGGAGCTGGTTGATATGTTCATGTGTACGCTGAATGGTCCGTTTTACAGTCATCTCATTGGAAGCTCATCATCTGGCTTCACTGAGTTGATCATGACAGGAGAGCGGGTAGAGAATGGTATCAAGAATGGTAAGATCCAAGTGGGCACTTCTTCATCAGGTGCTGCAAAGAAGCCTCCCACTGGAAAAAAGGAATCCAATGCTGTTTATGGTCAACCTGATCGTAATAGAAGGCATCAGTCTGTTAGTGCAGTTCATATTTCAAATCCAACTCCTGCAACAACAGAGCAGCCTCAAGGCAACCAACAGAGGGCTAGAAGACAGTTCACGAAGATCAACATGTCAATGGCTCAGGCATTGCAACATTTGTTGAAGGCTGAACTTATTACCCTGAGGGAGGCTCCTCAGAATCCCAATGTTACCTCTCCCAAGTACAATCCCAATGCACGATGTGCATATCATTCAAACTGTCCAGGACATGATACTAATAATTGCTGGGTCTTGAAGAACAAAATTCAAGATATGATTGATGCTGGAGAAATTGAGTTTGATCCACCAAATGTGATTACAGCACCACTGCCAAATCACGAGAAGACTGTCAATGCCATTGATGAAGACGTTGAGGAAGACCTGCATGTCTATTCAGTCATGGAGTTGAGCACACCATTGTCCGTTATCAAAGAGAGGTTAGTACGAGCAGGGATCTTTCCAGGTTGTCGTGAAGATTGTCTGTATTGTACCTATAAGCCGGATAGTTGCTTCATTTTGAGAGATGGTATTCAGCGTCTCATGGATAAGTATACTATAGTGTTTGAAAGAAGACCAGCATCTGTAGAAAGTATGATGGATCATCTGACTCGGGGTAAGAAGATTGAAGAGGTTGACATGGTTGACAAAGTACCGGTAAGAATCACTTCAAAGAAGCCCATTAAAATCACTCGTCAGGGCCCAATCAAGATTACTGCTGAAGGTCCTATGAAAGTTGTTGCTGAAGCCAGGGTGGCTCCTCTGATCATTACCACTCCTGGTCCTATTCCTTATACATCTGACAAAGCTGTGCCTTGGCACTATGGGTCTGATGTTTACATCCATGGTGTCAAACAAGAGCCTTTACCTGATATACCTGCTGACATTGATAATATTGCTGGATCTAGCAAGATCACTCGTAGTGGAAGAGTCTTCTCTCCTCCAGTTGCTTCTAAGAGTGTAGTTACTCCTGCTGCTACTACCACCACTGATGCTCGGGGCAAAGGTCCTGTTATTGAGCCTGTATCTACTGATGTGCCAGCTGCTGATGATCTCTCTAAGCAGATGGAAGAAGTATTGAAAATCATTCGCAAGAGTGATTATGACATTGTGGATCAGTTGGGGCATACTCCCTCGAAGATTTCTATGTTGTCTTTGTTGCTGTGTTCTGAGGCACATGCCAAGTCCCTGATCAAGTTTCTGAAGTCTGCTCATGTGCCCAGTGCAATTTCTGTGGACCAATTTGAGAACTGTGTTGCCCACCTGACCTATGACAATGGGTTAGGATTTTCTGATGCTGACCTGACCCCTGCCAAGAGGGATCATAACAGGGCCTTGCATATTTCAATTGAATGCAGGGGCACTACCCTGTCTCATGTGCTGATAGACAATGGGTCCTCTCTGAATGTGTTGCCTAAAGAAGTCCTGAACAAGCTGAGTCCTGAAGATACTGTGTTGAAGCCCAGTAATATTGTGGTAAAGGCTTTTGATGGTTCTAGAAGAGTAGTGCATGGGGAAATTGATCTTCCAATCAAGGTTGGCTCTCAGATGTTTACTGCTACATTTTATGTGATGGATATTCGTCCGTCATACTCTTGTCTGCTTGGTCGTCCCTGGATCCATGGGGCAGGTGCTGTGACCTCTACATTGCACCAAAAGTTGAGATATCCGGTGAATGGAAAGGTTGTTACTGTCTTTGGAGAGGAAGAATACTTTGTCAGCCATGTAAACACTTTCAAGTATCTGGAAGTGGAAGGTGAATACATTGAGACTCCGTGTCAGTCATTTGAAGTGGTTCCTTGGGTTGGTAATGATTGTGTGACTCCTCCTGCTGTGAAGAAGGTTCCTGTGGTCATCAGAAAATCTCCAACAATGGCAATGGCCTCCCTCAATGATGCTAGAGCTGTGGTGGATGAAGGTGGTTGTACTATTTGGGGTCAGCTTCCTGATATTCCATACAAGTCTGACAAGTTTGGTTTGGGTTTCACTGCAGAGTCCCAGAAGGCTGTTCGTCGTGCTCGTGCTGCCCGTATCACCAATCAAGGGGTGATTAATGCTGTGGGAGATCAAGATGAAGACTACAACTTGGATGCATGGATTTTTCCTACTGTGGGTGCTGGACTCAATAATTGGAAAGCTGAAGATGTTATCCCTATCTCCTTTAGTCAGGAGTAAATACTATTACTGTGTTATGTTTTAAATTTGTAATTTCTGAACAATAAAACTTTCAAGCCATGTGCCTTACCCGGGGCACAATGGTGTGCTTGTTACGGGCTGTCATTTCATTTGCATACTTCATTCAATAAAATCAGTGGACGTTTCGTTTCGTAAATATTGTGTTCCTTGTCTTTTCTTTTCGTTTTATCAGCTATGTGTTCTTACACACACCCACATCACTAAATGCAGATCCTCATCCACTCTGGATCCTGTTGATAACAGTTCTACTATTGCCAATTATAATTTCGAGAATCCGATCTATCAAACTGAAGACGGAAATGAGGACGATTGTGAAATACCTGTAGAGCTTGCTAGGTTGTTACAACAAGAAGAGAAAGCTATACAGCCACATGAAGAGCCAGTCGAAGTTGTGAATTTGGGAACTGAAGAAAACAGAAAAGAGGTCAAGGTAGGGGCTGATTTAGAAGACAGTGTCAAGAGCAGGTTGATTCAGATGTTACGTGACTATGTGGAGATCTTCGCCTGGTCTTATGAGGATATGCCAGGGTTGGATACAGACATTGTGGTTCACCGTTTGCCAGTGAAAGAAGATTGTCGTCCAAAGAAGCAGAAGGTTCGTCGTATGCGTCCTGAAATGTCAGAAAAGATCAAGGCAGAGGTAATGAAACAGTTCAATGCAGGGTTCTTAGCAGTGACCTCTTATCCTCAGTGGGTTGCAAATGTGGTACCAGTTCCTAAGAAAGATGGTAAGGTACGTATGTGTGTAGACTACAGAGATTTGAACAAGGCTAGCCCCAAAGATGACTTTCCACTTCCTCATATTGACATTCTGGTAGACAACACTGCTCAGCATAAGGTATTCTCTTTTATGGATGGGTTCTCTGGTTACAATCAAATCAAGATGGCACCTGAAGATATGGAGAAGACAACATTTGTGACACAGTGGGGGACTTTTTGTTATAAGGTGATGCCATTTGGTTTGAAGAATGCAGGGGCAACATATCAGCGTGCTATGGTGGCTTTGTTTCATGATATGATTCATCATGAGATAGAGGTATATGTGGATGATATGATAGCCAGATCTCAGAATGAAGAGCAACATCTTGATCATCTGCACAAGTTGTTTGAGAGGTTGAAGAAATACAAGTTGAGGTTGAATCCAAACAAGTGTACTTTTGGAGTTAGATCTGGAAAGCTCCTGGGTTTCATTGTCAGTGGAAAAGGTATTGAAGTGGATCCTGCAAAAGTGAAAGCTATACGAGAGATGCCAGCTCCCCGTACTGAGAAGGAGGTTAGAGGTTTCTTGGGACGATTGAACTACATTGCAAGGTTTATTTCCCAATTAACTACCATCTGCGAGCCAATCTTCAAGTTGTTGAAGAAAGATCAGGTGATGGAATGGAATGATGAGTGTCAGACTGCCTTTGATGAAATCAAGAGATATCTGCTAGAACCTCCAATTTTGATGCCACCAGTTGATGGAAGACCCTTGATTATGTACTTAACAGTGTTAGACAACTCAATGGGGTGTGTGTTGGGGCAACATGACGAGTCTGGTCGAAAAGAGCAGGCAATATACTACCTTAGCAAAAAGTTTACCGACTGTGAAACAAGATACTCATTGCTCGAGAAAACTTGCTGCGCTTTGGCCTGGGCTGCTCGCCGACTAAGACAGTATATGTTGACTCATACTACCTTGTTGATCTCGAAGATGGATCCAATCAAGTACATATTTGAGAAACCTGCTCTCTCCGGAAGAATTGCAAGATGGCAAATGATCTTGACGGAATATGACATACAGTATACTACTCAGAAGGCCATTAAGGGAAGTGTTGTTGCTGATCATTTGGCTCATCAAGCAGTGGATGATTACCAGTCAATGAATTTTGAGTTCCCTGATGAAGATATTATGATTATTACCAAAGAACCTGGACAATATGACGGACCTGAACAAGGATCCCGATGGACTATGGTTTTTGATGGTGCCTCTAATGCACTTGGTAATGGTGTTGGTGTTGTGATTAGTTCCCCTGAAGGTTGTCATACCCCGATTACTGCTAGACTTTGTTTCCATTGTACCAATAACATGGCTGAGTATGAGGCATGTATCCTGGGTATTAAAGTTGCTATTGATATGAAGATTCAGTTCCTTAATGTGTATGGAGATTCAGCCCTGGTAGTAAGTCAGATTAAAGGAGATTGGGATACCAAGCATGATAATCTCATTCCTTACAGAGAACATGTGTTGTCTTTGATCCCACATTTCAAAGAGATTACCTTTGGACATATTCCACGAAGAGAGAATCAGTTGGCAGATGCTTTGGCCACCATGGCATCTATGTTTGAGATCAGTTGGGATGATGAAGCTCCTAAGATTACCATTGATAGATTTGAGAAGCCTGCATACTGCAATGAAATTAACACAGAAGGGGCAGAGGAGAAGCCTTGGTTCTATGAAGTGAAAAGATATCTTGAAGCTCAGGAATTCCCTGAAGGGGCATCTGTCAAAGATAGGAAGTTCCTGAGAAGGTTTTCTGCTAAGTTCTTTTTGAGTAATGGGATTCTGTACAAACGCAGTCATGATTCAACTATGCTTCGTTGTGTGGATAAGAAGGAAGCAACTGAGATTATGGAGGAGATGCATGATGGGACCTTTGGCACTCATTCTAGTGGTCATACTATGGCAAAGAAGATTTTGAGAGCAGGTTACTATTGGTCTACCATGGAAGCTGATTGTTATCAACACTCCAGAACTTGTCACAAATGTCAAATCTATGCTGATAAAGTTCATGTACCTCCATCACCATTGAATGTGTTGACTGCTCCTTGGCCCTTTGCCATGTGGGGCATTGATATGATTGGTGAGATTAAGCCTACTGCTTCCAATGGGCATCGTTTCATCCTGGTGGCTATTGATTATTTCACGAAGTGGGTAGAGGCAGCTTCATATGCATCTGTGACTAAGAATGTTGTGGCTCGGTTCATTAAGAATAATCTCATATGTAGGTATGGCATCCCTGAGAGGATTATTACTGACAATGGCTCTAATCTGAACAATACTATGATTACGGATCTCTGCACGCAGTTCAAGATTAAGCATCATAACTCTTCTCCGTATCGTCCAAAGATGAATGGGGCAGTTGAAGCTGCTAATAAGAACATTAAAAAGATTGTACAGAAGATGACTGTTACTTACAAGGATTGGCATGAGATGTTGCCATTTGCTCTTCATGGTTATCGTACTACAATACGAACTTCAACAGGGGCAACCCCATTCTCCTTAGTCTATGGTATGGAAGCAGTTCTGCCCATTGAAGTTCAGATTCCCTCCTTGAGAATTATGAAGGATGCAGGCTTGGATGAAGATGAGTGGATTCAGACTCGACTGGACCAAATAAATTTGATTGATGAGAAAAGATTAGCAGCAGTTTGTCATGGCCAGATGTACCAAAAGCGAATGATCAAAGCTTTTAACAAGAAGGTTAAGCCAAAGGTATATCAGGCTGGTGACTTGGTAATCAAGCGTATCATATTACCACAGGGTGATCCTAGGGGCAAGTGGACTCCAACATATGAAGGACCATTTGTAGTCAAGACAGTGTTCTCAGGAGGTGCCATGATACTGACTACAATGGATGGAGAGGACTTCCCTCAGCCTGTAAACGCAGACATAGTTAAAAAATACTACGCATAAAAAGAGACCCGCTAGGTTGACAGGCCTAGGCAAAAATAAGGGCATCCCGGCAAACCAAAAGGGTTTGGGCAAAAATTAGGGATATATATAAAAAAAGATGTACACCCGGCAAGTCGAAAACCTGAAAAGGAGGCTTGGGCAAAAAAGGGTATCCCGGTGGATTGAAAACCTGAAAGGGCAATCCAGGCAAAAGTTAGGGATTAAAGCGTATGACTATGTCTCGTTTGGATCACTCATGAAACTGCAACCAGTTGAACTACTTACTCAAGCTCAAACAGATAAAGCTCAATTCAATCGTTTCCGTCTCAACAGCAAGAAGATGAGATACTTGAGTGGCAATAGTAGAATTGAAACTCAATAGGATTGTTTCCCACATAGCTGATTCTCTTTTGTAAAACTTTATGACAAAATCCTCTTACTAGGGTTTATGTCTCCTTGTACAAACTTACCCGTGTATGGGTCACTTTTTGATATAAATAAATTCCATCTTTTGAATCCAGATTTACTTTTACCCTATTTACATAAGCGAAACGTCCATTGATTGTGTTTGAATGTATGTATGCTTTTGAATATGATTAATGTTTACCAGAAATGCATGTATGCTTTCAATATGATTAATGTTTACCAGAAATGCATGAAAATGCAGTAATAGTATTTACTAAGGACGAACGAGGGAAGGATTTCAACGAAGCTTCGCCGATTCACCTTACAAGACAGTTACAAATCCTCAGTAGGACTAATCCATCTTCATAAAGTTTCATCTCCCCTGGAATTTATATCCATCTCTTTTATCCTCATACGGACATACGGGAAATTACTTTCCAATAAGGGTACGACGAACGAAGACGGGATGTTATACTTGTCCTACTATCAAACGAAGACGGAGGTTATATATACCTTACCATCCCCAGCATACGGGAGGTTATCTATACCCTGTTATCCCCAGCAGACGGAGGGTTATATATTCTTCAACAACGAATCGGGATTTATTTTCCCTGGCCAGCAGTTGTTATACAAGATATCCAGACGCTTCCGGCAGTATCATATCATACATACATCATTTACATCATACCATAACATACATATCCATAGACATATAGTACATTACCCAAGTGCATCATGCCATACATGCATACATCAAGCATAAACTAATGTTATTATACAAAAGCTACCTTGTTTCAGGTTAATTATCCAACAAACAAACTCATGATCTTTGGGACTGCTTTATTGTAACCTCAGGGTTACTTTATCCTCCTGATGAACTTCTTATTACTCTGGGACTGCTTTATTGTAACCTCAAGGTTACCTTATCCTCCTGATAGCATCTCATGACTTCAAGACTGCTTTAGAGCTATTCATTGCTCTATCCTCCTGAAGCCATCTAATTATTTCAAGACCGCTTTAGAGCTACTGATTGCTCTATCCTCCTGAAATCATCCTATTACTTCAAGACTGCTTTAGAGCTATTCATTGCTCTATCCTCATGAGGTCATATTACTACTTCAAGACTGCTTTAGAGCTATTAATTGCTCTATCCTCCTGAAGCCATTATTACTTCAAGACTGCTTTAGAGCTATTGATTGCTCTATCCTCCTGAAGCCACTATTACTTCAAGACTGCTTTAGAGCTATTAATTGCTCTATCCTCCTGAAGCCATTATTACTTCAAGACTGCTTTAGAGCTATTGATTGCTCTATCCTCCTGAGGTCAGATTTACCACTTCAAGACTGCTTTAGGGTTATCATTATTGATTGCTCTATCCTCATGAAGACATGCTGTTACATCAGTATTACTCCAGACTCCTGACAGTTCTCATTATACTACTGAAGAACTTTCCCCTAATGGCATCTTTAAGCCCACTCAATCATGTTCAACCAACCATCAATATTACTCCATGCACTGGTGAGTGCAAATTTTTGGGCTTTTGTGTTCAATCCCCTTCAACCTTCCAGGTTACGACTGGCAAATATACCAATCTAACCCCTCAGGTTTCAGAAAATTGAACAGGGGCAGCTGTTGCACCCCAAAATTTGCCCTCACAATACAAGACTTTGTGTTCTAAGGAGGTTCACAAGGTTCACAAGTTCTCCAACACTTGCATAACCTTTCATGAGGTTCAGGAGGTCTACAAGTCACTTCTTGAAGGTTCACAAGGTTCACAAGCTTCTCAACATTTACAAGACCTTTCATGAGGTTCATGAAGTCCATAGGTTGCTTCTTGAAGGTTCACAAGGTTCACAAGATTCACAATGTTTACAAAGCTTTCCTAAGGTTCATGAGGTCTACAAAGCCACTTCATGAGTTTCACAAGGTTCACAAGCTTCACAATACCTCCCATGGGTATCACAAGACATTTTATGAAGATTCACAAAGTTCACATAGTTCACAATTGGTCAAAGAAGTTGACAATTCCCTCAGACAATGCACCTCCTAAGCAG
The DNA here is from genome assembly GCA_963966055.1 of Lathyrus aphaca. Taxonomy (NCBI): domain Eukaryota; kingdom Viridiplantae; phylum Streptophyta; class Magnoliopsida; order Fabales; family Fabaceae; genus Lathyrus; species Lathyrus aphaca. Next base: position 481,987,537 of record OZ014522.1, read on the forward strand.
GGCATCCATAACTAGGGTTTTGACTTTAATCAGGCTAAATGGACTTCCAATACCTCAAGTGAGTTTCATAACATCTTATATGTGTATAAGAACCCCCATGTCAAGTTTCAAGACTTTTCTCAAAAGTTTGCTCAGTCAGATGATCAGATAAGTCAAAATCAGTCAATGCAGTTAAAAAGTCAAACTGAGGTCAATTGTGGTCAAACCAAAGTCAAACTTCATGATTTTTTGACAACATCAAGTATATGAAGTAAAATTCATCATTTGATCAAGGGTTGATCATAATTCATCAAGGAGATTCCAGATCATCAGTAATCAGGAGTTTCTAAATTAGGGTTTCCTTAGTGAAAGTCAACTGAACTTTGACCAGGAATAACTTTCACATACTTCATCACCAAGTCTCCATCCAAAGCTCATTTTGAAGGAAATTGAATTCTCTACAACTTTGATGTTGAAAGTTAAGCCCAAAAATGCTTCATTTGAAAGATATGATCTAAGACATTATAGGTCATTTCAAAAGTCAACAAAAAGTCAACAACTTCAAAAGGGCATAACTTGAGATTGGTAAATGATATGGACCTGAAACCAATGGGGTTGTTTAGAGGACTCTTCAAGCTTTCCAAAAAGTCCAAGAACACCCTCATACCCTTAAAATTGAGGTAGATGTGCCCTTGCAAAGTTGGGCAATTTTGTGATGGTTTATGTTGAAAATGGAGGCTTAGAAGTATTTCTTTCCAAATGGGCTGCCTAATTTATGACCCAACCCATCTCATAACATGGTGCACGACCCAATTGACCAAAGTTCATCATTTTTATTATTTTTTATTTATTTATTATTGATTTAATTCATAAAAATCATTTTAAATAAATAAAAAATATGAAAATCTATTTTTGGGTGAAGATTTTGTTTCTAGAAATTCATAATTATTGATTGAATTAGAATGAGAAGGAAATCATGTGATCTCTCCCAAAATAGCAAGACCTTATGATCAAATATTTGAAATTTACACAATGATCTTTTTGAATATTTTTTGGATCAAATATCCACACAACACATCAATGTTTCTGACCTAAATCCATCACACATATATACTGATCACAAACCCTAGCTCATGGACGAAATTCAGCAGCCTAGAGGTAAGTTCAAAAGCACAAAAATCCATCCAAAAGTGAGATTCGGGTTTTCAAATTCAGGACACTACAAGGTATTTTGAGAACGTGGTTGGCTTCCTTGATCATCATGGAACATCATCAGATCATAACATTGACTCATAACATCACATATGGATGAATACGATTCAAATTTTTTCACACTTTAATGGTTTTTCGTTCTTAAACATTTGTGCATTATTATTGAATTTTGCTTGATAATTTGTGCTCTATGAATGTTTGTGATGAATTCTGGGCAGGTTGATTGAAGAAAGCATGGCCGAAACTCATAACACCATTTTAGGGTTCATGACCTTCATATTAGGGTTTTAGGATCCAGGGAATATAAATGAATTTTAAGACCATGGCTGAATTCGAATTGACTTCTGGATCATATTTGCGTTTTCAATTTTGTAAAATTTCACTGTTTGGTTGGTTGTTGATTTTCGCAGGTTTTGTTAGGGTTTCAAATTCGCAGGAAAACTCCCAGCTATTTTCATAGCAAAATTTGCAGTGCTGGAGGTAGGGGATGACCTCCTCCCGCGCGTTTGGAAAATTCAAATATAAACTAAATATTTTTTCTTTTGTTGTTGGATTATTCATCACACGCGTATGTGTGCTTCAGTGGTAAGGCCAGCAGGTTTGTTGGATAATGGCATGGGTTCGAATCTGGCCTGGACCATTCTCTTTTGTTCTATTTTTTCAGGATATATGAAGACATAATATATTATGCATTAAAGCCCTTCAGCTAACAGATTGGCTCTTCCAGCCGGGTGGTAAAGCGCGCGTTTGAAAGCATAAAGGTCCTGGGTTCAATCCTCCCCCAGGCCTTTTGTTCTTTTATTTTTCCAGAATTTGCAAGGCAAGGCATAAAACAAATTTGATTCCTTCTTCTTTCACTTGCGTGTGAATGGCTCAGTGGTGAGAGCAGGTTGTTGTCAATCATAAGGGACTGGGTTCAAATCCCAGTCCCACCAGGTTCCTTTTCCTTTTCCTTTCTTTTATTTTCATTGTTTTATTTAATTGTTTTAAATAATTAGCATATTATTATTTATATTATAAAATATGTATATATCATGTATTCAAATTCTTAAAAATTGTTTTTTTTATATAAAACTCATGATTTTTTTATAAAATATATATTAGTTAAGATAATTAGTTTAAAATAAATTTTGTATACAAATGAATCTTAATAATCAAACCCTAAAAAATATTCTTTATAAACCCTAATTCTCAAATTCCAAAAATATTTTCCAATTAAACCCTAATTATATTTATTTTTTAAATTGATGATCTTTAAGATAATTCTAATTTGTTTGTAAATATAAGTTATAAGTCAAATTAATTTTCTTTTTATGTTTAGAAATAATTTAATTTAGGATAATTATATTTTTGTATATAGTTAAAAATAATTTGTAAATATAATAACTAATAGAATTAATTTTTTTTTAATATGATATTTAAAATTTATCTTTTTCTTATAATATGTATATAAACATGAATATATGTTAATAATGATTTAAATTTTGTAATACATTTGAAAATAATTTAATAATTAGTATATGAATTAAAAATTATTTAGTTGTGTATGATAATTTCTTCTCATATTATTTTTGGTTTCTATTATTAATATTAACTATATTGTTACTAATTTTACTTATTATAATTTTAGTTAATTCTTATTACTAACCATGTTATTATTTATATTCTATTTTTCTAACCTTATTTATTATTTCTATTTGTTATTATCACTAACCCATTTATAATTTAATTATTTTGCTAATTTTATTTATTGTTATTTACTAACCCCTTTATTATTTATTATTGCTTATTTATATTTTATTTATCTTTGCTATTTAATTATTTTGCTTGTTATTTTGTAATTGTTTCTTGGATGTAAAGTTGTTTAATTATTTAATTATTATTATGGTTAGTAATTAGGGAGTGTAAACAACATGTATGCAATATTAAAATAAGCTTAGATAATTTTAATAATAAGATAATTAAATTAAACACGTCACACACGTAAGTCGATTTTAATCGCCGTCTCACTTTCTAAGGATATCCCTCTCGTTGCCTACGAATAATGGTTAAGTGGGGTGTATAAAGCAAGTCCCTCAAATAGAAAATCATCAAAGTCCCTTATGGTTGCCTTTACGAATCGAGACCCTTTCGAAAAATGATGATAGTCCCTTAATATGCTTATTACACCCCACAATAGCCTTCAAAATCAAATTGTCCCTCACATGTCCCTTAAAAATCCAAAGTAAGGACTACCTACTCCATTATAGTAGGGATAGTCTTACTAAGAAAAGGATAAAGAATAAGAAAGACCTTAAACATTAGGGTAGGTTACTCCTAGGTACTTGCTCACTTCAAAATTTTTCACACTTAAACAATTTTTTTCAACAAATTTTCAAACAAGTTCTTAACACATCCTTACTTGGATTATTTATTAACTATTCTGAAAATTTTCTTATTCACACACTACACTTTCAAAATAATTCAAAAGTGAGCTTAAGTACCTAAGAGCCCATGGATAACCATGGATGTAAAGGGTGCTAACACCTTCCCTTTACATAACCTACACCCCGGACCCAAAATAATTCTAAGGTCTTTCCTGTTCTTTTATAACCTTTCCTTATGGATAAAATAAAAGTCGGTGGCGACTCTTGCTATCCGCAACATTGTTTAAAGTCAGTTCACCGGGTTACAGAACTGGCGACTCTGCTGGGGATTTAAATTTAAGAGGGGTACCCTTAGGAATTAAGATCACTTTAATATTGTTTGATTTGTTTGCTTTACTTGTTGGGGTGCTCTTATGTGTGAAAGGTCCTAACCCGGATCTAGTGTACCTTAGGTAAATGGCAATAGACCAAGGAAACTGTACGACGTATATCGATACGGTTGATCTGGTGGCCATAGTTAGTGCGACTTCTTGGTTGGTGCTTATATTCCTTAAGTCAAGTTGAGGATAATATTGAGGCTGCCATATGTTGTCAATGCACTAACTGACTTTTAGAACCCTAGTTAACTCATCTTGGCCTTTAGAAAGTAGTGAGGTAACCGGCTTTGGTGCAGACTGAAGTTGGTTGACACTCGATACTACGCTCATTGAGATCTTGAACTTGGAGGGTTTTGGTTGGCAAGTAAGTTGCCTTCTGATCAACCACCCTTGTGAAGGATCAATGATATTGAGATCCCTTAGAACCCGGTTACTTTTGTAGGACAGGATGAACCATCTAACTTCAGGGGAGGGTACTTACCTTTGAACCTCATGCAAGCCTTTAAACCTAGGGCTATGGTGTGACTTGTTTGTGTGTGCCACATGTTTGTGATTGAACATAACATCATGACATCATCATGCATCATGAGCATACCATTTTTCCTAACCATTTCAAGGACCAAAGGATTTATCTTTGTTCTTTGTTGCAGGTCATGGCTTCAGCTCGTAGAAACACCATCAGGATCAACTTTGTGGGGATACCTCCCAAGCTTAAAGAGTTGGTTTCTCAAGTGTCTGATCACTCCCGGTTCAACAAGAGACATGGTCACCTATTGGACCTAGTTACTTCAGGGTTCAGTGAAGACATGATGAGTGTCCTGTTTCAGTTCTTTGACCCTAAGCACCACTGCTTTACATTCCCCGACTACCAGCTAGTTCCAACCATGGAGGAGTTCTCTAAACTTCTGGGTATACCTGTTCTTGATCAGAAGCCATTCACAGGCTTGGAGAAGGAGCTTAAACCAGAAGTTGTTGCTGCAGCTCTACATCTGAAGAAGTCTGACATTGTTCTAGAGACGAGAAGTGGAGTTAAGGGTATCCTTGCCAAGGTATTAGTGGAAAAAGCTCAAATGTTCTTGAAGGCCATGAGTCATGATGCTTTTGAGGAGATCTTAGCCTTGCTGATATACGGCTTAGTATTGTTCCCCAATCCAGATCAGTTCATAGATGTTCATGCCATCAACATTTTCCTGAGTCACAATCCAGTGCCTACATTGCTGGGAGACATCCTTCATTCTCTTCATACCCGTACTACAAGGGCGAGAGGAACTTTGATGTGCTGCATACCTTTACTTTCTAGGTGGTTTATTTCTCACCTTCCTCGCTCAGTAATGAAGAATGAGCAAGGATTCAGATGGTCCAAGAGGATCATGTCACTTTCTCACTCAGATATTCATTGGTGCTCCAGATCTATGGAGAACGTTACTATCATTGACCGTTGTGGGGAATTTCCTAATGTGCCACTTCTAGGCATAAGAGGAGGCATCACCTACAACCCCTCTCTAGCTTTACGACAGTTTGGTTGCGCCCGGAGTGATGGTCCACATGACATGTTGATTCAGGGCATTGTATTTGACTACGACAACGATCTTCAAGGTTACCGTCAGAGATTCATACGAGCTTGGGGAAAAGTAAACAGGGTTGACAGCAAGACACTGGAGCCTAAGTACACTATTCCTATGGAGGCTTATCTCAGATGGGTACGATCTCGTGCTCAGACACTCATGATGCCATATCCTGCCATCCTACCAGTTACCATGGAACCTGTTGCTGAAGGAGACACAGCTTATACCATCCTTCACCCAGACATGCCTACTGATATGGAAGACTTGCAGAGATCATGGATCCAACTGAAGGAGCAAAGGGATACTTTCGAGGCTCATTACAAAGCAAGCCAAGCAAGAATCCTAGAGCTAACAAAACAGCTTCACGAGGAACGAAACCTCAACTCATACCTCAATACAAAGAGGAAACGTCCATGGGAGACTTAAAACCCCATCTTTTGTACTTATTTCATTTTCATTTTTGTAAGCCTAAAAGGCAAAACAAGTTATTACTAATAAAAGTTTACTTTCTTGTTTGTTTAAGCAAATTTAAATCTTGCGGTCCTTGAAAACATTGCATATGCATTCACATATCATTTCATTGCATCACAGGTTTATAATTGTGCACAGATTTCTCATCTTCTCGCTGTTTATTTCAGCAATGGCTCTTGAACAATCAGTTAAGGATCTTCAGGCACAGAATGCACAGTTCCAAGAGCTGATCCTGAACCTGTCCAAGGGGCAGGATGAATTGAAGGCACTGCTGGCCAAGAAGACTAAGAAGACTAGAAGGTCTGCTGGGTTACTCAACATGGGAAGAAGATTCAAAGGTCCTGTCAAGACCAAGGAAGAGGTTGAAGACTATGAATCTGAAGAATCTGAGAAAGAGGGAGGCAGTCTCCACAACACTATGGGGGACTCTGATTCTGAGGCTAATTACTACCATGAGCCTAATGAAGACAAGTTCAAGAGGTTGGTGGATAGGATGGATGCTATGGAATTGCAGAAATCATCTGGGCTGGACTTTGAGGATTTGAGTCTGATATCTGGGGTTGTGATACCCATTGGTTTCAAGGTTCCTACGTTTGTTGTCTATGATGGGGTCTCTTGTCCCAAGCTGCATCTGAGGTCCTATGTCAGAAGAATTCAACCCCACACTGCTGATAAGAAGTTGTGGATCCATTTCTTTCAAGAGAGTTTATCCGGAGCTCAGCTGGAGTGGTATTATCAATTGGAGAGTGTCAATATCAGAGACTGGAATAATCTTGCTGAAGCTTTCTACAAGCAGTACCAATACAATGCTGACTTAGCCCCCACTCGCATGCAGCTTCAGAGCATGTCTATGGGTGCCAAAGAAAGTTTTAAGGAGTATGCTCAGAAGTGGAGAGATTTAGCTGGAAGAGTTCAACCCCCTTTGACTGACAGGGAGCTGGTTGATATGTTCATGTGTACGCTGAATGGTCCGTTTTACAGTCATCTCATTGGAAGCTCATCATCTGGCTTCACTGAGTTGATCATGACAGGAGAGCGGGTAGAGAATGGTATCAAGAATGGTAAGATCCAAGTGGGCACTTCTTCATCAGGTGCTGCAAAGAAGCCTCCCACTGGAAAAAAGGAATCCAATGCTGTTTATGGTCAACCTGATCGTAATAGAAGGCATCAGTCTGTTAGTGCAGTTCATATTTCAAATCCAACTCCTGCAACAACAGAGCAGCCTCAAGGCAACCAACAGAGGGCTAGAAGACAGTTCACGAAGATCAACATGTCAATGGCTCAGGCATTGCAACATTTGTTGAAGGCTGAACTTATTACCCTGAGGGAGGCTCCTCAGAATCCCAATGTTACCTCTCCCAAGTACAATCCCAATGCACGATGTGCATATCATTCAAACTGTCCAGGACATGATACTAATAATTGCTGGGTCTTGAAGAACAAAATTCAAGATATGATTGATGCTGGAGAAATTGAGTTTGATCCACCAAATGTGATTACAGCACCACTGCCAAATCACGAGAAGACTGTCAATGCCATTGATGAAGACGTTGAGGAAGACCTGCATGTCTATTCAGTCATGGAGTTGAGCACACCATTGTCCGTTATCAAAGAGAGGTTAGTACGAGCAGGGATCTTTCCAGGTTGTCGTGAAGATTGTCTGTATTGTACCTATAAGCCGGATAGTTGCTTCATTTTGAGAGATGGTATTCAGCGTCTCATGGATAAGTATACTATAGTGTTTGAAAGAAGACCAGCATCTGTAGAAAGTATGATGGATCATCTGACTCGGGGTAAGAAGATTGAAGAGGTTGACATGGTTGACAAAGTACCGGTAAGAATCACTTCAAAGAAGCCCATTAAAATCACTCGTCAGGGCCCAATCAAGATTACTGCTGAAGGTCCTATGAAAGTTGTTGCTGAAGCCAGGGTGGCTCCTCTGATCATTACCACTCCTGGTCCTATTCCTTATACATCTGACAAAGCTGTGCCTTGGCACTATGGGTCTGATGTTTACATCCATGGTGTCAAACAAGAGCCTTTACCTGATATACCTGCTGACATTGATAATATTGCTGGATCTAGCAAGATCACTCGTAGTGGAAGAGTCTTCTCTCCTCCAGTTGCTTCTAAGAGTGTAGTTACTCCTGCTGCTACTACCACCACTGATGCTCGGGGCAAAGGTCCTGTTATTGAGCCTGTATCTACTGATGTGCCAGCTGCTGATGATCTCTCTAAGCAGATGGAAGAAGTATTGAAAATCATTCGCAAGAGTGATTATGACATTGTGGATCAGTTGGGGCATACTCCCTCGAAGATTTCTATGTTGTCTTTGTTGCTGTGTTCTGAGGCACATGCCAAGTCCCTGATCAAGTTTCTGAAGTCTGCTCATGTGCCCAGTGCAATTTCTGTGGACCAATTTGAGAACTGTGTTGCCCACCTGACCTATGACAATGGGTTAGGATTTTCTGATGCTGACCTGACCCCTGCCAAGAGGGATCATAACAGGGCCTTGCATATTTCAATTGAATGCAGGGGCACTACCCTGTCTCATGTGCTGATAGACAATGGGTCCTCTCTGAATGTGTTGCCTAAAGAAGTCCTGAACAAGCTGAGTCCTGAAGATACTGTGTTGAAGCCCAGTAATATTGTGGTAAAGGCTTTTGATGGTTCTAGAAGAGTAGTGCATGGGGAAATTGATCTTCCAATCAAGGTTGGCTCTCAGATGTTTACTGCTACATTTTATGTGATGGATATTCGTCCGTCATACTCTTGTCTGCTTGGTCGTCCCTGGATCCATGGGGCAGGTGCTGTGACCTCTACATTGCACCAAAAGTTGAGATATCCGGTGAATGGAAAGGTTGTTACTGTCTTTGGAGAGGAAGAATACTTTGTCAGCCATGTAAACACTTTCAAGTATCTGGAAGTGGAAGGTGAATACATTGAGACTCCGTGTCAGTCATTTGAAGTGGTTCCTTGGGTTGGTAATGATTGTGTGACTCCTCCTGCTGTGAAGAAGGTTCCTGTGGTCATCAGAAAATCTCCAACAATGGCAATGGCCTCCCTCAATGATGCTAGAGCTGTGGTGGATGAAGGTGGTTGTACTATTTGGGGTCAGCTTCCTGATATTCCATACAAGTCTGACAAGTTTGGTTTGGGTTTCACTGCAGAGTCCCAGAAGGCTGTTCGTCGTGCTCGTGCTGCCCGTATCACCAATCAAGGGGTGATTAATGCTGTGGGAGATCAAGATGAAGACTACAACTTGGATGCATGGATTTTTCCTACTGTGGGTGCTGGACTCAATAATTGGAAAGCTGAAGATGTTATCCCTATCTCCTTTAGTCAGGAGTAAATACTATTACTGTGTTATGTTTTAAATTTGTAATTTCTGAACAATAAAACTTTCAAGCCATGTGCCTTACCCGGGGCACAATGGTGTGCTTGTTACGGGCTGTCATTTCATTTGCATACTTCATTCAATAAAATCAGTGGACGTTTCGTTTCGTAAATATTGTGTTCCTTGTCTTTTCTTTTCGTTTTATCAGCTATGTGTTCTTACACACACCCACATCACTAAATGCAGATCCTCATCCACTCTGGATCCTGTTGATAACAGTTCTACTATTGCCAATTATAATTTCGAGAATCCGATCTATCAAACTGAAGATGGAAATGAGGACGATTGTGAAATACCTGTAGAGCTTGCTAGGTTGTTACAACAAGAAGAGAAAGCTATACAGCCACATGAAGAGCCAGTCGAAGTTGTGAATTTGGGAACTGAAGAAAACAGAAAAGAGGTCAAGGTAGGGGCTGATTTAGAAGACAGTGTCAAGAGCAGGTTGATTCAGATGTTACGTGACTATGTGGAGATCTTCGCCTGGTCTTATGAGGATATGCCAGGGTTGGATACAGACATTGTGGTTCACCGTTTGCCAGTGAAAGAAGATTGTCGTCCAAAGAAGCAGAAGGTTCGTCGTATGCGTCCTGAAATGTCAGAAAAGATCAAGGCAGAGGTAATGAAACAGTTCAATGCAGGGTTCTTAGCAGTGACCTCTTATCCTCAGTGGGTTGCAAATGTGGTACCAGTTCCTAAGAAAGATGGTAAGGTACGTATGTGTGTAGACTACAGAGATTTGAACAAGGCTAGCCCCAAAGATGACTTTCCACTTCCTCATATTGACATTCTGGTAGACAACACTGCTCAGCATAAGGTATTCTCTTTTATGGATGGGTTCTCTGGTTACAATCAAATCAAGATGGCACCTGAAGATATGGAGAAGACAACATTTGTGACACAGTGGGGGACTTTTTGTTATAAGGTGATGCCATTTGGTTTGAAGAATGCAGGGGCAACATATCAGCGTGCTATGGTGGCTTTGTTTCATGATATGATTCATCATGAGATAGAGGTATATGTGGATGATATGATAGCCAGATCTCAGAATGAAGAGCAACATCTTGATCATCTGCACAAGTTGTTTGAGAGGTTGAAGAAATACAAGTTGAGGTTGAATCCAAACAAGTGTACTTTTGGAGTTAGATCTGGAAAGCTCCTGGGTTTCATTGTCAGTGGAAAAGGTATTGAAGTGGATCCTGCAAAAGTGAAAGCTATACGAGAGATGCCAGCTCCCCGTACTGAGAAGGAGGTTAGAGGTTTCTTGGGACGATTGAACTACATTGCAAGGTTTATTTCCCAATTAACTACCATCTGCGAGCCAATCTTCAAGTTGTTGAAGAAAGATCAGGTGATGGAATGGAATGATGAGTGTCAGACTGCCTTTGATGAAATCAAGAGATATCTGCTAGAACCTCCAATTTTGATGCCACCAGTTGATGGAAGACCCTTGATTATGTACTTAACAGTGTTAGACAACTCAATGGGGTGTGTGTTGGGGCAACATGACGAGTCTGGTCGAAAAGAGCAGGCAATATACTACCTTAGCAAAAAGTTTACCGACTGTGAAACAAGATACTCATTGCTCGAGAAAACTTGCTGCGCTTTGGCCTGGGCTGCTCGCCGACTAAGACAGTATATGTTGACTCATACTACCTTGTTGATCTCGAAGATGGATCCAATCAAGTACATATTTGAGAAACCTGCTCTCTCCGGAAGAATTGCAAGATGGCAAATGATCTTGACGGAATATGACATACAGTATACTACTCAGAAGGCCATTAAGGGAAGTGTTGTTGCTGATCATTTGGCTCATCAAGCAGTGGATGATTACCAGTCAATGAATTTTGAGTTCCCTGATGAAGATATTATGATTATTACCAAAGAACCTGGACAATATGACGGACCTGAACAAGGATCCCGATGGACTATGGTTTTTGATGGTGCCTCTAATGCACTTGGTAATGGTGTTGGTGTTGTGATTAGTTCCCCTGAAGGTTGTCATACCCCGATTACTGCTAGACTTTGTTTCCATTGTACCAATAACATGGCTGAGTATGAGGCATGTATCCTGGTGTTGCACCCCAAAATTTGCCCTCACAATACAAGACTTTGTGTCCTAAGAAGGTTCACAAGGTTCACAAGTTCTCCAACACTTGCACAACCTTTCATGAAGTTCATAAAGTCCACAAGCTACTTTATGAAGGTTCACAAGGTTCACAAGTCCCACAGTGCTTTCAATACCTTTCATGAGGTTCATGAAGTCCATAGGTTGCTTCATGAGGTTCACAAGGTTCACAAGCTTCACAATACCTCCCATAGGTATCACAAGACATTTTATGATGGTTCACAAGGTTCACAAAGTTCACAATTGGTCAAAGAAGTTGACAATTCCCTCAGACAATGCACCTCCTAAGCAGCATCCAAAACTAGGGTTTTGACTTTAATCAGGCTAAATGGACTTCCAATACCTCAAGTGAGCTTCATAACATCTTATATGTGTATAAGAACCCCCATGACAAGTTTCAAGACTTTTCTCAAAAGTTTGCTCAGTCAGATGATCAGATAAGTCAAAATCAGTCAATGCAGTTAAAAAGTCAAACTGAGGTCAACTGTGGTCAAACCAAAGTCAAACTTCATGATTTTTTGCCAACATCAAGTATATGAAGTAAAATTCATCATTTGATCAAGGGTTGATCATGATTCATCAAGGAGATTCCAGATCATCAATAATCAGGAGTTTCTAAATTAGGGTTTCCTCAGTAAAAGTCAACTGAACTTTGACCAGGCATAACTTTCACATACTTCATCACCAAGTCTCCATCCAAAGCTCATTTTGAAGGAAATTGAATCCTCTACAACTTTGATGTTGAAGGTTAAGCCCAAAAATGCTTCATTTGAAAGATATGATCTAAGACATTATAGGTCATTTCAAAAGTCAACAAAAAGTCAACAACTTCAAAAGGGCATAACTTGAGATTGGTAAATGACATGGACCTGAAACCAGTGGGGTTGTTTAGAGGACTCTTCAAGCTTTCCAAAAAGTCCAAGAACACCCTCATACCTTTAAAATTGAGGGAGATGTGCCTTTGCAAAGTTGGACAATTTTGTGATGGTTTATGTTGAAAAGGGAGGTTCAAAATCATTTCTTTTCAAATGGGCCATTCAATTTGTGACCCAATCCACTTCATAATGCCATGCACGAAATTTTCATGGTATTTTCATATTTTTTATTTTATTTTATTAATTTATTATGATTTATTACATTTTAAATCATTTTAAATTTAAAAAAAATATTAAATATGAAAAGATATTTTTGTGATTGGATCTAGAAAATCATAAAGAGTGATTGAAACTTAAAAAGAAGGAAATCATATGAATCATCCCAAGATAGCAAGGCTTTATGATCAAATATGTGACTTTTACAACTTAATCTTTGTCAATCTTTTTTGGATCAATTTTTCACATAGCCCATCAATATTTCTGACCTAAATTCATCACACATATATACTTAACACAAACCTAATGCTCATTCACGAATTGAGCAGCTTCAAGGTGAGTTTCAAAACACAAAAATTTGTCAAAAAAGTGAGAATCGGATTTCAAATTTGAGAGCTTTAGAAGGTAAATTAAGAACATAGACATGTTCTTTGATCATCCATGAAGCGAAATCATCCATCATATGCATCCCATATGTCTCATGTTGAGCTACCCGAATCCATCTTTGCCTTGAACTTAAATTTTTCGATTCAACCAATATATGTAATATAAACTGTTTTTGATTGTTGATATGTGTTTATCTTGATCCATAGAACGTTTCTGGGCAATTGGATTGAAGGATGAGTGCTTGAAACGCAAACGGCCATGTTAGGGTTAATGACCTCCAATTAGGGTTTATCATTTGAATGCATATAAATGAATTGTGAAAACATAGAACTGTTGTGTGAATCATGAGAATCATAGATCACTAATCAATTTCATGAATCGGTATGGTTTTGGTTAAGTTTCGTTTTCGCAGGTTTTGCTAGGATTTCAAATTCGCAGGAAAAATCGTAGGTTAAATCGCAGGTAAATTCGAAGGTCTCAAGGTTGAAGATGAAGTCTGGCTGGCGCGAAAATTAATATTCAAATTTCGTTTTAAAATATAATTAATCTTTTCTGTTTATATCACAAGCTAAATGCTTGGCCTGGTGGTAAGCTGGGCGTGTGTTTGTTGTAAAGGGCCTGGTTCGATTCCTGGCAAGGCATTGTTTTTTTGCTTATTTTTTCAGGATTGGAGAGGACATAATATATTATGCGTTAAAGTCATTCAATAAGCAGGTAGGCTCTCCCAGCCAGGCGGTAAGACGCGCGTATGCACATCCATAAGGTCCTGGGTACGAAACCACCCCAGGCCTTTTGTTTTTTTCATATTTTTCTGGATTTATCAAAGACAAAGAACAAAACCAAATATTCTCATTCTACTTTCACCTGCGTATGGATGGCTGAGTGGTTCTGGATGTTGTTTGCAAACCTGAGGTCTTGGGATCAAATCCCAGCAGGTTCCTTTTTCTTTTCTTTCTATTTTCTTCTTTTTCTTATTATTCTTTAATTAATATTTTAATTTCAAGGAAAATCCATAAAATTCAAAAATAATATATTTACATTAGATTAAACTTATATTTATTTCTTTTACTAAAAAATAATAATTTGTTAACATGTCATTATTTTATTAATTAAAAAAATTTGTATATATGTTTATAAATAAAATAGGTAATTAGATAAACCCTAATTTTATAAAACCCTATTTCTAAAAAACCTAAAAAATATATAAAACCCTAGTTTTTTTTAATCCTAAAATATTTTTTTTCTAAATAAAATTTAATTCTTTTTTTTTTAATTCCTAACATGATTATAATTTTTCATAAAATTTTGTATTCATAATTTAAATTAATTTTCTTTTAATGTTTAGAAATAGTTTAATTCATATATTTTGTATATAGTTAAAATTAATTTATAAATACAATGGCCAATAGAAATTAAATTTTAATATGATATTTAAAATCAATTTTTTTTTTCTTATAATATGTTTATAATAATTAAATTTAGTAATTATAATAATTTAGATATTATATGAATTTAAAAATTAATTGTATATGATAATTTCTTCTTATCTTATTATTATTATTAATTAATTTCTTGCTTATTATAATTTCATTAATCTTTTAATTACTAACCATCTTATTATCTATTTTTATGTTTATAATCTCATTTATTCTAATTATTATTATTATTATTTTACTAACCAAATTATTTTGCTTTATTAATTTCATAGTATTATTATTATTTACTAACCCCTTATTATTTTATTGCTTATTTATATTTGGTTTACTTTTATTTAATTATTTTGCTTATTATTTTCTATTTTTGTAATTGTTCCTGGTTGTAAAGTTGTGATTATTTTAATTATTATTATGGTTAGTAATTAGGGAGTGTTAACATGTATGTAATATTAAAATAAATTTAGATAATTTTTAATAAAGATAATTAATTTAAACACTTCACACGCGTAAGTCGATTTTAATCGCCGTCTCACTTTCTAAGGGTATCCCTCTCGTTGCCTACGAATAATGGTTAAGTGGGGTGTATAAAGCAAGTCCCTCAAAAATAGAAAAAAAAATCATCAAAGTCCCTTATGGTTGCCTCTACGAATCGAGTCCCTTTCGAAAAATGATGATAGTCCCTTAATATGCTTATTACACCCCACCATTGCCTTAAAAATCAAATTGTCCCTCACATGTCCCTTAACATCCAAAGTAAGGACTACCTACTCCATTATAGTAGGGATAGTCTTACTAAGGAAAGAATAAAGAATAAGAAAGACCTTAAACATTAGGGTAGGTTACTCTTAGGTACTTGCTCAATTCAAAAATTTTTCAAACACTTAAACATTTTTCAAACAAATTTTCAAACATGTTTTTAACACATCCTTACATGGATTATTTATTAACTATTCTGAAAATTTTCTTATTCACACACTACACTTTCAAAAACAATCTAAAGTGAGCTTAAGTACCTAAGAGCCCATGGATAACCATGGATGAAAAGGATGCTAATACCTTCCCTTTTCATAACCTACCCCCCGGACCCAAAATATTCTCTAAGGTCTTTCCTGTTCTTTTATAACCTTTCCTTATGGATAAAATAAAAGTCGGTGGCGACTCTTGCTATCCGCAACATTGTTTAAAGTCAGTTCACCGGGTTACACCTGGGTATTAAAGTTGCTATTGATATGAAGATTCAGTTCCTTAATGTGTATGGAGATTCAGCCCTGGTAGTAAGTCAGATTAAAGGAGATTGGGATACCAAGCATGATAATCTCATTCCTTACAGAGAACATGTGTTGTCTTTGATCCCACATTTCAAAGAGATTACCTTTGGACATATTCCACGAAGAGAGAATCAGTTGGCAGATGCTTTGGCCACCATGGCATCTATGTTTGAGATCAAGGAAACTGTGCGACGTATATCGACACGGTTGATCTGGTGGCCATAGTTAGTGCGACTTCTTGGTTGGTGCTTATATTCCTTAAGTCAAGTTGAGGATAATATTGAGGCTGCCATATGTTGTCAATGCACTAACTAACTTTTAGAACCCTAGTTAACTCATCTTGGCCTTTAGAAAGTAGTGAGGTAACCGGCTTTGGTGCAGACTGAAGTTGGTTGACACTCGATGCTACGCTCATTGAGATCTTAAACTTGGGGGGTTTTGGTTGGCAAGTAAGTTGCCTTCTGATCAACCACCCTTGTGAAGGATCAATGATATTGAGATCCCTTAGAACCCGGTTACTTTTGTAGGACAGGATGAACCATCTAACTTCAGGGGAGGGTACTTACCTTAAACCTCATGCAAGCCTTTAAACCTAGGGCAATTGTGTGACTTGTTTGTGTGTGCCACATGTTTGTGATTGAGCATAACATCATGACATCATCATGCATCATGAGCATACCATTTTCCCTAACCATTTCAAGGACCAAAGGATTTATCTTTGTTCTTTGTTGCAGGTCATGGCTTCTGCGCGTAGAAACACCATCAGAATCAACTTTGTGGGCATACCTGCTAAGCTTAAAGAGTTGGTTTCTCAAGTGTCTGATCACTCCCGGTTCAACAAGAGACATGGTCACCTATTGGACCTAGTTACTTCAGGGTTCAGTGAAGACATGATGAGTGTCCTGTTTCAATTCTTTGACCCTAAACACCATTGCTTTACATTTCCTGACTATCAGCTAGTTCCAACCATGGAGGAGTTCTCTAAACTTCTGGGTATCCCTGTTCTTGATCAAAGACCCTTCACAGGTTTGGAGAAAGAACTTAAACCTGAGGTTATTGCTGCAGCTCTACATCTGAAGAAGTCTGACATTGTTCTAGAAACGAGAAGTGGAGTCAAGGGTATTCTTGCTAAGGTATTAGTGGATAAAGCTCAAATGTTCTTGAAGGCCATGAGCTACGATGCTTTTGAGGAGATCTTAGCCTTGCTGATATATGGCTTAGTGTTGTTCCCCAATCCAGATCAGTTCATAGATGTTCATGCCATCAACATTTTCCTGAGTCACAATCCAGTGCCTACATTACTTGGAGACATCCTACATTCTCTTCACACCCGTACTACAAGGGCAAGAGGAACTTTGATGTGCTGCATACCTTTACTCTCTAGGTGGTTTATTTCTCACCTTCCTCGCTCAGTAATGAAGAATGAGCAAGGGTTCAGATGGTCCAAGAGGATCATGTCACTTTCTCACTCAGACATTCATTGGTGCTCCAGATCTATGGAGAATGTCACCATCATTGACCGTTGTGGGGAGTTTCCTAATGTGCCACTTCTAGGCATAAGAGGAGGCATCACCTACAACCCATCTCTAGCTTTACGACAGTTTGGTTACGCCCGAAGTGATGGTCCACATGACATGTTGATTCAGGGCATCGTGTTTGATTACGACAACGATCTTCAGGGTTACCGTCAGAGATTCATACGAGCTTGGGGAAAGGTAAGCAGGATTGACAGCAAGACACTGGAGCCTAAGTATACTATTCCTATGGAGGCTTATCTCAGATGGGTACGATCTCGTGCTCAGACACTCATGATGCCATATCCTGCCGTCCTACCAGTTACCATGGAACCTGTTGCTGAAGGAGACACAGCTTATACCATCCTTCACCCAGACATGCCTACTGATATGGAAGACTTGCAGAGATCATGGATCCAACTGAAGGAGCAAAGGGATACTTTCGAGGCTCATTACAAAGCAAGCCAAGCAAGAATCCTAGAGCTCACAAAGCAACTTCACGAGGAACGAAACCTCAACTCATACCTCAATACAAAGAGGAAACGTCCATGGGAGACTTAAAACCCCATCTTTTGTACTTATTTCACTTTCATTTTTTGTAAGCCTAAAAGGCAAAACAAGTTATTACTAATAAAAAGTTACTTTCTTGTTTGTTTAAGCAAATTTAAATCCTGCGGTCCTTGAAAACATCGCATATACATTCACATATCATTTCATTGCATCACAGGTTTATAATTGTGCACAGGTTTCTCATCTTCTCGCTGTTTATTTCAGCAATGGCTCTTGAACAAACAGTTAAGGATCTCCAGGCACAAAATGCACAGTTCCAAGAGCTGATCCTGAACCTGACCAAGGGGCAGGATGAATTGAAGACACTGCTGGATAAGAAAAAGAATCCAGAGGACAACAAAGATGATCAGCTGAAACAACTACAAGCTGAGATAGCAGAAATGAGGATCCAGATGAATGGCCAGGTGGCTCTTATCCAAAGTTTAACTCAGGGGCAAGAAGAGCTGAGAACCTTTGTCCAAAAACTTCAAAGTGATAGAGTCAGGGATCTAATTGTCAGTCAACCTCCGTTAAAACAAGCTGATTTGGTTGAAAGGAAGATGAGGATAAAAGAAGGTAAGAAACAGGTTGCCATTGATTGTTCTTCAGTTGAAGGAGAAAGACCTGATAAGGTTAATCTATCTCAACACAAGGAATGTAGAAGGCAGTTTAGCAAGTTCAGCACTCCAATGTCACAAGTTCTGCAATGCTTGTTGGAAATGAAACTAGTTTCTTTGAAGAGTCCTCCTCAAAATCCTAAAACCTCTTCTCCTCGCTATAATCCCAAGGCAAGATGTGAGTATCACTCTAACAGTCCTGGACATGATACTAATAATTGCTGGATGTTGAAGAATAAGATTCAAAACCTAATTGACGAAGGAATCCTAGAGGTTACTCCAGAAGGTCAAGTTGAATTTTACTATCGTCCATCAAATACCGAAGCTGCAAGACAAGTAGCCCAAAGTAACAAGAAAGGAAGAATACCTATGCCTGTTAAGATATGGGGCACCTTGGGGCATCCAAGTGGAAAATTTGATTTCATGGTGAAGTATACTGCTCCTCAAAGTTCACAGATTGCAATTGAGGACATTCAGCCAACTGGATGGGATAACATTTGAATTTTCATTTGTAATTTCTTTTATTTGTCTGAACACTTACTATTATGTTAAAACTTTTGTCTTCATTAATGCATTGCGTATGTTTGTCTTGAATTAATCCATTCGTTTCACTATATTTAAAAACTGTGTTTCTTATCTTGTGATATTTAACTCCTGATAAAGCTATAAGCCTATAGAGGGAGGATGACGAAAACAATACCATAATCTTATGCAGTATGCTTTTGAACAGACTATGCTGACGATGTACAGGCATTGTTTCAATTCCTAAACAGTGGAGATATAAGGAAGTTAACCCCTAGTCAACCCTTTTGAGCCTATGAAGTAGGAGTTTTTGTTCTCGCACAAATTAAAACCCTTATTCATAACCCGGGGCAGGGTAGTTACTCAGTTAACTCAAATATGCCAATTATCTGTGTTGTACACAACTAATGATGGTTCTCGATAATCATTAAACCTGACAGTCAATATCCAGCAAAAGAAAAGCTTACTAAGTCAAAACCTATGAAGGAGACTTAGTAAAACATCAAGACATCCCGCTGACTGTAACCTTGAAATAAGCAGTTCAGGCAAAAAGAAGGGATAATAAAGTCAAAAGAAAAAAAGAAGAAGAGGTCACTATGAACCCTCAACAAAGAAAGATGACTGAATGTTCAAATGAATTTTGGGTTTCTGAACCATCACAAATATCAGTGTTACAATTCCAAACTCTTTGGAACCTCAATGCATAAGTTAACTGAGTATAGGACTGAAGAACATCATGGAGATTGGGTTGGGTACAAATAAATTTGAGCCTTTATCCTTTGTTTCTTAAACCATGAACCAGGCCACGTTATAACCCTTTAAAAGTCCTAACTGAAGCATGGTTAGTTCGAAAGCGTACTGCTATAAAAAGGTATCCTGACTCCTTTAGGGCTTGGTATAAAACTTGAGTTAATATCACAGTTTTCACAAAAAAAAAAAACAGTTTTTCTAAAATAACTTGTTTCAAAACTTCAAGACAGACATAAGCATTGCATTTTTGAATATATTTGTTTGCATATACCTAAGTGTTTGACAAATGGAGAAGCTTACAGGATGAATGTTCAATGAACCAAAGTCCTTCCGATAAACAAAGTTGCTTCCTGGATCAAAGTCCATGTATACAAAGGGGCATAGTCATGACCTCCCAATCAAGGGGGCAGGCCATGATACTTCCTAACTCATTTGGGGCAATCAGGACAAGATTCAACTATGTTTAAGCAGCCAGAGGCAGATCTCCTCATCTATCTGAAATGCCAAGGGCATAGTCACTGTTTCCCAGTCAAGAGGCATACCAAGTTACTGTTCAATTCAGTCGGGGCAATTAGGTCCAGACTCAGCTGTGCTTAATAGCCAGGGGCATTTTTTCCTCATACAGTTGAATTACCAAAGGTGACATTACAGAGTTCACAATGCCAGGGGCATATGCTTATGGGGCATTCTGCTTGTTTCTCTTGAGATAGCTCATTACAGATACTTCCATTATGGAACAATTCATCCTCAACCAAGGGGCAATGCTTTCTCTTCAAATCTAATACCTGGAGCGTACACGGTCCATTACAACTTGAAGACACATTCCTCTACTTTGATTTGGAATTCTCAGCGGAAGTCATGATGGAAATTAATTGTCTATGCCAGTAATATCAGATGGTGTCAGTATCATGTCTTCAGACTCAGCTATGAAGATTTTTGGGAAGGTATTCAGGAAAATTATGGATTTCAGGAGTTCTAAATCCAATTGGTTACACACTCTCGAAGTTGAAACGATTCTGTTTTCAAGTTCAGCTTTACTTTTCCCTCTGAATCCAGATTTACTTTTACCCTAAGCGAAACGTCCATTGGTTATGTTTGAATGTATCATGCTTTTGAATATGATTGATGTTTACCAGAAATGCATGTATGCTTTTAATATGATTGATGTTTACCAGAAATGCATGAAAATGCAGTAATGGTATTTACTAAGGACGAACGAGGGAAGGATTTCAACGAAGCTTCGCCGGGTCACCTTTACAAGACAGTTACAAATCCCTCAGTAGGACAAATCCATCTTCATAAAGTCTCATCTCCCCTGGAATTTATATCCATCTCTTTTATCCTCATACGGATATACGGGAAATTACTTTCCAATAAGGATACGACGAACGAAGACGGGATGTTATACTTATCCTACTATCAAACGACAACGGGAGGTTATGTATACCTTACTATCCCCAGCAGACGGGAGGTTATATATACCTTACCATCCCCAACAACCGAAGGTTATATATACCCTACTATCCCCAACAACGGGAGGTTATATATACCTTGCCATCCCCAACAACGGGAGGTTATATCTATACCTTACTATCCCCAGCAGACAGAGGGTTATATATTCTTCAACAACGAATCGGGATTTATTTTCCCTGGCCAGCAGTTGTTATACGAAGATATCCAGACGCTCCCGGCAGTATCATATCATACATACATCATTTACATTATACCATAGCATACATACCCATGAATACATAATACATTACTTAGGTGCATCATGTTATACATACATACATAATACATGAACTAATACTATTTATACAGAATGTTACTTTGTTCTCAGGTTAATTATCCAACAAACAAACTTATGATCATCAGGACTGCTCTATCCTCCTGATAAGCTTCTTATTACTTTGGGACTGCTTTATCGTAACCTCAGGGTTACTTTATCCTCCTGATAAGCTTCTTATTACTTTTGGGACTGCTTTATTGTTACCTCAGGGTTACTTTATCCTCCTGATAACTTCTCATTACTTCAAGACTGCTTTAGAGTTATCATTATTGATGGCTCTATCCTCCTGAAATCATTACTTCAAGACTGCTTTAGAGTTATCATTATTGATGGCTCTATCCTCCTGAAATCATTACTTCAAGACTGCTTTAGAGCTATTCATTGCTCTATCCTCCTGAAATCATTACTTCAAGACTGCTTTAGAGCTATCCATTGCTCTATCCTCCTGGAGTCATATCATGTTTTCAAGACTGCTTTAGAGTTATCATTACTCTATCCTCCTGAAATCATATTATTATTTCAAGACTGCTTTAGAGCTATCTATTGCTCTATCCTCCTGAAATTACATTATTACTTCAAGACTGCTTTAGAGCTATCCAGTGCTCTATCCTCCTGAAGACATGTCACATTATTATTTCAAGACTGCTTCAGAGCTATTCATTGCTCTATCCTCCTGAAATCACCTCTTCAAGACTGCTTTAGAGCTATTGATTGCTCTATCCTCCTGAAGACATATCATTTCTTCAAGACTGCTTTAGGGTTATCATTATTGATTGCTCTATCCTCAAGAAGACATGTTGTTACATCAGTATTACTCCAGACTCCTGACAATTCTCATTATACTACTGAAGAACTTTTCCTTAGTGGTATCTTTAAGCCCACTCAATCATGTTCAACCAACCATCAATATCACTCCATGCACTGGTGAGTGCAAATTTTTGGGCTTTTGTGTTCAATCCCCTTCAACCTTCCAGGTTACGACTGGCAAATATACCAATCTAACCCCTCAGGTTTCAGAAAATTGAACAGGGGCAGCTGTTGCACCCCAAAATTTGCCCTCACAATACAAGACTTTGTGTCCTAAGAAGGTTCACAAGGTTCACAAGTTCTCCAACACTTGCACAACCTTTCATGAAGTTCATAAAGTCCACAAGCTACTTTATGAAGGTTCACAAGGTTCACAAGTCCCACAGTGCTTTCAATACCTTTCATGAGGTTCATGAAGTCCATAGGTTGCTTCATGAGGTTCACAAGGTTCACAAGCTTCACAATACCTCCCATAGGTATCACAAGACATTTTATGATGGTTCACAAGGTTCACAAAGTTCACAATTGGTCAAAGAAGTTGACAATTCCCTCAGACAATGCACCTCCTAAGCAGCATCCAAAACTAGGGTTTTGACTTTAATCAGGCTAAATGGACTTCCAATACCTCAAGTGAGCTTCATAACATCTTATATGTGTATAAGAACCCCCATGACAAGTTTCAAGACTTTTCTCAAAAGTTTGCTCAGTCAGATGATCAGATAAGTCAAAATCAGTCAATGCAGTTAAAAAGTCAAACTGAGGTCAACTGTGGTCAAACCAAAGTCAAACTTCATGATTTTTTGCCAACATCAAGTATATGAAGTAAAATTCATCATTTGATCAAGGGTTGATCATGATTCATCAAGGAGATTCCAGATCATCAATAATCAGGAGTTTCTAAATTAGGGTTTCCTCAGTAAAAGTCAACTGAACTTTGACCAGGCATAACTTTCACATACTTCATCACCAAGTCTCCATCCAAAGCTCATTTTGAAGGAAATTGAATCCTCTACAACTTTGATGTTGAAGGTTAAGCCCAAAAATGCTTCATTTGAAAGATATGATCTAAGACATTATAGGTCATTTCAAAAGTCAACAAAAAGTCAACAACTTCAAAAGGGCATAACTTGAGATTGGTAAATGACATGGACCTGAAACCAGTGGGGTTGTTTAGAGGACTCTTCAAGCTTTCCAAAAAGTCCAAGAACACCCTCATACCTTTAAAATTGAGGGAGATGTGCCTTTGCAAAGTTGGACAATTTTGTGATGGTTTATGTTGAAAAGGGAGGTTCAAAATCATTTCTTTTCAAATGGGCCATTCAATTTGTGACCCAATCCACTTCATAATGCCATGCACGAAATTTTCATGGTATTTTCATATTTTTTATTTTATTTTATTAATTTATTATGATTTATTACATTTTAAATCATTTTAAATTTAAAAAAAATATTAAATATGAAAAGATATTTTTGTGATTGGATCTAGAAAATCATAAAGAGTGATTGAAACTTAAAAAGAAGGAAATCATATGAATCATCCCAAGATAGCAAGGCTTTATGATCAAATATGTGACTTTTACAACTTAATCTTTGTCAATCTTTTTTGGATCAATTTTTCACATAGCCCATCAATATTTCTGACCTAAATTCATCACACATATATACTTAACACAAACCTAATGCTCATTCACGAATTGAGCAGCTTCAAGGTGAGTTTCAAAACACAAAAATTTGTCAAAAAAGTGAGAATCGGATTTCAAATTTGAGAGCTTTAGAAGGTAAATTAAGAACATAGACATGTTCTTTGATCATCCATGAAGCGAAATCATCCATCATATGCATCCCATATGTCTCATGTTGAGCTACCCGAATCCATCTTTGCCTTGAACTTAAATTTTTCGATTCAACCAATATATGTAATATAAACTGTTTTTGATTGTTGATATGTGTTTATCTTGATCCATAGAACGTTTCTGGGCAATTGGATTGAAGGATGAGTGCTTGAAACGCAAACGGCCATGTTAGGGTTAATGACCTCCAATTAGGGTTTATCATTTGAATGCATATAAATGAATTGTGAAAACATAGAACTGTTGTGTGAATCATGAGAATCATAGATCACTAATCAATTTCATGAATCGGTATGGTTTTGGTTAAGTTTCGTTTTCGCAGGTTTTGCTAGGATTTCAAATTCGCAGGAAAAATCGTAGGTTAAATCGCAGGTAAATTCGAAGGTCTCAAGGTTGAAGATGAAGTCTGGCTGGCGCGAAAATTAATATTCAAATTTCGTTTTAAAATATAATTAATCTTTTCTGTTTATATCACAAGCTAAATGCTTGGCCTGGTGGTAAGCTGGGCGTGTGTTTGTTGTAAAGGGCCTGGTTCGATTCCTGGCAAGGCATTGTTTTTTTGCTTATTTTTTCAGGATTGGAGAGGACATAATATATTATGCGTTAAAGTCATTCAATAAGCAGGTAGGCTCTCCCAGCCAGGCGGTAAGACGCGCGTATGCACATCCATAAGGTCCTGGGTACGAAACCACCCCAGGCCTTTTGTTTTTTTCATATTTTTCTGGATTTATCAAAGACAAAGAACAAAACCAAATATTCTCATTCTACTTTCACCTGCGTATGGATGGCTGAGTGGTTCTGGATGTTGTTTGCAAACCTGAGGTCTTGGGATCAAATCCCAGCAGGTTCCTTTTTCTTTTCTTTCTATTTTCTTCTTTTTCTTATTATTCTTTAATTAATATTTTAATTTCAAGGAAAATCCATAAAATTCAAAAATAATATATTTACATTAGATTAAACTTATATTTATTTCTTTTACTAAAAAATAATAATTTGTTAACATGTCATTATTTTATTAATTAAAAAAATTTGTATATATGTTTATAAATAAAATAGGTAATTAGATAAACCCTAATTTTATAAAACCCTATTTCTAAAAAACCTAAAAAATATATAAAACCCTAGTTTTTTTTAATCCTAAAATATTTTTTTTCTAAATAAAATTTAATTCTTTTTTTTTTAATTCCTAACATGATTATAATTTTTCATAAAATTTTGTATTCATAATTTAAATTAATTTTCTTTTAATGTTTAGAAATAGTTTAATTCATATATTTTGTATATAGTTAAAATTAATTTATAAATACAATGGCCAATAGAAATTAAATTTTAATATGATATTTAAAATCAATTTTTTTTTTCTTATAATATGTTTATAATAATTAAATTTAGTAATTATAATAATTTAGATATTATATGAATTTAAAAATTAATTGTATATGATAATTTCTTCTTATCTTATTATTATTATTAATTAATTTCTTGCTTATTATAATTTCATTAATCTTTTAATTACTAACCATCTTATTATCTATTTTTATGTTTATAATCTCATTTATTCTAATTATTATTATTATTATTTTACTAACCAAATTATTTTGCTTTATTAATTTCATAGTATTATTATTATTTACTAACCCCTTATTATTTTATTGCTTATTTATATTTGGTTTACTTTTATTTAATTATTTTGCTTATTATTTTCTATTTTTGTAATTGTTCCTGGTTGTAAAGTTGTGATTATTTTAATTATTATTATGGTTAGTAATTAGGGAGTGTTAACATGTATGTAATATTAAAATAAATTTAGATAATTTTTAATAAAGATAATTAATTTAAACACTTCACACGCGTAAGTCGATTTTAATCGCCGTCTCACTTTCTAAGGGTATCCCTCTCGTTGCCTACGAATAATGGTTAAGTGGGGTGTATAAAGCAAGTCCCTCAAAAATAGAAAAAAAATCATCAAAGTCCCTTATGGTTGCCTCTACGAATCGAGTCCCTTTCGAAAAATGATGATAGTCCCTTAATATGCTTATTACACCCCACCATTGCCTTAAAAATCAAATTGTCCCTCACATGTCCCTTAACATCCAAAGTAAGGACTACCTACTCCATTATAGTAGGGATAGTCTTACTAAGGAAAGAATAAAGAATAAGAAAGACCTTAAACATTAGGGTAGGTTACTCTTAGGTACTTGCTCAATTCAAAAATTTTTCAAACACTTAAACATTTTTCAAACAAATTTTCAAACATGTTTTTAACACATCCTTACATGGATTATTTATTAACTATTCTGAAAATTTTCTTATTCACACACTACACTTTCAAAAACAATCTAAAGTGAGCTTAAGTACCTAAGAGCCCATGGATAACCATGGATGAAAAGGATGCTAATACCTTCCCTTTTCATAACCTACCCCCCGGACCCAAAATATTCTCTAAGGTCTTTCCTGTTCTTTTATAACCTTTCCTTATGGATAAAATAAAAGTCGGTGGCGACTCTTGCTATCCGCAACATTGTTTAAAGTCAGTTCACCGGGTTACACCTGGGTATTAAAGTTGCTATTGATATGAAGATTCAGTTCCTTAATGTGTATGGAGATTCAGCCCTGGTAGTAAGTCAGATTAAAGGAGATTGGGATACCAAGCATGATAATCTCATTCCTTACAGAGAACATGTGTTGTCTTTGATCCCACATTTCAAAGAGATTACCTTTGGACATATTCCACGAAGAGAGAATCAGTTGGCAGATGCTTTGGCCACCATGGCATCTATGTTTGAGATCAGTTGGGATGATGAAGCTCCTAAGATTACCATTGATAGATTTGAGAAGCCTGCATACTGCAATGAAATTAACACAGAAGGGGCAGAGGAGAAGCCTTGGTTCTATGAAGTGAAAAGATATCTTGAAGCTCAGGAATTCCCTGAAGGGGCATCTGTCAAAGATAGGAAGTTCCTGAGAAGGTTTTCTGCTAAGTTCTTTTTGAGTAATGGGATTCTGTACAAACGCAGTCATGATTCAACTATGCTTCGTTGTGTGGATAAGAAGGAAGCAACTGAGATTATGGAGGAGATGCATGATGGGACCTTTGGCACTCATTCTAGTGGTCATACTATGGCAAAGAAGATTTTGAGAGCAGGTTACTATTGGTCTACCATGGAAGCTGATTGTTATCAACACTCCAGAACTTGTCACAAATGTCAAATCTATGCTGATAAAGTTCATGTACCTCCATCACCATTGAATGTGTTGACTGCTCCTTGGCCCTTTGCCATGTGGGGCATTGATATGATTGGTGAGATTAAGCCTACTGCTTCCAATGGGCATCGTTTCATCCTGGTGGCTATTGATTATTTCACGAAGTGGGTAGAGGCAGCTTCATATGCATCTGTGACTAAGAATGTTGTGGCTCGGTTCATTAAGAATAATCTCATATGTAGGTATGGCATCCCTGAGAGGATTATTACTGACAATGGCTCTAATCTGAACAATACTATGATTACGGATCTCTGCACGCAGTTCAAGATTAAGCATCATAACTCTTCTCCGTATCGTCCAAAGATGAATGGGGCAGTTGAAGCTGCTAATAAGAACATTAAAAAGATTGTACAGAAGATGACTGTTACTTACAAGGATTGGCATGAGATGTTGCCATTTGCTCTTCATGGTTATCGTACTACAATACGAACTTCAACAGGGGCAACCCCATTCTCCTTAGTCTATGGTATGGAAGCAGTTCTGCCCATTGAAGTTCAGATTCCCTCCTTGAGAATTATGAAGGATGCAGGCTTGGATGAAGATGAGTGGATTCAGACTCGACTGGACCAAATAAATTTGATTGATGAGAAAAGATTAGCAGCAGTTTGTCATGGCCAGATGTACCAAAAGCGAATGATCAAAGCTTTTAACAAGAAGGTTAAGCCAAAGGTATATCAGGCTGGTGACTTGGTAATCAAGCGTATCATATTACCACAGGGTGATCCTAGGGGCAAGTGGACTCCAACATATGAAGGACCATTTGTAGTCAAGACAGTGTTCTCAGGAGGTGCCATGATACTGACTACAATGGATGGAGAGGACTTCCCTCAGCCTGTAAACGCAGACATAGTTAAAAAATACTACGCATAAAAAGAGACCCGCTAGGTTGACAGGCCTAGGCAAAAATAAGGGCATCCCGGCAAACCAAAAGGGTTTGGGCAAAAATTAGGGATATATATAAAAAAAGATGTACACCCGGCAAGTCGAAAACCTGAAAAGGAGGCTTGGGCAAAAAAGGGTATCCCGGTGGATTGAAAACCTGAAAGGGCAATCCAGGCAAAAGTTAGGGATTAAAGCGTATGACTATGTCTCGTTTGGATCACTCATGAAACTGCAACCAGTTGAACTACTTACTCAAGCTCAAACAGATAAAGCTCAATTCAATCGTTTCCGTCTCAACAGCAAGAAGATGAGATACTTGAGTGGCAATAGTAGAATTGAAACTCAATAGGATTGTTTCCCACATAGCTGATTCTCTTTTGTAAAACTTTATGACAAAATCCTCTTACTAGGGTTTATGTCTCCTTGTACAAACTTACCCGTGTATGGGTCACTTTTTGATATAAATAAATTCCATCTTTTGAATCCAGATTTACTTTTACCCTATTTACATAAGCGAAACGTCCATTGATTGTGTTTGAATGTATGTATGCTTTTGAATATGATTAATGTTTACCAGAAATGCATGTATGCTTTCAATATGATTAATGTTTACCAGAAATGCATGAAAATGCAGTAATAGTATTTACTAAGGACGAACGAGGGAAGGATTTCAACGAAGCTTCGCCGATTCACCTTACAAGACAGTTACAAATCCTCAGTAGGACTAATCCATCTTCATAAAGTTTCATCTCCCCTGGAATTTATATCCATCTCTTTTATCCTCATACGGACATACGGGAAATTACTTTCCAATAAGGGTACGACGAACGAAGACGGGATGTTATACTTGTCCTACTATCAAACGAAGACGGAGGTTATATATACCTTACCATCCCCAGCATACGGGAGGTTATCTATACCCTGTTATCCCCAGCAGACGGAGGGTTATATATTCTTCAACAACGAATCGGGATTTATTTTCCCTGGCCAGCAGTTGTTATACAAGATATCCAGACGCTTCCGGCAGTATCATATCATACATACATCATTTACATCATACCATAACATACATATCCATAGACATATAGTACATTACCCAAGTGCATCATGCCATACATGCATACATCAAGCATAAACTAATGTTATTATACAAAAGCTACCTTGTTTCAGGTTAATTATCCAACAAACAAACTCATGATCTTTGGGACTGCTTTATTGTAACCTCGGGGTTACTTTATCCTCCTGATGAACTTCTTATTACTCTGGGACTGCTTTATTGTAACCTCAAGGTTACCTTATCCTCCTGATAGCATCTCATGACTTCAAGACTGCTTTAGAGCTATTCATTGCTCTATCCTCCTGAAGCCATCTAATTATTTCAAGACCGCTTTAGAGCTACTGATTGCTCTATCCTCCTGAAATCATCCTATTACTTCAAGACTGCTTTAGAGCTATTCATTGCTCTATCCTCATGAGGTCATATTACTACTTCAAGACTGCTTTAGAGCTATTAATTGCTCTATCCTCCTGAAGCCATTATTACTTCAAGACTGCTTTAGAGCTATTGATTGCTCTATCCTCCTGAAGCCACTATTACTTCAAGACTGCTTTAGAGCTATTAATTGCTCTATCCTCCTGAAGCCATTATTACTTCAAGACTGCTTTAGAGCTATTGATTGCTCTATCCTCCTGAGGTCAGATTTACCACTTCAAGACTGCTTTAGGGTTATCATTATTGATTGCTCTATCCTCATGAAGACATGCTGTTACATCAGTATTACTCCAGACTCCTGACAGTTCTCATTATACTACTGAAGAACTTTCCCCTAATGGCATCTTTAAGCCCACTCAATCATGTTCAACCAACCATCAATATTACTCCATGCACTGGTGAGTGCAAATTTTTGGGCTTTTGTGTTCAATCCCCTTCAACCTTCCAGGTTACGACTGGCAAATATACCAATCTAACCCCTCAGGTTTCAGAAAATTGAACAGGGGCAGCTGTTGCACCCCAAAATTTGCCCTCACAATACAAGACTTTGTGTTCTAAGGAGGTTCACAAGGTTCACAAGTTCTCCAACACTTGCATAACCTTTCATGAGGTTCAGGAGGTCTACAAGTCACTTCTTGAAGGTTCACAAGGTTCACAAGCTTCTCAACATTTACAAGACCTTTCATGAGTTTCATGAAGTCCATAGGTTGCTTCTTGAAGGTTCACAAGGTTCACAAGATTCACAATGTTTACAAAGCTTTCCTAAGGTTCATGAGGTCTACAAAGCCACTTCATGAGTTTCACAAGGTTCACAAGCTTCACAATACCTCCCATGGGTATCACAAGACATTTTATGAAGATTCACAAAGTTCACATAGTTCACAATTGGTCAAAGAAGTTGACAATTCCCTCAGACAATGCACCTCCTAAGCAGGGCATCCATAACTAGGGTTTTGACTTTAATCAGGCTAAATGGACTTCCAATACCTCAAGTGAGTTTCATAACATCTTATATGTGTATAAGAACCCCCATGTCAAGTTTCAAGACTTTTCTCAAAAGTTTGCTCAGTCAGATGATCAGATAAGTCAAAATCAGTCAATGCAGTTAAAAAGTCAAACTGAGGTCAATTGTGGTCAAACCAAAGTCAAACTTCATGATTTTTTGACAACATCAAGTATATGAAGTAAAATTCATCATTTGATCAAGGGTTGATCATAATTCATCAAGGAGATTCCAGATCATCAGTAATCAGGAGTTTCTAAATTAGGGTTTCCTTAGTGAAAGTCAACTGAACTTTGACCAGGCATAACTTTCACATACTTCATCACCAAGTCTCCATCCAAAGCTCATTTTGAAGGAAATTGAATTCTCTACAACTTTGATGTTGAAAGTTAAGCCCAAAAATGCTTCATTTGAAAGATATGATCTAAGACATTATAGGTCATTTCAAAAGTCAACAAAAAGTCAACAACTTCAAAAGGGCATAACTTGAGATTGGTAAATGATATGGACCTGAAACCAATGGGGTTGTTTAGAGGACTCTTCAAGCTTTCCAAAAAGTCCAAGAACACCCTCATACCCTTAAAATTGAGGGAGATGTGCCCTTGCAAAGTTGGGCAATTTTGTGATGGTTTATGTTGAAAATGGAGGCTTAGAAGTATTTCTTTCCAAATGGGCTGCCTAATTTATGACCCAACCCATCTCATAACATGGTGCACGACCCAATTGACCAAAGTTCATCATTTTTATTATTTTTTATTTATTTATTATTGATTTAATTCATAAAAATCATTTTAAATAAATAAAAAATATGAAAATCTATTTTTGGGTGAAGATTTTGTTTCTAGAAATTCATAATTATTGATTGAATTAGAATGAGAAGGAAATCATGTGATCTCTCCCAAAATAGCAAGACCTTATGATCAAATATTTGAAATTTACACAATGATCTTTTTGAATATTTTTTGGATCAAATATCCACACAACACATCAATGTTTCTGACCTAAATCCATCACACATATATACTGATCACAAACCCTAGTTCATGGACGAAATTCAGCAGCCTAGAGGTAAGTTCAAAAGCACAAAAATCCATCCAAAAGTGAGATTCGGGTTTTCAAATTCAGGACACTACAAGGTATTTTGAGAACGTGGTTGGCTTCCTTGATCATCATGGAACATCATCAGATCATAACATTGACTCATAACATCACATATGGATGAATACGATTCAAATTTTTTCACACTTTAATGGTTTTTCGTTCTTAAACATTTGTGCATTATTATTGAATTTTGCTTGATAATTTGTGCTCTATGAATGTTTGTGATGAATTCTGGGCAGGTTGATTGAAGAAAGCATGGCCGAAACTCATAACACCATTTTAGGGTTCATGACCTTCATATTAGGGTTTTAGGATCCAGGGAATATAAATGAATTTTAAGACCATGGCTGAATTCGAATTGACTTCTGGATCATATTTGCGTTTTCAATTTTGTAAAATTTCACTGTTTGGGTTGTTGTTGATTTTCGCAGGTTTTGTTAGGGTTTCAAATTCGCAGGAAAACTCCCAGCTATTTTCATAGCAAAATTTGCAGTGCTGGAGGTAGGGGATGACCTCCTCCCGCGCGTTTGGAAAATTCAAATATAAACTAAATATTTTTTCTTTTGTTGTTGGATTATTCATCACACGCGTATGTGTGCTTCAGTGGTAAGGCCAGCAGGTTTGTTGGATAATGGCATGGGTTCGAATCTGGCCTGGACCATTCTCTTTTGTTCTATTTTTTCAGGATATATGAAGACATAATATATTATGCATTAAAGCCCTTCAGCTAACAGATTGGCTCTTCCAGCCGGGTGGTAAAGCGCGCGTTTGAAAGCATAAAGGTCCTGGGTTCAATCCTCCCCCAGGCCTTTTGTTCTTTTATTTTTCCAGAATTTGCAAGGCAAGGCATAAAACAAATTTGATTCCTTCTTCTTTCACTTGCGTGTGAATGGCTCAGTGGTGAGAGCAGGTTGTTGTCAATCATAAGGGACTGGGTTCAAATCCCAGTCCCACCAGGTTCCTTTTCCTTTTCCTTTCTTTTATTTTCATTGTTTTATTTAATTGTTTTAAATAATTAGCATATTATTATTTATATTATAAAATATGTATATATCATGTATTCAAATTCTTAAAAATTGTTTTTTTTATATAAAACTCATGATTTTTTTATAAAATATATATTAGTTAAGATAATTAGTTTAAAATAAATTTTGTATACAAATGAATCTTAATAATCAAACCCTAAAAAATATTCTTTATAAACCCTAATTCTCAAATTCCAAAAATATTTTCCAATTAAACCCTAATTATATTTATTTTTTAAATTGATGATCTTTAAGATAATTCTAATTTGTTTGTAAATATAAGTTATAAGTCAAATTAATTTTCTTTTTATGTTTAGAAATAATTTAATTTAGGATAATTATATTTTTGTATATAGTTAAAAATAATTTGTAAATATAATAACTAATAGAATTAATTTTTTTTTAATATGATATTTAAAATTTATCTTTTTCTTATAATATGTATATAAACATGAATATATGTTAATAATGATTTAAATTTTGTAATACATTTGAAAATAATTTAATAATTAGTATATGAATTAAAAATTATTTAGTTGTGTATGATAATTTCTTCTCATATTATTTTTGGTTTCTATTATTAATATTAACTATATTGTTACTAATTTTACTTATTATAATTTTAGTTAATTCTTATTACTAACCATGTTATTATTTATATTCTATTTTTCTAACCTTATTTATTATTTCTATTTGTTATTATCACTAACCCATTTATAATTTAATTATTTTGCTAATTTTATTTATTGTTATTTACTAACCCCTTTATTATTTATTATTGCTTATTTATATTTTATTTATCTTTGCTATTTAATTATTTTGCTTGTTATTTTGTAATTGTTTCTTGGATGTAAAGTTGTTTAATTATTTAATTATTATTATGGTTAGTAATTAGGGAGTGTAAACAACATGTATGCAATATTAAAATAAGCTTAGATAATTTTAATAATAAGATAATTAAATTAAACACGTCACACACGTAAGTCGATTTTAATCGCCGTCTCACTTTCTAAGGATATCCCTCTCGTTGCCTACGAATAATGGTTAAGTGGGGTGTATAAAGCAAGTCCCTCAAATAGAAAATCATCAAAGTCCCTTATGGTTGCCTTTACGAATCGAGACCCTTTCGAAAAATGATGATAGTCCCTTAATATGCTTATTACACCCCACAATAGCCTTCAAAATCAAATTGTCCCTCACATGTCCCTTAAAAATCCAAAGTAAGGACTACCTACTCCATTATAGTAGGGATAGTCTTACTAAGAAAAGGATAAAGAATAAGAAAGACCTTAAACATTAGGGTAGGTTACTCCTAGGTACTTGCTCACTTCAAAATTTTTCACACTTAAACAATTTTTTTCAACAAATTTTCAAACAAGTTCTTAACACATCCTTACTTGGATTATTTATTAACTATTCTGAAAATTTTCTTATTCACACACTACACTTTCAAAATAATTCAAAAGTGAGCTTAAGTACCTAAGAGCCCATGGATAACCATGGATGTAAAGGGTGCTAACACCTTCCCTTTACATAACCTACACCCCGGACCCAAAATAATTCTAAGGTCTTTCCTGTTCTTTTATAACCTTTCCTTATGGATAAAATAAAAGTCGGTGGCGACTCTTGCTATCCGCAACATTGTTTAAAGTCAGTTCACCGGGTTACAATCAGCAGCACTCAACATTTTGCACCCTTGCAACAAAAATACCACAGAAAAGACCCTTAACACCCCCTGACATGAACAACTAAAGCTCCTTCTGATAACACCAGATGAAAAACACACTGAGATTGCCACATTCCCATCATGAGGAACTGCCACTACTTGAACTTATTAAGCATAATCTCACAATGTTTATGGTCTTCCAAGTCTAATGCAAGGAACACCTAAACACAATACAATCAACTGAGTAGAGTCACCCAATAACACCAATTTCTCAGTGCACTTTCTGAATCAAAATGTTCAGCCAACAGACATGCATAACTTTCAGATAAATACTAAGTATTCCGCCAAAGTATCCCCCTTCAATCATATTCATCACAACAATAATAGACAAATATTGAGTCTCCCGTCAAAGTATTTTCTATTTGTCAGATAGGGTTACGTTCTCACATAAGGTAGGACCAGTAGTCTGACTTCTTATTCTTCTTCTGCAGGCGTTTAACATTTTCTGATGATATCAACAAGATCAATATCTTAAACCTGAACTCCATCATGAGATGATGTTCTAACATCTTTTTCAGACATCAGCCTCAGTCATAAAAGACTTCACAAATTACCATGGCTTTGAAGGCAGCCTTCATAGTAATCTACACAAACACTAGCATTAGAAGACAATGGAATCAATCAACAGATAGTTGTTCAAACTTCCAAGACAAAACAAGAGTACATGCAGCACCAGAAGCACTCTAACAACCTTCTCAGACACACCACTTAGATGCCTCCTCTTCAAGATCAGGAGTAGGTTCCAAACCTATGTGATTCCATCACATTAGTTTGGCTCCCAAAGCATCCATTCAAAACTTCTTCACATATCAATAGAGAAGAACAACCTTCTCAACATTAGGAGTTTTTAGATAGCTATGCAGCGAATTAAAACACAAACTCCTCAAACACTTCAGGTGTCACATACACCAGGTGACACCAAACTACAATAGGTTTGAAAATAAATTAAACCTACTACAACAACAGCTTACCACCGGGTTACAACAACAGAATAGTCGATCCTCCACTTCTAGGGACCATTCACAGAACAAACAACTTTTCAGTAAAAATCTTCCACCTTGACCATGAACCAAAAAGTATCCCTCTTGAATCTCATCCAGAAACAGACTTGAATGCCTGCTCTGATGCCAAATGAAATTCGGGTATGACAGACTCAAATGTCGAATACGATGTTGAGACATCTGATCTGTGACTTGTTAAACATGGCAAGGTACAAACAAAAACATCATAAAATTCTGATATACCAGATTCTAACTATCTTACGGGATGTTTAGACATCTGGTTTGACATTCAGCAAGAATACTGCATAATATATAAAACTGAAATGCAGTAAATAACACATTCAAATTGTAAACCCAATTCGATGCAAACTCATCTACTATGGGGGCTACTAAGCCAGGAAGGAAATCTACTATGTAATATCAATTCAAGGATCCACAACAAACCACTCAGTTTATAATCATCTCACTTAATCACTACCAATGCAACTTCTACTTAGGAACTCCTAAATATGAGAACCCTCTCTCACTTCCGCTCAATCACAACAGTGATAAACTTAACAATTCAAAGTCAGAAGACACACTTCCATGATAATACCTTAATCTTGCTTCAAAGCTTCAGTTAAGTACAAAATACCTCTTTCTTAAAAGCTTTGAGGATTACAAAGAAAAACAGCCACAAAGAATGAATCTTGTTGCATACGAGTGTGACTAGAACTCATCCCTAATGATATGAATTTTACATCTTTGGTTGGTTACTAAACCTAGGTTATAAGGTTTCTTTTTATAACCTAATCCCAAATGGATTTTGGGCCTAAAAACACAGCATAGCCGCAACTACAATCATGCAGAAAAATCTGCTACAAATAAGATCTTCAAAAATAACAACTTCCTAAAATATATCTAAATATAGAAACTCTATATTTATTTAATATTTGTCTTCAATATAAATTTGAATCTTTAAGATCTTTAAATCAACGCCACATTGGGTTTCTTTAATTCTCTGAATATTTTGCGTCTGTTAAATAATAACAAAATCTTTAATCCACCTGTATCAGTTCATGATGTCGAATGAACTATTTAGGACATCTGCTATGACATGTTGCTCCAGATATTGAAACACTTCAATTAAACATGTTTAGGCGCACAATAGGACTTCCTTGCTTGACCTATTTTTTATTTTGCAAGATCTTATACATTTTATTGCTTCTATATTTGTTTTACAAAATTAATACCAATCATATAAATACAGAACTTACAAATATCATACTTTGTTGAAATATGTTGAAAACATAATTCTTGATCAAGTGAAGGAGAATATAGTTTGTACGTGGACTGATAATTTCAAACACCTTAGAAATACAACCACAAACAGAGTTGAGTCGACCCATGTTACTTTGAAAATTTGGTAGGGGAATAACAAAGGGGATTTGTGTCGAGAGTTGGACTCTATGAACCACATGATTCAAAACCAACATAATGAGATACAAATAACATTTGGTCGGAGCATCACAGTTTTTGAAAACAGATTCAAAGACAACATTCTATATTCTCAGTTGATACGTAACATTTCTCGGGTGGGGTTGAACTATATTTTAAGGTTAAATATATGATACCCCCTGTAATGTTAGCGAGATTTGATTTACCCCCATGTAATTTAAAAAAAAAAACCTAACATGTCTAGATTCCCTTACTTTACCCCTTATTTTCCACTTTGGCACCCAGATTCACCATGATATTTTGTTTACATCCTACGTGGTAAAATTCCTCGCCTACGTGGAAAAGAACTTTGGGCACATGTACTTGCTTTTGCCTTTTTGCTTCCTGATTAAAATGACTGCAATCCTATTTACCCCCTTGTAAAAGATAGGGTTTTAATGCAACTAAAGTTACTCATTAGAAAGAAGACGACCATATTGACGGAGACGAAGAAAGAAGATGAACGAAGCTTATCAACGACATTCTGGTTGGAAGAAAAATGGATGAGGTATGTTTCTTCTAACTCTACTTATCATTTATACTCTCTGTTATTAGTAAGTTATGTTTTTTGATTGGAAACCTTGTATACAAGAAAAATAAAAACTTTAATATTATGTTTCATCATGGGGGGATTCATAATGATAAACGGAATCAAGATAATTTATAAAGGGGGTTGCTTCGACTGTTTCTAGGTTACACATTGATAACTTGACAATTAAAAGTGTTCATAAGTTGGTGAACAAGTGAAGGTATAAGAAAGGTAGTTATAAGTTATGGAGAAAGATTATGTAGATTGATGAGGGTTTTATTCAGATAAGAAAAGATGATGATACATTTGATTTTGTATCATACTATTGTGCTTTGTTTACTGATGGAGACTTATTTCTAGAACATGATGTTGATAACATAGAAATTGTAGTTAGGGAGCCCACATGTTTCAATGGATTGAAGGATGTAAAAGTGGTAGAAGACGAGGTTGTTGAAGGCTTAGATGATAGTGAAGACGAGAGAGCTACTGCTCTTGTAGATAGATTTGAGGGAATCAATGTAACATTTCCCATTAGAGAAGAGGGTATAATTATTGGGCTGTTGTGCAGGCCCATTAAGAAGGGTGATGAAGATGATTATGCAACTGATAAATTGGACTCTTTAGACCCAGATGAGTCTAGTGATGAAAAAAGGCCCAGGTATGAGAAGTTTAGGAAAAAGCGGCTTAACAAGGATTATAAGTTCAAGTGGGGTAAGGAATTTAATTCTCTTGTTGACTTTAAGGATGCAATATGTGATTGGTCAGTACTAAATGGAAGGGAAATTATTTTTGTGAAAAATAAGTTATATTGTAAGGGTAGAGTGCAAGGCTAAATGTGGGTTTTTAGTCTTATGTTCTAAAATGGGCCACAAGCATACTTATGCAATAAAAACCCTAAAAGATGTTCACACGTGTGCTAGGGTTTTGAATAATAGATCTGAAATTTTAAAGTGGGTGGCTAAGTTTATGGTACATAAAGTACAAACAACTGAAACATTCAGAATTAAGGATGTCATGCAAGACATCAGACAAAAAATTTCAGTTGGTATCAGTGTTGCAAGAGCATGGAAGGTTAAATTAATCGCAAAGAAGATCATTGAAGGTGATGCTGACAAGCAATATGTCGTGTTGTGGAGCTATACAGCTGAGTTAAGAAGGGTTAATTCTCGTAACACGATGAAGATAAATGTGGAGAGACCATGTTCATCAATCCAACCAAGATTTGGTTATTTTTATTTCTATTTTGATGGCTATAAGAAAGGTTTTATCAATGGTTGTAGACCTTTTATTGGGGTTGATGGTTGTCATCTGAAGACCATGTATGGTGGGTAACTATTAATTTCCATGGGTAGGGATCCCAATGATCAATACTTCCCTCTGGCATTTGGGGTGGTTGAAACTGAGGCAAAAGAGAGTTCGAGATGGTTCTTACAACTTTTGATGGAAAACATTGGTCAAGAGAGGAGATATGTGTTTATCTCAGATCAACAAAAGGTATGAAAGTAAATTCACTTTCTTATTGATGCTTTAATTATTGATTTACTTTCTTAAATTCTGTTACAGGGACTTGTAGTTGTGTTTGAGGAGATGTTTGATAGAATTTAGCATATACTGTGTCTAAGAAACTTGTATGCTAATTTCAGAAAAAAGTTTGGTGGTGGAACACTTATTAGGGATTTGATGATGAGAGCAGTCAAATCAACATACTATCAAGGTTGGCTCCAAAAGATGGAGAAATTGAAGAAGGTTGACGTGAAAGTTAGGAGTTGGTTGATGGGGGTTCCTACAAGGTGTTGGTTTAAGCATGAATTTAGTATTTATCCTAAGTTTGATGTATTGATGAATAATATTTCAGAGTCTTTTAATGCTACCATTTTAGTTGCTAGGGAAAAACCTATTCTCACTATGTGTGAGTGGATTAGGAAGAAACTTATGAATATGCTAGCTACGTCTTCCACGAAACTTGAAAAATGGAAACATATGGTCATGCTAATACCTTGAAAGAGGTTGGATAATGAGGTCTTCAACAGTGGGTATTGACTACCAACTTGGTCCATGGAAGAGAAATTACAGGTTACACATACACTTAATACTCAAGTGTTTATTATTGACCTTGCAAAAAGGACTTATAGCTGTAACTTTTGGGACTTGTAGGTGTGATCAGTTTGGCCATAATGCCATGACCTGCAAAAGCTCTACCCAAGACCCAAACAGACTTAAGATAAAGGTATTCACTGTTGTTATTATTTATTTTTATGCATAATAAATGAATTTGGTTTATTGTTAATTGAGTTTGAACTTTTACTATAGAAAAAACCAAAATCATAGAAAAAAGTCATCTGGTGTTAAGCCTCAAGCAGGTGTGGAGGAAGATGTAGAGCCAAGTGGACAGCCAAGCATGGAGGCAAGTGGTCTAACCGATATACCTGAAATTATGCAGGGTCGGACTGAATCTTGTATTTTAAACACAAGTCAACCCCATCTGAAGAAAAGGAAGGAAACAAAACATGTCACACCAAGAAGAAAAAGTGAAAGAATTAAGTTGAGCTGGTTTAAAAAACCAATCGTAGGACTTGGATCAAGCGATCATCCAATTACTCTACCAAAACATGAAGAAAGACCAACCAAGCTTGGAGTGACTACAAGAAATATGAAGGCTTGGAAGAAGAAGAAGGGCCAATATATTCCTTAGTTTTTGTAATGTAGTTTACCTATGTAACAAACCTTTAGTGTCATTTTGTGATTTTGCCAAAAATTTGTTGCTGAATTTATGTGGTACTGGTGTACTAAAGATAATGCACTATATGTGCTTTTTTTTCTTATGAATTAATGATGTTTGCATGTTGTTATCTATGCTTATCAATGTTTTTATATAATCTCATATATGCATAGAATTAGCAACAAAATTTCTATTGAAACAAAATGGTGATATTACAACTACCATTCAATATTTTTCATTACATTAACTAAACACTTCTGAAATCATAATTTCCTAAATTATATAAACCTAAACACTATTGAAAACATTATCCATGACAGAGTCAGTGTAACAATCAAATTATTATTCCTCTTCTTCTCCAATTCAAGCTTTTTCTTCAATTTTTATATCTTGTGACTACTCCCTTATGCACTCAACTTTAAATTAACAGTCTCTTGCAAATTTTCCTTCATATAATCTTCGTCATCTCGCAGCATCTTGAGGAAATACACTCATTTCTCTATACCTCGTAGACTCCATCCTCCCACAAAAAAAGACCATATCTATTATAGTAATATGTTAACAGGTAAATAAGAGTTGCATCAAATAGATTACGAATTTAACTAAAAAGAAACACTAACAAACATATTCCTACATTTCCAGAATTTTCGATTTGGGTTATCAATGGTGTTGGAAACCCACAACTTCATTGCCGCGTTACATCCACATGTTGTCAATCCCCGTCCATAAGATTTACCCACAGATGATGCTTTGCTACCAGCCATGGAAAACTGCGATCAATTTTTTGTGTTCAACAACAAAGAGGGAAAACCACCAACATGAAACCGCCTTCTCAACCGGTAAAAACATTGCTTAAAATAAAATGAAACCTACACAAAATGACAACTTGACCACACGTTCTCCTTCATATTTTGAACACTTTTACACTTTTTCCCGACTCACTGACTCCAAGATCTCAAAAAAGTGTTGTGAAATGAGCCTGCATTAACAAACCACCTCTGATGCCACTTCCTTGAAATATTCCATCCATCAATGAGATGTTGATTTCTATGTACAAATATATCAAGTGGATCATCAATGTTGAGGGGTACGATAATTGCGGTTACCGAGCGGTTTCGGCTTTACTCGGTGAAGAAGAAGATAATCATGCGCTTTTCTGACATCAACTTATCCAATATTTGAAGACGCATAAATAATCGTACACACGGTTGTTCGAAAATAAAGAAAAATATAATGCGGTTTATGAGTCTCTTATTCCTTGTTTGAGTCATCCTGTACCGAAGGCAAAATGGATGAGCTTCCCCGAAATGGGTCACTGAGTAGCATGTTCATATGATAAAGTATGTATTGACCTAACACGTTACGAGTATTTAGAGATGTTTTTTCAACTGCGCACTGCGCCACCTCAAAATCTAAAAATTACATCATGCTATTGGATGGATTTCTAAATCAAGCCATCTTGTTTAAGTTTACTTGAAATTGGGATGCCGCAAACCACTTACATCACTAAAATGGACTCATTCAACTGCAATGGTCGACACGTGGCCATATCATTTTATAAAAATGATGCAAGAATTCGAGAGATTTAACAATATTGAATATGAATCAAATGTACAAATGTCCAAGGGGTTACCACCTATAGATTTAGCTGGCAACACATGTTTCAATTCGTTTTAATTTCTTGTGTAATTGGATAAATAATTGTTTATAATTGCGTATTAATATAAATGAATTGTTACATATTCACTTTTTATTCATATTTGGTCTTTATTCATATTTGGTTCATATTTGGCCTGAAGTTTATGTTATTTTGTTATGTTTTGAAAATGTTTCAAGAAAATTTTCAGAGATACATCTCTGGAAGGTTCTATTATTTGGTTTGTATTGAATGGTTCAATGAAAACTCACGAGATGCATCTCCGAACAAGATAATAGGGTGCATTTCTGGAGATATATATTCGTAATCAATATGACAGTCAATGAATCGTCCATTTTGAACTAGGTCTTCTATAAATTTAGGTGTTCTTGTGTTGTGATCGTACCTGGAGATCAGGATCCAATACAGCTGGACTCGAGAGCGGGCGGAAATGGTTGTCGAGGAGAAAAGGGGTGTACCTGCAACACACTCCGATGCCAAAGTAAGTATCCGAGCAACAGTGAGCAAGTATTAGTATTAGGTTTGAGAATTGAATACCTGGCCCTCTCAAATGAGAGGGTTTATATAAGGGACCAGCTGGAAGATTATTGGTTCGCTTTGTGAGGCGCGGATCGAGGGATCCGTGAAGATAGGAAACGGTCAATGCTAGCCGTTAGAGGGTCTTAATGTGATCGGATTATGAGCGGTCGACTAAGGGACCACTTTTCATGATCATGC
Source organism: Lathyrus aphaca (assembly GCA_963966055.1). Lineage (NCBI taxonomy): Eukaryota > Viridiplantae > Streptophyta > Magnoliopsida > Fabales > Fabaceae > Lathyrus > Lathyrus aphaca. The sequence goes on from OZ014522.1 coordinate 482,030,201, forward strand.
TCGACGTCGAGCAAGGTGAATGGATCAATCTTTCTGGCCCAGTAAGAAGGATTGGGCCGGGACGGAACAGGAGCCCCCCAAGTCATTGCTCGTGCTGTCGAGTGATGACTTAAGAGAAACTATACAGTGATCGACAGAATGTGACATCGCGGTCGAGGATCTATGACGTCAGTCTTCCGGGCAAGTGATACGTCGCTCGGTAGGGGAATGTGAAACGAAAAGCTGGAATATCTGGGTATTCGCGCCTATTGATGATGTGATGGCTAGCCTAGGGGCTAGCGTATAGGGATCACGCGCGTGCGCACGTGTTTCTTTTCCCATAAATAGGGTTCTGAGGGCCCATTTTGGCTTTTTCGCTTCGTCTTCTCTCTCAACTCTCTGCTCGTTCAACCGCCGTTGCTTCCGCCGTCGACCACCGCTAGTTTTTACCGACCACCGTTCGCAGAAGCTTAATCTTCTCCAAAATGTCTTCTCAAGCTCAAGGTACCGTTCTTTTTCTTTTCTTTTAAGCGTATATAGCATAGTTTTCATAGAATGCATGCGGTTTAGGGTGATTCCACCGGTAGTTTTAGGATTTAGAGTTAGAAACCCTTAAAGTTCTTGCCACCGTAACTGGTCGTCCACGAACCCTAGCTTTAGGGTCGACACAGACCTTGGTCGACTTAGCCTTTAGATTTTTTGATAGATTTGTTATCTGTGCTGTTGGGCGTCAGCTGTTGCCACGAGCAACGGTTAGCCAGGGCTACAGCTCGGAACATAGTTTCTGAGCTGAGGCGCGCCCTTTCACTTGTTGAGCGGTGGAAGGGTGGATTTGATATTCTTGATCGAATTCACTGATGCCTTTCCTCTGCTTTTCAGGTGAAAATTCGTTCGGGAATCCACTGGACGTGCTTTCCGAGGATACCTCCTCGGGAACTACGGAGTCGTCTGCGTCCATACCCTCGACCTCAGGAAACTCTTCAGATAGCTCAGATACAAGTTCTACGGGACAGTCGACGGAATCGCCTCAGTGCCCTGCCCAGTCGAAGGTCTCGCCCGAGGAGTGGGTGATGGAAGATTTGCTGGATAAAGTGTCTTCCTTCTCAAGACCTCGCTCGGAGCCGCTGCCCGTTGTTGGGAACCCTGCTGACTGGGTCGTGACTTGCCCGGGGAACGACGACCGCATCTTCTCAGATTTTCGCGGCCGGGCGTTTTCCATGTATGAATATGCCACTTCGGTTCTGGGGGTGACGCTGCCCTTCAGCGACTTCGTGGGTGCCGTGCTCGGGCACCTCTGCATAGCTCCTTCCCAGCTGCACCCCAACTCATACGCATTCCTGAGGGCGTTTGAGATGACGTGCGCTTTTCTCGGCGTAGGGGCCACACTTCCTCTCTTCTTCCGTATCTTCTCTTTACAGCGCCAGGTCGGGCGGGGAACCGACCGGAAGGGATTCATATCCTTTAAGCAGCGGACCAAGATCTTCAAGGCCCACTCAGAGTCCATCCGGGCTTTCAAGAACGACTTCTTCTTGGTAAAACCTGCGAGTGATGCGGCCGTGAGGGCTATGAGTTTCCTCGGAATTGATACCGATGAGAACGATGAGCCCCGGTTGGATGACAAAGGTGAAGTGATACCGAGGAGATTATGGATGTTTCCCTTCTCTTGGAGTTATATGCACTACGAACGACCAGTGGGAGAATTTGTCCAGGTGGGGGACACCTTGAATGAAGATGACGCGGCCAGCTTTGAAGCCTTCAGAAGATTGATAGCTTCTTTTACTCCGACCCCGCTATTGGACGGGGAAGGGAAGGTTGTGGTCGACAAAGATGGGGGAGAAGCTTTGGAACGTCCCCTGATCAATGTTACCGACCTGCTGGCTTGTAATAGCGGGCAGGAGATAGCTGACTTTTTTGGTATCTGTTTGTTTATGCGCGTTAAGTTTTTGATTTGTCTTTATTGCTCGTAGCTAATTTTGGTTTTGTTCTTCTTCGCAGGTTCTTTGACAAATCCCCGGGACAAGATCCACGAGCGCTTGGTCCAGCAGCAGCGGAAGCGGTCGAGGGTCGTGCAGACCAAACTGACTGAAGCGAGCGGTTCAGGCTCGGGTCCTTTAGTCCAGGGCTCTCCAGGGGTTTCTACCGGCTCTCTGATGAAGAAACATAAGGCGACGGCTACCGTGGACCTGACGGCCGGTGCTCCTCCGAAGCCAAGGCATGGGATACCTCCGTGCTTCGTCGTCCGGAATTTCTTCGAGGGAAATAGCATGGAGGTGGACCGGGCGGATTCTCTGTTCTTGGAAGGGATGGATCGTCCTGCTCGGCGACTTTCATTGGCCCAGGACGCGAGCGCAGTGATGCGGGTCCTGACCATGGCTTGGATGACGGCTGAGGGATCTCCTGTGCTGGAGCGGGAGAACAGCAAGCTCAAAGAGCAGTTGGCTGCTTCCGAGGCCAAGCTGGTGGCGTCCAAGGAGGAGGTAAAGAAGGTTACTGCTGAATCGACTGAGCGAGCAACTGTCATTGCCAAACTGGAAGTCGACAAGAGGAGGTTGCTCGACCAGAATAAAAAATTGAAAGATGCCTTCTGCCCCAAGGAGGACGAGGACGAGGATACCAAGCAACTGGTGACGAGGGCTCATTTTCTCGCTCGGATCGACCAAGACATGGAAGATCTGAATGCGTCTACTGAGTTCGGTTTTCAGAATGCGGTAGACCAAGTAAAGGCTCTCCACCCCGACCTCGCTTTGGATGTTGACCGGATGAATTATTTGTACAAGGTGGTAGATGGTCAGATTGAGGTTCCTGCCGACTTGGTGGTGGCCGACTCCCAGCCGGGGACAATTGTCCAGCCCGATCAGCCAGCAGAGCAGCCGGACCAGGAGGAAGCCCGTGTAGAGGAAGATCGCCCGGTAGGTGAAGAGAATTGATGTATGGCCTGTGTGCCTTGTAATTTTATAATGTATTTTATTTTGGGGGGCGTGGCCCCCTTTATATGTAATTCTGAACAAGTCGGCCTTTTGGTGCCGCATTTTTCCTAAATGTTAAGTACTTGACCCTGGAGGTCGTTTGCATAAATTGTTTGCTCGTAATAATACGTCCGTCGGAGGACATAGTTTATTTAATAATTTTACTAAGTGTTTGGCGCTCGTGTTTGCATTGGTTAAAAGTGATTGGATAGATATGGGGGAGTGTGGACGGTCTGTTGGTTAGGGGAACCAATCAGTCTTGGAGGGTTGTATCCTCGGTCGGTGCCCGAGTCAAGGTAATGGCTCGGGTCCCATGGCGTGAACGTCCCATCGCGAGCTGGGGTTCTGCCTGGTCGTGGTACTTAGGCGACGTCGGACTCGTTTGAGTATCCGTTCGTGCGGCAAGTCTCTCTTTTGCTTGAAAAGAGGTCTTGCTTGTTTTATTATATTTCGGCTGACGTGCTCGTACCTAGGCACGCAGTTTTTTATTAACCTCTTCTTCTCTTTGCTTGGATGCTGAGCAAGGAGATTGATTTAACTATAGTACTGTTTGAGTTTTTCGGCGTTCCACGGCCGAGCGAGTTCTTCCCCGTGTAAATTTTCTAAGTAATAAGCGCCGTTTTCAGTTTTCGCCCGGATACGATATGGGCCCTCCCAGTTGGGCGTTAGTTTTCCCTCGCGGGGATCCCTGTGGTTTCTTCTGAGGACCAGGCTGCCTACTTCGAACGTTCGCTTGATGACTTTGGAATCATATCGAGCGACTATCTTTTGTTTGAGACTGGTTTCTCGAAGGGCAGCATTTGATCGAATTTCCTCGACCATGTCGAGCTCGTCTCTTAAAGCTTCATTATTGACATCTTGTTCCATGGGGAATTCCGTGCGTCTTGAATGGACATGCATCTCTATTGGAATTACTGCTTCGGTCCCATATGCTAATCGAAATGGGGATTCTCCGGTCGTTGAATGGGGAGTGGTTCTATACGCCCATAATACGCTGTGTAGTTCCTCGACCCAGTATTTCTTATGCTCGTCCAACCTTCTTTTCAGACCTCTTAGGATTACTCTGTTTGCGGCCTCGGCCTGCCCGTTAGTTTGGGGGTGCTCGACTGACGCGAAATGTTGTTTTGTCCCTATTGACGCGACGAATTCTTTAAAATGTTTATCCGTGAATTGAGTTCCGTTGTCGGTCACAATAGCGAGGGGGACTCCAAACCGGGCGAGGATGTTTCTTTTGAAGAATCGAAGTATATTGAGTGCAGTAATTTTGGCCAGAGCTTCAGCTTCTATCCATTTGGTGAAGTAGTCGACGCCTACAATCAAGTATTTGTTCTGACCAGACCCAACGACGAAGGGTCCTAAAATGTCCATTCCCCACCATGCGAACGGCCAGGGTGATGATAACGATTTTAGCTCGGAAGGAGGTGCTATGTGCATGTCCCCATGTCGTTGGCATTTATCGCATCTTTTTACGTGTTCCTTAGCATCGTGCTGCAGGGTGGGCCAGTAGTATCCTGCCCTCAGAATCTTACGAGCTAATGACCGTCCGCCCGGATGTTGCGCATTGATTCCCTCGTGGACTTCCCTTAGGACGTGTGGAATATTCTCCTCTTCTACGCACCTGAGGAGGGGTGTGGAGAATCCTCGACGATACATGCGTCCACCTACCAAAGAATACGAGCACGCCCTCCGTCGTACGGTACTAGCCTCTTTCGGGTCGGTTGGTAATTCTCCTTTAGTTAGGTAGTTGAATACTGGGGTCATCCAACAGTTTGTGTCGCCCACCAGGTTAATGTGTGTGCAGGGTGATGAATGTCCAATACTTGGTTGGAGGAGCAGTTTTTGTATGACGGACTTGTTGTTTCCTTTCCTTTTAGTGCTCGCCAGCTTGGATAGGATATCTGCGCGGGCGTTGCTTTCCCGGGGAACGTGTCTGACTTCTACACTCTTAAACTGCTTTATTTCGTCTTTTACGAGGGCCAGATATTCGGCCATGCTATCACTCCTGGCTTGGAAATCTCCACGGACTTGGCTCGCGACCAATTGAGAGTCTGTGCAAATTGTGACCTCTTCTGCTTCTAGGTCATTTGCGAGCCGTATGCCTGCTAAGAAAGCTTCGTATTCCGCCTGGTTGTTAGAAGTGGGGAAAGACAGAGTCAAGGATATTTCGATGACGTTCCCTTCCTCGTTCTCCAGAATGATACCGGCCCCACTGCCCGTTGGGCCAGATGCACCGTCTACGAAAATGACCCATTTAGATGAAGCTCGCGCGTCTCGCTCGGTGAAGGTAAGTTCAGCCACGAAGTCGGCCAGTGCTTGCGCTTTGAGGGCTTGTCTTCCTTCGAATTTGATGTCGAATTCAGACAGTTCTAGTGACCATTTTAACATTCGGCCGGCCATGTCTGGTCGACCGAGCAACTGTCTTATGGGCTGATCCGTCCTTACGATGATGGTGTGAGCCAGGAAGTAGTGGCGTAGTATCCTAGCTGCGAGGAGGAGGGCCAGTGCGACCTTTTCTATCTGAAGGTACCGAACTTCTGGACCGTGGAGAGCTCTGCTCGTGAAATACACGGGCTTTTGCCCTTCGGGTCGTTCGCGCACAAGGGCCGCGCTTACCGCTTCGTTGGCGACCGCGAGGTAGAGATATAGAGTTTCCCCTTCCTCTGGTCTGGATAAAACTGGAGGTTCACTTAATGCCCTTTTTAGGTGGGACAGTGCTAATTCGCATTCTGCTGTCCACTCGAACGTCGCTTCCTTACGGAGCAGCTTGTAAAAGGGGAGGGCGTGTTGAGCAGATTTTGCCACGAATCGGGCAAGGGAAGTGATGACTCCGTTTAGTGATTGTATGGACTTCTTTGACGTGGGAGTTGGGAACATTGCAAATGCTCGACACCGATCGGGATTAGCCTCAATTCCTCGTTCGGTCAAATAGAATCCGAGGAATTTTCCTGCTCGGACACCGAAGGTGCATTTCTCAGGGTTGAAACGCATTTTGCACTTTCGTGCTTGGTCGAAGACTTTTCGTAAATGAGATGCGTGATCTGTTTCTTGTTGAGATTTGACGATCATATCGTCCATGTACACTTCGAGCATGTCTCCGATTTCAGCTCGGAAAACTTTGTTCATCATACGCTGGTACGTTGCTCCTGCATTTTTTAGGCCGAAAGGCATAACGTTGTAAAAATAATTGCCCGACTCAGTCATGAAGGCCGTGTATTTTTTGTCGGACACAGCCATGGGTATTTGATTGTAACCCGAGTATGCGTCCATAAAGGATAATAATTTGTATCCGGACGAACTGTCGACCAATTTGTCGATGTTAGGTAAGGGGTATGCATCTTTCGGGCATGCCCGATTGAGATCGGTATAATCAACGCACATTCTCCATTTTCCATTAGATTTTTTGACGAGTACAACATTTGAGAGCCAGGTTGTGTACCTGGCCTCAGTTACAAATTTTGCCTCTAGGAGGTCTTTAACGGCAGATTCGGCAGCTTCGGTCTTCTCGCTCGACTGCTTTCTCCTGCGTTGAGCGACCGCCTTACACGTTGGGTCGATAGAAAGATGATGACAAGCTGTTTCGGGGTCGAGCCCTGGCATTTCCGCAGCACTCCATGCGAATAAATCTGCGTTCCCTTTGAGGCAGGCTTCCAACTGTCGTTTCACTAATTCGGGCAGGTGTGCTCCAATCTTGACGCATCGAGCAGGATCTTCTCCCAAAGGAATTAGCTCGAAATCTCCGTCCAGGATTGGTCGGGCTAAAGCCTCTGTTGGCCTCTGGATGCTCTCGTTGTGTGAAAACCTGCAGTCTAAGTCGATTGAATCGACTTGAGGGTAGGCTTTGGGCACATATGGTGGATCCAGTGTCGGGGAGACTGGTTGGTACGATATTGAGCTGAGGCCTTTTGATGCCGCCTCGAAACATCTACGGGCAGCGTCAACATCTCCGTGCAATGTGGTAACTCTGCCCGAAGTAGTATAGTACTTCATCTTTAAGTGGACGGTGGACGACACGGCTATCAATTCGGCCAGAGTCGGTCGTCCTAATATGCACTGGTATAACGACGGGCAATCCACGACGAGAAATTGGACCCTAACTGTCCTAGCTGTTTCGCCTGCCCCGAAAGTGACAAACAGGTCGACATAACCCCATGGTCGGGATACTGCTCCGTTGAAACCTTGCAGATCGGATCCAACGTATGGGGTTAGGTGTGTTTCATTCAGTTGGAGCGTTGAAAACAGTTGGGAGTACATGATGTCACATGAGCTTCCTTGGTCTACCAATATCCTCCTTACGTCGAAGTTCGCCATGCGTGCTCGGATGAGTAAAGGGATGCTGGCGTTTGGTGCTCCTCCCAGGAGCTCTTCTCGGTAGAATGCGAGGGGTACGGAACCTTCCCTCGGAGGATCTAAGGTGGCGTTTTGCGCGGGCCCCTTGGCGATTAGCTGGTCGAATTTCCTCTTCACAGAACCGACCGTGATTTTATTGAATCCGCCTCCCGATATGACCATCGCCGAGGGGAAAGCTTCCCATGGACTGTGAGAGGAAAGGTATCCTGTGCCTTTGGTATGGTCTGGTAAGAAGAAGTCTTCCGGGCGATAGATGCTCAGGGCGACCTGCATGTTAGCGTCCGCGGGGATGGGCACGGCCTCTTCGATTTTCTGGGCTTCTTGTGTGTCCTGCCGAGGATTTTCTCTAGATTTTGTGAACTGCTTCAGATGCCCGTCTTTGATGAGGATTTCGATCGCGTCCTTGAGATGTATGCAATCCTCTGTGTTGTGCCCGTGGCTCTTGTGGAACCTGCAGTATTTCGTTTTATCTGTACCGGGCCTGGTAGGTTGTTGCCTCGGAAAACGTACTCCTGCCTGTTTAAACTCTGAATTGGCGCACTCAGACAGGATTTTCTCTCTGGAGGCCAGGAGAGGCGTGTACTCGTGGAACCGACCAATGGGTCCCCGGTGCTCCCGCGGTTCACGGGAGCGATCGTCCTTTTTTTTTCTCCTCCCCGACGAGATGTCGAGGGCTCCTCGGTTCGATGTGGTTTGGCGTCTTCTCGACGTCGGGCGTCTCTTACTGAACTGGCCGCTTGCTTTTCTTCATATTGGATGTAAGCTTGGGCTTTTAGCAGGAACGCGTCGAGGGTCGCTGGGGTTTCAATACCGACCGCCCTATGAAAATCTGTCGAGGGACGCAGCCCTCGTTCAAGCAGATACTTTTTCATGTCGTCGGTTGTTGACACTTGAACCGCTTCTTTGTTGAATCTTTCGATGTAGGTTCGTAACGGCTCGTCCCTCCCTTGGATTATTGCTTCGAGCGAAGCCTCTGTCTTAGGATGTCGTCTTGACGCAGTAAAGTGCCTAGAGAACGTGCGCCCAAGTTGCTTCCACGACGTGATGGATTCGGCCTCGAGGCTCTTGTACCAAGTCATTGCTCCTTTCCTCAGCGTTGTGGGAAAGAGCCGACATTTAATTGCTCCTCGAACACCTCGATAGTCGAGCAAGGCATCGATGTTCTCGATGTGCTCGTCTGGGTCGGTTGTGCCGTCGTACGATCCCAAAGGAGGGGGTTTCTCCAGGCCTCTCGGTAATTTGGCCGCCATAATTTCAGAAGACAAGGGGCCCCGAGCGTCTTCATCGTCACTGGAAGCAAATGACGCTCTGTGATCACGTTTCTTTGTTCCTCGAGGGGAAGCGGATCTTGATCTGCTCCTTCTTGATTTTCTTTTAGGAGAGGGTCGCGGAGATGACCGACGAAAACGTTTGTTGCCTGTTGATTCGTCGGTATTTCCTCTCCTTTTCTCCGGAGGAGATGGCGTGGGCTCCCTTTGGGATTTCTTAGAAGAATGAGGTCGGCGAGAGTTATCTTCAAGTCGAGCGATCTTTTCACCATGAGCGAGGAGTAACAAGTTTGTCTGGTTTAGGATTTCAGCTAGTGCTGAGAAATCTGATCCCGAAGGAGTCGAAGGAACGAGAGTTTCCGGGCGACTTTCCAAGGGTTGATCACGATCGGGTGAAGGCGATGCTGCCCTCTTTTCTGGTTGGTCGTGCGTGGTATCATCATGTAGGGGAGGTTGGACATTGCTCTCATGTTGTGTGATAATCATGCCATCGTTCGATCGATTCTCCTGATTGTCCCGAGCAGCCATGGATTTTTGTTAAAACTTTTGTTCTTTGAGGATCTTGAAAGAAGAACGGGGAAATTGGTTTCCCACAGACGGCGCCACCTGATCGTACCTGGAGATCAGGATCCAATACAGCTGGACTCGAGAGCGGGCGGAAATGGTTGTCGAGGAGAAAAGGGGTGTACCTGCAACACACTCCGATGCCAAAGTAAGTATCCGAGCAACAGTGAGCAAGTATTAGTATTAGGTTTGAGAATTGAATACCTGGCCCTCTCAAATGAGAGGGTTTATATAAGGGACCAGCTGGAAGATTATTGGTTCGCTTTGTGAGGCGCGGATCGAGGGATCCGTGAAGATAGGAAACGGTCAATGCTAGCCGTTAGAGGGTCTTAATGTGATCGGATTATGAGCGGTCGACTAAGGGACCACTTTTCATGATCATGCTCGACGTCGAGCAAGGTGAATGGATCAATCTTTCTGGCCCAGTAAGAAGGATTGGGCCGGGACGGAACATGTTGTATTTCACACAAACTCAAAATATCTCAAATGTCACAAATAAACATTTGTTGGTATGTTGCAAGTGTCTCGTAATTCGACGACTGTACACCCGGACGAACGTTCAATCTCACCGATTTCACCTCCCTCGAAGATATCTTTTAGACGAAATCCATTATCTCTTGACTTACAGAGACACACTAAGGGTTGTGAAGCTCGGGTACCGTTCACCTTCAGTAGACATCGAAGGAAACATTGTGTTCATCAAATTTGAGCTCAAGACTCGAGAAAATGTTAGGGCTATGTGGGATATATATTTCGGTTCGAAGAGAAAGTTTCACTCGTGTTGGAAGCAACGCTATAAAGATCGGTCGAAGATATTTTGAGATGTACAAGCGTCCACCGGAATATTAAAATATAATATTTAATTTTCAGTTGAAATTATCATTGTAATAATAATTTTATGTTATGAATATCAATTTCATTTTGGAAAAATCATTTTATGTTGGATATGTTTCTGATGTTTTTCCAAAAATATAACTACAAATCAAATCCAAAATATAAAGCGCCACTCAAAATGACCTTTCTTGAGTCTGTAAAATATGTATTCGAAAATATATCTTCGAAAATAGGAGATATATTTGAAAAATTACACGATAGGCTAGATATACCTATGGTGGAAAAAGAAATCAAATATCCTCTTAAAACAATATAAGTATGGAAAGTCCATAAAGAGCGGGACAGTACTTCATGGCCCGACTTCTTGTATTAGAAAGCCCAACTAGTAATCAAATTTAAAAAGTTACTACAAAGGTACGACTTCTTGTATTCAAAAGTTTTATTTAGTGAAAATATTTTCTTAACCTTTTTTAAAATTTATATTAATTTTATTTATTAAGAAAAAGTATATTTAAAATAAACAATTGTCTCGCATTTTTTTAACTTCGAAATTTTCAAAAAAGTTATTTGAAATATTTTATTGAAATGCATCATACATATCTAACATTTTAACTTCCCGTAAAAAAATCTAGCATTTTAATTTCGATCCACCACATTTCTAAAAATCTATTTTCTCAGTTATAAATATAGTTTGTTACAAATATTAGTCAAACACAATTTTTAACTTTATAAAGTACATTGATTCCAAAACTATGAGAATCACAATGTCCTTTTACTTTATGAGAATTTCTTAGTTCATCCTATACGATTCTAGTGTATTATGAGAATTTTTATATATATCTTTTAATTTCGAAGATACATCTTTGGAAGTATCCTAAGGTCAATAAATATTGAAATATTTTAGAGATACATCTCAGAATAATTTGTAGCTTAACTCGTGGCAGACCGTACTCCTCCTTCATTTCACAGTTTATTTAACACTCAACACAAAACATCAAACTCTCTCAATACACTTTCTTACATCAAGCATCAAATTTCATCAATCAAAGATCAAAGGAACTCAAGGAACATCAAGCATCATCTCTAATATTAGAAATAACACCTGAATAATCAATTTCACGTAAGTTTTTTCGAGTTTTCAATATTCTAATTTTAGTATAAATGTGTAGAAATTAGTTATTATGGGTAGAAATATGTAGAAATCACAAGTAACCTAGTTTAGTCTTAGTGTATGACCTTTGTTGGTTCAAAATGACGATCATATCAATTTTTTCATATTGCAAGAGATATATTACACCATTTTTGTGACCTCTGAGTTGCAGAATATTCCTAAGATACATCTTCAAAATTGTTCAACGTTTCAAATCTTCTAGGATATTCCAGAGATGTATCTCCAGAATTATTCAAAGTTATTTTTTTATAGTGTTTCCAGAGATGTATCTCCGAAATTGTTCAACGTTATTGTTTTATGGTGTTTCTGGAGATATATCTCTAGAATATCCTGTAACTTTTTTTAATTTGTTTGTTTGTGTGTTTAATAATCGTGCACTACTGATATGTCTTACTTTACCTTACAATCATAATGACTGACAAAGTCGAATGACTGAGACATGGTCGGGTTGTCCAGCATGCATCCTTTCGACAGGAGAGCAACCAACAAGTTCCGAAGGTAGCAGGAACATCTGGTATGACATAAACATCAACTTCTGGATCGCAGGTTACTCCTGGAGCTCGTCATTCACCTCCGGCCACTTCATCTCAGGTCACACCACCTTCCTCTCGGGCCACTCCATCGTATTCTTCTTCCCGCAGGAGACAAGACTCACAATCTGACACGTCACTTCCTTTTTTCCTCCCGCAGGCGTCAGGATTCATTAGTGCCACCTCCTGCGGATCCAGTGTCACCTCGCGCTGATGATCATGTTGATCTTGTGCCACTCTCTGAGGGCCAGGATGTTGTGGATGTCGAGGCATAAGGTTTTGTAGGAGTTCCATATGATATGTAGTTACTTCCTCTATATGCAAACCACACTGTCAGACATATATATGGGGACAAAGAGGTAACATTGTTGATATTTTTCTATGCGTTAATTTAAACTTTAACTGCTGACATTAATTATTTCTAGTATTGATTATTACTAACATTGACACTTTCTTTTATGGACACGAGTGCCACCTATATTGACGTCGTCACCTCCGATACTTCTTGGATATACAGCAGATCCATGAGTACAACTGGGGGGGAGTTTGTTTGACCAATCTTTATTCGAAGATAAGGGAGGGATGTTTGTGGAAGATGAATCAGGTCACAGGAAGTGCGACACTACTGGTGGTAATAATTCTTGATCCTTGCATGTTTTTTTTTATCTTTTTCATTTCATATTTTCAAAACCATTGTCGATAATTCTTGATCCATGAATCTTTTATTTTTTCTTGTGTCCTTCAGCATTTCTCGCACATCGCTAACTGGACGAGTATGGATGAGTACATTGAGGACATGACTCGCGCCTGTGCTTTTATCCCGCTCAGAGGGAACTAGGCGATCCAGCATTTCAGAGTCTATCTTGACCGTTTGGTTGTTGAGGACATTCACTTCAATAGCTACATGGATTGCCGTGAAACACAACCATTTGACGATATATCGCTATACTCTGAATGGTTGATCTAAGGACCACATATCACTGCTCCTCATCTACTAGAGCATGTCATGCAGTTGTTCAGATACACACCGATCATCCCCAGACACACTGTTGTCTCTGCTCCTCATGCCTTGTCTCATAGACAAATAAAGGAAATGTTTATTGATTATGAGAGTCACCTGATTACGGAGGAGGAACAAGCTACCATAACGTTGAACGAATGGAGCTACGTCGAGGGGTACATCAGATGGTTCTTCATGGTGTCACATTCTTACATGGTCCACACTGCTTTAGAAGATCCTCCTAGACCAGCTCTTCAGGAGATACTAGAGAAGAAGCAGACTCAACTAGATCACATTGATGATGTCTTGCCTAGGTATCGTTGTATAGTGGAGATTGCACGGGCAAACATCGACGAAGGTATCTTCTATGAGGAGTCTTTTGTTAGGCGAGTCCTAGATGCCACGGCGGCAGAGGCACATGGGAACTATTGTGTCGGAGACATCACCGGAGGACGGGATGATTTGATGGTCGAGGAGGTAAATGAGGTAAATGAGAGGTTGTCAGGCAACACCCAGTAGTTGTCTGTTATTATTTTGTTGTAGTACAATAATTTATACTTTATTTCTGACATTGTTACTATATTTTTGATCTCGTGTTGTATGACATTTTTTTATTATATTGTTATATTATTAGTCTCTTTTTATTTTGTATGTCTATTTTTTAATTCGAGCTTCATACTTCATCTGAAAACAAATACACAATTTGTATAAAAAATATATTATTTTGATACACTTCATAGATATATCTCCGGAATAATTCAAACAAAACTGAATTTTGGATGACATATTATGAATGTTTAAAATGATTCTGAAAATATATCTCCCGAATATATTAACATTTATTTAAAATGAGATACGTCCGAAGATGTAATTCTGGAACCAAGAGCATAATTGCAAATTCATATAAAAATATATAGGGTGCAATAACATTTTTTGCTCTTGATTTAGGTCCACTTTTCAAAAGATATACAATTCTGAGTAGGGCCTTTTTGTAAAAACATTTCTTTCTTGTTTTATAGAAACTACTTTTTCAAACCCCCTTTAAGCAGTACTTCATGATTTGTATTATTTTCCGATTTTGTGTTTGTCAAAAATAATACTTTTAAAGCATTTTATAATACCAAATTTTTTAACTGACTTTTAACTAGATCTTACTTATACACACCATTTGTTTATAAATTTTAAATATTAATATCTAATAAGCATTCAAACTCTCTAATACAGCATTTTAAAAAAAACTTATTGAATAAGTCTTAACAATAATTTGTCATTACATTTTAACAAAATTAATATTTATTATTTTCTACCCACTATAATCATATTATATACTTTTAATAAAAAAATTGTTTCTGTAACACTAATTTCAAAGAAAGGAAACTTAGTTTTAAGGTTAGTTATGAGTCGTTAAATAATATTTGACTTTTCGTTATTGTCTAATGGTTCTAGATATTTATTTACCTGGAGTTTTTCATCATTTGAAGATATTATTCAAACTTTGCATCTTTCTCTATACATAATTTTCTTTAAATTTTCTCTCCTCCATCTTTCAAGTATCTATATTTCTTTCGTATTATTTTTGAGGTGTTATTGTTTGTGTTCATATGATTTGATTCTCATTTTCTAATCTATTTGCGAGCTGACTATGTTAAAATGTGAAAAAAAATGAAATAAAATACATACGCAACAATTTGTTTAACCGAATTTGATGAATGAAACTTTATCTGTTGAAATTGAGCTACAAAAATGAAATTTATATCTGATTTAAATTTTAGATATGAAACTGACCAATTATCCAACCCTATTGCAATAAACTCAACTAAAAAAAGAATGGAGATAAAGCTACATCATCTTTGTGATGAGATGTAAAGCTCTTTATATCCTCCAATTACCGAGTCTTCCACCGAAAAGTGGTAGAGTTTTCTATTTCTAACTCTAGAAACTTTGAACTCATAATCAACCTATATAAAAAAGTGAATATTCAATAGTTATATTGATATTTTTATCAATCAAATGAGAATATTTTATACTACATTATTTTTTAATAAATAAATTTTTAAATTAAAACTAAAAATATCAGTATCCAATTTATACCTAAAAGAATCTAGGGGTAATAAAAATCATAAATATACAAATATTGGCAAAGGAAAATTATTTAAGAATGCATATAAGTTATAACATGGACATGTTAGAATTTTTTGGATCATATATGTAATAATTTAATATTTTAGGACACTTATTTAATTAGCCAAATTAAAATCATCTATTTAATATAGTATATATGGTTAAAGTTAAATTTTTCATGAAAATAATGTGTATATACCAATAATTATATATGTTAGATCTTGTGTTGAGGGTCTACTGCAAAACTTGAATAAGAAGAAGATGATAATGTTATGATGAAAGTTACACAAAATATATCTAAATTCATTATTCAGGAAATCTCATGGTTTCAGATAAAGGTATCTCACAATTTGAACAATTACTTGGTAAGTTAAGTTTTCACTCATCCCCGAATAGATTGATACACAAGCTTTGAACCAATTATTTATCAGAACAATCGTGCATAACTCAAACATGAAATCTCGGCATCATTGTTTGAATTATTAATATGACACATTAAATAAGATCTTGTGTCTCGTATCATTTTCAAGAAAATTTAAGTGTCAAGCTCTTGAACTCGATGAAGCGGCAATTCTCATATAGGTAAACTATATCAGAAATACACTTATAATTATGCATTCCAGCAAACATATACTATTGGTCTATTAAG
This sequence comes from Lathyrus aphaca, assembly GCA_963966055.1. NCBI lineage: Eukaryota > Viridiplantae > Streptophyta > Magnoliopsida > Fabales > Fabaceae > Lathyrus > Lathyrus aphaca. Next base: position 482,045,630 of record OZ014522.1, read on the forward strand.
AGAAAAACATTATCCTACCTCACTTATTCTTATGGTCAAAGTACTTTTATCCCTTGAGATGTATTTATCATTAAGTACTTCAATCACTATGATAGTGTACTTTCATCATTGAACTCAAGACTTAATGTTAATCAGATGTGAGTTGAGTTTCCACTATTGATGATTAATTAGATATGAGCATGTTCCACATCCCTAATGATGTCTTCCTTGTATTCAGTTATATCCAAAGACATTGTATCCTTGTCAATTCTTTCGTCAAAGAATTACAAAATTTTTCAAACTTTAATAAACTTTGAATATTCAATCTTTCAACTAATCATGTATATGATTACTTTATGTACTTTTGATAGTATTTACCATCTATCATCAAACCATGACAATTTTGTCATATTAGTACAATTATCATCTTCAAAATATATTATATATTCTTGATAGTTTCGATAAACTATCTTCGTGACACTTTTGTCATTCATTTTGTCATATACACAAATTATATATCATTTTTGTTCTGCTAACCTTTTTAGTATGAAGTTTTACTTCCACTTAAATATATCTGAAATATATTTAATGCATTAAACATTTATAGCAAAAGACAACCACAATCAAACAAATTTGCCATGACTAACTTTTATTTCATGAAGTGAGTTGAAACATGTAATTCATAAACACCATATAAATACAACACCATAGAATTCATTTTTATTCTTTTAAAATAAACAATTTCTTGCAAAACTAACATATGCATAACAAATTCTATGTGATAAATTCATGTTTCATATTATGATACACATATAATATGAGATAAATCATTTTAAATTTAATAAATTATTGCACAAATTAAAATACAATTTAAACATCTCCTTGATATTTTTAACATTTTATTTACATCATTTTATGTTACCAATACATGCACCATACATTCAAATTCATGATTTTTTTCCGACCAAACCATTTTATTAAAAATTTATGCATTATTAATCAAAACAAATTACTTGCACCAAGAATAATATTTAACATGCATTTTACATTCAAGTTTATAACATAAACCAAATATATTCATAATTATTTCATTTCACATATTTGAATAGTTTATAAATCATGCATGTATAAATTTAATATCACATATTAAACTTAACATAAATACACATTATTTTCATCATATGATATTATACATAGATTTAAAACATTATATGAATATATTAATTTAAAAGAATTATTATGTACCTTTTACATGGTTATGAGAATAAGAAAGCATGAATTCATTTGTCCATCAAAGTTGCAATCATAAATTAATCACAAAAAAATCATAAATTGAACCTAAAGTTTATTAGATCTTGTGTTGGTGGTCTATGCAAAACTTGAATAAGGAGAAGATGTTAATGTTATGATGAAAGTTGCACAAAATAAATTACAAAGTGTGTATTTACACTAGGCTTTATGTTCGATTCGCCTCCACCAGTTTAGGCAAATTGGATGAAAATGAATAATCTGACGAATCCCCTTCAGGATACTTTGGAAATCTTAACATGAGTTACACATTCACATTAAGCATATCGATCAATGATACTTTGGTAGACAATCTTTGAACCAATCATTCATTAGAACAAGTGTGCATAACTCACACATGAAATCTCGGTATCATTGATAGAATTATTAATATGACGCATTAAATAAGGCTTTGTGTCTCATATCATTTTCAAGAGAATTTAAGAGTCAAGCCCTTTAACTTTATGAAGCGGCACCACTTTGTTCTCATATAGATAGACTATATCAGAAATGCACCCATAATTATGCATTACAACAAACATATGTTATATGTCTATTAAGAGAACAATATCATTCTATCACATTATTCTTATGGTTCAAGTACTTTTTGTTGTAGATTTGAACCACCAATGCAATTTGATCACTTCTATTTGTGTTAACCATATTTAGCCTGCAAAATAATAAACCGTTAAATAAACTTGAGGCGTGTTAAGAACACTGTCCTTAAGGATTTATCCGCCTCATAAGCGCAATCCCCCATGATTCAACAGGTTCTTCTCAGATTCTCATAAGACTATGAGGCATCAGAACAACAAGAAGTATTATCCGGAAGATGAAATCAGAAGAAAAAAAAACAAAGAATAAGAATTTTCACGTTATATGCTTTTTGGTCTTATTTCCTTTATAAAATTATAGGAGTTTTAATATATAGAAGAGAGATAATGGTTTTCACTAGGGGAGTAAGCGGATCAGAAAAACCCAATTAAACCGATAATTCAATCCAAACCAAACCGGAAAAAAACCAATTGTTTTTGGTTTGGTTCAAAAACCGAACCAAACCACTAATATGTTGTTTGGTCTTATTTCATTTATAAAATGATATGAGTTTTAATATATAGAAGATAGATAATGGTTTCACTAAGTCAAGTCAAAAACCGTTGTTTGACCAATTAATATCATAAATAATAATAATAATAATTATTATTATTATCATTGTCCATTATTATTATTTTCTTAGAAAATATTTTATCATATTTCTCATTCAAAAATAAAGTTACTTAACAACTTTTGAATATATATATATATATATATATATATATATATATATATATATATATATATATATATATATATATATATATATATATATATATATATATATATATATATATATATATATATATATATATATATATATATATCAAAATTTGCAACAATCCCCCACATATTTCAAAAGTTCAAAAATAGTAGTAAGAAAAAATTCCTGAATTAACATCCTGATGTGATGCATCAAACTGGTGTAGCAAGCTATATGAACCAGTCTGTAATACCCATATATAAAAGACATACATCAAAGTATATTTTTCATATATAAATTTAAGTTTGGTATTGAAATACAACAAGTTCTTAGTAACACATTGCATAAATATAGTCACTACAACATAAGGTACTAGAACAAAAGGCTATAAATAATACAAGATGTTCACAAAAATAAAAGTCTAAGAACTAGATCCTTAGATCTCAAAAGCCCACAGCGGAAGAAGCCAACAAACAAGCAAAGATAATCAAGTCACCTTATCTTTAACCTTTGCGGAACCTGAAGTACCTGAAATAACAACATCAACATAGGGTGAGATAAAACATCTCAGTGAGTTCCCTATCTTAGAGTTCTCTCGGCTCTAAAAATTCGAAACTAGACACTAATCAAGTCGAGGAAAACCTAGACTTCGAATTCACATAAAAACTAGAGACAACGATGTAACAACGGAGCACAAAGTGCTTTAAGTCATCGTTTCCCGCCCAACCACTCAAGGGAAAACAAGCACGGGTCACTCAATCCTTAACGTATAGATAACTTTTCTCGCCCAGCCACACTCCCAGGTGGCAAGCAAGCACGGATCACTCATTATCTATTAAAGGTACTTTCCCTGACCTGTCATACTCCCCAATGACAAGCAAGCACAGATCACGGTACTCTATAACTAAGTAACTTTCCCCGTCCAGTCATACTCCCAGTTGACAAGCAAGCACGAGTCACAATTACTCTTCCTAATGGATACTTTCCCCGCCCAATCATACTCCTCGATGACAAGCAAGGACGGGTCACGGTCATCCATTAAGAGATTCGAATCCACAGATTAATTATATCTCCCCAGCCGTCCTGCCTCGTGGGACTTCGACACGAGCCAGATATAATTAAATTAGGATATATCGCAAGGAAGCAAACTTCCAACTTCTCACAACTACCTAGCCCGAAGACATTATTCGAACATCGACACCTAAGTATTGTCAAATCTCTAAAACAATTTTGTAACCACCTAGGGTAACTTAGCTACCTCACAAGTTTTACCTTTCTAATACCTTTGGCTCACAATTCCCTAACTTAACATTTTTATGGTATATTCAAAAAGTCGGATAAAATAATATTTTTCGGCATCATGAGAAAGTATATAATTTTAGCTTTCAAACGGTATAAAGAACACTTATCGGATAACCGAGTAAAAAGTTATGAATTTCCAAAGTTGGAACAAAATAATATTTTCTGCACATAACAGTGGTAACCGGTTACTACCAAGGATTTCCAAGTTTTCAACAGGTAACTGGTTACTACCCAGGGGGTAACCGGTTAATTGCAGACAGTGGGCAAAAACAGCTGCATTTTCAAAAGCAGAAAGTTCTCAAATTCAAACCAAAACACATCCAAACCAAAGATGATGCTCAACAAAGGTTAATATACCTATTACCAATATACTCATGCATTTTTATCGATTTCTAACCGATTAATCTACCAATTCTGAGATTTTCCATAAAAACCCTAAAATTTCACAACTTCTAAAACTCAACAAAACTCTTAAAACAAAAGTTCTAACTATGAACCCACCTCTAGCAAGATGATTGTAGGAGATTTAGTGGTGAATGGATGGTGGAAGCAACAAGATCAAAAGCTCTCTTCTTCTTCTTCTTCAAGACTTTCTCTATTTCTATTTTTATATAAAAATAAAATAAAAGAAGACTTTATGTCTTAAAAGGAAAACATAATTTTCCTACAGACAGGTCCAAATAGAGAGTATCAAAAATTGTCTCTTAATCCAATATTTTATAAAACCTCAAAGTCAGCTAATATTAGTTAATAAAATAAAATCCCGCTGATTACTCTAATTATTTCCATTAAAATATCTTAGAGTAATCCATAATAATATTAATATCAAATAATATTATTCAGGGCATTAAATAATTACGGGGTATTACATCCCCCCCTAAATAGAAATTCGTTCTCGAATTTAAAAGGTTACCTAAACAGGTGAAGATATGATTCTCGCATCTTTGATTCCAACTCCCACGTAGCATCTCCCAAATGCGTCACATCACATTGCACTTTAACAAGTGGTATCTCTTTGTTCCTTAACACCTTGGTTTCTCTTCCAACAATAAGGAGTGGAAAGATAGTGTCTAAGAACAAAACTGAGTGGAAAGAATTGGCTCTAACTCAATTCATATAGTTGCTATTTATATAGCAAATTTGGACCCTCATAAGGATATCATTGTTCTTTCTCTCAATTAAATTAAGAAATTAATTCTTGAAGATCAAACTCAACATCCTCAAGAATTAGAGCATCAAGTGTAATAAAGAATTAACTGAAAAGAGAAATTATATTCGGTATGATTGAAATATTCTATTATGATAGTTGTTGCACTTGTTACTTATTATAATTTTGGAGATTCATAAGATGGATATCAAGTTAGTGTTTCTTAATTGTGACATTAAGATATACAATATGGTGCAACGAGAGAAAAATTTGTGTCGATAGATACAATGTTTATAGTTTGCGAACAAATAAAATCCATTTATGAGTTAAAGAAAATGTCACATTAGTGATACCACAATATTTCATAATATAATTGTCTCATTTGATTTTGAGATGTCTATTATGAAAAATTATTGGATTTTACAAGTTCAGTGTAGGAGTAAGTTTATCTTCCTAGTTTAATGTGTCAAGTTTATTTTATTTAGTCAGCAATGATATATCATTGTAGTTTGAAACCAAGAAATCTCTAAGAAAATTTTAGCGATGAAAGATCTTGGGCATATTTTTTGTGTATTAGGTATTTAGATACTAGATATTATTCTCAAGTTATCATCCAGTTATCACAAAATATTTATGTATATATCAATAAAGTTAAAAATAAAACTGACATGAAAGACAATAAACTAGGGTATGTCTCAATTATCAAGGGAGACTATTAAGTCTCAATCATTGTCCAAAATAAAAGAATCTGGAAATTTAGAAAATAATTTTTTTTCTATACTTTTTGTTTTTAGGAATCTTATGTATATACATCCGGAATAAGCGTATATATAATGAGATCATTTGGTAGATACGAAAATTCAAAATTTGAATTGTTGAAATGAGACAACCATAATGATTGTTATAGAGAACAAAGGAACTTGTGCTCACATATTAGAGATTGAATGATTTGGAGATCATCAGGATGTTCGACTCTGATTCTTTTGGATGTCTATATATAATAGGTATCCTAATTCAAGAAATAACTATAAGTATTTATGTCACTTGGTTGCATATAATAGAAGGTTTTGAAACACAACTCGAGCTATATTGTGACATAAGTTTGTCGGATAATGTTTCAACAATTGTTTTATAAAGTTCATTGACTTATAAGTTGTTGTTGTTGAAGGATATAACATATAGATAGTAATATTATGTTAGATGACTTACTAATCAAAGACTTGGCATCCATTAGTACTATTGTTCCATTCGGTTTTGGGTTTTGAGTAGTAAATCCATTAATACTAACTTTCTTTGTGCATCCATTAGTACTAAATCTGTTAGTAAATCCTTACGTACAGTCATGCCTCATCGTCTCTATTTATATTTCATGCAATCTTTTTACATTATTGTTTAAGAAAATGAAGTTCTTGATAGGGGTCCAAAGAGTATACTATGGTGTCATTCTTGCATGGTTAAGAAGGTCTCTTTAAAATGTGTTAATTTATTTTTATTTGGGATAAATATACAAAACCCCCCTGTCATTAGGGCGTGATTTGGTTTTCCCCCCTTTAATTTTTTTTTTAATAGAGACCCCCTCATAAAATCAAAAATCAGATTTTACCGCCCCCTGTTACCCTCAATGATGACTGGGTTGCTGACTGTACTTCATTGAGGATAATAGGGGGCAGTAAAATCTGATTTTTGATTTTATGAGGGGGTTTTTATTAAAAAAAATTATAGGTGATAAATTAACTTAAATATGTTTAAATAATAGAATGAATTATTTATATATTCACATTTATTATTAATCCTTTTTAAAAATAACCTAGATATAACCCATATTTAAAAATCCCAAATATTATAAAATAACATAAAATATTAATTTCAACCATATATAAAAACCCAAAAACAATTTATGGCAATAGATGGAAGCTCTGGCTCAAAAAAGGAATAAAGATCTTCATCCTGTAACAAAAAAAAATCATGTTCAGTTCAATTGCTTAAAGTATTTTCATATTTAACACGACCACGTTTTCATCTCTGATAAATGAAAATATAACTCACCTTTCCCAGAAAATGTCCTATACAAAGAACATAATCAATCGGCGATGTCATTGATTTACTGTGAACTATCTCTCCTAATATGCGGTCAATGGCTGCTCCCTGATGATAAAAAGAAATTTCGAATAAACTGTTATATATGTACAAATAAAAGTATTTTAATGAAAAACTTCAAGTGATGAATTATTAGAAACAAGAGATCATATCATATTATTACCTTTGTCATGCCAACAACTCTAACCTCAACAGATCGGCTCCCTTGAAAAACTTCAACTGATGAATTAGAAATCGGACCTGTCCAGAGATGTTGCAGCATATCTCTTGCTTGAAGTTTTCCAAACTCGACATCTATTTGAAATGTAAGAATCAGTAACAGGATTGAAAGATAGCCGCAAAACTAAAAGATCAATCTACAATATGAACAATTCAAGCAAGCACCTGCATATTTGTAATTCCATACAAGTGAAGTTTCCCTTTCTTCAAAATCAAAGTGTGACCGCGGTGTTCTTTCTGTGAAGTACTCAAAAGCATGCTGCAACGCAGGATCGGAAATGTAAGTCGATGACATATATGAAAGAAGAAAGTTACATCAAAAGAAATGGAATTTCAAAACTAGCTCTCACTTTCACGCTGTCGACCCATTCCATATTCAGGTGCACCGGCATTGTTGTCATCCATTCACCCTTTGAAGGTTGTAAAAACATCCCATTTTCTGCTGCCAACCACATGTCGTATTCTTTGAAAATCTGTTTATACGAAAACATTACAACTGGACTCATCTAACCGTTCATAAAGAAAACGAGAATGTTAAAGTTCAACTGGACTCAACTGGACTCATTGCAAAGTGCTGTTAAGGGTTGTCTCAGTTCTGGATGCACCTTAAGTTCCATTTCTTTAATCTGATCACCAGTTTTCTCAACCGGTTCTGTTAAAGTTCCATTGAATCCCTGGATATGTATAACAAGCCTCAGTGCAAATCTTAACGCAAGAACAAGAAAAAATCGTTGTTCAATGAGCTTAATCAACAGTACACATAAGCTGGTGTCCATATATAACAAAGTTCAAAATTCGATCTTTCACATGAACCCAAAAGCAACAGAAGCAAAACAATCCATTTCATAATCAGTTCATCAGCAGAATAAACAGCAACAAAACCTTCCACTTCAGCTATATACAAACTTAAACAAAAGCATAATAACAAAGAAACTCAAAACAGCAAAATTAGGTATAAAACTAAAAAGCATAGAAAACCCCTATTTGAAGCCTAAGAAATACTTCACGTTCGTCGCGAGCAACTAATTACATCACAGAACATGAATAAACTCCGATCCGTATCAAGGCGAAAACATTCATACAAAATTAGGGCTTGGGTTGAAGAAGACCGAGGAAGCAATTGAAAAGATGAGAGAAATTAGGGATTTGATTGGTTACCGAAATTGAAATGAAATCCTCGGATCAGAGTTGGTTGATGCGATTGAGCTCCTCCCCGGAGTAGTAGGATTGGGTGAGGTGCCGCCGGACGAGAGAGAGGTGCCGCCGGACGATTGAGCTCCTTGAGCCTTACAAACTCAGTAAATGTTGTGGTGAGGGGATTGGTGGTGGTGATGATAGGGACATCCAGTCAGCATGCCAATAGACACACAGTCAGCATTAAAGGTAATAGGGGGCGGTAAAAGTTGGTTTTTGGTTTTATGAGGGGGTCTCTATTAAAAAAAAACTTAAAGGGGGGAAAACCAAATCACGCCCTAATGACAGGGGGGTTTTGTATATTTAACCCTTTTTATTTTGCAGTTATAAATGTGTACTTTGTTAGAAGTTGGATAAATTTGCTTTAAAAAAAAATGATTTTGCCTTTAATTAAGTGGTTGAATTAGGGGAAGGTATAATATTCTTTATTTTAATTAGATAAGAAAATTAATTAATGTGGTCTGATAAGTTTAGTTTTTTTTGGGTATGTTTTTGTTTCCTGTCTTGTTTTTAAAGAGAAAGAAAGCTTTGCCTTTTTGATTTAGGATACAACGATAAATGTTAATATATGTTGGATAAGTTAGATAAATTAACACACCAGTTTGTTGTGACTAACAATACAACTGACCTACTTAATTCAAAGTCTCTAAAGGGTGGTATTCATATGTGTTCAATTAGTTAAACTTGAATTTTAGTTTTGCAATGAAGTTTCAATAACTTTCCTATGTCCAAATTTGAGGTGTAAATCATGCAAGTAGAATTTTATTATTATGAAAATTCAATACTGCAATCATTCCACCACAATCAAATGAATCTACTTGAACTTAATTTGTAGTGATTTAGCATTGACTGTTTGAATAAAAATTTAATGATGTGATTATATAATTGGAAAAGTTGATGCTCAATGATATTGACTAGATAGATTTATTTGTAATGAAGAATATCATTTAGATTTATTTATAATTATACCTTTCATCTAACAATGGGAAAATTAAAATTAATAGTAGTTATATCTATCTATGATGATGCAAGAAGGTTGTGAATGAAACCATTGTGAATCATGTACATGATTTTTGTTTAGGTATAAGATCTGAGGGCATTGACTATATTTTAATATATTTATAGGTAATTTGAAATCTAATGGGAAATGAAAATTCTATTTTACTCACTTGAAATGGAATCTAATTATATGAATATATTATTCATGCTATTTGTAATGGTTGTGCTGACCTACAAATGTAGATTATTGTTTGTTACTAAATGGTTTTATTCAAACTATTTCATTGTTATCATGTAACCATTATTTGTGCTTGTTGATTAAATAGTTTTGCTCAATGATAACAAGGATATTCGCAATTTTTTTTGTGTCTGGAAATTTGGCAAAAGCTGCACGCAATCATTTTGTTTTGTTTTGTTTTGTTTTCCTGTTATAGTTTTGCTCAATAACTGAAAGGTTCTATATGATTTGAATTTTGTCTTGGCAATGGTTTAAATTACAACAAGCTTTATTACACATGCAAATGGAACCATAAAAAAAGGAAAAGCCTTCATGCTTTATTATTATGGAAATCAAATAAGAGTAAGCTTTTAAAGTATCTTGGCCATGATTTATGGATATTGTTTTATAAATGGTGGTACTGATTTTTAGAATTATATGTATTTTTGTATCATGGTAACAGGAAAAGAAATATGTCTTAGAAATTACATAATATGTATGTTTTATTTAATAGATTTCTTGTACTATCACTTCACTTGTGCTTGTTCTTACGTTTTAACTTTTATTCTTCAATACATATGAGTTGTTAATCAACAATGTTATTTCTATTTCTAACTCCCGTCTCGAAGATGAAAATTATTAGAAATTGTGTGGTTTATTTGGAACTTTTTTTGTTATGATGATTTAGTATATTTTTCCATGTTGTTTGATCACAACCAATCATATTTGTTTGGTTTGATTTATACATACAGAGGCAGTTGTTTGCTATGAACTCTGAGCCATTTTAGCCACCATGTAATAAAAGGTAAAGTCATTTGCTAACCATTTTGAGCTTAGACCTTCATTCGGTGACTTAGGCTTATTTATTAACCATGTGACTTGAAGGATTTCATTTTCCCATCATTTCTTTGGAGTTAGGTATGAATTTTTAGTTTTAAAGCTATATAAAAAAGAATAAGTTTTGGGTTACTCTTGGAAGTGAGCAAAGTTTAATTCCGGGGTTGGGGTATTAGAAAAAAACGGTTAAAAAATTCAAAAGTTTTGCGAAAATAAGAAGTTAAAAATAACTTCTTCAAAAAAAAGAGAAAAAGAATGTAAAATGGATATTGAGGACCACAATAGTGATATCTATAATATTGTTAATCAGAAAAATTGTTGCTATGATAACAATAGGAGAACTAGGTACCTAACTCCAAAGGTTTAAACCTACTTTCCCAAAAATGTCCTACTCAAACATAAGCCAAGTTACAACCAAAAAAGCCCTAAAGTCTATGTGTTTTGATTTCTTTCACGAATTATATTAGAACATGATCAAACTCAGTATAAACTAGTTTGTATGATGATTGAGAGACTACCATGTCAATTGAGTGAGTCATGGTGAGATGTGAGACATGTTGAGTACTTGTCAAAGATTGAGGATGTTTTATGAATTTTTCAGATTGCAGTTGGAAGCTAGAATAGTGGTCAAGTAAAAAAATCATATGGTGGTGTTTACTTGTTATTGTTGCAACTTATTTTTTTTGTTTTGAATTTGCAGTACCGGCAAGTTACTTAAGGACAAACAACAGTTCAAGTTTGGGGTTGTGATGACATTTTGTCATTGCATGTTTTCTGTTAAAGAAATGGAGCAAAACACATCATAGATGAGCAAAAATGAAGAATAAAGACTAAAGAAAGATGCAAAAATGAACAAGTATGAAAAAATAAGGACTTAGTGAAAATCTGATGGGAAAAGGGGGGCAAAAGCGTGTAGTTACTGGAATAATCATGCATAGCATCACGCGCGTTACAGAGGTGTGGCGTCAACATCGTGCATGATGAAGGTTATCATGTGCACGATAGGTCCTTTTTCTGGAACTATTATGACGTGTTCTGAACCAATTTGACAGCTTTATAAGGGAGTTTTTGGCATCTTTTAAAGGGTTTTGCGAATTTTGATTGAAAGTGACACTAAAAAGCACCAAGAGGGCGATTTCTAGAGCATTAGAAGCCATTGGAGGTCAGTTCCTCAAGGATTTTCATATGCAATCTTCATCTTATTGTTTGGTATTTGATTGTATCGTTATGAGTAGTTAAACTTCTCTAAGTTAGGTTTTGTATGATGAATTTATTTTGAACCTATTGGGTCATATGTTTAATTTGTCAGTGCATGAATAATTGAAGTTATATTTCTAATTAATTGCCTCTTGTGCTTAATGCTTTTTATGTTGGATACTCTTTTAATATGAATTTGGGTGCATAAGGAATATTGCCCATTAGTTTATGCATTGGAACTAGGAAAATTATTCTACTTACGCTGGTTGAATAGGGATATGATACCTCTATTAGTGGAATTTGAGTTAATGTACTATTGCATTGCCTAATTTCACTTATGCTAGTTGAATAGGGATAGGAGACCCGTAGTAGGAATTAGTAAGTTATACGCCAAAGGATTGGGTATATTGGTTTTGTTAATTCGACATGAAAATATCATAACTTTCTCATTCATGTAATGCATTAAACATCAACAGAGGATAAATAAGGGATTCTATACAAAACCTGACTACTTTCCACTTGCCGATAAGTCATCAGGATCCAGTATCCATATAAGTTATACTTTATTGGGACGGGAAAACTTTGATGCGATGACATAAACTTCAACACAAAGGGGAGGAGAAGTAGGAAGAGAACTCCATATTTCCTTGAAGGAATATACCGATAAATATTCGTCATCTCCTGATTCTGAAGACAAGGAGTTTTGTCGGGAAAAAATAGTTTCTTCATCAGCATAGTTTTATTCATAATACAAAGATTCAAGGTCTCCTTCTAGAGGTTGAAGTGATTTGATCACCTTTGCAGATTTGTTGGTATTATTATGGAATTCTTTATAAAAATGTCCCTTCCCCCCCCCCCCCCACAAACAAAGAATCTTTAATTTTTTTCCTTTTCATCAGCAGAGTTTTGTTCAGAATACAAAGATTCAAGGCCTTCTTCTAGAGGTTGAAGAGATTTGATCAGCTTTGCGGATTTGTTGGTATTATTAGGACATTCTTTAGAAAAATGTCCCTTTTCACCCACAAACAAAGCATCTTTGATTTTTTTCCTTTTCCCCTGAAAGGTTTTCTTTTAAAAAACTTCATAGATCTCTTTTTCTTTCCTTTGAAGGTCCTATAAGGTTTGTTGTGTTTTTGCTTATGATGTTACTTTTCTATTACACAACTACATCTTTTATCTTTACACTTGATCTCTAGGTAACTTGCATGCCTTGGTGAACTTTGACTATTGTTTTACAACCTCAGAGAGATGTTGATGTAGTATGCATAGCTTTTCAAGTGCTTCTAAAGTAACTTGATGAATCTGGCCATGACTCATGGTTTTAATATCCTTTTTAGTTATTGATAACATTTTGTGAATTTCTGATGAAGTTCTTGAGGCAGAGAGGAAACATATGTATTTTTTAGACTAGAGTAATTAATTCCATCGAGGATATAATACCTCTATGTCATTCTATAATAATGTTTGTCGATGTCTTTTGTTATGAGGGAACAACACTTTATCTTAAAGAATTCTTGTTTGTTTTTGCTATCAAATATCTCCATATAGCCAATAAATTCATGATTAGTGGATCCAAGGATACTAGCAATATTTTCTAGTCCGTGCATATCATCTTGTTTTAATGCTTTAAAATTATAATACCCTTCTTTCATATTACCTGTCATTCTACGGGAAAAAATTCAAATGACTTTTTAACTATCTGCACTTGTTTTGGTCATCTGAGTGTCAAGCCAATCCCCATTTTCGAGGAATCTTTTTCTCCAACTACTAGGTGGGATATAATCAAGTGTGAACTAATTACCACTATTTATTTTTGTATTTTCAGTGATTGGATTCTCTTCAGGTGGTTCATCATAAAAAGATTATTCTTCTTTTATATTTGTCATGAAGAGCCTGGGAATAAAATTCTCTTGAGATTCTGACTCCGATGAAAATGATATTGGTATTTCATCAGTAGATGCATCTTGATAAGAATCGTTGTTATCACCTGAAGAAGAATATTCACCATTTTGTGTTAAGGATTCAACAAGACAATGATTTTCTTGGGGAAGTTCATAATTTCCTGTGATTGCCATGACTTGGAAACTTTTATCGGGAATTTCTTCTTTCTTTTAGAATTTTGGAGGAGCTGTCTCAGGAACATCCTGAGAGTCTGAGGATGAAGCGCTCAAACAGACAAATATCCCTTTCATCCTGGCAGTTGAGGTGGCATTGGTTCTATCAGATTTGGGTCTGTGAGCTATGGGTATGTATTTGACATAATATGGTGGAAATGAGGCATAGGTAGGGTAAAAAAGAGAAGGCATTTTTGGTCGCGTTAAATATGTAGGGAGAGTACGAGGTTTAAAGAAAGAGTTTTCAATATGCTCGGGTTTCCTTTCATGAGAAGCCATCAAGAAACCATCCATCTCTTTTACTTGACCTTGAAGATTTCTGATTTCTCTTTCCTTTTGGTCAAAAGTCTTGCCAAAATTTCTTTCTGCTAACATCTTTCTTAATTCATGATCTAGCTGAGAGACTTGAACTTTTAAGCTTTCAGAACGTTTCTGCATTTTCTGAGATAAAGATTTAATATAATTATTTGTTTCCTCTATTTTCTCAGTAATTTTATCTACCATTTTGTCAAGATTTTATAGGGTATCATTTTGAGTAATCATGTCTTCTGTTTACCAATTTAGAACTTCCCCAGCTTAAGTCAAAGGTTTATGTTTTCCATCAGGCTGGACTTATTATGGTGGATGAAAGGTTTAGATGTTCTGCTGCTATTGGATCCATTTTCCTTTCTAGAGCAGGAAATTGTTGGCAATAATCTGATGTTGTAGTTGAGTACATAAAACAAGGGATTGTCTCAATATCTTTTGGAGGATACAATGGTTTACGGTAGTCTGAAGGTGACCACGTAACAAAAGTAGGGTCATCATGTGGCAGCATATTTGCTTTCTTGAGGATATTAAGAGTTTTCATATATATATATATATATATATATATATATATATATATATATATATATATATATATATATATATATATATATATATATATATATATATATATATATATATATAGATAGATAGATATATATATATATATAGAGAGAGAGAGAGGTTTCTTTTTTTCATGGATTCCTACCCATGGGCCATTATCCAGATCATATCTTCTTTGAAGAGAAGGAGATGGCTTGCACGTCCCCTTGTTCTTTCTTTTAGGGAGGATGATATCTCTATCAATATCACCATCGTGCATCTAGCAGTCACATTCTGACTCACATTTTTTAGGATCAACGTCCCAAATGAAATGGCCATCTATCTTGTCAATATATATGGGTTTTCTTTATGTTGTGACAGCATGATCCAGACACCAATCCTCTTTAAGTATTGTTTAGATCATCATGGTTTGGTAAATAGTAGAAACTGAACTTGACCCATCATCTGGCTTTTTGAAAAATTGTTTTGACGTTTTTTTTAATGGATCTTCTGAAAGTAGCCTCTTGAGATTGTATTGGTCTTCTGTCAAGATGAATTTTTTTTTCATAATTTGTTATCCATTCAAGGAGAATTAACAGAGTTAATTCTTCCCTTGTGATCTTTCATGATATTTGAACAATAGAGTGTATATCTTATTTGTGTTAGTAAAGACCAACAACGAATCAGAAGAACATCCCGAGAGAGGCAAATTTATCGAATGATTTTGTAGACGATAGATTATTTAGTGATGAAGAGTGGAAGACATGGCTTTTGAAACTTGATAATATCCAATGATTTGGACCTGTACTTCCAGTCTCGTGGATATAGTATTATCGTTGAGGCTTAAATTAAAATTTGCAAAAATAGTAAGGACAACACTTCTCACATGGAGTGTGGTTAAAACAACCCTTATTACAACATTTTCATAGTGGAGATAACATGAATATAAAAGAGCTATCATGCATAATACAAGCTATTTTTTTCTTCCATGGAGAGAGAGAGAGAGAGAGAGAGAGAGAGAAATAAACTTGATAGCTCCAAATATAGCTGTATATCCTTCATACTTCTTGTGATTTATGAGACTCTAAGGAACCCCTAAAGAACCCCTAAATCTACATATTGTTCTTGGTTGGTAGCTCTCAGACTATATTGGTCTAGTCTAGACGATTGGACATATTCTTTCATATGAGACCTACATTCTATTATTATACCTAACATCTATTAATTTTAATTTTTAAATAATTTTTCGTATTTTGGCTTATGTGCAACCACATTTTGCTTAGTTGTTTTATACAATGTGCATACATGTATGAAAAAATGGGTGTCTATATATCACAACTCTTTTTTTTTTTTTTTTTTGGAGATATTTAGGACTTAAAAGGAGCAATTTGAGCATCTCTAGAATATAAGAATACTCAATAAGATTGAGTGTTTTTATAGAGTTTAGGAAGTGATAGGGAAGATGTGGTAGTAATAGGTTGAGTATTTGGTTATGGTGATGGATCCATGATTAAGTAGTTTTCTCCGTTACTCACTCTCTTTATTATATTCATACCTTATATACTCCCTTACTCAGTCTCAGACACCACTATTCGAAAGCCTCACATATTATAAAATCAGCCTTAAGTCCTTAACTGTATAATCATACGAGACAACAAACAGCCAACCATAGAAATAACAAAGTCTGAGGCTTGCATACTAACTAATGAAATATTACATTATATTAATAAAAAACCCTGCATAATGGACAACGTGTCTCAGAAATTTCAAATAAACATTAGCATGGATAAGCAAAGTAGGAGTTGTTTCAACTACAAGAATACAATGTTGTTCGGAGGTAAGAGAACAAAATGTTTGATGTATAACTCCATTTTGAACCATAAAAAATTAAAAGATGACAAGAAAACACTATAATTATAGTGGTAATGAAGGGTAGCAGCAGAATGAGAGTGAAGTAGAAAGGGAGATAAGTGTTTGAGTGCAAGGTGAAGATGGGATGTGGTGAGGATGAAATCTGTGTGACCCATGAGTTGACGAGAGCTTTGCAACGTAGAGAGAAAGAAAAAGTGATAACGGGAGCTGCAGTTACAATGGCTCAATGTAAAGGGACGTTTGGTGTTGTGTGAAACAAAAACATCTGGTGTGTGAAGGAATGCCTACATGATAATCATAAATCTTCTCTTTTTCATCTATACTGTGTGGGCCTCTTTAAATATGGTGAAGACTTTTGGGGGGGTTTTGACCATTGAATAGTCCACCTGTTAAAACAATATAGAAATTTGCAGCCGAACTCATAGACACGTATATAGTATTAAAAAAATAAACGAGTATTCAGACTAAGTCCATCTTAAGCAGGACAAATATTCAGACTAAGTCCTATCTTAAGCAGGACAAAATTACGCAGTTGCCTCCTCGAATATCAAAAACTGATTGGACATTGAAGCTTCGCCCAAAACAGAATGTTTTAGGTTTTTTATTAAAAAAACATCATTTAGTTACAAATATATTTAAATATTTGATTCAAAAATTTAAAAATAACTAGTACTCCAATGTCTAAAGGTTAATCGATCATTCAATTTAATCAACCCCACATAAATAGCAGTAGTTTGAAGTCAAGGTAATTTGAGAATGCACGTGGAATGAATGAAAATATAACAAAGGTTACTTGGTAATCACTGAATCTACCAAGTACACACAGATCTAACGCCATGCCTTATTCTGACCCTTCAGATATTTCATGAAATGCAGAAAACAGAAATGTACTACACATTACAAGGATGATACATCATACCAACCTCAATGGAACTACTATGTGCAAATGAACACTCTTTCCACTTATCATTAAAAACTAAGATTCTGCTGACCCAAATTTTCAAAGATAGCCAGAAAGTTAAGTAGCCTTTAGGCTCTTGTGTCTAAACAAGAAATGATACACAATTGTTGCAACTTGCAATTGACCAAGTGCTATAAGGTGATGAAGCTACTTAGTCAAGTAAAATATAAAAGGGCATCAATAAGCATTCATAATGTAAAGTTTGCAAACTGGTACATCAAGTGATCAAACATGCGGTTTGAGAAAAGTAAACAGAAATGAATTAGTGGAGTAAAAATACTGAAATTCTTGCCAGATTATTAATCAGAAAAAATACACTTGGTTGTGATTTGAACTTAGAAGACCTTTCCTTCTCTGGAAAATGAACAATGTAAAATAACATTTCAAAAAAGACAGTGGATTAAGCATTTCAAAGGTGGCGAAATTTCTGAAACAAATGTCAAACGAAGTTGACAAATAACCAAAAGGAGAGATTTAAAAATTACTAAATAAACAAATGCCCCAACATGACTCTCAAACATTGCAGCACTTATTTATTCTTAAGCTAATTCTTTAACTTAAAAAGATATAAATCATTTGCATTGTTCGGTTACAAATTATAATCAGAATAAAAAATTTAGAAACTACTTAAAAGTTTCTTTCCAATGATGCCAAAGATTTTACTTCTCTTCAAACAAAAGCTAATGATGACAATGATGGAGATTATCAATGCAAAGTTTAAAAGGAGCAAATCAATGAAACTAAATAACATGAAAACAAAGGAAATGCAGAAAACATGATGCAGTCATTGTATAAAAACTAATTCAACCTTTTGTGACAAAGGCTTCATCCAGAGCCAGGAAGCATGAAGTATAAAGAGGCTTTGAAAATTTTAACTACAAGCCTGTCAAACACCAAAAACAAGTAGAGCATCAAAATTAATATAACCCTCCCCACCCAAAAAAAGAAGCTAAATTCCAAACAAAAGCACTGAAATTATCATTGTAATAATAAACTCTTACTCTATTAATTAAACTATATATACTTATATATATCTTTCTTTCCTTCCAGCAATATACTACTACCACTACCACTACAATGAACAAGTAAAAGAACCAACTAGAGTAAACCCTTGTTAAAAGGAACAAAAGCAAGGGAATTAGCATCTTCAATTCACTCCATCCAATATCTCCTTCTTTACAAAATTCTTCAACTTTATACCTCAGTTCCATACCCCATTTACAAGCTGCAATTCACTTCACAGCTTCTCTATCTCTGCAAGAATCAATCATCAAAAATCAGTAAAAACACATGGAAAAAAATCATCAAAAACAAACAAAAACACAAAGAGGAAGTTAAAGATAGTACCTTTGTTGGTGTATCAGCTACCCTATAAGCATCAGCGGTAATTCCCACTAACCATAATCCAGGGAAAACATTCTGAAAATTAAAACAAACAAAAAAAGAAAGTTTTCAGAATCAATTAGAAGAAGATTTTGTTAGAGATTGAAAAAGTGAATGGGAGAATGAGATTATGAGAATCATACATCCATTTGTTTCTGAACATTCTTGGGCCTCTTCCTGGGCCTGCGATTGGGCCTAGAACCAGTCATCACGAAAATATCCTCTTCGATCTCATCCTTCGAAAGAGCGATCCAGAATTTCCTCTTTTCCTTCTTCTCAGCGCAGCTTGTATCAGCAAAACCCCTAAGCCGAAGCGATTTCGGGGCCGGATTATCCCCGTTGTTGTTAACCGCTTCCTGCAATTCTCCACCGCCGTTGTTTTTAGAACCTCCGGCTCCGATCTCGAAAGCACCTCTTGGAAGCATAGGTTTCCTCGGCCTCAAATTCCACGGCTTCTGCACTATCTCCTCCGCTACAGTAACAGCTTCGGCCTCTTCTTCAGCGTCTCGCTTACTATCTCCTCCAGCATCATCGTCGGTTTCCTGGTTGGAAGACGGTGGAGGATGTTTGTGAGAAGATGAAGAAGAAGGGAGTCCGAATCGGTTCCTAGAGGTTCGGGATCCG
Source organism: Lathyrus aphaca (assembly GCA_963966055.1). Lineage (NCBI taxonomy): Eukaryota > Viridiplantae > Streptophyta > Magnoliopsida > Fabales > Fabaceae > Lathyrus > Lathyrus aphaca. The sequence continues at coordinate 482,065,205 of OZ014522.1, forward strand.
AGCCGGTGAGGACGGGAGTCAGGCTCAGAATCAGGCTCGGAGGAAGCGTGATCGGGTGGACGACGGGAACGTTGATGGTTAGTGGTGTTGGTGTTGTTCTTCCCGGTGCCGCCCCATTTCAAGAAGGGGAGAGAGAAGTTGTGAAGAGGTTGAGACTTCACTGGCGAAGGCGCGGTCGTCATTGGTAAACGGCGAACCAGTAGCGTCGGAAGTTAAAACGATGAAGGTTTGTGTTTTCGGAACGGTGTCGTTTTGAAATGAGAAACCCTAGGGTGTTGGTAATGAGGGTGGTCGTGCGGGGTTGATTGATTTTGGAGAGAAAACTAGACGCTGGCTACAGAAGCCGGAGTTTCATTTTCATGCTATGTGCGTATGGGGTATGGGAAATTATAAGACTGAGTGGGAGTGAGTTCTATTTTCATTCCTATTTCTTTTGTTTTCTTACTAAATTTACCATCTACCCTAGATTCTTTCAAGATATTCCCCTCTAGCTCCTTTATCCATTTTTTATTTTTTTTTATGATTTCTTCATTTTATATTAAATATGAATAAGGTCTTTATAAATATCATAATATTTAAGTTTGGTCTCTTTAAATATTTCCTTCAAATTTTGATCCTATCAAAGTTTTTTGTCTCTAACTGTGGTCTCTTCCGTTAGTTTTCACTAACAGAGGTTGACATGACGCGCCAACTGTGTAATCTTTGAGTGTCAAGTATGTTTTACATTGAATCCACATCAGATTTGATTTAATAATGTTACATAGGATTCATAAGTTTACTTCTTCATAAGACTCGTGTTGCCCTAACTTTCGTCATCTTCATATTTACCCCCTTCTTCTACCTTCTTTCTGCAACCTTCTTCTTCCATCATCATTCCTCAAGTTTTTTCGGTTATGTCTACTTCAACTAGGTCAAGCAAGACAATCTCACAGCGCGAAGTTAAAAAAATGTTGTTGCAATTGTGCGATTGTGCCATACATGTGCAAGAAGGGAAGGAATCAAGGGAGGTTGTTTTGGAGATGTCTAATCTGGAAAAATCAGGGTACATTTAATTTGTTCATTTGGGATGATGAAATTGCAAAAGAGAATGATGTTGTTCACGGCTTGGAAGCAGAATATGAAAGGAATATTCAAATTCTGGAAACAGTTAGGGAACTGTATGAAGCTTCACTGAAGAAAAACAATAGGTTGAAGTTGAAGCTCAAGGCAGAGGCATTTTATGGAAAATTGAAGATTGCTTGTGTTATTCTTTCAGTTTTGATAAACATGTATCTTATTTTTAGGTGTAGTTGTTGAAGTATTTGTTAGGTTGTTGAAGTAATTGTTAAGATGTCTCTAATATTTGTTAGGTTGATTTGGTATGATCAAGAAACTTGATTTTAGTTGTAAGTCTGAAATATTTGTAATTGATATTGTAATGTAATGTTTGAATGCAATGAAATATGGTTTTAGTTGTTAACTTTTTTACTCATTGTTGATTAGTTAAGAGGTTTATTACTTTCATTTGACTCGTATATTTGTACCCAAGTTAACAGAAGACAATATGTAACCAAAATATCATAATATGATTGCATCCAACAAAGTTTAGTACACTAATAGATTACATCAAAAGTTAACCAACATATTACATCAAAAGTAACCAAAATACTAACATAAGTAGTTCACAAAAATACTAACATAAGTAATTCAACAAAACATCATAATAATTGTTAAGTAAACATCAGTTCCTTCATTATGTTGCACCCTTCCCAGTCATGCTGTCATCTTCAGGTATAACCACAGGGTCCTCAACCTTCTTTCCTGAACCTGGTATATTTTTAGCCTTTAGTGTCCTCAACCTATCACTGCTTCTTTTTTCAGCTTTGACATCATCAGTTGTTTTTTACCTACTTTGAGTCCTAAATTTTACTGGTTCACTGCTACTAGACCTGGATAGACTTGTTCTTATACCATGTGGCTTAAATGGTGTGTTCCTGGACTGTTTAGATTTCTTTCCAAAGAAAACCTTGGGACCCATTGTCTCAGATACTTTAAGTGGTGATTTGTCAATCCTAAGTGGCTGGATGTCCAAGACATCACCACCACCACTGAGAATGGCTTCTATTGTTTCATCCAAGGTGGTTGACTTTTCTTTGACAGTTGGAGCATTTTCTTCAACAGTTGGTTGATTGACATTGTTGATCTTTTCATTTTTTTGATTCACATTATTGACCTCTTCAGTTGGTTGATTCACATTGTTGACCTCTTCAGTAGTTTCATTCTAATCATTCTGATCTGTTTCATTCACATTCAGATTGGATGCCTTCTGAGTTGCTTGATTATCAACAGTCTGACTTGCCTCGGAGGTTTTTTTTGATTTGGTAACTGGTTTGTTGGGCTTTGGTTTCTTATGTTCCTTTTCCTCCTTGTTTGATGCACCCTTAGGCCTCCCCTGCAGAAAACATGTAAAATTAAATTATTTACAATATACTAAAGAGTTGAGCACTATATTAAAGTGAAGAATGAATACCCTTTTTTATGTAACATTAGCCTGACTTGTTTGAGTGGGGATTTCTTCACTCCCTTGAGTAGCATTTATTGTAGCACCAGATACAAGCACAATTTGCTTGTTTTATTTTACAAGTCCTTTTGTTATGACCTATTGTAAAACAGAATTTGCATATGTGCTTTTATGGTAACACGTATGCGCATACTTAACATGGTTATCTATTTTCCTATATATGGCAGCCACAACATGTCTACAGGGGATACCTATAAGCTCCTAAAAGTTGCAAGAACAAGTCTGTTTTTCTAAATCAAGAACAAAGCTATCAGTAAATAAAACATGTGTTACTTGAAATGTCAACATGCCAGCATATGTAGCTGTCTAGCTAGCACTTTTTTTTATCTCCCTATCTAACCTCCTCAAGGGTTTTAGCATTATTTGGCCCTTATAAGATTCAACCTTTTTCCCTAAGTGTTGAAAACATACCCATTAAGTAATTCCTAATCCACTCAAACATTGTAATGATAGGTTTATCCCTTTGTAACAGTATTGTTGCATTAAATGATTCACTAATGTTATTCACTAAGACATCACACTTACAAAAAATTGTAAAAGCATGCTTACACCATTTTTTTTCTTTGGAATAGCCTCTATCCACTCATAATCTGACAGATTTACCTCTTTTATCATAAGCATTTTTGCCTCATGTGCCTCAAAGTAAGTGGCTTTTGCAGCAGCCATCATTAAATCTCTGAACAAAGTCCCTCCACCAAATTTCTTCTTGAAGTTGGCATATAAATGCCTTAAACAAAATCTATGTTCATATGCAGGATACTCTTCTTTAAATACTTAGACCAAGCCCTAACAAAGAATAACAACTGTTATATCAAATAAATGTAATATAACAACATAAACACTACATTAATGTAAAATATCATGAGTACCTTTTGTTGGTCAGAAATGAAGCACCGTCTTCCATCACATATGTCTTCAATTAACAACTTCATAAACCAGCTCCAAGGATCTTTGGTCTCCATTTCTACCACAACAAAGGCAATAGGAAGGTATTGGTCATTATGGTCTCTACCAACAGCAATCAAAATAATTCCACCATATTTGTGTTTCAAGTGGCATTCATCCAAGCTAATGAATGGTCTACATGCCTTAGTAAAGATCTTTTTAGTTCCATCAAATGACATATAACATCTCTCAAACCTTGGTTTAAAACCTTCACTTGGATCAGATGTATTAATCTTAAATGTATTGACAGGTGAAGCCCTTTTTAATTAAGAACCATAAGACCACAATAGACTATATTATTTGCTTGAGTCACCTTCAACAATATGTCTTGTTATCTGTCTTGCCTTGAAAGCTCTGCACCCTGGTATCTTAGTTGCATACCTCTTTCTAACATCAACCACTACCTCACTTAACCTCATTCTAGAGTTATTCTTCAAACCATCCACAATCACTTTTGCAACCTACTCTAAGATTATTCCTCACTAAACCTCGATATGCATGGTCTTTCATCACAACTATCATCATCAACACCATTGTCAAGTTCATTTGTCATGTACTCATCCTTAATAACATGTTCCCTTCCCATTTCTTGAGTGATATATACGTTATTATCTTGATGACTATCCCCCTCATCAGTTGCAGCAACTGGTATGTTTTGCTCTCTATCAACATCATTAATAAATACATCATCTAAACCTTCATCAAAACCTGTCATTCTCTCCTCCTCACTATCCTCAAAATGAACACTTATCACTGAATCATCACCGCTTTCATCACTAGATTCACTCAAAACATCTGCATTTCCATCACATTTCACTCCTTTTCCTCTCTTTCTAAAACTTTCCATAAATGTATCCTCACCTTCAGTTTTAGGCTCACAGTAAATCTCCACCTCACAATTATTTACTACTGCATACAAGGCTGATTCAGAGGCATCACTATCATCCTTAAAGGGGTTCAGGTCTTGTTTAAGGCTCCCTTGTTCATGCTTCCACCATATCTTAACAAAATTATAATCAAACTCAGGTTCAATTACCTTGACTAAATCACAGGCCTCAAAGAATGACCAAAAATCAGGATCTTGCCCCCTAAAAGCATTCACATCCCCATCATATATTAGGTTTGTGTCTTTTACGAAACAACCCTTGGTGTAAAATACAACTGTGAACTTATCCATACCCATGTAAACATAAATTAACCTAAGTTTAATTTTTACCATTTTATAATAAACAACAACTAACCCTAATTTTTACTTTCAATTATTTATTAGGCCAAGTTATTTATGCCATTACAACCACCAAACTAAGAATTTAATAGTAATATGACCACTTGTACAGAAAAGGAAGGTAAACATCAATATTAAACACTAGATAAGGATGCGACAAAGAAACATACCTGGGACCACAAGTAAGATTCGTACACTTTCTCCTTAGGACCACTGCAACACGACTTCGTTATCCCTTGAATACAACGAATACTTTGAAAACGATTGAGGAAGACTAGGGCACGATGTGCATTGAAATGGACTAAACTTCAAATTGAAAAGGATTGAGGAAGACTAGGGCATGAATTGTATGAGGCAGAACGATGATTGTTCAACTACAAATTTACTATACCTCTTAAATACCACCGTGGAAAATACATAAGATATCAATAAATGAAAAAAAATCCAGCTGGCGCGCCATGTCATCCTCCGTTAGTGAAAACTAACGGGAGGGACAAAAATTTTAAGGAAATTTTAGAGGGACTAAACTTAGAGGTTGGGATATTTTCAGGGACCATATACATATTTAACCCAACATTTGAATTATATCTTAAGGGAAATACTAATCTCTTAAGATTTGAGTTACTCGCATAAATGTGAGATGAGTTGGGTTAGGATGAATTTGAGAAGTTTATGATGTGCACTAAGTTTGATTTAGTATTTGAGGGATAATGGTATCTACAAATACTCTAATGTTCATTTGAACTTTTCTGCTCCTCTAGCCATAGGTGGTGTGTAGTTCAAGCTTTTATGTTGTTTCTCTTTACCTTCCTATTTTTCTAGTTTGATTTAATCAATTGCGGTTTCGTGGTGTTATTGTGTGTATACATATAATTTTGACACCATGAAAAAGCCCTAGTAGCTGATGTGTTTGCCCAGCTTTGTTCCTTACACGTCACCATTATCTGACATGGCAGTTTCTCAGTATTTCTCATCTTATTATACTTTAAAAGGGTGATGTATGTGGCTTTGAAGATTTTCGACAAGAATATTGGATCACTCTTTCTTCCAAACATGTCCAGAATATTGGATCACTCTGTCGCTCCCGGGATTTTCATCCTAGTACAAACGCGAAAGTGGCGCGGAAAAGTAGAGTCGCCAGCCAGACATTTTTATCCTGAATGAATGGGAAAGGTAATGTTGCACAAACCTGAGGAAGAAGGAAAGGACAAGGCCTTACGAACCAAAGATCTGAGTTCGGGAGTCGGTTACGACCTGGGAAGGTATTAGCACCCCAGATCGTCCGCCGTACACGACGGGATCCACGCTTGCTTGTTTGTTTCAAAGGGTGAGGGTATGAAAGTTGCAGCAAAGAAATGAAAAGAAACTGGAACTGGAAAAGAACTGAAATAAGAAACAAAGAGAAAAATGTAGGGAAAATAAAGATTGTGCTCGAACGGGCCCTACCCCGCTGCCTACGTACCTCATCAGGATAATGAGGATCAGAGACGCCGTAGTTCCCCTAACTAGGGGTAACAAAGGGAAATTGCTTGTGAATTAAAGGCTTGAACTGCCTATGCCATTGCTCAGGTGTTGCAGGCTCGGACGACGAGTGCGTAACCGTCTTGCAAAGTGACAAGTAGGAGCAAGTTCGCGTACGGAGCGAATGAGATGAGAAAAGAATTCCCGAAGGAAAGACGTTTATTGTTTGTTTGTGTTTTTTAGAAGCTTTTATGAGTGTGTCACAAGGAAGTGAACTCAAGCTCTCACCAATGGAATGTGCACTTGCCGCTACATTCCAAGATGGAATAATAGAACAAGCACACTCAAGTAAGGAGAAGATCCCCAAAACTTGAACCCAAAGATTAGGGCTTAGGCTCACTAACTTGCTTAATTTATTAAATGTTTTTGGTTATTTTCATGAAGAAGTGTTTTTTAGCTTTTCTTTATGAAGAAGACATCTTGATCAGACTTGTGCATCACAAGGTAAACATGTACTATCCCAAGATGGGAAGACTACAAGCATACCTCATGGAATAAGGCTATGGATCAAGACATCACTTCAAACATTATTAAGATATCTTTTAAGAATTATGAGATGAGAAGAGGAGGAGAACCAAAAGGATCACAAAAGGACAAAATCCTAAAAGGGGGGACTAAAACAATCCTAAGTTATTTGTCATATACAAAAGGGAGATCCTATGGTTAATGAGGTTCCTATCCTAATGAAGAAGGAAGAAGAAGATAGAAGAAGGGATGAGAAAGGCCTAGGCCCAACAAAAGAGAGTTAGTTCACATAAACATAAAAGGAAGAGGTAAGAATTGGAGATGTGGAACTCAATTCCCACATCTCATACTTACCACAGCCCCTGCAAGGTTAGCATACACAAATGAATACAAGCACAAAGTTCAAAACCAGAATCAAAATGGTATAAAGAAGGGCCTAAGAGGCCTACAAGATGAAGAGAGAAATCACACAATACCAAACAATGTCAAAATAAAAGCAATGGAACCAAAAAATGGAATTTAAACACTTAAAGAAACAAATGATTTGAATATGAAGCAAACTCAAAAATTTAGAAGAACCAAAACCTATCCTAGGACCAGGAAGGTATCCTTACCCCAAAGGAACCCCAAAAAAGAAGAAAAAGTTGGCACAAGTTCCCTTCTAAGCTTATAAGAGATCTAACAATCCAAAAGAAGCAAAATGGGACAAGGTGAGAATAAAAATCCATAAATAATCAACCAGCCATCTAAAAATTCTATAACTGAACCCAAATGATCTTAAAACACATTATATCAACCTGCCAAAAGGATTTGCAAAAATTCAGAGAGGAACTAGGTTAAATGGATGTATAAACACAAGCTAGGACAGAAAACTTACACCACAAGATATCAGATCAAAACTCAAGAAATAAATTCCTAAAAATTCTGAGAAAAATCACATGAAAACTAGAAGATCTTAGGAACACAATGCAAAAAGAATGGGATCAAAACTCCAAATATTGAAGTCTATAAAAAATCAACAAGGCAGACTAGTCAAGAAAAGAAGCAAATGAAGCTATGTACAATGATGATTTAATTCTGGCACGCTAATCAATGAAAAAAAAATATAATAAAAATATGACAAAATTTTAGAGACACAAAGGAACATCTATGATTTTTTTGGGAATTTTTAGATGAATATTTCTATTTTATACGAATTAAAAGCAAACTGAATAAAAGAGAAATAAATGGAAAAAAAAGAAATTAAGGAAATAAAGGAAAGGTGCAATTGGCAAAGATTTGCACTGAACTCAAATGGGCCTGGCAGGATGGGGGGACGAAAAGCAATCTATTATGGGCCCATGTATGAACATACAAACAACCTTTTTTTTTTGCTCTTCTTATTCTCTAAACAATGGTCATTATGCTAATTGATCCTTACATTTCTTAAACAAATTATTCAATTACTCTCCACTAATTAAATTCCTTTTATTTTCTAAACAATTTTAAACAATTATATTTTCTAAACAAAATCTAAGCAATTATTAACTAAACAAAATTAATCCTAAAACTATATATTTTCTAAACTATCATCTAAACAAATACATTAATCCTAAAACCATTATATTCTAAACTATTATCAAATCAATTCATTAATCCTAAAACCATTATATTCTAAACTATTATCTAAATAAAACATTAATCCTAAACCAATTATATTCTTCTAAACTGTTTCTAAACAATTATAACCAATTACTTCTAACCAATTCTACAATTATTTCCTAATCTATTCTATCCAATTATTCTAACCAAATTCTAAGCAATTATTCTCCTAAACAATTCTAACAGCCTCTTTTTTTTTTAATTACTATCTTTTCCTAAAAGAAAAGTTAACTAATTAAACTATTCTATTTTCTAACACTTATTTCCTAATTAATCTCAACTAATAAAAATCTTTTTATTTTCTAAACAATTTTTCTAAACATGATATTAATCCTAAACACATTCTAATTAATTATTCTAAACAAATTTTAATTAATTATTATACTAAACAAATTCTAATTGATTAAACATTATTATGTTTTCTAAACTATTTTTCTAAACAAATATCCTAAACCTAATTCTTTATTATTTTCTGAACTATTATCTAAACTAAACATATTATTCTAATTAATCTAATCCTATTTCCAAAACAATTTATTCTAATTAATCTATTCTATTTTCTAAACAGATTATTTCTAAACAAATTAAACATTATATATATTTCCTAACAGTTTTTCTAAACATTATATTAATTAATCTTTTCTTATACTTAATACAAATCAAAACAAAAATAAAACTCTTAATAACCACACAAACAGAGAAAGAAAAAAAATAGAACATGAACTCCCTCTTCTCTCTCTCGGCATCTCCCTCCTTTCTAACCCTAGGTCAGCCGCCATCCTCAACCTAGCCACCGTTCACCTTTTCTTCTTCAACTCAAGACTCACCACCGCCTTAGCCCGCCGCAACTGCTCATCTTCTTCTTCTCAACAAACCCTAGCCGCCACCAACTTCACCCTCACGACGACCCTTCCTTTCTCCGTCAACCTCCATACGGCTTCCCATGAACACAGCCTCCGTCAACAACCTCTCACCGCATCGTATTCATCACCTTCGTCTTCCCTTTCCGTTCGGCTTTTCCTTCAAGCTCAACAAGTTTTCGCCGTCAACTCTCACTCTCCCGCGATACCGTCAACCTCAATGCCGCCACCATCTATTTCTGTCAACCTCCAAACAACACCAACAACATTTACCCTAACCTAGCATTTTTTCAAAATCGATCGGATTTACCTCAAACGAACCTAACCTAACACCAATACACCTTATACTAGCTCAGACTCACACAATCCAGCACATGAACACAGCACAAAATCACATCCAAACACAAATAGTTCATCATACGGCTAGCCACTACATCAAGCCATGAATCGAAGACGTACCTGTTACACGATGCCGCGGCGAACGATACGTAAGGCAACCTCAACTCGGTAATGTTTCTTTTTCTCTGTTTTTGCTTCTGATTTGAACTTTCCCTTCCTCCTTCGAATCCGATTCACCACAGTTAATCCAAGATCCACGTGCTGACTGTGATTGCAGATATGTCGACGATGCTGCGACGAGTTCCGTAGCTTGAGGAGATTGAATCGATTGGAGCACTCGAAACAGAATGCTAGCTACGCAATTGAATTGAAAGCCAAGGCTGAATCCATAATCCTGATGAAGATGATGCGAACACAGTTGATGAAGATTGAGTTCTTGGATGAACTTGGAAGAATAATCCAGATCCTATGTTGAGAAGATTGAAGAGTTGAATCAAGATTGTGAAGATTGCTCTCAGATTTCAGAGAATTAGTTAGAGAAATTGGTGAGACTCCTCCAATTCTGTTATCTGCACTCTGTTTTTTGGTTATGGTGAGAGTCTCATTCTGTTATGGATTTTGTTAGAAAAATTGGTGAGAGAGATTCTGTTAGGATTAGAATTTGTAATTCTATTATTCTGTTATGATGAGATTTTCAATTCTGTTATGGTGAGACCTTAGAAAATGAGAAGGATGATAGGTTGTGCAAGATTGGTTAGAGGAAAAGAGTGAGAACTAGAATCTTCTTTTTTTGGTGAAACCTCTCCTCTATTATTTCTGTTATACAACAAACCTTTTTGTAATATGATTTTTTTTATTGTGAAGATAATGAAAAACAGTTATAGAAGTTTTGTTATCTTTTTTCTCTTTTTTCATTCTATTATTTTTCTTGAACTTTTCTCAATTATTTTCAAGTTATTGCATTCTGGTTATGAATAAGGTGTGACACCAACTGAATTTTTTTTCTTTTTGCGTTTTGATGACTGGATTTGGCTTTTTGATTCACCGTGTTCACGCGTGCTTTGCTGCGTTTTGTATGATTTTCCTTTGTGTTTTGATGACAGGATGGTTTTGAATGCGTGCGGTATGCGTGATGTGCGTTTGGGCTTTGTTACGGCGAGCTTGGATTGGGCTGGAAACATGCTGTTTGGGGTGATACGGCGTAAAGCTTGGCTGAGCAGGAAGTATTTGTGTGGGATACGGCAACGTGCGTATGGAAGCTTGCTAAAGCCGTGAGCTGGTATTGGGCTAGTGTAAGGATTAGTGGCTAGCTGCAGGATGCGTGAGGTCCTGGGCCTGTAGGCTTGAGTCATTTGTGAGCTAACGGATTGCTTTGGGGCTTTAGGGAAAGTTGAAGAGAAATGTTATTTGCTTATTTTTTCCTTTTTTTTTGTAACTTTATGATAATAACATTGTAAATGGGCCTTAATACAATAATATTTCCCCATTTTCTTTAATTTTACATCTTGCTAAAAAATCTAATGGATTAAAAAAAAGTGGTCTTATTTTTTTTGTATGAATTTGAAATATGGGAATGGTTAGAGTATTCATGCATTAAAAGAAAAGAATGTGGATTAAAATGGATTAAACAATGTGAATAGAAATATAAAAAATAAAAATGGGAGTTAAATGGGAAAAAAGAAATGGATAAAAGATGAATATTTGGGATAATAATAAAAATGATTGGAAATGGTTAGGAAAGAAAGAAAGAGGTAATTTGGCCAAATGGTTTAAAAATGAATCGGCAAGCAACGATAAGAAGAAAAGAAAAGTCGTTGATTAAAGTGGATAAAAAGATGGTTTAATCGGAAATGGACAATGGACTGAATTTAGTTCTCAAGCCCACAACAAATCTCGATTTTCCTCAGCGAGCCTCTGAACACCGCCCAAATACCTTGCGACTTGCCAACTGAAAACTGTTTGATTATTATCTGATAGATCGAATTCATACTGAGGAAAATAAATCCTCAGATAAATTGCTGATGAACTGAAGAATCCTTAATCAAGACGAATTGAACTAAACTTCTCACAATCCACTGTTCGATAACCAGAGAATTTTCACACACACCAACACGAACTTCGGATATGCCATTCTTGGGACACAGTCCACTGAGACAGATAGCTTGCCACTAAAGGAAAATTTGGTAATTTGACCAAGATTAGGTCAATCGCCTGTCTGCCTCAGATTATCGCACTGAAATCACTGCTAGCATATGCTATGCTTCCACAATGAATGTTATGCTTCATTTTTCTATGCTAATGACGCAACGCAAAAATATGAAAATGATATGAACATGATGAACACGATGCTCTATGATGCTCTATGATGCTTAAAAGCAAGAGGGCAAATTTGGGGTGTTACAGCTGCCCCTATTCAATCATCTGTTAATCTGAAAAGGACGGTGGCGTGAGCTATCGACCATTCAAGATAAACTGTGATTGAATACCAAGAAGACCTGAAATTTGCACTCTGACGAAGAATGCAACATTGGGAAATAAACCCAACCAGACGATGCTCTGGGGATATGAGGTGAAGAAAAGAGCAAACGAGCTTCTTCCAAGTTGAACTGATATCTGGAATACTATCATGTCGACAGACGAGTCTTCGAATGACCTGTGACGCCAGGTGTAGAGAGCGGTCGAGCCCTTAAGGATCTTCAAAGTAGCCTGAGATAGACGAATCTCCTTCACTAATCCTTACGCAGATAAGTGGAATAAGACGGACGAATCTTCTTCGGATAACCCTTACGCAGGCTCCGGGAATGCATATAAGTCTGTGGGATAGACATGCAATCAAGGTAGACGAACCTTCTTCATATATTATCCGCGGATATATGGTATAAGACAGACGAGTCTTCTTAACAAACCTGTTACGCCAGGTGCGACAACAACAATAATTGGTGCCTGAGACAGACGAGCCTCCTTCGGATTTACCTGTTACGCCAGGACCGGTAACCATTTCGACATTTAATTCCCACTGTCAGGATTCGAAACCTCTTCAATACAGACGAGTATTGGGTGATCATCAAGATAACACAGACGAGTGTTATAGGTCAATGATACAGACGAGTATCAGACGATGATCTGAGAAACACAGACGAGTGTCTCAGGCAATGATACAGACGAGTATCAGCCACTGGTATAGACGAATACCAGAAATTCAGACACAGACGAGCATTTGAAGTAGCAATACTGAAATATCAGGGTAAGCCACAACTCTTCACATTCAGATATAAACTAGCACAGACGAGTGCTGAAGACGATACAGACAAGTATCCGAGCTTCAAACAAACACATACGACTCCTGGGGAATAAAAGCAGACGAGCTTCAAGCAAACACGGACGAGTGCTGAACCGTTGCAGACGAGCAACAATAGAGAACACATATCAAGGCACAGACGAGTGCTGAGGAGTTGCAGACGAGCAACTATCATAACCAAACACAGACGAGTGCTGGACAGTTGCAAACAAGCAACAATAGAGAATACATGTCAATGCACAGACGAGTGCAGCAACGGATCCAATACCAAACACAGACGAGTGTTGGGAGGTTGCAGACGAGCAACATCAAATATCATCGGAACACGGACGAGTGTCGAGGAGTTGCGGATGAGCAACTATCATAACCAAACACAGACGAGTGTTGGAAAATTGCAGACGAGCAATAACAGAGGTATCACAACACAGACGAGTGTTGAGAGTCAACAGCAAAATGATATATCTCCAAACACAGACGAGTGCTGGAATTTGCGGACGAGCAATCAATCACTGATACAATCAAACACGGGAGAGCGTTTGGAATTGCAGACAAGCAGAATCAAAGTAATCATAAGCCACCGCTGGGGAAAGCAAATGAGCAAAACCAACAGGCTAACCCGGACGAGTGTTAAAAGATGCAGACGAGCAGCAAACGAATGCCTGATCGGCGACAAGAGATACACTTCTGCAAGGGAAGGTAAGTCAAGAGGTCTGGATACACATTCTGACTGAGGTGATGAATACCTAGCTGTATCATCAAATAAACCAACAATAGGGCAACTTTGCTGGGAAATATTTCACGGACGGAGGTGAAAATCAAATATGAACTCTGTGGGGACAAATCATCTTCAGACTTGGCTGGGGAAGCTTCTTGGGCAAACACTCTAGCTGTGGAGAGCGTCTGGTGATTCAAGACTCTGAGAGGATATCAGGACTTCAAGTACCTGATAAGCAAGGACTCTTGCTGGGAACAGAATACGGTTAATTCCATCTCTGATGACGTCAGGCTTTCAAGCACCTGCTGGCTATACTTCACTGGGGAAGACTGGACTGCTACTTCGCTGGGGAAGAAGAACCTGCTTGGGCTGCCGCCCATACTTAGCTGGGTAAAATCTCTGATAGACAAGTCAGACTTTCTGATACCTGTTGGGAGAAGAAATTTCTGCTTGGGGAGATACTCTACTGGGGAAGAGTGAATTGCTTGAGAGAATGGCGCCGTCCCTCAACCTGCAACAACAGAAAACACACGTGTGTCCCGGGGATTTGCATGGAATGATCGGTTCATCCATCGTCACCCGACACTCAAAGAGGGTTACCGTTTCCCTGCACGTCAGTTTTCTTTTCAAAATATCATCATGTTTAGATGCAATGCTATTTTTTGCCAAAACTCAGGACATTTTGCAAAAATAAACACACACAACTATTTGACTGAATATTATTTTTATTGAATGGCCTCTGAATAGGCAAAGATCTACATCAGGAAACAACCACCTGGAAAGAGGTAGCCACTATAAAATGGAGAAAAGAAACTATCCTAATGGCAATGTACACGACATTCCAAGGAGTTCCATTTCTGCTATGACCTGCATGTCTTCAAGACTCTCCATTCTGTTTCGGCCTTCTGAGAGGACAAGGGAGCTATTTCCTATCCTTCTGATATTGTCAAACCGTACGAAACGATGACGTGGTTCAGATAACTTGGATCACAGTTGTTCGCTTACTCCCTTATTTTGCGTGGATCGCCCTCTCGGGTTTTCAATCCACCGGGATACCCCTTTTTGCCTGAGCTGTCCAATGTGGCTTTTCAGCTCAGCGGGTGTACATTTTTTTTTTATATTTATTTCCCTAATTTTTGCCCGAGCTTTTTTATTCTGTTTTTAGCTCGCCGGGATGCCCTTTTCTTGCCTGGACTTACATTCTGTTTTTATGTCCAGCGGGTCTCTTTATGCGAAGTATTTTTTAACTGCGTCCGAGTTAACAGGGAATGGGAAGTCATCTCCATCCATAGTGGTGAGCATCAATGCTCCTCCTGAGAATACTTTCTTCACTATGAATGGTCCTTCGTAATTTGGGGTCCACTTGCCCCTGTTATCTGAACCTGGAGGAACGATCCTCTTCAATACAAGCTCTCCCACTCGATACTCTCGAGTACGTACTCGTTGATCGAATGCCCGCTTCATTCTCCTCTGATACAGCTGACCATGACAGATAGCCGCTAATCTCTTTTCCTCAATTAGACATAGCTGATTGTAACGAGCACACACCCATTCAGCCTCATCCAGTTTGACGTCCATCATCACACGCAGTGAAGGAATCTCTACTTCAACAGGCAGGACTGCTTCCATGCCATACACTAGAGAGAAAGGAGTTGCCCCTGTTGACGTCCTGACCGACGTTCGATACCCATGCAAAGCAAACGGTAACATCTCATGCCAATCTTTGTAGGTGACAACCATTTTCTGCACAATCTTCTTGATATTCTTGTTAGCTGCCTCTACCGCACCATTCATCTTTGGTCGGTAAGGAGAAGAATTGTGATGTTGTATTTTGAAGTCCCGACATAAGTCTGCCATCATCTTATTGTTGAGATTAGAACCATTATCAGTAATGATCCTTTCGGGCACTCCATATCTGCATATGATATCTCTTTTCAGAAATCTTGCCACCACTTGACGAGTGACATTGGCATAAGACGCCGCTTCTACCCACTTGGTAAAGTAATCAATCGCGACCAAGATGAAGCGATGACCGTTCGAAGCAGTTGGCTCAATCTTCCCGATCATGTCAATGCCCCACATAGAGAAAGGCCAAGGAGATGACATGACATTGAGTGGGTTAGGAGGAACATGCACTTTATCTGCATATATTTGGCACTTGTGGCATTTACGAGCGAATGAACAACAATCTGCATCCATTGTCATCCAATAATACCCTGATCTCAGCAGTTTCTTTGCCATGGCGTGCCCTCCTGCATGGGTACCAAAAGATCCTTCATGGACTTCCTGCATCAACAGACTTGCTTCGTGTCTATCCACGCATCTGAGCAAGACCATGTCGAAATTCCTCTTGTACAAAACCCCGTCTGTGTTCAAGAAGAAACTAGCAGCAAGTCGTCTCAAGGTCTTTTTGTCTTTGGAAGATGCCCCTGTTGGGTACTCTTGCTTCTCCAGGAATAACTTGATATCAAAATACCAAGGTTTCTCGTCAGACACGGCGTCTACAGAGAAAGCATAAGCTGGAGAGTCAAGCCTGGAGATGTCAATTCTGGGCACAAAGTTCCAACACATGACTTTAATCGACGAAGAGAGAGTAGCCAAAGCATCGGCAAATTGATTTTCGTCGCGTGGTATGTATTTGAGCTCAACTGTCGTAAAGAATGTCAACAGTTTTCTAGCATAATCCCTGTACGGAACTAGATGCTCTTGATGTGTATACCACTTGCCGGTAATTTGGTTAATGACGAGGGCTGAATCTCCGAATATGTCGAGGTTCTTAATCTGAAGATCAATTGCCTCCTCTATTCCCATTATACACGCCTCGTATTCCGCTTCATTGTTGGTGCAGCCAAAAGTAATTCTGGCAGCGAAGGGTAAGTGAACACCTTCCGGATTAATGAGTACGGCACCAACTCCACGACCATTGATATTGACTGCCCCATCAAACATCAACTTCCACTTGGATTCAGGGTCAGGCCCCTCCTCCGGAAGTGGTTCCTCATAATCGTTTGTTTTGATGTACATGATGTCCTCATCGGGGAAATCAAATCTCATCGGCTGATAGTCATCCTCAAGAGGTTGCTGAGCAAGGTATTCCGACAATACACTTCCTTTGATGGCTTTCTGAGAAGTGTACTGGATGTCGTATTCAGTTAAAATCATCTGCCATCTAGCAACCCTTCCGGTCAATGCTGGCTTCTCAAAGATATACTTGACAGGGTCCATCTTGGAAATGAGAAGCGTAGTATGGGTCAACATGTACTGCCTCAGTCGGCGAGCAGCCCATACCAAAGCGCAGCAAGTTTTCTCGAGCAGTGAGTATCGGGATTCACAGTCGGTAAACTTTTTGCTAAGGTAATAAATGGCGTACTCTTTTCGACCAGACTCGTCATGTTGGCCGAGCACACACCCCATCGACCCTTCTAGCACGGTCAAGTACATGATTAATGGTCTCCCCTCCACCGGAGGCATCAGAATTGGAGGCTCCTGCAAATATTCCTTTATTTTGTCGAAAGCTCTTTGGCAATCATCGTTCCACCTGACTGTCTGCTCTTTTCTTAGCAGTTTGAATATCGGTTCGCACGTGGCAGTTAGGTGAGATATGAACCGAGAAATATAGTTCAATCTACCTAAGAACCCGCGCACTTCTTTTTCTGTCTTTGGTGCAGGCATATCTTGAATAGCTTTCACTTTAGCAGGATCTACCTCAATTCCTCTTTGACTTACAATGAAACCCAGCAATTTTCCGGAACGCACTCCGAAAGTGCACTTGTTCGGATTCAACCTCAGCTTGTACTTGATCAATCTGTCAAATAACTTCTTTAGGTTAACCAAATGCTCCTCTTCGTCTTTGGACTTTGCAATCATATCGTCCACATAACATTCGATCTCCTTGTGGATCATGTCATGGAACAACGTGACCATCGCCCGTTGATAAGTTGCCCCAGCGTTCTTCAAACCGAAGGGCATGACCTTATAGCAGAATGTTCCCCACGGGGTAATGAACGTTGTCTTCTCCATGTCTTCCGGCGCCATTTTTATCTGATTATAACCGGAGAATCCATCCATGAAGGAGAACACTGAGAATTGAGCAGTATTGTCGACCAACACGTCGATGTGTGGCAACGGAAAATCATCCTTTGGGCTTGCTCTGTTCAAATCTCGATAGTCAACGCACATTCGGACCTTGCCGTCCTTCTTAGGCACTGGTACGATGTTAGCTACCCAAGGTGGGTAACTAGTCACGGCAAGGAACCCGGCATCCCACTGCTTCTGTACCTCCTCTTTGATCTTCATTGCCATATCCGGGCGAGTTCTTCTCAATTTTTGCTTTACAGGAGGACAGTCTTCTCTCAGGGGTAGCTTATGCATCACGATGTCAGTATCCAACCCTGGCATATCTTGATATGACCAAGCAAAGATATCCACATACTCTCTCAGCATACTGATCAGCTCTTGTTTGACGTCGGCTTGCAGATTGGCCCCTATCTTGATTTCTTTCGTTGCATCTTCACTGCCAATGTTGATGGTCTCAATCTCTTCTTGATGAGGCTGAATAACTCGTTCCTCCTGTTTCAACAATCTGACCAATTCTTCAGGGAGGTCACAGTCTTCCTCAACCCCTTCATCAGCTTGGTAGACTGGATTATCAAAGTCATGCATAGTCATAGCAGGAACGTTATCCGTGGAATCCGGATGATCAGCACTGCACAAACGATGTGCTTATTCAGAATCTGCTTATTTTGAAAAGAGACGCTAACACAAAGCAAAAAATGAAAAAACACATTGCCATTTTTATATTGTTTTTGTGAAAAAGTTTAAAAACAAAGAAAGAGAGCACAATTTGTCTGAAAATGTCCTTTTATTTCATAGCAAAATAACAATGCGATACAAAACATGGTGGCCCAATACAATGGATCCAAGCATCTTGGGCAGAATGCTGGACTTGACAATGCAGTATGCTAATAAAAGGAAACAAACAATTACTTTGAGAGCCAGGTAACTTGAACGATGTCTTCAGCAGACCAATTTCCTAGCTCCTCGCCGGGTGCACACGGGCGGATCCAATTGTTGTCCCAGTCTCGATCACTATCTCCATCTTGACTTGCCATACAGATTTGATCGCGGTCGAGCAACCCAGCACTTGTAAATGAGATAGCTTTACCACTCTGAGTAGACCCTCCAGGTTGATACCCTAAGCCAAATTTGTCATCCTTCTTTTCCAGCTCCAATAGCTTGCCCCAGCCCTGAGCATTGCCTGATTGGACGACCTCCTTTGCTTCCTGGTAAGAATGAATTGATGTGCCTTCGTTGTTTTTCTTCACTGGAGTCAAGATACTGACATCTGCCTCAAAAGCTTGGCACAAAGTCTCGTGAATTTCTCCGTCCATTTCCACATATTTGAACGTTGACAGATGACTGACGAATATATCTTCTTCTCCACAAACCGTGATGACCTGACCGTCCACCACATACTTAAGCTTCTGGTGCAGAGTTGAGGTGACGGCTCCAGCTGCATGTATCCACGGTCTGCCCAACAAGCAACTATACGCAGGCTGGATATCCATGACATAGAAGACACTCTTGAAGACTTGAGAGCCTATCTTAACAGGCAACTCAACCTCTCCAAAAACTGATCTTCTTGAACCATCGAAAGCTTTAACCACCAGATCACTCGGCGTCAGAACAATCCCATCAATGTCAAGCTTCATCAACGCTTTTTTCGGAAGCACATTCAAAGAAGAGCCTGTGTCCACAAGAACATGAGATAACACAGCGCCCTTGCATTCCATCGTGATATGCAGTGCTTTATTGTGATTTCTTCCCTCCGAAGTGAGATCTCTGTCAGTGAAGCCTAATCCATGGCTAGCATTGACACTTCCAACAACAGCTTCAAGCTGATTGACCGTAATCTCTTGAGGAACGTAAGCCATTTGAAGTACTTTCAGCAAGGCTTCTCGGTGCGCAGGTGAGCACATCAGCAGTGACAAAATAGAAATCTTTGAAGGTGTCTGGTTCAGTTGATCCACCACCTTGTAGTCACTCCTTTTGATGATCCTCATAAACTCCTCTACCTCCTTTTCAAACGTCCCCTGCCCAGCCACAGGAGTAGTTGACTCGTCAATCGCGGTCTGTTTTCCTTTGTCTTTAGACGAAGCTTCGGCCTCAGGATCCTTTCTCAGTGCAGGGGGAGCAAATAAACGGCCACTTCGAGTAAAACCTCCAACACCTCCCACATTTTCAATAGTCAAGTCAGCAACAGGTCTACTCTCCATCTTCTATCCCGCCACATAGACATCAGAACCATAATGCCACGGAATGGCCCTATCATCGGTGTACGGCACTGGCCCAGGTACAGTTATAGTTACAGGACTAATCTGAGGAGCGTAAATGGTAATCGGCTCTTGTCTGACGGGCATGTCGGCTTCATCGTAGAAGATAGTAATGGTTGACACATCATCAGCCTTTTCACTACTAATCTTACTAAATTGCAAAGACCCATCATCAATCAACCCTTGCAAACCCGCTTTCAATTCCTCGCAGCCATTCACAGCACTTATACAATCTTCACAATCGAGACGACAACCAGGAAACACTTGACCCTTCAACAGTCTCTCTTTCACCACCCTCAACGGCGTCTTGACTTCATCAATTCTCAGCACCAAACTCAACTTATCATCTCCCTCAACAGCGTTGACTCTTGCCCCGCCATGGTTAGGCATAGGGTTCGAGTTGACATTCGGTGGCGGCGCAAAGTTGATTGCCTTAGAATCTACGAGATCTTGAACTTTGTGATGCAGCGCCCTGCACTTCTCGGTTGAGTGCCCGGGTGCTCCTGAATGAAAAGCGCATCGCGCGTTGACATCATAACCAGCTGGAAGCTCTCCAGGAGGTGGTGGTGCCAAAGTCCTCAATTGAATAAGGTTCAAGTCTAGTAGTCTCGGCAACAAGGCAGCATATGTCATCGGAATAGCTTCAATCACCCTGTTAGCTGGGCGAGTCTGCCTCGGCTGGTATGATCTTTGCTGGTAGTTGGTTCGAGGTTGCTGTTGTTGTTGATGTTGTTGTGGTGGAGGTAGCACCTGTTGTACAGGAGCTGCAGGAATGGTGACAGCAGCCGTATGCTCATAAGGTCTTCTGTAACCATGACCCTGGCTCCGGCCGAACACAGCATTGGTCTCACCTTCTCGCCTTCTCGGAGGTCCGCTAAAAGCTTTCCTCGCCCCATTTGAACTACTAGCACCTGGGTCTTGTATCTTCCCCATTTTTAACAACGTTTCGACCCTTTCTCCCGCAATGACAATATCGTTGAACTTTGTAGCAGAACTCGACGCCAGTCTTTCAAGAAATACCCCCTGGAGGGTACCCATAAACATATCGGCCATTTCATTCTCTAACAAGGGTGGTTGCACCCTGGCAGCTAGCTGACGCCACCTCTGGGCGTATTCTTTGAAGCCTTCTTTTGCTGTCTGAGCCATATGTTGCAATTGTGTGCGATTCGGAGCCATATCCATGTTATATTGGTACTGCTTCACAAAGGCCTCAGCGAGATCTTTCCAGCTCTTGACATTGACCCTGCTGAGTTTCATGTACCACTCAAGGGAAGCTCCCACCAAGCTGTCCTGAAAGTAATACATCCACAGTTTTTCGTCGTCTGTATGCGCGGCAATTCTACCAACATATGATTGCAGATGGGTTTTTGGGCAAGCAGTGCCGTTATACTTCTCGAAAGTTGGAACCTTGAACTTATACGGAATCCTGACTCCAGGAACCAAGCCCAAGTCTGTTATATCGAATCCCAAAGAGCTCTGGGACTGAATAGCCTTGATTTGCTCGGCCATCTCTTCAAACCTCTTGTTCATTTCTACCCCTTGACCCTCGGCTCCATCAAGTAAAGTAAACTGATCCTCATGGTTGTCCATCTGAAGGTGTTGCATCCCGTCGTTGTTTATATGTACTCCTGGTTGTGTAACTAGAGTTCCACCCTGACGTGCGCCCGCACCGGTGTGATTATCAACATTAGCAGCAGCAGCATTATTCCGGTTCTGATTTTCAACCATCTCTCGCAAACGTTCTTGATTCTGCCCCATGCCGGCCATTAACGTCATGAAGTTGTCCATTCTCTGCCTTAGATCTGCCAAATCTGCCTGCATTTGATCCATGGCTCGCTCTCTGTTAGTCTTGGTTGGGTATCTGTGCACTGCTGGTTGTTCTCGAACCTTACGAGGAGCTATAGTGCCTGTGATCACAAAACACATTAGTAATTGAGACAACACCTGCAAAACAGACAAACAGGTTATATGCAATGCAATGTAACTGTTCACGTTCCCAATTTTAAGCATTTGGCATGCCCCAGTTCTGGCATCTATCTCGACAATCACTTTCAGTGTTTAGCTTTCAAACTTTCTCTTTGATAAGTGTTCAAACATTAGCAGTATCCAGACAAACGAGTCTTGCACATTCAAAACGATAACTTGCACATTAATACTGAATATGGACAAACCACTATAGGCTAAAAGTCAGAATACATCCAAGAATATTCCCCGAAGGGTTACAAATTAGTACATAAAGACAAAAGAAATAAACGCAAGACTCCTACAACAAGCCTGTAGGTAGTCTGAAAATAAACTAAGCTAAGGACCCCGACTCTGCCACCTCTGCCCTGCTCTTCTTGACGCCCGCTCTTAGCTTGAGCTCTTCAATCTCTTTCCTGGCTTCCTCCAGAGCTAATTGGCTTTGGACTAGCTGTTGGGTCCTCTCCCTCCGGATGGCGTGGGCTTGCTCCACTTCCTCCTTCTTGAAAGCCATCTGAACTTCAAAGAACTCTTCCTTCTCTTTGAATTTCTTTTGCTCTTCCTCCCTTTGGCCTTTCAGCCAAACAATGGACTGTCGAGCACTCCTGAGAGTCTTTAAAGTCTCCTTGTGCTTGGCTTCTCTTTGCGCTTCCATCATACCCAATCTGTGGAAATGGGCTTCTCTTCCAGCAAAATCTTTCTCTTTGTTTTCTAAAGAGGCTTGGAGCTTCTGCAGCTTATCTTCAGCTTCCTTCTTAGCTCTATTAGCCTGGTGGTATAAGCTTACCATCTCAACATTCTCTACTCTGACCGCATGCAGCTGAGCTTCTAGCTTCTTGTACTCCTCCAAGGAAACCGTACTGCTCGGACCTGGTACCTCTCGGGGATAAAGTGGAGCTTCGACTGAAAAAGGCATGAGAACTGACTCGATATGCCTTTGCAACCATTCAGCATATGGTGGATATGTCTTAGGATCAACTCGGCCGAAGTCTTTCTTCCCTTTTCTTATCCTGTGAGCCCAGGATTGAACTGCTTGTTGGACTAGCTCTCTGTTTCCGTCAACAGGAAAATACAAAGATTCAGCAAACATTTCCATCTGAGGAGGATCCTTCAAAGGGTAGCCAAACTGCCTTCTGGCTAATGTTGGGTAGTAACTGATGACACCTTTCCTTCCTAGCAAAGGTACTCCAGCAAACCTTCCGCAACTAACCATCAACTCCTTTCCTAGCAAATCCCTGTCATAACCCCAAGCAATGTCTTCTTCAGTCAATCCCATCAGCCTTCTGGACCATCTCCATTCGTCTCGTATATCCTTGAAGGCACCTGACTTAGGCAACTGTCTAGCGAACCATTCAGCAAACAAAGGAGCACAGCAGACCACTGGACCACCTCTACCTTTCTCGTTTCTGTAATGGACACTAAAATAAAAGTCACCCAATAAAGTAGGCACTGGATTGCCTTTTGCAAAGATCGAGATCACTTCTAAGCTGACAAACTCTTTCTCTCCGGGAAACAAGCTAGACCCATATACCATCAATGCAAGCAAAGCTCCAAAGTCATTCCACCTAGCCTCTGTAGCATATTTCTCAGCCTCTGGGATAAGCACACTCCAGGGTAGACCTCTGCCTTTACTCTCTTGCAAAGCCTTTCTGACTGAAACAACTGGCAACCTACAAACCTTGGCTATGTCTTCATCTCTGAGCACAACCTCTGACCCGTAGAACGGCAATGTCTCTCTGATCGGAACACTCAGCATGCTGGAGATCTCTTCCAATGTCGGAGCTAAGATGTAACCTGGAAGAACAAAGGAACGCAGCAGGGGATCATAAAACTGCAACAAGGTATGCAAGCTGTCCTTTTGGTCTGTCGTAGGCTTGTCCACAAACTTCAGTATCTGGCCATATCTTTTCTTGAAATTACCCAAGACTTGATCATTCATCAAACCTGCTAACCTCTGAACACTTTTAACTTCCGGCTGAAGAAAAGTATAATGCACATTCTTTTTTCTTGGATCTCTTTTGATTTCTGCCATGGAGATAAGAATACCAGAACTGGGAACAAATGCGAGCAATGACCTGAAAAATGGGAAACATAAACAGTTAATGCAAAGAATGATGCAAATGTAATGCAATGCAAGCATATGACTAGCTGGGACCATCTGAACTGGAACACTGACAAGGGCCCCTCTGAATAACTGGCAAACCCAAAAGTTTACTGAGTCATACTCTCTGATAATCACAACCCTCTGATAGAAGATCTCAGAATCACAATATCAAGGAATCCAGAATTCCAGAACCATAACTTCAGAACCGTAGAATCATAGAACCATGGATCATAATCAAAGGACCAAAGATCATAACAAGAACCATTGAACAGATGAGTGTATGTTGAGGTCATGGGTCCCTGCACACCTGTAAACACCCCCCAATCTCACGGGTAAAAGGCTCCGGGTCAGACATCACGGACTCTCAAAGCCACATAGCAATAATACTGTCACCATCTCCGAGAAATGGCTCATGACCAGATCAGGGAATCGGTTTGGTATTATGTACTACGCAGGGAGGCCTCAGCTGAGTCCGGGAAAACAAGCATCCCTTATAAGTCCCCAGCTTCAAGCGCTGAAATCGAGAAACAATAGTACATTCAGCCCGTAGGATACAGTACTAATGTCATACGACCAGATGCTTTAACTGAGTTCTTATAAGAGAACCAGGCCATCCTATGCGAGTTCCCAGTGGACCCTCGGGTGCGAATGGGTTTGCCACAAAATGTGGTCTGCCACTGTCACCACTGGAGAAGGTTGTTTCCACAAAAGTTCTCAATGATCGGTCCCCAGCTGCACATAACTGTCAGGGTTATGTAATGAGAGAGGAAGATCCCCAAATCAAGACATTTCCAAGACAATCGCAACCTGGGTGTGGAACTCACTACTACCCCCATGACAAGATCTCATGAGGCCAAAGTGGAACCACTCTAAATCCTATGGTGCACTCGAGCCGGGTACTTGGCTCATATCTCTCAATAACAAGTAACACCCATCCCACCAAAGAAAACCAGTCCAGACAGTCCAGTATGATATATATGATGCGGAAAATAAATACTGAAAACTGTAAATAAAGCTGTAAAATAAAGCTGTAAATAAAGTAGTGAACAAACAACAATACAATACAACAAGCCACATCAAACAAACATCACCCAATGAAACAGAAACACACAAGCGCTAGGAGAGACTCACAGGGGAACCAGAGATCATCTGGTGTGCAGTCCCCAGCAGAGTCGCCAGCTGTCACTCCCGGGATTTTCATCCTAGTACAAACGCGAAAGTGGCGCGGAAAAGTAGAGTCGCCAGCCAGACATTTTTATCCTGAATGAATGGGAAAGGTAATGTTGCACAAACCTGAGGAAGAAGGAAAGGACAAGGCCTTACGAACCAAAGATCTGAGTTCGGGAGTCGGTTACGACCTGGGAAGGTATTAGCACCCCAGATCGTCCGCCGTACCCGACGGGATCCACGCTTGCTTGTTTGTTTCAAAGGGTGAGGGTATGAAAGTTGCAGCAAAGAAATGAAAAGAAACTGGAACTGGAAAAGAACTGAAATAAGAAACAAAGAGAAAAATGTAGGGAAAATAAAGATTGTGCTCGAACGGGCCCTACCCCGCTGCCTACGTACCTCATCAGGATAATGAGGATCAGAGACGCCGTAGTTCCCCTAACTAGGGGTAACAAAGGGAAATTGCTTGTGAATTAAAGGCTTGAACTGCCTATGCCATTGCTCAGGTGTTGCAGGCTCGGACGACGAGTGCGTAACCGTCTTGCAAAGTGACAAGTAGGAGCAAGTTCGCGTACGGAGCGAATGAGATGAGAAAAGAATTCCCGAAGGAAAGACGTTTATTGTTTGTTTGTGTTTTTTAGAAGCTTTTATGAGTGTGTCACAAGGAAGTGAACTCAAGCTCTCACCAATGGAATGTGCACTTGCCGCTACATTCCAAGATGGAATAATAGAACAAGCACACTCAAGTAAGGAGAAGATCCCCAAAACTTGAACCCAAAGATTAGGGCTTAGGCTCACTAACTTGCTTAATTTATTAAATGTTTTTGGTTATTTTCATGAAGAAGTGTTTTTTAGCTTTTCTTTATGAAGAAGACATCTTGATCAGACTTGTGCATCACAAGGTAAACATGTACTATCCCAAGATGGGAAGACTACAAGCATACCTCATGGAATAAGGCTATGGATCAAGACATCACTTCAAACATTATTAAGATATCTTTTAAGAATTATGAGATGAGAAGAGGAGGAGAACCAAAAGGATCACAAAAGGACAAAATCCTAAAAGGGGGGACTAAAACAATCCTAAGTTATTTGTCATATACAAAAGGGAGATCCTATGGTTAATGAGGTTCCTATCCTAATGAAGAAGGAAGAAGAAGATAGAAGAAGGGATGAGAAAGGCCTAGGCCCAACAAAAGAGAGTTAGTTCACATAAACATAAAAGGAAGAGGTAAGAATTGGAGATGTGGAACTCAATTCCCACATCTCATACTTACCACAGCCCCTGCAAGGTTAGCATACACAAATGAATACAAGCACAAAGTTCAAAACCAGAATCAAAATGGTATAAAGAAGGGCCTAAGAGGCCTACAAGATGAAGAGAGAAATCACACAATACCAAACAATGTCAAAATAAAAGCAATGGAACCAAAAAATGGAATTTAAACACTTAAAGAAACAAATGATTTGAATATGAAGCAAACTCAAAAATTTAGAAGAACCAAAACCTATCCTAGGACCAGGAAGGTATCCTTACCCCAAAGGAACCCCAAAAAAGAAGAAAAAGTTGGCACAAGTGCCCTTCTAAGCTTATAAGAGATCTAACAATCCAAAAGAAGCAAAATGGGACAAGGTGAGAATAAAAATCCATAAATAATCAACCAGCCATCTAAAAATTCTATAACTGAACCCAAATGATCTTAAAACACATTATATCAACCTGCCAAAAGGATTTGCAAAAATTCAGAGAGGAACTAGGTTAAATGGATGTATAAACACAAGCTAGGACAGAAAACTTACACCACAAGATATCAGATCAAAACTCAAGAAATAAATTCCTAAAAATTCTGAGAAAAATCACATGAAAACTAGAAGATCTTAGGAACACAATGCAAAAAGAATGGGATCAAAACTCCAAATATTGAAGTCTATAAAAAATCAACAAGGCAGACTAGTCAAGAAAATAAGCAAATGAAGCTATGTACAATGATGATTTAATTCTGGCACGCTAATCAATGAAAAAAAAATATAATAAAAATATGACAAAATTTTAGAGACACAAAGGAACATCTATGATTTTTTTGGGAATTTTTAGATGAATATTTCTATTTTATACGAATTAAAAGCAAACTGAATAAAAGAGAAATAAATGGAAAAAAAAGAAATTAAGGAAATAAAGGAAAGGTGCAATTGGCAAAGATTTGCACTGAACTCAAATGGGCCTGGCAGGATGGGGGGACGAAAAGCAATCTATTATGGGCCCATGTATGAACATACAAACAACCTTTTTTTTTTGCTCTTCTTATTCTCTAAACAATGGTCATTATGCTAATTGATCCTTACATTTCTTAAACAAATTATTCAATTACTCTCCACTAATTAAATTCCTTTTATTTTCTAAACAATTTTAAACAATTATATTTTCTAAACAAAATCTAAGCAATTATTAACTAAACAAAATTAATCCTAAAACTATATATTTTCTAAACTATCATCTAAACAAATACATTAATCCTAAAACCATTATATTCTAAACTATTATCAAATCAATTCATTAATCCTAAAACCATTATATTCTAAACTATTATCTAAATAAAACATTAATCCTAAACCAATTATATTCTTCTAAACTGTTTCTAAACAATTATAACCAATTACTTCTAACCAATTCTACAATTATTTCCTAATCTATTCTATCCAATTATTCTAACCAAATTCTAAGCAATTATTCTCCTAAACAATTCTAACAGCCTCTTTTTTTTTTAATTACTATCTTTTCCTAAAAGAAAAGTTAACTAATTAAACTATTCTATTTTCTAACACTTATTTCCTAATTAATCTCAACTAATAAAAATCTTTTTATTTTCTAAACAATTTTTCTAAACATGATATTAATCCTAAACACATTCTAATTAATTATTCTAAACAAATTTTAATTAATTATTATACTAAACAAATTCTAATTGATTAAACATTATTATGTTTTCTAAACTATTTTTCTAAACAAATATCCTAAACCTAATTCTTTATTATTTTCTGAACTATTATCTAAACTAAACATATTATTCTAATTAATCTAATCCTATTTCCAAAACAATTTATTCTAATTAATCTATTCTATTTTCTAAACAGATTATTTCTAAACAAATTAAACATTATATATATTTCCTAACAGTTTTTCTAAACATTATATTAATTAATCTTTTCTTATACTTAATACAAATCAAAACAAAAATAAAACTCTTAATAACCACACAAACAGAGAAAGAAAAAAAATAGAACATGAACTCCCTCTTCTCTCTCTCGGCATCTCCCTCCTTTCTAACCCTAGGTCAGCCGCCATCCTCAACCTAGCCACCGTTCACCTTTTCTTCTTCAACTCAAGACTCACCACCGCCTTAGCCCGCCGCAACTGCTCATCTTCTTCTTCTCAACAAACCCTAGCCGCCACCAACTTCACCCTCACGACGACCCTTCCTTTCTCCGTCAACCTCCATACGGCTTCCCATGAACACAGCCTCCGTCAACAACCTCTCACCGCATCGTATTCATCACCTTCGTCTTCCCTTTCCGTTCGGCTTTTCCTTCAAGCTCAACAAGTTTTCGCCGTCAACTCTCACTCTCCCGCGATACCGTCAACCTCAATGCCGCCACCATCTATTTCTGTCAACCTCCAAACAACACCAACAACATTTACCCTAACCTAGCATTTTTTCAAAATCGATCGGATTTACCTCAAACGAACCTAACCTAACACCAATACACCTTATACTAGCTCAGACTCACACAATCCAGCACATGAACACAGCACAAAATCACATCCAAACACAAATAGTTCATCATACGGCTAGCCACTACATCAAGCCATGAATCGAAGACGTACCTGTTACACGATGCCGCGGCGAACGATACGTAAGGCAACCTCAACTCGGTAATGTTTCTTTTTCTCTGTTTTTGCTTCTGATTTGAACTTTCCCTTCCTCCTTCGAATCCGATTCACCACAGTTAATCCAAGATCCACGTGCTGACTGTGATTGCAGATATGTCGACGATGCTGCGACGAGTTCCGTAGCTTGAGGAGATTGAATCGATTGGAGCACTCGAAACAGAATGCTAGCTACGCAATTGAATTGAAAGCCAAGGCTGAATCCATAATCCTGATGAAGATGATGCGAACACAGTTGATGAAGATTGAGTTCTTGGATGAACTTGGAAGAATAATCCAGATCCTATGTTGAGAAGATTGAAGAGTTGAATCAAGATTGTGAAGATTGCTCTCAGATTTCAGAGAATTAGTTAGAGAAATTGGTGAGACTCCTCCAATTCTGTTATCTGCACTCTGTTTTTTGGTTATGGTGAGAGTCTCATTCTGTTATGGATTTTGTTAGAAAAATTGGTGAGAGAGATTCTGTTAGGATTAGAATTTGTAATTCTATTATTCTGTTATGATGAGATTTTCAATTCTGTTATGGTGAGACCTTAGAAAATGAGAAGGATGATAGGTTGTGCAAGATTGGTTAGAGGAAAAGAGTGAGAACTAGAATCTTCTTTTTTTGGTGAAACCTCTCCTCTATTATTTCTGTTATACAACAAACCTTTTTGTAATATGATTTTTTTTATTGTGAAGATAATGAAAAACAGTTATAGAAGTTTTGTTATCTTTTTTCTCTTTTTTCATTCTATTATTTTTCTTGAACTTTTCTCAATTATTTTCAAGTTATTGCATTCTGGTTATGAATAAGGTGTGACACCAACTGAAATTTTTTTCTTTTTGCGTTTTGATGACTGAATTTGGCTTTTTGATTCACCGTGTTCACGCGTGCTTTGCTGCGTTTTGTATGATTTTCCTTTGTGTTTTGATGAAAGGATGGTTTTGAATGCGTGCGGTATGCGTGATGTGCGTTTGGGCTTTGTTACGGCGAGCTTGGATTGGGCTGGAAACATGCTGTTTGGGGTGATACGGCGTAAAGCTTGGCTGAGCAGGAAGTATTTGTGTGGGATACGGCAACGTGCGTATGGAAGCTTACTAAAGCCGTGAGCTGGTATTGGGCTAGTGTAAGGATTAGTGGCTAGCTGCAGGATGCGTGAGGTCCTGGGCCTGTAGGCTTGAGTCATTTGTGAGCTAACGGATTGCTTTGGGGCTTTAGGGAAAGTTGAAGAGAAATGTTATTTGCTTATTTTTTCCTTTTTTTTTTGTAACTTTATGATAATAACATTGTAAATGGGCCTTAATACAATAATATTTCCCCATTTTCTTTAATTTTACATCTTGCTAAAAAATCTAATGGATTAAAAAAAAGTGGTCTTATTTTTTTTGTATGAATTTGAAATATGGGAATGGTTAGAGTATTCATGCATTAAAAGAAAAGAATGTGGATTAAAATGGATTAAACAATGTGAATAGAAATATAAAAAATAAAAATGGGAGTTAAATGGGAAAAAAGAAATGGATAAAAGATGAATATTTGGGATAATAATAAAAATGATTGGAAATGGTTAGGAAAGAAAGAAAGAGGTAATTTGGCCAAATGGTTTAAAAATGAATCGGCAAGCAACGATAAGAAGAAAAGAAAAGTCGTTGATTAAAGTGGATAAAAAGATGGTTTAATCGGAAATGGACAATGGACTGAATTTAGTTCTCAAGCCCACAACAAATCTCGATTTTCCTCAGCGAGCCTCTGAACACCGCCCAAATACCTTGCGACTTGCCAACTGAAAACTGTTTGATTATTATCTGATAGATCGAATTCATACTGAGGAAAATAAATCCTCAGATAAATTGCTGATGAACTGAAGAATCCTTAATCAAGACGAATTGAACTAAACTTCTCACAATCCACTGTTCGATAACCAGAGAATTTTCACACACACCAACACGAACTTCGGATATGCCATTCTTGGGACACAGTCCACTGAGACAGATAGCTTGCCACTGAAGGAAAATTTGGTAATTTGACCAAGATTAGGTCAATCGCCTGTCTGCCTCAGATTATCGCACTGAAATCACTGCTAGCATATGCTATGCTTCCACAATGAATGTTATGCTTCATTTTTATATGCTAATGACGCAACGCAAAAATATGAAAATGATATGAACATGATGAACACGATGCTCTATGATGCTCTATGATGCTTAAAAGCAAGAGGGAAAATTTGGGGTGTTACACACTCTTTCTTCCAAACATGTCCAGAATCTTGAGAAGGTTTGTGATGATTTGGTTCATGATAGGACAAACAATTGTATGTCGAAAACATGGACGAGTTGCCTTTCAGGAAGTTCTTCACATCACTACTAGGAAATCCTCTTATATTTTCGACAATAGATATGAAGACAAGGATTCGACGAAGAAGACGTTGGAACTATTTGAATTTTAAATGAATTCGACGTAACAAGGAGAAGCGTCGTTTCGTCAGTTAAAAGGCAGTTTTCATGAATAACGGTTTCGTCTGGTAGGAGATACGTGGAAGACTCTTAGGGATTTTTTACATGCAAATTTCCAAGTGGCGGTTTCTTAGGAAGTGACCGTTATTCAACGGTTATTTTATTTTTATATAAATAGGATAGTTTGCTTTGTGTAAAGTGTGTGAAATTTTGTACAATATTTCTGTGAAGATTACTCTAATACTCGTGTGTAAGAGAAAGGAGGATTATCTGGAAAATGTACGTGTAAACACCATTCAATTTTCAGTTATAAAGATTAGATTTTATCCATTATTCCTTGTTCAAGTTTATGTTATTATTTACTTTCAAGTAATCTATTTTCCAGCAATTTACTTCCAAGTCACTTTGTATTTCAACATACCTTTAATGCAAACTTCAAGTTTCTTTGTTAGTTTCATTAGACAAACGTTTCCATATTATAATACCAACAAGAGCAATCTTGCTAAGAAGTTGTTCGACAGAACACGTAAAAAACTAATAAGACTCATACATTAAGAATCTATCCTTAAAATTTAGCACATGTGTCCTAGGACTTGTGTGGGTTGTCCTGCAAGTAACCCATTTCCAAGGAATTTGTAAACCATAGGTTGTTCGCCAAAAACATCAGTGAACAAATTGGCACGCCCAGTGGGACAGTGCTAAAATACTAAAAAGGATTCTCAATCCAAAAGTGTTTTATTACATTGTATGATTTTACGAAGTGGTAAATTGGCTGTGACAGACATAGAAAGACCTAGGCGAACTAGAGTAAGAAAAATGGCTATCCCACCACCAATAAATACTGACGAAATCCTAGTTTCCAATGATATTCCTTCGACGGGAGGGAAATGGAAACACTCCACGTTTCAGAAGGGGGAAATCCCTCATCATCTGGATCGATACCAGGGGTGTCGTTTTCTCAAAGTGGACCCAGTTCCTCCAACATAGGGCATTCGATACCTATGAGTACCCCTCCTCCTGGAGGAAATAACTTTAGGCCCTATCAAACAAATTTTTCCACGCCTATGTTTGGAAGAGAACAACCTTATGGAATGCCAACTTCAATGATGGCTAGTCTGCATAACGCAACGCCCTTGTATTCTGATATCGTGGCCCACATGTCTTCGCCATTACAAGGTTCAGGTTATGGTGGGAACGTTAGTAGACCAAACCAACCCCCACCAGGATTCCACATGCCAACAATTACAACTAATTCTGCGCGGGCAATACGTTAACAAATGGACGAAAGCAATCATGAAATGGTCCATAGGTTGACTCAACAAATGGGGGGAATGTTTAATCCTTTAATACAAAGCACTACTCAAACGAACCAAATATTGGCGGCATAAATGGTGCGTATTGTTGAATTCTTTGGAGTTCTCCAAATTCAACAGAGAGAACCTGTGGTTCAGAATCCAGTAATCAATGTCGAAGAGGATCCAACAATAAATCAAAGACCTTTAAACAACCCTCAGGAAAATCTAAGGATCCAAGAAGAGATTGTCGAACACCCTCGTGTCGAAGTCCCTATCCAATAGGAGCCTAAGAGGTTGTTAGTACAGAGAGGTCAAGACGCTGATGACATTTTACAACGAAGAATGCAGTTCCATAATCCACTTGTCGAAAACAATTTGGCAGTCATGGTTGAGAGAATAATGGCGCAAAATGGAGCAAACGTGGGATTCCATAGGCCCAGCTACGCTTCCCCAATCTCTGAATATGTTCTACAACAAGAACTACCCCCAAGGTGGAAAATCCCCAAATTCACAAAAATTTTAGGGGATACTAGTGGATCCACCATAGGACACATAACGCGTTACTTGATCGAAGCAGGCGAAATAGCACGTAATGAAAATCTAAAGATGAAATACTTCCCAAGCTCTTTAACAAGGAACGCATTTACTTGGTTTACATCCCTACCAGCAGGTTCCATACATACATGGACTCAATTGGAAAGATTGTTCCATGAACAATTTTACCTGGGACAAACTAAGATAAGTCTGAAAGAGTTAGCAAGCGTCAAAAGAAAATTCTTAGAGCCTATAGATGACTACCTTAATAGATTCAGATTGCTAAAAGCAAGATGTTTCACGCAAGTTTCGGAACAAGAACTGGTCGAAATGGCTGTAGGAGGTCTAGACTATTCCATAAGGAAGAAACTAGATACTCAATACTTAAAAGATATGGCACAATTAGCGGATAGGGTAAGGCAGATCGAAAGGCTAAAAGGTGGTAAGTTTAGGGCTAACAAAGGTAAAAAAGAAAGGGTGGCTTATGTAGGAATGTGCCAAGAAGACGACTGTGACGAAGACGAAATAGTCATTTTTGACGATCAAGAAATTGAACTGGCAGAGTTAAAGCAAGGTCCACCTTATTCTTGCAAAATGTTAACTCCATCGAATGGAAAAAATCTTGTCGAGCCGGAGAAGAACAATAAATTCCCTAAAAGAACATATACCTTCGACGTCACTAAGTGTGACGAAATCTTTGATTTGTTGGTAAAAGATGGTCAATTAATAAAACCACCAGGTGTTAAAGAACCCCCTATTGACCAACAGAAAAAGAGAGGTTTTTGTAAGTACCATAATTTCTTGGGCCATAAAACTTCTCAATGTTTTCTTTTCAGGGATCTAGTGCAAAATGCAATCCAGGATGGAAGGTTGAGGTTTGGAGACAAACCAAAACGACAAATGAGGATTGACACCAATCCTATGCAGATCCTGGAAGCCAATTATGTTGAACCATTCAACATGAACATGGTCGAAATGGAGAAGATGTCTGATGATAGCTTCGAGATGATTGAAGCCACTGAAGGTTTCGACACTTACATTAACATGGTGGGGATTAATGAAGATCTCCCAATCCAGTCCAACATGGAAGAAGTATCCGAAGACGAACTAACCATGCCTGTATTGATCAAGGTTACTGATGACCTTGAGACAAAGAATGTTGTCAAGACCAATGAGGGTTTCGACACTCCAAAACAGGTTGGGACTACTGAGGGTCTCAGCAATGCTACCAACATTGAGATTACTGAAGATTTCAACAACTAGAACGAAGTTGAGGCCACTGAGGGTGTCGACCATCAAGACCAAACCAGGGTTACTGAAAGCTCTGAGGGTATGAAGAAAGAAGCTATTGAAGGCTTCGACAAAAGAAAAGAAGTGATATGGGACACCTTGGGAGAACCTAGCGGAAGGTTTGACTATCTGGTGAAATACACTGCTCCTGCCAGTGCCCGTGTCAACATCAACAAAATCCAGCCAACAGGTTGGGGGGAAATTTTTTAGAACACCGAGGAAAAATCTGACGTTTCCTCCAAGATTGAGAAGAAGGCTCCTGAAGGCCTCGACAACAATAACAAAATTGCTGAAGACGTTGCTCCTAACCAAACAGAGGGAGAGGATACCAAAGACCTCACAAATACTATCGAAACTGCAAACGAAAGCATTGCAGAAGTCAAGGTGGAAACTGTCGAAGAAGTCCTCATTGAAAAGATGGATAAGTTGAACATTGCTGGAGGAAAGAAGATAGATATCAATATGGCAGAAGCCTCTCAAAATAATAATGAGAAGACTGAAAAGGAACGTCGACAAGAGGAATACCAAAGGACAACCTACCCAAAAGAGGATGAGAACTTGGTAGAATTTATCCAAAGATGTCAAAGGAAAAAGTCTGAAGTAATGCTATGTCCAAGATGCAGCGCCGACAACAAACTTGGAGGCTATGCAGAAGACTAAAACAAAAGGAAATTGGGGGCCAAGGCCAGCAGTCGAAACATGTAGGTGTGATCCAAGAAAAGGACAGTACCTTTTTCAGAACACTGGGGGCAGATACCACAACACTTACAAACCATCTGGCAAGGTACCTGATGATAGATGGGTGCAACCCATTAGAGATGCCCAAGGACCAAGAAGATGGAAGAAATTCGAGGTCCAGAGAGGTTCTTCAGTCGAAGTAAAGAAAGAAACTAGGAAACAGAAGTCAAGGTCGTACCCCTCAGAGAACTATAAAGGAAAAAGCCTCATGTCTAAATCTCAATGGAGGAGGTTCCAGAGGAAGAAAAGGGCTGAGAGAGACGCAGCAGAAGGCAGCAACATTAAGAAGAAAAATGTTGGCGAAGATAAGGCAGAGTCCAGCAAAAACACTCAGGCAGAAAAGGACATAACTCTCAATAGAAACAACACCAGCAACATGTTACAGTTATCAAAGCCCACCAACACAATATTAGAAGGTGACGAAGCAACTGACAATTTTGAGTATGACGAAGAAGGGTCATTCGACGTAATATGCAATGTGGTTTTAGTCCTTCCTAGAGACTATGACAGAGTAATGGAAATCGAAGACGAAGAAGAAAATATGATAGATAGTGTTGTGGGACCAAGGCATGTGTGTTATTACATCAAGAACAATGGTTGTGTAGAAGAACATAATGCCTTCTTTGAGAAGCCAGATGAATCAATGAGAGGGTATTTGAAACCTTTATTCATAAAAGGAAAGGTCGAAAATATAGGCGTCAACAAAATACTAGTGGATGGGGGAGGTGTAGTTAACCTAATGCCCCATTACATGCTAAAAAAGATTAGAAAAGATGACTCTGATGCGAAACCACACAACATGGTTCTGTCAAACTATGAAGGGAAAGTGGGCTCAACTATGGGCGTTATTCAAGTGGATTTGACAGTTGGCACTATTACCAGGCCAACAATGTTTATAGTCATAGCTTCTAGGGCCAACTACAATTTGTTGTTGGGAAGAGAGTGGATCCATGAAGTGGGAGCTGCACCTTCGTCCATGCATCAACGCATAGTCATCTGGCGTCCTAATGGCATCGTCGAAAACATCTAAGCAGACCAAAGCTACTTCATGACTGAAGTGAACAACGTAAACAGTCTAAGCTTCGACGGAAACTTGGCTCACATAGCTCCTTGCAATCCAGCTGAGTTTGATCTGAAGGCATCAGACAATGCCTATTGCTCTATGTACCTACACCTAACACATGGGTTTCAATGGGACAAAGAAGTGATTGGTGAACTAAGTCATGTATGGGGAACCTCTAACATAGAGCCAGTTGGTTGGGGTAGCGAGTTCGACGATAATGTTGAGTGAAACATCAGCATTGAATAAACTGACGACCTATATGACCGAAAATAAACTAAAAGCGACTCTAGAAGCCGAAATAAAATATATGGTTGTCGAAGCCAATGAAGAAGATTTAGGCCCACCATGCCTTCCCCAGGGCATTGATGGAGAAGATAAAGACAACATAATAGACAAATGGAAGGATCTAAAACTTGATGCCATTTATGATGACGAACCTTTGGGATTCGAAAAAGACCCAACATCAACTAGATTGAAAATGGTGGCAGAGGATCCTTTGGAGGAAATCAATCTAGGACTTGGAGCAGAAAAAAGACCAACCTACATAAGTGCGGACATGGACCCCCAGTTCAGAGTTGAATTAGTCCAGTTGTTGAAAGAGTTTAAAGACTGCTTCACATGGGACTATGACGAAATGCATGGCCTCGATAGAAGCTTGGTCGAATTGAAGCTTCCTATCATAGAATGAAAGAAGCCTGTAAAGCAGACCCCAAGGAGGTTCGCACCAGAAGTCTTGTCGAAAATAAAGGAAGAGGTCGAAATACTTCTCAGATGCAAATTCATTCGCCCAACCAAGTATGTCGAATGGATTGCAAATATTGTACCTGTAATAAAGAAAAATGGCACATTGAGGGTGTGCATTGATTGTCGAGACTTAAATTCAGCCACCCCTAAGGATGAATATCTTAGCCAGTGGCGGAAATCCTAGTAGACTCTGCAGCAGGCCACGAGTACCTGAGCATGCTAGATGGATACTCTGGCTACAATCAAATCTTCATTCAGAAGAAGATGTTGCCAAAACAGCCTTTCGTTGTCTTGGATCAATAGGGACCTACAAATGGGTAGTTATGCCCTTTGGTTTGAAAAATGTTGGGGCTACATACCAAAGGGCCATGAATTCTATTTTTCATGATTTCATTGAAACATTCATGCAAGTATATATTGATGACATTGTAATAAAGTTTGTTTTAGGAAAACATCATTTAGACCACCTTCGACAATCCTTTGAAAGGATGAGAAAATTTGGTTTAAAGATGAATCCCCTAAAATGTGCGTTTGGTGTGCAGGATGGAGATTTCCTAGGTTTTGTGGACCACAAAAAGGGAATCGAAATAAACGCCAACAAAGCTAAATCAATAATGGAGGCGAAGGCGCCATCAACAAAGAAAGGATTGCAATCACTACTGGGAAAAATCAATTTTCTAAGAAGATTTATTTCAAACCTCAGTGGGAAGACGCAGGCTTTCTCTCCTCTGCTTCGACTCAAAAAAGAAGACTTCACATGGGGGCAAGAGCAGCAAGATGCTTTCGAAAGGATAAAAGGATACCTAGCCAGTCTTCTAGTCTTGATGCCTCCTAGTGGGAAAAGAAGCATGAGGTTGTACATATCAGCATCCGACAAGACCTTAGGAAGTATGTTGTGTCAAGAGGATGAAAATGGCATCGAAAGGGCCATTTACTATCTCAACAGAGTCTTAAACGACGCTGAAACTAGATATAGTGTAATAGAAAAATTGTGTTTATGTGTATATTTTTCTTGTATTAAATTGAAGCACTATATAAAACCAGTTGATGTATTTGTATTATCTCATTTCGACGTAATAAAATATATGTTGTCTAAACCCATTTTACATAGTCGAATTGGGAAGTGGGTGTAATACCTCAAAATTTGCCCTCTCATTTTCTCAATATTTTGCATAGCATTTTGCATTCATAAATTCATAAAACAACAAAACAAAACATTGCATAGTTGAGGCATGGGCATGTGGTCAATGGGTGGAGCAACTGAAGGCTATACCAAGGCAATCAAAGGGCCACAAAGCTTCTCAACCTTGTGCAAAGGGTTCACAACATCCCACAAGTCTTCACTTGGAGCCACAAGCCATGGAAAGACGGGGTTTAATCAAAGGAGGCAAGCAGTGCAACATCTCCTGATGAAAAGGGCCAAATTAGGGTTTCACTTCTACTGGGCTTCTGCATGAAGTTCTGGTTCAAAGAGGATTCCATTGTCTCATATATGGTGTCAAGTTCCTGGGGTTCAAATCTTGTCCACAAATTCATTTTGGAAGGGGTTCGACTGGCCAGACGACTGAAAATCGAGGAATTGGGGAAAAGGCAACCGAGCTAGGTAAAAAAGGTCGACTCCTGACGTTTAAAATCGAAAACATGAAATTAGGGTTACAATGATCCTATGGTGCAAATTTGGTCAAGAAACGATGGAGGAATCATAAAAAAAATCAAAGGAGAAAATCATTTGAAAAGTGGTTAATTTCACATTTCCCTCCATTTTTCCTTCCACTCTCTTTCCACACTTCCTTTCATTCTTTCCCTCTTGTTTTTCCATTTCAATTCAACACCATTTCCCTTGGAAACTTCTACCATGTTCTACCATCTTCTAGAATGTTGCTTCTCCTAACCTAGCTCCATTGCTAAATCCTAACCTCATTACCAAACCATAATTTTGGATCCCAAGCCTAGTTTTTGGGCCCCAAACCTAAGCCATATTTAACCCATTTTCATCCAAACCAAAGGCAATTACACACACAATTTTCATTCACAAGTTTCTTCATTTTCTCACAATCACTTTTTCTCTCTCACTTTTCCTCCATTTCCCTTTTTTTCACCAAAGCTTTTTGATTAAGTTCTTCAAGTTTCACATTGAAACTTGAAGATCTTGAAGCTTAGCCCCAACCTCCATTGATTTTGTGGATTGTGGAAGAAGCTATTGAATTTTGGTGAAGGTTTCGACTTATCGGAAGCACACGAAGGTTCAAGCATCAAGAACACATTTATTTTGCGGTTTCGCGGTTTTCTTGGTTTTCTCTTCGATCAAGCTCCAATTCTTACAACATTCACCGAAGCACTTCTCCGCTTCGTAGGTTGGTGATCTAAATCACTTTTTCCTTTAAGTTATTTTCTTCATCTCGCCATTTCGGCATTCTTTAAGTGCTTTTCGTATTGCTTATGTTTGAATACGTGTTCGTTAAGGTTTGCTTGCGATTTGTGGTTTTTTGATGGATTAGAAGTTAGGTTGTAGTTTGTTATAGGTTCTAACATGTGTCAATAAGCCCTAATTGAGTAGAAATTCGTGTTAGCATGATTAAGTGAGGGTTAGGGTTGTTTAGAAGGAAGATTATGGCCAAAAGCACTTATTTCAAAAGCTTTTTTCACTTTCTGTTCAACGTTAACCGGTTAACGCATTTGGTTAACCGGTTAACGCATGCATTTTTGGCCATTTTTAGTGTTGTCCAGGGTCCGTTAACGGGTTAACCAATTTGGTTAACCGGTTAACGCTGTTCATTTTTGGATTTTTAGCTTATTTTCTTGCTCAATCTTTCTTCCTAGTGCTTCTATGGTTCATGTATGTTTAGGTATTGATTTTAGGGAATTTTTGAGTCTATTTCCAGTAGCCAATTCATTTGTTTCGAGTCGTTTCGACATGATTCCGTTCACTTTTCTATGTTTTGTGTTAAATGTGCAAATGTGATATAAGTGATTCTTGATGTTGTTTTGCTACACTTTAATCATTTGTTTCACATGTTAATTGCTTGCTTAAATTCAATATGTGCTTCATGATTATTGTCATTGCTTGCTTGATTGATAAAGTGATTAAATGTCATGTTGATTTTTTTTGCCAAAAGTGATTAAATGCTTCACATGTTCATGCAAGTTTCTTGTGCTTAATTAATCATATCTTAACATGAGTTCAATTCTGATTTTTATGCCATGCATGTGTAACAATTGTGTAATAATTGATGCTTGTAGTGATACTTGTTCAATCTCATGATAAAATATTCAATTGTGAAACATGAAAAAGTATGTTTGTTCTTGATTGATCATTGTCATTTTTAATCAAATAAATGATGTAAATAAATTCACATGTTTGAGTTCATTTTGTGATACATGTAGATTTATGTTAAGTGACATTAATGTGTTGTTTATCATTCACTTTGTGCATAAAATGAAAATAATCAATTCTGGATTTTGCATTTCATAGCTGTTTTTGCATATAGGTGTTGTAAAATGTATGTTGTTTGTTTTGCTTGCATGCTGTTTGTGACTTTTTACACCTACCTTTTCATGCTGCATGCTGGCTGTAAAAAACTGATTTGTGTTATGCATTGTTTTCATAGCTGATTGTGTGTTTGAGTGCTGTAAATAGTGGCTGAATTTTAGCTTAGCATAGTGTAGGCACCCTTAAACTTAAGATTGAGTCTAGTTTAGGTACAAGTTACCTTAGGATTTGTTTGGTATGTGCTTAGCTCATTCCTTTTTAATAAAAATGTACATTAACCTTTGTTTTGTAGAGGGGAAGATTGAGGTAAGTTTCCTTCACCTTATCCTTTATTTTTTATGCATTTCTTTATGCATTTAATTCACTTCTTTCCTTCCCTATTTGTGATTGGTAGGATTCCCCATTGTTAGGACCAACTTATCTTCCTTAGGAAGTAAGTTGCATCCTTTTTATTTTCTCTTTTCCCTTTGCTCTTTAGGATTAGAAAAAAAACCTCACTAACCATTAGGACCACCATTTTAATAAATAACTTAGGGTTGCGTCTTAGTCCCCCTTAGTTTTTTCCTTTTCTCCATTTGAGTCTTCTTTCTCATCTTCAAACAAAATCCAAAAAGACTTAATAAATGCATGAAAGGATCCCTTGTGTATAGCCTTATTCCATGGGGAACTTACATTCATTCCATCTTGGAATAGTGTAAGCTTGCCTAACATGATGTACAAGTCTCATCAAGGGGTTGTTTCACAAAGAAAAATCTAAAAAACACTTCTTCATAAAAGCTACAAAAACACTTAATAAAGTTCAACAAGCTAGTGAACTTAAACCCTAATCCTAGGAAACAAATCTTGGATAAATTCTCCTTTCTTGGTGGGCTTGTTCTATTATTCCATCTTGGAATGTAGTAGCAAGTGCACATTCCATGGAAAAGAGTTTGAATTCACTTCCTTGTGCCAAATTCATACAAAACTCTTAAAAATCAAACAACAAACAATAAGAGACTATCCTGCGGGAATTCTCATCTTACTCACTCTCAACGCGAACTTGCGACGACTTGTCTCACATGCAAGACGGTAAACGCACTCGTACCAGGCGAGCCTGCAATGCCTGAGCATAGACATACGCATTTCCAGCTATAAAAAACACAAATAAATAGTTCCCGCCTTAGTTAGGCGAACTACGTCGACTCTGATCCTCATTATCTCGATGAGGTACGTAGGCAGCGGGGTAGTGTAACACGGTGGGAGAACTGACTTTGGTTATGTTGCGGATAGCAAGAGTCGCCACCGACTTTTATTTTATCCAAAGGAAAGGCATAAAAGAACAGGAAAGACCTTAAGAGATATTTTTTTGGGTCCGGGGGGTAGGTTATGTAAAGGGAAGGTGTTAGCACCCTTTACATCCATGGTTATCCATGGGCTCTTAGTTACTTAGCTCACTTTTGAATTGTTTTTTTTTGAAAGTGTAGTGTGTGAATAGAAAAATTTTCAGAATTGTTAATAATGATCCATGTACGGATGCGTAAAAACTTGTTTTTGAAAATTTGTTTGAAATTTGTTAAGTGTGAAAAGTTTTGGAAGTGAGCAAGTACCTAAGAGGAACCTACCCTAAAGTTTTAAGTCTTTCTTGTTCTTTATCCTTTCATTGTTAAGACTATCCCTACTATTAAGGAGTAGGTAGTCATTACCTTGGATGTAAGGGACATGAGAGGGACATTTTGTTTTATGAAGGCAACTGTGGGGTGTAATAAGCATACTGAAGGGACTATCATCATTATTTCGAAGGGACTCGATTCGTAAAGGCAACCATGAGGGACTTGATGATTTTTATCTTTTAAGGGACTTGCTTTATACACCCCACTTGACCTTATGATTTAGGCAACTTGAGGGATAACCTTAGAAAGTGAGATGGCGATTAGAAATCGACTTATGTGTGTGAGTGTATAATATTAATTATCTTTTTTAAATGAGCTAAATTTATTTTAAATAGAATACATGTTGTTGCACTCCCTAAATTACTAACCATAGCAAAAATAATTAAATAATTACAGAATTTACATCCAGGAGCATTTACATAATAATTATAATAAGCAAAATAATAAGCAAAATAGATAAATAGCAAAAATAAGTAAAATATAAATAAATAAGCAATAAATAATAAAAAATAAATAATAAGGGTTAGTGATAAATATAATCAAAAAATAAGGTTAGTGAAAAACAAAATAATAATAATAATTAGAAATAATAAACAAGGTTAGAATAATAAAAATATAATAATACATAATAGTTTAGTTAGTAACAATAGAAAAATAATGATATGAACACAAAGTTTAATTTTAAATATATAATAAGAAAAATTTCTAAGCATAATATCATTTACAAGAATTTAATTATTTATGAATATATATTAACAATTATAAAAAAAAAAAATATTTACACATTATAAGGAGAAAATAAGTTTTAAATATTATATTCATAAAATTAATCATATTTATAAAAAATTAATTTTATTAGTTATTATATTTACAAAATTTAGTTTCTACTAATTAGTATATTTACAATAAATTTTAAACATATACAAAAATATAATTATTAAATTGTCTCTTAAACATATATTGAAAGAAAGATAATTTGGATTAAAAAATATATTTACAAATAAGTTAGAATTATTTTAAATAAACATGTATAATGATAATTACATCACAAATTAGAAAATAAAAACAATTAGGTTTTAATTGGTACTTAGAAAATATATTAGGATTTTTGTTAGAAAAATATTTTTTAGGGTTTAGAATATACAAATTATTAGATAAATATATATCCTATAATTTAATTATACAAAATTACATACATGATAAAGAAAATAATTTCATGGAATTTATATATTTTAAAATATTAAGCATGCTTCATTATTATTATTTTTTAATTGTTTAGAAAAACATATACACACAAAATCATATTTATAATTTAACATTTGAATAAAAGAAAAAGAATATGAAAAACTTACCTGACTAGGGTTTGAACCCAGGTCAGTTTGGTTGCCAGCAATAGAAATCACCACCAAGCTACCACACACGCAAGTGAAAGAGGAAAGGGAATAATTGGTTTTGTGCCTTGCTTGAAAAATCCAGAAAATAGAGAAACAAAAAGGCCTGGGGTGGGATTCGTACCCAGGACCTTATGTATACAAGTATGCGCGCATTACCACCCGGCTGGAAGAGCCCATCTGACTATTGAATGGCAAGAAGCTATAATGTATTCAATCTCCTTTTATCCTGAAAAATAGAACAAAAATAATGGTCCAAGCAGGATTCGAACCCATGCCATCACCCAACAAGCCTGCAAGCCTTACCACTGAGACACACAC
The DNA here is from genome assembly GCA_963966055.1 of Lathyrus aphaca. Taxonomy (NCBI): domain Eukaryota; kingdom Viridiplantae; phylum Streptophyta; class Magnoliopsida; order Fabales; family Fabaceae; genus Lathyrus; species Lathyrus aphaca. The sequence continues at coordinate 482,109,236 of OZ014522.1, forward strand.
GCGCGTGTGATAAACAAACTAACAATTAAAGATAAAATATTTAATTAATATTTGAATTTTCTCAAACGCGCGGGAGGAGGTCATCTTCTACCTCCAGCGCTGCGAATTTAGCTATGAAAATAGCTGGAAGTTTACCTGCGAATTTTGCTACCTGTTCAAACCTGCGAAAATCCAAACTCTCATGAAACAGCATCAATTCATGAAATTGGTTAGTGATTCATAATCCTCACAGTTCACACAACAACTCTACGTTTCCAGAATTTATTTATATGCATTCAAACATTAAACCCTAATTATGAGGTTATGAACCCTAACATGGCCGTTTGCGTTTAGACACTCATTCTTCAATCCAATTGTCCAGAAACATTCCTTGGAACCTCACAAACACAAAAGATCAAACAAAATTCATTAATAATGCACAAATGAACAGAATCGAAAAATTGAAATTCAATGTAAAATTTGATTCGGGTTCATCAATGTGTGATGCTATGGGGCAATGTAATGATCTGGTTATGTTCCATGATGATCAAGGATCCTAGCCATGTCCTTATTTTACCTTCAAACCTCTTGGATGATGAAATCCGAATGCCACTTTTTTGATGAATTTTTGGTTTTGAAAACCTACCTTTGAAGCTGCTGGATCCGTCTATGAGGCTAGGGTTATGTTTGATACTTATATGTCAATGATTCTAGGTCAAAATATGGACTGGTTGTGTGGAGATTTGATCCAAAAAAGATTGAAAAAGATTGAACTTTGAATTTCAAATATTGGCTCATGAAGACTTGCTATTTTTGTATCAATCACATGATTCCATTCCTCTTTAATTCTAATCACCAATTAAGACTTTCTAGAAGCATTATCCAAATAAAATCTTTAATTTTCATATTTTATTTTTATTTAAAATGATTTTTAATGATTTAAATCAAAATAAATAGAAATAAAAATAATAAAAATCAGACTTTTAAATGGTTTGGGTCGTGCATAGTGATATGGTATGGATTGGATCACAACTTGGGCAGCCCATTTGGAAAGAAGTGATTTTAAACCTCCATTTTCAACATAAACCATCACAAAATTTCCCAACTTTGCAAGGGCATATCTCCCTCAATTTTAAAGGTATGAGGGTGTTCTTGGACTTTTTGTAAAGCTTGAAGAGTCCTCTAAACAACCCCATTGGTTTCAGGTTCATATCATTTACCAATCTCAAGTTATGCCCTTTTGAAGTTGTTGACTTTTTGTTGACTTTTGAAATGACCTATAATGTCCTAGCTCATATCTTTCAAATGAAGCATTTTTGGGCTTAACTTTCAACATAAAAGTTGTAGAGAATTCAATTTCCTTCAAAATGAGCTTTGGATGGAGACTTGGTGATGAAGTATGTGAAAGTTATGGTTGGTCAAAGTTCAGTTGACTTTTACTGAGGAAACCCTAATTTAGAAACTCCTGATTATTGATGATCTAGAATCTCCTTGATGAATCATGATCAACCCTTGATCAAATGATTAATTTTACTTCATATACTTGATGTTGGCAAAAAATCATGAAGTTTGACTTTGGTTTGACCACAGTTGACCTCAGTTTGACTTTTTAACTGCACTGACTGATTTTGACTTATCTGATCATCTGACTGAGCAAACTTTTTGAGAAAAGTCTTGAAACTTGTCATGGGGGTTCTTATACACATATAAGATGTTATGAAGCTCACTTGAGGTATTGGAAGTCCATTTAGCCTGATTAAAGTCAAAACCCTAGTTTTGGATGCACTGCTTAGGAGGTGCATTGTTTGAGGGAATTGTCAACTCTTCTGACCCATTGTGAACTTTGTGAACCTTGTGAACCATCATAAAATGTCTTGTGAACCTCATGGGAGGTATTGTGAAGCTTGTGAACCTTGTGAACCTCATGAGGTGGCTTTGTAGACCTCATGAACCTCAGGAAAGCTTTGTAATCATTGTGAATCTTGTGAACCTTGTGAACCTTCAAGAAGTAACTTGTAGACTTCATGAACCTCATGAAAGGTCTTGTAAATGTTGAGAAACTTGTGAACCTTGTGAACCTTCAAGAAGTGACTTGTGGACTTCCTGAACCTCATGAAAGGTATTGAAAGCATTGTGGGACTTGTGAACCTTGTGAACCTTCATAAAGTAACTTGTAGACTTCATGAACCTCATGAAAGGCCTTGTAAGTGTTGGGGAAACTTGTGAACCTTGTGAACCTTATTAGAACACAAAGTCTTGTATTGTGAGGGCAAATTTTAGGGTGCAACAGCTGCCCCTGTTCAATTTTCTGAAACCTGAGGGGTTAGATTGGTATATTTGCCAGTCGTGACCTGGAAGGTTGAAGGGGATTGAACACAAAAGCCCAAAAATTTGCACTCACCAGTGCATTAGAGTGATACAGATGGCTAATTGAATATGATTGAGTGGGCTTAAAGATGCCACTAGGATAAAGTTCTTCAGACATATTTCTTGGAAGATAAAGCAGTCCAAAATATGGAGGTATAATGAAAGCTGTTAGGAGTCTGGAGCAGTCCTGAGGTATTTGATGATATGCTTTCAGGAGACTGGAGTAATCCTGATGTAACAGCATGTCTTCAGGAGGATGGAGCAATCAATAATGATAACCCTAAAGCAGTCTTGAAGTAATAATATGACTTCAGGAGGATAGAGCAATCAATAGCTCTAAAGCAGTCTTGAAGTAATAATATGATTTCAGGAGGATAGAGCAATCAATAATGATAACTCTAAAGCAGTCTTGAAATAATAAGATGATTTCAGGAGGATAGAGCAATCAATAATGATAACTCTAAAGCAGTCTTGAAATAATAAGATGATTTCAGGAGGATAGAGCAATCAGTAGCTCTAAAGCAGTCTTGAAATAATAAGATGATTTCAGGAGGATAGAGCAATCAGTAGCTCTAAAGCAGTCTTGAAGTGATGATTTCAGGAGGATAGAGCCATCAATAATGATAACTCTAAAGCAGTCTTGAAATAATAATATGATTTCAGGAGGATAGAGCAATCAATAATGATAACTCTAAAGCAGTCTTGAAGTAATGATTTCAGGAGGATAGAGCCATCAATAATGATAACTCTAAAGCAGTCTTGAAGATCATAAGTTTGTTTGTTGGATAATTAACCTGAAAACAAGGTAGCATTCTGTATAATAACATTAGTTTATGCTTTATGTATGCATGTATGATATGATGCACTTAGGTAATGTACTATATGTCTATGGATATATATGCTATGGTATGATGTAAATGATGTATGTATGATATGATACTGCCGGAAGCGCCTGGATATCTTCGTATAACAACTGCTGGCCAGGGAAAATAAATCCCGATTCATTGTTGAAGAATATATTATACATAACCTTTCGTCTGCTGGGGATAATAGGGTATAGATAACCTCCCGTATGCTGGGGATAGTAAGGTATAGATAACCTCCCGTATGCTGGGGATAGTAAGGTATACATAACCTTCGTCTTTGTTTGATAGTAGGGTAGATATAACTTCCCGTCTTCGTTCGTCGTGCTCTTATTGGAAAGTAATTTCCCGTATATCCGTATGAGGATAAAAGAGATGGATATAAATTCCAGGGGAGATAAGTCTTTGTGAAGATGGATTCGTCCTACTGAGAGTTTGTAACTGTCTTGTAAAGGTGAACTGGCGAAGCTTCGTTGAAATCCTCCCCCCGTTCGTCCTTAGTAAATACTATTACTGCATTTTCATGCATTTCTGGTAAACATCAATCATATTAAAAACATACATGCATTTTTGGTAAACATTTAATCATATTCAAAAGCATACATACATTCAAATACAACCAATGGACGTTTCGCTTATGTAAATAGGGTAAAAGTAAATCTGGATTCAAAAGATGGAATTTATTTATATCAAAAAGTGACCCATACACGGGTAAGTTTGTACAAGGAGACATAAACCCTAGTAAGAGGATTTTGTCATAAAGTTTTTACAAAACAAAGAGAATCAGCTATGTGGGAAACAATCCTATTGAGTTTCAATTCTACTATTGCCATTATCTTCAAGTATCTCATCTTCTGCTGTTGAGACGAAAACGATTGGATTGAGCTTTATCTGTTCAAGCTTGAGTAAGTAGTACAACTGGTTGCAGTTTCATGGGTGATCCAAACGAGACATAGTCATACGCTTTAATCCCTAACTTTTTCCTGGATTGCCCTTTCGGGTTTTCAATCCACCGGGATACCCTTTTTTGCCCAAGTCGCCTTTTCAGGTTTTCGACTTGCCGGGTGTACATCTTTTTATATATATCCCTAATTTTTGCCCAAACCCTTTTGGTTTGCCGGGATGCCCTTATTTTTTCCTAGGCCTATCAACCTAGCGGGTCTCTTTTTATGCGTAGTATTTTTTAACTATGTCTGCGTTTACAGGCTGTGGGAAGTCTTCACCATCCATTGTAGTCAGTATCATGGCACCTCCTGAGAACACTGTCTTGACTACAAATGGTACTTCATATGTTGGAGTCCACTTGCCCCTAGGATCACCCTGTGGTAATATGATACGCTTGATTACCAAGTCACCAGCCTGATATACCTTTGGCTTAACCTTCTTGTTAAAAGCTTTGATCATTCGTTTCTGGTACATCTGGCCATGACAAACTGCTGCTAACCTCTTCTCATCAATCAAATTTATCTGGTCGAGCCGAGTCTGAATCCACTCATCTTCATCCAAGCCTGCATCCCTCATAATTCTCAAGGAGGGAATCTGAACTTCAATGGGCAAAACTGCTTCCATACCATAGACTAAGGAGAATGGGGTTGCCCCTGTTGAAGTACGTATTGTAGTACGATAACCATGAAGAGCAAATGGTAACATCTCATGCCAATCTTTGTAAGTAACAGTCATCTTCTGTACAATTTTCTTGATGTTCTTATTAGCAGCTTCAACTGCCCCATTCATCTTTGGACGATACGGAGAAGAATTGTGATGCTTAATCTTGAACTGCGTGCAGAGATCAGTAATCATAGTGTTGTTCAGATTAGAGCCATTGTCAGTAATAATCCTTTCAGGGATGCCATACCTACATATGAGATTATTCTTAATGAATCGAGCCACCACATTCTTAGTAACAGATGCAAATGAAGCTGCCTCCACCCACTTTGTAAAATAATCAATAGCAACCAGGATGAAACGATGCCCATTAGAAGCAGTAGGCTTGATCTCACCAATCATATCAATGCCCCACATGGCAAAGGGCCAAGGAGCAGTCAACACATTCAATGGTGATGGAGGTACATGAACTTTATCAGCATAGATTTGACACTTGTGACAAGTTCTGGAGTGTTGATAGCAATCAGCTTCCATGGTAGACCAATAGTAACCTGCTCTCAATATCTTCTTTGCCATAGTATGACCACTAGAATGAGTGCCAAAGATCCCATCATGCATATCTTCCATAATCTCAATTGCTTCCTTCTTATCCACACAACGAAGCAAAGTTGAATCATGATTGCGCTTGTACAAAATGCCATTACTCAAGAAGAACTTGGCAGAAAACCTTCTCAGAAACTTCCTATCTTTGACAGATGCCCCTTCAGGGAATTCCTGAGCTTCAAGATATCTTTTTACTTCATGGAACCAAGGCTTCTCCTCTGCCCCTTCTGTGTCAATCTCATTGCAGTATGCAGGCTTTTCAAATCTATCAATGGTAATCTTGGGAGCTTCATCATCCCAGCTGATCTCAAACATAGATGCCATGGTGGCTAATGCATCTGCCAACTGATTCTCTCTTCGTGGAATGTGTCCAAAGGTAATCTCTTTGAAATGTGGGATCAAAGACAACACATGCTCTCTGTAAGGAATGAGGTTATCATGCTTGGTATCCCAATCTCCTTTAATCTGACTTACTACCAGGGCTGAATCTCCATACACATCAAGGACCTGAATCTTCATATCAATAGCAGCTTTAATACCCAGGATACATGCCTCATACTCAGCCATGTTATTAGTACAATGGAAACAAAGTCTGGCAGTAATCGGGGTATGACAACCTTCAGGGGAACTAATCACAACACCAACACCATTACCAAGTGCATTGGAAGCACCATCAAAAACCATAGTCCATCGGGATCCTTGTTCAGGTCCGTCATATTGTCCAGATTCTTTGGTAATAATCATGATGTCTTCATCAGGGAACTCAAAATTCATTGACTGGTAATCGTCCACTGCTTGATGAGCCAAATGATCAGCAACAACACTTCCTTTAATGGCCTTCTGAGTAGTATACTGTATGTCATATTCTGTCAAGATCATTTGCCATCTTGCAATTCTTCCGGAGAGAGCAGGTTTCTCAAATATGTACTTGATTGGATCCATCTTTGAAATCAACAAGGTAGTATGGGTCAACATATACTGTCTTAGTCGGCGAGCAGCCCATGCCAAAGCGCAGCAAGTTTTCTCGAGCAGTGAGTATCTTGTTTCACAGTCGGTAAACTTTTTGCTAAGGTAGTATATTGCCTGCTCTTTTCGACCAGACTCGTCATGTTGCCCCAACACACACCCCATTGAGTTGTCTAACACTGTTAAGTACATAATCAAGGGTCTTCCATCAACTGGTGGCATCAAAATTGGTGGTTCTAGCAGGTATCTTTTGATTTCATCAAAGGCAGTCTGGCACTCATCATTCCATTCCATCACCTGATCTTTCTTCAACAACTTGAAAATTGGCTCGCAGATGGTAGTTAACTGGGAAATAAATCTTGCAATGTAATTCAATCGTCCCAAGAAACCTCTAACCTCCTTCTCAGTACGGGGAGCTGGCATCTCTTGTATAGCTTTCACTTTTGCAGGATCCACTTCAATACCTTTTCCACTGACAATGAAATCCAGGAGCTTTCCAGATCTAACCCCAAAAGTACACTTGTTTGGGTTCAACCTCAACTTGTATTTCTTCAACCTCTCAAACAACTTGTACAGATGATCAAGATGTTGCTCTTCATTCTGAGATCTGGCTATCATATCCTCTATCTCATGATGAATCATATCATGAAACAAAGCCACCATAGCACGCTGATATGTTGCCCCTGCATTCTTCAAACCAAATGGCATTACCTTATAGCAAAAGGTGCCCCACTGTGTCACAAATGTTGTCTTCTCCATATCTTCAGGTGCCATCTTGATTTGATTGTAACCAGAGAAACCATCCATAAAAGAGAATACCTTATGTTGAGCAGTGTTGTCTACCAGAATATCAATATGAGGAAGTGGAAAGTCATCTTTAGGGCTAGCCTTGTTCAAATCTCTGTAGTCTACACACATACGCACCTTACCATCTTTCTTAGGAACTGGCACCACATTTGCAACCCACTGAGGATAAGAAGTCACTGCTAAGAACCCTGCATTGAACTGTTTCATTACCTCTGCCTTGATCTTTTCCGACATTTCAGGACGCATACGACGAACCTTCTGCTTCTTTGGACGACAATCTTCTTTCACTGGTAAACGGTGAACCACAATGTCTGTATCCAACCCTGGCATATCTTCATAAGACCAAGCAAAGATCTCCACATAGTCACGTAACATCTGAATCAATCTGCTCTTGACACTATCCTCTAAATCAGCCCCTATCTTGACCTCTTTTCTGTTTTCTTCAGTTCCCAGATTCACAACTTCGACTGGCTCTTCATGTGGCTGTATAGCTTTCTCTTCTTGTTGTAACAACCTAGCAAGCTCTACAGGTATTTCACAATCGTCCTCATTTCCGTCTTCAGTTTGATAGATCGGATTCTCGAAATCATAATTGGCAATAGTAGAACTGTTATCAACAGGATCCAGAGTGGATGAGGATCTGCATTTTAGTGATGTGGGTGTGTGTAAGAACACATAGCTGATAAAACAAAAATAAAAGAAAAGAAAGACAAGGAACACAATATTTACGAAAACGAAACGTCCACTGATTTTATTGAATGAAGTATGCAAATGAAATGACAGTCCGTAACAAGCACACCATTATGCCCCGGGTAAGGCACAAGGCTTGAAAGTTTTATTGTTCAAGAAATTACAAACTTAAAAAACATAACACAGTAATAGTATTTACTCCTGACTAAAAGAGATAGGGATAACATCTTCAGCTTTCCAATTATTGAGTCCAGCACCCACAGTAGGAAAAATCCATGCATCCAAGTTGTAATCTTCATCTTGACCTCCCACAGCATTAATCTGGTCCTTCACAACCCCTTGATTAGTGATACGGGCAGCACGAGCACGACGAACAACCTTCTGGGACTCTGCAGTGAAACCCAAACCAAACTTGTCAGACTTGTATGGGATATCAGGAAGCTGACCCCAAATAGTACAACCACCTTCATCCACCACAGCTCTAGCATCATTGAGGGAAGCCATTTCCATTGTTGGAGGTTTTCTGGTGACCACAGGAACTTTCTTCACAACAGGAGGAGCTACATAATCATTAACAACCCAAGGAACCACTTCAAATGTCTGACACGGAGTCTCAATGTATTCACCTTCCATTTCCAGATACTTGAAGGTATTGACATGGCTGACAAAGTATTCTTCTTCTCCATAGACAGTAACAACCTTTCCATTCACTGGATATCTCAACTTTTGGTGCAATGTAGAGGTCACAGCTCCTGCCCCATGGATCCAGGGACGACCAAGCAGACAAGAGTATGAAGGACGAATATCCATCACATAAAATGTAGCAGTAAATACCTGGGAACCAACTTGGATTGGAAGATCAATTTCTCCATGCACTACTCTTCTAGAACCATCAAAAGCCTTTACCACAATATTACTGGGCTTCAGCACAGCATCTTCAAGACTCAGCTTGTTCAGGACTTCCTTAGGCAACACATTCAAGGAGGAACCGTTGTCTATCAGCACATGTGACAGGGTAGTGCCCCTGCATTCAATTGAGATATGCAAGGCCCTGTTATGATCCCTCTTGGCAGGGGTCAAATCAGCATCAGAAAATCCTAACCCATTGTCATAGGTCAGGTGGGCAACACAGTTCTCAAATTGGTCAACAGAAATTGCACTGGGTACATGAGCCATCTTCAGAAACTTGATCAATGACTTGGCATGAGCCTCAGAACATAACAACAAGGACAGCATAGAAATCTTTGAGGGAGTATGCCCCAACTGATCAACAATGTCATAATCACTCTTGCGAATGATTTTCAATACTTCTTCCATCTGCTTAGAGAGGTCATCAGCAGCTGGCACATCAGTAGATACAGGCTCAATAACAGGACCCTTGCCCCGAGCATCAGTGGTGGAGGTAGCAGCAGGAGTAACTGCATTCTTGGAAGTAACTGGAGGAGAGAAGACTCTTCCACTACGAGTGATCTTGCTAGATCCAGCAATATTATCAATGTCAACAGGCACATCAGCTACAGGCTCTTGCTTAACACCATGGATGTAAACATCAGACCCATAGTGCCAAGGTACAGCTTTGTCAGATGTATAAGGAATAGGACCAGGAGTGGTAATGATCAGAGGAGCCACTCTGGCTTCAGCAACAACTTTCACAGGACCTTCAGCAGTAATCTTGATTGGGCCTTGATGAGTGATTTTAATGGGACCCTTTGAAGTGATTCTTACCGGTACTTTGTCAACCATATCAACCTCTTCAATCTTCTTACCCCGAGTCAGATGATCCACCATACTTTCTACAGATGCTGGTCTTCTTTCAAACACTATAGTATACTTATCCATGAGACGTTGAATGCCATCTCTCAAAATGAAGCAGTTATCCGGCTTATAGGTACAATACAAACAATCTTCACGACAACCTGGAAAGATCCCAGCTTGTACTAACCTCTTTTTGATAACAGACAGTGGTGTGGTCAACTCCATAACTGAATAGACATGCAGATCTTCATCAATGGCATTGACAGTCTTCTCGTGATTTGGCATTGGAGCTGTAATCACATTTGGAGTACCTGGTGGATCAAACTCAATCTCTCCAGCATCAATCATATCCTGAATTTTATTCTTCAAGACCCAGCAATTATTAGTATCATGTCCCTGACAGTTTGAATGGTATGCACACCGTGCATTGGGATTGTACCTGGGAGAGGTAACATTGGGATTCTGAGGAGCCTCTTTCAAGGTAATGAGTTCAGCCTTCAACAAGTGTTGCAATGCCTGTGCCATTGACATGTTGATCTTCGTGAACTGTCTTCTAGCCCTCTGTTGGTTACCCTGTGGCTGCTCTGTTGGTGCAGGAGTTGGATTTGAAATATGAACTACACTGACAGACTGATGCCTTCTGTTACGATCAGGCTGACCGTAAACATCATTAGACTCTTTCTTCCCAATGGGAGGCTTCTTTGCAGCACCTGATGAGGAAGCACCCACTTGGATCTTACCATTCTTTATACCATTCTCTACTCGCTCTCCTGTCATGATCAACTCAGTGAAGCCAGATGATGAGCTTCCAATGAGATGACTGTAGAACGGACCATTCAGCGTACACATGAACATATCAACTAATTCCCTGTCAGTTAAAGGAGGTTGAACTCTTCCAGCTAAATCTCTCCACTTCTGAGCATACTCTTTGAAACTTTCTTTGGCACCCATAGACATGCTCTGAAGCTGCATGCGAGTGGGGGCTAAGTCAGCATTGTATTGGTACTGCTTATAGAAAGCTTCAGCAAGATCATTCCAGTCCCTGATGTTGACACTCTCCAACTGATAATACCACTCCAACTGAGCTCCAGATAAGCTCTCTTGAAAGAAATGGATCCACAACTTTTTATCAGCAGTGTGGGGTTGAATTCTTCTGACATAAGACCTCAGATGCAGTTTGGGACAAGAGACCCCATCATAGACAACAAATGTAGGAACCTTGAAACCCACAGGTATGACCACCCCAGATATCAAGCTCAAATCCTCAAAATCCAGCCCAGATGATTTCTGCAACTCCATAGCATCCATCCTATCCACCAGCATCTTGAATTTGTCTTCATTAGGCTCATGGTAGTAGTTAGCCTCAGAATCAGAGTCCCCCATTGTATGGTGGAGACTGCCTACCTCTTGCTCAGATTCTTCAGATTCATAGTCTTCAGCTGGTTCTTTGGTCTTGGCAAGACCTTTGAACCTTCTTCCCATGTTGATCAACCCAGCAGACCTTCTAGTTTTCTTAGTCTTCTTGGCCAGCAGTGCCTTCAATTCATCCTGCCCCTTGGACAGGTTCAGGATCAGCTCTTGGAACTGTGCATTTTGTGCCTGGAGATCCTTAACTGATTGTTCAAGAGCCATTGCTGAAATAAACAGCGAGAAGATGAGAAACCTGTGCACAATTATAAACCTGTGATGCAATGAAATGATATGGGAATGCATATGCAATGTTTTCAAGGACCGCAGGATTTAAATTTGCTTAGACAAAAACGAAAGTAAACTTTTATTAGTAATAACTTGTTTTGCCTTTTAGGCGTACATCAATGAAATGAAATAAAATAAGTACAAAAGATGGGGTTTTAAGTCTCCCATGGACGTTTCCTCTTTATGTTGAGGTATGAATTGAGGTTTCGTTCCTCATGAAGTTGCTTTGTTAGCTCTAGGATTCTTGCTTGGCTTGCTTTGTAATGAGCCTCGAAAGTATCCCTTTGCTCCTTCAGTTGGATCCATGATCTCTGCAAGTCTTCCTTATCAGTAGGCATGTCTGGGTGAAGGATGGTATAAGTTGTGTCTCCTTCAGCAACAGGTTCCATGGTAACTGGTAGGACGGCAGGATATGGCATCATGAGAGTCTGAGCACGAGATCGCACCCATCTGAGATAAGCTTCCATAGGAATAGTGTACTTAGGTTCCAGTGTCTTGCTGTCAATCCTGTTTACCTTTCCCCAAGCTCGTATGAATCTCTGACGGTAACCCTGAAGATCGTTGTCGTAATCAAACACAATGCCCTGAATCAACATGTCATGTGGACCATCACTTCGGGCGTAACCAAACTGTCGTAAAGCTAGAGAGGGGTTGTAGGTGATGCCTCCTCTTATGCCTAGTAGTGGCACATTAGGAAACTCCCCACAACGGCCAATGATGGTGACATTCTCCATAGATCGGGAGCACCAATGGATGTCTGAGTGAGAAAGTGACATGATCCTCTTGGACCATCTGAACCCTTGCTCATTCTTCATTACTGAGCGAGGAAGGTGAGAAATAAACCACCTAGAAAGTAAAGGTGTGCAACACATCAAAGTTCCTCTTGCCCTTGTAGTACGGGTGTGAAGAGAATGCAGGATGTCTCCAAGCAATGTAGGCACTGGATTGTGACTCAGGAAAATGTTGATGGCATGAACATCTATGAACTGATCTGGATTGGGGAACAATACTAAGCCATATATCAGCAAGGCTAAGATCTCCTCGAAAGCATCATAGCTCATGGCCTTCAAGAACACTTGAGCTTTATCCATTAACACCTTAGCAAGAATACCTTTAACTCCGCTTCTCGTTTCTAGAACAATGTCAGATTTTTTCAGATGTAGAGCTGCAGCAATAACTTCTGGTTTAAGCTCTTTCTCCAGGCCTGTGAAAGGTCTTTGATCAAGAACAGATATACCCAGAAGCTTAGAGAACTCCTCCATAGTAGGAACCAGCTGATAGTCGGGGAATGTAAAGCAGTGGTGCTTAGGGTCAAAGAACTGAAACAGGACACTCATCATGTCTTCATTGAACCCTGAAGTGACTAAATCCAATAGATGACCATGTCTCTTGATGAACTGGGAGTGATCAGACACTTGAGAAATCAACTCTTTAAGCTTGGCAGGTATGCCCACAAAGTTGATCCTGATGGTGTTTCTACGAGCAGAAGCCATGACCTGCAACAAAGAACAAAGATAAATCCCTTGGTCCTTGAAATGGTTAGTGAAAATGCTATGCTTATGATGCATGATGATGTCATGATGTTATGCTCAATCAAAGACATGTGGCACACACAAACAAGTCACACCATAGCCCTAGGTTTAAAGGCTTGCATGAGGTTTAAGGTAAGTACCCTCCCCTGAAGTTAGTTGGTTCATCCTGTCCTATAAAGTAACCAGGTTCTAAGGGATCTCAATATCATTGACCCTTCACAGGGGTGGTTGTTCAGAAGGCAACTTACTTGCCAACCAAAACCCTCCAAGTTTAAGATCTCAATGAGCGTAGTATCGAGTGTCAACCAACTTCAGTCTGCACCAAAGCCGGTTACCTCACTACTTTCTAAAGGCCAAGATGAGTTAACTAGGGTTCTAAAAGTTAGTTAGTGCATTGACAACATATGGCAGCCTCATATTATCCTCAACTTAACTTAAGGAACATAAGCACCAACCAAGAAGTCGCACTAACTATGGCCACCAGATCAACCGTATCGATATACGTCGTACAGTTTCCTTGGTCTATTGCCATTTACCTAAGGTACACTAGATCCGGGTTAGGATCTTTCACACATAAGAGCACCCCAACAGATAAGTATAAAGCAAACAAGGCAAACAATTTTAAAGTAATCTAATTCCTAAGGGTACCCCTCTTTTATTAAATCCCCAGCAGAGTCGCCAGTTCTGTAACACGGTGGGAGAACTGACTTTGGTTATGTTGCGGATAGCAAGAGTCGCCACCGACTTTTATTTTATCCAAAGGAAAGGCATAAAAGAACAGGAAAGACCTTAAGAGATATTTTTTTGGGTCCGGGGGGTAGGTTATGTAAAGGGAAGGTGTTAGCACCCTTTACATCCATGGTTATCCATGGGCTCTTAGTTACTTAGCTCACTTTTGAATTGTTTTTTTTTGAAAGTGTAGTGTGTGAATAGAAAAATTTTCAGAATTGTTAATAATGATCCATGTACGGATGCGTAAAAACTTGTTTTTGAAAATTTGTTTGAAATTTGTTAAGTGTGAAAAGTTTTGGAAGTGAGCAAGTACCTAAGAGGAACCTACCCTAAAGTTTTAAGTCTTTCTTGTTCTTTATCCTTTCATTGGTAAGACTATCCCTACTATTAAGGAGTAGGTAGTCATTACCTTGGATGTAAGGGACATGAGAGGGACATTCTGTTTTATGAAGGCAACTATGGGGTGTAATAAGCATACTGAAGGGACTATCATCATTATTTCGAAGGGACTCGATTCGTAAAGGCAACCATGAGGGACTTGATGATTTTTATCTTTTAAGGGACTTGCTTTATACACCCCACTTGACCTTATGATTTAGGCAACTTGAGGGATAACCTTAGAAAGTGAGATGGCGATTAGAAATCGACTTATGTGTGTGAGTGTATAATATTAATTATCTTTTTTAAATGAGCTAAATTTATTTTAAATAGAATACATGTTGTTGCACTCCCTAAATTACTAACCATAGCAAAAATAATTAAATAATTACAGAATTTACATCCAGGAGCATTTACATAATAATTATAATAAGCAAAATAATAAGCAAAATAGATAAATAGCAAAAATAAGTAAAATATAAATAAATAAGCAATAAATAATAAAAAATAAATAATAAGGGTTAGTGATAAATATAATCAAAAAATAAGGTTAGTGAAAAACAAAATAATAATAATAATTAGAAATAATAAACAAGGTTAGAATAATAAAAATATAATAATACATAATAGTTTAGTTAGTAACAATAGAAAAATAATGATATGAACACAAAGTTTAATTTTAAATATATAATAAGAAAAATTTCTAAGCATAATATCATTTACAAGAATTTAATTATTTATGAATATATATTAACAATTATAAAAAAAAAATATTTACACATTATAAGGAGAAAATAAGTTTTAAATATTATATTCATAAAATTAATCATATTTATAAAAAATTAATTTTATTAGTTATTATATTTACAAAATTTAGTTTCTACTAATTAGTATATTTACAATAAATTTTAAACATATACAAAAATATAATTATTAAATTGTCTCTTAAACATATATTGAAAGAAAGATAATTTGGATTAAAAAATATATTTACAAATAAGTTAGAATTATTTTAAATAAACATGTATAAGGATAATTACATCACAAATTAGAAAATAAAAACAATTAGGTTTTAATTGGTACTTAGAAAATATATTAGGATTTTTGTTAGAAAAATATTTTTTAGGGTTTAGAATATACAAATTATTAGATAAATATATATCCTATAATTTAATTATACAAAATTACATACATGATAAAGAAAATAATTTCATGGAATTTATATATTTTAAAATATTAAGCATGCTTCATTATTATTATTTTTTAATTGTTTAGAAAAACATATACACACAAAATCATATTTATAATTTAACATTTGAATAAAAGAAAAAGAATATGAAAAACTTACCTGACTAGGGTTTGAACCCAGGTCAGTTTGGTTGCCAGCAATAGAAATCACCACCAAGCTACCACACACGCAAGTGAAAGAGGAAAGGGAATAATTGGTTTTGTGCCTTGCTTGAAAAATCCAGAAAATAGAGAAACAAAAAGGCCTGGGGTGGGATTCGTACCCAGGACCTTATGTATACAAGTATGCGCGCATTACCACCCGGCTGGAAGAGCCCATCTGACTATTGAATGGCAAGAAGCTATAATGTATTCAATCTCCTTTTATCCTGAAAAATAGAACAAAAATAATGGTCCAAGCAGGATTCGAACCCATGCCATCACCCAACAAGCCTGCAAGCCTTACCACTGAGACACACACGCGCGTGTGATAAACAAACTAACAATTAAAGATAAAATATTTAATTAATATTTGAATTTTCTCAAACGCGCGGGAGGAGGTCATCTTCTACCTCCAGCGCTGCGAATTTAGCTATGAAAATAGCTGGAAGTTTACCTGCGAATTTTGCTACCTATTCAAACCTGCGAAAATCCAAACTCTCATGAAACAGCATCAATTCATGAAATTGGTTAGTGATTCATAATCCTCACAGTTCACACAACAACTCTACGTTTCCAGAATTTATTTATATGCATTCAAACATTAAACCCTAATTATGAGGTTATGAACCCTAACATGGCCGTTTGCGTTTTAGACACTCATTCTTCAATCCAATTGTCCAGAAACATTCCTTGGAACCTCACAAACACAAAAGATCAAACAAAATTCATTAATAATGCACAAATGAACAGAATCGAAAAATTGAAATTCAATGTAAAATTTGATTCGGGTTCATCAATGTGTGATGCTATGGGGCAATGTAATGATCTGGTTATGTTCCATGATGATCAAGGATCCTAGCCATGTCCTTATTTTACCTTCAAACCTCTTGGATGATGAAATCCGAATGCCACTTTTTTGATGAATTTTTGGTTTTGAAAACCTACCTTTGAAGCTGCTGGATCCGTCTATGAGGCTAGGGTTATGTTTGATACTTATATGTCAATGATTCTAGGTCAAAATATGGACTGGTTGTGTGGAGATTTGATCCAAAAAAGATTGAAAAAGATTGAACTTTGAATTTCAAATATTGGCTCATGAAGACTTGCTATTTTTGTATCAATCACATGATTCCATTCCTCTTTAATTCTAATCACCAATTAAGACTTTCTAGAAGCATTATCCAAATAAAATCTTTAATTTTCATATTTTATTTTTATTTAAAATGATTTTTAATGATTTAAATCAAAATAAATAGAAATAAAAATAATAAAAATCAGATTTTAAATGGTTTGGGTCGTGCATAGTGATATGGTATGGATTGGATCACAACTTGGGCAGCCCATTTGGAAAGAAGTGATTTTAAACCTCCATTTTCAACATAAACCATCACAAAATTTCCCAACTTTGCAAGGGCATATCTCCCTCAATTTTAAAGGTATGAGGGTGTTCTTGGACTTTTTGGAAAGCTTGAAGAGTCCTCTAAACAACCCCATTGGTTTCAGGTTCATATCATTTACCAATCTCAAGTTATGCCCTTTTGAAGTTGTTGACTTTTTGTTGACTTTTGAAATGACCTATAATGTCCTAGCTCATATCTTTCAAATGAAGCATTTTTGGGCTTAACTTTCAACATAAAAGTTGTAGAGAATTCAATTTCCTTCAAAATGAGCTTTGGATGGAGACTTGGTGATGAAGTATGTGAAAGTTATGGTTGGTCAAAGTTCAGTTGACTTTTACTGAGGAAACCCTAATTTAGAAACTCCTGATTATTGATGATCTAGAATCTCCTTGATGAATCATGATCAACCCTTGATCAAATGATTAATTTTACTTCATATACTTGATGTTGGCAAAAAATCATGAAGTTTGACTTTGGTTTGACCACAGTTGACCTCAGTTTGACTTTTTAACTGCACTGACTGATTTTGACTTATCTGATCATCTGACTGAGCAAACTTTTTGAGAAAAGTCTTGAAACTTGTCATGGGGGTTCTTATACACATATAAGATGTTATGAAGCTCACTTGAGGTATTGGAAGTCCATTTAGCCTGATTAAAGTCAAAACCCTAGTTTTGGATGCACTGCTTAGGAGG
Source organism: Lathyrus aphaca (assembly GCA_963966055.1). Lineage (NCBI taxonomy): Eukaryota > Viridiplantae > Streptophyta > Magnoliopsida > Fabales > Fabaceae > Lathyrus > Lathyrus aphaca. The sequence goes on from OZ014522.1 coordinate 482,126,692, forward strand.
TGCATTGTTTGAGGGAATTGTCAACTCTTCTGACCCATTGTGAACTTTGTGAACCTTGTGAACCATCATAAAATGTCTTGTGAACCTCATGGGAGGTATTGTGAAGCTTGTGAACCTTGTGAACCTCATGAGGTGGCTTTGTAGACCTCATGAACCTCAGGAAAGCTTTGTAATCATTGTGAATCTTGTGAACCTTGTGAACCTTCAAGAAGTAACTTGTAGACTTCATGAACCTCATGAAAGGTCTTGTAAATGTTGAGAAACTTGTGAACCTTGTGAACCTTCAAGAAGTGACTTGTGGACTTCCTGAACCTCATGAAAGGTATTGAAAGCATTGTGGGACTTGTGAACCTTGTGAACCTTCATAAAGTAACTTGTAGACTTCATGAACCTCATGAAAGGCCTTGTAAGTGTTGGGGAAACTTGTGAACCTTGTGAACCTTATTAGAACACAAAGTCTTGTATTGTGAGGGCAAATTTTAGGGTGCAACAGCTGCCCCTGTTCAATTTTCTGAAACCTGAGGGGTTAGATTGGTATATTTGCCAGTCGTGACCTGGAAGGTTGAAGGGGATTGAACACAAAAGCCCAAAAATTTGCACTCACCAGTGCATTAGAGTGATACAGATGGCTAATTGAATATGATTGAGTGGGCTTAAAGATGCCACTAGGAGAAAGTTCTTCAGACATATTTCTTGGAAGATAAAGCAGTCCAAAATATGGAGGTATAATGAAAGCTGTTAGGAGTCTGGAGCAGTCCTGAGGTATTTGATGATATGCTTTCAGGAGACTGGAGTAATCCTGATGTAACAGCATGTCTTCAGGAGGATGGAGCAATCAATAATGATAACCCTAAAGCAGTCTTGAAGTAATAATATGACTTCAGGAGGATAGAGCAATCAATAGCTCTAAAGCAGTCTTGAAGTAATAATATGATTTCAGGAGGATAGAGCAATCAATAATGATAACTCTAAAGCAGTCTTGAAATAATAAGATGATTTCAAGAGGATAGAGCAATCAATAATGATAACTCTAAAGCAGTCTTGAAATAATAAGATGATTTCAGGAGGATAGAGCAATCAGTAGCTCTAAAGCAGTCTTGAAATAATAAGATGATTTCAGGAGGATAGAGCAATCAGTAGCTCTAAAGCAGTCTTGAAGTGATGATTTCAGGAGGATAGAGCCATCAATAATGATAACTCTAAAGCAGTCTTGAAATAATAATATGATTTCAGGAGGATAGAGCAATCAATAATGATAACTCTAAAGCAGTCTTGAAGTAATGATTTCAGGAGGATAGAGCCATCAATAATGATAACTCTAAAGCAGTCTTGAAGATCATAAGTTTGTTTGTTGGATAATTAACCTGAAAACAAGGTAGCATTCTGTATAATAACATTAGTTTATGCTTTATGTATGCATGTATGATATGATGCACTTAGGTAATGTACTATATGTCTATGGATATATATGCTATGGTATGATGTAAATGATGTATGTATGATATGATACTGCCGGAAGCGCCTGGATATCTTCGTATAACAACTGCTGGCCAGGGAAAATAAATCCCGATTCATTGTTGAAGAATATATTATACATAACCTTTCGTCTGCTGGGGATAATAGGGTATGGATAACCTCCCGTATGCTGGGGATAGTAAGGTATAGATAACCTCCCGTATGCTGGGGATAGTAAGGTATACATAACCTTCGTCTTTGTTTGATAGTAGGGTAGATATAACTTCCCGTCTTCGTTCGTCGTGCTCTTATTGGAAAGTAATTTCCCGTATATCCGTATGAGGATAAAAGAGATGGATATAAATTCCAGGGGAGATAAGTCTTTGTGAAGATGGATTCGTCCTACTGAGAGTTTGTAACTGTCTTGTAAAGGTGAACTGGCGAAGCTTCGTTGAAATCCTCCCCCCGTTCGTCCTTAGTAAATACTATTACTGCATTTTCATGCATTTCTGGTAAACATCAATCATATTAAAAACATACATGCATTTTTGGTAAACATTTAATCATATTCAAAAGCATACATACATTCAAATACAACCAATGGACGTTTCGCTTATGTAAATAGGGTAAAAGTAAATCTGGATTCAAAAGATGGAATTTATTTATATCAAAAAGTGACCCATACACGGGTAAGTTTGTACAAGGAGACATAAACCCTAGTAAGAGGATTTTGTCATAAAGTTTTTACAAAACAAAGAGAATCAGCTATGTGGGAAACAATCCTATTGAGTTTCAATTCTACTATTGCCATTATCTTCAAGTATCTCATCTTCTGCTGTTGAGACGAAAACGATTGGATTGAGCTTTATCTGTTCAAGCTTGAGTAAGTAGTACAACTGGTTGCAGTTTCATGGGTGATCCAAACGAGACATAGTCATACGCTTTAATCCCTAACTTTTTCCTGGATTGCCCTTTCGGGTTTTCAATCCACCGGGATACCCTTTTTTGCCCAAGTCGCCTTTTCAGGTTTTCGACTTGCCGGGTGTACATCTTTTTATATATATCCCTAATTTTTGCCCAAACCCTTTTGGTTTGCCGGGATGCCCTTATTTTTGCCTAGGCCTATCAACCTAGCGGGTCTCTTTTTATGCGTAGTATTTTTTAACTATGTCTGCGTTTACAGGCTGTGGGAAGTCTTCACCATCCATTGTAGTCAGTATCATGGCACCTCCTGAGAACACTGTCTTGACTACAAATGGTACTTCATATGTTGGAGTCCACTTGCCCCTAGGATCACCCTGTGGTAATATGATACGCTTGATTACCAAGTCACCAGCCTGATATACCTTTGGCTTAACCTTCTTGTTAAAAGCTTTGATCATTCGTTTCTGGTACATCTGGCCATGACAAACTGCTGCTAACCTCTTCTCATCAATCAAATTTATCTGGTCGAGCCGAGTCTGAATCCACTCATCTTCATCCAAGCCTGCATCCCTCATAATTCTCAAGGAGGGAATCTGAACTTCAATGGGCAAAACTGCTTCCATACCATAGACTAAGGAGAATGGGGTTGCCCCTGTTGAAGTACGTATTGTAGTACGATAACCATGAAGAGCAAATGGTAACATCTCATGCCAATCTTTGTAAGTAACAGTCATCTTCTGTACAATTTTCTTGATGTTCTTATTAGCAGCTTCAACTGCCCCATTCATCTTTGGACGATACGGAGAAGAATTGTGATGCTTAATCTTGAACTGCGTGCAGAGATCAGTAATCATAGTGTTGTTCAGATTAGAGCCATTGTCATTAATAATCCTTTCAGGGATGCCATACCTACATATGAGATTATTCTTAATGAATCGAGCCACCACATTCTTAGTAACAGATGCAAATGAAGCTGCCTCCACCCACTTTGTAAAATAATCAATAGCAACCAGGATGAAACGATGCCCATTAGAAGCAGTAGGCTTGATCTCACCAATCATATCAATGCCCCACATGGCAAAGGGCCAAGGAGCAGTCAACACATTCAATGGTGATGGAGGTACATGAACTTTATCAGCATAGATTTGACACTTGTGACAAGTTCTGGAGTGTTGATAGCAATCAGCTTCCATGGTAGACCAATAGTAACCTGCTCTCAATATCTTCTTTGCCATAGTATGACCACTAGAATGAGTGCCAAAGATCCCATCATGCATATCTTCCATAATCTCAATTGCTTCCTTCTTATCCACACAACGAAGCAAAGTTGAATCATGATTGCGCTTGTACAAAATGCCATTACTCAAGAAGAACTTGGCAGAAAACCTTCTCAGAAACTTCCTATCTTTGACAGATGCCCCTTCAGGGAATTCCTGAGCTTCAAGATATCTTTTTACTTCATGGAACCAAGGCTTCTCCTCTGCCCCTTCTGTGTCAATCTCATTGCAGTATGCAGGCTTTTCAAATCTATCAATGGTAATCTTGGGAGCTTCATCATCCCAGCTGATCTCAAACATAGATGCCATGGTGGCTAATGCATCTGCCAACTGATTCTCTCTTCGTGGAATGTGTCCAAAGGTAATCTCTTTGAAATGTGGGATCAAAGACAACACATGCTCTCTGTAAGGAATGAGGTTATCATGCTTGGTATCCCAATCTCCTTTAATCTGACTTACTACCAGGGCTGAATCTCCATACACATCAAGGACCTGAATCTTCATATCAATAGCAGCTTTAATACCCAGGATACATGCCTCATACTCAGCCATGTTATTAGTACAATGGAAACAAAGTCTGGCAGTAATCGGGGTATGACAACCTTCAGGGGAACTAATCACAACACCAACACCATTACCAAGTGCATTGGAAGCACCATCAAAAACCATAGTCCATCGGGATCCTTGTTCAGGTCCGTCATATTGTCCAGATTCTTTGGTAATAATCATGATGTCTTCATCAGGGAACTCAAAATTCATTGACTGGTAATCGTCCACTGCTTGATGAGCCAAATGATCAGCAACAACACTTCCTTTAATGGCCTTCTGAGTAGTATACTGTATGTCATATTCTGTCAAGATCATTTGCCATCTTGCAATTCTTCCGGAGAGAGCAGGTTTCTCAAATATGTACTTGATTGGATCCATCTTTGAAATCAACAAGGTAGTATGGGTCAACATATACTGTCTTAGTCGGCGAGCAGCCCATGCCAAAGCGCAGCAAGTTTTCTCGAGCAGTGAGTATCTTGTTTCACAGTCGGTAAACTTTTTGCTAAGGTAGTATATTGCCTGCTCTTTTCGACCAGACTCGTCATGTTGCCCCAACACACACCCCATTGAGTTGTCTAACACTGTTAAGTACATAATCAAGGGTCTTCCATCAACTGGTGGCATCAAAATTGGTGGTTCTAGCAGGTATCTTTTGATTTCATCAAAGGCAGTCTGGCACTCATCATTCCATTCCATCACCTGATCTTTCTTCAACAACTTGAAAATTGGCTCGCAGATGGTAGTTAACTGGGAAATAAATCTTGCAATGTAATTCAATCGTCCCAAGAAACCTCTAACCTCCTTCTCAGTACGGGGAGCTGGCATCTCTTGTATAGCTTTCACTTTTGCAGGATCCACTTCAATACCTTTTCCACTGACAATGAAACCCAGGAGCTTTCCAGATCTAACCCCAAAAGTACACTTGTTTGGGTTCAACCTCAACTTGTATTTCTTCAACCTCTCAAACAACTTGTACAGATGATCAAGATGTTGCTCTTCATTCTGAGATCTGGCTATCATATCCTCTATCTCATGATGAATCATATCATGAAACAAAGCCACCATAGCACGCTGATATGTTGCCCCTGCATTCTTCAAACCAAATGGCATTACCTTATAGCAAAAGGTGCCCCACTGTGTCACAAATGTTGTCTTCTCCATATCTTCAGGTGCCATCTTGATTTGATTGTAACCAGAGAAACCATCCATAAAAGAGAATACCTTATGTTGAGCAGTGTTGTCTACCAGAATATCAATATGAGGAAGTGGAAAGTCATCTTTAGGGCTAGCCTTGTTCAAATCTCTGTAGTCTACACACATACGCACCTTACCATCTTTCTTAGGAACTGGCACCACATTTGCAACCCACTGAGGATAAGAAGTCACTGCTAAGAACCCTGCATTGAACTGTTTCATTACCTCTGCCTTGATCTTTTCCGACATTTCAGGACGCATACGACGAACCTTCTGCTTCTTTGGACGACAATCTTCTTTCACTGGTAAACGGTGAACCACAATGTCTGTATCCAACCCTGGCATATCTTCATAAGACCAAGCAAAGATCTCCACATAGTCACGTAACATCTGAATCAATCTGCTCTTGACACTATCCTCTAAATCAGCCCCTATCTTGACCTCTTTTCTGTTTTCTTCAGTTCCCAGATTCACAACTTCGACTGGCTCTTCATGTGGCTGTATAGCTTTCTCTTCTTGTTGTAACAACCTAGCAAGCTCTACAGGTATTTCACAATCGTCCTCATTTCCGTCTTCAGTTTGATAGATCGGATTCTCGAAATCATAATTGGCAATAGTAGAACTGTTATCAACAGGATCCAGAGTGGATGAGGATCTGCATTTTAGTGATGTGGGTGTGTGTAAGAACACATAGCTGATAAAACAAAAATAAAAGAAAAGAAAGACAAGGAACACAATATTTACGAAAACGAAACGTCCACTGATTTTATTGAATGAAGTATGCAAATGAAATGACAGTCCGTAACAAGCACACCATTGTGCCCCGGGTAAGGCACAAGGCTTGAAAGTTTTATTGTTCAAGAAATTACAAACTTAAAAAACATAACACAGTAATAGTATTTACTCCTGACTAAAAGAGATAGGGATAACATCTTCAGCTTTCCAATTATTGAGTCCAGCACCCACAGTAGGAAAAATCCATGCATCCAAGTTGTAATCTTCATCTTGACCTCCCACAGCATTAATCTGGTCCTTCACAACCCCTTGATTAGTGATACGGGCAGCACGAGCACGACGAACAACCTTCTGGGACTCTGCAGTGAAACCCAAACCAAACTTGTCAGACTTGTATGGGATATCAGGAAGCTGACCCCAAATAGTACAACCACCTTCATCCACCACAGCTCTAGCATCATTGAGGGAAGCCATTTCCATTGTTGGAGGTTTTCTGGTGACCACAGGAACTTTCTTCACAACAGGAGGAGCTACATAATCATTAACAACCCAAGGAACCACTTCAAATGTCTGACACGGAGTCTCAATGTATTCACCTTCCATTTCCAGATACTTGAAGGTATTGACATGGCTGACAAAGTATTCTTCTTCTCCATAGACAGTAACAACCTTTCCATTCACCGGATATCTCAACTTTTGGTGCAATGTAGAGGTCACAGCTCCTGCCCCATGGATCCAGGGACGACCAAGCAGACAAGAGTATGAAGGACGAATATCCATCACATAAAATGTAGCAGTAAATACCTGGGAACCAACTTGGATTGGAAGATCAATTTCTCCATGCACTACTCTTCTAGAACCATCAAAAGCCTTTACCACAATATTACTGGGCTTCAGCACAGCATCTTCAAGACTCAGCTTGTTCAGGACTTCCTTAGGCAACACATTCAAGGAGGAACCGTTGTCTATCAGCACATGTGACAGGGTAGTGCCCCTGCATTCAATTGAGATATGCAAGGCCCTGTTATGATCCCTCTTGGCAGGGGTCAAATCAGCATCAGAAAATCCTAACCCATTGTCATAGGTCAGGTGGGCAACACAGTTCTCAAATTGGTCAACAGAAATTGCACTGGGTACATGAGCCATCTTCAGAAACTTGATCAATGACTTGGCATGAGCCTCAGAACATAACAACAAGGACAGCATAGAAATCTTTGAGGGAGTATGCCCCAACTGATCAACAATGTCATAATCACTCTTGCGAATGATTTTCAATACTTCTTCCATCTGCTTAGAGAGGTCATCAGCAGCTGGCACATCAGTAGATACAGGCTCAATAACAGGACCCTTGCCCCGAGCATCAGTGGTGGAGGTAGCAGCAGGAGTAACTGCATTCTTGGAAGTAACTGGAGGAGAGAAGACTCTTCCACTACGAGTGATCTTGCTAGATCCAGCAATATTATCAATGTCAACAGGCACATCAGCTACAGGCTCTTGCTTAACACCATGGATGTAAACATCAGACCCATAGTGCCAAGGTACAGCTTTGTCAGATGTATAAGGAATAGGACCAGGAGTGGTAATGATCAGAGGAGCCACTCTGGCTTCAGCAACAACTTTCACAGGACCTTCAGCAGTAATCTTGATTGGGCCTTGATGAGTGATTTTAATGGGACCCTTTGAAGTGATTCTTACCGGTACTTTGTCAACCATATCAACCTCTTCAATCTTCTTACCCCGAGTCAGATGATCCACCATACTTTCTACAGATGCTGGTCTTCTTTCAAACACTATAGTATACTTATCCATGAGACGTTGAATGCCATCTCTCAAAATGAAGCAGTTATCCGGCTTATAGGTACAATACAAACAATCTTCACGACAACCTGGAAAGATCCCAGCTTGTACTAACCTCTTTTTGATAACAGACAGTGGTGTGGTCAACTCCATAACTGAATAGACATGCAGATCTTCATCAATGGCATTGACAGTCTTCTCGTGATTTGGCATTGGAGCTGTAATCACATTTGGAGTACCTGGTGGATCAAACTCAATCTCTCCAGCATCAATCATATCCTGAATTTTATTCTTCAAGACCCAGCAATTATTAGTATCATGTCCCTGACAGTTTGAATGGTATGCACACCGTGCATTGGGATTGTACCTGGGAGAGGTAACATTGGGATTCTGAGGAGCCTCTTTCAAGGTAATGAGTTCAGCCTTCAACAAGTGTTGCAATGCCTGTGCCATTGACATGTTGATCTTCGTGAACTGTCTTCTAGCCCTCTGTTGGTTACCCTGTGGCTGCTCTGTTGGTGCAGGAGTTGGATTTGAAATATGAACTACACTGACAGACTGATGCCTTCTGTTACGATCAGGCTGACCGTAAACATCATTAGACTCTTTCTTCCCAATGGGAGGCTTCTTTGCAGCACCTGATGAGGAAGCACCCACTTGGATCTTACCATTCTTTATACCATTCTCTACTCGCTCTCCTGTCATGATCAACTCAGTGAAGCCAGATGATGAGCTTCCAATGAGATGACTGTAGAACGGACCATTCAGCGTACACATGAACATATCAACTAATTCCCTGTCAGTTAAAGGAGGTTGAACTCTTCCAGCTAAATCTCTCCACTTCTGAGCATACTCTTTGAAACTTTCTTTGGCACCCATAGACATGCTCTGAAGCTGCATGCGAGTGGGGGCTAAGTCAGCATTGTATTGGTACTGCTTATAGAAAGCTTCAGCAAGATCATTCCAGTCCCTGATGTTGACACTCTCCAACTGATAATACCACTCCAACTGAGCTCCAGATAAGCTCTCTTGAAAGAAATGGATCCACAACTTTTTATCAGCAGTGTGGGGTTGAATTCTTCTGACATAAGACCTCAGATGCAGTTTGGGACAAGAGACCCCATCATAGACAACAAATGTAGGAACCTTGAAACCCACAGGTATGACCACCCCAGATATCAAGCTCAAATCCTCAAAATCCAGCCCAGATGATTTCTGCAACTCCATAGCATCCATCCTATCCACCAGCATCTTGAATTTGTCTTCATTAGGCTCATGGTAGTAGTTAGCCTCAGAATCAGAGTCCCCCATTGTATGGTGGAGACTGCCTACCTCTTGCTCAGATTCTTCAGATTCATAGTCTTCAGCTGGTTCTTTGGTCTTGGCAAGACCTTTGAACCTTCTTCCCATGTTGATCAACCCAGCAGACCTTCTAGTTTTCTTAGTCTTCTTGGCCAGCAGTGCCTTCAATTCATCCTGCCCCTTGGACAGGTTCAGGATCAGCTCTTGGAACTGTGCATTTTGTGCCTGGAGATCCTTAACTGATTGTTCAAGAGCCATTGCTGAAATAAACAGCGAGAAGATGAGAAACCTGTGCACAATTATAAACCTGTGATGCAATGAAATGATATGGGAATGCATATGCAATGTTTTCAAGGACCGCAGGATTTAAATTTGCTTAGACAAAAACGAAAGTAAACTTTTATTAGTAATAACTTGTTTTGCCTTTTAGGCGTACATCAATGAAATGAAATAAAATAAGTACAAAAGATGGGGTTTTAAGTCTCCCATGGACGTTTCCTCTTTATGTTGAGGTATGAATTGAGGTTTCGTTCCTCATGAAGTTGCTTTGTTAGCTCTAGGATTCTTGCTTGGCTTGCTTTGTAATGAGCCTCGAAAGTATCCCTTTGCTCCTTCAGTTGGATCCATGATCTCTGCAAGTCTTCCTTATCAGTAGGCATGTCTGGGTGAAGGATGGTATAAGTTGTGTCTCCTTCAGCAACAGGTTCCATGGTAACTGGTAGGACGGCAGGATATGGCATCATGAGAGTCTGAGCACGAGATCGCACCCATCTGAGATAAGCTTCCATAGGAATAGTGTACTTAGGTTCCAGTGTCTTGCTGTCAATCCTGTTTACCTTTCCCCAAGCTCGTATGAATCTCTGACGGTAACCCTGAAGATCGTTGTCGTAATCAAACACAATGCCCTGAATCAACATGTCATGTGGACCATCACTTCGGGCGTAACCAAACTGTCGTAAAGCTAGAGAGGGGTTGTAGGTGATGCCTCCTCTTATGCCTAGTAGTGGCACATTAGGAAACTCCCCACAACGGCCAATGATGGTGACATTCTCCATAGATCGGGAGCACCAATGGATGTCTGAGTGAGAAAGTGACATGATCCTCTTGGACCATCTGAACCCTTGCTCATTCTTCATTACTGAGCGAGGAAGGTGAGAAATAAACCACCTAGAAAGTAAAGGTGTGCAACACATCAAAGTTCCTCTTGCCCTTGTAGTACGGGTGTGAAGAGAATGCAGGATGTCTCCAAGCAATGTAGGCACTGGATTGTGACTCAGGAAAATGTTGATGGCATGAACATCTATGAACTGATCTGGATTGGGGAACAATACTAAGCCATATATCAGCAAGGCTAAGATCTCCTCGAAAGCATCATAGCTCATGGCCTTCAAGAACACTTGAGCTTTATCCATTAACACCTTAGCAAGAATACCTTTAACTCCGCTTCTCGTTTCTAGAACAATGTCAGATTTTTTCAGATGTAGAGCTGCAGCAATAACTTCTGGTTTAAGCTCTTTCTCCAGGCCTGTGAAAGGTCTTTGATCAAGAACAGATATACCCAGAAGCTTAGAGAACTCCTCCATAGTAGGAACCAGCTGATAGTCGGGGAATGTAAAGCAGTGGTGCTTAGGGTCAAAGAACTGAAACAGGACACTCATCATGTCTTCATTGAACCCTGAAGTGACTAAATCCAATAGATGACCATGTCTCTTGATGAACTGGGAGTGATCAGACACTTGAGAAATCAACTCTTTAAGCTTGGCAGGTATGCCCACAAAGTTGATCCTGATGGTGTTTCTACGAGCAGAAGCCATGACCTGCAACAAAGAACAAAGATAAATCCCTTGGTCCTTGAAATGGTTAGTGAAAATGCTATGCTTATGATGCATGATGATGTCATGATGTTATGCTCAATCAAAGACATGTGGCACACACAAACAAGTCACACCATAGCCCTAGGTTTAAAGGCTTGCATGAGGTTTAAGGTAAGTACCCTCCCCTGAAGTTAGTTGGTTCATCCTGTCCTATAAAGTAACCAGGTTCTAAGGGATCTCAATATCATTGACCCTTCACAGGGGTGGTTGTTCAGAAGGCAACTTACTTGCCAACCAAAACCCTCCAAGTTTAAGATCTCAATGAGCGTAGTATCGAGTGTCAACCAACTTCAGTCTGCACCAAAGCCGGTTACCTCACTACTTTCTAAAGGCCAAGATGAGTTAACTAGGGTTCTAAAAGTTAGTTAGTGCATTGACAACATATGGCAGCCTCATATTATCCTCAACTTAACTTAAGGAACATAAGCACCAACCAAGAAGTCGCACTAACTATGGCCACCAGATCAACCGTATCGATATACGTCGTACAGTTTCCTTGGTCTATTGCCATTTACCTAAGGTACACTAGATCCGGGTTAGGATCTTTCACACATAAGAGCACCCCAACAGATAAGTATAAAGCAAACAAGGCAAACAATTTTAAAGTAATCTAATTCCTAAGGGTACCCCTCTTTTATTAAATCCCCAGCAGAGTCGCCAGTTCTGTAACACGGTGGGAGAACTGACTTTGGTTATGTTGCGGATAGCAAGAGTCGCCACCGACTTTTATTTTATCCAAAGGAAAGGCATAAAAGAACAGGAAAGACCTTAAGAGATATTTTTTTGGGTCCGGGGGGTAGGTTATGTAAAGGGAAGGTGTTAGCACCCTTTACATCCATGGTTATCCATGGGCTCTTAGTTACTTAGCTCACTTTTGAATTGTTTTTTTTTGAAAGTGTAGTGTGTGAATAGAAAATTTTTCAGAATTGTTAATAATGATCCATGTACGGATGCGTAAAAACTTGTTTTTGAAAATTTGTTTGAAATTTGTTAAGTGTGAAAAGTTTTGGAAGTGAGCAAGTACCTAAGAGGAACCTACCCTAAAGTTTTAAGTCTTTCTTGTTCTTTATCCTTTCATTGGTAAGACTATCCCTACTATTAAGGAGTAGGTAGTCATTACCTTGGATGTAAGGGACATGAGAGGGACATTCTGTTTTATGAAGGCAACTATGGGGTGTAATAAGCATACTGAAGGGACTATCATCATTATTTCGAAGGGACTCGATTCGTAAAGGCAACCATGAGGGACTTGATGATTTTTATCTTTTAAGGGACTTGCTTTATACACCCCACTTGACCTTATGATTTAGGCAACTTGAGGGATAACCTTAGAAAGTGAGATGGCGATTAGAAATCGACTTATGTGTGTGAGTGTATAATATTAATTATCTTTTTTAAATGAGCTAAATTTATTTTAAATAGAATACATGTTGTTGCACTCCCTAAATTACTAACCATAGCAAAAATAATTAAATAATTACAGAATTTACATCCAGGAGCATTTACATAATAATTATAATAAGCAAAATAATAAGCAAAATAGATAAATAGCAAAAATAAGTAAAATATAAATAAATAAGCAATAAATAATAAAAAATAAATAATAAGGGTTAGTGATAAATATAATCAAAAAATAAGGTTAGTGAAAAACAAAATAATAATAATAATTAGAAATAATAAACAAGGTTAGAATAATAAAAATATAATAATACATAATAGTTTAGTTAGTAACAATAGAAAAATAATGATATGAACACAAAGTTTAATTTTAAATATATAATAAGAAAAATTTCTAAGCATAATATCATTTACAAGAATTTAATTATTTATGAATATATATTAACAATTATAAAAAAAAAAATATTTACACATTATAAGGAGAAAATAAGTTTTAAATATTATATTCATAAAATTAATCATATTTATAAAAAATTAATTTTATTAGTTATTATATTTACAAAATTTAGTTTCTACTAATTAGTATATTTACAATAAATTTTAAACATATACAAAAATATAATTATTAAATTGTCTCTTAAACATATATTGAAAGAAAGATAATTTGGATTAAAAAATATATTTACAAATAAGTTAGAATTATTTTAAATAAACATGTATAATGATAATTACATCACAAATTAGAAAATAAAAACAATTAGGTTTTAATTGGTACTTAGAAAATATATTAGGATTTTTGTTAGAAAAATATTTTTTAGGGTTTAGAATATACAAATTATTAGATAAATATATATCCTATAATTTAATTATACAAAATTACATACATGATAAAGAAAATAATTTCATGGAATTTATATATTTTAAAATATTAAGCATGCTTCATTATTATTATTTTTTAATTGTTTAGAAAAACATATACACACAAAATCATATTTATAATTTAACATTTGAATAAAAGAAAAAGAATATGAAAAACTTACCTGACTAGGGTTTGAACCCAGGTCAGTTTGGTTGCCAGCAATAGAAATCACCACCAAGCTACCACACACGCAAGTGAAAGAGGAAAGGGAATAATTGGTTTTGTGCCTTGCTTGAAAAATCCAGAAAATAGAGAAACAAAAAGGCCTGGGGTGGGATTCGTACCCAGGACCTTATGTATACAAGTATGCGCGCATTACCACCCGGCTGGAAGAGCCCATCTGACTATTGAATGGCAAGAAGCTATAATGTATTCAATCTCCTTTTATCCTGAAAAATAGAACAAAAATAATGGTCCAAGCAGGATTCGAACCCATGCCATCACCCAACAAGCCTGCAAGCCTTACCACTGAGACACACACGCGCGTGTGATAAACAAACTAACAATTAAAGATAAAATATTTAATTAATATTTGAATTTTCTCAAACGCGCGGGAGGAGGTCATCTTCTACCTCCAGCGCTGCGAATTTAGCTATGAAAATAGCTGGAAGTTTACCTGCGAATTTTGCTACCTATTCAAACCTGCGAAAATCCAAACTCTCATGAAACAGCATCAATTCATGAAATTGGTTAGTGATTCATAATCCTCACAGTTCACACAACAACTCTACGTTTCCAGAATTTATTTATATGCATTCAAACATTAAACCCTAATTATGAGGTTATGAACCCTAACATGGCCGTTTGCGTTTTAGACACTCATTCTTCAATCCAATTGTCCAGAAACATTCCTTGGAACCTCACAAACACAAAAGATCAAACAAAATTCATTAATAATGCACAAATGAACAGAATCGAAAAATTGAAATTCAATGTAAAATTTGATTCGGGTTCATCAATGTGTGATGCTATGGGGCAATGTAATGATCTGGTTATGTTCCATGATGATCAAGGATCCTAGCCATGTCCTTATTTTACCTTCAAACCTCTTGGATGATGAAATCCGAATGCCACTTTTTTGATGAATTTTTGGTTTTGAAAACCTACCTTTGAAGCTGCTGGATCCGTCTATGAGGCTAGGGTTATGTTTGATACTTATATGTCAATGATTCTAGGTCAAAATATGGACTGGTTGTGTGGAGATTTGATCCAAAAAAGATTGAAAAAGATTGAACTTTGAATTTCAAATATTGGCTCATGAAGACTTGCTATTTTTGTATCAATCACATGATTCCATTCCTCTTTAATTCTAATCACCAATTAAGACTTTCTAGAAGCATTATCCAAATAAAATCTTTAATTTTCATATTTTATTTTTATTTAAAATGATTTTTAATGATTTAAATCAAAATAAATAGAAATAAAAATAATAAAAATCAGACTTTTAAATGGTTTGGGTCGTGCATAGTGATATGGTATGGATTGGATCACAACTTGGGCAGCCCATTTGGAAAGAAGTGATTTTAAACCTCCATTTTCAACATAAACCATCACAAAATTTCCCAACTTTGCAAGGGCATATCTCCCTCAATTTTAAAGGTATGAGGGTGTTCTTGGACGTTTTGGAAAGCTTGAAGAGTCCTCTAAACAACCCCATTGGTTTCAGGTTCATATCATTTACCAATCTCAAGTTATGCCCTTTTGAAGTTGTTGACTTTTTGTTGACTTTTGAAATGACCTATAATGTCCTAGCTCATATCTTTCAAATGAAGCATTTTTGGGCTTAACTTTCAACATAAAAGTTGTAGAGAATTCAATTTCCTTCAAAATGAGCTTTGGATGGAGACTTGGTGATGAAGTATGTGAAAGTTATGGTTGGTCAAAGTTCAGTTGACTTTTACTGAGGAAACCCTAATTTAGAAACTCCTGATTATTGATGATCTAGAATCTCCTTGATGAATCATGATCAACCCTTGATCAAATGATTAATTTTACTTCATATACTTGATGTTGGCAAAAAATCATGAAGTTTGACTTTGGTTTGACCACAGTTGACCTCAGTTTGACTTTTTAACTGCACTGACTGATTTTGACTTATCTGATCATCTGACTGAGCAAACTTTTTGAGAAAAGTCTTGAAACTTGTCATGGGGGTTCTTATACACATATAAGATGTTATGAAGCTCACTTGAGGTATTGGAAGTCCATTTAGCCTGATTAAAGTCAAAACCCTAGTTTTGGATGCACTGCTTAGGAGGTGCATTGTTTGAGGGAATTGTCAACTCTTCTGACCCATTGTGAACTTTGTGAACCTTGTGAACCATCATAAAATGTCTTGTGAACCTCATGGGAGGTATTGTGAAGCTTGTGAACCTTGTGAACCTCATGAGGTGGCTTTGTAGACCTCATGAACCTCAGGAAAGCTTTGTAATCATTGTGAATCTTGTGAACCTTGTGAACCTTCAAGAAGTAACTTGTAGACTTCATGAACCTCATGAAAGGTCTTGTAAATGTTGAGAAACTTGTGAACCTTGTGAACCTTCAAGAAGTGACTTGTGGACTTCCTGAACCTCATGAAAGGTATTGAAAGCATTGTGGGACTTGTGAACCTTGTGAACCTTCATAAAGTAACTTGTAGACTTCATGAACCTCATGAAAGGCCTTGTAAGTGTTGGGGAAACTTGTGAACCTTGTGAACCTTCTTAGAACACAAAGTCTTGTATTGTGAGGGCAAATTTTGGGGTGCAATAGGTAGGGCCCGTTCGAGCACATTCTTTATTTTCCCTACATTTTCCCCATTCATTCTTTCCATTCTCCTTTCTTATTCCTTTCTCATTTCCATTCACATTCCAGTTAGCAGTTCATTTGTTCAGCAACAATTATTTATCACCCTTTGAAACAAAACAAACAAGCGTGGATCCCGTCGGGTACGACAGACGATTTGGGGTGCTAATACCTTCCCAGGTCGTAACCGACTCCTGAACCCAGATCTTTGGTTCGCAGGACCTTGTCCTTTCCTTCTTCCTCAGGTTTGTGCAGCATTACCTTTCCCATTCTTTCGGGATAAAAATGCCTGGCTGGAGACTCTACCTTTTCCGCGCCACTTTCGCGTTTGTACTAGGATGAAAATCCCGGGAGCGACAGTGGGCTCTAGCATTAACTGAATATTCCTTGAAATACCTTCCTTTGAAGGTTGTAAAAGGACAAGTGGTGGCAAACTTTATAGCTGACCACTCCATAGACGAAGATGAAATAAAATACGTCGAATTACAGCCATGGAAACTGTATTTTGATGGTTCCAGACACAAAAATGGTGTAGGTATTGGAATATTAATTATTTCTCCTGATAAAATTCCAACAAAATTCAAGTAATGGGTCAAAAACCCTTGTTCTAACAATGAAGCCAAATATGAAGCTTTAATTGCTAGACTTGAAGTGTTGTTGGAATTGGGGCAACAAGAGTCGAAATAATGGGCGACTCAGAACTAGTAATAAGACAATTGACCAAAGAATACATATGTGTCAAAGAAAATCTGATTATGTACTTTGTTATAGCCAATAAACTCCTCAAACAATTCGACACTGTGGTTTTAAACATATCCCTAGAATAAAAAATCAAGAGGCCAATGACTTGGCTCAAATCGCATCAGGTTACAAAGTGTCGAAAGAAAAAATAGAGATTGTTATTGAAGTGAAGGGAAGAGTTGTGTCGACCAAATTATCCCCATTAGATTTAGAAATAATAAAACTTAGTTATGGGGATGATGAAAACTTGGAAATCTTTAACATATATAATTCAGAGAAAGAAGATTGGAGAAAGCCCATCAAAGAGTATCTCCAAGACCCAAACCAAAAGGTGGAAAGGAAAATAAGATACAGAGCTTTAAGCTATGTACTCTTTGGAAACGAATTATTCAAAAAGGCTACATAAGGAGTCTTGCTAAGATGCTTAGGCGAAGAAGAAGCCTATATAGCTTTGTCGAATGTACATAGTGGTACATGTGGGGCACACCATGCAGAGCATAAGATGAAATGGTTGTTATTCAGACAAAGTTTATATTGGCCAACCATGCTAAAAGATTGTGTCGAATTCGCAAAGGGTTTCCAAGAATGCCAAGTCCATGCAGGTATACCACATGTCCCTTCGAGCGAATTGCATTCGATCATAAAACCTTGTCCATTTAGAGGCTGGGCTTTGGATTTAATCGGAGAAATTCAACCAGCTTCGTCAAAAGGGCAAAAATACATCTTAGTAGGAGCTGATTACTTTACTAAATGGATTGAAGCCATACCATTGGTGAATGTGGATCAAGAGGAAGTCATAGAATTTATCCAAAAATATATAATTTATAGATTTGGAATACCAAACACAATAACCACTGATCAAGGGTATGTGTTTACTGGTAGAATCATGCAAGCTTTTGCAAAAGAAACATGGTTTAAGTTATTAACCTCTACACCCTATTATGCCCAGGAAAATGGACAAGTCGAAACAGCAAATAAAGTAATAATAAATTTGATCAAAAAACATGTGGGTAAAAAGCCTAGAAATTGGCATAAAACCTTAGATCAGATTTTATGGGCTTGTCGAACGTCACCCAAAGAAGCCACTAACTCTACTCCATTTAAATTGACATATGGACGATGATGCAATACTTCCAGTCAAAATCTATTTGCAGTCCATACGTGTTCAAATACATCATGAGATTCCTTCAGAAATATATTGGAGCATGATGATGTATGAGTTAATGGACCTAGACGAAGAAAGGTTACGCGCGTTAGACTTGATAAGGCGACAAAAAGAAAGAGTCGAAAAGTTTTACAATAAAAAAGTAAAATTTAAAGTCCTTTGTGTGGGTGATTTAGTTTGGAAGGTAATACTTCCAATGGATCAAAAAGATAGATTAATGGGAAAATGGTCCCCCAAGTGGGAAGGACCTTTTAAAATTTCAAGTGTTTTTTCAAATGGTGCTTATGAAGTCGAAGAAATAGGCAAAGACGAAAGAATATTAAAAATAAATGGAAAATACTTGAAAAAATACAAACCAATTCTGCAAGAAGTAAGAATAAAAGTAGAATAATTGTATTAATTATATTTCCAAATAAGCAATGAAGTCATTACAAAAGGGGCCTTCTAGGGCTGCAAAACGAAAAAAAAATACATAAACCTAGTTTTCTATTACAAAGTTTTGGCTCTAAAGGAAAGAATCCTTGAGCTCTATGAATTTCCTTTTCTGAACTGATATTCGACAATCACACAGACTTTGGCTATAAGACATCTCGTCGATCTCTTTGCCCAATTGTTGAGCTCTGTCTGCATGATGAATCCCTACTTTGATCTCCTCTTCGACTTCATCCTTCTTAGGTTGTTGAAGATCCGCCTTACGCTTTTGTTCTTGAGCAATCTTGGCTTCAAGATGGGCTATTTGTTCCTTGAAGTTTTGGATGTTTTTATCACATTCAACTACTTCTTGCGAATAAGCATCGGAAAGTTTCGACAATTCTGAAACCTTCTCAGTTGAAGCTGCCACAACATCCCACTCAGTAGCTTGGGTCTCTCTCTTGTTGGAGATCATCTGGATAAATTCCTTTCGACGGCCAAGATCTCCAGCTACCACATTAATTATCTTAGCGAGGTCCATGACCAGACGAGTCTCATCAGCACTGGCCTCCAAGACATTGACTTGTTTAAGGAGTGTGTAACACAGTGGGAAAACTGACTTTTAGTCATGCTGCGGGTAGCAAGAGTCGCCACCGACTTTTATTTTATCCAAGTGGAAAGGACATAAAAGAACAGGGATGACCTACTTTAAAAGACTTGAGTTTGGGGGGTAGGTTATATAAAGGGAAGGTGTTATCACCCTTTATATCCATGGTTATCCATGGGCTCTTAGTTACTTAGCTCACTTAAATTGTTTTTTTTAAGAGTATAATGTGTGATTAGAAATTTTTCCAAGTACTTTGTAATGATCCTCGTATGGATGTATACAGAGTTTTGTTTTGAAAAATGTTTATGAAAGTGAGGTGCAAAAAGTATTTTGAAATGTGAGCAAACAACTAAGAGGTACCTACCCTAAACTAAGTCATTCGTGTTCTTATATATTCTTTCAAGGGTAAGACTGTCTGTATTATTAAGGAATAGGTAGTCATTACCTTGGATTTATTAAGGGACATGCGTAGGGTCATCGTATGGTCAATGAAGGCGACTTAAGGGTGTCTTTAGCAATTCGTATGGACTATCATCATTTATTCGAAGGGACAAGATCATTCCGTAGGCAATCTCGAAGGGACTTGATCTTTTAAATCTGTAGGGACTTGATGATTTATACGTGAATGGACTTTGCTTAAGACTCCCCTATATTCAAGGGACTTTACCATTTAGATAAGGCAACCAAGAGGAATACCCTAGGAAGTGCAGATGGCGATCAAAGATCGACTTACGTGTGTGAATGATTTATTTTCAGATATTTTATCTTATTTAAAGTTAATTATCTAATTTAGTTTTAATTACAAGTAGTTTCGCACTCCCTATTTACTAACCAAGCAATGAAATAAATAAATACGAAAATATAAAACATACGCTATTACATGGCTTATGAGCAGTTACAAAAATAATCAGATAAAATAATAATAATAATAATAGACATAATAAAATAAATAAATAAACAATAATAATAATAATAATAATAATAATAATAATAATAATAATAATAATAATAATAAATAAAGCAATGATAATAATAAGGATTAGAAAAAAAGAAATAATTTAGGTTAATTATGATTTTTAGAAACTAATTTAGTAATAGTAATAATAAAAGAAAAATATGTTAAAATTTATTAATATGCAAATTATAAAAAATAAAAAAGTTTATTATAAAAAAAAATAAGTTAGTATTTATTTAGAGTTAGAGAAAATTAGGGTTTATTGGAATTAGTCAAAAATTTAAGGTTTTGAAAGAATTAATTTAAACTTAATTAGTTTGTTTTATTTACAAAAATTAAAACCTAATTAATAATATATAAAAATAAACTATGAGAAAAATATTAAATATTATTTAGAAAATATTATTGTGTTTTTTTTAAGAAGAGATTAATTTAAAGGGTTAATGGTTAATTTAATTAATTAATTAATATAATATATATAAAAAAAAAAGTTAGAAAATACTAGAAAAAGTGGGAGGGCAGGGTTTGAACCCCTGACCTAAGGCTTCTCAGTCTCCTCCCTTGCAGGCTGCACACGCAGCTATGATATAAGTTGAGTTTGATTAATTAAATATTAGGCCTGTAAATAAAACAAAAGGTTAAAAAAAATGAAGGAAACTGGGATTCGAACTCAGTTTCTGAATACTCATGGCACGCACGTCTTACCACCTGAACCAACACATAGTTTGTTAAACAAACTACAAACAATATAGAATAAAATAACTCCAATTTTTAAAATCCAGATTCGCGCCAAGCCCTTTCTTCAACCTCCAGCCGTCCACTTAGGTTTTAGTGACACTTTTTTCGTCACTAAAGCTTGTAGTGACGAATTTAGTTCGTCACTACAAGACCTGCAAACACGAACACGCACAATACACCAAATAAATCCAGTCCAAGCATATATTTCAGTCTATTATGATCATATAAACTTAATTATGTCATTGATTTCATGTAAAATCATCCCCCTCATGCGCCCCCAATTTGAAAACCTCAAGAACCCTAATTATGGTGTTTCGTCCCCCAGGCATTGTTTCTTCAATCAATTGATCCAGAATCCATTTATATATTACTATGAACACATTTAAACAAGCAAAAATTATTTAAAAGGCATTATATGTTAGAAACAAAAAAATTAAATAATGAACATAAAACGAAATCGGTTTATGCATTTTGTGATGAATTAGATGATGTTGATGATTGTGAAACACTCAGTAATCATCCAAGAAGAGATTGCAACCTTTAAATCACCTGAAAAACAACAAAATTAAAGAATCCGAATTTGAGTTTTCTTTGAAATTTTTTGAAGGTGGTTCTTGTTCTTGAAGGCTGAAATTCATCCTTGTGTTTGTGTTAGGTTTGTCTACTTGTATGGACTCAATTTAGGTCAAAAACTTGTGGATTTATGGGCTTATGAAGTAACTTGAGTGTGAAGATTTTTCACTTTGAAATATTCAAAAAAATCTCATCCATCCTTTCCAATTTTGATCTAATCTGATTTTATTTGGTTTTCGATCTTCTTAAACATGACTTAAATGACTTTCAATCAAAGATTTCATGCTTTACTTGATTTTTTATATTTTATATATATTTAAATTGAATTTTAATGAATAAAATCCAAATAAATATAAAATAAATTATAAAATCTGAATAAACAAGCATTGGATCGTGCATGATGTCAATGTAAAGATTGGATTGCAAAATGATAGGCCCATTTGGAAAAATTTGGTTTTAAGGCCTTATTTTCTTCATACACCCTTCAAAAATCTCCCAACTTTGACAAAGCACAAATCCATTAATTTTAAGGCTATAAAGGTGTTATTGGATATTTTGGAAAGCTTAAAGAGTCCTCTAACCAACCTCTTTGGTCTCATGTCCATATCTTTTACCATTTTCAAATTATGCCCTTTGGAAGATGTTGACTTTTTGTTGACTTTTGAAATGACCTGTAATGTGTTAGCTCATACCTTCCAAATGAAGCATTTTTAGGATTGGATTGTGAGACACAAAGTTGTAGAGATTTCAATTTCCTTCAAATGAGATTTGGATGAGAAATATTTGATGAAGCACGTGAAAGTTATGGCTGGTCAAAGTTCAGTTGACTTTTCTTAAGAAAACCCTAATTTAGAAACTCCTGATTCTTGATGATCTGAAACTTCCTTGATGAATCATGATCAACCCTTGATCAAATGATTAATTTTACTTCATAAACTTGATGTTGGCAAAAATTCTTGAAGTTTGACTTTAATTTGTCCATAGTTGACCTTAGTTTGACTTTTTAACTACTTTGACTGATTTTTACATATCTGATCATCTGACTGGGCAAGCTCTTTGGGAAAGCTTTGAAACTTGACATGGTTTTTTTTTAATATATATGGGATGTTATAAAGCTCACTTGAGGCATTGAAAATCATTTTATCCTTGGGAAACACAAAACCCTAGTTTTGGACACTTTGCTTAGGAGGAGGCATTGTCTGGGGAAATTTCCAGACTTCTTGATCAATTGGGAGTCTTGAGGATATTATGATCATCTAGAAATATTGAGAGAGGTTGTCTTGATTGTGGGAGGGAAAATTTTGGGGTGTAACAGCTGCCCCTTGTTTAATTTTCTGGAATCTGAGGAGTTAGATTGGCATGTACTCCATTCGTGACTTGAAGATTGAAGAGGATTGAACACAAAAGCCCAAAAATTTGTATTCGCCGGTGTGATGAATGATACTGTTGGTTGATTGTGATACTTGAATGGGCTTAAAGATGCCATTTGGATAAAGAGTCTTCAAATATGTTTCTTAAATATGAAGATAACTTTTTGGGAAGAATAAATGACGGCCCAAAAAATGAGATAACCTTCGGGAAGAATAAACGATGGCCCGAGGTAACAAGATAACCTTTGGGAAGAATAAACGACGGCCCAAGGTATCAATAAGACTTTTGGGAAGAATAAACGACGGCCCAAAAATGAGATAACCTTCGGGAAGAATAAACGACGGCCCGAGGTAACAAGATAGCCATTGGGAAGAATAAACTACGGCCCAAGGTATCAATAAGGCTTTTGGGAAGAATAAACGACGGCCCAAAAAATGAGATAACCTTCGGGAAGAATAAACGACGGCCCGAGGTAACAATATAACCATTGGGAAGAATAAACGACGGCCCAAGGTATCAATATGGCTTTTGGGAAGAATAATCGACGGCCCAAAATGAGATAACCTTCAGGAAGAATAAACGACGGCCCGAGGTAACAAGATAACCTTTAGGAAGAATAAACGACGGCCCAAGGTATCAATAAGGCTTTTGGGAAGAATAAACGACGACCCAAAATGAGATAACCTTCGGGAAGAATAAATGACGACCCGAGGTAACAAGATAACCATTGGGAAGAATAAACGACAACCCAAGATAAGTTGACTTTTGGGAAGAATAATCGACGACCCAAAATGAGATAACCTTCGGGAAGAATAAACGACGGCCCGAGGTAACAAGATAACCATTGGGAAGAATAAACGACGGCCCAAGGTAAGTTGACTTTTGGGAAGAATAATCGACGACCCAAAATGAGATAACCTTTGGGAAGAATAAACGACGGCCCGAGGTAACAAGATAACCATTGGGAAGAATAACGACGGCCCAAGGTAAGTTGTTGATGAAATTTGTCTGCTGGAGAATTAACCTGAAAAACAAGGTTAGTTTGGTGCAAATATAATGAAATTTGTCTGCAAGATAATATTTTATGAGAATGTGTATGATATGATATGATATGATATGATATGATATGATATGATATGATATGATATGATATGATGTATGTACGAATGAATTATGTCGGGAAGCTGAACAATAGCTTCATATAACAATTGCTGGCTGGGGAAAATAAATCCCGATTTGTTGTTGAGGAGCATGAAGGCTTCATTCCCGTCTTGTTTAAGAATATTGTACTTAGATACTCCTGTTTTTGTTCGTCGTACTTTTTATTGAAGGATTAGGTTCCTGAATATCCTGGCTGAGGATAAAAGAGATGGACATAGATCCAGGAGACCTATGCAGTTAAGTATCAATTCTTCGGAGGATATGACACTGCTTAAAGACTTCGTCAAGCTGGAAGTGTAAGCTATTACTTGAGGCATTCTATAAGGATATCCGTAAATATTACTCCGTGGGGATGAACCGGTGAAGCTTCGTTGAATTCATATCTCCCTTCGTTCTTAGTAAATGCTTTTATTGTTTTTTATGCATTTCTGGTAAACATCAATCATATTCAAAGGCATATATACATTCAAACATAATCAATGGACGTTTTTCGCTTTAGTAAAAAGGGGAAAAGTAAAGCTGAATAAAGAGGGAAAAGTAAAGTTTAATATGAAAATGGAGTTTTTACTTATTTTTAGAAATAGACCTATAAATAGGCAGGTTTAAACATGGAGACGGAAATCCTAGTAAGAGGAATTCGTCAAAGAAATTTTTACAAGGAAAAATAGCTATGTGTAAATAACCCTATTGAGTTTCAACTTTGCTATTGCCATTATCTTCAATTATCTCATCTTCATCTATTGGAGAAGAAATGATTGGACTGATCGGTATCTGTTGAACTTGACATAGATAACACAACTAGTGGAGGTTGCATGGGTGATCTAACGAGACATAGTCATACGCTTTAATCCCTAACTTTTGGCTGGATTGCCCTTTCAGGTTTTCAATCCACCGAGATACCCATTTTTGCCCAAGCCGCCTTTTCAGGTTTTCGACTTGCCAGGTGTACATTTTTTTTTATATATATCCCTAATTTTTGCCCGAACCCTTTTGGTTCGTCGGGAGTGTAAACACCCCAAATTTGCCCTCACCCATTCACACCATGGCTTGTGATCATTTCATATGCATAGACACAATCAAACCACCTCATATCACATTTTTGATTCACTGCATAGATTCTAAGTCATCTGCATCTAGGGTTTGTGATCTGAGCAATCCAAGAGCTTCTTGAGCCACTCCAAAGATCACCAATCACTTCAAAGGGGTCCATGTGTGTTCTTATATCATATTACATCCTCTCAAATTCAAAAATGCCAAAGAATCACAAGAACTGGGATTGGTATGGATGCAGAGCCAAGTTTGACTGCACAGTTGACCTAAAATTAGGGTTTTGGTTTCAGAGGCCATAACTCAAAATTTTTTGGTCATTATTGTTTCCATTGGTCTCTATATGGTATAGGGAGTATGCATATCAATTTTCATGAAGAAATTCCATGGGGAAGTCATCTGATCAAGAGTTGACTTTTCAGACAAGTCAGTGCAAAATCAGGGCATCTGAGGCCCCCAATGACCCAACCAATGGGTGATCTTCATCATTTTGAGTGTATATGATCTTTATTTGATCATGGAAGAAGGTTGAAGTTCACAAAATTCAAGAATTACAAGTTTTTGCAAAGTTGACTTTTTAGGGCATGGTTGACTTTTCATGAAATGCCATTTTATGCCACTTTTTCAACCCTTGCTTTTTGATTCAAGAATGCTTCAAATGGAAAAACTTTGGTCATGAAAGTTGTAGATTAGATCTTTCCCTTTTCAAAAAGTACAAGAACATGATCTAATTCATTTTGGATCAAAAGTTATGGTGTGTCAAAGTTGGCAAAAATCACTAATTTTCAAGACATGCACCAAATGAGAAACTTGCAAAAACTTTGTACCAAGGCATTTGTGACTTCTAGTTCATGTCAAACCAATGTGCAAGCATCACACAAGTTCTAAAAATCAGATTTGAACCAAAAGATCACATGTTCATGGTTGGCAAAGCAAGAGATTTTCATGAGGTTTCAAAAGTAAACAAGTTGCAAAATCATCATAACACTTCCATCCACTTGATGCCTTGGATGCTGAACCAGCCATAGCCTTTCCCCTCACCATGCTGCACCAGCCCACACCTTTGTACTAGCCTAGAACACAACCCATGCCTCTCTTACCAAAAGGTTGACAATGTGCAAAAGTTAACTTACCTATCACAGCAGGCCAGGTCACATCATCTGACCAATGAGATTATTTTATGCAAGCCAAATGCTAGCCATTTCACATAACAAGCAAGGCTGAAACACACAAGAACAACACATTCACAAAAACACTCCCTCAAGCATTTCTCTTCGAATTTCTCTACACAACTCACAAACACAAAAACCAAGTCCATTGATCAACTCACCTTGCTTCACTGAGCCAAAACCAGCAAGACTCAGGCCTGAACTAAGCAAGAACTGAGCTTCACCATTTTTCATCTTCAAAGCCAGAACTTTCGAATCTCACTTTCCAGCCATCAAACACCCCATTTCTCTTCACCAACAAGTCAAACACACCCAAAGGAGCAAGAATCCACCATTGGAGTAGCCTGAAACCTCACAATTCCTGACTGTGAAACTTGTTGCACCAGAACTCTTCTCTTCAAACCTGCCATCCACAAGAACTTTGGAGCTTCTCTTTGAGTTCAAGGGAGTCAAAGAAGTTCATTTGCACACAAAGGAGGCTCTGGAAGCTCAGTATTGAAGCTTTCCAGCTCAGGTATGACCATGGATTCTTTTTCCTCAGAGCTTACATTTTAAGTTATAAATTGATTGCTCATGTCTTGCTGGTCATGGGGATGTTCTTAGAATAAAAAATGAGTAAGAAATGAGTTTGTATTGTCACTCTGAAATTTCACCCGTGAAATTTGTTTCCTTCGAGTTGCTTGATTCTTGATGTTTAAATGATGTTTGAGAGTGGATTCGTGTCCTAGGATGTTAGAGGATCACTTGGCTGTGTTTAATTTGATGTTTAGAAGCCTAAATCAGGATCTAGGGTTTTGTTATCACCGGAGAAGATGACCGGAGCTTCCCTCCGGTCACCTGAATGTTGTTAGCCCTAATTCCTGTAATTAAATTCCATTTGAATCTCATGCGTTAGATGGCCTGACTTTGTTGACTTCCCGCGTGCACGAATGACCCAGATTCGTTCATTTGCCCTAATCCACTTTAGTTAGTTTAATTAATCATAATTAAATTAATTTAATCAGATGCAATCCAGGCACTTTAAAAACGCGCGCAGTCAACATTTTCAAACCCAGGATCCATCCCAGCCCTCCATTCAGCTGACCTTTCTATTTTCTTTGTTTTAATTCATTTATTTCATATTTGTTTTATCCAATTTATTTAAAATAGCAAAAATGTTTTAAAAATTATGAAACTTTTTGTCAAGAGTTTCATTAATTTTTAAAACACAAAAATATTTTTATTTTCATTTTTAGCATTAAAAAAAGTATTTTAAAATATTTAAAAGTTTATTTTTAATTGATTAATGAGAATTAATTAATTAAAAATACTTTTAGGTATTTAAAAATCACCAAAAAATTCATGAAATGTTCTAAGACATTTAGAAACATTGTCCAACCTTCAAACCAAATTTATTTTTTGATCTTGATGCATTTTGAGAATTTTTCATTGATTTAAAATCATTTTTATGCATTAATTTGATCCAAAGTTCAAAAAATCATTTCTGCCTATCCATGAGGAGTTGGACATTGATTCTTTTTGCATTGCATTGTGTTTTGCATGTAGTTTTTGAGATTAAATGTCCATGATTTGATCTTCCATTTTCAATTTGTTTGGCATTTTTTTTCTGTTAAGGAACCCTAAAACCCTAGAAAACTTTGGAAAATCATAACTTGAATTAGGATAAGAGTTGGAACTTCTCCTTTGGGCAGTGATTTAGTATAAGATTAGGGGTCCTTTGAGTGGCATTTTCAATTTTTTATAATGTTGTTTGCTTCTGATTTTGGTTTTTGTTTGATGTATTGTTCATAAACCCTAATTTGGGCTTCCATATGCATCCATCTTGCATTCTCTTGCATAACATGACTTGCCATGACATTTCAAGCATCCATTTGATTCATTTGACATCATAAGACACATTGAAAGCATGTTTGATCATTGCATCATGTATTTGCCATGTTGTATGCCATGTGCACTTCATAACTTTTCATGTATGTTCATGGTTCTTAACTTGCTCCATTTGCATTCACAAGCTTGTATGATCATTTCCATGTGCTGCCTCATGTTTGTGGCATCTCATAGCATCATTAGCATCATGAATTTGCTTCTGGTTTTGCTCCTCATCATGCCATCTCATCCCATTTTGCATTGCATTGCATTTCTTTTCTAACCTTTCAGGTGGTAAGTGACTTTGAGAAGTGAATTTGCCTTCACTTCTCATAACTTTTCTTTTCATCTCTCTTGCATCCATGCTGCATTTCTATATGTGCTTGAGATTGAGCTTGATCATTCTTCTTCTTCTCACTTTCTTTCCTCAAGTGACTTGCCATCTTGAATGAAGCAAGTTGCTTTGCTTCTCTTGATCCTTTCATCTGCTTCCTGGTGGTTCCATTGAAGATTGTTCTTGTAAACCTCACAAACCTCAGGAACAACCAAGCATGACAATGATTAGGGTTTTGATTAGTCTCCCCTCTTAGTTTTACCTTTGTGTCTCTCTTGAGTCTTCTCTTCTCTTCTCATAATCAGGGACTAAACCCTAAAGGCTTTAAGGCTTTGTGATTAAGCTTATGCCTGCATCCTTCTATTAGGATGGAGTGTATAACTTTGATCCTAAGTGTTAAACCCTTAATGTGTTTAAATCCTTTAATAAATCCACTTAATAATCATCAGGACATCACTTGTAACTTGGGCCTTACATTAGGGTTCTAATTCTTCCTTAATTGGTTAAGAAGGACTAACCCTAGTGTTAATGGACAAGTCCCCCTCAAGTTGTCTTGCAAACCATAAAATTCACTTCATCATCTTATCATTAACTAAAATCCACTTAATAAAGGTTTTGTTTTGTCATGAGTTTAATCCCTAATCATGGATTAGGTTGAGGAGCTTTCCTCAGCTTAAACATTCTCATCTATTATCCTTCTATTAGGATGGTGTGATGAGTCTATTTAATCCCTGATTATGGCTTAACCTCATTACTCAACACTAAACAAAAATAACAAAAACATCTAAATAATCACAAGTAGGTTAATGATCCTAACTCTATATCAAAAGGTGTTTAAGTGTGAGAAGCTGACTTCACACTTAAGGTACTCTCATTACCCCTAATCAGAGGGAAGATGTGATGAGTTTACTAACCCATTGGTTTAGGTTTAAGCTCATTAACTTATGACAAACTTTCACAAGCAATAAAAGACTGAAAACTCAAAAACAAACAATAATCTTCTCCTCCGGGATTCTTTTCTCATTATATTCATTCACAAACGGGAACTCGCTTCTTTCGTCTAATGCAAGACAGTTTGCATCTGTGCCAGACAGATCATACACTTGAGCATAGGCAAGTAAGCAGTCCACAAGTCAATTCATCTTTCAGTCTCTTTGGGTCGAACTACGGTGTTCTGACTTCCTCATTGCACGAGAGGATACGTAGGCATAACTTAACAGTTATCGAACAAAAGTCTCTGTATATTCCCCCTCTTTCCAGCTTCATTCTTTAGCCTCATTATCATGAGCATTTCATCTTTGTTCTTACACTGACACTATACATATCACACTTCACTTTCTTCTACACTGACACCTGTACATCTTTTCCAGCTATTTTATACACAGATTGCACTGACACTACCCTTTTAAAACACAAATCTTTTAAGCGTGGATCCCGTCGAGTACGACGGACAATCTGGGTGCTAATACCTTCCCAGGTTGTAACCAACCCCCTTTCTCAGTCTCTCTGGTTCGCAACCGTCTTATCCATCTTTTCTAGGTCTATGAAGCATTGCCTTTCCTCCGGGATAAAAATGCCTAGCTGGCGACTCTTTTCATTTCCGGTGAGTTCACGGCTGTGTGTTCTCATTGTCCCTCTCGCCGACCGTTCGCGTCTGTACCTTTATCTGGGCCATTTCCCATTTATCGGGAGCGACAGCTTGGCGACTCTGCTGGGGACCCTTATACTGTAACCAGGGCTTTTGGTTCTTTTTGTGGGTTCCTCCTAGCGCTTGATTGATTTGTGTTTGCTGGGGTGTTATGTGCTTACTTGTGTTTGTATATTTGTGGTTATTTTTGCTTTATGTACAGTTGCTTTACTGTTTTCTTTATAGCTTTGCATATTATCATATTGTCATACTGTACTGCTGGCTGGATCTGTTGTTTGCTTTGATGGGTGGGTGTTCCATTGAGAGTTAAGGTCCTATACCTGGGACCTGAGTGACACCTAGGCTAGAGTGAATCATATTCTTTCCCATTCCATCTCGGTCTGGTGCGGGAATATGAAACACGGTTCAGATATGGGTTTCTTCTTGAGAACTCTGTGTTGCAGATTTCCTGCAATGCTAGGGCTATCTGGGAAGCCTGCTAAGTCTGGATGACCTTTTAGTATTGACCTTCAGAAACTGAGGTGAATTAGAGGAGGAACTTTTATGGTTATTGTAAACACTGTACCTCCGGGTTAGAAGTGTTTACACTTCTCATAACTGATCCAAGTCTGAGGATCCTTGTTTTAGAACACCACCTGTGAGAGGGTTGGGCTGTTTACAGGTTTGCAGGTACCTTGACCTCAGAATACCCTGTTACTTTGATTTGATTAAGAATGCTTCATTTTGGGACAGTTCTTGTGATTCTAAACCCTGGACATGTGGCTCTTTATTTGAGCCCCCCACCTTGGTTACTGGACTTATAGACCCCCATCTGGATTTCTTAAACACATGGACTTATATCAGAGCATTTGATCAGATCCAGCTCAGTCACAAACCCTTGCATATCATTTGCATACATAATCATTGCATCATATTGACATTTTCTTATTTGTGTTTCAGGGTATCCATCTTCATTTGGTTTTGGTTTTGACCTCATCTTCAGTATTGACCTATCTTCATCAGCACCCGCTTCAGCTATCAGCTAACTACTTCAGCCAATCAGTGGCCCATTCTTCAGTATCATCATCAGCACTTGTCTCTACTCAGTCTCAACATCATGGCACCTAAAAAGAGCAACATCACCTACCACTTCTTCCAGCCAGAGTTAGCTGACATCAGGAGGATTCAGACCCTGATCACCCCAGACCATATACCACTGTTCAGGGAACACCATGGAGATATACTTGATATGGTTATGGATCTGGACCCCTCACAGAGAAGCCTGATCCACACTTGCCTTCAGTTTTATGATCCCCCACTGAGATGTTTCACTTTTAAGGACTTTCAGCTGGGCCCCTTATTGGAAGAATACTCATCATTAGTTGGTATACCTATCAGGGGTGGAGTCCCTTTCAACCCTGAGATGGTCTTTCCTGGTAATGAAGAGGTAGCAAAGGCATTGCATCTGGAACCAGTCCTGATTGGGCAGCATATGACTTCTAAGGCTGGAATCCCTGGCCTGCATCTAGATTTCTTGATCTCTCAAGCCACCCTGAAAGCTTCTTTAGGAGAGTGGAAAGCAGTCTGTGCTTTATTGGCCTTGAGCATATATGGGATCATATTATTTGCAGATGAGCCTCGATTTGTTAGCAAGAATGCAATCCATCTTTTCATCCTGAAGAACCCAGTGCCAACTTTATTGGGGGATCTCTACTATTCAGTGCATCAGAGGAATGAAAAGCAGAGGGGAAGATTAGTGAGGTGCTGTGCTCCTTTGTTCCATACTTGGCTTCTCAGGCATTTGCCCAGGACAGATGCATTTTTGAACCCTCATCAGCAAAGAAACTGGGCTGGAAGACTTACTACCCTAACTTCAGCTGATATCAGGTGGTGCACCCAAAGCACAAAAGGCAGAGATATCATCACCAGCTGTGGGCATTTTCCCAATGTGCCCCTAATAGGAGTTAAGGGTAGTATTAATTACAACCCTCTGCTGTTCAAGAGACAACTGGGCTATGCACTGGTCCACACTCCTAAGGCACAGGACTTGGTTGAGACTCTTTATTGTGAGAACAAGCCTAATCTGGCTATTGTTAGGCAGGCAGCCTGGGCCTGGGACAATGTGCAGACTAAGGGGGTAACCATCCTGGGGAAGTGCAACAATGTGGCATCAGCACAATACTATGATTGGTCCCATGTCAGGGCTCAATTCTCTGGGATGCCTTTTACAATAGAAGATATGCCTGGGCCTTCCACAACACCACTTCCAACAACTGTCAGCTTAAAGGAGTTTGAGAAATTGAAAGAGAGAAATGAGAAGCTGACCCAGGCCCTACAGAAGACCCTCTGGGAGAGGAGTGATGGAAGACTGGATATTGAAAGATTGGAGAAACTGAAAGTGGAGCATTTGGCTAGAATTGAGAAGTCTGAAGATTACATTAAGAAGTCTAGGGCTGGAGAACAGATTCTGAAGAATGCCTGCAAGGAAGCTCAGTTCCAGAAGGCCAGGAGTGATTTGTATCTGAAGGAGAGTCAGGCTAGGTGGGTCAGGATCACCGAAGCCCGTACTCAGGAGGACAAAAGGACTCAGGATAAGATCGAGCAACTGGAAGCTAATGCAAAAGAGCAACAAGAAGTCCTGGCAGCAGCCCAGAGAGAGATATCAGAGCTGAAGATCAGAGCTGGAGTAAAGAGGTCAAGGGACCAAAGTCAACACAAGAAGCTGACTACAGCTGTTGCTACAAGGAATCTTCTCATCAGGAATCTCACGGAGCGTCCGGCTGATCCTGTGACCGAAGCACTTCTCAAGGAAGTTCGGGAGGATGAGTTTGGTCTTGGTGTTTGACCATTTGCTTGTTGTTGCTTTCATTCCATGTACTTTTATTTTCTTGTAATGTATTTTGACCCCTCAGAGGGCTTGTATTTGTAAACAAACTGTGTACCATTGGCCTTTTGTAATATATGTATTAGTTTGTTCCATCCGAGTTTACTTCGAAAGCAGCATCAACAGCATCTTCAAGGGTCTGGAAGGGTCAAAACTGAACGCCAAGCCGGATACCTTGAAAACAAATAAGCATACTGCATTGCATGCTAACCCTTTTTTTGTTTTGTAGGTGTTTGTTTTATTGTTGCTAACTCTGTTGTGATGTTCAGGAACTATTGCTCGACGCCGGGTATTTCCCCTCAATCGTCCGCACCGATATCCAACCCGTAACAACCTTCCGGGCATACAGATGGATCAGATGCAGCAGGACCTTACAGAGGTCAGGAACCAAATGACCAACGAGAGGTTGGAAATGAGGAACCAAATGACACAGTTTATGGAAGTAATGAACAACATGGCTCAAAGCCAGGAGAGGCTCAGAGCACTAGTGGAAGGGAGAAACCAAGAAGATCATCAGCCAGGGACTGCTGGGACTAGTAACAATGAAAGAGTCCAACCTCATGTCAATCCCCCAGTCTTTGGACCTCACCTCCATCCAGAGGCCAACATCCCTGTCAATATACAAGGGACTGCCACAGCAGGGAGGGTACTGCAAGAAGACCCCCAAGAAGACCAGTTCACAGTGATGGGAGCCGGGGAAGAAGCTTATGATAGAAAGTTGGATGAGATAGCTGAGAAATTAAGATCCTTAGAGTCCCAAAACTCTTTGGGTTTTGATGTTATGGATATGGGCTTGGTAGACGGGGTCAGGATTCCCCACAAGTTTAAGCCACCATGCTTTGAGAAGTATAATGGGACTTCCTGTCCCCGAACCCATCTACAATCTTTTCTTGGGAGGCTAAAGGCCTATACCATGGACGAGAAGCTGTGGATGTTCTATTTTGAGGATAGCTTGACTGGAGCTTCGAGGGAATGGTATTCCCATCTGACAAGAGCAACTATTAGATGCTGGAAGGACCTGGAAGAGGCCTTCATCAGACAGTATCAGTATAATCTGGACATGGCACCCAACAGGACCCTTCTAATGGGAATGTCACAGTCATCTAGAGAGAGCTTCCGAGAGTATGCTCAAAGATGGAGACAGCTTGCTGCTGCTGTCCAGCCACCTATGTCAGAAAGGGAGATGGCTGATATGTTCATGAACACCCTTCAAGGGACTTACATTGATAGGCTAGCTGCTTTCTCATCTACCAGCTTTGCAGATGTAGTCATAGCCGGAGAGAGAATTGAAAGCCTATTGAAGATGGGTAAGATCTCAGACAACGGTGCAAGCTCATCCAGTAATGCAAGAAAGCCTTTCGCGGGCCTAAGAAGGACTGGTGAGACCAATGCCATCCACACCAACAGGGGCAGGCCCCAATATGTTCATAGATCTGTGGCAGCAGTTACCATTCCCGCTCCAGCTCATCCACAACCAGCCTATCAACCTCCGCAGCAAAACTATCAGCAACAACCTCAGTACCATCAACAAAATCAGTATCCTCCGAGAAATTACAACAACAGTAACACCAACAACAATAACCAGCAAAGGCCATTCCAGCAGAGGCCATCTCAAGCCAACAGGGTGATCGATCCGATCCCCATGCCTTATGCTACATTGCTGCCACAGCTCCTGAAACTCAACCTAGTTGAGCTAAGGACATTGGCACCTCCAGATCCCAACAGTCTACCCAGGAATTATGACTCTAACGCCAGATGTGCTTTTCATTCAAATGCACCTGGCCATAGTACAGAAAAGTGCAGAGCCTTGCACATGAAGGTACAAGACCTGGTAGACTCTAAGGCCTTGAATTTCGCACCACCACCCAATGTCAACAAAAATCCTATGCCGCACCACGGAGGTCCCAGAATCAACGCTATTGAAGAAGACAAGCCGTCTTATTTAATAACCAGTGTGGGTCAGATTCGGACACCGTTGGCAGGGATTAAGGCTCAGCTCCTCGAATGTCAAATGTTCCCGGGGTGTGAGTTAGGGTGTGCTTACTGCAATATTTCAGTAAATGGGTGCGATAACCTGAGGAATGGCATAGATGGTCTCATTCAGAGTGGCCAACTTCAGATTACAACATCATTTCCAGCAAATCCAGCAATCTCTTCAGCAACAATTACAGAACCTCCTACAACTGCAACGACCATTGTTCCCGACAACTCTTCAGCTTCATCAACAATTGTTTCATCTGTCATTTCGACCGACCAGATATCAGCAAACATTCCTTCTACAACTCCAGCACCACTTCATTTTGAAACTCCTACAACAACAACATCCATTCTTCCAACAATGTCTCCTACAACATCAGCAGCCAACAATGAAGATGTCTCAACCGTTACAATTTATTATGATCCTGAAAACGATTCTGCCTACAACTCACAAAGTGCTACTCCCATCAGAGCACCAGTCACAATATATTATGATCCACAGACTATCACAGTCCCTTCTGCAGCTGCAATCAGCCCAGTCACTATCACGGTGCCTGGGCCAATACCTTATGAAAGCAGTAATGTCATCCCCTGGCATTACGGTGCTGATCTATACTGCGAAGGACAAAAAATCACTCTTGAATCATCAACACCTGCACCACAGATAGACAATGTGGGAGGAGGCGGAGGCTTCACTCGAAGCGGACGTCTCTTTGCTCCACAAATTCAAAGACCCACTGCCGAAGCAGAAGCTGCTGCCAAGGCAAAAGGAAAGAGCCCGGTGCAGGAAGATCAGGCTGTTAAGGAAGCTTTGAAAACACCATTCGATCAAGAGGTTGATGAGTTCATGAGAATCATCAAAAAGAGTGATTACAAAATAGTGGATCAGCTTCACCAGACGCCATCCAAGATCTCTATCCTATCATTGCTTATGTGCTCCGAAGCCCATCGGAACGCACTACTCAAAGTCTTGCACGCAACTTACGTGCCTGAAGAGATCACTGTCAATCAGTTGGAAACCGTGGTTGGAAATGTTACTGCTAGCAATGGGCTAGGGTTCACCAATACTGACTTGACAACGGAAGGCCGCAACCATAACAAGGCCTTGCACATCACCATGGAATGTAAAAGTGCAGTCCTTTCCCATGTGCTGGTAGACACAGGGTCATCCCTTAATGTCCTACCGAAAAAGGCCCTGGTGAAGCTAGAGTATGAA
This sequence comes from Lathyrus aphaca, assembly GCA_963966055.1. Taxonomy (NCBI): domain Eukaryota; kingdom Viridiplantae; phylum Streptophyta; class Magnoliopsida; order Fabales; family Fabaceae; genus Lathyrus; species Lathyrus aphaca. Next base: position 482,162,742 of record OZ014522.1, read on the forward strand.
GGATTAGCATTGCGTCCCAGTAACCTGGTAGTAAGAGCCTTTGATGGTTCTAAAAGATCGGTTCTGGGAGAAATCGAGCTGCCTGTAACGATTGGCCCACAAACCTTTAAAACGATCTTCTATGTGATGGACATTCAGCCTGCCTACAGCTGTTTGTTGGGTAGACCATGGATTCATGCCGCTGGCGCAGTAACGTCTACCCTTCACCAGAAGTTAAAATTTGAGTGGGAAGGCCAAATCGTTACTATCTGTGGGGAGGAGGATATATTTGTTAGCCATCTGGCTACTTATAAGTATATTGAGATGGATGGGGAGATCCATGAAACAATAAGCCAAGGGTTTGAGGCCCTGAATGTTAATGAAGCATCTGCTGTATCTGGGATCTCCATGTCATCTTATCAACAAGCCCGGAAGGTTGTTGAGGAAGGAACTGCCCAAGGCTGGGGCAAGGTTTTATCTGTGGAGGAGAAGAAAGACAAATTTGGGTTGGGTTACAGACCAACTCAACAACATCAAGCAAAGGCTGCTGAGAAGCCCGGTTTTGTCAGTGGGGGATGCTCACCCCTGATGCTATCAACAATTTGGAAGACGAGCTGGAAGAAGAACGCAATCTGGAGAATTGGATTCGTCCAAAGATCCCGGGGAGCAGTATCTCAAACTTGTCTTCCCAGGAAATTATAAGAGTTACTCACGCAGAGTAATTATTATTTCCTGTATTTTTATAGCATGCATCAAAGTCTTGCATCTTGCCCAAGATGACAAGACTCATTTTGTAATCGGGCCATCTGTACCTTTTGTGCAAACAAGATTAATCAATGAGATATCAGACATCTTTTTGCAAAACGAGTCTTTTTCTTTTCCGCTCACTGTTTTTCCATTTTTCTTTTTGTACAAAAATAAATGGCGATGTTTTCAAAATGATAACTTTATTTCACTTTTTAAACAAGATCAAATCACTAAAATGAACAAACTGAACCCTTGCAGAGAGTGCCTTCCAGACAGCACCGACAACAGCACGGCTATGACTTCGAATGACTTTGACAATCCGATCAATCAAGCTGATGAAGGGGTCGAAGAAGAATATGAGCTTCCTGAAGAGCTAGCCAGGTTGTTGAGACAAGAGGAAAAGGTCATCACCCCTCACCAGGAGGAGGTTGAAACGATTAATCTTGGTACAGATGAAGACGTGAAAGAGGTTAAAATCGGGGCCTGCCTACAAGACTCAGTGAAGAGACAACTGATTGACCTGCTTCAAGAATATGTGGACGTGTTTGCTTGGTCTTATCAGGATATGCCAGGGTTGGACACCGACATTGTTGTGCACAAGCTGCCTTTGAGAGAAGAATGCCCACCGGTTAAACAGAAACTGCGCTGTACTCGCCCAGACATGGCAATGAAGATCAAAGAAGAGGTACAAAAGCAATGGGACGCCGAGTTCCTTGCTGTAACTAGCTATCCGCCGTGGGTTGCTAATATAGTACCTGTGCCTAAGAAAGACGGAAAAGTAAGGATGTGTGTTGACTACCGGGATCTTAACAGAGCCAGCCCGAAAGATGACTTCCCATTACCTCACATTGATGTATTGGTGGATAACACGACTCAGTTCTCGGTATTCTCTTTCATGGACGGATTTTCAGGATACAATCAGATCAAGATGTCACCTGAAGACATGGAGAAGACAACCTTCATTACACCTTGGGGCACGTTCTGTTACAAAGTGATGCCATTCGGACTGAAGAATGCTGGTGCAACATATCAACGGGCTATGGTAACATTATTCCACGATATGATCCATAAAGAAATCGAGTGTTATGTGGATGACATGATTGCCAAGTCCCTCACAGAAGAAGACCACTTGGTAAATCTGCTGAAACTATTCAAGCGTCTGAGGAAGTACCAACTGAAGCTGAACCCCAACAAGTGCACGTTCGGGGTGCGATCCGGTAAACTGCTGGGATTTATTGTAAGCGAGAAAGGGATTGAAGTTGACCCTGATAAAGTCAAAGCTATTCAAGAGATGCCTGCACCAAATACCGAGAAAGAAGTTCGAGGGTTCTTAGGTCGATTGAACTACATCTCACGGTTCATATCTCACCTTACAGCAACCTGTGAACCCTTGTTCAAGCTGTTAAGAAAAGAACAGACAGTCAGGTGGAACGAAGATTGCCAGAAGGCTTTTGACAAGATCAAAGAATACCTGCAAGAACCTCCAATCCTTATGCCTCTAGTTGAAGGAAGACCTCTGATAATGTACTTGACAGTATTAGAAGAGTCAATGGGGTGTGTGCTGGGCCAGCATGACGAGTCTGGTCGAAAAGAGTATGCAATATACTACCTAAGCAAAAAGTTTACCGAATGTGAACAACGTTATTCACTGCTCGAGAAAACTTTCTGTGCTTTAGCGTGGGCTGCTCGCCGACTGAGACAGTATATGTTGACCCACACCACCTTATTGATCTCCAAAATGGACCCAGTCAAGTACATTTTCGAGAAGCCAGCTCTTACCGGACGGGTTGCAAGATGGCAGATGATTCTCACAGAATATGATATCCAGTACACCTCTCAGAAAGCCATAAAGGGCAGTTGTAACACGGTGGTTGAACTGACTTTAAGTTATGTTGCGGATAGCAAGAGTCGCCACCGACTTTTATTTTATCCAAAAGGAAAGGATATAAAAGAACAGGAAAGACCTTAAGAGATATTTTTGGGTCCGGGGGGTAGGTTATGTAAAGGGAAGGTGTTAGCACCCTTTACATCCATGGTTATCCATGGGCTCTTAGTTACTTAGCTCACTTTTGAATTGTTTTTGAAAGTGTAGTGTGCGAATAGAAAAATTTTCAGAATAGTTAATAATGATCCATGTATGGATGCGTAAAAACTTGTTTTTGAAAATTTGTTTGAAATTTGTTAAGTGTGAAAAGTTTTTTTGAAGTGAGCAAGTACATAAGAGGAACCTACCCTAAAGTTTTAAGTCTTTCTTGTTCTTTATCCTTTCATTGGTAGGACTATCCCTACTATTAAGGAGTAGGTAGTCATTACCTTGGATGTAAGGGACATAAGAGGGACATTCTGTTTTATGAAGGCAACTGTGGGGTGTAAGAAGCATAAAGGAGGGACTATCATCATTATTCGAAGGGACTTGATTCGTAAAGGCAACCATGAGGGACTTGATGATTTTTTCTTTTTTAAAGGGACTTGCTTTATACACCCCACTTGACCTTATGATTTAGGCAACTTGAGGGATAACCTTAGAAAGTGAGACGGCGATTAAAAATCGACTTACGTGTGTGAGTGTTCAATATTAATTATCTTTGATTAAAATGTTCTAATTTTATTTTAAATAGAATACATGTTTTTGCACTCCCTAAGTTACTAACCATAGCATGAATTAAATAATTAAAATATTACAAAATTTACATCCGAGAAACAATTACAACATAATTATAAAAAATAATAAATAGCAAAAATATAAATATATAGCAAAATAAATATAATAAGCAAAAATAAATAAGTAACTAAAATAGGGGTTAGTGATAAATATAATTAAAAAAATAAGGTTAGTGAGAATAAAATAATAATAATAATAATTAGGAAAATAAACAAGGTTAGAGAAATAATAATAAAAATATAAGATAATAGTAAACAAAAAATAATAAATAATAGTATAGTTAGTAACAATAATTAAAGTAAATAGAAATAAATAGAAAAAATATTATAATGACATGATTAGAATAATAAGCACAAAGTTTAATTTTAATATATAATAAGAATAAAAATTTTTTGAACATAATATAATTATAAGTTTTAATTATTACAAAATTTTAATTATTTCTAAATATATCAACAATTATTAAAAAAATATTTACACATTATATGAGGAAAATAAATTTTAAGTATCACATTTACAAAATTAATCATATTTATAACATTTTAATTAATTATCATGTTTACAAAGTATTTTAAACATATACAAAATATAATTGTTATAAGTTAAATTATTTCTAAACATATACTAAAAGAAAAATAATTTGGATTATTTACAAAAATTATGCTAAATACATATATATTACAATTATGTAAAGAATTTAGAAAATAAAATTAAGTTTTTTACAAGATTAGGGTTTTTTAATAAGTACTTAAAAAAAAAAAATTAGGTTTTTATTTTAGAAAATATTTTTAGGGTTTGTTTAGAAAAATAATCTTAGGATTTAATTTATAGTACAAAATTACATACATATATTTATAATTTAATTACAAGATACAAAAACATAATTTATAAAAATTAATATATTTTAGAAATTAAAAAAAAGAACAAACATGCTTTATTATTACTTAGAAACATATATTCATACAATTATATTTAATTTAATATTATAGTACCTAAAACAAATAAAAGAAGAAAAAATATGAAAACTTACCTGACTGGGGTTTGAACCCAGGTCAGCTTGCTTTCCAACAAGAAGAATAACCACCAGGCCACTCTGTACGCAGGCAATGAATGAGAAGGAGAAATTGGTTTTGTGCTTTACTTTGTAAAATCCAGAAAATAATAAAAACAAAAGGGCCTGGGGTGGTGTTGAACCCAGGACCCTTGTTCCTTCATGCGCATGCCTTACCGCCTGGCTGGGAGAGCCTACCTGATGATTAAACAACTACAAATAATAATATATTAAAAACGCGTCTTAAATGAAAAATATCAAAAAAACTTGCTGGAGGCAAGATTCGAACTCATGCCATCAGGTACCATATGCGTTCTCCCTACCACTGGGCCAAGCAACCTATTGTGAAACAAAACCAAAACTGATTCATAAAATATTATATTTGATTTTTAAATTCTGGAAAACGCGCCAAGCTTCTCCTTCTTCTACCTCCTGCCCTGCGAAAATACTTGTGAAAATACCTGCAAATTTTCCTGCGAAAAAAACATTCCCAGCAAAACCTACCAACATCAATGGCCAACAAAATCATACAGTTTCACAAAATCAAGCGCGGCAACGTGATCCTGGCATTCACACGATTCATTCCATGTTTTTAGAATTGATTTATGTTCCTTAAATTGGAAACCCCTAAACCTAGGTCCAAACCCTAATAATGGCAAATCATGAATTAGGTACGGGTTCTTTGATTTTCCTGTCCAGAAACGATCTACACAACATTATAAACAACATTAGGCAAGCAAAATCCATTTAAATGCAGTGAATTGATGTAATCGAAAAAAATTTTGTCAAGCATAAACAAGCTTCGGGTTCCTCATTATGGCATGCTTTGGATGCTTATGAATGTTGGTTTAGCTTCAGGGATGATCAAGGAACATCTCTATGTCTTTAGTTTACCTTGAAACCTCCTGTATGAGTGAATCCGAATTGGTGTTTTTAGCTTGAATTTTTGAGTTATGAGACTTACCTTTGGCTGCTGGGAATTCGTGAATGAATGTTAGGTTTGTGTTTAGTATATATATGTGAGTGAATTAGGTTAAGAAAACTCATTGGTTGTGTGGAGATTTGATCCAAAAAAGATTGAAAAAGATCATGGTGTAAAAGTCAAATATTTGTTCATGAAGACTTGCTATTCTTGTACCAATCTCATGATTCCTTTCCTCTTTAATTCTAATCACCAATTAAGACTTTCTAGAAGCATTATCCAAATAAAATCTTTAATTTTCATATTTTATTTTTATTTAAAATGATTTTTAATGATTTAAATCAAATTAAATAGAAATAAAAATAATAAAAATCAGATTTTAAATGGTTTGGGTCGTGCATAGTACTAGTGTATGGATTGGATCACAATTTGGGCAGCCCATTTGGAAAAAAGTGATTTTAAACTTCCATTTTCAACATAATCCATCACAAAATTTCCCAACTTTGCAAGGGCACATCTCCCTCAATTTTAAAGGTATGAGGGTGTTCTTGGACTTTTTGGAAATCTTGAAGAGTCCTCTAAACAACCCCATTGGTTTCAGGTCCATATCATTTACCAATCTCAAGTTATGCCCTTTTGAAGTTGTTGACTTTTTGTTGACTTTTGAAATGACCTATAATGTCTTAGCTCATATCTTCTAAATGAAGCCTTTTTGGGATTAACTTGCAACATCAAAGTTGTAGAGAATTCAATTTCCTTCAAAATGAGCTTTGGATGGAGACTTGGTGATGAAGTATGTGAAAGTTATGGCTGGTCAAAGTTCAGTTGACTTTTACTAAGGAAACCCTAATTTAGAAACTCCTGATTATTGATGATCTGGAATCTCCTTGATGAATCATGATCAAACCTTGATCAAATGATGAATTTTACTTCATATACTTGATGTTGGCAAAAAATCATGAAGTTTGACTTTGGTTTGACCACAGTTGACCTCAGTTTGACTTTTTAACTGCATTGACTGATTTTGACTTATCTGATCATCTGACTGAGCAAACTTTTGAGAAAAGTCTTGAAACTTGTCATGGGGGTTCTTATACACATATAAGATGTTATGAAGCTCACTTGAGGTATTGGAAGTCCATTTAGCCTGATTAAAGTCAAAACCCTAGTTTTGGATACACTGCTTAGGAGGTGCATTGTCTGAGGGAATTATCAACTCTTCTGACCAATTGTGAACTTTGTGAACCTTGTGAACCATCATAAAATGTCTTGTGAACCTCATGGGAGGTATTGTGAAGCTTGTGAACCTTGTGAACCTCATGAAGTGGCTTTGTAGACCTCATGAACCTCAGGAGAGCTTTGTAATCATTGTGAGTCTTGTGAACCTTGTGAACCTTCAAAAAGTAACTTGTGGACTTCATGAACCTCATGAAAGGTATTGAAAGCATTATGGAACTTGTGAACCTTGTGAACATTCAAGAAGCAACTTATGGACTTCATGAACCTCATGAAAGGTTTTGTAAATGTTGAGAAGCTTGTGAACCTTGTGAACCTTCAAGAAGTGACTTGTAGACTTCATGAACCTCATGAAAGGTTATATAAGCATTGAGAAACTTGTGAACTTTGTGAACCTTCTTAGCACACAAAGTCTTGTATTGTGAGGGCAAATTTTGGGGTGCAACATCTGCCCCTGTTCAATTTTCTGAAACCTGAGGGGTTAGATTGGTACATTTGCCAATCGTGACCTGGAAGGTTGAAGGGGATTGAACACAAAAGCCCAAAAATTTGCACTCGCCAGTGCATAGAGTGATACAGATGGCTAGTTGAATATGATTGAGTGGGCTTAAAGATGCCACTAGGGGAAAGTTCTTCAGATATATTTCTTGGAAGATAAAGCAGTCCAAAATATGGAGGTATAATGAAAACTGTCAGGAGTCTGGAGCAGTCCTGAGGTATTGATGATATGCTTTCAGGAGACTGGAGTAATCCTGATGTAACAGCATGTCTTCAGGAGGATAGAGTAATCAATAATGATAACCCTAAAGCAGTCTTGAAGTATGATTTCAGGAGGATAGAGCAATCAATAGCTCTAAAGCAGTCTTGAAGTAATAACATGATTTCAGGAGGATAGAGCAATCAGTAGCTCTAAAGCAGTCTTGAAGTAATAATATGATTTCAGGAGGATAGAGCAATCAATAATGATAACTCTAAAGCAGTCTTGAAGTAATAATATGATTTCAGGAGGATAGAGCAATCAATAGCTCTAAAGAAGTCTTGAAGTAATAATATGATTTCAGGAGGATAGAGCAATCAGTAGCTCTAAAGCAGTCTTGAAACAATGAGAAGTTGTCAGGAGGATGAAGCAACCCTGAGGTAATAGTATGATATGCTTTCAGGAGACTGGAGTAATCCTGATGTAACAGCATGTCTTCAGGAGGATAGAGCAATCCTGATGATCATTTGTTGGACAATTAACCTGAAAACAAGGTAGCATTCTGTATGATAGTGCTAATTTATGCATTATGTACGCATGTATAATATGATGCACTTAAGTAATGTACTATGCACTCATGGATATGCATGTTATGGTATGATGTAAATGATGTATGTATGATATGATACTGCCGGAAGAGTCTGGATATCTTCGTATAACAACTGCTGGCCAGGGAAAATAAATCCCGATTCGTTGCTGAAGAATATATTATACATAACCGTCCGTCTACTGGGGATAGCAAGGTATATATAACCTCCCGTCTACTAGGGATAGTAAGGTATGGGTAAACTCCCGGATGCTGGGGATAACAGGGTATAGATAACCTTCGTCTTCGTTTGATGGTAGGGTAAATATAACTTCCCGTCTTCGTTCGTCGTTCCCTTATTGGAAAGTAAATTCCCGAATATCCGTATGAGGATAAAAGAGATGGATATAAATTCCAGGGGAGATAAGACTTTATGGAGATGGATTTGTCCTACTGAGGGTTTGTAACTGTCTCGTAAAGGTGAACCAGCGAAGCTTCGTTGAAATCCTTCCCTCGTTCGTCCTTAGTAAATACTATTACTGCATTTTCCTGCATTTCTGGTAAACATCAATCATATTAAAAGTATACATGCATTTCTGGTAAACATCAATCATATTCAAAAGCATACATACATTCACATACAACCAATGGACGTTTCGCTTATGTAAATAGGGTAAAAGTAAATCTGGATTCAAAAGATGGAATTTATTTATATCAAAAAGTGACCCATACACGGGTAAGTTTGTACAAGGAGACATAAACCCTAGTAAGAGGATTTTGTCATAAAGTTTTTACAAAAAAAAGAGAATCAGCTATGTGGGAAATAATCCTATTGAGTTTCAATTCTACTATTGCCATTATCTTCAAGTATCTCATCTTCTGCTGTTGAGACGGAAACGAATGGATTGAGCTTTATCTGTTCGAGCTTGAGTAAGTAGTACAACTGGTTGTAGTTCCATGGGTGATCCAAACGAGACATAGTCGTACGCTTTAATCCCTAACTTTTGCCTGGATTGCCCTTTCAGGTTTTCAATCCACCGGGATACCCTTTTTTGCCCAAGCCGCCTTTTCAGGTTTTCGACTTGCCGGGTGTACATCTTTTTATATATATCCCTAATTTTTGCCCAAACCCTTTTGGTTTGCCGGGATGCCCTTATTTTTGCCTAGGCCTGTCAACCTAGCGGGTCTCTTTTTATGCGTAGTATTTTTTAACTATGTCTGCGTTTACAGGCTGTGGGAAATCTTCACCATCCATTGTAGTCAGTATCATGGCACCTCCTGAGAACACTGTCTTGACTACAAATGGTCCCTCATATGTTGGAGTCCACTTGCCCCTAGGATCACCCTGTGGTAATATGATACGCTTGATTACCAAGTCACCAGCCTGATATACCTTTGGCTTAACCTTCTTGTTAAAAGCTTTGATCATTCGTTTCTGGTACATCTGGCCATGACAAACTGCTACTAACCTCTTCTCATCAATCAAGTTTATCTGGTCAAGTCGAGTCTGAATCCACTCATCTTCATCCAAGCCTGCATCCTTCATAATTCTCAAGGAGGGAATCTGAACTTCAATGGGCAGTACTGCTTCCATACCATAGACTAAGGAGAATGGGGTTGCCCCTGTTGAAGTACGTACTGTGGTACGATAACCATGAAGAGCAAATGGTAACATCTCATGCCAATCCTTATAAGTAACAGTCATCTTCTGTACAATCTTCTTAATGTTCTTATTAGCAGCTTCAACTGCCCCATTCATCTTTGGACGATACAGAGAAGAGTTGTGATGCTTAATCTTGAACTGCGTGCAGAGATCAGTAATCATAGTGTTGTTCAGATTAGAGCCATTGTCAGTGATAATCCTTTCAGGGATGCCATACCTACATATGAGATTATTCTTAATGAACCGGGCCACCACATTCTTAGTAATAGATGCAAATGAAGCTGCCTCCACCCACTTCGTGAAGTAGTCAATAACAACCAAGATGAAACGATGCCCATTAGAAGCAGTAGGCTTGATCTCACCAATCATATCAATGCCCCACATGGCAAAGGGCCAAGGAGCAGTCAACACATTCAATGGTGATGGAGGTACATGGACTTTATCAGCATAGATTTGACATTTGTGACATGTTCTGGAGTGTTGATAGCAATCAGCTTCCATGGTAGACCAATAGTAACCTGCTCTCAATATCTTCTTTGCCATAGTATGACCACTAGAATGAGTGCCAAAGATCCCATCATGCATATCTTCCATAATCTCAGTTGCTTCTTTCTTATCCACACAACGGAGAAAAGTTGAATCATGATTGCGCTTGTACAAAATGCCATTACTCAAAAAGAACTTAGCAGAGAACCTTCTCAGAAACTTCCTATCTTTGACAGATGCCCCTTCAGGGAACTCCTGAGCTTCAAGATATCTTTTCACTTCATAGAACCAAGGCTTCTCCTCTGCCCCTTCAGTGTCAATCTCATTGCAATATGCAGGCTTTTCAAATCTATAAATAGTAATCTTGGGAGCTTCACCATCCCAACTGATCTCAAACATGGATGCCATGGTGGCCAAAGCATCTGCCAACTGATTTTCTCTTCGTGGAATGTGCTCAAAGGTAATCTCTTTGAAATGTGGGATCAGAGACAACACATGCTCTCTGTAAGGAATGAGGTTATCATGCTTGGTATCCCAATCTCCTTTAATCTGACTTACTACCAGGGCTGAATCTCCATACACATCAAGGAACTGAATCTTCATATCAATAGCAGCTTTAATACCCAGGATACATGCCTCATATTCCGCCATGTTATTGGTACAATGGAAACAAAGTCTAGCAGTAATCGGGGTATGACAACCTTCAGGGGAACTAATTACAACACCAACACCATTACCAAGTGCATTAGAGGCACCATCAAAAACCATAGTCCATCGGGATCCTTGTTCAGGTCCGTCATATTGTCCAGGTTCTTTGGTAATAATCATAATGTCTTCATCAGGAAACTCAAAATTCATTGACTGATAATCATCTACTGCTTGATGAGCCAAATGATCAGCAACAACACTTCCCTTAATGGCCTTCTGAGTAGTGTACTGTATGTCATATTCTGTCAAGATCATTTGCCATCTTGCAATTCTTCCGGAGAGAGCAGGTTTCTCAAATATGTACTTGATTGGATCCATCTTCGAAATCAATAAGGTAGTATGGGTCAACATATACTGTCTTAGTCGGCGAGCAGCCCATGCCAAAGCACAGCAAGTTTTCTCGAGCAGTGAGTATCTTGTCTCACAGTCGGTAAACTTTTTGCTAAGGTAGTATATTGCCTGCTCTTTTCGACCAGACTCGTCATGTTGCCCCAAGACACACCCCATTAAGTTGTCTAACACTGTTAAGTACATGATCAAGGGTCTTCCATCAACTGGTGGCATCAAAATTGGTGGTTCTAGCAGGTATCTCTTGATTTCATCAAAGGCAGTCTGGCACTCATCATTCCATTCCATCACCTGATCTTTCTTCAACAACTTGAAGATTGGCTCACAGATGGTAGTTAATTGGGAAATAAATCTTGCAATGTAGTTCAATCGTCCCAAGAAACCTCTAACCTCCTTCTCAGTACGGGGAGCTGGCATCTCTCGTATAGCTTTCACTTTTGCAGGATCTACTTCAATACCTTTTCCACTGACAATGAAACCCAGGAGCTTTCCAGATCTAATTCCAAAAGTACACTTGTTTGGGTTCAACCTCAACTTGTATTTTTTCAACCTCTCAAACAATTTGTGCAGATGATCAAGATGTTGCTCTTCGTTCTGAGACCTGGCTATCATATCATCTACATATACCTCTATCTCATGATGAATCATATCATGAAACAAAGCCACCATAGCACGCTGATATGTTGCCCCTGCATTCTTCAAACCAAATGGCATTACCTTATAGCAAAAGGTGCCCCACTGTGTCACAAATGTTGTCTTCTCCATATCTTCGGGTGCCATCTTGATTTGATTGTAACCAGAGAAACCATCCATAAAAGAGAATACCTTATGCTGAGCAGTGTTGTCTACCAGAATATCAATATGAGGAAGTGGAAAGTCATATTTAGGGCTAGCCTTGTTCAAATCTCTGTAGTCCACACACATACGTACCTTACCATCCTTCTTAGGAACTGGTACCACATTTGCAACCCACTGAGGATAAGAAGTCACTGCTAAGAACCCTGCATTGAACTGTTTCATTACCTCTGCCTTGATCTTTTCTGACATTTCAGGACGCATACGACGAACCTTCTGCTTCTTTGGACGACAATCTTCTTTCACTGGTAAACGGTGAACCACAATGTCTGTATCCAACCCTGGCATATCTTCATAAGACCAAGCAAAGATCTCCACATAGTCACGTAACATCTGAATCAACCTGCTCTTGACACCGTCCTCTAAATCAGCCCCTATCTTGACCTCTTTTCTGTTTTCTTCAGTTCCCAAATTCACAACTTCGACTGGCTCTTCATGTGGTTGTATAGCTTTCTCTTCTTGTTGTAACAACCTAGCAAGCTCTACAGGTATTTCACAATCGTCCTCATTTCCGTCTTCAGTTTGATAGATCGGATTCTCGAAATTATAATTGGCAATAGTAGAACTGTTATCAACAGGATCCAGAGTGGATGAGGATCTGCATTTTAGTGATGTGGGTGTGTGTAAGAACACATAGCTGATAAAACAAAAATAAAAGAAAAGAAAGGCAGGGAACACAATATTTACGAAAACGAAACGTCCACTGATTTTATTGAATGAAGTATGCAAATGAAATGACAACCCGTAACAAACACACCATTATGCCCCGGGTAAGGCACATGGCTTGAAAGTTTTATTGTTCAGAAATTACAAAATTTAAAATATAACAACACAGTAATAATATTTACTCCTGACTAAAGGAGATAGGGATAACATCTTCAGCTTTCCAATTATTGAGTCCAGCACCCACAGTAGGAAAAATCCATGCATCCAAGTTGTAGTCTTCATCTTGATCTCCCACAGCATTAATCTGGTCCTTCACAACCCCTTGATTAGTGATACGGGCAGCACGAGCACGACGAACAACCTTCTGGGACTCTGCAGTGAAACCCAAACCAAACTTGTCAGACTTGTATGGAATATCAGGAAGCTGACCCCAAATAGTACAACCACCTTCATCCACCACAGCTCTTGCATCATTGAGGGAGGCCATTGCCATTGTTGGAGGCTTTCTGGTAACCACAGGAACTTTCTTCATAACAGGAGGAGCTACATAATCATTAACAACCCAAGGAACCACTTCAAATGTCTGACACGGAGTTTCAATGTATTCACCTTCCATTTCCAGATACTTGAAAGTGTTTACATGGCTGACAAAGTATTCTTCTTCTCCATAGACAGTAACAACCTTTCCATTCACCGGATATCTCAACTTTTGGTGCAATGTAGAGGTCACAGCTCCTGCCCCATGGATCCAGGGACGACCAAGCAGACAAGAGTATGAAGGACGAATATCCATCACATAAGATGTAGCAGTAAATACCTGGGAACCAACTTGGATTGGAAGATCAATTTCTCCATGCACTACTCTTCTAGAACCATCAAAAGCCTTTACCACAATATTACTGGGCTTCAGCACAGCATCTTCAGGACTCAGCTTGTTCAGGACTTCCTTAGGCAACACATTCAAGGAGGAACCGTTGTCTATCAGCACATGTGACAGGGTAGTGCCCCTGCATTCAACTGAAATATGTAAGGCCCTGTTATGATCCCTCTTGGCAGGGATCAAATCAGCATCAGAAAATCCTAACCCATTGTCATAGGTCAGGTGGGCAACACAGTTCTCAAATTGGTCAACAGAAATTGCACTGGGTACATGAGCCATCTTCAGAAACTTGATCAAGGACTTGGCATGAGCTTCAGAACATAACAACAAGGACAGCATAGAAATCTTTGAGGGAGTATGCCCCAACTGATCAACAATGTCATAATCACTCTTGCGAATGATTTTCAATACTTCTTCCATCTGCTTAGAGAGGTCATCAGCAGCTGGCACATCAGTAGATATAGGCTCCATAACAGGACCCTTGCCCCGAGCATCAGTGGTGGAGGTAGCAGCAGGAGTAACTGCATTCTTGGAAGTATCTGGAGGAGAGAAAACTCTTCCACTACGAGTGATCTTGCTAGATCCAGCAATATTATCAATGTCAACAGGCACATCAGCTACAGGCTCTTGCTTGACACCATGGATGTAAACATCAGACCCATAGTGCCAAGGCACAGCTTTGTCAGACGTATATGAGATAGGACCAGGAGTAGTAATGACCACAGGAGCTACTCTGGCTTCAGCAACAACTTTCACGGGACCTTCAGCAGTAATTTTGATGGGACCCTGATGAGTGATTTTAATGGGACCCTTTGAAGTGATTCTTATTGGTACTTTGTCAACCATGTCAACCTCTTCAATCTTCCTACCCTGAGTCAGATGATCCACCATACTTTCTACAGACGACGGAGTCCTCTCAAACACTATAGCATACTTATCCATGAGACGCTGAATTCCATCTCTCAATATGAAGCAACTATCCGGCTTATAAGTACAATACAAACAATCTTCACGACAACCTGGAAAGATCCCAGCTTGTACTAACCTCTTTTTGATAACAGACAGTGGTGTGGTCAATTCCATAACTGAATAAACATGTAGATCTTCTTCAATGGCATTGACCGCCTTCTCGTGATTTGGCATTGGAGCAGTAATCACATTGGGAGTACCCGGAGGATCAAACTCAATTTCTCCAGCATCAATCATATCCTGAATTTTATTCTTCAAGACCCAGCAATTATTAGTATCATGTCCCTGACAGTTTGAATGGTATGCACACCGTGCATTGGGATTGTACCTGGGAGAGGTAACATTGGGATTCTGAGGAGCCTCTTTCAAAGTAATAAGTTCAGCCTTCAACAAATGTTGCAATGCCTGAGCCATCGACATGTTGATCTTCGTGAACTGTCTTCTAGCCCTCTGTTGGTTGCCCTGTGGCTGCTCTGTTGGTGCAGGAGTTGGATTTGAAATATGAACCGCACTGACAGACTGATGCCTTCTGTTACGATCAGGCTGACCATAAACAGCATTAGATTCTTTCTTCCCTGTGGGAGGCTTCTTTGCAGCACCTGATGAAGAAGTGCCCACATGGATCTTACCATTCTTTATACCATTCTCTACTCGCTCTCCTGTCATGATCAACTCAGTGAAGCCAGATGATGAGCTTCCAATGAGATGACTGTAGAACGGACCATTCAGCGTACACATGAACATATCAACCAGTTCCCTGTCAGTTAAAGGGGGTTGAACTCTTCCAGCTAAATCTCTCCACTTCTGAGCATACTCTTTAAAACTTTCTTTGGCACCCATAGACATGCTCTGAAGCTGCATGCGAGTGGGGGCTAAGTCAGGATTGTATTGGTACTGCTTATAGAAAGCTTCAGCAAGATCATTCCAGTCTCTGATGTTGACACTCTCCAACTGATAATACCACTCCAACTGAGCTCCAGATAAGCTCTCTTGGAAGAAATGGATCCACAACTTTTTATCAGCAGTGTGGGGTTGAATTCTTCTGACATAGGACCTCAGATGCAGTTTGGGACAAGAGACCCCATCATAAACAACAAATGTAGGAACCTTGAAACCAATGGGTATGACTACCCCAGATATCAAACTCAAATCCTCAAAATCCAGCCCAGATGACTTCTGCAACTCCATGGCATCCATCCTATCCACCAGCATCTTGAATTTGTCTTCATTAGGCTCATGGTAGTAATTAGCCTCAGAATCAGAGTCCCCCATTGTATAGTGGAGACTGCCTACCTCTTGCTCAGATTCTTCAGATTCATAGTCTTCAACTGGTTCTTTGGTCTTGGCAAGACCTTTGAACCTTCTTCCCATGTTGATCAACCCAGCAGACCTTCTAGCCTTCTTAGTCTTCTTGGCCAGCAGTGCCTTCAATTCATCCTGCCCCTTGGACAGGTTCAGGATCAGCTCTTGGAATTGTGCATTCTGTGCCTGGAGATCCTTAACTGATTGTTCAAGAGCCATTGCTGAAATAAACAGCGAGAAGATGAGAAACCTGTGCACAATTATAAACCTGTGATGCAATGAAATGATATGTGAATGCATATGCAATGTTTTCAAGGACCGCAGGATTTAAATTTGCTTAGACAAACACGAAAGTAAACTTTTATTAGTAATAACTTGTTTTGCCTTTTAGGCGTACATCAATGAAATGAAATAAAATAAGTACAAAAGATGGGGTTTTAAGTCTCCCATGGACGTTTCCTCTTTATGTTGAGGTATGAATTGAGGTTTCGTTCCTCATGAAGTTGCTTTGTTAGCTCTAGGATTCTTGCTTGGCTTGCTTTGTAATGAGCCTCGAAAGTATCCCTTTGCTCCTTCAGTTGGATCCATGATCTCTGCAAGTCTTCCTTATCAGTAGGCATGTCTGGGTGAAGGATGGTATAAGCTGTGTCTCCTTCAGCAACAGGTTCCATGGTAACTGGTAGGACGGCAGGATATGGCATCATGAGACTCTGAGCACGAGATCGCACCCATCTGAGATAAGCTTCCATAGGAATAATGTACTTAGGTTCCAGTGTCTTGCTGTCAATCCTGTTTACCTTTCCCCAAGCTCGTATGAATCTCTGACGGTAACCCTGAAGATCGTTGTCGTAATCAAACACAATGCCCTGAATCAACATGTCATGTGGACCATCACTTCGGGCGTAACCAAACTGTCGTAAAGCTAGAGAGGGGTTGTAGGTGATGCCTCCTCTTATGCCTAGTAGTGGCACATTAGGAAACTCCCCACAACGGTCAATGATGGTGACATTCTCCATAGATCTGGAGCACCAATGGATGTCTGAGTGAGAAAGTGACATGATCCTCTTGGACCATCTGAACCCTTGCTCATTCTTCATTACTGAGCGAGGAAGGTGAGAAATAAACCACCTAGAAAGTAAAGGTATGCAACACATCAAAGTTCCTCTTGCCCTTGTAGTACGGGTGTGAAGAGAATGCAGGATGTCTCCAAGCAATGTAGGCACTGGATTGTGACTCAGGAAAATGTTGATGGCATGAACATCTATGAACTGATCTGGATTGGGGAACAATACTAAGCCATATATCAGCAAGGCTAAGATCTCCTCGAAAGCATCATAGCTCATGGCCTTCAAGAACACTTGAGCTTTATCCATTAACACCTTAGCAAGAATACCTTTAACTCCGCTTCTCGTTTCTAGAACAATGTCAGATTTTTTCAGATGTAGAGCTGCAGCAATAACCTCTGGTTTAAGCTCTTTCTCCAGGCCTGTGAAGGGTCTTTGATCAAGAACAGGTATGCCCAGAAGCTTAGAGAACTCCTCCATGGTGGGGACCAGCTGGTAGTCAGGGAATGTGAAACAGTGGTGTTTAGGGTCAAAGAACTGGAACAGGACACTCATCATGTCTTCATTGAACCCTGAAGTGACTAGATCCAATAGGTTACCATGTCTCTTGATGAACTGGGAGTGATCAGACACTTGAGAAACCAACTCTTTAAGCTTAGCAGGTATGCCCACAAAGTTGATCCTGATGGTGTTTCTACGAGCAGAAGCCATGACCTGCAACAAAGAACAAAGATAAATCCCTTGGTCCTTGAAATGGTTAGTGAAAATGCTATGCTTATGATGCATGATGATGTCATGATGTTATGCTCAATCAAAGACATGTGGCACACACAAACAAGTCACACCATAGCCCTAGGTTTAAAGGCTTGCATGAGGTTTAAGGTAAGTACCCTCCCCTGAAGTTAGTTGGTTCATCCTGTCCTATAAAGTAACCAGGTTCTAAGGGATCTCAATATCATTGATCCTTCACAGGGGTGGTTGTTCAGAAGGCAACTTACTTGCCAACCAAAACCCTCCAAGTTTAGAATCTCAATGAGCGTAGTATCGAGTGTCAACCATCTTCAGTCTGCACCAAAGCCGGTTACCTCACTACTTTTCTAAAGGCCAAGATGAGTTAACTAGGGTTCTAAAAGTTAGTTAGTGCATTGACAACATATGGCAGCCTCATATTATCCTCAACTTGACTTAAGGAACATAAGCACCAACCAAGAAGTCACACTAACTATGGCCACCAGATCAACCGTATCGATATACGTCGTACAGTTTCCTTGGTCTATTGCCATTTACCTAAGGTACACTAGATCCGGGTTAGGACCTTTCACACATAAGAGCATCCCAACAAGATAATATAAAGCAAACAAGGCAAACAATTTTAAAGTGATCTAATTCCTAAGGGTACCCCTCTTAAATTTAAATCCCCAGCAGAGTCGCCAGTTCTGTAACACGGTGGTTGAACTGACTTTAAGTTATGTTGCGGATAGCAAGAGTCGCCACCGACTTTTATTTTATCCAAAAGGAAAGGATATAAAAGAACAGGAAAGACCTTAAGAGATATTTTTGGGTCCGGGGGGTAGGTTATGTAAAGGGAAGGTGTTAGCACCCTTTACATCCATGGTTATCCATGGGCTCTTAGTTACTTAGCTCACTTTTGAATTGTTTTTGAAAGTGTAGTGTGCGAATAGAAAAATATTCAGAATAGTTAATAATGATCCATGTATGGATGCGTAAAAACTTGTTTTTGAAAATTTGTTTGAAATTTGTTAAGTGTGAAAAGTTTTTTTGAAGTGAGCAAGTACATAAGAGGAACCTACCCTAAAGTTTTAAGTCTTTCTTGTTCTTTATCCTTTCATTGGTAGGACTATCCCTACTATTAAGGAGTAGGTAGTCATTACCTTGGATGTAAGGGACATAAGAGGGACATTCTGTTTTATGAAGGCAACTGTGGGGTGTAAGAAGCATAAAGGAGGGACTATCATCATTATTCGAAGGGACTTGATTCGTAAAGGCAACCATGAGGGACTTGATGATTTTTTCTTTTTTAAAGGGACTTGCTTTATACACCCCACTTGACCTTATGATTTAGGCAACTTGAGGGATAACCTTAGAAAGTGAGACGGCGATTAAAAATCGACTTACGTGTGTGAGTGTTCAATATTAATTATCTTTGATTAAAATGTTCTAATTTTATTTTAAATAGAATACATGTTTTTGCACTCCCTAAGTTACTAACCATAGCATGAATTAAATAATTAAAATATTACAAAATTTACATCCGAGAAACAATTACAACATAATTATAAAAAATAATAAATAGCAAAAATATAAATATATAGCAAAATAAATATAATAAGCAAAAATAAATAAGTAACTAAAATAGGGGTTAGTGATAAATATAATTAAAAAAATAAGGTTAGTGAGAATAAAATAATAATAATAATAATTAGGAAAATAAACAAGGTTAGAGAAATAATAATAAAAATATAAGATAATAGTAAACAAAAAATAATAAATAATAGTATAGTTAGTAACAATAATTAAAGTAAATAGAAATAAATAGAAAAAATATTATAATGACATGATTAGAATAATAAGCACAAAGTTTAATTTTAATATATAATAAGAATAAAAAATTTTTGAACATAATATAATTATAAGTTTTAATTATTACAAAATTTTAATTATTTCTAAATATATCAACAATTATTAAAAAAATATTTACACATTATATGAGGAAAATAAATTTTAAGTATCACATTTACAAAATTAATCATATTTATAACATTTTAATTAATTATCATGTTTACAAAGTATTTTAAACATATACAAAATATAATTGTTATAAGTTAAATTATTTCTAAACATATACTAAAAGAAAAATAATTTGGATTATTTACAAAAATTATGCTAAATACATATATATTACAATTATGTAAAGAATTTAGAAAATAAAATTAAGTTTTTTACAAGATTAGGGTTTTTTAATAAGTACTTAAAAAAAAATAAATTAGGTTTTTATTTTAGAAAATATTTTTAGGGTTTGTTTAGAAAAATAATCTTAGGATTTAATTTATAGTACAAAATTACATACATATATTTATAATTTAATTACAAGATACAAAAACATAATTTATAAAAATTAATATATTTTAGAAATTAAAAAAAAGAACAAACATGCTTTATTATTATTTAGAAACATATATTCATACAATTATATTTAATTTAATATTATAGTACCTAAAACAAATAAAAGAAGAAAAAATATGAAAACTTACCTGACTGGGGTTTGAACCCAGGTCAGCTTGCTTTCCAACAAGAAGAATAACCACCAGGCCACTCTGTACGCAGGCAATGAATGAGAAGGAGAAATTGGTTTTGTGCTTTACTTTGTAAAATCCAGAAAATAATAAAAACAAAAGGGCCTGGGGTGGTGTTGAACCCAGGACCCTTGTTCCTTCATGCGCATGCCTTACCGCCTGGCTGGGAGAGCCTACCTGATGATTAAACAACTACAAATAATAATATATTAAAAACGCGTCTTAAATGAAAAATATCAAAAAAACTTGCTGGAGGCAAGATTCGAACTCATGCCATCAGGTACCATATGCGTTCTCCCTACCACTGGGCCAAACAACCTATTGTGAAACAAAACCAAAACTGATTCATAAAATATTATATTTGATTTTTAAATTCTGGAAAACGCGCCAAGCTTCTCCTTCTTCTACCTCCTGCCCTGCGAAAATACTTGTGAAAATACCTGCAAATTTTCCTGCGAAAAAAACATTCCCAGCAAAACCTACCAACATCAATGGCCAACAAAATCATACAGTTTCACAAAATCAAGTGCGACAACGTGATCCTGGCATTCACACGATTCATTCCATGTTTTTAGAATTGATTTATGTTCCTTAAATTGGAAACCCCTAAACCTAGGTCCAAACCCTAATAATGGCAAATCATGAATTAGGTACGGGTTCTTTGATTTTCCTGTCCAGAAACGATCTACACAACATTATAAACAACATTAGGCAAGCAAAATCCATTTAAATGCAGTGAATTGATGTAATCGAAAAAATTTTTGTCAAGCATAAACAAGCTTCGGGTTCCTCATTATGGCATGCTTTGGATGCTTATGAATGTTGGTTTAGCTTCAGGGATGATCAAGGAACATCTCTATGTCTTTAGTTTACCTTGAAACCTCCTGTATGAGTGAATCCGAATTGGTGTTTTTAGCTTGAATTTTTGAGTTATGAGACTTACCTTTGGCTGCTGGGAATTCGTGAATGAATGTTAGGTTTGTGTTTAGTATATATATGTGAGTGAATTAGGTTAAGAAAACTCATTGGTTGTGTGGAGATTTGATCCAAAAAAGATTGAAAAAGATCATGGTGTAAAAGTCAAATATTTGTTCATGAAGACTTGCTATTCTTGTACCAATCTCATGATTCCTTTCCTCTTTAATTCTAATCACCAATTAAGACTTTCTAGAAGCATTATCCAAATAAAATCTTTAATTTTCATATTTTATTTTTATTTAAAATGATTTTTAATGATTTAAATCAAATTAAATAGAAATAAAAATAATAAAAATCAGATTTTAAATGGTTTGGGTCGTGCATAGTACTAGTGTATGGATTGGATCACAATTTGGGCAGCCCATTTGGAAAAAAGTGATTTTAAACTTCCATTTTCAACATAATCCATCACAAAATTTCCCAACTTTGCAAGGGCACATCTCCCTCAATTTTAAAGGTATGAGGGTGTTCTTGGACTTTTTGGAAAGCTTGAAGAGTCCTCTAAACAACCCCATTGGTTTCAGGTCCATATCATTTACCAATATCAAGTTATTCCCTTTTGAAGTTGTTGACTTTTTGTTGACTTTTGAAATGACCTATAATGTCTTAGCTCATATCTTCCAAATGAAGCATTTTTGGGCTTAACTTGCAACATCAAAGTTGTAGAGAATTCAATTTCCTTCAAAATGAGATTTGGATGGAGACTTGGTGATGAAGTATGTGAAAGTTATGGCTGGTCAAAGTTCAGTTGACTTTTACTGAGGAAACCCTAATTTAGAAACTCCTGATTATTGATGATCTGGAATCTCCTTGATGAATCATGATCAACCCTTGATCAAATGATGAATTTTACTTCATATAATTGATGTTGGCAAAAAATCATGAAGTTTGACTTTGGTTTGACCACAGTTGACCTCAGTTTGACTTTTTAACTGCATTGACTGATTTTGACTTATCTGATCATCTGACTGAGCAAACTTTTGAGAAAAGTCTTGAAACTTGTCATGGGGGTTCTTATACACATATAAGATGTTATGAAGCTCACTTGAGGTATTGGAAGTCCATTTAGCCTGATTAAAGTCAAAACCCTAGTTTTGGATACACTGCTTAGGAGGTGCATTGTCTGAGGGAATTATCAACTCTTCTGACCAATTGTGAACTTTGTGAACCTTGTGAACCATCATAAAATGTCTTGTGAACCTCATGGGAGGTATTGTGAAGCTTGTGAACCTTGTGAACCTCATGAAGTGGCTTTGTAGACCTCATGAACCTCAGGAGAGCTTTGTAATCATTGTGAGTCTTGTGAACCTTGTGAACCTTCAAGAAGTAACTTGTGGACTTCATGAACCTCATGAAAGGTATTGAAAGCATTATGGAACTTGTGAACCTTGTGAACATTCAAGAAGCAACTTATGGACTTCATGAACCTCATGAAAGGTTTTGTAAATGTTGAGAAGCTTGTGAACCTTGTGAACCTTCAAGAAGTGACTTGTAGACTTCATGAACCTCATGAAAGGTTATATAAGCATTGAGAAACTTGTGAACTTTGTGAACCTTCTTAGCACACAAAGTCTTGTATTGTGAGGGAAAATTTTGGGGTGCAACAGCAGTGTACTATCTGAATATCTTGCTGAGCAACCTATTGATGACTACCAGCCTATGAGATTTGACTTCCCTGATGAAGACATCATGTACATAAAAGCGAAAGATCATGAAGAGCCTATTCACACTGAAGGGCCTGACCCAGAAGAAGAATGGACTATGATGTTTGATGGGGCCGTTAATATGAATGGTCGTGGTGTTGGTACAGTACTCATCACACCTAAAGGGGTTCACATGCCTTTCTCGGCAAAACTCACTTTCAACTGCACTAACAACGAAGCTGAATACGAAGCTTGCATTATGGGTCTTGAGGAAGTCATCGATCTCAGGATCAAGACATTGACTATATTCGGAGATTCAGCTCTGGTAGTTAATCAAACCAACGGCAAATGGTACACACACCAAGATCATCTGATACCATACAGGGATTATACAAGGAGGTTATTGACTTTCTTCACAACGGTCAAACTTGAGTATATCCCTCGGGACGAGAATCAGTTTGCAGATGCTCTGGCTACCATTTCATCCATGATCAAGGTTCAAGCTGCCAACTTTGTACCTCAGATTTCAGTGTCCAGACTTGACAGACCAGCATATGTATTTGCAGCAGATGTTGTCAAAGATGATAAGCCTTGGTTCCATGACATTAAGTGCTTCTTGGAGGATCAAACATACCCACCTGGGGCGTCTTCCAATGACAAGAAGACTTTGAGAAGGCTTGCTGGCAGTTTCTTTCTGAACACTGATGGTTCCCTGTACAAGAGAAACTTTGATATGGTACTCCTCAGGTGCGTTGATAGAACAGAAGCAGATTTGTTAATGCATGAAGTGCACGAAGGATCCTTTGGTACCCATGCTGGAGGACATGCGATGGCTAAGAAATTGCTAAGATCAGGATATTACTGGATCACAATGGATGCCGACTGTTGTGCCTACGCCAGAAAATGCCATAAATGCCAGATTTATGCGGATAAAGTGCATGTGCCGCCCAATCCTTTGAATATAATGTCTTCACCCTGGCCCTTTGCCATGTGGGGCATTGATATGATCGGCAAGATTGAACCGACTGCTTCGAACGGCCACAGATTCATCCTGGTTGCCATCGATTATTTCACCAAGTGGGTTGAAGCAGCCTCGTATGCAAATGTCACAAGGCAAGTGGTAGCCAGATTTCTGAAGAGAGATATCATCTGTCGGTATGGAGTTCCCGAGCGAATCATTACTGATAATGGTTCCAACTTGAATAACAAAATGATGGCTGAATTATGCCGGGACTTCAAGATCCAACATCACAATTCTTCTCCTTACAGGCCAAAGATGAATGGCGCTGTTGAGGCGGCTAATAAGAATATCAAGAAGATTGTGCAGAAGATGGTAGTCACCTACAAAGACTGGCATGAGATGCTACCATTTGCCTTACATGGGTATCGCACGTCAATCAGAACATCCACTGGGGCAACACCGTATCAGCTTGTATATGGTATGGAGGCAGTCCTACCTGTTGAAGTTGAATTACCCTCTCTACGGGTACTGATGGATGTTAAGCTAAACGAAGCAGAGTGGGTCCGGTCCCGATACGAGCAATTGAGTCTGATTGAAGAGAAAAGATTGGCTGCAATCTGTCATGGGCAGTTATATCAAAGAAGAATGAAGAGAGCCTTCGATCAGAAAGTCAGGCACCGAGAATACCAAGTGGGAGATCTTGTGCTGAAAAAAATCCTCCCTCC
Source organism: Lathyrus aphaca (assembly GCA_963966055.1). NCBI lineage: Eukaryota > Viridiplantae > Streptophyta > Magnoliopsida > Fabales > Fabaceae > Lathyrus > Lathyrus aphaca. The sequence goes on from OZ014522.1 coordinate 482,187,184, forward strand.
TCATACAGACCACAGGGGCAAATGGACACCGAATTATGAAGGACCATTTGTAGTAAAGAAAGTTTTCTCTGGTGGAGCACTCATGCTCAGCACCATGGATGGTGAAGATTTCCCATCCCCTGTGAATTCAGATGCAGTCAAAAAATACTTCGCATAAAAATGACCCGCTGGACATAAAAATAGAATGTAAGTCCAGGCAAAAATAGGGCATCCCGGCGAGTCAAAAACAGAATAAAAGACTCGGGCAAAAATAAGGGAAAATAAACAAAAATGTACACCCGCTGAGTTGAAAAGCCGCATTGGACGACTCAGGCAAAAATGGGTATCCCGATGGATTGAAAACCCGAAAGGGCGATCCATGCAAAATAAGGGAATAAGCGAACAACTGCATTCTGAATTCGTCTGTATTACCTACAACTTGGTAAGCTTCGAAAGGATCGAGCTCCAATCAGAATCAACCTTCTTCAGAAAGCAAGATGAGAGGAACGTCATTGTCATACGAGTCATAGCAAAAGAGGAAGCTCCTTAAAGCGTCATCAACATTGCCAGCATTTTGTTTCTCAATTTGTAACAATTTCCTCATTTTAGGAGATATGTTTCTTTGACTGTATCTTGCCAATTCAGGGCATTTGAGTTAATAAAATCAGATTTTCAGTCATGTCTCGTCTCATACAGTTTACCCTTATTTGCAAAGATGTCTGATGTCTCTAAAAAACTGATTGTATAAGTACAGATGCTTATCTTCAAAAATAAAAACACATGCTTGCAGGAAATATGTTTACTCTCAGAAATGTCTAATTTCCTATGACGGAATCCAGTAAAGGATACCTCGGGATTACTTGTGCGTTTCTATCTTTGCAGGATTTCAGGTATCCAAAACACAGCATTGGGCATGTAAGGTTCATCCCAGCAAGCTGGCAAATCAACACTCACTCTTGGCACCAGAGGTGTTTTCTCCCCAGCTGAGTTGCCAACAACTCTCCCCAGCTGAGTTGCCAACAATTCTCCCCAGCTGAGTTGCCAACAACTTTCCCCAGCCAGTTGCCACTTGTCAATTTCCCCTGCCGTAGTGCCAATCATTCTTCCTCAGCAGAATGCAGAAGTCAGGGAACCATCTCCCCACGGAATCCTCAGCCTCTATTCAGAAGAGCAACGCATGAAGGAGTCACAACAGAGTGATGAAGGCTCTTGCAAACCCCAGCTGGGTCCTATGTTACAAGGATATGTCCATCGGTGACCTATATCCCCAAGCAGATACATCTCGTCAGATCCACCATTGATCTCATCCCCAGCTGGGATGTCCATTTCAAGCAGATCGACCAGAGATCTTCACAGCAACAGGATCCGAATCCTGGATCGGCATCTTTGTATAATCATGACATTTGCATCATATTCACCCACAAAGCGTAGCATTCCGTCTAATACGGAGCATTACGACAAAAATCAAACGCATAGCATAATCATAAGCCACATTGTGAATCGAACACTTGTGAATAATAACCATTCATCAAATGCAGAGTACTTTCCCCAAAATTCCCACCAGGGTCCCCAGCAAAAGCAGTTGCCTCACAAATCACAAACACCAGTATATACATTTTCTCGACACCCGTCCGTGTCATCACTCCCCAGTAAAGTCGCCCGAACACTCTTTGCAAACAATATCACCCGTATTACAGATACTTCCTGACACCCGTCCGTGTCGCATCCCCAGCAAAAAGCCAAAGACATCATCTTTGCACTCACCTATACTTGTATATACAATCCTTTGACACCCGTCCGTGTCATACCCCCAGCGCAGTCGCCTACACTTTTACAACCCATATACTTGTTGATACTATACTTTTCTCCTTTTTGACACTCGTCCGTGTCACTCTCCCCAGCCGCTAAATACTCATCTATATAATATTCACACTCACACTTATGCAGATACTCGTCCGTATTTTGTATATACCATTTATATCCCCACAGATTCAACATTAGTCCCTGTTCTTTGTTAAACAGTTGGTACTCGTCCGTACCATCATCTCAGAACATGTGTCAAGTGTTTGTTTCTACATGATACTCGTCCGTATCATAGTCTTAAGGATGCTCGTCCGCATCTTTAATGCATACACTGTGTCAAATACTCTTGTCTTCTTGAAAATAGATACTCGTCTGTGTCTACCATTCCCTAGAAGAGTCCCTTCAGATTCAACACTCGTCCGTGTTCTTTGTTAACCCGTTGATACTCGTCTGTATCATCATCTCTAAACACGTGTCAGTATTTGTTTCTACCCGATACTCGTCCGTATCATAGTCTTAAGGATGCTCGTCCGCATCTTTAATCTATACACAAACATCTAAACACTTATACTTTCTTTCCTTGGTTGTAAACACTCGCCCGTGTTTACTATATCCCCAGTAGATCGCCAAGTAAGTGAATCTTCCTTTTTATCTGACACTCGTCCTGTGTTATGATAAACCTTGAGAGCAGCCGTACCCTGCTAGGTGGTCGTCCTCCACCTCTTGATGGTCGTCCTCCATCATGCTCATCCGATGGCCGTTCCCATCGTTGATTTTTAGCAGCCGTCCCCTGCTAGGTGGTCGTCCTCCACCTTTTGATGATCGTCCTTCATCATTTTATCCAATGGCCGTCCCCATTGTTGAGTTTGGTTATCTGGCATTCGCCCTATGTCATGACAAACCTTGAGAGCAGCCGTCCCCTGCTAGGTGGTCGTCCTCCACCTCTTGATGGTCGTCATCCATCATGCTCATCCGATGGCCATCCCCATCGTTGACCGTTTATCCGGCATTCGTCCTATGTCGCGATATTTTCGGCAGCCGTACCCTGCCTGGTGGTCGTCCTCCACCTTAGATGACCGTCCCTCATCTTAACCCCAACAGAGCAGCCGTCCCCTGCTAGGTGATCGTCCTTCACCTTTGATGACCGTACCTCATCATCTGTTTATTTCATTTATTCTTTAACCCGATGGCCATCCCCATCGTGGTCCCTTTTCTTTTTAGCCCGATGGCCGTCCCCATCGTCGGTTACTTTACTTTATGAACTTGATGGTCGTCCCCGTCATGTTTCATTAATTCCCAGAGAATCTTACAACTTTATCTTGATGGCCGTCCCCATCATAATCTTTTTTCCCAGCTAGTCGGCCGTCCCCGTCTTGGCTTTACCTTTTACCCCCAGCATGTCGGCCGTCCCCGTCATTGCTTTATTTTACGCTTTTCCCAGCATGTCGGCCGTCCCCGTCATTGCTCTTTACCCAGCAGTCGTCCTCTGCTCGACGGTCGTCCTCCGTCGCCCATACTTTACAATATGCTTTATTTTCCTTTACAATCTATATCCCTTTTCTTCTTCATTCTGTGAGTGCAAATTTTGGACTGTCTTTGGTATTCAACCACAAGTTATCTTGTTTGCCTGTCAAGCCGTCGCTTACAACCTGCACAGCTAACTCATGTTTGAATAGGGGCAGCTGTAAACACCCCAAATTTGCCCTCACCCATTCACACCATGGCTTGTGATCATTTCATATGCATAGACACAATCAAACCACCTCATATCACATTTTTGATTCACTGCATAGATTCTAAGTCATCTGCATCTAGGGTTTGTGATCTGAGCAATCCAAGAGCTTCTTGAGCCACTCCAAAGATCACCAATCACTTCAAAAGGGTCCATGTGTGTTCTTATATCATATTACATCCTCTCAAAGTCAAAAATGTCAAAGAATCACAAGAACTGGGATTGGTATGGATGCAGAGCCAAGTTTGACTGCACAGTTGACCTAAAATTAGGGTTTTGGTTTCAGAGGCCATAACTCCAAATTTTTTGGTCATTCTTGTTTCCATTGGTCTCTATATGGTATAGGGAGTATGCATATCAATTTTCATGAAGAAATTCCATGGGGAAGTCATCTGATCAAGAGTTGACTTTTCAGACAAGTCAGTGCAAAATCAGGGCATCTGAGGCCCCCAATGACCCAACCAATGGGTGATCTTCATCATTTTGAGTGTATATGATCTTTATTTGATCATGGAAGAAGGTTGAAGTTCACAAAATTCAAGAATTACAAGTTTTTGCAAAGTTGACTTTTTAGGGCATGGTTGACTTTTCATGAAATGCCATTTTATGCCACTTTTTCAACCCTTGCTTTTTGATTCAAGAATGCTTCAAATGGAAAAACTTTGGTCATGAAAGTTGTAGATTAGATCTTTCCCTTTTCAAAAAGTACAAGAACATGATCTAATTCATTTTGGATCAAAAGTTATGGTGTGTCAAAGTTGGCAAAAATCACTAATTTTCAAGACATGCACCAAATGAGAAACTTGCAAAAACTTTGTACCAAGGCATTTGTGACTTCTAGTTCATGTCAAACCAATGTGCAAGCATCACACAAGTTCTAAAAATAAGATTTGAACCAAATGATCACATGTTCATGGTTGGCAAAGCAAGAGATTTTCATGAGGTTTCAAAAGTAAACAAGTTGCAAAATCATCATAACACTTCCATCCACTTGATGCCTTGGATGCTGAACCAGCCATAGCCTTTCCCATCACCATGCTGCACCAGCCCACACCTTTGTACTAGCCTAGAACACAACCCATGCCTCTCTTACCAAAAGGTTGACAATGTGCAAAAGTTAACTTACCTATCACAGCAGGCCAGGTCACATCATCTGACCAATGAGATTATTTTATGCAAGCCAAATGCTAGCCATTTCACATAACAAGCAAGGCTGAAACACACAAGAACAACACATTCACAAAAACATAACCTCAAGCATTTCTCTTCGAATTTCTCTACACAACTCACAAACACAAAAACCAAGTCCATTGATCAACTCACCTTGCTTCACTGAGCCAAAACCAGCAAGACTCAGGCCTGAACTAAGCAAGAACTGAGCTTCACCATTTTTCATCTTCAAAGCCAGAACTTTCGAATCTCACTTTCCAGCCATCAAACACCCCATTTCTCTTCACCAACAAGTCAAACACACCCAAAGGAGCAAGAATCCACCATTGGAGTAGCCTGAAACCTCACAATTCCTGACTGTGAAACCTGCTGCACCAGAACTCTTCTCTTCAAACTTGCCATCCACAAGAACTTTGGAGCTTCTCTTTGAGTTCAAGGGAGTCAAAGAAGTTCATTTGCACATAAAGGAGGCTCTGGAAGCTCAGTATTGAAGCTTTCCAGCTCAGGTATGACCATGGATTCTTTTTCCTCAGAGCTTACATTTTAAGTTATAAATTGATTGCTCATGTCTTGCTGGTCATGGGGATGTTCTTAGAATAAAAAATGAGTAAGAAATGAGTTTGTATTGTCACTATGAAATTTCACCCGTGAAATTTGTTTCCTTCGAGTTGCTTGATTCTTGATGTTTAAATGATGTTTGAGAGTGAATTCGTGTCCTAGGATGTTAGAGGATCACTTGGCTGTGTTTAATTTGATGTTTAGAAGCCTAAATCAGGATCTAGGGTTTTGTTATCACCGGAGAAGATGACCGGAGCTTCCCTCCGGTCACCTGAATGTTGTTAGCCCTAATTCCTGTAATTAAATTCCATTTGAATCTCATGCGTTAGATGGCCTGACTTTGTTGACTTCCCGCGTGCACGAATGGCCCAGATTCGTTCATTTGCCCTAATCCACTTTAGTTAGTTTAATTAATCATAATTAAATTAATTTAATCAGATGCAATCCAGGCCCTTTAAAAACGCGCGCAGTCAACATTTTCAAACCCAGGATCCATCCCAGCCCTCCATTCAGCTGACCTTTCTATTTTCTTTGTTTTAATTCATTTATTTCATATTTGTTTATCCAATTTATTTAAAATAGCAAAAATGTTTTAAAAATTATGAAACTTTTTGTCAAGAGTTTCATTAATTTTTAAAACACAAAAATATTTTTATTTTCATTTTTAGCATTAAAAAAAGTATTTTAAAATATTTAAAAGTTTATTTTTAATTGATTAATGATAATTAATTAATTAAAAATACTTTTAGGTATTTAAAAATCACCAAAAAATTCATGAAATGTTCTAAGACATTTAGAAACATTGTCCAACCTTCAAACCAAATTTATTTTTTGATCTTGATGCATTTTGAGAATTATTCATTGATTTAAAATCATTTTTATGCATTAATTTGATCCAAAGTTCAAAAAATCATTTCTGCCTATCCATGAGGAGTTTGACATTGATTCTTTTTGCATTGCATTGTGTTTAGCATGTAGTTTTTGAGATTAAATGGCCATGATTTGATCTTCCATTTTCAATTTGTTTGGCATTTTTTTTTCTGTTAAGGAACCCTAAAACCCTAGAAAACTTTGGAAAATCATAACTTGAATTAGGATAAGAGTTGGAACTTCGCCTTTGGGCAGTGATTTAGTATAAGATTAGGGGTCCTTTGAGTGGCATTTTCAATTTTTTATAATGTTGTTTGCTTCTGATTTTGGTTTTTGTTTGATGTATTGTTCATAAACCCTAATTTGGGCTTCCATATGCATCCATCTTGCATTCTCTTGCATAACATGACTTGCCATGACATTTCAAGCATCCATTTGATTCATTTGACATCATAAGACACATTGAAAGCATGTTTGATCATTGCATCATGTATTTGCCATGTTGTATGCCATGTGCACTTCATAACTTTTCATGTATGTTCATGGTTCTTAACTTGCTCCATTTGCATTCACAAGCTTGTATGATCATTTCCATGTGCTGCCTCATGTTTGTGGCATCTCATAGCATCATTAGCATCATGAATTTGCTTCTGGTTTTGCTCCTCATCATGCCATCTCATCCCATTTTGCATTGCATTGCATTTCTTTTCTAACCTTTCAGGTGGTAAGTGACTTTGAGAAGTGAATTTGCCTTCACTTCTCATAACTTTTCTTTTCATCTCTCTTGCATCCATGCTGCATTTCTATATGTGCTTGAGATTGAGCTTGCTCATTCTTCTTCTTCTCACTTTCTTTCCTCAAGTGACTTGCCATCTTGAATGAAGCAAGTTGCTTTGCTTCTCTTGATCCTTTCATCTGCTTCCTGGTGGTTCCATTGAAGATTGTTCTTGTAAACCTCACAAACCTCAGGAACAACCAAGCATGACAATGATTAGGGTTTTGATTAGTCTCCCCTCTTAGTTTTACCTTTGTGTCTCTCTTGAGTCTTCTCTTCTCATCTCATAATCAGGGACTAAACCCTAAAGGCTTTAAGGCTTTGTGATTAAGCTTATGCCTGCATCCTTCTATTAGGATGGAGTGTATAACTTTGATCCTAAGTGTTAAACCCTTAATGTGTTTAAATCCTTTAATAAATCCACTTAATAATCATCAGGACATCACTTGTAACTTGGGCCTTACATTAGGGTTCTAATTCTTCCTTAATTGGTTAAGAAGGACTAACCCTAGTGTTAATGGACAAGTCCCCCTCAAGTTGTCTTGCAAACCATAAAATTCACTTCATCATCTTATCATTAACTAAAATCCACTTAATAAAGGTTTTGTTTTGTCATGAGTTTAATCCCTAATCATGGATTAGGTTGAGGAGCTTTCCTCAGCTTAAACATTCTCATCTATTATCCTTCTATTAGGATGGTGTGATGAGTCTATTTAATCCCTGATTATGGCTTAACCTCATTACTCAACACTAAACAAAAACAACAAAAACATCTAAATAATCACAAGTAGGTTAATGATCCTAACTCTATATCAAAAGGTGTTTAAGTGTGAGAAGCTGACTTCACACTTAAGGTACTCTCATTACCCCTAATCAGAGGGAAGATGTGATGAGTTTACTAACCCATTGGTTTAGGTTTAAGCTCATTAACTTATGACAAACTTTCACAAGCAATAAAATACTGAAAACTCAAAAACAAACAATAATCGTCTCCTCCGGGATTCTTTTCTCATCATATTCATTCACAAACGGGAACTCGCTTCTTCCGTCTAATGCAAGACAGTTTGCATCTGTGCCAGACAGATCATACACTTGAGCATAGGCAAGTAAGCAGTCCACAAGTCAATTCATCTTTCAGTCTCTTTGGGTCGAACTACGGTGTTCTGACTTCCTCATTGCACGAGAGGATACGTAGGCATAACTTAACAGTTATCGAACAAAAGTCTCTGTATATTCCCCCTCTTTCCAGCTTCATTCTTTAGCCTCATTATCATGAGCATTTCATCTTTGTTCTTACACTGACACTATACATATCACACTTCACTTTCTTCTACACTGACACCTGTACATCTTTTCCAGCTATTTTATACACAGATTGCACTGACACTACCCTTTTAAAACACAAATCTTTTAAGCGTGGATCCCGTCGAGTACGACGGACAATCTGGGTGCTAATACCTTCCCAGGTTGTAACCAACCCCCTTTCTCAGTCTCTCTGATTCGCAACCGTCTTATCCATCTTTTCTAGGTCTATGCAGCATTGCCTTTCCTCCGGGATAAAAATGCCTAGCTGGCGACTCTTTTCATTTCCGGTGAGTTCACGGCTGTGTGTTCTCATTGTCCCTCTCGCCGACCGTTCGCGTCTGTACCTTTATCTGGGCCATTTCCCATTTATCGGGAGCGACAGGGAGGCCATTATATTTGCCTAGGCCAGTCAACCTAGCGGGTCTCTTTTCATGCGTAGTATTTTTTAACTATGTATGCGTTCACAGGTTGTGGGAAATCTTCATCATCCATAGTGGTAAGCATCATGGCACCTCCAGAAAATATTCTCTTAACAACAAATGGCCCTTCATAGGTGGGGGTCCATTTTCCCCTGGGATCAGCCTATGGTAATATAATATGCTTGATTACCAAATCACCAACCTGATACCCTTGTTGCCTAACTTTCTTATTGAAGGCCTTGATCATACGTTTCTGATACATCTGACCATGACAAACAGCTGCTAGTCTTTTCTCATCAATCAAGTTTATCTGGTCAAGTCGAGTCTGAATCCATTCATCTTCATCCAAGCCTGCATCCTTCATAATTCTTAAAGAATGAATCTGAACTTCAATGGGTAAAACTGCTTCCATACCATAGACAAGGGAAAATGGGGTTGCCCCTGTTGAAGTACGTATGGTGGTACGATAACCATGAAGAGCAAATGGAAACATCTCATGCCAATCCTTATAGGTAACTGTCATCTTTTTCAAAATCTTCTTAATTTTCTTGTTGGCGGCTTCCACTGCGCCATTCATCTTTGGACGATATGGGGAAGAATTTTGATGTTTAATCTTGAACTGCGTGCAAAGATCAATAATCATAGTGTTGTTCAAATTAGTACCATTGTCTGTGATAATCCTTCCAGGGATGCCATATCTACATATAAGATTATACTTGATGAATCGAGCCACAACATTCCTGGTAACAGAAGCAAATGAAGTTGCCTCTACCCATTTTGTGAAGTAATCAATAGCTACAAGGATGAAACGATGTCCATTAGAGGCAGTAGGTTTGATCTCACCAATCATATTAATGCCCCACATGGCAAAAGGCCATGTAGCAGTTAGAACATTCAAAGGAACTGCTGACACATGAACCTTATCAGCATAAATCTGGTATTTGTGACAAGTTTTGGAGTGTTGATAGCAGTCAGCTTCCATGGTAGACTAATAATAACCTGCTCTCAGAATCTTCTTAGCCATTGTATGCCCACTAGAATGAGTACCAAAGATCCCATCATGCATGTCTTCCATAATCTCTACTGCTTCTTTCTTATCCACACAACGAAGCAAAGTTGAATCGTGGTTGCGCTTGTACAAAATTCCATTACTCAGGAAAAATTTAGCAGAAAACCTCCTTAGAAACTTCTTATCATTGACAGATGCCCCTTTAGGGAACTCCTGAGCTTCAAGATACCTCTTCACTTCATGGAACCAAGGCGTTTCTTCTACTCCTTCAGTACCCATTTCATTGCAGTATGCAGGTTTATCAAATCGATCAATAGCAATTCTCGGAGCTTCATCATCCCAACTGATTTCAAACATAGATGCCATGGTAGCTAATGCATCTGCCAACTGATTCTCTTCTCGTGGAATATGTCTAAAGGTAATCTCTTCAAAGTACGGGATCAAAGACAACACATGGTCTCTGTAAGGGATAATATTAGGATGCCTGGTGTCCCAATCTCCTTTAACTTGACTAACTACTAGGGTTGCATCTCCATACACATCCAAAAATTGGATCTTCATCTCAATAGCAACCTTGATACCCATGATGCATGCTTCATATTCAGCCATATTATTGGTACATTTAAAACAAAGCTTTGCAGTAACTGGTGTATAACAACCTTTAGGAGAGATAATCACAACACCAACACCATTACTAAGCGCATTAGAAGCTCCATCAAAAACCATAGTCCATCGGGATCCCTGTCCAGGTCCTTCATATTGTCTAGGTTCTTTAGTAACAATCATAATATCCTCATCTGGAAATTCAAAATTCATAGATTGATAATCATCCACTGCTTGATGAGCCAAATGGTCAGCTACTACACTTCCTTTGATTGATTTCTGAGTAGTATACTGTATGTCATATTCCGTCAAGATCATTTGCCATCTTGCTATTCGTCTGGAGAGAGCAGGTTTCTCAAATATATACTTGATTGGATCCATTTTTGAAATCAATAAAGTGGTATGAGTCAACATATACTGTCTTAGTCGGCGAGCAGTCCATGCCAAAGCGCAACAAGTTTTCTCGAGCAGTGAGTATCTTGTTTCACAGTCGGTAAACTTTTTGCTAAGGTAGTATATTGCCTGCTCTTTTCGATCAGACTTGTCATGTTGCCCCAACACACACCCCATTGAGTTGTCCAATACCGTCAAGTACATAATCAAGGGTCTTCCTTCAACTGGTGGCATCAATATAGGAGGTTCTTGTAGGTACCTTTTGATCTCATCAAAAGCTACCTGACATTCGTCATTCCATTATAATACTTGATCTTTCTTCAACAACTTGAAGATTGGTTCACAAGTAGCAGTCAACTGGGAAATAAATATTGCAATGTAATTTAGTCGTCCCATGAAACCTCTAATTTCTTTCTCAGTACGAGGAGCAGGCATCTCTTGTATAGCTTTTACCTTTGCAGGATCTACTTCAATACCTTTACCACTGACAATAAAACCCAGAAGTTTACCAGATCTAACTCCGAAAGTACACTTGTTTGGATTTAACCTCAACTTGTATTTCTTCAACCTCTCAAACAACTTGTGCAGGTGATCAAGGTGCTCTTCTTCATTCTGAGATCTGGCTATCATATCATCCACATATACCTCTATATCATGGTGAATCATATCATGGAACAAAGCTACCATAGCATGCTGATATGTTGCCCCAACATTCTTCAAACCAAATGGCATTACCTTATAGTAGAAAGTGCCACATTGTGTAACAAATGTAGTCTTCTCCATATCTTCAGGTGCCATCTTAATCTGATTATACCCAGAGAAACCATCCATAAAAGAGAATACCTTATGTTGAACAGTGTTGTCTACCAGAATATCAATATGTGGAAGTGGAAAGTCATCTTTGGGGCTGGCTCTGTTCAAATCCCTGTAATCTACACACATGCATACTTTACCATCTTTCTTAGGCACCGACACCACGTTTGGAACCCATTGAGGGTAAGAAGTAACAACTAAAAACCCTGCATTGAATTGTTTCATCACATATGCCTAATCTTTTCTGACATATCAGGACGCATACGACGAACTTTCTGTTTTATTGGACGACAATCTTCTTTCACTGGTAGACGGTGAACCACAATATCAGTATCCAGCCACGACATATCTTCATAAGACCAAGCAAAAATTTCCACATAGTCACGTAACATCTGAATCAACCTGTTCTTAACACCATGTTTCATCTCAACACCTATCTTGACCTCTTTCCCGCTTTCCTCAGTTCCCAAGTTCACAACTTCGATTGGTTCCTCATGTGGTTGTATAGTTTTCTCTTCTTGCTGTAGTAATCTAGCCAACTCTACGGGTACTTCACAATCTTCCTCTTTTCCATCCTCATCTTGATAGATCGGATTCTCGAAGTCATAATTGGCAATAACAGAATTGTTATCAATAGGATCCAGAGTGGATGAAGGTCTGCATTTTAGTGACGTGGGTGTGTGTAAGAACACATAGCTTCTTTTTTTTTTATAAAAGGAAAAAGTAAAAGAAAGACAAAGAGCATAATATTTACGAAAGCGAGAAGTGTCCATTGATTTTATTGAATTAAAATATGCAAATGAAATGACAACCCTAACAAGCATACCATTGTGCCCTGGGCAAGACACAAGGCTTAACAGTATTTAGTTATTCAAAGTTACAAAAAATAATTTTAGAAAAATGAAATAGCATTTACTCCTGACTAAAGGAGATAGGAATAATGTCTTCATCCTTCCAATTGTTGAGTCCATCCCCCATGGTAGGGAAAATCCAATCGTCCAGGTTGTAACCTTCATCATAATCTTCCACATCATTGACTTGGTCCTTTATGATTCCTCCATGAGTGATACGAGCAGCACGAGCACGATGAACGACCTTCTGGGATTATGCAGTAAAACCCAAACCAAACTTGTCAGACTTGTAAGGAATGTCAGGAAGCTGACCCCAAATAGTACAACCACAACTCTAGCATCTTTGAGGGAGGCCATTGTAGGAGGCACTCTGGTAATCACAAGAACTCTTTTAACAACAGGGAGAGCTTTAGTAGTAGGAACGACTTGAGGAACCACTTCAAATATCTGGAAAGGAGTCTCAACAAATTCACCCTCCATCTCAACATATTTAAAAGTATTCACATGACTGGCCATGTATTCTTCTTCACCATAAACAGTGACAATCTTTCCTTTCACCGGATATTTCAGCTTCTGATGTAAAGTGGAAGTCACAGCACCTTCCCCATGGATCCAGGGGCGCCCAAGCAAAAAGGAGTATGCAAGACGAATATCCATCACATAGAAAGTGGAATCAAAGACTTGAGAGCCTACTTTGACTGGAAGATCAACCTCTCCATGCACCATTCTTCTTGAACCATCAAAGGCCCTCACCACCACATTACTTGGTCTTAACACTACATCTTTCAAGTTGAGTTTGTCTAGAACCTCCTTAGGTAATACATTCAATGAAGAACCATTATCCACCAATACATGAGACAAAGTAGTGCCCCTACACTCAATGGAGACGTGCAGAGCTCTATTATGGTTTCTTTTAGCAGGAGTCAGATCATCATCAGTAAAACCCAAGCCATTATCACTAGTTAGATGAGCAACACAATTTTCAAATTGGTCCACAGAGATTTCATGTGGCACATGAGCAGTCTTCAAGAATTTGATTAAAGCCTTGACGTAGGCTTCAGAACATAATAGCAGAGATAACATGGAGATTTTGGAGGGAGTATGCCCTAACTAGTCAACAACATCATAATCACTCTTGCGGATGATCTTCAGTACTTCTTCCATATGCTTAGAGAGATCTTCACTAACTAGTGCCTCAGCTTGAATAGGTTCAATCAATGGTCCTTTGCCCCGAGCCTCAGTACTTGGCTCAGAGTTAGAGATATGAACTGGAGTAGCAGCAGCTTTTGAGGTGTCTTCTGGAGAGAAAATTCTTCCACTCCTGGTAACCTTACTGGATCCAGCAATATTGTCCACATCAAGATTAACATTAGTACCAGGTGCATCAATCAAAGGTTCTTATTTGACACCATGGATATAAACATCAAAACCATAATTCCAGGGTATAGCCTTGTCAGAAGTGTATGGGATAGGACCAGGAGTAGTAATAATCATTGGAGCCACCTTTGGCTCAGCAGTAATCTTCACAGGACCCTTAGAAGTGATCCTCACTGGACCATTGGAAGTAATTTTCACAGGAGTCTTGTTAACCATAGCCACATCTTCAATTTTCAAATATTGAGCCAACCCTCCACACAGACTCTCTATAGAAGGGGTCCTCTCAAATAGTATAGTATAGTTATCTATCAGGCGTTGAATACCTGACCATAACCTCCAACAACTATCAGGTTTATAGGCACAATAAAAACAATCTTCCGTGCAACCTGGAAATAAACCGGCTTGCACAAGTTTCTTCTTGACAATAGCTAAAGGAGTAGTTATTTCAGCCATAGTACGAACATAAAAAACCTCATCAACAACATTAATAGTCTTCTCATGTTTAGGCATGGGAGTAGTCATCACATTAGGAGTTTCCGGAGGGTCAAACTCAATTTCTCCATTCTCAATCATATCCTGAATTTTTTTCTTCAATGACCAGCAACTGTTAGTATCATGGCCAGGGCTATTAGAATGGTATGCACACCTTGCATTGGGATTGTAACGAGAAGAGGAAGTATTGATATTCTGTGGTGGGTCCTTCAAAGTAATCAATTCTCCTTTCAACATATGTTGTAAATCCTGAGCCAATGACATATTGAGCTTGGTAAATTGCCTCCTAGGCTTGGGATGACTACTTTGTTGTTGCTCTTGTGGTGGAGGTGGAGGATTAGAAATCAAAATAGCTCCCATAGATTGGTTACGATCATTACGACCATACTGGCCATACACAACATTGGATTCCTTCTTCCCATGAGGGGGCTTCTTGGTGATACTTGAAGAAGCAACTATCTGAATCTTTCAGCTTCGTATCCCACTTTCCACATGTTCTCCAGTCATTATCAGCTCAGTGAAGCCAGATGACGAGCTTCCAATGAGATGACTATAGAAAGGACCAGTCAACGTACTCATGAACATATCAAACTAATTCTCTGTCAGTCAAAGGGGGTTGAACTCTACTTGCCAGATCTCTCCATTTCTGAGCATACTCCTTGAAACTTTCTTTGGCATCCATGGACATGCTTTGGAGCTGCATGCGAGTTGGTGCTAAATCAGAATTGTATTGGTATTGCTTATAGAAAGCCTCAGCAAGATCATTCTAGTCGCGAATATTGGTACTCTCCAGTTGATAATACCATTCCAGTCGGGATCCAGACAAACTCTCTTGAAAGAAATGTATCCATAACTTCTTATCAGGAGTATGGGGTTGAATTCTTCTGACATAAGACCTTAAATGCAGTTTTGGGCAAGAAACACCATCATACACCACAAAAGTAGGAACTTTGAAACCCATAGGGATGGAGACTCCAGAAATCAAACTCAAATCTTCAAAGTTAAACCCTGAATTATTTTATAGTTCCATAACATTCATTCTGTCCTCCAGCATCTTATACTTCTCCTCACTAGTAGGATTATGATAATAGTTCTCCTCAGAATCAAAATCTTCCACAGTATCATGGAGACTGCCTCCTTCTCTCTCAGAATATCCAGACTCAAGATTCTCAACCTCTTCTTCTGTCTTGACAGGACCTCAGAATCTTCTACCCAGGTTGATGAAGCCCACTAATTTTCTAGTCTTCTTCTTTTTATTGGTCAAAAGTGCCTTCAGCTCATCTTGTCCCCTAGACAAATTCAAAATCATTTCTTGAAACAGCGCATTCTGGGTCTGGAGATCCTTAACAGTTTGTTCGAGAGCCATTTCTGCTGAAATAAACAGCGAGTAGTGATGCAATGATATGGTATGTATATGCTTATGCAATATTTTCAAGGACCGCAGGATTTAAATTTGTTTAAAAGAAAACAAGAACAAAATTTTATTAGTAAATACTTAATATAAGTTTTGCCCCTTGGGCTTACAAAGAAATAACAATAAGATATAAAAGATAAATATATGGGGTTTTAAGTCTCTCATGGACGCTTCCTCTTTGCGTGGAGGTATTTGTTGAGGTTTTGCTCCTCGTGAAGTTTCCTTGTTAGCTCCAAACAAAATTCTTGACCAGCTCTGAAATGAGTCTCAAAAGTATCCCTTTGCTCCTTCAATTGAATCCATGACTTCTGCAATTCTTCCAAATCAGTAGGCATGTCTGGATGAAAGATGGTATAAGGAACATCTCCTTCAGCAACGGGCTCCATAGTGACTGGTAGAACAGTAAGATATGGCATTATAAGAGTCTGAGCACGAGATCGAACCCATTTGAGATAAGGCTCCATAGTAATAGAATACTTTGGCTCCAAAGTGTTGTTGTCAATCTTGTTCACCTTGTTCCAAGCTCGTATAAACTTTTTATGGTAACCCTGAAGATCATTGTCATATTCGAACATAATACCCTGAATAAGCATGTCATGAGGACCATTACTCTGAGCATAACCAAACTGACGTAGTGCTAAAGAAGGGTTGTAGGTAATGCCCCCTCTTATGCCTAGAAGTGGCACATAATGGAAATAGATCCAGCAGGTAACCATGCTTCTTGATGAATTGAGAGTTTTCAGAAACTTGAGAGACCAATTCCTTAAGCTTAGAAGGTATCTCTACAAAGTTGATTCGAATATTATTCCTGCGAGCAGAAGCCATGACCTGCAACAAAGAACAAAGATAAATTCTTTGGTCCTTGAAATGGTTAGTGAAAATGCTATGCTTATGATGTCATGATGATGTTATGATGTTATGCTCAATCACAAACATGTGTCACACATAAATAAGTCACACAATAGTCCTAGGTTTGAAGGCTTGCATGAGGTTTAAAGGTAAGTACCCTCCCCTGAAGTTTAGTTGGTTCATCCTATCCTACAAAAGTAACCAGGTTCGAAGGGATCTCAATATCACTGATCCTTCCCAAGGGTGGTTGTTCAGTAGGCAACTTACTTGCCAACCAAAACCCTCCAAGTTTAGGATCTCAATGAGTGTAGTATCAAGTATCAACCAACTTCAGTCTTCACCAAAGCCGGCTATCTCACTACTTTCTAAAGGCCAAGATGGGATAACTAGGGTTCTAAAAGTCAGTTAGTGTATTGACAACATATGGCAGCCCCATATTATCCTTAACTTACTTAAGGAACATAAGCACCAACCAAGAAGTCACACTAACTATGGTCACCAGATCAACCATATCGGTATACGCCGTACAGTTTCCTTGGTTTATCGCCATTTACCTAGGGTACACTAGATCCGGGTTAGGATCTTTCACACATAAAACCCAACAAGTAATATTAAGCAAACAAAGCAAACAATTTAAAGTGATCTAATTCCTAAGGGTACTCCTCTTTTACTTAGTACCTCCCCAGCAGAGTAGCCAGTTCTGTAACACGGTGGGAGAACTGACTTTTAGTCATGTTCCGGATAGCAAGAGTCGCCACCGACTTTTATTTTATCCAAGTGGAAAGGACATAAAAGAACAGGAAATACCTATTTTAAAAGACTTGAGTTCGGGGGGTAGGTTATATAAAGGGAAGGTGTTAGCATCCTTTATATCCATGGTTATCCATGGGCTTTTAGTTACTTAGCTCACTTAAATTGTTTTTTTGAAGAGTATAGTGTGTGATTAGAAATTTTTCTAAGTACTTTGTAATTATCCTCGTATGGATGTATACAAAGTCTTGTTTTGAAAAATGTTTAAGAAAGTGAGGTGCAAAAAGTATTTTGAAATGTGAGCAAGCAACCAAGAGATACCTACCCTAGACTAAGTCATTCATGTTCTTATATATTCTTTCAAGGGTAAGACTGTCCCTATTATTAAGGAATAGGTAGTCATTACCTTGGATTTATTAAGGGACATGTGTAGGGTCATCGTATGGTCAATGAAGGCAACTTAAGGGTGTCTTTAGCAATTCGTATGGACTATCATCATTTATTCGAAGGGACAAGATCATTATTCTGTAGGCAATCTCGAAGGGACTTGATCTTTTAAATCTGTAGGGACTTGATGATTTATACGTGAATGGACTTTGCTTAAGACACCCCTATATTCGAGGGACTTGACCATTTAGATAAGGCAACCAAGAGGAATACCCTAGGAAGTGCAGATGGCGATCAAAGACCGACTTACGTGTGTAAATGATTTATTTTAAGATATTTTATCTTATTTAAAGTTAATATCTAATTTAGTTTTAATTACAAGTAGTTTCGCACTCCCTATTTACTAACCAAGCAATGAAATAAATAAATACATAAATATAAAACCTACGCTATTACATGGCTTATGGGCAGTTACAAAAATAATCGGATAAAAAATAATGATAATAATAATAGACATAATAAAATAAATAAATAAACAATAATAATAATAATAATAATAATAATAAATAAAGCAATGATAATAATAAGGATTAGAAAAAAAGAAATAATTTAGGTTAATTAGGATATTTAGAAACTAATTTAGTAATAGTAATAATAAAAGAAAAATATGTTAAAATTTATTTATATGCAAATTATAAAAAAAAAGTTATTATAAAAAAAAAAAAGTTAGTATTTATTTAGAGTTAGAGAAATTAGGGTTTATTGGAATTAGTCAAAAAAATTAGGATTTTGAAATAATTAATTTAAACTTAATTAGTTAGTTTTATTTACAAAAATTAAAACCTAATTAATAATCTATAAAAATAAACTATGAGAAAAATATTAAATATTATTTAGAAAAAATTATTGTGTTTTTTTTAAGAAGAGATTAATTTAAAGGGTTAATGGTTAATTTAATTAATTAATTAATATAATATATATAAAAAAAAGTTTAGAAAATACTAGAAATAGTGGGAGGGCAGGGTTTGAACCCCTGACCTAAGGCTTCTCAGTCTCCTCCCTTGCCACCAGGATGCATACGCAGCTATGATATAAGCTGAGTTTGATTAATTAAATATTAGGCCTGTAAATAAAACAAAAGGTTAAAAAAAATGAAGGAAACTGGGATTCGTTCTCAATACTCATGGCACGCACGTCTTACCACATGAACCAACGCATAGTTTGTTAAACAAACTACAAACAATATAGAATAAAATAACTCCAATTTTTAAAATCCAGATTCGCGCCAATCCCTTTCTTCAACCTCCAGCCGTCCACTTAGGTTTTAGTGACAGTTTTTTCGTCACTAAAGCTTGTAGTGACAGATTTAGTTCGTCACTACAAGACCTGCAAACACAAACACGCACAATACACCAAATAAATCCAGTCCAAGCATATATTTCAGTCTATTATGATCATATAAACTTAATTATGTCACTGATTTCATGTAAAATCATCCCCCTCATGCGCCCCCCATTTGAAAACCTCAAGAACTCTAATTATGGTGCTTCGTCCCCCATGCCTTGTTTCTTCAATCAATTGATCCATAATTCATCTATATATTACTATGAACACATTTAAACAAGCAAAAATTATTTAAAATGCATTATATGTTAGAAACGAAAAAAATTAAATAATGAACATAAAACGAAATCGGTTTATGCGTTTTGTGATGAATTAGATGATGTTAATGATTGGGAAACACTCAGTGATCATCCAAGAAGAGATTGCAATCTTTAAATCACCTGAAAAACAAAAAAATTAAAGAATCCTAATTTGAGTTTTCTTTGAAATTTTTTGAAGGTGGTTCTTGTTCTTGAAGGCTGAAATCCGTCCTTGTGTTTGTGTTAGGGTTGTCTACTTGTATGGAATCAATTTAGGTCAAAAACTTGTGGATTTATGGGCTTATGAAGTAACTTGAGTGTGAAGATTTCTCACTTTCAAATATTCAAAAAAATATCATCCATCCTTTCCAATTTTGATTCAATCAGATTTTATTTGGTTTCCAATCTTCTTAAACATGACTTAAATGACTTTCAATCAAAGATTTCATGCTTTACTTGATTTTTCATATTTTATATATATTTAAATTGAATTTTAATGAATAAAATCCAAATAAATATAAAATAAATTATAAAATCTGAATAAACAAGCATTGGGTCGTGCATGATGTCAATGTAAAGATTGGATTGCAAAATGATAGGCCCATTTGGAAAATTTTGGTTTTAAGGCCTTATTTTCTTCATACACCCTTCAAAAATCTCCCAACTTTGACAAAGCACAAATCCTTCAATTTTAAGGCTATGAAGGTGTTCTTGGACATTTTGGAAAGCTTAAAGAGTTCTCTAACCAACCTCTTTGGTCTCATGTCCATATCTTTTACCATTTTCAAATTATGTCCTTTGGAAGATGTTGACTTTTGAAATGACCTGTAATGTTTTAGCTCATACCTTCCAAATGAAGCATTTTTAGGCTTGGCTTATGAGACACAAAGTTGTAGAGAATTCAATTTCCTTCGAAATTAGATTTGGATGAGAAAGTTTTGATGAAGCATGTGAAAGTTATGGCTGGTCAAAGTTCAGTTGACTTTTCTTAAGAAAACCCTAATTTAGAAACTCCTGATTCTTGATGATCTGAAACTTCCTTTATGAATCATGATCAACCCTTGATCAAATGATGAATTTTACTTCATAAACTTGATGTTGGCAAAAAATCTTGAAGTTTTACTTTAATTTGACCACAGTTGACCTTAGTTTGACTTTTTAACTACTTTGACTGATTTTTACATATCTGATCATCTGACTGGGCAAACTCTTTGGGAAAGCTTTGAAAATTGACATGGGGGTTCTTGAATACATGTGGGATGTTATGAAGCTCACTTGAGGCCTTGAAAATCATTTTATTATGAGGAAACACAAAACCCTAGTTTTGGACACTTTGCTTAGGAGGAGGCATTATATGGGGAAATTTCCACACTTCTTGATCAATTGGGAGTCTTGAGGATCTTATGATCATCTAGAAATATGGAGAGAGGTTGTCTTGATTGTGGGAGGGCAAATTTTGGGGTGCAACAAAGTGCTTTCAGTTCAGATTTCTGGCTAGGATCTTCCTCCAAAATTTGGAATAAATCAACACCAGGGACTTTGGTTTTAACTTCAGCCATGATGGAACTGAGAGTCTTGACCTCAGAGGTGGCCCCAGAGTTAGTCGAACTGCTGGAAGAATCTTGAAAGTTATAACAAATTGCTAAGCATGGCCCTCAAGTATTCCAAAGGCTTCCTCGTCTTCAGGTTTTCAAGCTCCTCACGTGAGAAGATAGTCGAACCAGAAGATGGAGGGTTGTCTGGTGTTGGATCAAGAGTAATGTGAGCGCTAGGCCCAGCCTCCCATTTCGACCGACCTTTTCCTGTTGTGCTCTTGGCATTAGGGTCTTCTTCGCCAGCATCTTGGGGATTTTGTTGCTCCTCCTCATCTTTGACGTTGGGCTCAACATCGACTTTTTTGCCTTTGTCGTCTTTAGGGGGACTTTCTTTGTTGGCATTAGAATTTGGATGGTCAGGAGAATTGTCTGCAAAACCTTCCTCCATGTTGATGTCGAACTCAGCCTCGATTTGGGGTTCCAGCCTACCGTTCTTGGGTGTATTTTCTTCCTGGGTTTTTTCGATTCCACTAAGAGGAGAGTCTTGCAGATTGATGGGAGGCTCCTTAGTAGGGATTTGAACCTGAAACAAAATAAACGTTAGATAAAAAATGAAGAGTATACAAAGGTCAAAGTAATAATTTTGTCGAAGTTGAAGTACCTGAGGGATTATGGTGTGGAAGCTAGAATTTTCACTCTCTGCATCTTGTTCCAGCTTTTTTACTGGGCTTGCAGGAGGGGTCTTCCTCGACGTCACCAATGATCTTTGAGAGGCGACCGTCTTTATTTTGGTGGACTTTTTCCTCTTCAAAGGTTGTACGTCTGGAGATTCATCACCTGAATCCTCAGAAGGCACCTTCACTTCCTCTACTTTTCTTTAGGGAGTAGGTGGCTTTCGACTCATCTAAAATCAAAGAAAGTTCAATAAATAAAATGATTACATAACTGAGATATTCTCTTTGCAAAAGGATAGAAAAGAACCTTTTTGGTGGAGGTAGATTTTTTGGTGGACTTAACGGGTTTGTCTTCGACAGCGCCTTTCTTACCAGTAATCTTAACAGCTGAAAAGAGAGAGAAGTCAGAAAAAGAAGAAACTAAAACATAGATATTGAATACAAAGATGAAGTTGAAATCTTGGTACACCTTCAAGAATGGTAGATTCCACGCGAACGTGTTCTATTCCAATATGAAGGTGCCCTAGGTAATCATCCAAATGATATTTGGTTGGAACCACACGCTCAACAAGCTTTTTCCGTGACTCTTGAAGCAATTTTAAGTCAGAACCACATACAAACTAATCTGGAAAAGGTGGGCTCAGAGCCACACCAAAACTAGCAGTTGGTAGAGGTGGAAACTTTGGTGGATAGCTAGTATACGCAAAGTTATAACGCGCCTCTTTGGGAATATATGAGGGTATTACCAACTTCTCCAACTTTTCTGTAAATGTATGCTTCAGAGTCACAACTGCTTCGCCTATGTTCCGCCTAACATCATCTGGCCTATAAATTATTTCAAAATATTTTTGAAATTTCTGAATTTCTTTAACATGCTGTTGAGTACCTTTCTTGGTTTGATCTTGCACGAAAGCAAATGCATTGGTCAGAAGAGTTTGGAAGTCATATGCGTCATAAAACTTGATGATATAATATTCTTTCCACCAAACATCAAACTCCTGAGTACAGAGGAAGACTGGTCAAAAGACCACTGGTTGGATCTCCAAAGCAGCGTCATGCAGCTTTTCTGAAAGCTCCAGACTCTTCGACTTAGTAGAGGTTGAGTTGTAGAAGATGATGGATCCTTTTTTGGGATAGAGGGACCTTGGCTTCAGTTGTATCAGCCCAAATTGTCGAGCCACTAGATTTGGCTGATAAATCATTAGGGCCACCTTTAAATTGGACATGGTGGGGTAAGAGGGCAAAAACCTGGGGGTAAGGAACAATTTCCAGACGGCTAGAAAACTGCCATCTTCCTTTTGGTGTTCTACAGGGAGTTGTCTTGTGAACCACTTGGGTCCGACAGTCCTTTTGGAGAAAGGTGCCATGCTTTCCTTGAAGTCATAGCTCTTAGTGAACATATTCACATAGTTCATGAAAGATCGTCGAAGACCTAATCCTTCTTCAAAAGGAGTCAGCTACGCCAGTCTTGCCCATTCGACGTGCCTATCTTTGACATATTCTTCGTCCACTAAGCCTTTGTCAGGAAGACCAGATTCGAAAGTGGCATTGAGCCATAGTTGAAGAAGCCAAAAAGGGCCTGCCAAACTCAGGTTTCCCTTGTCTTTAACTTGCTTGAGAGCTTTGACACTCTCACTGAGGGACTCATAAAGGTTGACCAGAATTAATTCACTAAGACGCAAGTTCTTGCCAGCATGAAGTTGATTTGCTATGGGGATGTACTTCTTCACCACTTGAAGGGACCTCGTGTAAAACACAAACTTCGACATCCAAAGGGTGAGGAAAGCTATGTGTTCCACGTCTGATACCTCAGCATAGTCTTTGACGTGGTAGCGAGAAATAAAGTGGGAGTATAAGGCGAAGCTAGTCTCAAAACCTATAGTATTGTCGTCTAATACAGTTGAATCAAAGACTGCCCCTAATGGACTAAGGGCTACTATAGCAGCTAGGTCGAAGAGGGTATGGGTTATCATCCCACAAGGAAGATGCAAGGTATTGTAGGTGCTATCCTAAAAACAGAGGGAAGCAAGTATCATGTTGGTACAGTAGTTAGAGCCTTCTCTCGACAATTGGATCAAGTCGTAGATACCAATTTTCTTCCAAATCTTACCCTTGGGTTTTTCGACCCTGTCTACCCAGTTTACATATTCAGAAGGGTCTTTCGACCAGGGACAATTTCTAAAAATCCTAGGATGATTCAGATAGGTCAAATTTATGGCATCCATTTCAGGGTTTTGTTCAGCAGTTTCTATTGATTTGTCACTAGGTTTGGGTGTTTTGCCTGCACCTATGGGCTGTGTACGGTAATATGTGGGAAAAACTCTTTAAGGAGAGTTTGGTCAGTGTTAGGGTTAGGAAGAGGGCCTAACATGGCATGACATTTGCCAGATATTGAAATAGGAATGAGTACCTGAGAATAGTAGATGCTGGCATTCTCTCTCTCATTTGGTGGTTCTGGGACGTACTGTTGGTTGCCCACAATCCTTGGCCTAAGAATCTTGTGTGCGCAGGGGAGAGCTGAGGTGTTCTTGTCTTGTTGTTTGCTTGAAGTTTCCATTGTTGATGATGGAAGAAGTTTGAACAAGAAGAATAAGATTCTAGGTTTGGGAGAAGAAAGAGAGTTGAAAGAGGTAAATTATGGAAGCGAAAGTTTTTCAGAAAAAGTAAAAGGGGTATTTATATTAGAAGGTGGGAAGAAATCGTTTGAGTTTTTCAAACGGCTATGGCACGTGTCGACACGTTACTGGACGTGGGAGAGATAATGGAAGTTGGAAAGAGTATGACAGACCTAGGTTTATAGAGTTATGGGGATCATGTCCAAGAACGTGGGTTGGACGTGAAGGGTTGAAGAATATGATGATTACTTTTTATGATTTGACAAAAAGTGATATTTTTGGGAATCAACGCATTTAATGCAAGGTAAAAGCAAGATCTCAAAGATCAGTGCATTTAATGCAAAACATGGAGCCAAAATGAAGGTTTCGGCAGCAAAGATGCTTTCTCCAGACAACAGTCGAAATACCTTTACTGGGGGGAAATTTGTATACATATAATTTCGACACCATGAAAAAGCCCTAGCAGCTGATGTGTTTGCCCAACTTTGTTCCTTACACGTCACCATTATCTAACATGGCAGTTTCTCAGCATTTCGCATCTTATTATACTTTATAAGGGTGATGTATGTGGCTTTGAATATTTTCGACAAGAATATTGGATCACTCTTTCTTCCAAACATGTCCAAAATCTTGAGAAGGTTTGTGATGATTTGGTTCATGATAGGACAAACAATTGTATGTCGAAAACATGGACGTGTTGCCTTTCAGGAAGTTCTTCACATCGCTACTAGGAAATCCTCTTGTATTTTTGACAATAGATATGAAGACAAGGATTCGACGAAGAATACGTTGGAATTATTTGAATTTTAAATGAATTCGACGTAACAAGGAGAAGCGCCATTTCGTCAGTTAAAGGGCAGTTTTCATGAATAATGGTTTCGTCTGGTAGGAGATACGTGGAAGACTCTTAGGTATTTTTTACATTCAAATTACCAAGTGGCGGTTTCTTAGGAAGTGACCGTTATTCGAAGGTTATTTTATTTGTATATAAATAGGATAGTTTGCTTTGTGTAAAGTGTGTGAAATTTTGTACAATATTTCTGTGAAGATTACTCTAATATTCGTGTGTAAGAGAAAGGAGGATTATCTGGAAAATGTACGTGTAAACACCATTCAATTTTCCGTTATAAAGATTAGATTTTATCCATTATTCCTTGTTCAAGTTTATGTTCTTATTTACTTTCAAGTAATCTATTTTCAAGCAATTTACTTCCAAGTCACTTTGTATTTTAACATACCTTTAATGCAAACTTCAAGTTTCTTTGTTAGTTTCATTAGACAAACGTTTCCATATTATAATACCAACAAGAGCAATCTTGCTAAGAAGCTGTTCGACAAAACACATAAAAAACCAATAAGACTCATACATTAAGAATCTATCCTTAAAATTTAGCACATGTGTCCTAGGACTTGTGTGGTTGGTCCTGCAAGTAACCCATT
Organism: Lathyrus aphaca; assembly: GCA_963966055.1. Taxonomy (NCBI): domain Eukaryota; kingdom Viridiplantae; phylum Streptophyta; class Magnoliopsida; order Fabales; family Fabaceae; genus Lathyrus; species Lathyrus aphaca. Next base: position 482,212,640 of record OZ014522.1, read on the forward strand.
TCCAAGGAATTGGTAAACCAGAGGTTGTTCGCCAAAAACACCAGTGAACATTGTGCTGACAGTCTTGGTGAATTCCTCTATTTCTTCTCTTTTTATATGTTTTAAGATTTTGGATAGTTTCTTCTATATGTATCAACCATAATGTGATATTCCATGTATGATATTGATGGTTCTTGTCTATAATGTTTAGACTTATATTCATGGTGGGGGCTGATACTTCCTTGTGGTAATGTTGGTATGTATTTGTGGTGATATTGGCCACCACTAATTATGGTGTTCCCCCCCCCCCATTTTCCATATTTTCTTGTCATGAGGGTCTTTGCACTAAATGCTTTTGGGAAATGCTGAGGAAAATGTCTTTTTCTAAGACACCTCTTATAAGAAGGTATTTATGGGTAATTTTCAATGGTATCCTTTAGGTAGATTTGTTGTTCGTACAAAATTAAATGTATGGGGGATCATGTCAACCATCTTTATCTTAGTTATCGGTCCATTTACTTAAGTCATGAGCCTTAAGACCAGATACATTGATTCCTTTCATCATCTTTAATTGTTCATTGAGATCACAAAATCCTTCCTCGATTTCCACAACTCTAGGATCATTCACCTTTGTTAAAGGGTGGACATTCTGAGATCGAGTAGGAACATCCACTTGTTGAGCATTGTCGTCATGAGGATAACCATACACCGGGTTAGTCATCACTCTAAATCCTAACACGGGACCAACATTATTTGTCTTGTCCATTGTTCTTTAGTGACTACTTCGAGTTTGGTACGAATGCTAGGAAATCAGATGACGAGTACAAGGACATATGGATGAATGAGTTTTTGTTTAAGTAAATGCATGTGTGCAAATGATGAATTCAATTATTTCTCTTTTTAATTTCCATTTTTCAAGTAAATATAACACAAAATGAACCCGATTATTGCAAACATGGGAAACATCAAAAGCACGAGTATCACAATTTTTATTTACAAACCTCAACATAGGGACATTTTCTTGTCCACATTTGCAATTGACTAAGTTGTTTTCCTTGAAAATGGTTGCAATGATGCTTATGATGTATGAATGTATGGATGTACAAACACAATCAAAGGTTCGACGTAAATGGATAAATATGATTGCTTTACACATAACAAGGTTCTCACCAAGTGGGGTCTAATGTTAAAACGGACCTCAGAGTCAAGGATTAATATGAATGTTTTCCACACGTGGAAATTACATGTCGGTTATCCATTCCATCACATGAATCTACTCTAAGTGAGATCTTTGTAACGACCCTACAAGATCTACCTCTCCAAGGTGTAACACGGTGGGAGAACTGACTTTTAGTTAAATGTTGCGGATAGCAAGAGTCGCCACCGACTTTTATTTTATCCAAAGGAAAGGGCATAAAAGAACAGGAAAGACCTTAAAAGATTTTTGGGTTCGGGGGGTAGGTTATATAAAGGGAAGGTGTTAGCACCCTTTACATCCATGGTTATCCATGGGCTCTTAGTTACTTAGCTCACTTTTAAAATGTTTTGAGAAGTATAGTGTGTGTTTAGAAATTTTCTTTAAGTACTTTATAATGATCCATGTACGGATATATATAAAGCCTTTGTTTTGAAAATTACTTAAAAATGTGAAGTGTTTGGAATGTTTTGAAAAGGTGAGCAAGTACATAAGAGGAACCTACCCTAAGTTAAATCTTTTCTGTTCTTAAATATCCTTTAAGTGGTAAGACTATCCCTATTATTAAGGAATAGGTAGTCATTACCTTGGATGTATGAGGGACAAGTGAAGGGACAACTGTTATTAGGCAACTGTAAGGTGTATTTAGCAATTCGAAGGGACTTATCATCTTTATTCGAAAGGGACAAGATCATTACGAAGGCAACCATGAAGGGACTTGATCTTTTTATCTTATAAGGGACTAGATGATATGAGAGAAGGGACTTTGCTTTATACACCTTACTTGACCTTTTATTTAGGCAACATGAGAGGTAACCCCTAAGAAGTGAGATGGCGATCCAAGATCGACTTACGTGTGTGAGTGTACCAATTCAAATATTTATCTTGAGATTAATGATCTAAATTCAATTTTACATACAAACATGTTTTTACACTCCCTATTTTACTAACCATAGCAATTAAAAATAAATAATAAAAATAACACTACAATTATTACATAGTGGATACAATTACAAAATAATTAAAATAAGCAAATAAATAAATAATTAAATGGATTAGTAATAATAAACAAAAATAAATAAATATAAGAGGGTTAGTACTAAAATAAATATGTATAAAGTGGTTAGTATAACAATATAATATAGAAATAAATTAAAAGTGAACAAATACATAAATATATTTTTTTTAAAGATTTTTTAATAAAAGAAATAAATAATAAATATTATATACTAATAAAATATGATTAATAGTCTAATTATTTAATTTTATATACATATTATAAAAATATTTGATTATAAGCATACAAAATAATAAATTAAATTCATAAAATAAAATTAGGGTTTTTAACTATTTAGAAAAATAAATTAGGGTTTACTATTTAATTAAATCATTTACATATATTTGTTATATACAAATTATAAAATAAATATACATAATTAAAATTTACAAATAAATTAAAAGTTATAATATAATTAGGATTGATAAAAGAAAATTAGGGTTAATAAAAATAAATTAGGGTTCATGAGAATATTAGGTTTTATATAAAATATTAGGGCTAATTATTTGACTTAAAACTAATTAAATTATTTATCTAGAAAAAACTACATACAATAATAATATAAACAAATTATAAAATAAATATTTTAAATTTACAAAATAAATTAAGATTTATAATATAATTAGGTTTTTAAGTGAGAATATTTTAATTAGATACCTAATATGAACTTAATTACTTAAACAAATATATACACATTATATTTTTTTTTAAGAAAAGAAAATGTTAATTTATTCTAAATATAATAATTAAAGAGAATGTTTATTTTTTTAAGGAAAACAACTTATTTAATCTAATATTTAATTATTAATGAATTTCAATTAATTATAAAACAAGAACAAGTTAATAAAACCAGAAAATAAAGGGAGTATCCAAAAATAAAGGACCTGGGAATCGAACCCAGGTCCATTACCTTCCCAGGGGATGCCTCCAACCAGCTGAGCTAAGCACGCGCCTTGATGATAATCCACACAACAATGATTATATAATAAACCTGTAAATAATGATGAATATTAACAAAAAAATAATGCACAAGCCAGGGATCGAACCCCTGTACCAGGTCTCTATGCGCGCATCCAAAACCACCAGGCCATCCTCACCAACTTTGACAACTATCTGCAAATAATAGTATATAAAATAAGATGAAATTTCAAATTAGGTTTTGGCGCCAGACGCACTTCATCTTCTTCCTCTGGCCTTGCGAATTTACCCACGAAATCTTCTGCGATTTTTCCTGCGAATTTGTTTTTGTAGCTAAACCTGCGAAATTGATAGCATACAACCCAGACACTAATCATCCAAATTAATGTTACCAAAAGCATTCCCAGGTCTTATACAATCCAAATATCATATTCAAAGTCATTTATATAACACAAATTGCAAATCCCCAATTCTAACCTCAAAACCCTAACTATGGCTTTTCACGATTCCTGCAATTAAACTCAAAAATAATTGTCCAGAAAGCTTCTATGTCATCATACAAACAATATTATCTAAACAAAATCAAGCAAAACATCATGAATGGTCATAATCGAAAAATCAACAAAGTGTCATGAACATGCATTCGGTTTCACCATTATAACATGATATTGATGCATATAAGTATGAAATCATGATCAGTGAGGGTCAAGGAAGCCAATGCAACCTTAGTAAGGCTTTGAAATTGTCTTAATCTCAAAATCCGAATTCAACTTTTTTAAAGAATTTTTGAACTTTGAAAGTGGTTCTTGAGACTGCAATTTCGTCCCCTTGGCATTATGATGAGTTCTATATTTATAAGTGAACAAAATTAGGTCAAGAAAAGTGATTATTCTTTGGACTTTTTGGATCAATGAGATTGAGAAAGATCATGCCTTAAATTTCAAATATTCTTGAATATAACATTTCTATTTTGAGACTATCATCATAATTTTCATATCAATCTGATCCAAGCCATGTTTATGACTTTCTAGAAGCAATATCTCATCCAAATATTTGATGTATATATTTTATTTTGATTTAATTTGCTTTTTAATGAATAAAATTCAAATAAATACTAAATAAAAAATAAAAATCATGAAAATGCTTGGATTGGGTCGTGTGGGATGATATCTCAAGGATTGGGTTGCACAATGGTAGGCCCATTTGGAAAAAATTGATTCTAAGACCCCTTTTGTTCAATATTCTTCTCAAAAATTTCCCAACTTTGCAAGGACACAAATCCTTCAATTTTAAGGCTATGAGGGTGTTATTGGACATTTTGGAAAGATTAAAGAGTCCTCTAACCAACCCCATTGGTTTCATGTCCATATCTTTTAACATTCTCAAGTTATGCCCTTTTGAAGTTGTTGACTTTTTGTTGACTTTCAAAAGGACCTATAATGTCTTAGCTCATACCTTCCAAATGAAGCATTTTTGGGCTTGTCTTGTGAGACACAAAGTTGTAGAGAATTCAATTTCCTTCAAAATGAGCTTTGGATGGGAAAAATTTGATGAAGCATGTGAAAGTTATGGCTGGTCAAAGTTCAATTGACTTTTCTTGTGAAAACCCTAATTTAGAAACTCCTGATTCTTGATGATCTGAAATCTCCTTGATGAATCATGATCAACCCTTGATAAAATGATGAATTTTACTTCATATAATTGATGTTGGCAAAAAATCGTGAAGTTTGACTTTGGTTTGACCTCAGTTTGACTTTTTAACTGCTTTGACTGATTTTGACCTATCTGATCATCTGACTGAGCAAACCTTTGGGAAAAGTCTTGAAACTTGTCATGGGGGTTATTAAACACAAATAAGATTTTATGAAGCTCACTTGAAGTCTTGGAAGTCCATTTAGCCTGATTAAAGTCAAAACCCTAGTTTTGGATGCCCTGCTTAGGAGGAGGCATTGTCTGAGAGAATTGTCAAACTTTCTGACTATTTGTGAACTTTGTGAACCTTGTGAACATCATGAGATGTCTTGTGAACCTTGTGAACCTATTAGTACATAAATTCTTGTCTTGTGAGGGCAAATTTTGGGGTGCAACACAAGGACCCGCACTATGCGACCATCAAATTTAGTTCTAGACAAGGTTCACAGAGTCACAAATTCATGTGAATATTTTCCGCACACGGCAACTACATTCCATTTGTCCATTTCATCACATGAATCTACTATGAGCGAGATCTTCGTACTGGCTCAACGAGATCTACCTCTTGGAGGACTCGTACAATGCGAAAATCGTTCTTAGTATGTAAAGGTTTAAGAGGTTTACTAAGGTTCTTAGAGTAATTGATCCTTATGCAAACATCGGGATTACGACAACTACATGCCACATTCCAATGTTCTTAAAGGATCTACTCTAAGTGAGGTTCTCATTCTGACTCAATGAGATCTGCCTCTCTAAGGACCCGGGCCACTCAACCAGCATCATATCTTATGTTTTTTCTTGAGACTCGAGTATAGAGCCTTTCCCACAAGGTTTGCAATAAAAAAGTACCAATGATCCAATAGAGCCAAGTAATAACATAACAACATAAGATAAACGAAAAAAGAAAACAATAATAACAATAACACAAATATATACAAGATATGCTCAACTCTCTTGGGAAATCCCTAACAAAGTTGTCATTTCTATCGCGGTGAGAATTAGATATCAAGTGATTAATTGACTTGAATCAAAAGACAAATGTCACTACCAAACTTTAATTTATCCAAGGAAAGGGAAAAGATTGAATAACCCAAAATATGCATGTAAAGCTAAAGATAAGACTAAAGGCTAAGCAAGTGAGAGATCTAAGGTACATGGGTTGGTTATACATGGGGAAAGGGCTAGCATCCTAAGTATCCATAATACTCCACAAGAACCTCTTGTTATATTTGTGTTTTTTATTATTGATTGCTTGTTAATTGAGACATAGGATTTTTATTTCAAAGGGTGAAAAGAAAATAAAGGAAACTAAAAAGGTTGATTTACACTAGGGTGTTCGCCAAGGATTGTAGTCCTCGTGCCTACGTATTCCCTCGTGCAATGGGAAAGTCAGAGCGTCGTAGTTCGTGGAAGGATGTTGTGTTGCATTGTTGTAGCAGACCTTTGGCATGGAGTGGAACTGGGAACCAAGTTTGGAGACTTTGTAAGATTTGTTTGGAGATAAATTCAAAGGATTCTTTGTGTGGGAAACCAATGTTACACACTAACAAAATAAATATAATATATATATATATATATATATATATATATATATATATATATATATATATATATATATATATATATATATATATATATATATATATATATATATATATATATATATATATATATATGTGTGTGTGTGTTTTTTTTGAATTATTTTAAAAGGATACACTAATTAGAAATAACTTAATTAAAATTTAAACATAATTAAAATATATCTAATTAAACTAAATTAAATTAAAATATTAAATTAAAAATTAAAATTAAACCAAAACTAATTCTAAATAATCTAAGATGATTAAGTAACTAAATATTAGAAAATAAAAATTATTAAAGATGTATAAACACTCGAAACAAATTCTCAAAATCAAGAAAGAAATGAAAATGACATTGAAACGATAAAATAAATAGAAAGTGTATGATAAATGTTTAATGAGATCTTTAGCTATAAAATGCGGAAAAAGATTGACTTTTGATACTGCAATAAAAATGCGTCAGATGAATGAAAATATTAAAAATGTCGGGTCAAAATTTAGGGTATGACAATTGGGTGAATTTATTTATATTTGGATTAGGTAAAATCTTCATGCTTTACCCCTATCAGATTTTGTGCACTATTTAATTATTTATTCACAATTGCAAATTTTTGTATATAAACCCACGTCACTAACTTCACACACCTTTGTTACTCTCACTTCCCACACTTTATCTTTTTCAAACTTCAAAAGTTCTCTCAAAAACTAAACTTGTTATTCATCAACAATGGCTTATCAACAACAATCTGCTTAACAAGAACAAGAACAACATATGCTCAATAACAACAAGGTCAACAAAAATGCGTTGTAACTACTCAAAGGATTGTTTGTGGTTCTTCATCTTCATAACAACCATAACATATTCCTCTCCTCCTCCAAACCTATATGTCAAAGTCTGCTTTAGGATCTGAAAAATATGTGTTCACCGAAGATGCGTATGATACTCCTGAACTCACATTATCTACTCCTACAAAGAAATTGGAAGTTCTATGTGAACTTGTGGTTGAGTTTGACAACATGAAAAACAATGGTTATGATCTTTTACCTGTTGGAAAATTTCAAGGCTGAAAGAAGTTCTTTGAACCTCTTCAAGGTCCAGTTTTCTTTCATCTTGTTAGAGAATTTTTTATCCATGCTAAGGCTTCTACCTTCCAAGTCACTTATTTCATAATGGGAAAGAAGATTGTCATTACTGAGAAACTTATAGCCCAACTCATTGGCCATGATGGGACTGGAATAAGGTGCGACAAATGGTTGAAAAAAGGTCTGATATGATTGAAATCTCAAAATAGATTTTCACTTCTAGAAGTCATTCAAACAAGATCAAAGATCTTCACCCTAATCTTAGATTTAGGCCAAGATTGTTTTGGGATGTGTCCATCACAAAAGGGCAACAAATTCTTCTAACTACATCAACATTGATCAACAATATGTTCTTTATTATATTTCTACTAAAAAGAAGGTGAACCTCCTTGCACTTATTTTTCAACACTTAAGGGATATTATAAAGGAAACAAGAAACAAAAGTAGGAATATGAGGAGCTAGATTCCTCTTGGTAGGTTAATTTCAGATATTCTAATGGAGAGTAAGCTGATAGACTCATGCTGAGAAGACCAACAGGCTGGAACCTCTTGTTAGAAAGTTTTTTAATACCAAAGGTTTGAAGCACACATGCATTATGATTGAACTGACTAGCCCTCCTATTGAAATTCCCAAGGAAGATGTCTGCAGCAAAAATATGTCTTAGGAAGACTTCCCAATCTTCCTAAGTCCAGAGCCTCTAGATATTGTGGTAAGCTACTGTGATAGCAATCAAGCTAGTGCTGCTCTCACAGTTTCTGAAACTACGAAGAAGAAATATAAGATTTCTTAGAAGTATTATGAGAGAATGTCTAAGAGATATAACGAAGCTATCAAGTCTCTGGACCCTTTTATTGAAGAACTCAGAACTGAGACTGCTTATGTCTCTATTGGAATTGTCTTGGGTAAGTCAATTCCTTCTTAATCTCTTTTTCATTATGTGGTTAATAGTTCATCCATCCTTTCTACCACTAATTTTCCACCCATCCATATTTCTGAACCAGTTCACTTCCCACCTCCACGTATTTTTGAACAATTTTGCTATGAACCTGCTCATACTTCTGAACAAGTTCACTTCCAAATATTTTCTGCTTTCCAAACTTCTAATCCAAATGATATTTTTCCACATATCACTGTAACTTCCGAACAACAAATTCCACCTCCCACACCATCACCTACTGAAATCCTTACATCCATCATTTTCTTACACCTCAACCTTTACTTTCATAGTCACTCACATCCTTAATCAATCAAGCACAAATCTCCACTCAGCCTGACTCTCCCATTGTTAAATAAGATGTTTCTGATTCTGACTCTGAGTCAGACATTGAGATTATTGATATCCCTGAGAGATCACACCTTAATATTTTACCCAAACCATCCTTTAAACAAACATCCTCCCAACACCCTTGGATGAACTATTTTCATAGTTTGAGAATGAGGATGTTTCCAGGTTGAACTCTCTCATGAAGGTTGTGAATCTAATGCAAACCTTTATGAAGTTCACACTCTGTGTAACAATTTTAGAAAATGGATTGATTGTTGTTCTGAAGAGCTGGAACTTTGGTACTTGAAAGAGACTCAAAGGAACTTCCATGCCAAACTCTCTGGTATAGTTGAACCTTTGCTTCAGAAGGTTACTCTAACCCTTATGCTTCATGCACATGTTATGGAACCTTATTCTTCTCCATCAGTTATAGAATTGGGATCCATTTTTGGATCTAACGATGTTGTGATTGCTGAAGACTTAGACGTTGCTCCTTCTTTGGTACTAAAGACTCTACAAGAGTTGAAGGATGGGAATATGGTCGTCAGAGAAAGGTTAGACAAGCAGGATGAGATGTTCAAATCTCAAGCTGAGACCAACTCAAAAATTGAAGGAATGTTGGAATCCATTCTATCCAGACTTCCATCCTCTTAGAAATATTGTTTTTAAAACTTGTCGCATTCTTAGTTTTATTTTCATTTCTGCTTCTGTACCTTTGCAATCATTGAAATGAAATTTTGTTTGGTGTTACTTTGTATATATCTAAATTTTTTTATTGATGACAAAGGGGGAGAAGAGTGATATGATTTTGATATTTCTATTGTCATTCTGAAACCCAAACATTTGCCTTTTTAATCTTATTTTTTACTCTAATTAACTGATCTGAAAACATTGAATAAGTTCATCATGTTATCCAAGTTTTTCAGGAATTAAGAATTTTTCACATGAACCATGTTGTTTGCAAATAATTATTTAGAAGACATTAACCAAGTTGTGTGTTGAGAACCATGTTATGTGTTAATGATTCTTTAGAAGAGTATAACCAGGTTGAAATACAAGTTCTGATAACAACCAACCATATATAAGTTTTGACAGATATTGCTTTGATACGAGGCTGATAAACCAAAATGTTTGATACTCAAGGAAAAGTCATTTATGAAATACTTCATCAACCAAGCCTTCACTTTTGTAACCAGGCATTTCGAGAATTTATTTCTTTCACGGTGATTAGGATTTTTATATGTTAAGATTATTTTAAAGTCTTAAATTCAGGGGGAGCTTGCAACCCTAACTTTGAAATTCTAAAATAAAAAATAATTTTAATAGTATAAATTCAGGGGGGGCTTACAAACCTCACTATGATGTTATTATAAGATTTAACCTAGTAAAAAATGTTCATCAAAATACATGATTTTTTCAACATAAAAAAAGGAGGATATCGTAAGAACAAGATTTGGTTCTGCATATGGCCTTTAGTTTTGATGATAACATTATATTTTTCTTAGAGAACAATTCTGTACCCTAATGGTTTTGTCTAGTGTGTAGATTTTTCTAACACCTTCTGAATATGAAGAATTGTGTGTGATGTCATCTTATTCTAGACTCGAAACACTTTGACTCTGAAGAGATACAATTGTGCGTGTCACAAGATTATGTCATGTTATGGAATGTTATTAGACAACGGTTTTGATGAACATTTATGCTAAAGCTTATGACCGTGACTCTGATAGAAGAGCCTATGAAGGTTTCTCAAGCTCTCAAGACTCTAAGAATAAGTTCTGAAGACTCTAAAGACCAGGTTCTGAGGAATTATGTCAAGACTCTGAAGATAAGGTTTTGAAGCTTCTTTCACAAGTCCCTCGATCCTTCTAAACATGTTTTAACATCATTTACTCATAAGCCTCTAATATTAGAAGATAAGATCAAAAGTTTTTATGTGAGAAAAATAGTACACATTACAAGAATCAAATATTCCTTCCACTACACTGATTTCGTGGAGTATGAATTGTTCTATTGTACCATTTTGTCTCCCACCTCTGTAGACCATTATGCAAGGTGACAAATCATTTATGAAGATGTTCATTCTACCCTCAAACGAATCTTTTCATGCCTATTTAAAGGAGACTTTCAAGTTAATTAGACACATGTTTGTGAAATAATTATCCCTAGTATATAAATGAATGAATAACATGATTGGTGGGAAAAACCTAGGATAATTGGAGGAAATTAGAAGTTGGAATGTTCGCACATAACGACACACCTTTGTCGCTCGGTAAGACAAATTTGGTATTCCAACGAAATTAGGCCAAGTTAGTTGTGAGACTTTCTCGAATAATTCTTGTGAACAATTACCTTTATTGGAGAGTCGAGTAGTGTCCGCAGACCAATTTCATGCTATAGATAGCCATGATAGTGAAGGAAGGATGTCTCGCTAAGAACTTTCGTGACTCAAATCCCATCTCAATGATGAGATATTAGCCAGGGAAATTTGTTCCATAAAGCCTAATGGAATATCCGTGACTGAATCCCATCTCAGGTACTGATTAGTTCATTTTGGTGCATATTCCTCTATGTTTACACTTATGCATTTCGATACTTTACTTTGATTATTTTTATATTTTAACGTGTTTTTATAAATTAGTTTATTTTTGCACTTATTTGATTTTCGCACTTTATTTTCAGCATTAGCAGTCTGCACTAAAATGATCATAACTGGAGCTACGGGAATCGGCTTAAGATGTTCTATCAGTCGATGGAAAGCTAAGATAGAGACCTATAACTTTCATGTTTTATGAAAAATCTGATTCGGAGTGCATGAATCTCAAATAATCCGTGGAAGTCAGAATCCAAATTCTGAGTTTAGAAAGTAATTTATTTGAGGTCGTTTTATGGGCCTGGGTTATGTTTCCGACCCAGCTGGGTCAGAAGAGGAATTTGTGATACTTTCGTATACCTAGAGCAGCCGTGTTACTATGGAGAGGACCTTTTTCACCTTTCTTTTTCACAATTTTAATTTTGCCTTTTGACGAATTATGGAGAACTAATTCGAAGGATTAATCTGCTGTAATCGATTTTCGTTGATACTTTGAGGTTCTTATATTTTTCAATTAATTTATTTCCTTTCAATTCTGAACTTGATATCTTGTTTGCTTAATTCGATTTATCTAAGGTTAGATTGATTTATTTCGATAATTGGATGTTCCTATACTTTAATCGCGTTTGCTTAATCCGCATATGTTTATCGTGTTTGCTTAATTCACTATTGATATATTTCATTCGTTTGCTTAATTCGAAAATTAGGAATATTTATCGTATAGTATCAATTACGCTTGTTTGATTGTTATTATAATAAAAAAAGGAATAAAGTCCGCTTAGGAATTGAGAATTATTTGGGTCGATGATAAGTTGGGAAATCAAAACAACATATTAACCATTTTAGCTTATTTTGATAATCACTTAATTGATTTTTTTTCTTCTGTTAATCGAAACTCTAACCCCTCATTGTTCCAATCGGTTGGTTAATAATAATACAAGAATCCTCATGAGATGATACTCGAGCCATTGCTGCTAACTACATTTTTAAAAAATACTCATTTTGGATTTGTGCGCGACACGCATATCAAATTGGCGTCATTGCCGGGGATTCTTGTTGTTATTAACCGGTTTTATAGTCATAGGTATAGTTTTATTGCTAGCTTTTTTCTTTTCTTTTTTGTTGTGTTTGTTGACTTTCAGGGTTGCAATATCGGTTGCAGTATAGTGATAAGTTTTTCAGCCTTTCAGGTAAGTTGGAATCAACTATATCGATTTTCTTCGAATTTTGTTTCCAAAAAATCAGAAATTAATCGAAGAACAATACTCTTTTAGAATAAAAATCTAAAAGATTTCGATCCTCAAAATCGCAAATTCTGCATTTTTCTATTTTATTTTATTTATTTTCTATTTTCATATTTTCAAAAAAATCTGAAATGTTTTGTGCGATTTTTATTTGATTTAATTAGATTTTTAGCATTATTTTTATATTTTTATATTTTATTTTAATCGCTTTTCTTTTTTTCATTCTTTTTAAATCTGTATTGATTTTATTTGATTCTGTGTTGAAATTCATAATCATATCATGGCTGATCAAAGAACTCTAAGAGAAATGGTTGCACTTGTGAATTATAATTTTTTATGTATTGAATATCCTGATGTTGTTGATGTAACTTTCGAATTAAAATTTGGTTTAACACATTTGTTGCCAAGTTTTAATGGTTTTCCATGTGAGGATCCACATAAGCATATGAATGAATTTCAGGTTGTATGCTTTGCACCTTCTGAACCTTCACTAGAGGACCTTATCAACCAAATGGCTAAAAATAATGTTAAGTTTCAACAATAAATAGATTCTAATTTTCAGACTTTGCAAACACAACTCGATCAACTTACCACTTTGATGAATCCCATGCAGCAAGCTCAAGGATCAAACCAACAACCCTTGGAAAAACATTCTATTTTTCAAATAGAGTTGCATTCTGAAATTGTTGATGATACTTGTATTAATCTGTGTGCAGCTGATTTTCCATCATTGTCTAATTTTGATGATGTTTACTCTTGTAATGTTTGTACTGACACTAAATTTTTCTCAGTTTGTGCTAAAATTGAGGTTGCTTTGCAAGTTGATATTCTTACTGCTGATGAGGTTGAAAATGAAGTTGTCCATGTCAATGAAGCTCTCGACACCCCGGCTGTCCGGAACACACCATCCATCGAGAAATCACCCTCTTTAGAGCTGAAGTCACTTCCTAATAATTTATTTGAACTTTTGCAGGAAGAGAAATCATTACAGGAACATAAGAAGGGAGTTAGTTGGACTTTGGTTGACACTTGTGATATTAGCCCATCCATGAGTATGCATAGTGTAACACCCTAATTTTTGCCCAAAGATTGTTTCGCATATCATCTGCATTTTGCATACAAACAAGATCGCACTGGCCTTCGAGTTTCTCCTCAGATAGGGTCTATGCTTCGCAGGGGATCACCATTATTTTACTGTCTTATATTTGTTTATATTTACTGACTTCTAACCAAAATACAAAAAAAAATATGTTGCAGTGTCCTTCTTCTTCTCTGTGTTGCAGGTTTTCAAAGACAGGGCAATAATTTCATTCAGATGCGTTGTTCAGTCGCAATTCGATTTCAAGTGGATGTTTGACCTAATATTGGTCAAACTATCAAAATAGTGTGTTGACTGTCAGTTGTGTGTGCCAGTAATTCATTCATTAGGCAATGTGTTTCAAAGTACAAGTTGGGTTGTGTGACAGTTGTTTCTTGTGCGAAGTTTGGTTTGTTCATCAGTTAGCATGCAGTGTGTTGTGGTTTGAATCTTCAGTGTTTATTCGTTCATCGGTTCATTAATTCATCAACGATTCGTCTGAGGATTTATTTTCCTCAGTTTGGTTTCGAATTATCAGGGCGGATTTCAGACAGTATCATTGACTATGGTGTTGGCAAGTGGTTCATTGGTTCTGTGATTGGCTGTATTCATTTCATCAGAGGCTTGCGCAAGAAAATCAGGATTGTGTTGTGGGCCTGAGAACCAAATTCTATCCATATTCCAATTTTTACCGATCATTCATTACCCGTTTCCAATGACCATTTTTATAATTCATACTTTGATCTTTTTTCCATTTTTTCACAAATATTCCTTGTTCAATGACTATTTTCTCCCATTTTCCGCGAGTTATCCGATTCATACATTTTTTTATTTCATTATCCAATTAAATCTTTTTTCCATTTTTTAATCTCTATATATTCCATTATTTTTTTTAATCCATTTGTTATTACAAAAAATATTAGGCCATTTTTCTTTTTTATTAAGCCCATTTTTTTTTTAATATCATTTCTTTTATTATTATTATTTTTTTAAAGATTTTTTAGTTTTATACAACAATTAAAAAATACGTGGGCCTTTTGTTTTTAGGCTAAGCCCTTCCTTCACACAAGTCAAGTCTCCAACATCACAAATGCCTGTACATGACCCCACAAGGCCTAAGCCGTACGCATCACAGCAGCCAAGACTCCCACACCAGCCTCATACTTTTCCCAACTTTTCCTTAGCCAAAACACCTCATGCTTTTCCCGTACTTGCCTGGCCCACACAACAAAAACTACAAGCCGCAAGGCCAGGCCAAGAAGCCCAAATTTCACGGGTTTTCCAACATTTCCTCAAGTCAACTTCCAAGCTAAGCCACATCAACCATTTCTACACAGCAAAACATCCAGCTAGCTATCACGTGCATCAGCAAAATCCTAAGCCTAGCCTCATTTCCGTACGTTGAAGCCAAAGAAATTCCTCCCGTCCAAGCCAATATCCCGCGCGCTACCAGCCATCAAGCCTCACTCTCCAGCCGAAGTCATTTTCCTCACTTTTCCCCCAGCTCCCTCAGCCGCACGCCCACACATGACTTCCATCAAGTCTTACAAGCTGAAGCAAGCAAGACTCTTTACGCCAAGCCTGTACAACAACAGCCCAAACAACATCCAGCTATCATTTTCAATAAGCCGAAGCCAACAACAAAATAACTTCCACCACATTTCAAACAACCTGCTTCACAAAAACAACATGCCGCTAGCCTTCAAATAACTCTAGCTATCCGCGCTCCGCAATACAACATCACCGGCCCAGCTTCGCATTGCCCAAAGCCACAGCTTCAATCACAAGCCGTAAATCCCGTAAGCAAATTTGTCACGCGTTACGCACACCTGTTTCACAAACACAACGCAATGAAAACTGAAGCAAAAACGCACGAGAATTTCACAGATGAGCAAAACGCAAATCATCACAATACAAAACGCAAGCAATTCACCTCAAAACGAAACCCTCATTCTTCATCCTTCCCCTATAAAAGCAACCCCTCACCTCTCATAAATCCAAGCTTGAACTAGCCACAAAAACTCTGCCAAATCCATTTCCAATTCAAATCCCTAAATTTTTTTTCTTCAAAATCCTCAATCCACCTCCAAATTTCTTGAATCCTCAAATCCATTCCTCAAAAATCCCTAAACCGGAACCGACTTGAGAGAGGGAGAAAACGAGAAATTGAGAAGGAGAAAGGAAGATACACGGAGAAGAAGAGGAAAGAAATTCGTGTGAAAGAGGGAAGGAGTTTGTTCGTTTCATTTCTTGAAGGTGAGGATTGATAAAGCTCTGTGTGCCGCCGTTGTGAATTTGTGTTGGCCCTGTTTCTGTTTTCTCTCATTTTGCGTTAAGAAGAAGAAGATTAATCACTGTTTTTTTTTGTTTTTCTTTATAAAATGTGAAGGAGTTGAACTGGATCTTGGATGATCCGTTTCCATTAACCCGTGGATCTCATACTTTAATTTTCATTTCTCTTTCTTTCTTTATTCTTTTGTTATTTGGTTTTTGTTTTTTTTATTTTTTTTAATAAAATTATTTTCAATTCCCTTTGATATTGGAATTTAGAAAAGAAAGCCTTAGAAAAATATTTTGGAATTTATATTGTAGAAAAATATTTTTAAAAGGATATTTGGAAAAGAGATTTTTAGAAAAGAATTTAAAAATTTATTTTCTATTTCTTTTTGGATCTATTTTTTAGATCCATTATTCTTCATCTCTTTTTAATTTTGGTCGATGACAATCTTCCGATTCGGGATTGTTGATTTCCGATTAAGCTTAATCTTCATTATTTCAAATCTATGGATGAATGATCATTTGGATCATTCTCCATACTTTGAGATCGTGATAGGTTGCTAATCGAGAAATTCAACGATAATCTCGATTAAGATTAGACCTTCTCTTTTCTTTTAGTGTGGCATGTTTTCGGAGAACGATCCATTATATCGTTTCTCTAACATGTATTAACACGAATATTTTCCACTTTAATTAGTGGTGGCCGGCCTCATTTGTAGGGTAATTACTTCGTAAATTACTCGGCGATTGCTTAACATAGACCTATATTAGTCCCGATTCGATTAAAGATCCACTTGGATCCGGTTGCCTCATTTTATTTTCATTGTTGTGGTTGTGCTTGATTAAGTTCATCATACCACCTTATATTGTAAATAATATAATAATGTGAATATAATTGTTTAAATTTAATCTCTTGCACCTTATCCTTTTATTTTAATCTCTTGCTCCCTTATCTCCTTATTATATTTTGCCATATTATATCATATATCATTGTTTATATTCATATTGTGCTTGTTAATATTCATATTGTGATTGTTTTTATTTTGTCCATTTGGACATCAAAATACTTAATAAAGGATTAAACTCTTAAAAAACTTGTGACTTCTAACATTGGACTTATGGTTACTATCCCGAACTTTTGGAGATTGGACTTAGACCTTCTAGGATTCCCTTTGCTCAAGTTGGAGTGGTTAGAAACCTTGGCCTCAAATGATGTCATTAACTTTTGAAGATGGAAGTCCGAACTTTGAAGATTTGTACATATTGGTTTGGTAACTTCTTTCCTTAGCTTTTAATTCAAGCACTAGGACTAGTCTCTTCATCTCCTCCCCATTCTTTAATTTTCAAAACTTCTTCCTATTTCAAAACCTTCTTGTTTTCTAAACTTCAAACACTTTCATAAACAAACCTTGATTTCGGTCAAGCGCTTTTTAATCTTTTCCTTTTATTTTCTTAATCAAATATTAATCCATGTAAATATATCAAGACTATTTTTTTTCATATACTTTAAAAAACTCCAAATCCACTTAATTGTTTTTTGTGCTTCGTGCACCTTTTCTTTTCCATATGTTTAGATATGATTCATCCCTTTTAGCGGAATTATTCGCTAAGGGATGACGACTTATCTTTACTTCTTAAAATCAATTCAACCCACTTATTATTTTCAAACTTTGTACCACGAACTACGAGGTTTTGATCTCGCATTGCACTTTGTGGGTACGTAGGCATAAGGCTTTAAAACCTTATCAAACACAAAATCATTAAAAAAATATTCTTCTCCTCATCTCTTCCATCATTTTTAAACAAACCAATTTCATACCAAAAGCAATAAGTATTTCAAAGGGCTCCCGTGAAGTACCACGGATGAGTCGGGTGCCTAAAACCTTCCCGGTTCATAACCAATCCCCTTACCCAATCTCTGTTTATTTCTTTTAGCCTTTGCTTTTAGAATCCTAGGTTTTTATTCGTTCTTTTACCTTTTTCCATTCGGAAATAAAGAAAAGCGCGGTGGCGACTCTGTGTTAATCGAGTTAAGTTAATCAATAGCTTACACTCACGATTTTACCGCTACACATAGGATCTCAATTGAAGATGGAACAAAAGTAGTGAGGCAACCCCTTAATCCTTTGATTCTTAAAGTTGTAGAAAAGGAGATCACTATCACGTGCACATTCAACATTTTACTTATCGAAGATTCTTCTTTGATCCTGGAATAAAAGGCGAAGGCACTAATATAAACTTCAAGATTAATGGATACTATGCAAAGCTACTATATGTAATCCCCACTTTGGAAGAAGAGATAATAGAAGAGCTCTCTTTAGGAAATGCTGCTTATGTGATCACCTATCCACCTTGACTACTCAGGTGTGTTCTTTCCTTTCTCTCCCTCTTATTTTATATTTATGTCCTTTCATTGAGGACAATGCTTGTTTTAAGTGTGGGGGAGAGAATAATTTATTTTCTTTGTTTTTGTTTTGTTTTTGTTTGTTTTGTTTTGTTTTAGAAATGCTACGCATTGTTTTTTGAAAGTTTTAGGCTATAGTTTGTTTTGAGGTTATTTGTGGAGACTTGATAAAAGTTCATAAGATTGATATCATTTTAACACCTTAAGTCTTCTGAATATGGAAATCATTTTGAATACTTGATATGCCATAACCTTGAGTTCTCATCCTTTAATAACTCTTAAGTAGTTTATATAATAGTCAGCACCATCTAAAAATCATACACTAAGTAATTGAGTTGATGCAAATAAGTGAATGATCATGTGCTTAATAAGTAATCTGAATAGGAATCCGCCTTTTAAGTTAGGTGACCCTCATCCGATCATTTAGCCTAACGGATGTGAAACCTTAAAAAAATTGTTGTTGCTAAAGTAACTTTAAAATATTGACAAGATATGGATCATAGTCACTAACATGCTTATTTACCATGTGTATGAATAGATAACGGGCTTAATGTGATTGCACTAGAATGAAAGAGAGCAAAAAGGAGGATGAGTAAGTTAGGATTAGGCATAATAACATGATTCATATTGGTTTGTATAGGAGGGAGGCTTATGACCGCACAATTATGAATTTCTATTCATACGATATCCTTAGTGTGCAAGATTAGTACATATCGATGCTATCTTAATCGAAGAAGAGTTTGTAGCCTAGAATGAGTATATGAATGTTGTTGTGTTTCTTGAGTTTTGATTTCTATTTTGCTCGGAATGCAAAAGTTCAAGTGTGGGGGAATTTGATCAGTGAATTTTGGTGCGCATTCCTCTATGCTTACACTTATGCATTTTAATACTTTATTTTGGTTATTTTTATATTTTAATGTGTTTTTATAAATTAGTTTATTTTTGCACTTATTTGATTTTCGCACTTTATTTTCAGCATTAGCAGTCTGCACTAAAATGATCATAACTGGAGCTACGGGAATCGACTTAAGATGTTTTACCAGTCGATGGAAAGCTAAGACAGAGACCTATAACTTTCATGTTTTATGAAAAATATGATTAGGAGTACATGAATCTCAAATAAGCCGTGGAAGTCAGAATCCAAATTCTGAGTTTAGAAAGTAATTTATTTCGGGTCCTTTTATGGGCCTGGGTTATGTTTCTGACCCTGTTGGGTTATAAGAGGAATTTGTGATACTTTCGTATACCTAGAGCAACCATGTTACTGTGGATAGGACCTTTTTTCACCTTTCTTTTTCAAAATTTTAATTTTGCCTTTTGACGAATTATGGAGAACTAATTCGAAGGATTAATCTGCTGTAATCAGTTTCCGCTGATACTTTGAGGTTCTTATATTTTTCAATTAATCTATTTCCTTTCAATTCTGATCTTGATATCTTATTTTCTTAATTCGATTTATCTAAGGTTATATTGATTTATTTCGATAATTGCATGTTCCTATACTTTAATCGTGTTTGCTTAATCCGCGTATGTTTATCGTGTTTGCTTAATTCACTATTGATATATTTCATCCGTTTGCTTAATTCGGAAATTAGGAATATTTATCGTATAATATCAATTACTCTTGTTTGATTGTTATTATAATAAAAAAGGGAATAGAGTCCGATTAGGAATTGTGAATTATTTGGGTGGATGATAAGTTGGGAAAGCAAAACAGCATATTAACCATTTCAGCTTATTTTGATAATCACTTAATTGAATTTTTTTTTCTATTAATCGAAACTCAAACACCTCATTGTTCCAATAGGTTGGTTAATAACAATACAATAATCCTTGTGAGACGTTACTCGAGCCATTGTTGCTAACTACATTTTTCAAAAATACTTGTTTTTCATCTGTGCACGACACGCAGATCAAATTTGTTCCATATAGCCTAATGGAATATCCGTGACTGAATCCCATCTAAGGTACAAAAATAATTGGTCCAAGAAAGATATTTCTATGTGAGAAAGTATATCCATTGCCCGAGTCCCATCTCAATAAGGAGATATTGATCAGGGGAAGACCTCTCACTTTCAGAAGTATGTTCCGTGACCTGAATCCCACTTTATGTACAATGTTATTGGCTCGGGGAAGATGTTATTGATGAATAGGATCCGTTACCCGAATCCCAACCAGTGTAATGAGGTATTGTCCATGGAAAGACCACTTCATGAAGGAAATTTGTAATCCAAATCCCATCTTAACGAGGAGATATTGGTCAATGAAATATTTTTCTTCTGTGTATGACCTTGACCATATCTCACTCACCCATTGGTTAATAGCCTGTGAAAGACTCCATTGACAAACAAGATCCATAACCTGAATCCTAACTCTTCTAGTGTGACTCTCAAGGTAACAGAAGCGTAGTATGAAGTCGATGGACATCATTACGCTCGTGTTGGGATCATCTAGATCTCTTCATCGTTACCTTTATGGCCTAGTGGTATACGAGACATAATAGGTTTCCTAAATGAGAAAGATACCATGTAGAGTCGAGCAGACTTGATGATTTTTCTTATAACTCACTGAGATTTAGTAATCTTATCCCACTATTGTTGTATATTTTCAAGTATCTCGAGGCAGGAGAAAGCCAAGGATAAAATGGCTTGAGCAAGAATCAAGATATTTTCGTTATTTGTTTCCGCTGTATTTTGAGATCATATGTTTATTTTGAGATACCATTTGTATTATTCATGTACCAGTACTTATGTTTTGTATCGTACTTGAATTATGATATCATTTAGACGATTATGTTTTATTTTCACAAAAAAAATTAATACTACATATGTATTATTCTAGATATGTATGTATGTGGTGTTACATCATTAGCATTTGTCATCATATATATGCTTACGATGATATAATGCTTTGTGATATAATGCCTTAGTGAATGATATAGCTACATTTGGAACTATAATGTACACTTGGTCAAAGACTAAATCGAAGCTCAATAGGTACTTATAAGTAGGGGTGTTTCCGGTGCGGTTTGTGCAGTTTTGACGCTTAAAGTCATTCGAATCGCAAGAGAGAAAAATGAGGTTTGATTTTGTAGCGGTAAAATCATGAGTGTAAGCTATTAGTTAACTTAACTCAAAGTAAACAGAGTCTCCACCACACTTTTATTTTATTCCAAGTGGAAAAGGAAAAAAGAGCGAATAAATCCTAATGAATCTAAAAGCCAAAAGTTAAAGAGACAAGCAGAGAACCGGGTAAGGGGATAAGTTACAAAATGGGAAGGTTTTACGCACCCAAAATGTTCGTGGTACTCCACGGGAACCCTTTGAAAAATTTATTGCTTTTAGTTTGAAAAATGTTTGTAAAAGAGAGTGGAGGGATGAGAGAAGAATTAATTTTTAATACTTTTGTGTTTGGAGAGGTTTACCACCTCATGCCTACGTACCCACAATGTGCAATGCGAGATCAAAACTCCGTAGTTTATGGTACAAATAGTGAAAAGGGTTGGTTATGATTGATTTTATTAAGTGAAAAGAATTTTTCATGTTCAAGTGGATATCCTAACAAATCTTCCATGAGAATGAGGGCATGGACTCATACATCATTATGGGGAAGGCGCCAACTTGGATAAAATTGATGAGTATGCCACTAAACCCCCACGAATGACAAGTGACTCAATTACATCAAACTACGACCATGGAGATTGAGAGACTTGCACCCGACTAAAGAATAATGTCTCATAATCTACACTTGTAAAGAAAACAAGCAAAAGTGCATAAAGACACAAAACAACTTGAATGAGTTTGGTTCTTTTTATTTTTTGAATTAAAGTCAATATGATTAAATTTATTGATTTTTTTTAAAGAAAAGAAGTAGTAAAATCCACTTGACGAAAGCCAAGGTTTTATTTATTAAAGAGGTGATAGTTTTGAAAATGAGAATCCTTTGAAAAAGAGGGAAGTTTTGAAAATTGAAGAAGGGGGAAGAGATGAAGAGGCTAACCTAGTAGATAAAATAAAAGCTAGGGGAAAGAATGATCTAACCGAAATGAATCCACTTCAAAAAATTAATAAGAATTCCATCCTTAAGAAAATAGAAACCAATGTCAAATAAAGGCAAGTCTTCAATGATTAACACTTCCATGTAAAGGGATAAGAGATCCTAATTCTAAGTCCAAAATTCCATCAATACTTCAAAGTTGTCCATAGGTAAACCACTCCATGGCATAAGCTAGTAACCAATAGTCCAAGATAGGAAGAATAAGTTTTTCTAGTTTAAGCATGTGGAATATTGGAACAAACCCTAGTACGAATAAAATGTCGTCGAAGTCTGCTCACATATTATTGTTGAATTGAGCCTTGTGTTATGGATCCAATTGTTTAAGTTAGCTTGTACCCTAAGTTAGCTTGTAATGGGTAATTGTTAAAAAGCCCATTAGGTTAGTGTGTTAGTTTTATTATAAATAACATATTAGTCTCTCATATTTTGTATAAGGGAAAATAGGAAGATAAAAACCTAAATAAAAAGTGAGAGAGGTTATTTGTTATTCTTGTATACTTGTAATCTTGTTTCAAGAGAAAGGAAAGAATAGCAATTTATAACCAATTCGTTTTGTTATCTTTGGTAACCCTAAACCATAACCCTTGTGGGTTTCTTGATCATAAAGAAACCAATTATACTTTGTTTCTAAGGTGAGTATGGAGAAGATGCCTTAAACAAAGTATGACAATGAAAAGTTCAATGGAATGAAAAATTTCAGTCTGTGGCGCTTAAAGATGAAAGCCCTACTTGTTCAGCGGGGTTGTTTGGAAGCGTTGAAGGGAGAGACAACCATGAATGTTGCATTGACGACAACTGAAAAGACGACCATGATTAAGAAAGCACACAACACAATATTGTGAAGCCTTGGTGATAAGGTTCTTCGACCGGTATCAAAGGAGATGACGACGTCATGGTTATGGTTGAAACTTGAAGGTTTGTACATGACCAAATCATTGGTGAATCGACTCTACCTAAAGCAAGCCTTTTATTCATTCAAGATGAGTGAAGACAAAGTGTTGGATGATCAGTTGGATATGTTCAACAAGATGATTCTTGATCTTGAAAATTTTAATGTGAAGATCGATGACGAAGATCAAGCATTGTTATTGTTATGCGCTTTGCCCAGAACACATGCTCACTTCAAAGAAACTCTCTTGTATGGAAGAGAGTCCCTGGCCTTTGTAAATGTTCAATCTGCCTTTTACTCTAAGGACTTGAATGAACGAAAGGAGCATAAACCTTCGACGGTTGGTGAAGGTTTGGCTATTAAAGCGAAATTCTTGTGAAAGGATGGTAAGTTCGACAAGATGAAAGGTAAAAGTCAGCAGAAGTCTTATAATGGTGAAGCATCTGGTGTTCGATGCTATCATTGTAAAAGGAGGGTCACATTCAAAAGGTGTGTCCTAAATGCCTGAAAGATCATGGAGGTAATAATAATGGCAATGTTGCCATTGTTCAAGATGATTTCGACTCATCTGATGTTCTTGTGGTTTCGAGCGGCGACTCAAGAAAAGAGTGGATTATGGATTCAGGTTGCACTGGAACATGACTCCAAATAAAGACTTGTTCGAGGAATTATGTGATCAAGATGGTGGATCAGTGCTGCTGGGAAACAACAAAGCTTGCAAAATTACAGGTATTGGATTTGTGAGATTCAAGCTCCATGATGAGTCGATAAGATTATTGACTGAAGTTAGGTATGTACCTGACTTGAAGAGAAATTTGATTTCTCTTGGTGAATTCGAAAAGAAGGGATATGTCTTTCAAGGATAGAAAAGTATCCTAAGAGTCATGAAGAGGTCGAAGGACGTATTGAGAGGTGTGAAGAAACAATGCTTGTATACCTTTGAGGCTGAAGTTGTAAGTGGTTCGACAAATGTTGCATCCACGAAACTGTTATCGAAGACAAAATTATGGCACATGAGATTGGGCCATGTCAGCGAGAGAGGCCTGGTCGAACTGGGGAAACAGAATCTGCTAGGTGGTGACAAAGTCGAGAAGTTAGAGTTTTTTGAATCTTGTGTATTTGGTAAATCCTATAGGGTGAAGTTTAACAAAGGTAAACAAAGAACACATAGATCCCTTAATTACATCCATGCTGATCTTTGGGGGCCTGCAAGGAATCCTTCACATTCAGGTTGAAGATATTTTCTATCCATAGTTAATGACTATTCCAAAAAGTTATGGGTATTCATTTAGAAGACGAAGGATGAAACTTTTGAGAATTTCAAGAGTTGGAAGGTTTTGGTCGAAACTTAAACTGGTAGAAAGGTCAAGAGGTTGAGAACTGATAATGGCCTTGAATTCTGCAATGAAGATTTCGACAGTTACTGTGTCGAGTCTGGGATTACAAGGCATATGACTATAGTAGGTACTCCTCAGCAAAATGGTCTAGCTGAGAGATTCAATCGAACAATCCTCGAAAGGGTTAGATGCATGTGGTTAGTGCTAGATTGAAGAAGGTGTTTTGGGCTGAGGCTGTTTCAACAACAACATATCTGATAAACAGATGTCCTTCAATTGCGTTAGATATGAAGACACCTGAAGAAGTTTGGTCGGGACATCCACCAGATCTCGACAAACTGAGAGTATTTGGATTTGTAGCATATGCTCACATTAGGAAAGACAAGGTCGAACCTAGAGCTTTGAAATGCATGTTCATGGGATATCCTGAAGGAGTCAAAGATTATAGGTTATGGTGCCTAGATCCAGGTCACAAGAGGTGTATCACAATTCGAGATGTAGTTTTCAATGAAACTGAGATGGCTTTCAAGAAAACTGATGATGTTGTCAAAGAGTTGGAACAAGGAGAAATTCTTATTGAGGTGGATCATGGTGATGCTGAATTGCATGACCCAAATAAAGTCGAAGAAGAAGCAGAAACTGCTATTGAAGATAAGGATACTGATAATGACTACCAACTGGCAAGAGATAGGTCGATAAAAGTCATCAAGCCACCTCAGAGACTTGGGTATTCAGATCTTATAACTTATGCCTTAATCTCTGCAAGTGAGGTTCTAGATGAATAACCTAGAGACTATAAGGAAGTTATGAGGAGTCGAAATAAGACTGAATGGCTGAAGGCCAGGTTAGTCAGTTGTAAATGGATTTTCAAAGTTAAGGAAGGAATCGAAGGAGTGGCGTCAAAGAGATACAAGGCAAGGTTAGTTGCAAGGGTGTTCACTCAGAAAGAAAGTGTCGACTTCAATGATGTGTTATCTCCTGTTGTGAAGCACATGTCCATTCAAATGTTGTTTTCCATGGTGGCACAATTCAACCTTGAACTAGAACAAATGGATGTGAAGATTGTGTTCTTGTATGGCGATCTTGATGAAATAATCGTGATGAAGTAACCTGAAGGGAATGTCGAAGAGGGGAAAGAAGAGTATATGTGCAAACTGAAGAGATCTATATATAGGCTGAAAAAATCTCCTTGACAGTGGAATAAGAGATTCGATAAGTTCATGGCACGCATAAGTTTCATTAGAAGTCAGTTCGACCACTGTGTTTATTTCAGATTTCGACCTGGTAATTCGTTTGTTATTTTGTTGCTTTATCTGGATGATATTCTAATAGCAAGCAAAAATTTTGAAGATGTAATGCGGGTGAATGTTGAACTCAATAAGGAGTTCGATATGAAGAATCTGGGAGCTGCATCTAGGATTCTTGGGATTAACATCCAGTGAGATAAAAAGCAATCAAGATTATGCTTATCTCAAGAGGCATACTTGAAGAAGATTCTTGATAAGTTTGGTATGTCGAATTCAAAGTCTGTTGTGACTCTGACAAACCCTTAATTCAAGCTGAGTATAGATCAGTGTCCCAGTACCGATGTCGAAAGAACTTATACGAATAGTGTCATACCATAATTTTTGACCCTAAGATTTTTCGCATCTCATCTGCATCTTGCATACAAACAAGATCACGTACTGGTTCGTTTATCCTTCTTGGGTACAGGTATATGCCTCACAGGGGATCAAAATGATTTTAATTTCCTTTATTTGTTTGTGTTTACTAACCTCTAATCAAAATCTAAAAATATGTCGCAGTTTTATTCTTCTTCTTCTTCTCTCCGTGTTGCAGGTTTTGAAAGATAAGGCAGTGATTTCAATTCTGATGTGGTTGTTTAGTTGATGATTCAATTCAGATGGATGTTTGACCTAATCTTGGTCAAACTATCAAAATATTGTTTCAACTTCAAGTTATTTGTGCCAGTGGTTATTTCTCAGGCAATGTGTATTCAAAGTTCAAGTTTTCGTGTGTTGAAGTTCATCAGATTCTCAAGCTGTGATTCATAAGAAGTTTCAGGCCAGATTGTGTTGGTTTAGTGTTCATCAGTTCATCAATGATTCATTTGTGGATTTATTTTCCTAAAGGTGGGCTCAGACGAATTCAACAATTCAAGAATATTGAATGGCAAATTCGGTGGTTTTGATTTAATTTTGATGAATGCAGGTGATATGTGTGATTTAGTTGTGGAGGCGTGAATATCAATTTGGGCCCATTTGCAATTCCTTTTTCTTTTAGTCCATTTTATCCATCCTTATTTTTTAAAAAAATCAAATTAATTTTTCTTACCACTTCATATTTCAAATACAAAATTTATCATCCATTTACCATTTTTTTTCTCAAACCTATGACCATTAAACCATCATCACCAAAACAATCTCTAAAAAAAGTTATCACAAAAAACTCCATTTTAAACCCATCATTTTTTTCTCCTTTTACATACAAAAACCAGTTGAAAAAAAACATAGAAGCCTAGAACCCATTGACCCACTTTTACACAAACTAAACCCAGCCCATATGATTCTACATCAGCTTATACAATTTTTTTCATCAACACCTTCAGCTGACTTCAACCAAACTCACGCTGGCCCACCATCTTCATTTCACATGTTACTTCCGCAGCTCACATAGTACAAGCCGATACACACAGGCTGCTCCACGTCATCCTGCATCAAAACGCAAGTCTAAACGCGATGATGAATAACACGAAATGCATGAGGAAAAGTGCAGTAAGGTATCATGCGGTTCGTATGAGCAAAACGCAACATGCTCCGATTCAAAACGCAAATGAGAAAATCCAGCCAGCATCCCGGGTTCCAGATGCTTCAAAACGCAAGCGAGCCACATGAACAAGGCTATGAACACGCGAACAAATGGACGTCAAAACACACTGAAGCTTCAAACAAAATGCAAATCATCAGCACATATGACACAAGCCCAAAATGCAATGAGGAGAAGACACAAAACGCAGAAAATTAAACAGCCAAAATGCAACAGCTATCACAAAGATTTTGTGACTTCAAAACGCGTGAGATTAAATTCAAAACGGCAATTCAAATCCTCACTCTTCCTTCTATAAATACAGCCTTCCTCACATTCAAAATGAAGCTTTGAAAGCTCACTATTACCCTACAAAAATATAATCTAATGCTTCATAAAAAATCATAAACAACCTTCAAATTCCTTCAATTCAATTTCTCCATTAAACCTTCTTCAAACATGAAAACAACAATCCTTCAATTTTTACATCACAACAATACAAATTGGAAGAGAGGAAGAGTTTGGAAGCAATTTCTACCATTGTTGAAGGTATTCAAGTTTTACCGGAAAATATTCGTTTCTGAAATTCGTTGTATCTGGTTCACGACGGGAAAAATAAACTGGATATTTGGAATCATTTCACTTTTCCGATCGAAACGACACCTCAACGGAGCTCCACCGCTCCGACTGGGCGGAGCTCCGAAATTGAAAGTGAAGACCATGAACAGTGTTAGCGCGATAGAGAAGAGGATGAAATTAATTTCTCTGACTTTCTTTTGCTGTATTTTTTTTGGTTATTTTGTTTAATGAGTTTAAGTGATTTGGGCCTCATAGAAGCAATTGGATCATTCTACTTCATACACCTTCCAATCTCTGCGTGGCCTCTCCCTGTTCTTTTTAAATTTTTAAATTTCCTTTTTCTTACTACATTTTATATTTTGTTCCTCATTTAAGAATTTGTTCTAATTTTCCACTAAAGTAATATTTCTTTTTTTTTTTAAAATCTTTAGAAAAATGCTTTATTCGTGTTTTATGAATTTTATGTTAGATCCATATTTCTTTCATCTTATTTTTCTTTTGGTTGATGAGATCTCTTATTCGATGATTATTGATTTTCTAAGATGTTTAATCTTCATTATTTCAAATCTATGGATGAATGATCATTTGGATCATTCTCCATACTTTGGATTCATGATAGGCTGCCTTTGATAAATCAATGATAAATCTCGATTAAGATTAGATTGTTACCACTTTTTCTTTTCGTGTGATATGTTTTCGGAGGATGATCCATTATATCATCTCTCTAACATGTATTAGCACAAATATCGTTCAACTTAATTGGTGTTGGCCGACCTCATTTGTAGGGTAATTACTTTATAAATTACTCGGCGATTTCTTAACATAGACCTAAACTTGTCCCGAATACAGAATAAAAATCCAATTGGATACTTGCACTTTCGTGGACCGAACCTCTTGTTGGTCGCGTAATCCCAAAGTGGTTGATCATTTTGAATTAAGAACCAAGACTTATGAATGTTTGATGCGTAGGTCCTTTGGTTCTCCCAATCTCCTTTCAAATTTCATTGAATTTGGTCCTATTTTCCTTGATTGATCACTATAGTGTAAGATACTAAGCGGATCTGGATGCCTTTCGATTTTGGTTACTCTTTTTGGTTGGGGCAAAAATATTAATAAAGGATTAAACATCTAAAAAACTCGTGACTTTAATTTTGGACTATGGCCACTATCCTTAGCATTGGACTTGGAGTTTTGGACTTAGATTTTAGGATCATTCTCTTTACTTAAGTTATTATGGATTGAAGACCTTAGCCTTGATTTTGTTCACTTGTTTATAAAGATGAAGTTCTATTGCTTCGAAGAATGCTCGCCATACGGTTTGATTGTTCTTCCTTTAACTTTTACTTTAAGTCTTAGGATAGTCCCTTCATCTCCTCCCACTTCTTAAATTTTCAAAGTTTCTCCCTCTTTTCAAAATCTTCTTCGTTTTCAAACTTCAAACCACTTTCATAATCAAACCTTGACTTAGGCCAAGCAGTTTTACCCTTTTCATTTTATTTCTTAATAAATGCTAAACTACATAAGCATATCGAAACCTTTTTCAAAATACTTTAAAAAATACAAAACTCATTCAATTCTTTTTTTGCCTTCGTGCACTTTTCCTTTTAACCATTTTCACATGTTTCGATATGATTCATTTTTTCTAGCGGAATTATTCGCTAAAGAATGACGACTAATCTTTACATTTTAAAATCAATTCAACACACTAACTTTTCACTATTTGTACTGCGAACTACGAGGTTTTGATCTCACATTGCACATCGTGGGTACGTAGGCATGAGACGAATGTCTCTTCAAACACAAAAATCTTAAAAAAAACATTTCTCTTATAATATCTTAAATCTCTTTTAAACAAACCATTTTCAAACCAAAAGCAATAAATATTTCAAATGGCTCCCGTGGAGTACCACAAACATTTTGGGTGCGTAAAACCTTCCCAATTTTTAACTTATCCCCTTACCCATTCTCTGCTCGATTCTTTTAGCTTTTTGCTTTTAGATTCATTAGGATTTATTCGCTCTTTTTTACTTTTCCACTTGGAATAAAATAAAAGTGTTGTGGCGACTTTGTTTACTTTGAGTTAAGTTAACTAATAGCTTACACTCATGATTTTACCGCTACAGAAAAGTGGGGACTCTGTTGGGGATTAATATCTAAGTGTGAAATTCTGTAATGAGATGTCCTATGAAATGTCCCAACACTTAATAGGACATTTGACAAATTTAACCAAAAACTTAAACAGCAAGTAAAGTAAACAACACAGAAGTTTGTTAACCCAGTTCAGTGTATAACCACACCTACATCTGGAGGCTACCAAGCCAGGAGGAAATCCACTATTAGTAATATTAATTCTAGACTTAAACCACCCTGTTTAATCTATCACTTAATACTTACCCAATGCAATTTCTACCTAAGACTCACTTAGATAAGAGTACCCTACTCACTCCCCCTCAATCACCCAGTGATCAAGTTTACAAGTTTACAAGAGTTGAAGACATTCTTCAAACAAAAATAGCTTGATCTTACTTCACAGTTTCAATCAAGTTACAAATGCACTTTTGCTTAAAAGCTCATAAAGTGGTACATAAAAACAACCTGCTATAAAAACTCTAGACACCCTATTTAGTCTTCTGAAATTCGTACTCAATTCTATGAGTTTCTGTTGTTTAAATAGGTTCTGAATTTTGGGCTTTCTGCAGAATGATCCAGCCCTAATGTGCAGCAACTGTCACCTTGAATTTAGGGTTTGTTACCTCCTATATTCCAGGTGCATTAGGTCTTCTGTTTTAAACTGAAACTTCAATTTAAAACCCCCTACAGATGCGCCTTGTTCTGTTTTTATCCAGCATTAATTAATTCCAGATAGTTCTCCTTAAATATCTCTGATCTGTTAATCAATAATTAATTCTGGTAGCAGGTCTGAGATGTCTCAACATCTGTTGGGACATCCTGGCAAAACTGAACTTAGTCAATTACACAATGTCCCAACATCTGATGAGACATCCTGAATTAAGTTCACATACTCTGTTTGCTAATGTCCCAACATCTAATAGGACATTCTGAACTGAACTTAACATTTCTTGTTTGGTCAAAAATTCTGCCAATTCTTAAACATCTACAAACTCCCCCTTTGGCTAATTTTTGGCTAACATCTTTTCTGGATTTCAGAGTGCAGCAGAAGTTCTTTTTATCAGTGTATATCATTACTTTTCTGTTGATTCATATTTGAGTTTTACTCCCCCTCAAACATATATGAGTCCAGTCTTGATTCAACAGAAATATTCACACTTATTCAGTTCAGGCAAAAACAAACAGATTTCATTCATTTAAACAGCAATTACAAAATTTGTTGTTGTTCTCCCCCTTGGTAGGCACAAAATTAGGGGCCAAAGAACTATTATCAGAATTACAAATCATTGCTGTCATTACAAAGGCCTCACAAACAAAGATCACTCAGATGCATCACTCTCAGTAGCTGCATCCACATCAGTGTCTTCATCTTTATCAGCTTCACTTTCAGCTTCAATGTCTTCACCAGATCCAGCTGTCTGATCATCTTCACTTTCCAACCTCATAATTATTTCCTCAAGTTTCTTCTTCCTAGCTTCAAGCTCTTTGCATGTACACTTTAACTCAGCAATTAATGCTTTCTTGGAGATAGAAGACTTATCAGTTGATGGACCAGCAGATGTCCCAGAAGGGGCTTCAACATCTGCAGCATGATGACTGAGGAATAACTTGTAGTGAAAAGCCAGAGGGCTCCCTCTCTTGCATGCAGTATCTGTGTCAGTTAAAATCCCAGGATATTGCTTGAGAACAATACCACATAGCAAAGATGGAAAAGCTATTGGCATCTTTGTTGCAGTAGAGGAGGCATGCTTCATAGTCTGATCAAAGATATATGCACCATAATCCATATTGGTTTGAGTCCCCACAGCAAAGATGAATCTGGCCAGACCATTTGAGATTGATGAAGTGTGATTGGTAGGCACCCAGTTTGCAGTTCCAATCCTGTTAAGCATTGCATACTTTCTAGTGAGCATGCTCACAGAGAGCTTTCCCTTCACAGGCCAAGCTTTGACCTGATTAGCAGTGATCACCTTACAGATTTGATTATCTGTTTTCCCTAGCTCATTGGGTCCATCTGTGTCCCTTCCTAGATACTGATTAATGATTTGGGGAGAGAACTCAACACACTTACCTCTTACAAATACCTTTCTGAACTCTGATGACTTACCATTTGAGTAATCCTCCAGAAGATTCACAATGAACTCTTTGACAAGAAGTTCATAGCAGGGAGAGAACTCTGAGACAGTCCTGAATAGTCCTGCAGCAGAAATGAGATCAATGAGTTCTGTGCACTCAAGTGCATTGCTGCTCAGTTCTCTTTCCAGGGCAACCCTTCTTTGATACACATACTTCCATCTGTTGACACTGGAGACATGATGGAAGGATATGTTGTCCAAGGGAGCTTCAGGAACAAAAGTTGAAGCTCTAGCTTGTGCTGGTTTCTTCTTGGGAGGGGATGTTGGGACATCTGATCCAACATCTGAATCTGATGATTTTGCAGCTTTTCTCTTATGAGTCTGAACCTTGCTCCATGGCTTTGCTGGACCAAAAGTGGCTTTACCCTTGCCTTTCTTTGGACTAGCCTTCTTCTTCTCAGTAATGACAGGTTCATCTTGTATCTTTCCTTTCCTGGACCTTAGCCTTTTGGCTATGCTGGGTTTGACAGATGCTATAATTTCTTCATCTGAGTCCTGCTCCAGATTGACTACTGGAGGAGATTGAGCAGTCTCCTCATCAGCTTGTTGATCAGCAGAAATTTGAACTTCATTTGATTCTTTAGCCTGTTCCACAGAAACTTCTGTATCACTTTCACTTGAGATTTTATCCTTAGATTGTTCAACCTCAGATGAGTTTGCTTTCTTATCTGCAGATGTTCCAACATCTGTTGGGACATCTTGTTCTGCAGCAGTGTTCTTTGTAGCTTGAGCTGGTTCTTCTAGAGGTGCAGGAATGGTGTTCAAGGGAACAGAGATTCCTTTCACTACTCTTTGTTCAGAGAAAACTTGGTTGACAATCTCCTTGATGGAATCGTCTACATAGTTGGAGAATTTAACATGAGAAGGAGTTGCTTTTGTTTTGCTTCTGCTTTGATCTTTACCTCTTTTAGGTGTTCTTGCTTTCTTAGTGTGAGAGGCGTTTCCCCTAAGCTCGTCTAATGGTGTTGATTGCATTGGTACCATAGAAATAGGAGTGGCATGAACCACGTCTTCCTGATTGAGAATTTCTTCAGCTGTTTTAGGGTTTTGAGACATTGTTGAAGAAGATGAATGTGCAGCTTTAGGGTTTAAGATTTCTGAAGGATTACTAGTTAATGTGATTCGCTTGTGATGATGCGCTGAGACTTTTGATAGCTTCTTATAAGAAGATACTAAGTAAGTAGCCGTTACAGTCCAAATGATTAGGGTTGGAATTCCCAAAGTTCTTGTCCAGACCAGTTTTGCCATCTGGAACTCATGCCATGCAATGTCATATGACATGTTGGCACATCTCAGTAACTGCTAGATATCACATAAACAGATTCCAAGTTTGCCCCTTAGGTTCTCAAATTGAGTAGCATCCAATGCCTTTGTAAAAATATCAGCTAATTGCAGATCAGTAGCAACATGCTCCAATGAAATTACTTTCTCTTCTACAAGATCTCTGATGAAATGATGTCTGATATCAATATGCTTTGTCCTGCTGTGTTGAATAGGATTTTTAGAGATATTGATTGCACTTAAGTTGTCACAGTACAATGTCATGACATCCTGTGGGACATTGTACTCAGTGAGCATCTGCTTCATCCAAACCATCTGAGAACAACTGCTACCAGCTGCTATGTACTCAGCTTCAGCTGTAGATAAGGACACACAATTCTGTTTCTTACTGAACCAAGAAATCAGATTGTTTCCTAGAAAGAAGCATCCTCCTGAAGTGCTTTTTCTGTCATCAGCACTTCCTGCCCAATCAGCATCACAGAAGCCAGTGAGAATTGGTTTGCACCCATGAAAATACATTATGCCATAGTCACAAGTACCATTAACATATTTAAGGATTCTCTTGACTTGATTGAGATGACTGACTTTTGGATCAGCTTGGTATCTTGCACAGACTCCTACTGCAAAGGCAATGTCTGGTCTGCTAGCAGTCAAGTATAACAAGCTTCCAATCATGCTTCTATACAAACTTTGATCTACATTCTCACCCTTGTCATCTTTAGTTAGCTTTAAGTGTGTGGGAGCAGGAGTTCTTTTATGAGATGCATTTTCCATTCCAAATTTCTTCACTATGTTCTTTGAGTACTTGCTTTGAGAGATGAACATTGAGTCTTCCATTTGCTTAACTTGCAGACCAAGAAAATAGGTTAATTCACCTACTAGACTCATTTCAAATTCAGATTCCATCTGCTTGACAAAATGTTTAACCATCTTATCAGACATCCCTCCAAACACAATGTCATCAACATATATTTGTGCAATCATGACATTTCCTTCTTCATCTTTCACAAATAGAGTTTTATCAATTCCACCTTTTCTGTATCCTTGCTTGATAAGAAATGTGGTAAGTCTTTCATACCATGCCCTTGGAGCTTGCTTCAGACCATAAAGAGCTTTCTTGAGTTTGTATACATGATTTGGACAGCTTGGATCAACAAATCCTTTAGGCTGTTCTACATATACCTCTTCATTAAGATAACCATTAAGGAATGCACTTTTCACATCCATTTGAAATAGCTTGAACTTTAAGATACAAGCAATTCCCAATAGTAATCTTATTGATTCAAGCCTTGCTACTGGTGCAAAGGTTTCATCAAAGTCTACCCCTTCAATTTGAGTGTATCCTTGAGCTACAAGTCTAGCTTTGTTCTTTGTAACAACTCCTTGTTCATTTGACTTGTTCTTATACACCCATTTTGTTCCAATTACATTTATATCATCAGGTCTAGGAACAAGAATCCATACTTCATTCCTTGTGAATTGACCTAATTCCTCTTGCATAGCACTAATCCAGTACTCATCAGTGAGAGCTTCCTTGATATTTTTAGGTTCTATTTTGGAAACAAAACAAGAACTTGAAATCACTTCTCTTGATCTAGTGCTCACACCTCTGTTGGGATCACCAATTATTAAATCTTTGGGATGATCCTTCTGTATTCTGATGGAGGGAGGTTTGCTTGAATCTTCTGACTTTGTATCATTTTGAGTGCAGATATATTGATCACTGTTTTCTTCAGCTTCAATCTTGATATCAGCAGATGTTCCAACATCTTCTGGGACATCTGTAGAAGCATCATCAATTATTACATTTATGGACTCCATGATAACATTTGTTCTGTAGTTAAATACTCTATATGCTCTGCTGTTTATAGAGTATCCAAGAAAAATTCCTTCATCACTTTTAGGATCCATTTTTCTCCTTTGCTCCCTATCTGCCAGAATATAGCATTTACTTCCAAATACATGAAAGTACTTCACTGTGGGTTTTCTGCCCTTCCATACTTCATATAATGTGGACAAAGTCCCTTTCCTCAAGGTAACCCTGTTATGGATGTAGCATGCAGTGTTCATGGCTTCAGCCCAGAAATACAAAGGCAGTTTTTTGGCATGTATCATAGCTCTTGCAGATTCTTGAATAGTTCTATTTTTTCTCTCAACAATGCCATTCTGTTGAGGAGTGATAGGAGAGGAGTATTCATGATTGATTCCTTCTGAAGAGCAGAAATCTAAGAATTTTTGATTCTCAAATTCCTTTCCATGATCACTTCTAATTCTGATCACACAGCTGGATTTTTCCCTTTGTAATCTTTGACATAATTCCTTGAATACATCAAAGACATCTGACTTTTCTCTAATGAAATTTATCCATGTATATCTTGAAAAATCATCAACTACAACATAAGCATACCTTTTACCACCAAGACTTTCAACTTGCATAGGTCCCATAAGATCCATATGTAGAAGTTCCAAAACTTTGGAAGTTGTCAGATGTTGGAGCTTTGGATGAGACATCTTGGTTTGCTTCCCTA
The DNA here is from genome assembly GCA_963966055.1 of Lathyrus aphaca. Classification (NCBI taxonomy): domain Eukaryota; kingdom Viridiplantae; phylum Streptophyta; class Magnoliopsida; order Fabales; family Fabaceae; genus Lathyrus; species Lathyrus aphaca. The sequence continues at coordinate 482,248,745 of OZ014522.1, forward strand.
TTTGACATTCACCACATATTTTGCCATCATCAATCTTCAGTTTAGGAATACCTCTTACAGCATCCATAGATATGATCTTCTTTATGCCTCTGAAATGAAGATTACCTAGTCTTTGATGCCACAGTTTCACTTCTTCTTCCTTAGCTAGAGAGCAGGTTGAAGTGAGACTGAGATTTTGGGATTCCCACATGTAACAGTTATCTTTAGATCTGGCTCCTTTCATTACAACTTCTTGTTCTTTGTTAGTCACTATGCATTCAGATTTGGTAAAGTTTACACTGTATCCTTGATCACATAGTTGACTTATGCTGATCAGATTAGCAGTTAAACCTTTAACAAGCAGTACATCATCTAATCTTGGAACATCTTGACAATCCAAGGTTCCAACTCCTTTGATCTCTCCTTTAGCTCCATCTCCAAATGTAACATACCTGGATGAATATGACTTTAAGTTTACTAGCAAATTCTTCAATCCAGTCATGTGTCTAGAGCATCCACTGTCAAAATACCAGTCTTCTTTAGCTGATACTTTCAATGATGTATGTGCTATGTATGCAGTGCTTTTCTTTGACCAGATGAGTTGAGATTTCTTTTGATTCATCTGCCCTGTGTGTTGATCAGCTGATATACAATCTTGCTTGTTGATCTTGTTCTTGGATATGTGGCTTTGATCAGTCTGAATGTCAGTTTTTGGTCTCCAAGCTTTCTTGATGTCCTCTGTCTTTTGCTTAGGAACCTGCTGATTTCTTTGATGTTTTTGCAACACTTTCTTGGTACCTTCTGTTTTCTGCTTGGAAGTTTGCTGATATATCTGATTTGGATATCCATGCAGCTTATAACAGTGAGGTTTGATATGCCCAAATCTTCCACAGTGATGGCATCTCCATCTTTGATACTTCTTCTTCATTTTGTTCTTTTCAGAATGTTGAGACATCTGTTGGAACATAATGTTTGTTTTTGTGTTCTGATGTTGAAGCATCTGTTGGGACATCTTATTTGACTGTGTAGTTTTGCTAGAGCTTGCTTCATCTCTGTTATATCCCAGTCCACTTTTGTCCCCTGAATGTTTATTGTTGCAGAGAATAGCATCCAGTGTATTTGAGCTGCTGTTCATCATTCTCACAGATTTGGACATATGTTCCAGCTTAGAATTGAGAAGAGTTACTTCATTTTTTAAGGTATCAATGATTACTTGATCACTTGCTTTTTCTTCTTCTAGTACTTCATTCTGCTTCTTTAGCTTTATGATCTCACTGCATGCTTTAGTACTTCTCTTGTACAGATCCTTGAAGGCTTGCTCAAGATCTTCATAAGTAGGTTCTTCACAACTGGAATCACTATCATATTCACACAGTCCAGCTAAAGCAGTGACATGCTTAGCTGATTCTTCTTCTGAATCTCCTGAGTCTTCATCAGACCAGGTCACAGAGAGTCCTTTCTTTTGCCTCTTTAAGTAGGTAGGACATTCAAACTTGATGTGTCCATATCCTTCACATTCATGGCATTTGACTCCTTTATCTTGATTGGTCTTTTCAGCATACTTTAATTTTTTGTTAGCATCATAGGATCTTCTGTTCTCAGAGTTTGTGTTTCTACCACTAGGTTTGGATTTTCCTTCCATTCCTCTGAGAATCTGTTTGAATTGTCTTCCAATTAATGCCATGTTTTCTGATAGGCTCTTATCATTTGCTGGTTCATCATCTTCTTCTTCATCCATATTTGAAACCAAAGCTATGCTTTTGTTCTTTTTAGCATGTGTGTCATTCAATCCCATCTCAAAAGTTTGGAGTGAACCAATGAGTTCTTCAGCTTTCATGGAGCATATGTCTTGTGCTTCTTCTATTGCTGTGACTTTCATGTCAAATCTTTTTGGCAAAGATCTGAGAATCTTCCTTACAAGCTTTTCATCAGTCATCTTTTCTCCCAAGGCTCCAGAAGTATTGGCTATATCCAAGATGTTCATGTAGAACTCATGAATTGATTCATCTTCCTTCATTCTCAAGTTTTCAAACTTGGTGGTGAGAAGTTGAAGTCTTGACATTTTTACTTTTGATGTTCCTTCATGAGTTGTCTTGAGAGTATCCCACACATCTTTGGCCAGCTCACAATGATGCACTAGTCTGAAAATATTTCTATCAATGCCATTGAATAAGGCATTTAAGGCTTTTGAGTTGCCTAATTCTGCATCTTCTTCCTCTTTACTCCAATCTTCTTCAGGTTTCAGAACTATTGATCCATCTTTTGTGTCTTGAACAGGATGTTTCCATCCAACTTTTACTGCTCTCCATGCCCTGTTGTCAAGTGACTTTAAGAATGCAATCATTCTTGGCTTCCAATAGTCATAATTAGAGCCATCCAGTATAGGTGGTCTATTTACTGACCCTATATCTCTGTCCATGTTACAGAATTTGTTTTCCCTAGATCTCACCCAGTATAAACAGGCAGGGTGCCTGCTCTGATGCCAATTGAAATTCTGTAATGAGATGTCCTATGAAATGTCCCAACACTTAATAGGACATTTGACAAATTTAACCAAAAACTTAAACAGCAAGTAAAGTAAACAACACAGAAGTTTGTTAACCCAGTTCAGTGTATAACCACACCTACATCTGGAGGCTACCAAGCCAGGAGGAAATCCACTATTAGTAATATTAATTCTAGACTTAAACCACCCTGTTTAATCTATCACTTAATACTTACCCAATGCAATTTCTACCTAAGACTCACTTAGATAAGAGTACCCTACTCACTCCCCCTCAATCACCCAGTGATCAAGTTTACAAGTTTACAAGAGTTGAAGACATTCTTCAAACAAAAATAGCTTGATCTTACTTCACAGTTTCAATCAAGTTACAAATGCACTTTTGCTTAAAAGCTCATAAAGTGGTACATAAAAACAACCTGCTATAAAAACTCTAGACACCCTATTTAGTCTTCTGAAATTCGTACTCAATTCTATGAGTTTCTGTTGTTTAAATAGGTTCTGAATTTTGGGCTTTCTGCAGAATGATCCAGCCCTAATGTGCAGCAACTGTCACCTTGAATTTAGGGTTTGTTACCTCCTATATTCCAGGTGCATTAGGTCTTCTGTTTTAAACTGAAACTTCAATTTAAAACCCCCTACAGATGCGCCTTGTTCTGTTTTTATCCAGCATTAATTAATTCCAGATAGTTCTCCTTAAATATCTCTGATCTGTTAATCAATAATTAATTCTGGTAGCAGGTCTGAGATGTCTCAACATCTGTTGGGACATCCTGGCAAAACTGAACTTAGTCAATTACACAATGTCCCAACATCTGATGAGACATCCTGAATTAAGTTCACATACTCTGTTTGCTAATGTCCCAACATCTAATAGGACATTCTGAACTGAACTTAACATTTCTTGTTTGGTCAAAAATTCTGCCAATTCTTAAACATCTACAAAGTGGATTCAAACTACTTTGATTTATTTACTGCTTTGGTTTGATTTGTTTGTTATTTGTTTGTTTTGTTTCAGATTTGGTGATCCTCTGTGAGTGAGTTAGATTTTAACCCGGATCTGAGTTGAACTTATGATAGGACGACGATATTCAAAGCGATACGCGATGGAGTAGACCAAAGCGATATCAATTCGATAATCTCCGATCAGTTAGGCTCTCTCGGATTATTAATGTCATAATGAGTAATCGTAACATGGCATTATTTTCCGACCTTGAGCTGATCATACTGAGGATCGTAGAGCCCTTAACCCATCCAAGCCAATTTAGGAACGTGGTGCGGAAACTATCCAGGTGTAAACCTAAGGTGGTTGTCACGCAATACTACACTCGGACGAGGTCTATTTTAAGAATGTTATTGGTTGAGGAGTAGTCCAACGTACCGATAATATTCTAAAGATGGCTACTAACTCCGGGAACTTCTGTTAGAATCCTTTTGGTTTTCTGTAGGTACAATGAAGACAAACCTTAGTACATGCCTTTGTGGATTATTGGTTCTTATCCCTTGAATCCATGCTCGTGATCCGAACCTTTGAACCTGTGTGCTTTGCGTGATCTTGTTTGTGGTATCTGCATCCATGCATTCATCATGATCATCATCATAACCATTTCTCAAGGAAAACAATTCCGATTATTGCAAATATTGGAAAAAGCAAATATTCCTTTTTGTCAAGATTTTTCATGACCGTATTCTCGATGTTGACCATGTTTGCAATAATCGAGTTGTTTTTCTGAAAATGGAAGTGAGCATTGCATATCATTGCATCCTTGCATATTCTTACATTCATCCGTGTTGTGTGGGAACTCAACCCGATTGTTTCCTTCTTCAGTTGTCTGTTGATCTGTCAAGCTATTTCCTCAACACAAATACGGAACTATAGCTGCTAACATATTGAGAGTTATCAGATTGAGAATGGAAAACCAAGAACAACATAACCTGGAAGTTCGAATGGAGATTGATGAGTTGAAAGCCAGTATGACCAGGCTCACTGAAATGATGTAAGTTCTGATTGCTCGAGATGAACCACCTCAAATGACTGTGATTTCTGAAGTTTCAACTACTGTTGTTGACCCTCCTGTGATTCAGCAACCAATTTCGATTTGGCCCGAATTTGGGTTACCTTCGGATTATGTGCCAGTTTCTGCTACTACTCAAATGGCTGGTCCATCTGTTGTGCCAGTCTTTTCAGCTTCGACATGTGTCGAACCTCAACATGTTGTGCACATTGTTGCTCAAGCTACTTATAAAAATTCTCCTTTCATGTACCATGATGTTGGTCCACAAGCTGAAAGTTAGGGTGAACCTGGATATATGGATGAAGTTAGAGAGAAATGCTTGACTCTTGAGAAGAGGGTAAGAGGTTTAGAAGGAAAAGATGTCTTTGGTGCTGCTGCAATAGACATGTGTTTGGTCTCTGACCTAGTTTTGCCTGATAAGTTCAAAGTTCTTGTATTCGAGAAATACAATGGGCATACTTGTCCTAAGATACATCTATTGATGTATTGTTGCAAAATGGATGCACATGCCAAGTATGACAAGCTGCTTATTCATTATTTTCAAGATAGTTTGAGTGGTGCTTCTATGAAGTGGTATGTGGGACTTGAGAAGAGTCACATCTAAAGCTGGAAGGATTTATCTGATGCTTTTGTAAAACAGTATAAGTACAATCTGGACATGGCGCCTGACTGTCATAAACTTCAAAACATGTCACAGAAAGAGAATGAATCGTTCAAAGAATACGCTCAGCGTTGGAGAGAGCTAGTTGCTCAAATGGAGCCACCTTTGGCCGAAAAAGAATTATCTGGTTTGTTCATAAACACTCTTCAACCTTTCTTTTGGGAGAAGATGGTAGGAAGTGTTTCATTTGGTTTTGCTGACCTAGTCACTGTTGGAGAAAAACTAGAAGAAGGTATCAAGAAGGGAAATATTACCAATGCTGAATCTTCTAATGCTGCAAGAAAGTCTCATGGGAACTTTCAAAAGAGAAGAGATGGTGATGCTTATGCTGTTTCAACTGAAAGGAAGCCTTATCTCCAGCAACAACGATATGTTCAACCACATGTAGCTGTAGTTTCTCCTGTTGTCAAAGCTCAACCAGCTCAAGCTCAAGCTCAGGCTCCTCGTTCTGCTGCTAGACCAAATCAGTATCGCAATAGGACAGATTATGATCCTATCCCGATGACTTACACTAAGTTGTATCCTTCTTTGATTAAGAGTGGTATGATTGCTACTAGGCCTCCGCCTCCTGTTTCAGGTCCTCTTCCAGCTGGTTATAGAATGGATCTTCACTGTGAGTTTCATCAAGGTGGAACTGGTCATGACTTGGAACACTGCTTTGCGCTGAAAGCTAAAGTGCAAGAACTTATGAGGAATAACATCCTTTCCTTTCATGATACAAATCCTAATATTGTCAATAATCCTTTGTCGAAGCATGAGAAGTGAATCTTCTAGACGACTTCAACAGTCAGATTATATTTAAGGCCAGAATATCAGACGGGACAACTTATCCTTGTTGTTGATGGATCACTAGGCCATTGTTTCTTTACGTCTGCAATTTTCTTCAATTGTATTGACTTGTTTGCTTTTAAACTTTGTTTGTACTTTCATGTTGATTTTAATAAAATGATCATTGCTTTGTTTTGATTCAATTACCATTTGCATCTTTATGCTTTATATTTCCTATTCATTTTCTTTTCTCAAGCTTTTACAATGATTGGAGGGAGAATGATGAAAATGAAAAATCCATAATTGATGTTGGTATGCTTTCAATTGAGACTTGGCTGATGATATACATACATTGTTTCAAATCCAAAACACTGGAGAAATAAGGAAGTTAATCCCTTGTCAACCCCTTTGAGCCTTGACGTTGGAGTTTCTTTCTATTCGAAAAAACCCGTAATTTTAACCTGGGGATGGGTAGTTCACAATATTTTGAATGTGCATTCAAGTACAAGAGAATCATCCAAGACACCTTTCAACAAAGGTTGCAATCTCAAGCTTTCCTCCACACACATCAAAGAAGTGTTAAAGATGTATCTCAATTCAAAATCCAGTGATGGTTCATCGTAATCATTAAGCCAGACAGTCTTTATCTTTCAAACAAAATGATATTGAAAAAAATGCTGATAAAAAAAATCAAATCCCGCTAAGTCAAAACCTATGAAGGAAACTTAGGCAAAAACTGGGGCATCCCGCTGACTGTAAGTTTAAATGACATAGTTCATGAAAAAGTTAGGGATAACAAAAGAAGATCAATCAAGAGGCCATCAAAATCCTCAACAAAAATAAGACGAGTTGACTAAAGTCCTCACCAAAAATAACAAAAAGAAGAAATGACTGCAATCTCAAAAATCGTTGGCTTATGAACCATCTTCATCTGTGCAATCCCAAATTTCTTGGAACTTGAATGCATAGGTTGAGTTAATTGAATGTAGGACTGGAGTTCATCACGAAGAATGGGTTGAGTACAAATAAACTTTGAGCCTATATCCTTTGTTTCATAAACCGTGAACCAGACCACGTAACAACCTTCAAAAGTCCTAATTGAATTCAAGTTTCTTTTGAAAAGCATACTACAACGAGGTTGTGTAAACTGACTTCAAAGTTTGCTACCAATCATTTGATTCTTAACTTTGCTTTATCTCTCATTTTGTCTCAACCTCTGTGTTTTGACATTGTTTTCATTTATTTTACCTCAATAAATTTGCATTCCAAAAATGATTTTTGATTTCAAATTTTTGCATTGAACTTTGCATTAAAATTATCGGGTTTGTACAAACACTTTTTATTTGGAAACAAACTTTCCTCATCAAGGAATTTTCAAACGGTTGAGAAACTTGGTCAGTGATCTTATCAGGGGGTAGGTTCTTCCCAGATCCTGGTTCAAAAGAGTTATTGCTCAATACAAGTTATTCTCAGATTTGGTTAACCATAAGATCTTTTCAAGATTCATACTGGGTTTATCTTCTCGACATTCATTTCAAGACCAGAAGCCATGATTAGTTTATTCTCTCGACAGTCATTTCAAAGATTTGATTAATTTTCTCCAACAGTAGTCAGGAACTGAATCCATTATCAGTTTACCTTCATCAGTCATTGAACTTGGGGAAATATTCTTCAATAATCCCTAAGCAGCTTTTCATGACTTTTTTCAAAATATTTTCAACTTGATACAGTTTACCAGTGGGACAAAGATTTGTTCAACATTAGCATCTCTAATCTCGAAGCAGAATGACAGTAATCTCCGTGTTGAGGAATCAGTCTTCCATCTTTCCACTCCTCTAAGAGTCTAAACTGGTTGTCAAGCATTTTCTATCACATTACCTTCTTGGGTGTTTTAGTTCCCATTTTCGTTTATGTTTGTATCATGAGTGTTTTAATCCTCATATGCATTTCTCGAGGTCTTATTGTTTTCAACGTCTTACCTTGTGATCAAAGTCTAACTTACTTGGTGTTGCACCCCAAAATTTGCCCTCAACTAGACAAGACATTGTGTACTAAGGTGTCCCAAGAGGTTCACAAGGTTCACAAGATTCACAAGGTATCTCAAGAGGTTCACAATTAGTCAGAAAGTTTGACAATTCCCTCAGACAATGCATCCTCCTAAGCAATGCATCCTAAACTAGGATTTTGGATTTCATCAGGCTAAATGGATTCCCAAGGCTTCAAGTGAGCTTCATAACATCCTATATGTCTTCAATAATCCCTATGTCAAATTTAAAGACTTTCCCAAAAGGTTTGCTCAGTCAGATGACCAGATAGGCAAACATCAGTCAAAGTAGTTAAAAAGTCAAACTGAGGTCAACTGTGGTCAAACCAAAGTCAAACTTCATGATTTTTTGCCAACATCAAGTTTATGACGTAAAATTCATCATTTGATCAAGGGTTGATCATGATTCATCAAGGAGATTTCAGATCATCAAGAATCAGGAGTTTCTAAATTAGGGTTTTCACAGGAAAAGTCAACTGAACTTTGACCAACCATAACTTTTACATGCTTCATCAAAAATTTCCCATCCAAAGCTAATTTTGAAGGAAATTGAATTCTCTACAACTTTGTGTCTCACAAGTCAAGCCCAAAAATGCTTTTTTTGGAAGGTATGAGCTAAGAAATTATAGGTCATTTTAAAAGTCAACAAAAAAGTCAACATCTTCCAAAGGGCATAACTTGAAAATGGTAAAAGATATGGACATGAGACCAAAGAGGATTGTTAGAGGACTCTTTAAGCTTTCCAAAATATCCAAGAATACCTTCATAGCCTTATAATTGAGGGAGATATGCCTTTGCAAAGTTGGGAAATATTTGGGAGGTTTATGAAGCAAATAGGGCCTTAAAACCAAATTTCTCCAAATGGGCTTGCAATGTTGTGATCCAATCCATACAAGGACCTCTAGCGCGACCAAAAGCAACCAAATTCTGATTTTTTATTATTTATTTATTATTTATTTTGATTTAATCCATTAAAAGTCAAATTAAATTTAAATAAAATATAAAAATCAATATTTGGACATGATTCTTCTTCTAGAAATCCTTAAAATTCATTTAAAGCTAATTGGAATCATATAAAATCAGATCAACCAAAATAGCAAGGAGATATTAGATTTTTTTTCATATTTGGATCATATCTTTCTTCATGATGAAACTATCCAAAAATCCAAAGAAGAGATTGATTTTTTTGACCTAATTTGCTTCTACTATATGTAGACAAGTGATCACAAGCATAAACACGAAATCCCAGCCTCCAAGAACAAAAGCAAAAATAAAAAATGTTCAAGAAAATTCCAAATTCGGTTTCCTACTTTCGAGCAATTTCAATAACTTTTGAAGGTTTCTTTAGCTTCCTGAGGATCATTAGAACGCATCTCCATCATTACCATTATCAAAAGCATACTGAATGGCATAAACCGAATGCATTTTAACTTGTTTTTTTCTTATTTTTCAATTCACATGATTTAAGCATTATGAACATGGTTTGATTGTTTAATGTTGTTTATAATGATGTTTAGATCGTTTCTGGATGGTTTGATTTGAGCTTTAACGCAGGACCAAGGATTCGCCATAGTTAGGGTTTTAAGATTCGAATTGGGGAACTCTCATTAGAGGCGATTTCAGGACCAATTGATGGTCTTAATGAATTCCTAGGATGATTTCTAACCGATCTGTATATCTGGGACTAATTTATATTGTGAAAGTGATGTTTTTCAAAAACACAGGGGTTTTAGTGACGGAAAAAATCGTCACTATAGGTTGTTGCTACGGACGCGAACCGTAGGTAAAAGTAATGGACGGACCAAGTAAGAAGATGAAGTGAAGGCACGCTTTTGATTTTTTAAATTTTCGTTTTAACTTATAATGATTAGTTGTTAGTTGTTATCACAAAAACGTCAGTAGCCCAGTGGTAAAAGCATAGCGCTGGGGAGCGAGGAGACCTGGGTTCGATTCCCAGGATCACCCAATTTTTTTTAACACTTATTATTTGTTGCAGGTTTATTACTTATTTGTTGTGGTCCATAGATATATCACCAGCATACGCTGGCCCAATTGGTTTTGCGCTACTGCTTTGAGGTAAGGGACCTGGGTTCAAATCTCAGGTCCTACCTTTTTAGTGATTTTCATTGTTTCATTTATTTTTTAATTGTTTTAATTATTTTGTTTTTAATAATATAATTAAACTAATTTCTAAATTAATAATTAATAATATTCTCATAAAACTTTATATTTTCAAAAATTATATTTTATTTCTTAAATTTAAATTATTTGTGTTTATTTCATAATATGTTTATATATATAATTATTATATATTTTTGTAAATAGATCAATAATATATTTTTTATAATTAAAACCCTATTTTTATCAACCCTAATTTTTATCTTAACTTTAATATTTAACCTAATTTTTTTTATAAACCCTAATTAAATCATTTTTTTATATATATGTAAATAGTTTAATATTTTGATTATATCAAATTTGTTATATTTTCTTCTAAAAAACCTTTTAATGTTTAACCTAAAAATAATGTTCTCTCTTAAATTTTTATTTTCTTTATATTTTTACTAACCCTTTCTTATTATTATTATTTAATTATTACTAACATTTAAATTATTTTTTTATTTATTTTCTATTAATCGTTATTATTATTTCTCCGATTATATTGTAATTGTCCCGAAGTTTTGTAATAGTTTAGGTTTATATTTTTGCTTTATTTTTATTGTAAATATAATAACTACATGGTTAGTAATTATAGGGCGTGAATAACATAATTGTAATTAACATTAACTTAGAATAATTAACTTAAATAAGATAAATATTTGAATACAAACACTCACACACGTAAGTCGATCTTTGATCGCCATCTTGCACTTTCTAGGGTTACCTCTCATGTTGCCTATTTCAAAAGGTCAAGTAAGGTGTCTTAAGCAAAGTCCCTTCACAAATATCATCAAGTCCCTTCAGTTCATAAGATCAAGTCCCTTCGAGGTTGCCTACGATAAATGATCTTGTCCCTTCGAATAAAAGATGATAAGTCCCTACGAATTGCTAAAGACACCTTGCAGTTGCCTATATTCAGATGTCCCTACACATGTCCCTTATTACATCCAAGGTAATGACTACCTATTCCTTAATAATAGGGATAGTCTTACCATTGAAAGAACATACGAGAATATGAAAGACTTAATCTAGGGTAGGTTTCTCTTAATTACTTGCTCACACATTTCAAAATACTCTTTACACTTCACATTTCAAACAAATTTTCAAAAACAAGTCTTTATATACATCCATACGAGGATCATTATAAAGTACTTAGAAAGTTTCTAATCACACACTACACATTTTCAAAATAATTTAAAGTGAGCTAAGTAACTAAGATCCCATGGATAACCATGGATATAAAGGGTGATAACACCTTCCCTTTATATAACCTACCCCCCAAACTCAAAATCTTTTTAAGGTCTTTCCTGTTCTTTTATGTCCTTTCCTTTTGGATAAAATAAAAGTCGGTGGAGACTCTTGCTATCCGCAACATAACTAAAAGTCAGTTCTCCCACCGTGTTACACTTGGCACCTACAAAAATATTTGTCTGTCTCTTCTTACCCGATGTTATTCTGGATATCCTTGTTTGTTCTGATGTTTTCCCGGAACTTTCATCTCTATCTGATGTTGTTCCAGATATGTTAAACCTTTATCTGATGTTGTTTAAGGTATATGGTATAACCTTTGTTCTAATTTTTTCCCAAAACTTTTTTATGTCTTTCTGATGTTTTTCCAGATATACCCTTGTTCTAATGTCTCTCAAGAATCTTTTCTTACTAGATGTTTTTCTCAGATATTATACCCTTTTATCTGAGGTTACTGTCAGATGTCCACAGTAAAGTCATTATTATTTGATGTACTTTCTGGTACTTTCTCCACTTCATTCAAGGCAACTATTGAATGCCGTGATTCTTTTCTTTCCGAGGCTACAGTCGGGTGTCCAAAGTGAAGTCATCATTGGTTGATGTACTTTCCGGGACTTTCTTCACTTTATTCAAGGAAATTGTTGAATGTCGTGATTCTTTTCTTTTCGAGGCTACTGTCGGGTGTCCATAGTGGAGTCATCATTGTTTGATGTGCCTTTTGGGACTTTTCTCACTTCGTTCAAGGCTATTGTTTGATGTCATGATTCTCTTTTATCCAAGGCTACTGTTGGATGTTGTGTTTCTCTTTAATCCAAGGCTACTGTTGGATGTTGTGATTCACTTTTCTCTCCGAGGCTACTGTCGGATGTCCATAATGGGGTTATCATTGTGTTGATGAACTTTCCAGGACTTTTCTCACTTCATTCAAGGCAACTGTTGAATGTTGTGATTTTCTTCTCTCTGAGGCTACTGTCGGATGTTCATATTGGAATCATCATTGTTTTTTATATGCTTTCCAGAACTCTTTCTCATTTCATTTAAGACCAATGTTGAATGTTATGATTCTCTTTTTTATCTGATGCCACTCTCGGATATTCCCAGTAAAAGTCATTAATGTCATTCTTGGATGCTTCTAATGAATTTTTCGTAATTTCTTTTCACTTCATTCAAAGCCGCTATTGGATTTTTGTGACTCTTTCTGTCCAATGCCACTCTTGGACCTCTTTGCCTCAAATGAGTCGTGTTGTGGTCTCCAGTTGTCGTGTGCTTTATTTCCCTGTCGGAGTTCTATTATCTTTATCCCCATCGTTTATTCTGTGTCGTTTTGTTCCTTACAGATTTCTCTGCATTTCATATGCTTTCATAACATTTCATATGTTTTCATATCATCTTCATATCGTCTCATACCGTTTCATTTCATTCCATTCCATTTTTTGGTCTCTTAGGGCCAAATATTGGTTTTTTTTATAAGTATCTTCCATCTTGACGAAACAAAGATGTCAATCTTCACATCTATGGATTGAAGAAACTTAAATAGGGGCATCTGTCATACCCTAATTTTTTACCCTAAGATTTTTCGCATCTCATCTGCATCTTGCATACAAACAAGATCACATACTGGTTCGTTTATCCTTCTCGGGTACAAGTCTATGCCTTACAGGGGATCACCGTTCTTTTACTTGCCTTTATTTGTTTGTGTTTACTAACCTCTAACCAAAATCCAAAAATATGTCGCAGTTTTCTTCTTTTTCTCTTTGTGCTGCAGGTTTTCAAAGATAAGGCAGTGATTTCAATTATGATGCGGTTGTTCAGTTGATGATTCGATTCAGATGGACGTTTTACCTAATCTTGGTCAAACGATCAAAATATTGTTTCAACTGCAAGTTATTTGTACCAATGGTTATTTCTCAGGTAGTGCGTATTCAAAGTTCAAGTTGTCATGTGTTGAAGTTCATCAGATTCTCAAGTTGTGATTCATAAGAAGTTTCAGGCCAGATTGTGTTGGTTGAGTGTTCATCAGTTCATCAATGATTCATTTGTAGATTTATTTTCCTAAAGGTGGGTTCAGACGAATTCAACAATTCAAGAATATTCAATGGCAAATTCGGTGGTTTTGATTTAATTTTGAAGAATGCAAGTGATATGTGTGATTTAGTTGTGGAGGCGTGAATATCAATTTGGGCCCATTTGCAATTCCTTTTTCTTTTAGTCCATTTTATCCATCCTTATTTTTTTTAAAAAACAAATTAATTTTTTTTACCACATCATATTTCAAATACCAAATTTATCATCCATTTACCATTTTTTTTACTCAAACCTATGACCATTAAACCATCATCACCAAAAAAATCTCTAAAAAAAATTATCACAAAAAACTCCATTTTAAAACCATCATTTTTTTCTCCTTTTACATACAAAAACTAATTGAAAAAAAAACATAGAAGCCTATAACCCATTGGCCCACTTTTACACAAACTAAACCCAACCCATATGATTCTACATCAGCTTATCCAATTTTTTTCATCAACACCTTCAGTTGACTTCAGCCAAACTCACGTCGGACCACCATCTTCATTTCACATGTTACTTCCGCAGCTCACATAGTACAAGCTGATACACACAAGCAGTTCCACGTCATCCTGCATCCAAGCGTAAGTCCAATACACGATGACGAATAACACAAAACGCATGAGGAAAAGTGCAGCAAAGTATCACGCGGTTCGTATGAGCAAAACGCAACATGCTCCAATTCAAAATGTATGTGAGAAATTTCAGCCAGCATCTCGCGTTCCAGATGCTTCAAAATGCAAGCTAGCCGCACGAACAAGGTTGCGAACACGCGAATAAATGGATGTCAAAATGCACTGAAGCTTCAAACAAAACACAAATCATCAGCACATATGACACAAGCCCAAAACGCAATGAGGAGAAGGCACAAAACGCAGAAAATTAAACAGCCAAAATGCAACAGCTATCACAATGATTTCGTGACTTCAAAACGCGCGAGATTCAATTCAAAACGGAAATTCAAATCCTCACTCTTCCTTCTATAAATACAGCCTTCCTCACATTCAAAATGAAGCTTTGAAAGCTCACTATTACCCTGCAAAAATCTAATCCAAAGCGTCATCAAAAATCATAAACAACCTTGAAATTCCTTGAATTTAATTTCTCCATTAAACCTTCTTCAAACCTGAAAACAACAATCCTTCAGTTCTTACATCACAACAACACAAATTGGAAGAGAGGAAGAGTTTGGAAGCAATTTCTACCATTGTTGAAGGTATTCAAGTTTTACCGGAAAATATTCGTTTATGAAATTCATTGTATCCGATTCATGACAGGAAAAATAAACTGGATATTTGGAATCCTCTCACTTTTCCGATTGAAACGACACCTCAACGGAGCCCCGCTGCTCCGATTGGGCGGAGCTCCGAAAATGAAAGTGAAGACCATGAACAGTGTTAGCGTGATAGAGAAGAAGATGAAATTAATTTCTCTGACTTTCTTTTGCTGTATTTTTTTTGGTTATTTTGTTTAATGAGTTTAAGTGATTTGGGCCTCATAGAAGCAATTGGATCATTCTACTTCATACACCTTCCAATCTCTGTGTGGCCTCTCCCTATTTTTTTTTAAAAAAATTTAAATTTCATTTTTCTTACTACATTTTATATTTTGTTCCTCATTTAAGAATTTGTTCTAATTTTCCTCTAAAGTAATATTTTTTTTTTTAAATCTTTAGAAAAATGCTTTAATCGTTTTTTTAATGGATTTTATGTAAGATCCATATTTCTTTCATCTTATTTTCTTTTGGTCGATGAGATCTCCGATTCAATGATTATTGATTTTCAAAGATGTTTAATCTTCATTATTTCAAATCTATGGATGATTTATCATTTGGATCATTCTCCATACTTTGGAATCGTG
The DNA here is from genome assembly GCA_963966055.1 of Lathyrus aphaca. NCBI lineage: Eukaryota > Viridiplantae > Streptophyta > Magnoliopsida > Fabales > Fabaceae > Lathyrus > Lathyrus aphaca. The sequence continues at coordinate 482,264,050 of OZ014522.1, forward strand.
ATATGTTGCCTTTGATAAATCAATGATAAATCTCGATTAAGATTAGACCGTTACCACTTTTTCTTTCCGTGTGACATGTTTTCGGAGGACGATCCATTATATCATCTCTCTAACATGAATTAGCACAAATATCGTTCACCTTAATTGGTGTTGGCCGACCTCATTTGTAGGGTAATTACTTCGTAAATTACTCGAAATTGCTTAACATAGACCTAAACTTGTCCCGAATTCGGAATAAAAATCCATGGACCGGACCTCTTGTTGGCCGCGTAATCCCAAAGTGGTTGATCATTTTGCATTAAGAATCAAGACTTATGAATGTTTGATGCGTAGGTGCTTTGGGTCTCCCAATCTCCTTTCAAATTTCATTGAATTTGGTCCTATTTGCCTTGATTGATCACTATAGTGTAAGATACTAAGTGGATCCGGTTGCCTTTCGATTTTGATTACTCTTTTTGGTTGTGGTTGATTAAGTTCACCATACCATTATTATGTAAATATTATTATACTATTACTATACTAACATTTTAATTCCTTCTCGCACCTTATCCTCTTTATTTCAATCTCTTGCTTCTTATCTCTTTTATTATGCTTTTATTATACTATATCATTCATCATATTGTTTATGTTTATATTCATATTCTTATGCTTTTTCTTTTGTCCATTTGGACACAAAATATTAATAAAGGATTAAACATCTAAAAAACTTGTGACTTTAATTTTGGACTATGGCCACTATCCTTAGCATTGGACTTGGAGTTTTGGACTTAGATTTTAGGATCATTCCCTTTGCTGAAGTTATTATGGATTGAAGACCTTAGCCTTGATTTGGTACACTTGTTTATAAAGATGAAGTCCTATTGCTTCGAAGAATGCTCGCCATACGGTTTGATTGTTCTTCCTTTAACTTTTACTTTAAGTCTTAGGATAGTCCCTTCATCTCCTCCCACTTCTTAAATTTTCAAAGTTTCTCCCTCTTTTCAAAATCTTCTTCATTTTCGAACTTCAAATCGCTTTCATAATCAAACCTTGACTTAGGTCAAGCGGTTTTACCCTTTTCATTTTATTTCTTAATAAATGCTAAACTACATAAGCATATCAAAACCTTTTTCAAAATACTTTAAAAAAATTCAAAACTCATTCAATTCTTTTTGTGCCTTCGTGCACTTTTCCTTTTAACCATTTTCACATGTTTAGATACGATTCATTCTTTCTAGCGGAATTATTTGCTAAAGAATAACGACTTGTCTTTACATTTTAAAATCAATTCAACAATTAAATTTTCACTATTTGTACCGCGAACTACGAGGTTTTGATCTCACATTGCACGTCGTGGGTACGTAGGCATGAGACGAACGTCTCTTCAAACACAAAAATCTTAAAAAGGTTTCTATTCTCATCTCTTCAATATCTTTTAAACAAACCATTTTCAAACCAAAAGTAATAAATATTTCAAAGAGCTCCCGTGGAGTACCCCATACATTTTGGGTGCGTAAAACTTTCCCAATTTGTAACATATCTCCTTACCCGTTCTCTGCTTGATTCTTTTAGCTTTTTGCTTTTATATTCATTAGGATTTATTTGCTCTTTTTTCCTTTTCCACTTGGAATAAAATAAAAGTGTGGTGGCGACTCTGTTTACTTTGAGTTAAGTTAACTAATAGCTTACACTCATGATTTTACCGCTACAAATAGTATTCCATATGCTAATATAGTAGGTTCTTTGATGTATGCTACGGTCTGTACTAGACCCGACATAAAATATGCAGTAAGTCTTGTAAGAAGGTACATTTCGAATCCTGGAAAGGCTCATTGGCAAGCATTGAAGTGGATTCTAAGGTACATAAATTGGTCTTTGAATAGAGTCCTAACTTATAGTGGAGCCTTGGGTGAAGATAGTAAAGCAACAATCGAAGGATATGTCGACCCTGATTATGCAGGTTGTATGGATTCTAGAAAATCTATTTCTGGATATGTTTTCACTATGTTTGTCATATCAATTAGTTGAAAGCAACACTTCAGAAGGTTGTTGCCTTATCAACCACTGAAGCGGAATATATCACCCTAGCTGAAGCAGTAAAGGAAGCATTGTGGCTTGAAGGTTTTGCAAAGGAGTTGAAACTTCAAGGTCGAAGTATCACTATTAAATGTGATAATCAAAGTGTAATAACATGTGTAACACGGTGGGAGAACTGACTTTAAGTAATGTTGCGGATAGCAAGAGTCGCCACCGACTTTTATTTTATCCAAAAGGAAAGGGTATAAAAGAACAGGAAAGACCTTAAGAGATATTTTTGGGTCCGGGGGGTAGGTTATGTAAAGGGAAGGTGTTAGCACCCTTTACATCCATGGTTATCCATGGGCTCTTAGTTACTTAGCTCACTTTTGAATTGTTTTTGAAAGTGTAGTGTGTGAATAGAAAAATTTTCAGAATAGTTAATAATAATCCATGTACGGATGTGTAAAAACTTGTTTTTGAAAATTTGTTTGAAATTGTGAAGAGTTTGGAAAGTTTTTTTTTGAAGTGAGCAAGTACATAAGAGGAACCTACCCTAATGTTTAAAGTCTTTCTTGTTCTTTATCCTTTCATTGGTAAGACTATCCCTACTATTAAGGAGTAGGTAGTCATTACCTTGGATGTAAGGGATATGATGAGGGACATTTATTTTTGTGAAGGCAACTGTGGGGTGTATTAAGCATATAGGAGGGACTATCATCATTATTCGAAGGGACTTGATTCGTAAAGGCAACCATTAGGGACTTGATGATTTTTATCTTTTAAGGGACTTGCTTTATACACCCCACTTGACCATTATTCGTAGGCAACTTGAGGGATAACCTTAGAAAGTGAGACGGCGATAAAAATCGACTTACGTGTGTGAGTGTTCAATTTAATTATATTTGATTAAAATGATCTAAGTTAATTTTTAAATAAAATACATATTTTTTCACTCCCTAATTACTAACCATAGCAACAATAATTAAATAATTATAAAATTTACATCCAGGAAGCAATTACAATATAATTATAATAAGCAAAAATAAATAAATAAATAAATAAATAGCAAAAATAATTAATTAGCAAAATATAAATAAACAAGCTAAAATAATAAATAAATAATAAATAGGGGTTAGTAATAAATATAATTAAAAAAAAAAAGTAAGGTTAGTGAAGATGAAATAATAATAATAATAATTAATAAAATAAATAAAGGTTAGAGAAATAGCAATAGGAAAATATAAAAATAATAATAAACAACAATAATATAGTTAGTAACAATAATTAGTAATGACATAATTAGAATAATATATAATCACTTATTTAGAAATATGAATAATTACTATAAAAAAATTTTAAACGTAATAGAAATTTATAAATTTTAATCATTACCAATTTATTTATTCTTAACTACATATCAACAATTATTTAGAAAAAATATTTTAAGATCATATTCATAAAGGATAATCATATTTACAAAAATTTACAAGAATTATAATAAATATATATACATAAAATTATATAGAAAATTAGAATTAGGTTTTATTTTAGAAAATATTTTTTAGGGTTTTGAAAATTAGGGTTTATATTTTTTAGGGTTTTGAAAATTAAATAAGGTTTAATGTACATGAAAAATATTAAGATTTAATTTATAATAATAGTCTACTAAAAAAAAATATAAGGAAAACTATAAATTAATTTGGATTTTTTGAGAAAATAATATATACATATATGTGTTATTTAGAAATTTGCTTGAATTTATTTATGAAAATAATATAGGGAATAATATAAGAAAATAATCACTAAATAAAAAGAATGGAAATTAAACAAAATCAGGACCTGGGATTTGAACCCAGGTCCTTTACCTGGGTGATGAGGAGAACAACCACTAGGCCACGCTGCATATGCTGCAATGAGAAGGAACTCCATTTGCTTTTGTTCTTTAAACCAATGAACCAGAAAAATAATGAGAAAAATAAAAGGCCTGGGGAGGGAGTTGAACCCAGGACCTTTACGTTCACAAGCACACGCATCACCACCCGGCTGGAAGAGCCCACCTGATAATGTAGTGATAACATAACATAATATATTCAAATTACAAATTAAATGAAAACGTATCAAAAAGAATTGCTGGAGGCTAGATTCGAACTCATGGCCTCAAGTCATACGCGCATCCCTCCTACCACTGGGACACAAGCGTGCTTGTGATAAACAAATCAGACACAATTAATAAAATATGTTCAACAATATTTGAATTTTCCAACGCGCGGAAAACTTCATCTTCTTCATTCAAATTTCCTGCGAATTTTTCTTTGAATTTACCTGCAATTTTTCCTGCAAGTTCTTAATCCGAAACCTATGTTTTTCAATCATCAAACAAATCATAATATCAATACAAATTTGAAGCCCAGATTAATTATGTGGAGCTTATAGATCACGGCCATGGTTTTATAATTCATTTAGGTGCCCTAAACACTAAGTTCCCGAAATTGGTCTTCAAACCCTAACCATGGTGAAATTTAGTACGATCCATAGAAATCAAATTAAACCATCCAGAAAGCTTCTAAACACCATAACAAACACAAATCCAGGGTTAGTTTTCATTATCAATGCATAAACAATTCAAATCGAAAAAAAATTAAACATGAACTATATGCTTTCGGGTTCCTCATATGTGCATGAATTAGATGTATTTGAGGGTTGCTTTCGACTCAATGATGACCAAAGAACATTGCCATGTCTTCAAATTACCTTCTAACACCTTGTTTGTCTAAATCCGAATTTGAGTTTTCTTGAGATTTTTTGAAGTGTCAAACTTACCTTTGCAGCTGTGAAATTCGTGCCCATGCAATAGGGTTCTCTTGTATACTTATAAGAGATGTAATTTAGGTCAAAAGATGATGGATCTATGGGCTTTTTGGATGACTTCATGGTGAAGGAATGTCATGATCTTAAAGTGTGAAAAAAATCAAATATTTGCCTTCCAATTTGGTCTAGGACGAATTTGCACAAGATCAAATCATATTGAACAACATTGATTAATTTCTAGAAGAAGAATCATGTTCCAACTTTGGTTTTTAGATTTTATTTTGATTTAATTTGATTTAAAATGAATAAAATTCAAATAAATATCAAATAAAAATATAAAAATCAGAATTTCTCACCATTGGGTCGTGCATGATGTTGTTGTGTGGATTGGATCATAATTTGACAGGCCCATTTGAAAAGAATTGGTTCTAGACCTCCTTTTTCATCATAAACCATCACAAATTTTCCCAACTTTGCAAGGGCACATCTCCCTCAATTTTAAAGGTATGAGGGTGTTCTTGGACATTTTGGAAAGCTTGAAGAGTCCTATAAACAACCCCATTGGTTTCAGGTCCATATCATTTACCAATCTCAAGTTATGCCCTTTTGAAGTTGTTGACTTTTTGTTGACTTTTGAAATGACCTATAATGTCTTAGGTCATATCTTCCAAATGAAGCATTTTTGGGCTTAACTTTCAACATCAAAGTTGTAGAGAATTCAATTTACTTCAAAATGAGCTTTGGATGGAGACTTGGTGATGAAGTATGTGAAAGTTATGGCTGGTCAAAGTTCAGTTGACTTTTACTGAGGAAACCCTAATTTAGAAACTCCTGATTATTGATGATCTGGAATCTCCTTGATGAATCATGATAAAACCTTGATCAAATGATGAATTTTACTTCATATACTTGATGTTGGCAAAAAATCATGAAGTTTGACTTTGGTTTGACCACAGTTGACCTCAGTTTGACTTTTTAACTACATTGACTGATTTTGACTTATCTGATCATCTGACTGAGCAAACTTTTGAGAAAAGTCTTGAAACTTGACATGGGGATTCTTATACACATATAAGATGTTATGAAGCTCACTTGAGGTATTGGAAATCCATTTAGCCTGATTAAAGTCAAAACCCTAGTTTTGGATGCACTGCTTAGGAGGTGCATTGTCTGAGGGAATTGTCAACTTCTTTGACCAATTGTGAACTTTGTGAACCTTGTGAATCTTCATAAAGTATCTTGTGATACTCATGGGAGGTATTGTGAAGCTTGTGAACCTCATGAAGTGGCTTTGTAGACCTCATGAACCTCAGGAAAGCTTTGTAATCATTGTGAAACTTGTGAACCTTGTGAACCTTCAAGAAGTGACTTGTAGACTTCATGAGCCTCATGAAAGGTCTTGTAAATGTTGAGAAGCTTGTGAACCTTGTGAACCTTCAAGAAGTGACTTGTAGACTTCATGAACCTCATGAAAGGTTATGTAAATGTTGAGAAGCTTGTGAACCTTGTGAACCTTCAAGAAGTGACTTGTAGACTTCATGAACCTCATGAAAGGTTATATAAGCATTGAGAAACTTGTGAACCTTGTGAACCTTCTTAGCACACAAAGTCTTGTATTGTGAGGGCAAATTTTGGGGTGCAACAGCTGCCCCTGTTCAATTTTCTGAAACCTGAGGGGTTAGATTGGTATATTTGCCAGTCGTGACCTGGAAGGTTGAAGGGGATTGAACACAAAAGCCCAAAAATTTGCACTCACCAGTGCATAGAGTGATACAGATGGCTAGTTGAATATGATTGAGTGGGCTTAAAGATGCCACTAGGGGAAAGTTCTTCAGATATATTTCTTGGAAGATAAGGCAGTCCAAAATATGGAAGTATAATGAAAGCTATCAGGAGTCTGGAGCAGTCCTGAGGTATTGATGATATGCTTTCAGGATACTGGAGTAATACTGATGTAACAGCATGTCTTCATGAGGATAGAGTAATCAATAATGATAACCCTAAAGCAGTCTTGAAGTAATAATATGATTTCAGGAGGATAGAGCAATTCAATAACGATAACTCTAAAGCAGTCTTGAAGTAACGATTTCAGGAGGATAGAGCAATCAATAGCTCTAAAGCAGTCTTGAAGTAGTGATTTCAGGAGGATAGAGCAATCAATAGCTCTAAAGCAGTCTTGAAGTAGTGATTTCAGGAGGATAGAGCAATCAATAGCTCTAAAGCAGTCTTTGAAGTAGTGATTTCAGGAGGATAGAGCCATCAATAATGATAACTCTAAAGCAGTCTTGAAATAATAATGTGATTTCAGGAGGATAGAGCAATCAATAATGATAACTCTAAAGCAGTCTTGAAATAATAAGATGTGATTTCAGGAGGATAGAGCAATCAATAATGATAACTCTAAAGCAGTCTTGAAGTCGTGAGAAGTTATCAAGAGGATAAAGTAACCCTGAGGTGACGATAAAGCAGTCCCAAAATAACAAAAAGCTTATCAGGAGGATAAAGTAACCCTGAGGTGACAATAAAGCAGTCCTGATGATCATAAGTTTGTTTGTTGGATAATTAACCTGAAAACAAGGCAACATTTTGTATAATAACATTAGTTCATGCTTTATGTATGCATGTATAACATGATGTGCTCAAGTAATGTACTATATGTTTATGGATATATGCGCTATGATGTAAATGATGTATGTATGATATGATACTGCCGGAAGTGTCTGGATATCTTTGTATAACAACTGCTGGCCAGGGAAAATAAATCCCGATTCGTTGCTGAAGAATATATAATCCTCCGTCTGCTGGGGATAACAGGGTATAGATAACTTCCCGTATGCTGGGGATAGTAAGGTATAGATATAACCTTCCGTTGTTGGGGATGGCAAGGTATATATAACCTCCCGTCTGCTGGGGATGACAAGGTATATATAACCTCCCGTCTTTGTTTGATAGTAGGATAAGTATAACATCCCGTCTTCGTTCGTCGTACACTTATTGGAAAGTAATTTCCCGTACATCCGTATGAGGATAAAAGAGATGGATATAAATTCCAGGGGAGATGAGACTTTATGAAGATGGATTTGTCCTACTGAGGGTTTGTAATTGTCTTGTAAAGGTGAACCGGCGAAGCTTCGTTGAAATCCTTCCCTCATTCGTCCTTAGTAAATACTATTACTGCATTTTCATGCATTTCTGGTAAACATCATGTAATACCTCAAAATTTGCCCTTATATTTATTCCCTCTACTGGCGTATCATTTCGCATTCATCTGCATTTAATATCATATTAGTGCATTTCATGGATTTCTGAGGCATGTGATTCTGGCCCCTTGAATCTAGGGTTTCGCTCCTTATCTGTATCTGTCAGAGATTGAAATGATAGAGAATATTCACTGGGCTATGATTCCACTCCGAATGCGGTTGCTCAGTCGGGTCTCAATTCAGATGGGGGTGTGATTTAATTTGGCTCAAATTGTCGAAAGGTCATTACAGCTGCAAGATTATTTTGGACCACCGTATTGTCTCTGGGACAGTGGCTATTCAAGGATCATGTTGTCGTGTGCGGAGATTCATTTGTTTATCGAATAGTGGTTGGTGTGAAGTTTGTTTCGAATTTTCAGTCTATCAGTGATTCATCTGGATTTGGATGGTCATGGCATATTTCAAATGATTCAGAGAGTTGTGACTAGTCTGAAAATATTCAGTGGCTCAAAAATGACTGTGGAAAGAATTCAAAATGGACCTAGGGTTAAAATTGAGATTTCATACCCATTCATTGCTCTGTTCTCATTTTCATAAACCGTTCACAATTTTCTCACATTTACCGTAACTTTTTTCTCTTTTGTCCTCTATTGCACTCGTTCTTTCCTCCTTCCTTTTCGCAAGAATCAGTGCTTAGTGGTTGATTACACTAGACGAACTTCACTATTACAAGTTACCAAGGGCAAGTTTCATGTTTGAGTTTGACACAAACGTCCCATCAACTTTTGATCCCTTTGCTGAGGCAAATGCTGAGGATTCTGGTGCCGGTGCCGGGACAAAAGAATATGTTCATAGCAAGATACTCAAGGACCTAAAAAAGAATTCTGCTGTAATGGTACTGTTGTCGAGGACCCTGAGTTGGGCCAGGTCATACAACTTCAGGGAGAGCAAAGGAAGAATGTTTCTACTTTCTTTGTGCAGGCTGGCGTTGTAAAGAAGGAGAATAGCAAGTTTCATGGTTTCGAGGACTAATCAAAAGTGTGCAATTTAGCAGCTATAAGTTAAATACTTAGTGTGCAGACTACAGTCTCAATATCATCTGAATTCAAGAAATCAGTCATAGCAACATATTGTGGTTAAACTGTTTTATATTATAATCTACTTGCTACATATTTTGGATCAGTATTTGCTAGGTTATTCATGATAAGGATCAATGTCTGCTTCTGATACAAATATCTTGAATAAATTTGTCACAATTTCTATCATAAAAAAAAGAAGAACACATTCGAAGGTCTGGCTATAAATCTTTCTGCTACATTTGTCCAAACACTGTTAGAAATATGTATCATGATGGAGCTGCTTTTCCAAGGTGCATCTTTCTGTTGTTCCAGCCATGACAAGAAAGCACTACCCGATAAGCAGCACACGAGCATTCGAGTGTCCGTACTGTCCAGCGGATTTCCAGTGACATGACTAGTTCAAAACCAAAATCAAAGGAAGCATCAGTTCAGAATTAAAGTCCAGTGAATATTGGATAAAAGCAAGTAGAAGAATTCAGAGACGAATCAGTTGTAAAACATAATCTCCTAACAGAATGCTTCAACTAATTCATAACATGATTCTGTTTATAAATTCATAACATGATTCAGTAACACAAGAAAGGAACAAAAAGAAACAGAGAGTATTGCCATTGAAGGAACCAACTTTTACAGGAGAGTCAATAGAACATCTTACATTAATGAAGTCAAAACAATACCTAGTCAGAGTTTAGAGGATAATACTTCCAACAATGAAGAACGTGTTTCTTGTTCAGGTTCAGATTCCGAGAAAAACACTAAGCTCTTTACCTCTCCACAAGACAGTTCGAAGCATTGAAATGCATTCTGTTGCTCAGTGGGATGTCTTCCGAAGACAGGATGAACCGAAGCTTCTAGAATGTCTCAAAAGACATGCTGATGAATTTTCTTGTGCCAGTGAACATCACGGCAAGAAGATGGTTCAGCCAATTCTAGATCAGCGCATCTTCCTGGGCACTACCCACAAAGCGAAACTGAAGGAGGAATTCAATATCGAACCGTGGACCTTTGAGCAACGTGTTGGAGAAGCTGTTCTCATTCCTACTGGATGTCCATACCAGATTAGGAATTCTAAGTGTTGTGTTCATGTGGTATTGGAATTTATGTCTCCTGAGAATGTTGCGGAATGTGTCCTACTGACTGATGAGATCCATTTGCTTCCGGAAGATCATATAGCAAAAGTAGACATGCTGGAGGCAAGGAAAATAAAAGAAATACATGAGCTCACTTCCAATCACAAAACATAACAGAACCACAAAAAAAGTTTCATAATGAAAATAATTTATTCCTAATAGGTTCATAACAATTCAAAACCAAAAACCAAGCAGTTACAGAGCAGTTACAAATCAGTTGCAAACTTTAACAGAATTCATAACCGAAAAATAACAAAATCTAATAGCTATAACCGAATTCAGTTGGAGAAGTTACCTGAAGTTTCTAGACTTTTTTTGTGAAAATTCTATAAAACAGCATCACCCTTCACATTTGAGTTTTTCTTCTTCCACAATTTTTTTTCCTCCTTCAACCTTTTGATCTATTCTTTCACGATGATTCGGAGCTTGAATCTTCATCCTCAGCTTCCATTTTTCTGAAGTTTTCCCTTACCATTTCTCTTTTTTCACTAGGAGTCAGCACAATAATCATCACAAGTTCTTTCTTTCTCTTCAATCGTCCCTGACTTTCTTCCAATGCCGATCTTCATCAACCTCACTTCTTCTTCAATTCTCAATCTGAATTTCTCTTCATCAATTCTAGAACTTCTAAATCCTCTAACAAAAATCCAGAATCTCTCCCAATCTTCATCATCTTGGTTCAATGGATACATCAGTTTCACTATGCTTGCATCAGTGACCTATGGAGGAAAGTAGAACACAAATATTGGAAAAAATCATTGAATGATATACAGTGAAAGTAGAAAACGAGGCTGCAATTAGAAGCGTCGAACCTTCGTCAAATTCGTGCAAATTTCAAGAATGTTCAGCCATGTTTCGTGGATCCATCTTCATCAATAGCTTTCGGCACTGAGTGAATCTTTGCATCGTCCTCATCAAATTGCCAGCATCAGCACCAAATCTTCAATCAGGCTTCTACACTCTTCAAGAATACCAGCTGCAATCCCTGTCCGAGACCATCATCTACATCCTCCAACAACCTACTGCTTCCTTTATCACCTTGTGTCACCATCTCTAACCATTAATTTCCATCATCCCTGCAAGTTGATAACAACATCAAACAGCAATACACAGAAATCAAAGAAGCCGAAGAAAGTCATAAGGGAAGAAGACGTGATTCGACAACATCAATTAGCAACAATCAAAAGCTTGACGGATTCGAAACAGAAAAAGATTGTGTGAAGGAGACGCGAGGGGGAAGATCAATCCAAAGTCTTACCTCAAGGTCTTGGCATTGTCAGCGCACAAAAGATGATGGTTCTTGCTTCAGTTTGGATTGCTCAAGGTTGAGCTGATACGAGGTGCGATACAGAGGAGTACGATGAAGAGGAAGCTCCGTGAACCTCAGTCTGAATGACGCGGTAGGGTGTATGTTGCCGACGCGATGAGGAAAAACCATGGTTAGGGATTGATCGGTGGAGTCTTGGCTACAGAAGATGAAGAACGCATTAGCAAGTTGAAGCCATGAATCGGAACAGAGCTTGAGTTACGAACAATGTGCCATCATCAAATACATAGTTCCGGTGAAGAAGACGACGTGTACGATTCGTTCTGAGACGATGAGTTTGAGTGTTCTGTGATGGAAAGGTTTTCACGAAGAGGAATTGCGGCGGAATGCAGGGGAAGATGAAGGTTCTAGGTTTTTTTTTAGGGTTCCATCAATTTTGTCACAGGACAGACATGGATTGGGCTTTTACAATTCAGCAATGGATCTAATATCAGCACACCCTGCTTCGCCAAACACACACCCTCCCTGTGTACATGGAACTTCAAGTTGGGCCATGATCCGTTAAAGTGCTATCCAAGCTCTTCAAATTTCTATCTCACCTCCCTGCGTCTCTTTGTGGAATTGGGCCATAGCCCCATGGGTCTTCTGTCTGCACCATCACTTTCCTTATTCAGCCTTATGTCTCTTTTATTCTTTTCTTTTTTTTTTCTTTTTTTATGATTCTTCTTAAGATTTTGTTAATTGTATTTCTATAAGATTTCTTATTTTAATTCTCTTGTTAAATACATTTTTGTGGATTATCTTAATCCATTTTCTTGGTAATTTTTAATTAAGATTTTTTTGATAATTTTAGTTATTATTTGTGAACTAATTATGATTTAGTGTTAATTTGGAATTAAAAAGTGTTCATGATGTTTTGATCGATATTGAATCGGTTTTGATTGTGGTGGAGCTTCACAAAGCTAATATGGAAGATGGGCATTTATTTTGCTCATAGGAGATTTCAAGACCTTGCTTGGGGATTTTTTCGGATTTCTTTTATGTGAAGAATCGGTACTTCGATCAAGTAAGTGATTTCGAGTTTTTCGGCTTTTAAGCATCATTATAGTCGTATGCGGCTTAGGACCATATAATTTAAGATGCATCTGAGCCCTCCCACCTGAGGCATTGGCCATATTTGTGATTATTAATGATATGTATCGATTTCGGAACTTAGGGATTAGGTTAAGAACCATTAAGATCGATTCCTTTTACTTCCCCTTAAGATTCACTTTTTTGTCCGTTTCGTAACATTTATTAAAAATAGTTTTAGGTGAGATAAAATTATGGAAAAATTCATGAGTGATCCTCATCCTCTTAATTAATTTGTCATATTTTTTATTTCCAGATTTGGGTGGTTTTAATATTTTATTTGGATTTTAGTTCATGAGCTGTCCCAAAAAGGAAGGTTTTGGCATAAGGGACCGAAATCGATTTTTTCCCCATAGGTGTGGAACCTTTTTTTTGCATATGATTAATCACTGTAATTTGTGACATTTTGATTCTCATTAGGCATTTTTTTCATAATTTTTAGTGCCCTTTTTGATCCACTTTGTGGAGTTGTTTTTGATGACCATGTTTTGGTTACCTTGCTAGTCAAGGAATTGTTTTGGCACTTTGGTGCATAATTTTATGAAATCCTTTTGGACAATGTGAGATAATGATGTTATTATTCCAGGGATTTAATTTCATAATTTTTCAAAGCTTTTTGCTATTTTTTCATGTCACCTAGATCCTAGGTTGATTCATGTGTGTATATGCTCCATATCCTAGGATTTAAGAAGGCATTCATGCCATTTGATTGAGAAACTTTTTGGTAACTTTTATGAGTTGATTATAGGTCATTTTTATGTCTTTAATTCCAACCATAAGTCACTTTTTGAACCATACTCTTTTGGTTTGTTTTAATGTTTCAAGGTGCATACTTATGTGAGCTAGTTTAACTTAAACTCATTTCTATTCTCCTCTAATCATTAACTTGAATTAGGTGGAAATCATTAATGCCTATTCATGCATTCTAATTGCATTTCATACCTTGTATGCTACTGACCCATAATCATTTCATTCATATTCACATGCCATTCTTCCTTAGCTTATATCATGTGCGATCTTATGCGATTTTTGTTCATTTCTTCTCATGTATTCTTCTCCTTGCTCCATATGCCTAATCCATTGCATCCATGATTGTATATTCATTCATCCATCTTCATAAGCATTCATTACTGACTTTGAAGTTCATTTCATGTATTAATTCATGCTTATAAGCCATATGCATTCATACTCCATCCATAAACCCTAATTTGCATTTATGTGAACTTAGGTGAACTTTTTGTACATAGTTTGACATAGTTTGATCTTGTGAGGTATCCTAGCATACTTAGGGACCTATAGCATGTATCTACTGACTTTAGAAGTCATGTAACCTTTAGGTACCTTCACCTTTAGACTTAGGTCTTATTTTGAACCCTAGTTCCATTCTAGGACGTTTATGGTACTTAATCGCTTTCATGCTTCGATTTTACTTTCAATATGCATTGTCATGCTAACTTTTGTTTTGTAGAGGGGAAGATTGAGGTAAGCATTACTTCATTCCCATCTCTTATGCATTTTAATTGAGTTTGCCTTAGCACCTTGTGCTTTGCTTTTAGGCTTTCCCTTTCTTTAGAGACAACTTAACTTCCTTAGGAAGTAAGTTAGTTTCTAACTCTCTTTTCTTCCTTTCCTTTTCTTTATTAGGATTAGAATACCTCATTAACCATAGGATCTCTCTTGTACATAATAACTAACTTAGGTTTGTGTCTTAGTCCCCTTAGTTTGTCCTTTTTTTCAACTTGAGTCATTCTTTCTCATCTCATAAAGAAAAGCAATAAAATACTTAACAAAAAAAAACGAACAATCTTGTACGACACGAGACTTTGTTGCGGAGTGTTTATACGCGTCCTGTTTCGGGGCGAGGTGTAAATACTTCCCGCGATGGATAGGTCTTAGTACAAGACAGTTCACAAACAAATTCAAAACACTTCTTTTAAAAGCCAAAAACAAACAATAACCGACTATCCTGCGGGAACTTCTTTTCTCATCTCATTCACTCACAACGCGAACTCGCGACGACTTGTCTCATTTGCAAGACGGTAAACGCACTCGTACCAGACGAGCCTGCAACACCTGAGCATAGACATACGCAGTTCCAGCATAAAAAACACAAACAAATAGTTCCCGCCTAGGTTAGGCGAACTACGTCGACTCTGATCCTCATTATCCCGATGAGGTACGTAGGCAGCGGGGTAGGGCCCGTTCGAGCACAATCTTTATTTTCCCTACATTTCCCCATTTCTTTCCATTTTCTTATTTCAGTTCCTTTTCTCATTCCTCATTTCCATTCCAGTTAGCGGTTTTATTCAGCAGCATCTTTATTTTCTCACCCTTTGAAACAAAACAAGCAAGCGTGGATCCCGTCGGGTACGACGGACGATCTGGGGTGCTAATACCTTCCCAGGTCGTAACCGACTCCCGAACTCAGATCTTTGGTTCGCAAGGCCTTGTCCTTTCCTTCTTCCTCAGGTTTGTGCAACATTACCTTTCCCATTCCTTTGGGATAAAAATGTCTGGCTGGCGACTCTAACCTTTCCGCGCCACTTTCGCGTTTGTACTAGGATGAAAATCCCGGGAGCGACAGCTGGCGACTCTGCTGGGGATATTAACCTGATTCTTCCGGTTTCCCTTGTAGAGTCAATCCTAGCGCCTGTTTGGTTTTGTTTCTTTGGGTGTTTATATGTTTGTTGCTGTGTGATTTAGTTTAGCTTTACTGTTTTATTTACAGTTTTATTTACAGCTTTACTTTATCGCATTTATTTATCGCTTTCAGTATTTTATTTTCCATGCATCATATTATACTGGACTGTCTGGCTGTGCTGGTTTTCATTTTTTCTGTGGGTGGGAGTTACTGTGAGATAAGCCAACTACCCGGCTTGAGTGCACCATAGGATTAGCGTGGACAGACATTGTACTCTTATGGTATCTCACCATGATGGGTGGCGATGTGTTCCACACCCAGATTGCGACCGTCTTGGAACTATTCTGTGTGGGGATTACCTCACTTCAGGGTACGACCTTGATAGTTATGAGCATCTGGTGACCGATCTTCGAGGACCTTAATGGAAACACCCCTCTCCAGTGATGACAGTGGCAGACCACATTTGTTGGCAAACCCACTCGCATCCGAGGGTCCATTGGGAACTCGCATAGGATGGCCTGGTTCTCTCATAAGAATTCAGTTAAAGCAAACTGTTCGTATGACGATAGTATTGTACCCTTCGGGATGAATGTATTATTGTTTCTCGATTCAGTGCTTGAAGCTGGAAACTTGTGAGGGATGCTTGTTTTTCCGGACTCAACTGAGACCTCCCTGAGTAGTACATAATGCCAAACCGATTCTTTGATTTGGTCATGAGCCATTTCTCGGAAATGGTGAACGTATTATTGCTATTCGGCCTCGAGAGTCCGTGATGTTGACCCGAGTAGCACACCCGTGAGATTGGGAGGGGTTTACAGGTTTGCAGGAACCCTAAACTTCAACATACCCACTTTTTCAGTTTTGTTCAGTGTTCTATGTTTCTTTGATTCAGAGATCCAGGATTTCTATTCAGAGAAACTGTTACTATTGTGACCCTGATATTGTGACTGTTATTATGACTCTCCACAGACACTTGGCTTATTGTTCAGCTTCAACACCATCAGTGACTATTCTATTATGTGATCCAGTTCTACAGTTATTGGGTTCTCAGTTATGGGGTTCTGTACAGAGATGTTGTTACTATTATGGTTCTATTCAGACACTTGACTCATTATTCAACACCGACACCAACATCAGATTGTTGATCACATGCCTGTTGCATACATGACATCATAGCATTTCTGCATACATGTTCAGTTATTTCTGAGGATCACATATCTGAATCATGCCATTGGACTTTTTCTGTATCAAGACTTGAATCAAAGCAGATAGATTCCTCAGAAATAATTGAACATGGCATTTGCATACATCCTTGCATTCTTGACAGGTGTTCAGAGACAGATTCTTTTCTTGACTTGATTTCTCATCAGAATGGACAACTTGAATCACATTCATCAAGGTATATATTTGGAGCAACTCCGGGCGGAGGTAATCGAATGAAGACCCAGCTGGGGCAATCCAGGGCATAGGTACAAGCTTTATTTCAGAACCAAAAACTGATGAAAGAGGAAGTCAACCAGATGAAGACTCAGATGAGATTGGTTATGGAAGTTCTGAATGAAGCTATTTTCATCCCTATTGAGGGGAACTACGCTGCTCTGATTCTCCATTGGTCAATGGAGATACGTAGGCAGGAGATCGTGCAAGATCTTTCCGAGCAACCTTATCTATTAACTTTATCAACCTCTTCCATCCAGATGTCGTTGTTAGCATCCAACCTCAGCTTCCCAAGAGAATCCTAGGGCCAGAGAATACGGGTAAAGGCCAAAACAACTTGAGAAGAAGTTTGATCATATTCTGATGACGTACGTGCAACAAGTTTCCTCATTTACGCAAATTCGGAGTGGTTGAGCTAATTGCATCAGGATCATCTCCTACAAAGCTTCCTTTGGGGTTTCAATTCCAAGTATGATTACCATTCTGGGGCACCCGACCTTTTAATTGAAGGTTGCAAGTCTTTCAGAGGCAAAGGTGAAGACAAGGTCCCGAAGTTGATCGACTCAAAGGTCATCATGCCAGAAAGTCTGCTCACATATTGAAGTCTCCTCATCAAATGTGTCTCCCAATTTGCAAAGGCATCTTCAGAAGCAATAAGTCCATACGGAGTCAAGTCTCCTCAATGACGGCAATGTTCAGCTTCTTTACTGCATTTTCATTTGTAGTTTATATTGTTTGTTTAAAACATTTGTATGCATGCATGAAACTTATTTGTTTTTGAATGATAACCATAATAAAATGCACATGTTTCTCTTGAAGTAATCCATTCGTATTCACTCATGATTTTGTGTATGTGCATTGCAATACCAACTGTTGAGCTTAAACTCTATCAGGGAGGGTGACGAAATGAAAATGCATGAATCTCTAATTGTGTGCTTTTGAGAAAGACCTTGTTGACGATGTACAGGCATTGTTTCAAATCCTAAACACCGGAGATATAAGGGAGATAGACCCTCGCCAACCCATTTGAGCCTTGAAGTAGGAGTTTCTTTTTGCATGAAAAAACCCTCGCACTTAACCCAGGGGTAGGGTAGGCGTCAGTTAGTTTGACCGAGCATTCAAATTTCAAAAAGGAGTGCAAATCTGAGGATCCATTACCTTTCGTTGTACCAAATCAAGAGGTCCAATGACCAGAAACCATAATGGTTATCCCAATCAAGAGGTCCAAAGACCGGAGACCACAATGGTTATTCCTCAACAACAAAGGAGTGAGACAGTCACGACCCTCGCAAAGCATTCAAGACAAACACACGATTTGTTCAAAAAAAAAAGAATTGAAAAAAAAAAGAATGAGAAAGCCCGCTAAGTCGAAACTTGAAAACAAGCGACTTAGGCAAAAATTAGGGCATCCCGCTGGACTTCACAATCAAAGATTCACAAGAATCAGTCCATGCAAAAGTTAGGGATAAGAAAAATAATGCAAAAGCGAAAGACGAAAAGGATTTCACAAGAAAGATCCTTAAAAAAGAACAAAGTTGTGTGGCACAGACACCAAGGATAAGAGGGGTGGCTGGCTCCCAATGACAACCTAATTGGTGCTTAAACCGTTAGTGTAATTGGTTCCTCAACCATCACAAAACCCTTTCTGAGAGGTGAGTGCTTGTGAAAGTTAACTGAACATAGGAATGGAGAACATCACGAAGATGGGTGGGCACAAATAAACTTCGAGCCTATATCCTTTGTTTTTATAACCGTGAACCAGGCCACGATACAACCCTCAAAAGTCCTAACTGAAACAAGGTTATTTTTGAGAGCATACTACCACGAGACCGCGTTCCTGACTCCTATGAGTGGTGTTGAAAGATCTTTGTTGGTGTCGCATGTGCATGCTTTCTATTATTCAAAAAAAAAATTTTTTAATGTCGTATCTTAACCAGTGACTCGCTCGCGAAGGTTTGCGACATCTTTTTCAGTAAAACTTCAAGATTAACATGTGTGTTGCATTAGAATTTTCATTCTTAGAATAAACATTTTCTGCTTGCATACATCTGTTTGGCATCATAAAAAGTCCACATATGGAATCTCAGTTCAAAAGCTTAGTCTTGCCAAGTTGAGAAGTCTGAAACGTCCGAAGGACAATCTGTCGAGGTGCACTTTTCAAGAAAACTCCATTGAGTAGGGACTTTCCCAACGATCGCGATAAGATCCGACCAATATGGGGCAATAGCTTCGAGATCCAAATCTCTCAAAGAGCCATTAGTCGGAGGCATTCATTCAAATTTTTGCCAATCTGGGGCAATCATTTCGAGATTCAAATCTCTCCAGGAGTATGTAGTATGGATATTTTCTTCAAAGCACAAGTCAGTCATAGATGATCACTTCAAGGGCATGAGAAGTCACTCTCTCCCGAAGACCGTCAATTCAAAGCGCCTATCTGAAGTTCAAAATACTGGGGCAGAATATCTCACAGTGATATGAGGCTTTTCATGAATCCTTGCGAGGCAAATTCTTGCACAGACCATGCAGTCTGGGGCAGTTATTTCGAGATCCGATGAATCTCTCCAAGAGTTTGAAGACACTGAGGCATTTCATATGTCATGTTTTCTGTAAAATCCTCTTGAGAAATTTACTTATGAAGGACTTTAATCTGAGGCGAGTCGAAAATTGAAAAGAACCATTGTTCACTCATGATTAGTCGGCAACCTATCAACCCAGGTCTAGGGGCAAAGCCATTGTCAGCATAGTACTTCAAGAGTTATTTCATCAGCAAGCTTCATTGATCAAGATGTCTTAGCTAGTCTCATTAGACAATCCTTTCTCCAGCTGTGTGGAAAAGCGAAAGTTACTTCGTGATCAGAAAGGTATCATCGTCTCTCATCACCAGCATGAGACGCCTTACATCTCTCATTCCCAACATGAGAGGATTTATCTCTTATCCCCAGTAAGTGGCAGCTTGAGCTTTTATCTTCAGCAGGAAGCTTTATCATTGATATCACCCGTCATCCCCAGTAATGTGGAAGTCGAAATTTCTCCCAGCAGGGTAGCAGAAGGTGGGTGTTATCCCCAAGCAGGAGTTTCCCTTCAGACAGGGGCAATTCTCAGCCGTATAAGGAGTGTTTTGCCTCCCCAGCAGTTACTTCCTCAACAGTATCATACCTTGGGTTCTCAGCCAAGTCAAGAAGGTCCTCACTTCCCCGTCAGAGTTCAAGAAGAGTCCATCTCCAGCAGGGTCTTGGCTCTCCAATCTCAAAGTCCAATTTATTTTTGGCAATGGCGGCAGTTCAGAGCCAGTGAATTATTAACAATTTTCCCCGCAGAGTTGTCTACTCATCACAAGGATTAACCAGATCAATGCAGTGATCATCGTTTCTCCCCAGCCAAGTTATCTGGGATACCTGCAGTCTCCTTATCAGGAGATCTCCTTTGCATTGTCATTTGCATCATCATCGCATTTGCATCCTCCAAAGCGTAGCATTTCCATCATCATGGAGCATTACGCCATAAATTCAAACATATGCATGCCAGCATGGGCCAGTTTTGAGGTTATTACATAAGACCCGTTACATCTCCAATCAGATTGAAGTGTTACCCACAGAATGCAACTTCGTTTCCCAGGGTGGATGCTTCCATCAAGTCTTGTTGTTATCCCCAGTTGAGTCCTGTTTCAGTACAACAGTCTCATTTCTTTTCGCGTCTCCGTTTCAGTACAACGGTCGCGTCTCAGGTTATCATTTAAGTACAATGATCCTGTTTGCTTGGGCTCTCGTTTAAGTACAACGATCCCATTCCTTTCGAGTCTCCATTTAAGTACAATGGTCTCGTATTTGAGTCTTGTTTCCGTACAACAGTCTCATTTTTTCGCGTCTCCGTTTCAGTACAACGGTCGCATCTCAGGTTATCATTTAAGTACAATGATCCTGTTTTCTCGGGCTCTCGTTTAAGTACAACGATCCCATTTCATTCGAGTCTCCATTTAAGTACAATGGTCTCGTATTTGAGTCTTGTTTCCGTACAACAGTCTCATTTTTTCGCGTCTCCGTTTCAGTACAACGGTCGCGTCTCAGGTTATCATTTAAGTACAATGATCCTGTTTGCTTGGGCTCTCGTTTAAGTACAACGATCCCATTCCTTCCGAGTCTCCATTTAAGTACAATGGTCTCGTTTTTGAATATTGTTTCCATACAACAATCTCATTTCCTCGTGTTTCCGTTTCAGTACAACGGTCACGTTTCGGGTTATCATTTAAGTACAATGATCCCGTTCCATCTTGTCCTATTCTCCTTTCGTGTTTGGTTACCGCCTGCGGCCGGTATACCCTTACGTCTCCATTCGAGGATGGTTTCGTGCTGGATCTGAGGATCTTTTGAGTTGTCATTCGAGGATGGCATTCTTTCCAGCAAATTTCCACCTGGTTCTATTTTCACTACCTATTCAGAGGTCAAAACAAAAAATATATAAATAAATAAATGGGCAGATGGCATTTCCATTACCCTCAATGTGCAAATTTTCAGGTTTTATTCGAGTATTCAATCACTCCATACCTTGAACGCCTAAAAGCTGTTGCAATCATCCGTTCAGGTCTGCAGTTGATTGAATAGGGGCAGCTGTAATACCTCAAAATTTGCCCTTATATTTATTCCCTCTACTGGCGTATCATTTCGCATTCATCTGCATTTAATATCATATTAGTGCATTTCATGGATTTCTGAGGCATGTGATTCTGGCCCCTTGAATCTAGGGTTTCGCTCCTTATCTGTATCTGTCAGAGATTGAAATGATAGAGAATATTCACTGGGCTATGATTCCACTCCGAATGCGGTTGCTCAGTCGGGTCTCAATTCAGATGGGGGTGTGATTTAATTTGGCTCAAATTGTCGAAAGGTCATTACAGCTGCAAGATTATTTTGGACCACCGTATTGTCTCTGGGACAGTGGCTATTCAAGGATCATGTTGTCGTGTGCGGAGATTCATTTGTTTATCGAATAGTGGTTGGTGTGAAGTTTGTTTCGAATTTTCAGTCTATCAGTGATTCATCTGGATTTGGATGGTCATGGCATATTTCAAATGATTCAGAGAGTTGTGACTAGTCTGAAAATATTCAGTGGCTCAAAAATGACTGTGGAAAGAATTCAAAATGGACCTAGGGTTAAAATTGAGATTTCATACCCATTCATTGCTCTGTTCTCATTTTCATAAACCGTTCACAATTTTCTCACATTTACCGTAACTTTTTTCTCTTTTGTCCTCTATTGCACTCGTTCTTTCCTCCTTCCTTTTCGCAAGAATCAGTGCTTAGTGGTTGATTACACTAGACGAACTTCACTATTACAAGTTACCAAGGGCAAGTTTCATGTTTGAGTTTGACACAAACGTCCCATCAACTTTTGATCCCTTTGCTGAGGCAAATGCTGAGGATTCTGGTGCCGGTGCCGGGACAAAAGAATATGTTCATAGCAAGATACTCAAGGACCTAAAAAAGAATTCTGCTGTAATGGTACTGTTGTCGAGGACCCTGAGTTGGGCCAGGTCATACAACTTCAGGGAGAGCAAAGGAAGAATGTTTCTACTTTCTTTGTGCAGGCTGGCGTTGTAAAGAAGGAGAATAGCAAGTTTCATGGTTTCGAGGACTAATCAAAAGTGTGCAATTTAGCAGCTATAAGTTAAATACTTAGTGTGCAGACTACAGTCTCAATATCATCTGAATTCAAGAAATCAGTCATAGCAACATATTGTGGTTAAACTGTTTTATATTATAATCTACTTGCTACATATTTTGGATCAGTATTTGCTAGGTTATTCATGATAAGGATCAATGTCTGCTTCTGATACAAATATCTTGAATAAATTTGTCACAATTTCTATCATAAAAAAAAGAAGAACACATTCGAAGGTCTGGCTATAAATCTTTCTGCTACATTTGTCCAAACACTGTTAGAAATATGTATCATGATGGAGCTGCTTTTCCAAGGTGCATCTTTCTGTTGTTCCAGCCATGACAAGAAAGCACTACCCGATAAGCAGCACACGAGCATTCGAGTGTCCGTACTGTCCAGCGGATTTCCAGTGACATGACTAGTTCAAAACCAAAATCAAAGGAAGCATCAGTTCAGAATTAAAGTCCAGTGAATATTGGATAAAAGCAAGTAGAAGAATTCAGAGACGAATCAGTTGTAAAACATAATCTCCTAACAGAATGCTTCAACTAATTCATAACATGATTCTGTTTATAAATTCATAACATGATTCAGTAACACAAGAAAGGAACAAAAAGAAACAGAGAGTATTGCCATTGAAGGAACCAACTTTTACAGGAGAGTCAATAGAACATCTTACATTAATGAAGTCAAAACAATACCTAGTCAGAGTTTAGAGGATAATACTTCCAACAATGAAGAACGTGTTTCTTGTTCAGGTTCAGATTCCGAGAAAAACACTAAGCTCTTTACCTCTCCACAAGACAGTTCGAAGCATTGAAATGCATTCTGTTGCTCAGTGGGATGTCTTCCGAAGACAGGATGAACCGAAGCTTCTAGAATGTCTCAAAAGACATGCTGATGAATTTTCTTGTGCCAGTGAACATCACGGCAAGAAGATGGTTCAGCCAATTCTAGATCAGCGCATCTTCCTGGGCACTACCCACAAAGCGAAACTGAAGGAGGAATTCAATATCGAACCGTGGACCTTTGAGCAACGTGTTGGAGAAGCTGTTCTCATTCCTACTGGATGTCCATACCAGATTAGGAATTCTAAGTGTTGTGTTCATGTGGTATTGGAATTTATGTCTCCTGAGAATGTTGCGGAATGTGTCCTACTGACTGATGAGATCCATTTGCTTCCGGAAGATCATATAGCAAAAGTAGACATGCTGGAGGCAAGGAAAATAAAAGAAATACATGAGCTCACTTCCAATCACAAAACATAACAGAACCACAAAAAAAGTTTCATAATGAAAATAATTTATTCCTAATAGGTTCATAACAATTCAAAACCAAAAACCAAGCAGTTACAGAGCAGTTACAAATCAGTTGCAAACTTTAACAGAATTCATAACCGAAAAATAACAAAATCTAATAGCTATAACCGAATTCAGTTGGAGAAGTTACCTGAAGTTTCTAGACTTTTTTTGTGAAAATTCTATAAAACAGCATCACCCTTCACATTTGAGTTTTTCTTCTTCCACAATTTTTTTTCCTCCTTCAACCTTTTGATCTATTCTTTCACGATGATTCGGAGCTTGAATCTTCATCCTCAGCTTCCATTTTTCTGAAGTTTTCCCTTACCATTTCTCTTTTTTCACTAGGAGTCAGCACAATAATCATCACAAGTTCTTTCTTTCTCTTCAATCGTCCCTGACTTTCTTCCAATGCCGATCTTCATCAACCTCACTTCTTCTTCAATTCTCAATCTGAATTTCTCTTCATCAATTCTAGAACTTCTAAATCCTCTAACAAAAATCCAGAATCTCTCCCAATCTTCATCATCTTGGTTCAATGGATACATCAGTTTCACTATGCTTGCATCAGTGACCTATGGAGGAAAGTAGAACACAAATATTGGAAAAAATCATTGAATGATATACAGTGAAAGTAGAAAACGAGGCTGCAATTAGAAGCGTCGAACCTTCGTCAAATTCGTGCAAATTTCAAGAATGTTCAGCCATGTTTCGTGGATCCATCTTCATCAATAGCTTTCGGCACTGAGTGAATCTTTGCATCGTCCTCATCAAATTGCCAGCATCAGCACCAAATCTTCAATCAGGCTTCTACACTCTTCAAGAATACCAGCTGCAATCCCTGTCCGAGACCATCATCTACATCCTCCAACAACCTACTGCTTCCTTTATCACCTTGTGTCACCATCTCTAACCATTAATTTCCATCATCCCTGCAAGTTGATAACAACATCAAACAGCAATACACAGAAATCAAAGAAGCCGAAGAAAGTCATAAGGGAAGAAGACGTGATTCGACAACATCAATTAGCAACAATCAAAAGCTTGACGGATTCGAAACAGAAAAAGATTGTGTGAAGGAGACGCGAGGGGGAAGATCAATCCAAAGTCTTACCTCAAGGTCTTGGCATTGTCAGCGCACAAAAGATGATGGTTCTTGCTTCAGTTTGGATTGCTCAAGGTTGAGCTGATACGAGGTGCGATACAGAGGAGTACGATGAAGAGGAAGCTCCGTGAACCTCAGTCTGAATGACGCGGTAGGGTGTATGTTGCCGACGCGATGAGGAAAAACCATGGTTAGGGATTGATCGGTGGAGTCTTGGCTACAGAAGATGAAGAACGCATTAGCAAGTTGAAGCCATGAATCGGAACAGAGCTTGAGTTACGAACGATGTGCCATCATCAAATACATAGTTCCGGTGAAGAAGACGACGTGTACGATTCGTTCTGAGACGATGAGTTTGAGTGTTCTGTGATGGAAAGGTTTTCACGAAGAGGAATTGCGGCGGAATGCAGGGGAAGATGAAGGTTCTAGGTTTTTTTTTAGGGTTCCATCAATTTTGTCACAGGACAGACATGGATTGGGCTTTTACAATTCAGCAATGGATCTAATATCAGCACACCCTGCTTCGCCAAACACACACCCTCCCTGTGTACATGGAACTTCAAGTTGGGCCATGATCCGTTAAAGTGTTATCCAAGCTCTTCAAATTTCTATCTCACCTCCCTGCGTCTCTTTGTGGAATTGGGCCATAGCCCCATGGGTCTTCTGTCTGCACCATCACTTTCCTTATTCAGCCTTATGTCTCTTTTATTCTTTTCTTTTTTTTTTCTTTTTTTATGATTCTTCTTAAGATTTTGTTAATTGTATTTCTATAAGATTTCTTATTTTAATTCTCTTGTTAAATACATTTTTGTGGATTATCTTAATCCATTTTCTTGGTAATTTTTAATTAAGATTTTTTTGATAATTTTAGTTATTATTTGTGAACTAATTATGATTTAGTGTTAATTTGGAATTAAAAAGTGTTCATGATGTTTTGATCGATATTGAATCGGTTTTGATTGTGGTGGAGCTTCACAAAGCTAATATGGAAGATGGGCATTTATTTTGCTCATAGGAGATTTCAAGACCTTGCTTGGGGATTTTTTCGGATTTCTTTTATGTGAAGAATCGGTACTTCGATCAAGTAAGTGATTTCGAGTTTTTCGGCTTTTAAGCATCATTATAGTCGTATGCGGCTTAGGACCATATAATTTAAGATGCATCTGAGCCCTCCCACCTGAGGCATTGGCCATATTTGTGATTATTAATGATATGTATCGATTTCGGAACTTAGGGATTAGGTTAAGAACCATTAAGATCGATTCCTTTTACTTCCCCTTAAGATTCACTTTTTTGTCCGTTTCGTAACATTTATTAAAAATAGTTTTAGGTGAGATAAAATTATGGAAAAATTCATGAGTGATCCTCATCCTCTTAATTAATTTGTCATATTTTTTATTTCCAGATTTGGGTGGTTTTAATATTTTATTTGGATTTTAGTTCATGAGCTGTCCCAAAAAGGAAGGTTTTGGCATAAGGGACCGAAATCGATTTTTTCCCCATAGGTGTGGAACCTTTTTTTTGCATATGATTAATCACTGTAATTTGTGACATTTTGATTCTCATTAGGCATTTTTTTTCATAATTTTTAGTGCCCTTTTTGATCCACTTTGTGGAGTTGTTTTTGATGACCATGTTTTGGTTACCTTGCTAGTCAAGGAATTGTTTTGGCACTTTGGTGCATAATTTTATGAAATCCTTTTGGACAATGTGAGATAATGATGTTATTATTCCAGGGATTTAATTTCATAATTTTTCAAAGCTTTTTGCTATTTTTTCATGTCACCTAGATCCTAGGTTGATTCATGTGTGTATATGCTCCATATCCTAGGATTTAAGAAGGCATTCATGCCATTTGATTGAGAAACTTTTTGGTAACTTTTATGAGTTGATTATAGGTCATTTTTATGTCTTTAATTCCAACCATAAGTCACTTTTTGAACCATACTCTTTTGGTTTGTTTTAATGTTTCAAGGTGCATACTTATGTGAGCTAGTTTAACTTAAACTCATTTCTATTCTCCTCTAATCATTAACTTGAATTAGGTGGAAATCATTAATGCCTATTCATGCATTCTAATTGCATTTCATACCTTGTATGCTACTGACCCATAATCATTTCATTCATATTCACATGCCATTCTTCCTTAGCTTATATCATGTGCGATCTTATGCGATTTTTGTTCATTTCTTCTCATGTATTCTTCTCCTTGCTCCATATGCCTAATCCATTGCATCCATGATTGTATATTCATTCATCCATCTTCATAAGCATTCATTACTGACTTTGAAGTTCATTTCATGTATTAATTCATGCTTATAAGCCATATGCATTCATACTCCATCCATAAACCCTAATTTGCATTTATGTGAACTTAGGTGAACTTTTTGTACATAGTTTGACATAGTTTGATCTTGTGAGGTATCCTAGCATACTTAGGGACCTATAGCATGTATCTACTGACTTTAGAAGTCATGTAACCTTTAGGTACCTTCACCTTTAGACTTAGGTCTTATTTTGAACCCTAGTTCCATTCTAGGACGTTTATGGTACTTAATCGCTTTCATGCTTCGATTTTACTTTCAATATGCATTGTCATGCTAACTTTTGTTTTGTAGAGGGGAAGATTGAGGTAAGCATTACTTCATTCCCATCTCTTATGCATTTTAATTGAGTTTGCCTTAGCACCTTGTGCTTTGCTTTTAGGCTTTCCCTTTCTTTAGAGACAACTTAACTTCCTTAGGAAGTAAGTTAGTTTCTAACTCTCTTTTCTTCCTTTCCTTTTCTTTATTAGGATTAGAATACCTCATTAACCATAGGATCTCTCTTGTACATAATAACTAACTTAGGTTTGTGTCTTAGTCCCCTTAGTTTGTCCTTTTTTTCAACTTGAGTCATTCTTTCTCATCTCATAAAGAAAAGCAATAAAATACTTAACAAAAAAAAACGAACAATCTTGTACGACACGAGACTTTGTTGCGGAGTGTTTATACGCGTCCTGTTTCGGGGCGAGGTGTAAATACTTCCCGCGATGGATAGGTCTTAGTACAAGACAGTTCACAAACAAATTCAAAACACTTCTTTTAAAAGCCAAAAACAAACAATAACCGACTATCCTGCGGGAACTTCTTTTCTCATCTCATTCACTCACAACGCGAACTCGCGACGACTTGTCTCATTTGCAAGACGGTAAACGCACTCGTACCAGACGAGCCTGCAACACCTGAGCATAGACATACGCAGTTCCAGCATAAAAAACACAAACAAATAGTTCCCGCCTAGGTTAGGCGAACTACGTCGACTCTGATCCTCATTATCCCGATGAGGTACGTAGGCAGCGGGGTAGGGCCCGTTCGAGCACAATCTTTATTTTCCCTACATTTCCCCATTTCTTTCCATTTTCTTATTTCAGTTCCTTTTCTCATTCCTCATTTCCATTCCAGTTAGCGGTTTTATTCAGCAGCATCTTTATTTTCTCACCCTTTGAAACAAAACAAGCAAGCGTGGATCCCGTCGGGTACGACGGACGATCTGGGGTGCTAATACCTTCCCAGGTCGTAACCGACTCCCGAACTCAGATCTTTGGTTCGCAAGGCCTTGTCCTTTCCTTCTTCCTCAGGTTTGTGCAACATTACCTTTCCCATTCCTTTGGGATAAAAATGTCTGGCTGGCGACTCTAACCTTTCCGCGTCACTTTCGCGTTTGTACTAGGATGAAAATCCCGGGAGCGACACATCAATCATATTAAAAACATACATGCATTTCTGGTAAACATCAATCATATTCAAAAGCATACATACATTCAAACACAACCAATGGACGTTTCGCTTATGTAAATAAGGTAAAAGTAAATCTGGATTCAAAAGATGGAATTTATTTATATCAAAAGGTGGCCCATACACGGGTAAGTTTGTACAAGGAAACATAAACCCTAGTAAGAGGATTTTGCCATAAAGTTTTACAAAAAGAATCAGCTATGTGAGAAACAATCCTATTGGGTTTCAATTCTACTATTGCCCTTCAAGTATCTCATCTTCTTGCTGTTGAGACGGAAACGATTGAATTGAGCTTTATCTGTTCGAGCTTGAGTAAGTAGTACAACTGGTTGCAGTTTCCTGGGTGATCCAAACGAGACATAGTCATACGCTTTAATCCCTAACTTTTGCCTGGATTGCCCTTTCAGGTTTTCAATCCACCGGGATACCCTTTTTTGCCCAAGCCGCCTTTTCAGGTTTTCGACTTGCCGGGTGTACATCTTTTCATATATATCCCTAATTTTTGCCCAAACCCTTTTGGTTTGCCGGGATGCCCTTATTTTTGCCTAGGCCTGTCAACCTAGCGGGTCTCTTTTTATGCGTAGTATTTTTTAACTATGTCTGCGTTTACCGGCTGTGGGAAGTCTTCACCATCCATTGTAGTCAGTATCATGGCACCTCCTGAGAACACTGTCTTGACTACAAATGGTCCTTCATATGTTGGAGTCCATTTGCCCCTAGGATCACCCTGTGGTAATATGATACGCTTGATTACCAAGTCACCAGCCTGATATACCTTTGGCTTAACCTTCTTGTTAAAAGCTTTGATCATCCGTTTCTGGTACATCTGGCCATGACAAACTGCTGCTAACCTCTTCTCATCAATCAAATTTATCTGGTCCAGTCGAGTTTGAATCCACTCATCTTCATCCAAGCCTGCATCCTTCATAATTCTCAAGGAGGGGATCTGAACTTCAATGGGCAGAACTGCTTCCATACCATAGACTAAGGAGAATGGGGTTGCCCCTGTTGAAGTACGTATTGTGGTACGATAACCATAAAGAGCAAATGGTAACATCTCATGCCAATCCTTATAAGTAACAGTCATCTTCTGTACAATCTTTTTGATGTTCTTATTAGCAGCTTCAACTGCCCCATTCATCTTTGGACGATACGGAGAAGAGTTGTGATGCTTAATCTTGAACTGCGTGCAGAGATCAGTAATCATAGTGTTGTTCAGATTAGAGCCATTGTCAGTGATAATCCTTTCAGGGATGCCATACCTACATATGAGATTATTCTTAATGAACCGAGCCACAACATTCTTAGTAACAGATGCAAATGAAGCTGCCTCCACCCACTTTGTGAAGTAATCAATAGCAACCAGAATGAAACGATGCCCATTAGAAGCAGTAGGCTTGATCTCACCAATCATATCAATGCCCCACATGGCAAAGGGCCAAGTAGCAGTCAACACATTCAGTGGTGATGGAGGTACATGTACTTTATCAGCATAGATTTGACATTTGTGACACGTTCTGGAGTGTTGATAGCAATCAGCTTCCATGGTAGACCAGTAGTAACCTGCTCTCAATATCTTCTTTGCCATAGTATGACCACTAGAATGAGTGCCAAAGGTCCCATCATGCATCTCTTCCATAATCTCAGTTGCTTCCTTCTTATCCACACAACGAAGCAAAGTTGAATCATGATTGCGCTTGTATAGAATCCCATTACTCAAGAAGAACTTAGCAGCAAACCTTCTCAGAAACTTCCTATCTTTGACAGATGCCCCTTCAGGGAACTCCTGAGCTTCAAGATATCTTTTCACTTCATAGAACCAAGGCTTCTCCTCTACCCCTTCAGTATCAATCTCATTGCAGTATGCAGGCTTTTCAAATCTATCAATAGTAATCTTGGGGGCTTCATCCTCCCAGCTGATCTCAAACATAGATGCCATGGTGGCTAATGCATCTGCCAACTGATTCTCTCTTCGTGGAATGTGTCCAAAGGTAATCTCTTTGAAATGTGGGATCAAAGACAACACATGCTCTCTGTAAGGAATGAGGTTATCATGCTTGGTATCCCAATCTCCTTTAATCTGACTTACTACCAAGGCTGAATCTCCATACACATCAAGGAACTGAATCTTCATATCAATAGCAGCTTTAATACCCAGTATACATGCCTCATATTCAGCCATGTTATTGGTACAATGGAAACAAAGTCTAGCAGTAATCGGGGTATGACAACCTTCAGGGGAACTAATCACAACACCAACACCATTACCAAGTGCATTAGAGGCACCATCAAAAACCATAGTCCATCGGGATCCTTGTTCAGGTCCGTCATATTGTCCAGGTTCTTTGGTAACAGTCATAATGTCTTCATCAGGGAACTCAAAATTCATTGACTGATAATCATCCACTGCTTGATGAGCCAAATGATCAGCAACAACACTTCCTTTAATGGCCTTCTGAGTAGTATATTGTATGTCATATTCTGTCAAGATCATTTGCCATCTTGCAATTCTTCCGGAGAGAGCAGGTTTCTCAAATATGTACTTGATTGGATCCATCTTCGAAATCAATAAGGTAGTATGGGTCAACATATACTGTCTTAGTCGGCGAGCAGCCCATGCCAAAGCGCAGCAAGTTTTCTCGAGCAGTGAGTATCTTGTTTCACAGTCGGTAAACTTTTTGCTAAGGTAGTATATTGCCTGCTCTTTTCGACCAGACTCGTCATGTTGCCCCAACACACACCCCATTGAATTATCTAACACTGTTAAGTACATAATCAAGGGTCTTCCATCAACTGGTGGCATCAAAATTGGTGGCTCTAGCAGATATCTCTTAATTTCATCAAAGGCAGTCTGGCACTCATCATTCCATTCCATCACCTGATCTTTCTTCAACAGCTTGAAGATTGGCTCACAGATGGTAGTTAATTGGGAAATAAATCTTGCAATGTAGTTCAATCGTCCCAAGAAACCTCTAACCTCCTTCTCAGTACGGGGAGCTGGCATCTCTCGTATAGCTTTCACTTTTGCAGGATCCACTTCAATACCTTTTCCACTGACAATGAAACCCAGGAGCTTTCCAGATCTAACTCCAAAAGTACACTTGTTTGGGTTCAACCTCAACTTGTATTTCTTCAACCTCTCAAACAACTTGTGTAGATGATCAAGATGTTGCTCTTCATTCTGAGATCTGGCTATCATATCATCCACATATACCTCTATCTCATGATGAATCATATCATGAAACAAAGCCACCATAGCACGCTGATATGTTGCCCCCGCATTCTTCAAACCGAATGGCATCACCTTATAGCAAAAGGTGCCCCACTGTGTCACAAATGTTGTCTTCTCCATATCTTCGGGTGCCATCTTGATTTGATTGTAACCAGAGAAACCATCCATAAAAGAGAATACCTTATGCTGAGCAGTGTTGTCTACCAGAATATCAATATGAGGAAGTGGAAAGTCATCTTTAGGGCTAGCCTTGTTCAAATCTCTGTAGTCCACACACATACGTACCTTACCATCCTTCTTAGGAACTGGTACCACATTTTCAACCCACTGAGGATAAGAAGTCACTGCTAAGAACCCTGCATTGAACTGTTTCATTACCTCTGCCTTGATCTTTTCTGACATTTCAGGACGCATACGACGAACCTTCTGCTTCTTTGGACGACAATCTTCTTTCACTGGCAAACGGTGAACCACAATGTCTGTATCCAACCCTGGCATATCTTCATAAGACCAAGCAAAGATCTCCACATAGTCACGTAACATCTGAACCAATCTGTTCTTGACGCTGTCCTCTAAATCAGCCCCTATCTTAACCTCTTTTCTGTTTTCTTCAGTTCCCAGATTCACAACTTCGACTGGCTCTTCATGTGGCTGTATAGCTTTCTCTTCTTGTTGTAACAACCTAGCAATCTCTACAGGTATTTCACAATCGTCCTCATTTCCGTCTTCAGTTTGATAGATCGGATTCTCGAAATTATAATTGGCAATAGTAGAACTGTTATCAACAGGATCCAGAGTGGATGAGGATCTGCATTTTAGTGATGTGGGTGTGTGTAAGAACACATAGCTGATAAAGCAAAAATAAAAGAAAAGAAAGACAAGGAACACAATATTTACGAAAACGAAACGTCCACTGATTTTATTGAATGAAGTATGCAAATGAAATGACAGCCCGTAACAAGCGCACCATTGTGCCCCGGGTAAGGCACATGGCTTGAAAGTTTTATTGTTCAAGAAATTACAAATTTAAAAAACATAACACAGTAATAGTATTTACTCCTGACTAAAGGAGATATGGATAACATCTTCAGCTTTCCAATTATTGAGTCCAGCACCCATAGTAGGAAAAATCCATGCATCCAAGTTGTAGTCTTCATCATAGTCTCCCACAGCATTGATAACCCCTTGATTGGTGATACGAGCAGCACGAGCACGACGAACAGCCTTCTGGGACTCTGCAGTGAAACCCAAACCAAACTTGTCAGACTTGTACGGGATATCAGGAAGCTGACCCCAAATAGTACAACCACCTTCATCCACCACAGCTCTAGCATCATTGAGGGAGGCCATGGCCATTGTTGGAGGTTTTCTGATGACCACAGGAGCTTTCTTCACAGCAGGAGGAGCTACATAATCATTAACCCAGGGAACCACTTCAAATGACTGACACGGAGTCTCAATGTATTCACCTTCCACTTCCAGATACTTGAAAGTGTTTACATGACTGACAAAGTATTCTTCTTCTCCATAGACAGTAACAACCTTTCCATTCACCGGATATCTCAACTTTTGGTGCAATGTAGAGGTCACAGCACCTGCCCCATGGATCCAGGGACGACCAAGCAGACAAGAATATGAAGGACGAATATCCATCACATAAAATGTAGCAGTAAACACCTGGGAACCATCTTGGATTGGAAGATCAATTTCCCCATGCACTACTCTTCTAGAACCATCAAAAGCCCTCACCACAATATTACTGGGTTTCAGCACAGCATCTTCAGGACTCAGCTTATTCAGGACTTCCTTGGGCAACACATTCAAAGAGGAACCATTGTCTATCAGTACATGAGACAGGGTAGTGCCCCTGCATTCAATTGAAATATGCAAGGCCCTGTTATGATCCCTCTTGGCAGGGGTCAAGTCAGCATCAGAAAATCCTAACCCATTGTCATAGGTCAGGTGGGCAACACAGTTCTCAAATTGGTCAACAGAAATTGCACTGGGTACATGAGCCATCTTCAAAAACTTGATTAACGACTTGGCATGAGCCTCAGAACATAATAATAGGGAGAACATAGAAATCTTTGAGGGAGTATGCCCCAACTGATCAACAATGTCATAATCACTCTTGCGAATGATTTTCAATACTTCTTCCATCTGCTTAGAGAGATCATCAGCAGCTGGCACATCAGTAGATACAGGCTCAATAACAGGACCTTTGTCCCGAGCATCAGTGGTGGAAGTAGCAGCAGGAGTAACTACACTCTTAGAAGCAACTGGAGGAGAGAAGACTCTTCCACTACGAGTGATCTTGCTAGATCCAGCAATATTATCAATGTCAGCAGGCACATCAGGTAAAGGCTCCTGCTTAACACCATGGATGTAAACGTCAGACCCATAGTGCCAAGGCACAGCTTTATCAAATGTATAAGGAATAGGACCAGGAGTAGTAATGACTACAGGAGCTACTCTGGCTTCAGCAACAACTTTCACAGGACCTTCAGCAGTAATCTTGATTGGGCCCTGATGAGTGATTTTAATGGGACCTTTTGAAGTGATTTTTACCGGTACTTTGTCAACCATATCAACCTCTTCAATCTTCTTACCCCGAGTCAGATGATCCACCATACTTTCTACAGATGTTGGTCTTCTTTCAAACACTATAGTATACTTATCCATGAGACGCTGAATTCCATCTCTCAATATGAAGCAACTATCTGGCTTATAAGTACAATACAAACAATCTTCACGACAACCTGGAAAGATCCCAGCTTGTACTAACCTCTTTTTGATAACAGACAGTGGTGTGGTCAATTCCATAACTGAATAGACATGCAGATCTTCATCAATGGCATTGACAGTCTTCTCGTGATTTGGCATTGGAGCTGTAATCACATTTGGAGTACCTGGTGGATCAAACTCAATCTCTCCAGAATCAATCATATCTTGAATTTTGTTTTTCAAGACTCAGCAGTTATTAGTATCATGTCCTGGACAGTTTGAATGATATGCACATCGTGCATTGGGATTGTACTTGGGAGAGGTAACATTGGGATTCTGAGGAGCCTCCCTCAGGGTAATAAGTCCAGCCTTCAACAAGTGTTGCAATGCCTGAGCCATTGACATGTTGATCTTCGTGAACTGTCTTCTAGCCCTCTGTTGGTTGCCTTGAGGCTGCTCTGTTGTTGCAGGAGTTGGATTTGAAATATGAACTGCACTAACAGACTGATGCCTTCTGTTACGATCAGGTTGACCATAAACAGCATTGGATTCCTTCTTCCCAGTGGGAGGCTTCTTTGCAGCACCTGATGAAGAAGTGCCCACTTGGATCTTTCCACTCTTGATACCATTCTCTACCCGCTCTCCTGTCATGATCAACTCAGTGAAGCCAGATGATGAGCTTCCAATGAGATGACTGTAAAATGGACCATTCAGCGTACACATGAACATATCAACCAATTCCCTGTCAGTCAAAGGGGGTTGAACTCTTCCAGCTAAATCTCTCCACTTCTGAGCATACTCTTTAAAACTTTCTTTGGCACCCATAGACATGCTCTGAAGCTGCATGCGAGTGGGGGCTAAGTCAGCATTGTATTGGTACTGCTTATAGAAAGCTTCAGCAAGATCATTCCAGTCTCTGATGTTGACACTCTCCAACTGATAATACCACTCCAGCTGAGCTCCAGATAAACTCTCTTGAAAGAAATGAATCCACAACTTTTTATCAGCAGTGTGGGGTTGAATTCTTCTGACATACGACCTCAAATGCAGCTTGGGACAAGAGACCCCATCATAAACAACAAAGGTAGGAACCTTGAAACCCACAGGTATGACCACCCCAGATATCAGACTCAAATCCTCAAAATCCAGCCCAGATGATTTCTGCAACTCCATAGCATCCATCCTATCCACCAGCATCTTGAATTTGTCTTCATTAGGCTCATGGTAGTAGTTAGCCTCAGAATCAGAGTCCCCCATTGTATGGTGGAGACTGCCTACCTCTTGCTCAGATTCTTCAGATTCATAGTCTTCAACTGGTTCTTTGGTCTTGGCAAGACCTTTGAACCTTCTTCCCATGTTGATCAACCCAGCAGACCTTCTAGTCTTCTTAGTCTTCTTGGCCAGCAGTGTCTTCAATTCATCCTGCCCCTTGGATAGGTTCAGGATCAGCTCTTGGAACTGTGCATTCTGTGCTTGAAGATCCTTAACTGATTGTTCGAGAGCCATTGCTGAAATAAACAGCGAGAAGATGAGAACCTGTGCACAATTATAAACCTGTGATGCAATGAAATGACATGGTAATGCATATGCAATGTTTTCAAGGACCGCAGGATTTAAATTTGCTTAGACAAACACGAAAGTAAACTTTTATTAGTAATAACTTGTTTTGCCTTTTAGGCGTACATCAATGAAATGAAATAAAATAAGTACAAAAGATGGGGTTTTAAGTCTCCCATGGACGTTTCCTCTTTATGTTGAGGTATGAATTGAGGTTTCGTTCCTCATGAAGTTGCTTTGTTAGCTCTAGGACTCTTGCTTGGCTTGCTTTGTAATGAGCCTCGAAAGTATCCCTTTGTTCCTTCAGTTGGATCCATGATCTCTGCAAGTCTTCCTTATCAGTAGGCATGTCTGGGTGAAGGATGGTATAAGCAGTGTCTCCTTCAGCAACAGGTTCCATGGTAACTGGTAGGACGGCAGGATATGGCATCATGAGTGTCTGAGCACGAGATCGCACCCATCTGAGATAAGCCTCCATAGGAATAGTGTACTTAGGCTCCAGTGTCTTGCTGTCAATCCTGTTTACTTTTCCCCATGCTCGTATGAATCTCTGACGGTACCCTTGAAGATCGTTGTCGTAGTCAAACACAATGCCCTGAATCAACATGTCATGTGGGCCATCGCTCCGAGCGTAACCAAACTGTCGTAAAGCTAGAGAGGGGTTGTAGGTGATGCCTCCTCTTATGCCTAGAAGTGGCACATTAGGAAATTCCCCACAACGGTCAATGATGGTGACATTCTCCATAGATCTGGAGCACCAATGAATGTCTGAGTGAGAAAGTGACATGATCCTTTTGGACCATCTGAACCCTTGCTCATTCTTCATTACTGAGCGAGGAAGGTGAGAAATAAACCACCTAGAAAGCAAAGGTATGCAGCACATCAAAGTTCCTCTTGCCCTTGTAGTACGGGTGTGAAGAGAATGCAGGATGTCTCCAATCAATGTAGGCACTGGATTGTGACTCAGGAAAATGTTGATGGCATGAACATCTATGAACTGATCTGGATTGGGGAACAATACTAAGCCATATATTAGCAAGGCTAAGATCTCCTCAAAAGCATCATAGCTCATGGCCTTCAAGAACATTTGAGCCTTATCCATTAGCACCTTGGCAAGAATACCCTTGACTCCGCTTCTCGTCTCTAGAACAATGTCAGATTTCTTCAGATGTAGAGCTGCAGCAATAACCTCTGGTTTGAGCTCCTTCTCCAAGCCTGTGAAGGGTCTTTGATCAAGAACAGGTATACCCAGAAGCTTAGAGAACTCCTCCATGGTAGGGACCAACTGATAGTCAGGGAATGTAAAGCAGTGGTGCTTAGGGTCAAAGAACTGAAATAGGACACTCATCATGTCTTCACTGAACCCTGAAGTAACTAGATCCAATAGGTGACCATGTCTCTTGTTGAACCGGGAGTGATCAGACACTTGAGAAACCAACTCTTTAAGCTTGGGAGGTATCCCCACAAAGTTGATCCTGATGGTGTTTCTACGAGCAGAAGCCATGACCATCAACAAAGAACAAAGATAAATCCCTTGGTCCTTGAAATGGTTAGGGAAAATGGTATGCTTATGATGCATGATGATGTCATGATGTTATGCTCAATCACAAACATGTGGCACACACAAACAAGTCACACCATAGCCCTAGGTTTAAAGGCTTGCGTGAGGTTCAAAGGTAAGTACCCTCCCCTGAAGTTAGATGGTTCATCCTGTCCTACAAAAGTAACCAGGTTCTAAGGGATCTCAATATCATTGATCCTTCACAAGGGTGGTTGATCAGAAGGCAACTTACTTGCCAACCAAAACCCTCCAAGTTTAAGATCTCAATGAGTGTAGTATCGAGTGTCAACCAACTTCAGTCTGCACCAAAGCCGGTTACCTCACTACTTTCTAAAGGCCAAGATGAGTTAACTAGGGTTCTAAAAGTTAGTTAGTGCATTGACAACATATGGCAGCCTCATATTATCCTCAACTTGACTTAAGGAACATAAGCACCAACCAAGAAGTCACACTAACTATGGCCACCAGATCAACCATATCGATATACGTCGTACAGTTTCCTTGGTCTATTGCCATTTACCTAAGGTACACTAGATCCGGGTTAGAACCTTTCACACATAAGAGCACCCCAACAAGTAATATAAAACAAACAAGGCAAACAATTTAAAGTGATCTTAATTCCTAAGGGTACCCCTCTTAAATAGATCCCCAGCAGAGTCGCCAGTTCTGTAACACGGTGGGAGAACTGACTTTAAGTAATGTTGCGGATAGCAAGAGTCGCCACCGACTTTTATTTTATCCAAAAGGAAAGGGTATAAAAGAACAGGAAAGACCTTAAGAGATATTTTTGGGTCCGGGGGGTAGGTTATGTAAAGGGAAGGTGTTAGCACCCTTTACATCCATGGTTATCCATGGGCTCTTAGTTACTTAGCTCACTTTTGAATTGTTTTTGAAAGTGTAGTGTGTGAATAGAAAAATTTTCAGAATAGTTAATAATAATCCATGTACGGATGTGTAAAAACTTGTTTTTGAAAATTTGTTTGAAATTGTGAAGAGTTTGGAAAGTTTTTTTTTGAAGTGAGCAAGTACATAAGAGGAACCTACCCTAATGTTTAAAGTCTTTCTTGTTCTTTATCCTTTCATTGGTAAGACTATCCCTACTATTAAGGAGTAGGTAGTCATTACCTTGGATGTAAGGGATATGATGAGGGACATTTATTTTTGTGAAGGCAACTGTGGGGTGTATTAAGCATATAGGAGGGACTATCATCATTATTCGAAGGGACTTGATTCGTAAAGGCAACCATTAGGGACTTGATGATTTTTATCTTTTAAGGGACTTGCTTTATACACCCCACTTGACCATTATTCGTAGGAAACTTGAGGGATAACCTTAGAAAGTGAGACGGCGATAAAAATCGACTTACGTGTGTGAGTGTTCAATTTAATTATATTTGATTAAAATGATCTAAGTTAATTTTTAAATAAAATACATATTTTTTCACTCCCTAATTACTAACCATAGCAACAATAATTAAATAATTATAAAATTTACATCCAGGAAGCAATTACAATATAATTATAATAAGCAAAAATAAATAAATAAATAAATAGCAAAAATAATTAATTAGCAAAATATAAATAAACAAGCTAAAATAATAAATAAATAATAAATAGGGGTTAGTAATAAATATAATTTAAAAAAAAAAGTAAGGTTAGTGAAGATGAAATAATAATAATAATAATTAATAAAATAAATAAAGGTTAGAGAAATAGCAATAGGAAAATATAAAAATAATAATAAACAACAATAATATAGTTAGTAACAATAATTAGTAATGACATAATTAGAATAATATATAATCACTTATTTAGAAATATGAATAATTACTATAAAAAAATTTTAAACGTAATAGAAATTTATAAATTTTAATCATTACCAATTTATTTATTCTTAACTACATATCAACAATTATTTAGAAAAAATATTTTAAGATCATATTCATAAAGGATAATCATATTTACAAAAATTTACAAGAATTATAATAAATATATATACATAAAATTATATAGAAAATTAGAATTAGGTTTTATTTTAGAAAATATTTTTTAGGGTTTTGAAAATTAGGGTTTATATTTTTTAGGGTTTTGAAAATTAAATAAGGTTTAATGTACATGAAAAATATTAAGATTTAATTTATAATAATAGTCTACTAAAAAAAAATATAAGGAAAACTATAAATTAATTTGGATTTTTTGAGAAAATAATATATACATATATGTGTTATTTAGAAATTTTCTTGAATTTATTTATGAAAATAATATAGGGAATAATATAAGAAAATAATCACTAAATAAAAAGAATGGAAATTAAACAAAATCAGGACCTGGGATTTGAACCCAGGTCCTTTACCTGGGTGATGAGGAGAACAACCACCAGGCCACGCTGCATATGCTGCAATGAGAAGGAACTCCATTTGCTTTTGTTCTTTAAACCAATGAACCAGAAAAATAATGAGAAAAATAAAAGGCCTGGGGAGGGAGTTGAACCCAGGACCTTTACGTTCACAAGCACACGCATCACCACCCGGCTGGAAGAGCCCACCTGATAATGTAGTGATAACATAACATAATATATTCAAATTACAAATTAAATGAAAACGTATCAAAAAGAATTGCTGGAGGCTAGATTCGAACTCATGGCCTCAAGTCATACGCGCATCCCTCCTACCACTGGGACACAAGCGTGCTTGTGATAAACAAATCAGACACAATTAATAAAATATGTTCAACAATATTTGAATTTTCCAACGCGCGGCAAACTTCATCTTCTTCATTCAAATTTCCTGCGAATTTTTCTTTGAATTTACCTGCAATTTTTCCTGCAAGTTCTTAATCCGAAACCTATGTTTTTCAATCATCAAACAAATCATAATATCCATACAAATTTGAAGCCCAGATTAATTATGTGAAGCTTATAGATCACGGCCATGGTTTTATAATTCATTTAGGTGCCCTAAACACTAAGTTCCCGAAATTGGTCTTCAAACCCTAACCATGGTGAAATTTAGTACGATCCATAGAAATCAAATTAAACCATCCAGAAAGCTTCTAAACACCATAACAAACACAAATCCAGGGTTAGTTTTCATTATCAATGCATAAACAATTCAAATCGAAAAAAAATTAAACATGAACTATATGCTTTCGGGTTCCTCATATGTGCATGAATTAGATGTATTTGAGGGTTGCTTTCGACTCAATGATGACCAAAGAACATTGCCATGTCTTCAAATTACCTTCTAACACCTTGTTTGTCTAAATCCGAATTTGAGTTTTCTTGAGATTTTTTGAAGTGTCAAACTTACCTTTGCAGCTGTGAAATTCGTGCCCATGCAATAGGGTTCTCTTGTATACTTATAAGAGATGTAATTTAGGTCAAAAGATGATGGATCTATGGGCTTTTTGGATGACTTCATGGTGAAGGAATGTCATGATCTTAAAGTGTGAAAAAAATCAAATATTTGCCTTCCAATTTGGTCTAGGACGAATTTGCACAAGATCAAATCATATTGAACAACATTGATTAATTTCTAGAAGAAGAATCATGTTCCAACTTTGGTTTTTAGATTTTATTTTGATTTAATTTGATTTAAAATGAATAAAATTCAAATAAATATCAAATAAAAATATAAAAATCAGAATTTCTCACCATTGGGTCGTGCATGATGTTGTTGTGTGGATTGGATCATAATTTGACAGGCCCATTTGAAAAGAATTGGTTCTAGACCTCCTTTTTCATCATAAACCATCACAAATTTTCCCAACTTTGCAAGGGCACATCTCCCTCAATTTTAAAGGTATGAGGGTGTTCTTGGACATTTTGGAAAGCTTGAAGAGTCCTATAAACAACCCCATTGGTTTCAGGTCCATATCATTTACCAATCTCAAGTTATGCCCTTTTGAAGTTGTTGACTTTTTGTTGACTTTTGAAATGACCTATAATGTCTTAGGTCATATCTTCCAAATGAAGCATTTTTGGGCTTAACTTTCAACATCAAAGTTGTAGAGAATTCAATTTCCTTCAAAATGAGCTTTGGATGGAGACTTGGTGATGAAGTATGTGAAAGTTATGGCTGGTCAAAGTTCAGTTGACTTTTACTGAGGAAACCCTAATTTAGAAACTCCTGATTATTGATGATCTGGAATCTCCTTGATGAATCATGATAAAACCTTGATCAAATGATGAATTTTACTTTATATACTTGATGTTGGCAAAAAATCATGAAGTTTGACTTTGGTTTGACCACAGTTGACCTCAGTTTGACTTTTTAACTACATTGACTGATTTTGACTTATCTGATCATCTGACTGAGCAAACTTTTGAGAAAAGTCTTGAAACTTGACATGGGGATTCTTATACACATATAAGAT
Source organism: Lathyrus aphaca (assembly GCA_963966055.1). Lineage (NCBI taxonomy): Eukaryota > Viridiplantae > Streptophyta > Magnoliopsida > Fabales > Fabaceae > Lathyrus > Lathyrus aphaca. The sequence goes on from OZ014522.1 coordinate 482,306,023, forward strand.
GTTATGAAGCTCACTTGATGTATTGGAAATCCATTTAGCCTGATTAAAGTCAAAACCCTAGTTTTGGATGCACTGCTTAGGAGGTGCATTGTCTGAGGGAATTGTCAACTTCTTTGACCAATTGTGAACTTTGTGAACCTTGTGAATCTTCATAAAGTATCTTGTGATACTCATGGGAGGTATTGTGAAGCTTGTGAACCTTGTGAACCTCATTAAGTGGCTTTGTAGACCTCATGAACCTCAGGAAAGCTTTGTAATCATTGTGAAACTTGTGAACCTTGTGAACCTTCAAGAAGTGACTTGTAGACTTCATGAGCCTCATGAAAGGTCTTGTAAATGTTGAGAAGCTTGTGAACCTTGTGAACCTTCAAGAAGTGACTTGTAGACTTCATGAACCTCATGAAAGGTTATGTAAATGTTGAGAAGCTTGTGAACCTTGTGAACCTTCAAGAAGTGACTTGTAGACTTCATGAACCTCATGAAAGGTTATATAAGCATTGAGAAACTTGTGAACCTTGTGAACCTTCTTAGCACACAAAGTCTTGTATTGTGAGGGCAAATTTTGGGGTGCAACAACATGTCGAAGAACTTATCCTATCATGAGCGAACCAAGCACATTGATGTGAGGCTGCATTTTGTTAGAGGGTAATCGAGCGTGGAGAAGTCCAAGGGCTGAAGGTTTCGATAGGTCATAATGCTGCTGATATGATCACCAAGACGTTGCTCAATTGTAAGTTTTTCCACTATATGCAGTTGATAAAGCTGCATGAAGAAAACTAGTTTGTTTCTTGTTGGTATAGGGTGTGTTCCAAGGTGGAGATTTGTGGAATATTGGAACAAACCCTAGTACGAATAACATGTCCTCGAAGTCTGCTCACATGTTATTGTTGAATTGGGCCTTGTGTTATGGATACAATTGTTTAAGTTAGCTTGCACCCTAAGTTAGATTGTAATGGGTAATTGTTAAAAAGCCCATTAGATTAGTGTATTAGTTTTATTATAAATAACATACTAGTCTCTCATATTTCGTATAAGGGAAAATAGGAAGATAAAACCCTGAATCAAAAGTGAGAGAGGATATTTGTTAGTTTTGTATACTTGTAATCTTGTTTCAAGAGAAAGGAAAGAATATAAATTTATAACTAATTCTTGTTGTTATCTTTGGTAACCCTAAACCCTAACCCTTGTGAGTTTCTTGATCATAAATAAACCAATTAAACTTTGTTTCTAAGGTATCTGATTCACAACAAATCCTTTACTAATATTTTTGTGTCCAAGTGGACAAGAGAAAAATCAACACAAAAATATAATAACAAGAATATAAGCATGATAATGGATGATAAAACAATATAAAAGCATAATAAAAATAAAGGAGATAAAGGTGCAAAAAGGAAATTAAAATGTTAGTATAGTAATAGTAATAATAATATACATAATAGTCATATGGTTAACTTAATCAACCACAACCAAAAGAGTGACAAGGCATTTAATGCCAAAAACTGAAAAGGCAACCGATTCCGTTTAGTATCTTACACTATAGTGATTAATCAAGGGGATTATAATCAAATTCAATGAAGTTTGAAAGAAGATTGGGAGACCCAAAGCAACTACGCATCAAACTTCACAAGTCTTGGATCTTAACACAAAAAGATTGATCACTTTGGGATTACGCGACCAACACGAGGTCCAGTCCATGAAAGTGCAAGTATCCAATTGGATTTTTATTCCGAATTCGGGAGTCATTTAGGTCTATGTTAAGCAATCACCGAGTAATTTACGAATTAATTACCCTACAAATGAGATTGGCCAACACCAATTAAGGTGAACGATATTTTTGCTAATGCATGCAAGATAAACGATATGTAAATTGCCATCCGAAAGCAATACCGCACGATAATAAAGATGAATACCAAATTGAGTTTCACTTATGGTATTTTTTCATCTTTAAGTCCAATCACTCATCTTGGTGGATTAAAGTATAAAAATATCTCACTAATGCAAAGTACCTAAAGTGAATTAAATAATCTACTTAGAGATAAATTTGGACTAATAAATATTAACCACTCTAATATACATCCAAAGTTCATTAAGATTAAAGAGAAATCAGTCCCAAAAATGTCTCCCAAGGTAAAAATACGAATAGAGGAGAAAATGAGGGGAAAGGGACAAAAAACAGCCAAAAAATAAGCCAAAAATTCAAAGTTGTCTCAGAGTAACCGGATACTACCAGAGTGGTAATCAATTACCTATACAAAAATAACAGTTTTCTGGAAAATTAACACAGGTAACCGGTTACTACCAGAGTGGTAACCGAATACTCTACGTGTAGAATAAAAAAATGGCTAAAATTCAGCATGATCCATCTTTCAAAACGTTTTTCAAACACCTCATGATCATGAATTGAATTAGCACGAATTTTAAAGTTAAAACAAAATGAAATCCCTGAAATCAAACAACAATTTATGATCTAAAAGATCAACAACCAAAAGCATCAAGGATCTACATCTTGAATGTTGATGATGAAGGTGTAACCATGGAAAAAATGAATTACCAAAAATAATCTTCAAATTGATCCAATATCAAGCTTGATCTACTGAAATTGATGAACAAAAAAGAAAAGGATGAAGGTTTAGCTCAAAGTTGATCAAGAATTCAAGGTGAGTTTTTGATAACTTTCAAAAGAGAAAGAAGAGATTTAGTGAATTTGTGGTTTGGGAGGATATTTTGCAAGAGATTTTTTGGCTATCAAAAGCTTGAGAAATGAATGAAAAAGCGCCTCTATTTAAAGAGTTTAGGTATGGGAATTTGGTGGAACGAAGCTTGCTTTGGAAATTCAAATTAGGCTTGGTAATTCAAAATTGATGGGAATCATGAAAAGAGTGGTGATTAGTGAGGGTTTATGGTGGGAATTAAATTTAATGATGTATGGGAATTAAATGGAGATGGTCTAGAATATTCCAAGAGTGGTCAAAAATGAAATTGATGCCAAAATCTGAAAATTTGAATTTGCTGCCAAAATTTTCAAATTTGCACGCAATTAAACCGGTTACGCCCAGGGTGGTAACCGGTTACTTAGTGTAAATTTTGTAAAATTGGTTTTCTTTTGCACTGTTATGGCTTCAGCTCGATTCTTTTGCACGTCGAAGAAGACATGGAAATAAACACATGAACCTTGGAATTTCTTGAATAAATCAATTAAATTGGGAAATCCTTGATCAAATAAATTTGAATTGTTTGCGGATCAATCTTCAACTTTTATCTGTGAAATTCATCGAGCTGCGGGACTTCTATTTTTAGCACTTTCACCTTCTTTTTCCCTGAAAATGTTAATAAAAGAAAACAAAATATTTTTGGGTTTTAATTAATGGTTAGTCAACATAAACAAAGAAAAGAAATGGTGATCCCTTGTGAAGCACAAACCTACAGCCGAGAAGAATTGAGAAATCAATATGATCTTGTTTGTATGCAAGATACAAATGAAATGCGAAGAAATCTTAGGGCAAAAATTAGGGTGTTACAACTGCCCCTATTTAAGTTTCTTCAATTTGTAGATATGAAGATTGACATCTTCGTCTCTACAAGATGGGAGAGACTTAAATATAGAAAACCCAATTTTTGTCCTAAGAGATCATGACATGATATGAATATGATATACAAACATAAGATATTTGTGGGGAAACACAACCACCAGAGGAAAGCAAAAGCTTGGGGACATAGAAGAAAATGGCACTGGGAAAAAACAACAGATAACACAAGAGTTTACCAGGAAAATAAATCACTGGGTAGCTTACTCAACTTGGGAAAAAATCATGAGACATAATCAGGATAAAATTCAACAGAGAAGAGTAAACACTCCGTCGGGGAAACATCATCCAAACAAAGTATTCCAGTCCAATAGATGGAGGAATATTGGATTGGGAAAAGTTCATCAACTACCGATGCATTTGGTAGGAAAGTAGAATCAACTACTGGTATAATTGGTAGGAAATAGGATCAACTACCAGTGTAATTGGTAGGAAATAGGATCAACTATCAGTGTAATTTGTAGGAAATAGACTCAACTACTGGTGTATTTAGTAGGAGAAAAATCAATAAGCTCAAATAAGGCATGAATAATACCTACTACCATCAAAGTGACGTTTAAACCGATGTAAACATTCATAAGGGAACCAAAATTTAATCCAAGAACAAATTGGAAAGAAATGGTCAAACAAGACTCATCCCGAGGAGGAAACATCTCAACTGGGGAAAATTCCAGCCAGATAATAAGCTGGGGAGGAAATTGAATCAAAATCATCCACGAGGAACACACTCGGTGGGGAATTTAGAAAGGATAAACACTTTCTTCTTAAAGGTCAACACTCTAAACTTGAGGAAAGACAACACGCACACTCTGTGGGGAAAACTTCACACCAAATAGCGGGGAACAATGATATATCAAAGAATACAAGAATGCAAACATATGATGCCATGCATAAAGCGAGTGCATGAATATGCGTATGAATATGTTGAAAAAACAGACATAAAGATAGGCAACAGGTGACATAAACACCGCAACAAACAGATACTCGGTTAATCCCAAGGCGACAAAGCTGGGTAATCCTGTTGGAAATTCAACTTGAAATCCTGCAGGGGAAAAATCAAACACCGTCAAAGAAATAAAATCCTACTACAAGGCTTAACTCATACCGAGGAAATATCTGATAGGGATTTAATCCATAAAGCAACCTTCAATAATCCATCAGAAATTCCGTTCTGAGAGGATGGCACGTTAGAGATACACCAGTCAACACCAAATTTTCACACCCTTTGGGGAAAGAAGGAAGTGTCCCTGTTACACTTTGATGGGGACAAATATCTTCACCACTCAATTTGGGGAAGCAAGGTAAATATCTACCAGTGGTGCAAATAAAGTATAACCTAATGGAACATCAAACATCAACTCTGCATAGGGAGACTATAATGCTAAGGAAAGGTAATAATCTGCCGAGGATAGGGAAAAGCTTCCACAATCCTTGCTAGGTTCAGGGAAAATTCCTGTCAAGAATTAAACTCTACAGGAAATAACTATCATACCACTTCTGTTCTGCTTGAGGAAAGGGTGCAAGACTTGCTGAGGATTACATAGGAACCTGTTGGAAATCATCACATGCAGACCTACTGGGGATCTGAGAGAAAAACCTATGGAGACCATTCATCACTGGAAAATTTCGGACTTGCCGACCCACACGGGGATACCAGAAGTTAACATCATAGCAAAAAAAAATAGTTGTGAGGGATTTTAAATCAATACCTACCACCAGGTAAAAGAAAACCTCTAAACTGACTGACACTGCTATATCAATACTTCTGTTAGGGGATGTAACATACTCAAGTTGTGGAATACAGACTCGGCTGAGGATAAACATTGTTTCTCAAGTCAAAGATCAAAAACTCAGTTGGGGATACCCATGTGACAGGAATATTGCTTCTAACAACTCTTATAGGGAAGAAATTAGAACTCAATTGGGAACATTCATCAAACAATCCCTGCTCCTACTTGTTATTGGGCAACAACACATCAATAATATCAGAGTGCCAGGACTATTCAAGAATTTCATAGAGATACAATCAGATCAAACTCTTCTTTGGAAGAGGCAAGTTACACACATCGAGACTTTACCTTCCCTGGAATCACTGTTGATATTCTTTCTTTATTCATATATCAAAAGAAAAATGTTTTTCTAATCTTCAAAAATTCAATTTATTAAATTTGTTTCAAAAATATCATAAAAAATAAATGAAATTTTGTAAACATAAACAACATAAAGAATTACAAATAATTGGATAAAGGCTCAAATTCATTAATGGAATGGTAGTCAGTAAATGGCATGACACCATGGATCATTACAAGTTTGAAAAATGGTAAATATATGGAAAAGGGCTACATTGAAATACAATGATCACTATTCTCTCTATCAACTCTGAACTCCATTGTGTCCGAAACTTCAGTCAAGGATGAGTGAATAGGAAACTTTGATGGGCAATTCCAATGAGGAATAGAATCTGAAATCCTTGGTTGTTTCAAGTGATCCAGTCTGTCGATGCAGTTACTTGCCATGATCCCTAACTTTTTCCTAGATTTTCCTTTCGGGTTTTCAATCTACCAGGATAATTATTTCTGTTTATGTCTCTAATTTTTTCCTGGACCGCCCTTTCGGGGTTTCAATCCATAAAGACGCTCTTTTTTGCCTAAGCCGCCCTTTCAGGTTTTCAACTTAGCGAGCTGTTATTTTATTCTTTTTTAGGAGAAGTATTTCTTGACTGCATCCGCAATCACAAGACGAGTGATTTCCTCACCATTCATAGTTGTAAGAATTAATGAACCGCCAGAGAAGACTTTCTTAACAACATATGGGCCATCATAGTTTTGAGTCCACTTGCCCCTAGAATCAGTAATGAAAGACTGGATCTTTTTGAGTACGAGGTCGCCTTCTCTGAATACACGAGGTTTGACCTTCTTGTCAAAAGATTTCTTCATTCTTTGCCGGTACAACCGACCATAACACAAAGTTGTTATTCTCTTTTCCTCAACCAAATTCAACTGATCAAATATACTCTCACACCATTCAGCCTCAGTCAACTTGGCTTCCATCAAAACTCTGAATGATGGGATCTCAACCTCGACGAGGAGTACTGCTTATGTACCATAAACAAGTGAGAAATGGTTTACCCTTGTTGAAATGCGGATGAATGTACGATACCCATGCAAAGAAAAAGGGAGAATATCATGTCAATCCTTATATGTCACAACCATCTTCTAAATGATCTTCTTAATATTCTTATTCGCAACTTCAACAGCCCAATTCATCTTCGGTCTATAAGGAGAAGAGTTATGGTGTTGAATCTTGAATTCTTCACAAAGCTCTTTCATTATCTTATTATTCAGGTTCGAACCATTATCAGTAATGATTCTATTCGAAACACCATATCTGCAGATACTATTATTTTTTATAAACCGAACCATAACATGCTTGGTCACATTAGTAAACAATGTCGCTTCCACCCACTTGGTGAAGTAGTTAATAGCCACAAGAATAAAACGATGTCCATTCAAATCTTTGTGTTCAATCATACCAATCATATAAATTCCCCACATAGAGAAAGGTCATGGGTAAGAAATAACATTGAGATGAGTTGGTGGCACATGAATCTTATCAGTATACACCTGGCACTTATGGCACTTTCACATACTTACAACATTCAGATTCCATTGTCAGCCAATGGTAACCTACTCTCAACATCTTTTTAGCCATTTCATGCCCATTGACATGAGTACCAAAAGATCCTTCGTGAATTTCTTTCATTAACATGTTTGCTTTGTGTCTATCCACGCATCTGAGCAAGACCATGTCAAAATTCCTCTTATAAAGCACATTTCCATTCAGGAAGAAATTGACTGCCAATCTCCTCAAAGTCCTCTTATCTTTATCTGATGCCCCAAGTGGGTATTCCTGACTTTGGAGAAAACATTTAATATCATGATACCAAGGCTTGTCATCATAGACCTCTTCAACTGCAAACACATGAGTTGGTATTTCAAGCCGCATCACACTAATCATGGAAACATCATTCCATTGGTGCATCTTTATCATGGAAGCTATAGTTACCAAACCATCTTCCATCTGATTTTCATCGCGAGGCACATAATGAAACTCAACTTTAGTGAAGAAAGTTGATATCCTCCTGGCATAATCTATAAAAAATCAAGTGTAGTTGATGAGTTATCCACTTACCCTTGATCTGATTAATTACCAAGGCAGAATCTCCATACACATCAAGATGCTTAATCCTCAAATCAATAGCTTCCTCATGACCCATAATACAGGCTACATACTCAGCTTCATTATTGGTACAAGGGAAAGTCAATCTTGCAGCAAAAGGAATATGTGAACCATGGGGAGTAATGATCATTTTCCCAATTCCATTTCCATGTGCATTCATAACACCATAAAAAACTAAACCCCATCGAGATCCAGGCTCAGGCCCTTCCTCAATCAAAGGCTCATCGCAATCTTTCATTTTCAAATACATCACATCCTCATCTAGGAAATCAAACTTGATAGACTGGTAATCATCAATTAGTTTATGTGCCAAATGGTCAGCCAAGATACTACCTTTTATAGCTTTTTGAGCTCAGTACTCGATATCATATTCTGACAACAACATTTGCCAACGAGAAATCCTCCCAGTTAAAGCAGAATTTTCAAAGATATACTTGATTGGATCCATTTTGGATATCAACCAAGTGGTATGATTCAACATATACTGGCGAAGACGCTTTGCAACCCAAGATAAGGTACAACAAGTTTTTTCATGCATGGATTACTGAGACTCACAATTAGTGAATTTCTTACTCAAGTAGTAAATCGCACATTCTTTTCTTCCAGATTCATCTTGCTGACCAAGCACACAACCCATGGAATCTTCTAACACAATCAAGTACATAATCAACGATCTACCTTCCACCAAAGGAGACAAGATAAGAGGTTCAAGCAGATACTCTTTGATACTTTCAAATGCCTTCTGACAATCATTTGTCTATACACAACCTTGGTCCTTCCGAAGCAACTTGAAGACCGGAGCACATGTGGCAGTCATGTGAGAGATAAACCTCGAAATATGATTCAAACGGCCCAAGAATCCTCTTACTTGCTTTTCAGTTCTTGGAGTAGGAATTTCTCGAATAACTTTCACTTTATCAGGATCAACTTCAATGCCTCTTTGGCTGACAATAAAACCTAACAACTTTCCAGTATGTACACCAAAAGTGCCCTTGTTTGGATTCAAACGAAGTTTAAACTTCCTTAACCTCTAAAACATTTTCAACAAATGTTCAACATGATTCTTTTCAGTCCTCGACTTAGCGATCATATCATCCACATATACCTCAATTTCTTTGTGCATCATATCATGGAAAAAAGTAGTCATAGCTCTTTGGAACGTTGCACCAACATTCTTCAATCTGAAGAGGACCACTCTATAGCAGAATGTTCCCTATGGTGTAATAAATATGGTCTTTTCCATGTCCTCGGGTTCCATTTTTATTTGATTATAACCGGAAAATCCGTCCATAAAGGATAACACATCAAACTTAGTCGTATTATCTACCAACACATCAATGTGTGGCAATGGAAAATCATCTTTTGGACTGGCTTTATTCAAATCTCTGTAATCAACACACATTCAGACTTTTCCGTCTTTCTTGGGAACATGTACAATATTGGCCACCCATTGAGGATAATTAGATGTCACGAGAAAACCTGCATCATTCTGCTTTTGAACCTCCTCTTTGATCTTTACTGCCATATCAGGATGAGTTCTTCTCAAATTTTGCTTCACAGGTGGACATTCAGGCTTCAACGACAATCTATGCTCCACAATATTAGTATCAAGACCTGGCATGTCCCTATAAGACCAAGAAAACACATCAATATACTCTCTAAGAAGCTCTACTATCCTTTTCTTAACATCATGACCAATCAATGCCCCAATCTTGACTTCTTTCTTATCATCTTCAGAACCAAAGTTGACCGTCTCTAAAACCTCTTCATGTGGCTGCATAACTTTTTCCTCGTGCTCAAGAAACCGAGAGATCTTATCAGGAATCTCTTCAACATCTTCTTCTTTAGCTTCGAACACAGGGAATTCAAATATGGGAATGGGCATAGGATCATTGTTTTCAATGGGTTTAATAATCAATCTACACAATGATTTTATTTTTATTTTAGAGTATGAACAAAAGTGCAAACATTATGCAGATAAACAGTGATTATTATTATTTTTGGTTTTTTTTATGTTACCATTTTTTAGAATAAAGCAAAAAGGAAAAACACATATGGAAATACCAAAATAACATTTTATTGGTGATGATAAAAGTTTGAAACAAATCCCGACAAACATCACTTTCACCTTAGGCAAAGTGAAAGGATTTTTGAAAGAAAATAAAACAAATTACTTTGAAGCATGAACAATAGAAGGAACATCAACAACAACCCAATTCTTGCAAATATCTCAGTGCATAACAAACTTAGGCATTTCTTTGTCTTCATCATCTTCAATGATGGCAACAGCGGAATGATTGTTGATAAACCCAACACTTCAGAGTCCTTCCTGAATACTCTATGGGTCATTGAGAACCACACCTGGCGCAAAACCAATACCAAATCCTTATTTGTTGTCAACAACATCAATAACTCGTCCTCAACCGTTAGATCGACTAGTTTCAAGCACACGCAGAGCTTCCTTGAGAGAAGACAGAGGCATAACATTCTTCTTAGCAGCATCATCAACAACAGAAAGATCCTGGAACAAAGTTCCAACATCTTCTTCAGCATCAATATAAGATAAGGATGATAAATTGCTCACTAGCATCAACTGCTCACCTCCGACAGTCACTAATTTCCCATCTTTCACAAACTTCAGCTTCTGATGGAGAGTAGAAGTCACAACTCCCGCCTCATGAATCCAGGGTCTTCCAAGGAGACAACTATAAGTTGGACATATATCCATCACTTGAAAAGTAATTTGGAATATAAACAGTCCAATCAGAATAGGAAGATCAACTTCACCAATCACAAATTTCTTCGATCCATCAAAAGCTTTCACAATAATCCCATTATGCCTCATGGGAGCACCTTGGTATTCAAACTTTGATAAAGTCGACTTCGGCATAACATTCGGAGAAGAACCAGTATCAACCAACACTTTAGACAAAGCATCTTCCTGACAATTTACTGAAATATGCAGAGCCAAGTTATAGTTCCTTCCTTCTTCGGGCAAGTCATAATTACAGAAACTCAGATTGTTGCATGATGTGATATTAACTACAATATTATCAAACTGATCAACCGTCACATCATGGTCAACATAAGCTTGATCAATAATCTTCTGCAAAGACTGCCTATGAGCTTCAAAACATATCAAGAATGATAAAATGGATATCTTCGACGGAGTATACAACAACTGCTCAGTAATGTTGTACTCACTCTTCTTTATCAATTTCAACACCTCATCTTCACTATCTTTCAAACTGGAATCACCAAATTGGTCTGATCGGAAAACTTCGTCCTCAATCTGTTTACTCGCACTTGTATCTTCAGTTCTTTTCGGAGGATCCGAAGCAAAAAATCTACACTTCAAGTAACCCTAGTCACATCAGCAATGCTAACCACATACTTTGGAGAAGGAATAGGTACTTCCTTACCATTTTCTATATCATAGCATTATACCGGTATGGAACAACTTTGTCAGACTCATATGGAATCAGACTAGGCGAATTGACCACCAATGGAGTAATAATATATTTGCGGCTATCAAAAGAAATAACCACCTTCTCAGGAATAACCTTCTTTGGAATATTAAACTAAGGCATAATAACATTCACTTCATTTTCATATTCATCTCTTTTTACTGTCACTTCGATCAACTTATCATCCATCATATTTTGAATATCTCTCTTAATAATACACAACCACAAGGGTTCACCGAAATGCAATAAGCAGCATAACTGTGATCAATATTGTGATATTCACTTAAGAAAACATACATCTCAACCAAAGACCTTCGAATCCAACGGACATCATAGATCTTGAATAAACCAGGACAACCATCCACCATGTTCACAAACGTAGTACCGTGTTTTGGAAGCAAATTCGTCTTCACATTCAGATTAACATCATTGAAAGACAAAACATTGCTCCTTATCAATTTCTGCACTTCAATCTTTAGTGGAAAGCAATTCTCAATATCGTGCCCCAGGGAACCTTGATGAAAAGCACATTTAGCTCCTGGCTTGTACCACCATGGAATAACTTCTGGAACTGGAGGTGGAAAACGTGTATGAACATGATTATTTTTAATCAGTGATGGAAGAAAATCTGCATACAACATTGGAATGGGATTAAAGCTCGGCTTAGCATGACCCTGTTGATTTTCACTCTGTTGCACATAAGGCTGCTGATAACGATGTTGATACTTTGGAGCTACTGGCACATTTGGAGTTACATTAATTGTAATACCCAAATAACCCCACGGAAATATTGGTAAAATTAGAGTAAAATTTTCATCAAAAATTAATTGAGTGTCACAATACAACTCCAAAAACCAACTTGGCCCAATGATACGTTTTCAAAATAATTCGATTACAAAATTGTTTTTCTAAAAGAAATAAACAAATAAATGCAATGTCGTCCTGACACCCAAAGCAACGTATCAGAGCCGACATCCTAATGACGTGAAGTACACCGACTTCACTGACCACCACTCGACTTATCCTACTCACCTGCATGTTAGCAACATAAGAGTAACATTCAAACCGAAGGGGTGAGATACTTACATCACAAAAGAGTAATATAATAAGAATTAGTAAGTATCATAAATAAAACACCACTTCTCAACAACAATTGTTCAACTGTATCATATAACCAACAACATCATACGCATCAATAACATCATATACAACAATAACAATCATGCAATAAGACCCTACTTGACTCTATGCATGCGGTACCATATCCGGTCTCTATTTCAAGATTCAGTTCCTGTCGGAACTTTCGAACCCTCTTTCATGGTCCATTATGATCCCTATTTCATGATCACACCCTCGACCCTTATTTCATGGACACGTACGATCCCTATTTCATGATTGCACCAACAACACAATGATCCCACTCAGATCCAACCATTATACCCTGCCTTGGTATAATGCTCCAACTATGCAACATGTCATGCAACACCAATGACATATATGCAATACATACAACATAAATATAACTCAACAACATCACCATACCACGATTTATCACAACAACTAGCTATCATCAACATCATACATATTCAACATATAACCATATAAATCAAGTACAACCACCACTAACGCAACAACAACATATTACATATACATATATAAAGAACAACATATATAACTTATCACAACCACAACAACTCATAACACAACAACAACTAAGTCCAACGACATATCAACTATGTTCATATTCAATTTATACTAATTATCCCTACAATTATGTGTATAACTCCTTTTTTACTACCTTCAACTACACTACATTGATTCTTAAGCATTACTAAATTAATTAGATAATTTTAAGGAATTTTTCGGAATTAAAAATCAACATTTTTCGCTCCAGGTCTTGCTCAGCGAGAGGGCTTGATCGCTAAGCAAACAACTCATTGTATTCTGACTTTCCAAAATTCACATTGCTCGCTAAGCGAGCTCCAGCTCACTAAGCGAGCTCTGCGATTCACACAGATCTCCTCCTGCGACCTGCACTCATCTTGCTACGAATTCATCACCTCAAAACACCAATATCCAGCCAGAATTCATAGTAATTACTTATTTTACTATCTAATTCATATCACTATCAACTAATATCAACAAATTATCAACTAATAAATACAATTCCCTTTCCAACACCAAAAGCTCAATCCCTAATCACCCGCTACCTAATTCCCATTATAAAACCCTATAGAGACGGAAGAATCCCACCATTACCTTAGTTTTGACGAGAAATTCCTCTTCCTCGCGGATTCTTCTCTTTGACCTTAGCCCCTTCTCTTTTCCTCTTTTCAATTTCACGATCCTTTCATCCTTTCCAATAATACGATCCTTTTTTTTCTCTTTACAACTTAATCCCTTACACCAACTTAGGGACTTCCACCTTTACCTTCACTAAACCCATCAAATGACCACCTTGCCCCTCACCTCATATTTTCCAATTATTTAATTTATCCAATAATAATAATACTATCCACCATAATATAATTCTCAATTAACATTATATTCGATAATATATATTATTCTTCATACACCAAAAACAACATTCCAAATAAAATATTTAAATAAAATTTAGGGCGTTAAATTAATTATCGAAGTTACAGAAGCTACATGTTGCTGATGATGACTCTCGCGACCACGAGGTCTTCTGTAACTTTTACGAGACAAAGCATCAGTCTCACCTTCTTACCAAAGTTGAACCTCTTAGAACTTGAGCCATTACTACTTTCTTTGCTCAACCGTTCCTCACAGACACCTTCTTCTAGTCGTATCTCCATATTCACCATCTCAGTGAAATCCGATGGAGGACATGCAATCATCTTCTCATAGTAGAAAGAACCTAAAGTCTTCAAAAAGATCTTCGTCATCTCTTTCTCTTCCAAAGGAGGAATAATCGGAGCTGCAATTTCACGCCATATCTGCGCATACACTTTAAAAATTTCTTTGTCCTTCTGGGGCATAACACGAAGTTGATCTCTATTCGGTGCCATATCAACATTATACTTGTATTTCCTAACAAAATCCTATCCTAAATCATTGAAAGTATTGATTTGGTTGTTATCCAAACCCATATACCATCTCATAGTTGCACCAGTTAGACTGTCCTGGAATTAATGAATCAGGAAATGATCATTCTTTGTCTGAGAAGACATCTTTATAGCATACATAGTCAAGTGACTCAGAGGACAAGTATTGCACTTATACTTCTCAAACTTGTGCAACTTGAACTTATACGGAACCTTGACATTAGGAACCAAACAGAGATCATAAGCATATTTACCAAACAAATCCTAATGCCTTAAAGCCTCCACCTCTTTCTGAATTTTAGCAAAACGACCTTAAAAGTCATCAAGCTTTTCAATCACACCAGTGCCCTCACTAGGCTTAGTGTGGTAAATCATTTCATCAAGGTGCAGAGTAGTATACACTGTAGGCGGTGCAGTAGTCATCATCAGATGAATAAGAGCAAATTCAACAGTCTCAAAAGGAGGATGATAACCAGCATGAACAAAATCAATCGACATACCCCACGGTGTGCTAGCAGGCATGCGGTAGCAAGGAGAAATGACAGTTTCAGTAGGAATCGATGCAGTGACAATCTCAGAGATGAATGTGCGCTGTATCGGAGAATTAGGAGGAGGGGGTGGCTGATTCTGAGCAGCCACCAAGCTTTCCATCATGCAGTGATCCTTTCCAAGATATCCTTCAGAGATGAAACTTCTTCGCGGAGCTCGTGATTCTCTTGTTGTAAGGCTTCCAACATCTTTCTCTGATTAGCTCGAGTACCATAGTAATGAGTCAGCTTGCCAGGAGAACTGGATGAAGACCAAGAAACAACATAAGATCCCTATAAAACTCTCAAAAAGTAAGACCAGTGCAAGCATGATGCATGGCATGAGTATACAAATGCAAAGATTTCAAAGGACTATAAGATAAATTGAGACATTTATAAAAGAAACACTTTTTTGAAGTACTAAAAACTCATTCTTATTAATATCAAAGTGAGGATTACAAATGAAGTACAAGTCTCAATAACCCTAATACACGAGAGAAAAGTAAATTAGGCCTAGGGGATCATATCTAAAGAAGATCCAAATCTCGGCACGTACTTCATGCGAATCCTCTTAATCTCTTTCTTGTACTGATTCTCCATGTCTTCATTGTCCTTCACCAACTGGTCAACAATGACCTTCCTAGCACCGGATGTAGAAGGAATGGTAGACGTAGTACTAGAGGAAAATAAATCCTCTCTTGGCCTCTTCGTGACACGCCGCTCAAGTAACTCAATGAGATCATCTTTCTCCTTCATTTTCTCTTACATAGTCGTTTTCTCAAGCAACCATGCTTCTTTCTCTTTCTTTATCTTGTCCAACTCTTTTTGAAGAGAAACCTTCTCATCAACGGGAGGAAGAAAAATGGATAATGGCAATATCAAAAACAAAGGTTCCTCAGGTGGATAAGGCATCTTCAACTTGGAAGCCCTAGATCGAACCCACTGGATGTAACTCTCGGAAGGAGCAAGGTGTTGTCTTCCCAATTTACCATTCTCTTTCCGATGAACTATATGCCAAGAATGATTAATCATTTTCTTCATTTCTACATGATCTACACCATTAATAAAGAAGAAACCATATAATCAAAGGTTGTTTGGTATGTTCTTTAAGCAATATCCCAACTGTCATCTAGTAAGAATATGGTTGTAACTAATTCCCCCACGTGTACCAAGAAGAGGTACGTTAGGAAACCCTCCACAATTGTCAATAACCACTCCAGTATCATAATAGGAACAATACCAAGTCATATGCTTCTGAGTAAGAGACATAATCCTTTGAGACCATCTTCGCTTCTCTCTGTTATCCGTGAAGACATCGGATTTTGGTAGGTGAGAAATAAACCACCTATAGATAAGAGGCGCACAAAACACAATCTCTCCATCACCTTTGAAGGCCTTATGATGAATAGAGTGATACATGTCTCCAAGCAAAGTAGGCACCAGATTTCTCTTCAAGAAAATATGAATAACATTCTCGTCAAGAATACCATCTAAGTTAGGAAACAAGACGATCTCATAGATGAGTAAAGCAATAATAGCCTCAAATGCATCCTTATGACCTAAAGTAAGAGAAGTAGAAGTTTTCCCCATTAAGAACTTGGAATTAATACCACGAACATATCCTTTTGGAAGAAACTTCCCACTAAGATCATACTCCTTAAGAAAAAGGGCTTTGGCGATGACTTTGGTCGTAAGCTCCTTTTCTAAACCACTGAAAATAAACTTCTTGTCCAAAATAGGCAAACTCGTCCAATAGGAGTACTCCTCAAAAGTAGGCACAAACTGATAATAAGGAAAGGTGAATCAATGGTGCAAAAGATCATAGAATTGAACCAATGTAGGGAGAATCCCCTATGGTATATCGATCTTCAAGATTAATAAAAGCTTTCCATAACATTTCTGGAACTCATCGGTATCGACCACTAAAGCTCCAAGATTTCTCAACTCTACCAGATTAGGACTTTTGCAATTGTACTTCCGAGTATTCCTTTTTTCAACATTCATAGCCATAAACATCTGAAATATTGGTGTCAGACCCTAATTTTTGACCCTAAGATTTTTCGCATCTCATCTACATTTCGCATACAAACAAGATCACGCACTGGTTCGTTTATCCTTTTTCAGGTGCAGATCTATGCTTCGCAGGGGATCACCATGTTTAATTTCTGTTATTTGTTTATATTCACTAACCTCTAACCAAAATATCAAAAAATATGGTGCAGTCTGTTTCTTCTTCTTCTATTTGTTGCAGGATTTAAAGGACAGGGCAATATTTTCAATTCAGAGGCGTTTGTTCAGTCACGATTCGATTCAGATGGACGTTTGACCTAATATTGGTCAAACTATCAGAAGATTGTTTCAATTGCAAGTTGTGTGTGCCAGTGAATTTTTCTCAGGCTGTGCGTATTCAAAGTTCAAGCCTGTGTTATATGCGAAGTCATCAGTTATCAGACAGTGATTTGTGCGAAGTTTGGTTCGAATCTTTAATGTTCATCAGTTCATCAGTGATTTGTTTGTGGATTTATTTTCCTCAAATAATCTGGGCAATGGTCAGAGGATTCAAGTGGTTGTGGCTCAATGCTATGGATTATTCACTGGTTCAAGAATGAATGTGTTTAGTTTAATCAGTGGCTGTTGCGAAGAAAAATCAGAAGTTGGTTGTGGACAAGAAAAGGAGAAAAATCCAGACTTCATCCATAAACCATCATTTCTTTCTTTTTAAATGCTAGTATCCATTTTGTTTTTAACCGAACTGTCTCCATATCCATTCCCAATAACCATTATATACATAACCCGTTATTTTCGATTTCTATCCATTTTTTTTCAAAAATATTAATAAATTCATTTTTTTTCAAAAATATTAATAAATTCATTTTTTTCTGAGTATCCATATGTCCCATTATTAACCACTTTTATTCCATATTCCAATTTCTAAAAAACCATTATCCAATAACCATAATCCATTTTCTATTCGCCCGATTTAGTCGACTATCCATTTTATTGATTTCTTAAACCATTTTTTTTCTCTCTTACCACTATATAATTTTTTTATTATCCACCATTATTTTTTTTAACCAAAATCATGAATTCTTTTTTTTTTATACATAAAATCATTGCCAAAGAAATATCAAAAATTATTATCAAAAAGTCCATGTATTTTTAAGTACATTTGCATTTTTTTTTAGAGAAATAAGATTATGAAAAAAGGGCCCATTGGCCCATTCATTAAAAAGAAGCAACAAATTTCCTCAGCTTTTCCAGCAAGCTGTACTTCCAGCCAACACCCACACGCATCATTCCATCAGCTTTCACGCGCATCACACTGTAAGCCTCAAGCCCAACAAGCTTCTAACAAGCCTTCACTTCACCCAAGCCAACACGCACAAGTCACTCCATCCGTACCAACTTCCAGCCGAAAACATCAGCCTCATCACGCAGGCATGCCGTAACTCCACTTCACATCAATTCAAGCCAGCTTCCGTAGGCCTGCGCGCAGCAAAACAACAAAATGCAAGCTAAGCCAAACTATCAATCAGTTGAACACACACAGCGGCTTCCTAAAGCCAAAACGTATTTCCGCAAGCAACTAGCCAAGCTTCAGCCGGCCCACAACACGCAAGCATCCAGCCAGCCTCAGCTTCGGCAAAATCCCTGCACACGCGGGACGCACAAGTGTGAAAAATTATTGAAACACAAGACTTCGAAGCAAATCCAGGTCACGCCGTAAGCCCCAAACTGAAAACACACGCGAAACATCATCCCCAAAACGCAGTAAACACAGCCAAGGCAAAGTAAAATGCACGCGGAAGCATCACGTGGGAAGCAAGAGGTCGAAACGCAAAAATCACAATAGAGCTTCAAACCCGTGGCCCCAAACGCAAGCGAAAACACCAAAACGGCATCACAATTTCTCACCTTCATCCTCTATAAAACAGATCCCTTCCCTCTCACTCTTTTCAAGCTTCGAGAGCCTCTAATCACCCTGCCTAAATCCAAAACAGAGCTTCAATTCAATTGACCAATTCATCTTCATTACCTTCAAACCCTCAATCCTTCATCAATCTCAACCTTCAACTCTTTAATTCCGTTAACCTTTGCGAATTTCGTTCATAATCACTCAACATCAACAAAATCTACCGCAAATTAAGAAGAGAAGAGTGAGAGATCCGTGACAAGAGAGAGGGATTTTTGACGGGAGCGTGGTTGTGTAGAAATCGAAATTGGAAGTGAAAGAAGAGAGAAAATCAAAAGAGATCCTGTTTGCCGACGATTTTTCTTTCTCCTCTTGAAGGTGAGCTGCGGCTATGGTGCGATAACGAAGAAGAAGAAGATCTGTGTCCTTTTCTTTCTTTTTGTTTTTCTTTAATAAATTGATTTTTTTAATAATTTTTTGTTTAATGAATTTTTCTGAATTTTGCTTGGGCCTCTTGAGGCTAGTTTGTTTTAATCCAGCTGCTATCACCACATCCAAATCCAGCGCATCCCCCTCCCCCATGTGAATTCTATTTTACTTTTATTTTTATTTTTTGGTATCCAACTTTTCTTTTTCTTATAAAAAAAATAGATTAGGTTTTTAATAGAAATTCCTAATTTCTTTTCTTTTATTTTACTCAAAAAAAATTTAGAAAACTTTATTAAAAAAAAATCATTATAAAATTCTTTGTTAAGTTTTTATTGATTTTATCTTTTGTGGCAATTGGCAACTATATTTTGATTTTAATTTGTTGGTCTTTTTTAGTGGATTACAATTGTTAGATCCACTTTCTTATTCATTCTTTTTTCTTTTTGGTCGATGAGATCTCCGATTCGCGATTATTGGTTTTCGAAGATGTCTAATCTTCATTATTTCAAATCTATGGATGAATGATCATTTGGATCATTCTCCATACTTTGGGATCGTGATAGGTTGCCTTCGATAATACAATGTGAAATCTCGATTAAGATTAGACCATTACCTTTTATTTTCGTGCGACATGTTTTCGGAGAATGGTTCATCATATCATATCTCTAACATGTATTAACACAAATATTTTCCACCTTAATTGGTGGTGGCCGGCCTCATTTGTAGGGTAATTACTCCGTAAATTACTCGGCGATTGCTTAACATAGACCTAAAGTTGTCCCGATTCGGAATAAGATCCACTTGGATCCGGTTGCCTCGATTTTGTTATTTTTTTCGTGGTTGTGCTTGATTAAGTTCATCATACCACTTATTATGTAAATATTATAATAATGTGAATATAATCCATTTAAATTCAATCTCTCGCACCTTATCATTTTATTTCAATTTCTCTCTCCTTATCTCTTTATTATGCTTTTATCATACTATATCATTCATCATATTTCTTGTTGTTTATATTGTTATGCTTGTGATTTTCTTTTCCATTTGAACACAAAAACACTAATAACGGATTAAACATCTAAAAAATTGGTGACTTTAATTTCGGACTATGGTTACTATCCTTAGCATGGGACTTGGAGTTGGACTTAGATTTTAGGATCTATCCCTTTGCTTGAGTTGTTATAGATTGAAGACTTTGGCTCCGATTGAGTTCACTTGATTATGAAGATGGAAATCCGATTGTTTCGAAGAATGCTTGCCATATGGTTTGATCATTCTTCCTTTAGCTTTTATTTTCAAGTTTTAGGATAGTCCCTTCATCTCTTCCCATCTTCTTCAATTTTCAAATCTCCTTCCTATTTTCCAAAAATCTTCTTTGTTTTCAAACTTCAAACATTTTCGCAATCAAACCTTGACTTCGGTCATGTGCTTTTACCTTTTCATTTCATTTTCTTAATAAATGCTAAACCACATAATCATATCGAAACTTTCTTCTCAAAAACTCTAAAACCTTCAAAACTCACTCAATTGTTTTTGTGCCCTCGTGCACGTTTCTTTTAACCTTTTTATGTTTAGATATGATTCATTCTTTCTAGCGGAATTATTCGCTAAAGAATGACGACTTATCTCTACATTTTAAAATCAATTCAACTCATTTGCCTTTTCACAATTTGTACCACAAACTACGGGGTTTTGATCTCGCATTGCACTTTGTGGGTACGTAGGCATGAGACAATCGTCTCTTCAAACACCAAAATCTTAAAAAACATTCTTCTTCTCATCTCTTCAATCTTTTTTCAAGCAAACCATTTCAAACCAAAAATGCAGTAAATATTTCAAAGGGTTCCCGTGGAGTACCACGGACAAGTCGGGTGCGTAAAACCTTCCCGATTTGTAACCAATCCCCTTACCCGTGTTTCTTTTAGCTTTTGCTTTTAGATTCTTTAGGTTTTGTTCATTCTTTTTCCTTTTTCCTTTTGGAAATAAATAAAAGCGCGGTGGTGACTCTGTGTATATTGAGTTAAGTTAATCAATAGCTTACACTCATGATTTTACCGCTACAGAAAAGTGGTGACTCTGCTGGGGAGTCAATCTCTAAGTGGATTCGGCCTACTTTGATTTATTTACTGCTTTAGTTTGATTTTCTTGTTACTTGGTGTTGCACCCCAAAATTTGCCCTCACAAGACCAGACTTTGTGTACTAAGAGGCTCACAAGGTTCAAAAGGTTCACAAGACATCTAAGAGGCTCACAAGGTTCACAAGACATCTCATGAGGTTCACAAGGTTCACAAAGTTCACAATTAGTCAAAAAAGTTTGACATTTCCCTCAGACAATGCATCCTCCTAAGCAATGCATCCTAAACTAGGGTTTTGACTTTAATCAGGCTAAATTCACTTCCAAGACTTCAAGTGAGCTTCATAACATCTTATATGTGTTTAAGAATCCCCATGACAAGTTTCAAGACTTTTTTCAAAGGTTTGCTCAGTCAGATGATCAGATAGGTTAAAATCAGTCAAAGTAGTTAGAAAGTCAAACTGAGGTCAACTGTGGTCAAACCAAAGTCAAAATTCATGATTTTTTTCCAACATCAAGTATATGAAGTAAAACTCATCATTTGATCAAGGGTTGATCATGATTCATCAAGGAGATTTCAAATCATCGAGAATCAGGAGTTTCTAAATTAGGGTTTCCTCAGGAAAAGTCAACTGAACTTTGACCAGCCATAACTTTCAAATGCTTCATCAAGAATTTTCTATCCAAAGCTCATTTTGAAGGAAATTGAATTCTCTACAACTTTGTGTCTCACAAGCCAAGCCCAGAAATGCTTCATTTGGAAGGTATGAGCTAAGACATTATAGGTCCTTTTAAAAGTCAACAAAAAGTCAACAACTTCAAAAGAGCATAACTCGAGAATGGTAAAAGATATGGACATGAGACCAAATATATTGGTTATAGGACTCTTTAAGCTTTCCAAAATGTCCAAGAACACCCTCATAGCATTAAAATTGAAGGATTTGTGCCCTTGCAAAGTTGGGAAATTTTTGAGGGGTTTATGAAGTAAATGGGGTCTTAAAACCATAATTCTTCAAATGGGCTGACTTTTTTGTGACCCAATGTGTTCCATGACAACATGCACGAAATTTATTTAATATTTTCATAATTTTATTCATTTTATTTTTATTTATTATGATTTTTTATATTAAAAATCATTTTAAATTCAAATAAAATATAAAATGATGAAAATTTAAAAATATTTTGCTTCTAGAAAGTCATGAAAGTTGATTGGATTTAATTGATATGAAAATTATGAAGATTGTCTCAAAATAGCAATGATATATCAAAGAATATTCAAGTTTTATGACATGATCTTTTTCAATCTCAAATGATCAAAATATCCAAAGAACCATGACATTTTTTTAACCTAATTTGATTCACTACATATAGAGGAACATAACACAACCAAAGGGACGGATGCTTGCAGCCTCTAAGACCTATTTCAAACTTCACAAAATACATCAAAAAATCAATTTTCGGTTTCATCTTTGCAGGAGATTTCAAGGTATTCTAAGGACACCACAAGCTTCCTTAAGCTTCCCTGAATCGAAACCAACCCTTACATGCCTTTGATTCATCCTCATTTGCATAACCCGAAGCATATATGCCCTTGATATATTTTTCTTCGATTCATTGAATTTGCTTGTTTATAATGAATTTTGATTATGTATTAATGTTTGTTGTTGCTCATAGATGGTTTCTGGATTGTTTTTGTGAAGAACCATGGCCGAATCATGAAAGTACCATTGTTAGGGTTCGAATGGCCGTTTAGGGTTTCTTGATTCTACCAATATAAATAAAATCTAAAACCATAGATCAATGACAATCAATCTCTGGATCAAATTTGTACATTTAATTTGATGAAATTTTGCAGTTTTGATGATGATTAAGATTCGTAGGTTTTGCTGCAAGTAAAAATTCGCAGGAAAGCTTGTAGTTAATTTCGCAGCAAAATTCGTAGATCCAAAGGTAGATGACGAAGTCAGATGGCGCCAAAGCTGGAATTCAAAAAATTAAGATTAATATTTTATTGTTATGTTTCTGTATTATTTCAGTTAACAATGGCTAGCCCAGTGGTAAGAGTCATGCGCATGTGAGGTAAGGGTCAAGGGATCAAATCTCAGCTTCACCAATTTTTTGTGTTTTATCCATTTAATTTTTCAGGCTTAAAATATAATGATTCACACCCATCCATTATCACCAAACGCGCGCTGGCCTAGTGGAGAGCTTGCTGGTCTTGGAGATTGCAAAGCCTAGGGCCTGGGTTCGAATCCCAGCCCCAGGTAAGTTCTTTTTCTTACTTTGTTTTTGTTTTTGTTATTTTATTTAATTTTTGTTTTATAATTGATTTAATTTTAATAAATATTTAAAACAAAAATGTTTATATTATTTTCTTATATATAATTCAAAACAAAAACTTATATTTTAAATTTCAAATTTTATTAATGAAATTATTTAATCTTTATTGTATATTATTAATATTATACGTTTTGTATAAATAATTTAATTATATTTAGATTAATTTACAAACCCTAATAATTTTATATGTAAAAAAAACCTAACTTTTTTTTAAACCCTAATTTACTTCATAAACTCTAATTATGTTATAAATATTAATTTATTTGTTTGTAAATTTTAATTATGTATATTTATTTTATAATTTGTTTATATTATTATTGTATGTAGTTTTTTATGTAAATAATTTAATTAATTAATTAACCCTAATTTATTTTCCTAAAAACAATTAAAAACCCTAACTTTATTTTATGAATTTAATTTATTATTTTTATATGTTTACTTAATTATAATTAACAAATATTTTTATAATATGTATATAAAATTAAATTATTAGAATTATTAGACATATTTATTAGTATATAATATTTACTATTTATTTATTTTATTAAAAATCTCTTAAAAATAATAATTTATTTAATTTTGAACTTTTTATTTGTTTCTATATTATATTGTTATACTAACCATCTTATACTTATTTTTTATTTGTTATTACTAACCCATTTAATTATTTATTTATTTGCTTATTTATTTTAATTATTTTAATTATTATAATGTAATTGTACCAATTATGTAATAGTTGTAGAATTATTCTTATTATTTATTTTTAATTGCCATGGTTAGTAAAATAGGGAGTGTAAACATGTTTGTATTTAAAAGTGAATTTAGATCACTAACTTGTAAGATAAATACTTGAATTTATACACGCACACACGTAAGTCGATCCTGGATCGCCATCTCACATTCTTAAGGATACCTCTCATGTTGCCTAAAGAAAAAGGTCAAGTAAGGTGTATAAAGCAAAGTCCCTTCTCTCATATCATCTAGTCCCTTAAAAGATAATAAGATCAAGTCCCTTCATGGTTTCCTTCGTAAATGATCTTGTCCCTTTCGAATAAAGATGATAAGTCCTTTCGAATTGCTAAATACACCTTACAGTTGCCTAATCACAGATTGTCCCTATACATGTCCCATCTTACATCCAAGGTAATGACTACCTATTCCTTAATAATAGGGATAATCTTACCATTTAAAGGATATTTAAGAACAGAAAAGACTTAACTTAGGGTAGGTTCCTCTTATGTACTTGCTCACTTTTCAAAAACATTTCAAAACACTTCACATTTTTCAAGCAATTTTCAAAACAAAGGCTTTATATATATCCGTACATGGATCATTATAAAGTACTTAAGAAAATTTCTAAACACACACTACACTTCTCAAAAACATTTTAAAGTGAGCTAAGTAACTAAGAGCCCATGGATAACCATGGATGTAAAGGGTGCTAACACCTTCCCTTTACATAACCTACCCCCCGAACCCAAAAAAATCTTTTAAGGTCTTTCCTGTTCTTTTATGCCCTTTCCTTTGGATAAAATAAAAGTCGGTGGCGACTCTTGCTATCCCCAACATAACTAAAGTCAGTTCTCCCACCGTGTTACAGAACTGGCGACTCTGCTGGGGATTTAATAAAAGAGGGGTACCCTTAGGAATTAGATCACTTTAACTTTGTTTGCTTTATACTTATCTGTTGGGTGCTCTTATGTGTGAAAGATCCTAACCCGGATCTAGTGTACCTTAGGTAAATGGCAATATACCAAGGAAACTGTATGGCGTATACCGATATGGTTGATCTGGTGGCCATAGTTAGTGTGACTTCTTGGTTGGTGCTTATGTTCCTTAAGTCAAGTTGAGGATAATTTGAGGCTGCCATATGTTGTCAATGCACTAACTAACTTTTAGAACCCTAGTTATCCCATCTTGGCCTTTAGAAAAGTAGTGAGATAACCGGCTTTGGTGCAGACTGAAGTTGGTTGATACTCGATGATACGCTCATTGAGATTTTAAACTTGGAGGGTTTTGGTTGGCAAGTAAGTTGCCTACTGAACAACCACCCTTGTGAAGGATCAATGATATTGAGATCCCTTAGAACCTGGTTACTTTATAGGACAGGATGAACCATCTAAACTTCAAGGGAGGGTACTTACCTTTGAACCTCATGCAAGCCTTTAAACCTAGGGCTATGGTGTGACTTGTTTGTGTGTGCCACATGTTTGTGATTGAGCATAACATCATAGCATCATAAGCATAGCATTTTCACTAACCATTTCAAGGACCAAAGGATTTATCTTTGTTCTTTGTTGCAGGTCATGGCTTCTGCTCGTAGGAACACTATCCAAATCAACTTTGTGGGAATACCTTCTAAGCTTAAAGAATTGGTCTCTCAAGTTTCTGAAAACTCCCGGTTCATTAAGAGACATGGTCACCTATTGGATCTAGTTACTTCTGGGTTCAATGAAGACATGATGAGTGTCATGTTTCAGTTCTTTGACCCTAAGCACCATTGCTTCACATTCCCCGACTATCAGCTGGTTCCTACAATGGAAGAGTTCTCTAAACTTCTGGGTATACCTGTTCTTGATCAAAGACCCTTCACAGGCTTTGAAAAAGAGCTTAAACCAGAGGTTATTGCTGCAACTCTACATCTGAAGAAGTCAGACATTGTTCTAGAAACGAGAAGCGGAGTTAAGGGTATTCTTGCTAAGGTGTTGATAGAGAAAGCTCAAGTGTTCTTGAAGGCTATGAGCTATGATGCTTTTGAGGAGATCTTAGCCTTGCTGATTTATGGCTTAGTGTTGTTCCCCAATCCAGATCAGTTCATAGATGTTCATGCCATCAACATATTTCTGAGTCACAATCCAGTGCCTACATTGCTTGGAGACATCCTACATTCTCTTCATACTCGTACTACGAAGGCACGAGGAACTTTGATGTGTTGCATACCTTTGCTATCTAGGTGGTTTATTTCTCACCTTCCTCGATCAGTGATGAAGAATGAACAAGGGTTCAGGTGGTCTAAGAGGATTATGTCACTCTCTCATTCAGAATGTTACTATCATTGATCATTGTGGGGAGTTTCCTAATGTGCCACTTCTAGGCATAAGAGGAGGCATTACTTACAACCCTTCCTTAGCTTTACGTCAGTTTGGTTACGCTCTGAGTGATGGTCCTCATGACATGTTGATTCAGGGTATTGTATTTGACTACGACAACGATCTTCAAGGTTACCGTCAAAGGTTTATACGAGCATGGGGGAAAGTGAACAAGGTTGACAGCAAGACTCTTGAGCCTAAGTACACTATTCCTATGGAAGCTTACCTCAGATGGGTGCGATCTCGTGCTCAGACTCTCATGATGCCATATCCTGCCATCCTGTTAATTACTATGGAGACGGTTGCTGAAGGAGATACTTCTTATACCATCCTTCACCCAGACATGCCCACTGACATGGAAGACTTACAGAGATCCTGGATCCAGTTGAAAGAGCAAAGGGATACTTTCGAGGCTCATTACAAAGCAAGTCAAGAAAGAATCTTGGAGTTAACAAAGCAACTCCACGAGGAGCGAAATATCAACTCATACCTCAACACAAAGAGGAAACGTCCATGGGAGACTTAAAACCCCACCTTTTGTATTTATTTCATTTCATTCTTATTGTAAGCCCAAAGGGCAAACAACTTTATTACTAATAAAAGTTTACTTTCTTGATTTTTTAAGCAAATTTAAATCCTGCGGTCCTTGAAAACATTGCATACGCATTTATACACCATATCATTGCATCACAGGTTTCTTGTGCACAAGTATCTTATCTTCTCGCTGTTTATTTCAGCAATGGCTCTTGAACAAACAGTCAAAGATCTCCAGGCACAAAATGCACAGTTCCAAGAGCTGATCCTGAACTTGTCCAAGGGGCAGGATGAATTGAAGACACTGCTGGCCAAGAAGACTAAGAAAACTAGAAGGTCAGGAGGCCTAATCAACATGGGAAGAAGGTTCAGAGGTCCTGTAAAGACCAAAGAACAGGTTGAAGATTATGAGTCTGAGGAGTCTGAGAAAGAGGGAGGCAGTCTCCATAATACAATGGGGGAGTCTGATTCTGAAGCTAACTACTATCATGATCCTAATGAAGATAATTTCAAGATGCTGGTGGATAGAATGGATGCTATGGAATTGCAAAAGTCTTTTGGGCTGGATTTTGAAGACCTAAGTTTGATATCTGGGGTGGTCATACCCATTGGTTTCAAGGTCCCTGCTTTTGTCGTGTATGATGGTGTTTCTTGTCCCAAACTGCATCTAAGGTCCTATGTCCGGAGGATCCAACCCCATACTGCTGATAAGAAGTTGTGAATCCATTTCTTCCAAGAGATCTTATCTGGATCTCAATTGGAATGGTACTATCAGTTGGAGAGTGTCAACATCCGTGATTGGAATGATCTTGCTGAAGCCTTTTATAAGCAATATCAATACAATGCTGATCTAGCCCCTACTCGCATGCAACTACAGAGCATGTCTATGGGTGCTAAAGAAAATTTCAAGGAGTACGCCCAGAAGTGGAGAGATTTAGCTGGTAGAGTACAACCTCCTCTAACTGACAGAGAGTTAGTGGATATGTTCATGTGTACGTTGAATGGTCCTTTTTACAGTCATCTCATTGGAAGTTCATCATCTGGCTTCACTGAGTTGATAATGAGAGGAGAGCGCGTAGAAAGTGGTATAAGGAGTGGCAAGATCCAAATGGGTGCTTCTTCATCAAGTACTACAAAGAAGCCCCCTAGTGGGAAGAAAGAGTCAAATGCTGTTTATGGTCAACCTGGTCATAATAGGAGGCACCAATCTATGAGTGCAGTTCATATCTCTAATCCAACTCCTACAACACCAGAGCCACCACAGGGCAATCAACAGAGGCCTAGAAGACAGTTCACCAAGCTCAACATGTCACTGGCCTAAGCCTTGCAACACTTGTTGAAGGGTGAACTCATCACTTTGAGGGACCCTCCTCAGAATCCCAATGTTACCTCTCCCAGGTACAATCCTAATGCACGATGTGCATATCATTCAAATTGTCAGGGACATGATGCCAATAGTTGCTGGATATTGAAGAATAAGATTCAGGATATGATTGATGCGGGAGAGATTGAGTTTGACCCTCCAGGTACTCCAAATGTGATTACTGCTCCCATGCCAAATCATGAAAAGACTGTTAATGCCATTGATGAAGTTCCCCATATTTCCTCAGTTGCAGATATAACTACACCATTGTCTCTTATTAAGAAGAAGTTGGTACAAGTTGGGTTCTTTCCAGGTTGTAATGAAGATTGTTTCTATTGTGCTTATAAACCGGATAGTTGCTGGAAGTTGAAGGACGGAATTCAACGCCTCATGAACAATTACACAATATTGTTTGAGAGGACATCTTCTGTAGAGAGCATGGTTGAACATATAACTAAAGGTGTGAAGGTTGAAGAGGTGGATATGGTTGATAAAGTTCCAGTAAGAATCACTTCCAAAGGACCTGTCAAAATCACTCATAAGGGTCCAATTAAGATTATTGCTGAAGGCCCTATGAAGATTGTTGCTGAAGCTAGAGTGGCTCCTATGATCATTACCACTCCTGGTCCTATTCCATATACTTCTGATAAAGCGGTGCCTTGGCATTATGGCTCCGATGTCTATATTCATGGTGTTAAGCATGAATCCTTAGCTGATACACCTGTTGTTGGTGAAAATCTTGATGTTGTTAATATTGCTGGATCTAGTAAGATCACGAGAAGTGGAAGGATTTTCTCTCCTCCAGTTACCTCCAAGAATACAGCTACTCCAGCTACTACCTCCACTACTGATGCTCAGGGCAAAGGTCCTGTTATTGAACCTATACAAACTAATATACCAGCTGCCTATGACCTTTCTAAGCAGATGGAAGAAGTACTGAAGATCATTCGCAAGAGTGATTATGATGTTGTTGATCAATTGGGGCATACTCCATCCAAGATTTCTATGCTGTCTTTGTTGTTGTGTTCTAAGGCTCATGCCAAAGCCTTGATTGAATTTTTGAAGACTACTCACGTACCAAATGAGATTTCTGTAGACCAGTTTGAAAATTGTGTTGCACACTTGACCTATGATGATGGGTTAGGTTTCTCCGATGCTGATTTGACTCCTGCCAAAAGGGATCATAATAGGGCTCTACATATCTCTATTGAATGTAGGGGCACTACCCTGTCACATGTGTTAATAGACAATGGTTCCTCGTTGAATGTGCTGCCCAAAGAAGTTCTGAATAAGCTTAGTCCTGAAGATGCTGTGTTGAGGCCCAGTAATATAGTGGTGAAGGCCTTCGATGGTTCAAGAAGAGTGGTACACGGAGAAATAGATCTCCCAATCAAAGTAGGTTCTCAGGTCTTCAATGCTACTTTTTATGTAATGGATATTCGTCCGTCGTATTCTTGTTTGCTTGGGCGTCCCTGGATCCATGGGGCAGGTGCTGTAACCTCCACCTTACATCAGAAGCTGAGATATCCAGTAAAAGGTAAGTTGTTACTGTTTACAGAGAGGAAGGATATATGATTAGCCATGTAAACACATTTAAACATCTCGAAGTGGAAGGTGAATATGTTGAAACTCCGTGCCAGACATTCGAAGTAGTTCCTTGGGTTGTTAATAATTATGAAGCTCCTCCTGTTGTCAAGAAAGTTCCTGTGGTCACCAGAGTACCTCCAATAATGGCCTCCCTCAAGGATGCTAGAGCTGTGGTGGATGAAGGTGGTTGTACTATTTGGGGTCAACTTCCTGACATTCCTTACAAATCTGACAAATTTGGTTTGGGTTTCACTGCAGAGTCCCAGAAGGCTGTTTGTCGTGCTCGTGCCATTCTGTAACACGATGGGAGAACTGACTTTAGTTATGTTGCGGATAGCAAGAGTCGCCGCCGACTTTTATTTTATCCAAAGGAAAGGCATAAAAGAACAGGAAAGACCTTTTAAAAGATTTTTGGGTCCGGGGGGTAGGTTATGTAAAGGGAAGGTGTTAGCACCCTTTACATCCATGGTTATCCACGGGCTCTTAGTTACTTAGCTCACTTTAAAATGTTTTTGAAATGTGAAGTGTGTGAATAAAAAATTTCTTAAGCAGTTTATAATAATCCATGTACGGATGCGTATAAAACCTTTGTTTTGAAAATTGTTTGAAATGTATGAAGTGTTTGAAATGTTTTGAAGAGTGAGCAAGTATCTAAGAGGAACCTACCCTAAGTTTAAGTCCTTTCTGTTCTTGAATCCTTTAAATGGTAAGACTATCCCTATTATTAAGGAATAGGTAGTCATTACCTTGAATGTGAGGGATAAGTGAAGGGTCATCTGTTATTTAGGCAAGTGTGGGGTGTATAAGCAATTCGAAGGGACTTATCATCTTTATTCGAAAGGGACAAGATCATTACGAAGGCAACATTTGAAGGGACTTGATCTTTTTATCTGTTTAGGGACTAGATGATGTGAAATGAGGGACTTTGCTTTATACACCCTACTTGACCTTTTGTTTAGGCAACATGAGAGGTAACCCTAGAAAGTGAGATGGCGATCAAAGATCGACTTACGTGTGTGAGTGTGCAACTTTAAACATTTATCTTTTAAATTAATTATCTAAATCAATTTTAAATACAAACATGTTTCACTCCCTATTTTACTAACCATAGCATTTAAAAATAAATATTAAATATTACTATTAAAATATTACATAAAGGAGACAATTACATAATAATAATAATTAAAACAAATTAAATAAATAAACAAAATAATGATAATAATATAATTGGGTTAGTAACAATAATAATAATAAATCGCAATATATATAAATGGGGTTAGTAATAATATAGGAAAATGAATAGAATTAATAATAAAATAAACAAGAATATTAGCATAGTAATTAAAAGTTCAATTTTTTATATAACCAATTATTTTTTAAGATTAAGAAGAAAATATAAACAATTATATACTAATTATTATAAAGTTTTAAATTATGTACAAAGTACAGAAATTAGGTTAATTATAAACATGTTATAAAAATAAATTAAATTTACAAAATTAAATTAGCAAGTTTTAATTATTTTTAAGCATACACTAAAATTTATTTACATACAAGAATTAAATAATAATTATAAACAAATTATAAAGTATATACATATTATAAGGTTAATTATAATTAAAAATAATCATATTATTATATTTACAAAATTAAATTATCAAGTTTTGATTAATTATCTAAAATTATCTATATACAAGAATTATATCAAATAATAAAAATATGGACATAATTAACATTTACATGAAATAATTAGGGTTTAAAAGTACTATTAGGGTTTATAAAAAATTAATTAGGTTTTTACAAAATATTTTAGGGTTTTAGAAAATTAGGGTTATGAATTTTAGAAAATAGAATTAGGATTTATGGTTTAATTTACAACATTAATTTGACTATTAAAAAAAAATAAACATATAATAATAATATATACATATTTTAATTTAAATATGAACTAGAATTTAAATTTATAGAAAATAAATTAGAGGTCTTTTTTTTTTGAAAATATGAAATTAATATAAACATTTACCTATTATTATTTATATTATAATTAAAATTAATTATGAAACAATAATATTAAAACAGAATAATTGAAGAAAATAAAAACCAAAACTTACCTGGGGCAGGGATTGAACCCACGCCCTAGGCTTTGCCATCCCCTGGACGCATGAGGCTACCACCAGGCTGCGCGCGCGTTTGTGATAATGATCAGGTAGTAATTGTTTTGTTGTTTAACCTGAAAAAATCATGGAAAAAACAAAGCAAATGACACAAAAAGGCCTGGGGAGGGATTCGAACCCAGGACCTTCACACAATACGCAAGCACACTTACCATCCAGCCGGGAGGGCGCAACTGGTAGTATAATCAACACAATCCATTATATATTAAGTCTAACAATTAAAATAGAAAAACAAGAAAAATTGTTGCAGCCAGGATTCGAACACAAGCCTTCAAGCATAACACACGCATCTCTCACCAATAGGCCAACACTGCAGTTGTGAAATAAAATCAAACCGAATCAATAAAATATTAAAACTAAATTTTAAATCAAAATTTTGGCGCCACTGGTCATCTTCTTCTTCCTCCAGACCTGGGAATATTGCTGCGAATATTCCTGGGCAATTTCCTGCGAATTTTTCAATATGAAAACCTACGAAATCGAAACACCATCAAAACAGTGAAATTTTTCAAAATTAATTGGTGCATTATGATCCCCAGAGTTCACATGATCATTCTATGTCCTTAGAATTCATTTATTTTAGGTTTATCATGGAACCCTAAAAGCTTGGCCGAAACCCTAACAATGGCAATTCCTTGTTCCTGCACCAAAAATGAAATCAAATATGCCAGAAACCATCCACATACAATCACAAACAAGAATCAATAACCAAAATCATGTTATAATGCTTGTGTGAATGAAATCGAAAATTTCAATTTTATGATAAACATGGATTCGGTTTGCGCGATTTAGGTCATGAAGATGCAATGTTATGATCCAAATTCACTCTATGAACATCCAGGAACAAGTTGCAACCTTCAAATTGTCTTGAAAGGGCTTGATTGATGGAATCCGAATTTGAATTTTGGTGACTTTTTTGAATATGCAAACTTACTCTTTGAGGCAGAAAATTCGTGCCCTATGCATTGGGTTATCTTGTATACTTATAGTAGAGTGAAGCTAGGTCAAAAGATTGGATCCTTGTATGGACTTTTTGATTTTGGGATTGAAAAAGATTAGAACTTAAATTTCAAATATTTGTGAATGAGACCTTTCTATTTCAAGCCAATCTTCATCAATTGTGAATCAATCCAATCCAAATCATAATAATGACCTTCTAGAACAAAAATATATTTTAAATTTTCACATTTGATATTTTATTTAAATTTAAAATGATTTTTAATATAAAAAATCATAATAAATAAATTAAATAAAATAAAATTATGAAAATATCAAATAAATTTCGTGCATGATGTCATGGAACACTTTGGGTTACAAAGAGTTAAGCCCATTTAGAAAAATTTGGTTTCAAGACCCTATTTTCTTCATAAACCACCCAAAAATTTCCCAACTTTGCAAGGGCACACATCCTTCAATTTTAATGCTATGAGGGTGTTCTTGGACATTTTGTAAAGTTTGAAGAGTCCTATAACCAACCCCATTGGTTTCATGTCCATATCATTTACCATTCTCAAGTTATGCCCTTTTGAAGTTGTTGACTTTTTGTTGACTTTCAAAAGGACCTATAATGTCTTAGCTCCTACCTTCCAAATGAAGCATTTTTGGGCTTGGCTTGTGAGACACAAAGTTGTAGAGAATTCAATTTCCTTCAAAATGAGATTTGGATGGGAAAAATTTGATGAAGCATGTGAAAGTTATGTCTGGTCAAAGTTAAGTTGACTTTTCCTAAGAAAACCCTAATTTAGAAACCTCTGATTCTTGATGATCTGAAATATCCTTGATGAATCATGATCAACCCTTGATCAAATGATGAATTTTACTTCATATACTTTATGTTGACAAAAAAAATCATGAAGTTTGACTTTGGTTTGACCACAGTTGACCTCAGTTTGACTTTTTAACTACTTTGACCGATTTTGACCTATTTGATCATCTGACTGAGCAAACCTTTGGGAAAAGTCTTGAAACTTGTCATGGGTATTCTTAAACACATATAAGATGTTATGAAGCTCACTTGAAGTCTTGGAAATCCATTTAGCCTGATTAAAGTCAAAACCCTAGTTTTGGATGCACTACTTAGGAGAATGCCTTATCTGAGGGATTTGTCAAATCTTCTGACCCATGATAAACTTTGTGAACCTTGTGAACCTCATAAGATGTCTTGTGAACCTTGTGAACCTCATAAAGTGTCTTGTGAACCTTGTGAACCTCATAAAGTGTCTTGTAAACTTCATGAACCTCATGAAAGGTCTTGTGAACCTTGTGAACCTCATAAAGTGTCTTGTAAACTTCATGAACCTCATGAAAGGTCTTGTGAACCTTGTGAACCTCATAAAGTGTCTTGTAAACTTCATGAACCTCATGAAAGGTCTTGTGAACCTTGTGAACCTCATAAAGTGTCTTGTAAACTTCATGAACCTCATGAAAGGTCTTGTGAACCTTGTGAACCTCTTAGCACACAAATTCTTGTATTGTGAGGGCAAATTTTGGGGTGCAACAGCTGCCCCTGTTCAATTTTCTGAAACATGAGGGGTTAGATTGGCATATGTGCCAGTCGTGACCTGGAAGGTTGAAGGGTATTGAACACAAAAGCCCAAAAATTTGCACTCACCGGTGCGTAGAGAGATACTGATGACTAGTTGTATATGCTTGAGTGGGCTTAAAGATGCCACTTGGAGAAAAGTTCTTCAAATACATCTCTTGGAGGATAAAGCAGTCTAAAATATGAAGATATAGCTATTTGGGAAGATAAACAACGTCCAAAGATTTGATATGCTTTCAGGAGGATAAACAACGTCCTGAGGTATAAGCATAACTTTTGGGAGGATAAACAACGGCCCAAAAGAAATGGTAGCTTTCAGGAGGATAAACAACTTCCTGAGGTAATGATTGCTTTCAGGAGGATAAACAACGTCCTGAGGTAATGATTGCTTTCAGGAGGATAAACAACGTCCTGAGGTATAAGTATAACGTTTGGGAGGATAAACAACGGCCCAAAAGAAATGGTAGCTTTCAGGAGGATAAACAACGTCCTGAGGTATGAAGTAACCTTTTGGGAAGATAAACTACGGCCCAAGGTCATGATAGCTTTCAGGAGGATAAACAACGTCCTAAGGAAATGGTAGCTTTCAGGAGGATAAACAACGTCCTGAGGTATAAGTTGTTGATGAAGTTTGTCTGTTGGAGAATTAATCTGAAAATCAAGATTAGTTCAATGTATACAACATTCTGCACAATAATATTAGTTTATGCATTATGTGTACATGTATGATATGATGCACTTAAGTAATGTATTACGTATATGTATATTTTGGTATGATGTATATGATGTATGTATGAATCATGCAGCATGAAGCGTCTGGATATCTTCGTATACCAACTGCTGGCCAGGGAAAATAAATCCCGATTTGTTGCTGAAGAATATGAGGAACTTGTTCCTGTCTTGTTTGATAATATAGTATACATAACCTCCCGTCTTCGTTCGATGGTAAGGTATACATAACCTATCGTCTTCGTTTGTCGTACTCCTATTGGAAAAATAAATTCCCGACTATCCGTATGAGGATAAAAGAGATGGATATAAATTCCAGGGGAGATGTGACTCGAAGTATTTATGAAGATGGATTTGTCCTACTAGGGATTTGTAACTGTCTTGTGGGAATGAACCGGTGAAGCTTCGTTGAAATCCTTCCCTCGTTCGTCCTTAGTAAATACTATTACTGCATTTTCATGCATTTCTGGTAAACATCAATCATATTAAGCATACATGCATTTTCGGTAAACATTAATCATATTCAAAAGCATACATACATTCAAGCACAACCAATGGACGTTTCGCTTATGTAAATAGGGTAAAAGTAAATCTGGATTCAAAGATAGAATTTTATTTATATCAAAAAGTGACCCGTACATGGGTAAGTTTGTACAAGGAGACAGAAATCCTAGTAAGAGGAATTTGTCGTAAAATTTTTTACAAAATAAAGAAAATCAGCTATGTGGGAAATAATCCTATTGAGTTTCAATTCTACTATTGCCATTATCTTCAAGTATCTCATCTTCTGCTGTCGAGACGGAAACAATTGGATTGAGCTTTATCTGTTCGAGTTTGAGTAAGTAACACAACTGGTCGTAGTTTCATGGGTGATCCAAACGAGACATAGTCATACGCTTTAATCCCTAACTTTTTCCTGGATTGCCCTTTCAGGTTTTCAATCCACCGGGATACCCTTTTTTGCCCAAGCCGCCTTTTCAGGTTTTCGACTTGTCGGGTGTACTTTTTTTTATATATATCCCTAATTTTTGCCCGAACCCTTTTGGTTCGCCGGGATGCCCTTATTTTTGCCTAGGCCAGTCAACCTAGCGGGTCTCTTTTTATGCGTAGTATTTTTTAACTATGTCTGCGTTTACAAGCTGTGGGAAGTCTTCACCATCCATAGTAGTAAGTATCATGGCACCTCCTGAAAATACTGTTTTGACCATAAATGGTCCTTCATATGGTGGAGTCCACTTGCCCCTAGGATCACCCTGTGGTAATATGATACGCTTGATTACCAAGTCACCATCCTGATATACCTTTGGCTTAACCTTCTTGTTAAAAGCTTTGATCATTCGTTTCTGGTAAATCTGGCCATGACTAACTGCTGCTAACCTCTTCTCATCAATCAAGTTTATCTGGTCCAGTCGAGTCTGAATCCACTCATCTTCATCCAAGCCTGCATCCTTCATAATTCTTAAAGAGGGGATCTGAACTTCAATGTGCAAAACTGCTTCCATACCATAAACTAAGGAGAATGGGGTTGCCCCCGTTGAAGTACGTATTGTAGTATGATAACCATGAAGAGCAAATGGTAACATCTCATGCCAATCCTTATAAGTAACAATCATCTTCTGTATAATCTTCTTGATATTCTTGTTAGCAGCTTCAACTGCCCCATTCATCTTTGGACGATACGGAGAAGAGTTGTGGTGCTTAATCTTGAACTGCGTGCAGAGATCAGTAATCATAGTGTTGTTCAGATTAGAGCCATTGTCAGTAATAATCCTTTCAGGGATGCCATATCTACATATGAGATTATTCTTAATGAATCGAGCCACCACATTCTTGGTAACAGATGCGAATGAAGCTGCCTCTACCCACTTTATGAAGTAATCAATAGCAACCAGGATGAAACGATGCCCATTAGAAGCAGTAGGTTTAATCTCACCAATCATATCAATGCCCCACATGGCAAAAGGCCAAGGAGCAGTCAACACATTCAATGGAGATGGAGGTATATGTACTTTGTCAGCATAAATTTGACATTTGTGACACGTTCTGGAATGTTGATAGCAGTCAGCTTCCATAGTAGACCAATAGTAACCTGCTCTCAATATCTTCTTTGCCATAGTATGACCACTAGAATGAGTGCCAAAGATCCCATCATGCATATCTTCCATAATCTCAGTTGCTTCCTTTTTATCCACACAACGAAGCATGGTTGAATCATGATTGCGCTTGTACAAAATGCCATTACTCAAGAAGAACTTAGCAGAAAACCTCCTCAGAAACTTCTTATCTTTGACAGATGCCCCTTCCGGGAACTCCTGAGCTTCAAGATATCTTTTCACTTCATAGAACCAAGGCTTCTCTTTTGCTTCTTCAGTGTCAATCTCATTGCAGTATGCAGGCTTCTCAAATCTATCAATAGTAATCTTGGGAGCTTCATCATCCCAGCTAATCTCAAACATAGATGCCATGGTGGCTAATGCATCTGCCAACTGATTTTCTCTTCGTGGAATATGTCCAAAGGTAATCTCTTTAAAATGTGGGATCAAAGACAACACATGCTCTCTGTAAGGAATGAGATTATCATGCTTGGTATCCCAATCTCCTTTAATCTGACTTACTACCAGGGTTGAATCTCCATACACATCAAGGAACTGAATCTTCATATCAATAGCAACTTTAATACCCAGGATACATGCCTCATATTCAGCCATGTTATTGGTACAATAGAAGCAAAGTCTAGCAGTAATCGGGGTATGACAACCTTCAGGGGAACGAATCACAACACCAACACCATTACCAAGTGCGTTAGAAGCTCCATCAAAAACCATAGTCCATCGGGATCCTTGTTCAGGTCCGTCATATTGTCCAGGTTCTTTAGTAATAATCATAATGTCTTCATCAGGGAACTCAAAACTCATTGACTGGTAATCATCCACTGCTTGATGAGCCAAATGATCAGCTACAACACTCCCTTTAATGGCCTTCTGAGTAGTATATTGTATGTCATATTCTGTTAAGATCATTTTCCATCTTGCTATTCTTCCGGAGAGAGCAGGTTTCTCGAATATATACTTGATTGGATCCATCTTCGAAATCAATAAGGTAGTATGAGTCAACATATACTGTCTTAGTCGGCGAGCAGCCCATGCCAAAGCGCATCAAGTTTTCTCGAGCAGTGAGTATCTTGTTTCACAGTCAGTAAACTTTTTGCTAAGGTAGTATATTGCCTGCTCTTTTCGACCAGACTCGTCATGTTGCCCCAATACACACCCCATTGAGTTGTCTAACAGTGTTAAGTACATAATCAAGGGTCTTCCATCAACTGGTGGCATCAAAATTGGAGGTTCTAGCAGATATTTCTTGATTTCATCAAAGGCAGTCTGGCACTCATCATTCCATTCCATTACCTGATCTTTCTTCAACAACTTGAAGATTGGCTCACAGGTGGCAATCAATTGGGAAATAAATCTTGCAATGTAATTCAATCGTCCTAAGAAACCTCTAACTTCCTTCTCAGTACGGGGAGCTGGCATCTCTCGTATAACTTTCACTTTTGCAGGATCCACTTCAATACCTTTTTCACTGACTATGAAGCCCAGGAGCTTACCAGATCTAACTCCAAAAGTACACTTGTTTGGGTTCAATCTCAACTTGTATTTTTTCAACCTCTCAAATAACTTATGCAGATGATCAAGATGTTGCTCTTCATTCTGGGACCTGGCTATCATATCATCCACATACACCTCTATCTCATGATGAATCATATCATGAAACAAAGCCACCATAGCACGCTGATATGTTGCCCCTGCATTCTTCAAACCAAATGGCATCACCTTATAACAAAAGTGCCCCACTGTGTAACAAATGTGGTCTTCTCCATATCTTCAGGTGCCATCTTGATCTGATTATAACCAGAGAAACCATCCATAAAAGAGAATACCTTATGCTGAGCAGTGTTGTCTACCAGAACATCAATATGAGGAAGTGGAAAGTCATCTTTGGGTCTGGCTTTGTTCAAATCCCTGTAGTCTACACACATACGTACCTTACCATCCTTCTTAGGTACCGGTACCACATTTGCAACCCACTGAGGATAAGAAGTCACAACTAAGAATCCTGCATCAAACTGTTTCATTACCTCTGCTTTAATCTTCTCTGACATTTCAGGACGCATACGACGAACCTTCTGCTTCTTTGGACGACAATCTTCTTTCACCGGTAAACGCTGAACCACAATGTCTGTATCCAACCCTGGCATATCTTCATAAGACCAAGCAAAGATCTCCACATAGTCACGTAACATCTGAATCAATCTGCTCTTGACACTATCCTCTAATTCAACCCCTATCTTGACTTCTTTCCTGTTTTCTTCAGTTCCCAGATTCACAACTTCGATTGGCTCTTCATGTGGCTGTATAGCTTTCTCTTCTTGTTGTAACAACCTAGCAAGCTCTACAGGTACTTCACAATCGTCCTCATTTCCGTCTTCAGCTTGATAGATCGGATTCTCGAAATTATAATTGGCAATAGTAGAACTATTATCAACAGGATCCTGAGTGGATGAGGATCTGCATTTTAGTCATGTGGGTGTGTGTAAGAACACATAGCTGATAAAACAAAAATAAAAGAAAAGACAAGGACCACAATATTTATGAAAACGAAACGTCCACTGATTTTTATTGAATGAAGTATGCAAATGAAATGACATCCCGTAACAAGCACACCATTGTGCCCCGGGTAAGGCACAAGGCTTTTAAGAGTTCAATTGTTCAAGAAATTACAAACTTAAAAGTAACAACACAGTAATAGTATTTACTCCTGACTAAAGGAGATAGGAATAACATCTTCAGCCTTCCAGTTATTGAGTCCGGCACCCACAGTAGGAAAAATCCAAGCATCCAAGTTGTAGTCTTCATCATAGTCACCCACAGCATTGATCTGATTCTTCATAATCCCCTGATTGGTGATACGAACAGCACGAGCACGACGAATAGCCTTCTGGGACTCTACAGTGAAACCCAAACCAAATTTGTCAGACTTGTATGGAATATCAGCTGACCCCAAATAGTACAACCACCTTCATCCACCACAGCTCTAGCATCTTTAAGGGAGGCCATTGTAGGAGGTACTCTGGTGACCACAGGAACTTTCTTGACAACAGGAGGAGTTTCATAATCATTAACAATCCAAGGAACCACTTCAAATGTCTGACACGGAGTTTCAACGTATTCACCTTCCACTTCAAGATACTTAAAGGTGTTCACATGGCTAATCATATACCCTTCCTCTCCGTAGACAGTAACAACCTTCCCTTCTACTGGATATCTCAGCTTCTGATGTAAAGTGGAGGTTACAACACCTGCCCCATGGATCCAAGGACGCCCAAGCAAACAAGAATATGACGGACGAATATCCATTACATAAAATGTAGCATTGAAAACCTGAGAACCTACTTTGATTGGGAGATCAATTTCTCCATGCACCACTCTTCTCGAGCCATCAAAAGCCTTCACCATTATATTACTGGGTTTCAACACAGCATCTTCAGGACTAAGCTTATTCAGAACTTCTTTGGGCAACACATTCAGAGAGGAACCATTGTCTATTAATACATGTGACAAGGTAGTGCCCCTGCATTCAATTGAGATATGTAGAGCCCTATTATGATCCCTCTTGGCAGGATTCAAATCAGCATCGGAGAAACCTAACCCATTATCATAGGTCAAGTGTGCAACACAATTTTCAAACTGATCAACAGAAATTTCATTTGGTACATGAGCAGTCTTCAGAAACTTAATCAAGGCCTTGGCATGAGCCTCAGAACATAACAACAAAGACATCATAGAAATCTTGGAGGGAGTATGCCCCAATTGATCAACAATGTCATAATCACTCTTGCGAATGATCTTCAGTACTTCTTCCATCTGCTTAGAAAGATCATCAGCAGCTGGCACATCAGTTGGTATAGGTTCAATAATAGGACCTTTGCCCCGAGCATCAGTGGTGGAGGTAGCAGCTGGAGTAACTGCATTCTTGGAAGTAATTGGAGGAGAGAAAACTCTTCCGCTTCGTGTGATCTTACTAGATCCATCAATATTATCAACATCAACAGGTATATCAGCTAAAGGTTCCTGCTTAACACCATGGATATAAACATCAGACCCATAATGCCAAGGCACAGCTTTATCAGAAGTATACGGATTAGGACCAGGAGTTGTAATGACCATAGGAGCCACTCTAGCTTCAGCAACAATCTTCACAGGGCCTTCAGCAGTGATCTTAATTGGACCCCTATGAGTGATTTTGACAGGACCCTTGGAAGTAATTCTCACCGGCACTTTATCAACCATATCCACCTCTTCAACTTTCGCACTTTTACTTATATGATCCACCATACTCTCCACAGAAGGTGGTGTCCTCTCAAATACTATGGTGTAATTATTCATGAGACGTTGAATTCCGTCCTTCAACCTCCAGCAACTATCCGGCTTATAAGCACAATAGACACAATCTTCACGACAACCTGGAAAGAACAGAGCTTGTACTAACTTCTTCTTGATAACAGACAATGGTGTAATCAAATCTGCAACTGAGGAAATATGTGAATCTTCATCAATGGCATTGACAGTCTTCTCATGATTTGGCATGGGAGCAGTAATCACATTTGGAGTACCCGGAGGGTCAAACTCAATCTCTTCAGCCTCAATCATATCTTGAATTTTGTTCTTCAATACCCAGCAACTATTGGTATCATGTCCCTGACAATTCGAATGATATGCACATCGTGCATTAGGATTGTACCTAGGAGAGGTAACATTAGGATTCCGAGGAGGATCTTTCAGAGTGATAAGTTCAGCCTTCAACAAGTGTTGCAAGGCTTGGGCCATTGACATGTTGATCTTAGTGAATTGCCTTCTAGCCCTCTGTTGATTTCCCTGTGGCTGCTCTGTTGTTGCAGTAGTTGGATTGGAGATATGAACTGCACTCACAGACTGATGCCTTCTATTATGATCAGGTTGACCATAAACAGCATTTGACTCTTTCTTCCCACTGGGAGGCTTCTTTGCAGCACCTGATGAAGAAGCACCCACCTGGATCTTGCCACTCCTTATTCCACTTTCTACGCGCTCTCCTGTCATTATCAACTCAGTGAAGCCAGATGAGGAGCTTCCAATGAGATGAAGGTAAAAAGGACCATTCAACGTACACATGAACATATCAACCAACTCCCTGTCAGTTAAAGGGGGTTGCACTCTTCCAGCTAAATCTCTCCACTTTTGAGCATACTCCTTGAAGCTCTCTTTAGCACCCATAGACATGCTTTGAAGTTGCATGCGAGTAGGGGCTAAATCAGCATTGTATTGATATTTCTTATAGAAGGCTTCAGCAAGATCAGTCCAATCACGGATGTTGACACTCTCCAACTGATAGTACCATTCCAATTGAGCTCCAGATAAGCTCTCTTGGAAGAAATGGATCCACAACTTCTTATCAGCAGTATGGGGTTGGATTCTCTTGACATAAGACCTCAGATGCAGCTTGGGACAAGAGACACCATCATAAACTACGAAAGTAGGAACCTTGAAACCAATGGGTATAACCACCCCAGATATCAAACTCAGGTCTTCAAAATCCAGCCCAGAAGACTTTTGTAATTCCATAGCATCCATTCTATCCACCAGCATCTTGAATTTATCTTCATTAGGCTCATGATAGTAGTTAGCTTCAGAATCAGAGTCCCCCATTGTATTATGGAGACTGCCTCCCTCTTTCTCAGACTCTTCAGACTCATAATCTTCAACCTGTTCTTTGGTCTTGACAGGACCTCTGAACCTTCTTCCCATGTTGATCAGACCACCTGACCTTTTAGTCTTCTTAGTCTTCTTGGCCAGCAGTGTCTTCAATTCATCCTGCCCCTTGGATAGGTTCAGGATTAGCTCTTGGAACTGTGCATTTTGTGCCTGGAGATCTTTAACTGTTTGTTCAAGAGCCATTGTTGAAATAAACAGCGAGAAGATAAGAAACCTGTACACAATAAACCTGTGAAGCAATGATATGGTATGCAAATGTGTATGCAATGTTTTCAAGGACCGTAGGATTTAAATTTGCTTAAACAAACAAGAAGGTAACCTTTTATTAGTAATAAATTTGTTTTGCCTCTCGGGCTTACAGAAAATGAAATGAAATAAATACAAGAAATGGGGTTTTAAGTCTCCCATGGACGTTTCCTCTTTGTGTTGAGGTATGAGTTGAGATTCCGTTCCTCGTGAAGTTGCTTTGTTAGTTCCAGGATTCTTTCTTGGCTTGCTTTGTAATGAGCCTCGAAGGTATCCCTTTGCTCCTTCAACTGGATCCAGGGCCTCTGTAAATCTTCCATGTCAGTAGGCATGTCTGGGTGAAGGATGGTATAAGAAGTATCTCCTTCAGCAACAGGTTCCATGGTAACTGGCAGGATAGCAAGATATGGCATCATGAGAGTCTGAGCACGAGATCACACCCATCTGAGATAAGCTTCCATAGGAAT
Source organism: Lathyrus aphaca (assembly GCA_963966055.1). Taxonomy (NCBI): domain Eukaryota; kingdom Viridiplantae; phylum Streptophyta; class Magnoliopsida; order Fabales; family Fabaceae; genus Lathyrus; species Lathyrus aphaca. The sequence goes on from OZ014522.1 coordinate 482,350,204, forward strand.
AGTGTACTTAGGCTCCAGAGTCTTGTTGTCAACCTTGTTCACTTTTCCCCATGCTCGTATGAATCTCTGACGGTAACCTTGAAGATCGTTGTCGTAATCAAACACAATGCCCTGAATCAACATGTCATGTGGACCATCACTCCAAGCGTAACCAAACTGTCGTAAAGCTAAAGAAGGGTTGTAAGTAATGCCTCCTCTTATGCCTAGAAGCGGCACATTAGGAAACTCCCCACAACGATCAATAATAGTAACATTCTCCATAGATCTGGAGCACCAATGAATATCTGAATGCGAGAGTGACATGATCCTCTTGGACCACCTGAACCCTTGCTCATTCTTCATCACTGAGCGAGGAAGGTGAGAAATAAACCACCTAGATAACAAAGGTATGCAACACATCAAAGTTCCACTTGCCCTTGTAGTACGAGTATGAAGAGAATGTAGAATGTCTCCAAGCAATGTAGGCACTGGATTGTGACTTAGGAATATATTGATGGCATGAACGTCTATGAACTGATCAGGATTGGGGAACAACACTAAGCCATAAATCAACAAGGCTAATATCTCCTCAAAAGCATCATAACTCATAGCCTTCAAGAACACTTGGGACTTCTCTATCAACACCTTGGCAAGAATACCCTTAACTCTGCTTCTCGTTTCTAGAACAATGTCAGACTTCTTCAGATGTAGAGCTGCAGCAATAACCTCTGGTTTAAGCTCCTTCTCCAAGCCTGTGAAGGGTCTTTGATCAAGAACAGGTATACCCAGAAGTTTAGAGAACTCTTCCATTGTAGGAACCAGCTGATAGTCGGGGAATGTGAAGCAATGGTGTTTAGGGTCAAAGAACTGAAATAGAACACTCATCATGTCTTCATTGAACCCTGAAGTGACTAGATCCAGTAGGTGACCATGTCTCTTGATGAACTGGGAGTGTTCAGACACTTGAGAAACCAACTCCTTAAGCTTAGCAGGTATCCCTACAAAATTGATCCTGATAGTGTTTCTACGTGCAGAAGCCATGACCTGCAACAAAGAACAAAGATAAATCCTTTGGTCCTTGAAATGGTTAGTAAAAATGCTATGCTTATGATGCATGATGATGTCATGATGTTATGCTCAATCACAAAAATGTGGCACACACAAACAAGTCACACAATAGCCCTAGGTTTGAAGGCTTGCATGAGGTTTAAAGGTAAGTACCCTCCCCTGAAGTTTAGTTGGTTCATCCTGCCCTACAAAAGTAACCAGGTTCTAAGGGATCTCAATATCATTGATCCTTCACAAGGGTGGTTGTTCAGTAGGTACCTTACTTGCCAACCAAAACCCTCCAAGTTTAGAATCTCAATGAGCGTAGTATCGAGTATCAACCAACTTCAGTCTGCACCAAAGTCGGTTATCTCACTACTTTTCTAAAGGCCAAGATGGGGTAACTAGGGTTCTAAAAGTTAGTTAGTGCATTGACAACATATGGCAGCCTCATATTATCCTCAACTTGACTTAAGGAACATAAGCACCAACCAAGAGGTCACACTAACTATGGCCACCAGATCAACCATATCGGTATACGTCGTACAGTTTCCTTGGTCTATTGCCATTTACCTAAGGTACACTAGATCCGGGTTAGGATCTTTCACACATAAGAGCACCCCAACAGATAAGTATAAAGCAAACAAGGCAAACAATTTTAAAGTGATCTAATTCCTAAGGGTACCCCTCTTTTATTAAATCCCCAGCAGAGTCGCCAGTTCTGTAACACGGTGGGAGAACTGACTTTAGTTATGTTGCGGATAGCAAGAGTCGCCACCGACTTTTATTTTATCCAAAGGAAAGGCATAAAAGAACAGGAAAGACCTTTTAAAAGATTTTTGGGTCCGGGGGGTAGGTTATGTAAAGGGAAGGTGTTAGCACCCTTTACATCCATGGTTATCCATGGGCTCTTAGTTACTTAGCTCACTTTAAAATGTTTTTGAAATGTGAAGTGTGTGAATAGAAATTTTCTTAAGTATTTTATAATGATCCATGTACGGATGCGTATAAAACCTTTGTTTTGAAAATTGTTTCAAATGTATGAAGTGTTTGAAATGTTTTGAAGAGTGAGCAAGTATCTAAGAGGAACTTACCCTAAGTTTAAGTCCTTTCTGTTCTTGAATCCTTTAAATGGTAAGACTATCCCTATTATTAAGGAATAGGTAGTCATTACCTTGGATGTGAGGGATAAGTGAAGGGTCATCTGTTATTTAGGCAACTGTGGGGTGTATAAGCAATTCGAAGGGACTTATCATCTTTATTCGAAAGGGACAAGATCATTACGAAGGCAACATTCGAAGGGACTTGATCTTTTTATCTGTTTAGGGACTAGATGATGTGAAATGAGGGACTTTGCTTTATACACCCTACTTGACCTTTTGTTTAGGCAACATGAGAGGTAACCCTAGAAAGTGAGATGGCGATCAAAGATCGACTTACGTGTGTGAGTGTGCAACTTTAAACATTTATCTTTTAAATTAATTATCTAAATCAATTTTAAATACAAACATGTTTCACTCCCTATTTTACTAACCATAGCATTTAAAAATAAATATTAAATATTACTATTAAAATATTACATAAAGGAGACAATTACATAATAATAATAATTAAAACAAATTAAATAAATAAACAAAATAATGATAATAATATAATTGGGTTAGTAACAATAATAATAATAAATCACAATATATATAAATGGGGTTAGTAATAATATAGGAAAATGAATAGAATTAATAATAAAATAAACAAGAATATTAGCATAGTAATTAAAAGTTCAATTTTTTATATAACCAATTATTTTTTAAGATTAAGAAGAAAATATAAACAATTATATACTAATTATTATAAAGTTTTAAATTATGTACAAAGTACAGAAATTAGGTTAATTATAAACATGTTATAAAAATAAATTAAATTTACAAAATTAAATTAGCAAGTTTTAATTATTTTTAAGCATACACTAAAATTTATTTACATACAAGAATTAAATAATAATTATAAACAAATTATAAAGTATATACATATTATAAGGTTAATTATAATTAAATAATCATATTATTATATTTACAAAATTAAATTATCAAGTTTTGATTAATTATCTAAAATTATCTATATACAAGAATTATATCAAATAATAAAAATATGGACATAATTAACATTTACATGAAATAATTAGGGTTTAAAAGTACTATTAGGGTTTATAAAAAATTAATTAGGATTTTACAAAATATTTTAGGGTTTTAGAAAATTAGGGTTAGGAATTTTAGAAAATAGAATTAGGATTTATGGTTTAATTTACAACATTAATTTGACTATTAAAAAAAAACATATAATAATAATATGTACATATTTTAATTTAAATATGAACTAGAATTTAAATTTATAGAAAATAAATTAGAGGTCTTTTTTTTTTTGAAAATATGAAATTAATATAAACATTTACCTATTATTATTTATATTATAATTAAAATTAATTATGAAACAATAATATTAAAACAGAATAATTGAAGAAAATAAAAACCAAAACTTACCTGGGGCAGGGATTGAACCCACGCCCTATGCTTTGCCATCCCCTGGACGCATGAGGCTACCACCAGGTTGCGCGTGCGTTTGTGATAATGATCAGGTAGTAATTGTTTTGTTGTTTAACCTGAAAAAATCATGGAAAAAACAAAGCAAATAACACAAAAAGGCCTGGGGAGGGATTCGAACCCAGGACCTTCACACAATATGCAAGCACACTTACCATCCAGCCGGGAGGGTGCAACTGGTAGTATAATCAACACAATCCATTATATATTAAGTCTAACAATTAAAATAGAAAAACAAGAAAAATTGTTGGAGCCAGGATTCGAACACAAGCCTTCAAGAATAACACACGCATCTCTCACCACTAGGCCAACACCGCAGTTGTGAAATAAAATCAAACCGAATCAATAAAATATTAAAACTAAATTTTAAATCAAAATTTTGGCGCCACTGATCATCTTCTTCTTCCTCCAGACCTGGGAATATTGCTGCGAATATTCCTGGGCAATTTCCTGCGAATTTTTCAATATGAAAACCTACGAAATCGAAACACCATCAAAACAGTGAAATTTTTCAAAATTAATTGGTGCATTATGATCCCCAGAGTTCACATGATCATTCTATGTCCTTAGAATTCATTTATTTTAGGTTTATCATGGAACCCTAAAAGCTTGGCTGAAACCCTAACAATGGCAATTCCTTGTTCCTGCACCAAAAATGAAATCAAATATGCCAGAAACCATCCACATACAATCACAAACAAGAATCAATAACCAAAATCATGTTAGAATGCTTGTGTGAATGAAATCAAAAATTTCAATTTTATGATAAACATGGATTCGGTTTGCGCGATTTAGGTCATGAAGATGCAATGTTATGATCCAAAATCACTCTATGAACATCCAGGAACAAGTTGCAACCTTCAAATTGTCTTGAAAGGGCTTGAATGATGGAATCCGAATTTGAATTTTGGTGACTTTTTTGAATATGCAAACTTACTCTTTGAGGCAGAAAATTCGTGCCCTATGCATTGGGTTATCTTGTATACTTATAGTAGAGTGAAGCTAGGTCAAAAGATTGGATCCTTGTATGGACTTTTTGATTTTGGGATTGAAAAAGATTAGAACTTAAATTTCAAATATTTGTGAATGAGACCTTTCTATTTCAAGCCAATCTTCATCAATTGTGAATCAATCCAATCCAAATCATAATAATGACCTTCTAGAACAAAAATATATTTTAAATTTTCACATTTGATATTTTATTTAAATTTAAAATGATTTTTAATATAAAAAATCATAATAAATAAATTAAATAAAATAAAATTATGAAAATATCAAATAAATTTCGTGCATGATGTCATGGAACACTTTGGGTCACAAAAAGTTCAGCCCATTTAGAAAAATTTGGTTTTAAGACCCTATTTTCTTCATAAACCACCCAAAGATTTCCCAACTTTGCAAGGGCACACATCCTTCAATTTTAATGCTATGAGGGTGTTCTTGGACATTTTGTAAAGGTTGAAGAGTCCTATAACCAACCCCATTGGTTTCATGTCCATATCATTTACCATTCTCAAGTTATGCCTTTTTGAAGTTGTTGACTTTTTGTTGACTTTCAAAAGGACCTATAATGTCTTAGCTCCTACCTTCCAAATGAAGCATTTTTGGGCTTGGCTTTTGATACACAAAGTTGTAGAGAATTCAATTTCCTTCAAAATGAGATTTGGATGGGAAAAATGTGATGAAGCATGTGAAAGTTATGGCTGGTCAAAGTTCAGTTGACTTTTCCTGAGAAAACCCTAATTTAGAAACCTCTGATTCTTGATGATCTGAAATATCCTTGATGAATCATGATCAACCCTTGATCAAATGATGAATTTTACTTCATATACTTGATGTTGACAAAAAAATCATGAAGTTTGACTTTGGTTTGACCATAGTTGACCTCAGTTTGACTTTTTAACTATGACTGATTTTGACCTATTTGATCATCTGACTGAGCAAACCTTTGGGAAAAGTATTGAAACTTGTCATGGGGATTCTTAAACACATATAAGATGTTATGAAGCTCACTTGAAGTCTTGGAAATCCATTTAGCCTGATTAAAGTCAAAACCCTAGTTTTGGATGCACTGCTTAGGAGAATGCCTTATCTGAGGGATTTGTCAAATCTTCTGACCCATGATAAACTTTGTGAACCTTGTGAACCTGATAAGATGTCTTGTGAACCTTGTGAACCTCATAAAGTGTCTTGTGAACCTTGTGAACCTCATAAAGTGTCTTGTAAACTTCATGAACCTCATGAAAGGTCTTGTGAACCTTGTGAACCTCATAAAGTGTCTTGTAAACTTCATGAACCTCATGAAAGGTCTTGTGAACCTTGTGAACCTCATAAAGTGTCTTGTAAACTTCATGAACCTCATGAAAGGTCTTGTGAACCTTGTGAACCTCATAAAGTGTCTTGTAAACTTCATGAACCTCATGAAAGGTCTTGTGAACCTTGTGAACGTCTTAGCACACAAAGTCTTGTATTGTGAGGGCAAATTTTGGGGTGCAACACGTTTGTATCACCAATCAGGGGATTATAAAGGATCAGATCAATGTTGTGGGTGACTATGATGAAGGCTACAACTTGGATGCTTGGATTTTCCTACTGTGGGTGCTGGGCTCAATAATTGGAAAGTTGAAGATGTTATTCCTATCTCCTTTAGTCAGGAGTAAATACTATTACTGTGTTGTTACTTTTAAGTTTGTAATTTTTGAACAATTAAACTCTTAAGCTTTGTGCCTTACCCGGGGCACAATGGCATGCTTGTTTTGGGATGTCATTTCATTTGCATACTTCATTCAATAAAAATCAGTGGACGTTTCGTTTTCGTAAATATCGTGTTCCTTGTCTTTCTTTTATTTTATTATTTGTTTATCAGCTATGTGTTCTTACACACACCCACATCATTAAAATGCAGATCCTCATCCACTCTGGATCCTGTTGATAACAGTTCTACTATTGTCAATTATAATTTCGAGAATCTGATCTATCAAGCTGAAGATGGAAATGAGGACGATTGTGAAGTACCTGTAGAGCTTGCTAGGTTGTTACAACAAGAAGAGAAAGATATACAGCCAAATGAAGAGCCAATCGAAGTTGTGAATCTGGGAACTGAAGAAAACAGGAAAGAAGTCAAGATAGGGGCTGAGTTAGAGGATGGTGTTAAGAGCAGATTGATTCAGATGCTACATGATTATGTGGAGATCTTTGCTTGGTCCTATGAAGATATGCCAGGGTTGGATACAGACATTGTGGTTCACCATTTACCGGTAAAAGAAGATTGTCGTCCAAAGAAACAGAAGGTTCGTCGCATGCATCCTGAAATATCAGAGAAGATTAAGGCAGAGGTGATGAAACAGTTTGATGCAGGGTTCTTAGCTGTGACTTCTTATCCTCAGTGGGTTGCAAATGTGGTGCCGGTACCTAAGAAAGATGGTAAGGTACGTATGTGTGTAGACTACAGGGATTTGAATAAGGCCAGCCCCAAAAATGACTTTCCACTTCCTCATATTGATGTTCTGGTAGACAACACTGCTCAGCATAAAGTATTCTCTTTCATGGATGGTTTCTCTGGTTACAATCAAATCAAGATGGCACCTGAAGATATGGAGAAGACTACATTTGTTACATAGTGTTGCACCCCAAAATTTGCCCTCACAATACAAGACTTTGTGTGCTAAGAAGGTTCACAAGGTTCACAAGTTTCTCAATGCTTATATAAACCTTTCATGAGGTTCATGGAGTCCACAAGTTGCTTCTTGAAGGTTCACAAGCTTTCTCAACATTTACATAACCTTGCATGAGGTTCATGAAGTCCACAAGTTGCTTCTTGAAGGTTCACAAGGTTCACAAGTTTCTCAACATCTTCAAGACCTTTCATGAGGTTCATGAAGTCTACAAGTTACTTTATGAAGGTTCACAAGGTTCACAAGATTCACAATGATTACAAAGCTCTCCTGAGGTTCATGAGGTCTACAAAGCCACTTCATGAGGTTCACAAGGTTCACAAGCTTTCTCAACATTTACATAACCTTGCATGAGGTTCATGAAGTCCACAAGTTGCTTCTTGAAGGTTCACAAGGTTCACAAGTTTCTCAACATCTTCAAGACCTTTCATGAGGTTCATGAAGTCTACAAGTTACTTTATGAAGGTTCACAAGGTTCACAAGATTCACAATGATTACAAAGCTCTCCTGAGGTTCATGAGGTCTACAAAGCCACTTCATGAGGTTCACAAGGTTCACAAGCTTCACAATACCTCCAATGAGTATCACAAGACATCTTATGAAGATTCACAAGGTTCACAAAGTTCACAATTGGTCAAAGAAGTTGACAATTCCCTCAGACAATGCACCTCCTAAGCAGTGCATCCAAAACTAGGGTTTTGACTTTAATCAGGCTACATGGACTTCCAATACCTCAAGTGAGTTTCATAACATCTTATATGTGTATGAGAACCCCCATGACAAATTTCAATACTTTTCTCAAAAGTTTGCTCAGTCAGATGATCAGATAAGTCAAAATCAGTCAGTGCAGTTAAAAAGTCAAACTGAGGTCAACTGTGGTCAAACCAAAGTCAAACTTCATGATTTTTTGCCAACATCAAGTATATGAAGTAAAACTCATCATTTGATCAAGGGTTGATCATGATTCATCAAGGATATTTCAGATCATCAAGAATCAGAGGTTTCTAAATTAGGGTTTCCTTAGGAAAAGTCAACTGAACTTTGACCAGCCATAACTTTCACATACTTCATCACCAAGTCTCCATCCAAATCTCATTTTGAAGGAAATTGAATTCTCTACAACTTTTATGTTGAAAGTTAAGCCCAAAAATGCTTCATTTGAAAGATATGATCTAAGACATTATAGGTCATTTCAAAAGTCAACAAAAAGTCAACAAATTCAAAAGGGCATAACTTGAGATTGGTAAATGATATGGACCTGAAACCAATGGGGTTGTTTAGAGGACTCTTCAAGCTTTCCAAAAAGTCCAAGAACACCCTCATACCTTTAAAATTGAGGGAGATATGCCCTTGAAAAGTTGGGAAATTTTGTGATGGTTTATGTTGAAAATGGAGGTTTAAAATCACTTCTTTCCAAATGGGCTGCCCAAGTTATGATCCAATCCATACATTAACACTATGCACGACCCAAACCACTTAAAATCTGATTTTTATTATTTTTATTTCTATTTATTTTGATTTAAATCATTAAAAATCATTTTAAATATAAATAAAATATGAAAATTAAGGATTTTATTTGGATAATGTTTCTAGAAAATCATAATTGGTGATTGAAGTTGAAAGAGAAAGAAATCATGTGATCTCTCCAAAAATAGCAAGCATTCATGATCAAATATTTGAACTTTTACACCATAATCTTTTTCAATATTTTTGGATCAAATCTCCACACAATGAATCCATGTTTCTGACCTAATTCACTCCCATATATATACTAAACATAAACCTAACCCTAGCTCACGAAATTCAGCAGCCAAAGGTAGAGTTCATTGTTCAAAAATTCATCAAAAAAGTGTGATTCGGATTTTGAGTTACAAGACATTTAAAGGTAAAATAAGATCATAGCAAGCTTCCTTGGGCTTTCCTGATCATGAATGACCACTCATACGCATCAGTATCATGGCATATGGTGTAATCCGAACCATGGTTGCTCTTGTTTTTGATTTTTTCGATTGCACTATTTCATTGTGTGTTAATGAATTTTGTTGACCTAATATTGTTTGTGATGGTGTTTAGAACGATTCTGGGCAAAGAAACTAAAGAAACCATAGAAAATCCGTGAGATGCCATATTAGGGTTTGGACCTTCAAATTAGGGTTATTGGATTCATGTATTATAAATGAATTTGGTTGATGAAATTGGACTGTGCAGGTTGCAAGGAGTCTCAAGGTGTCCTCAATTTGATGAAATCATACTGTTTGATGTTAGTTTGAATTTCGTAGGTTTTTAAGATGCAGGAAAAATCGCAGGAAATGTTGCAACAATTTTCGCAGCAAACTTCAAAATCCAGAGGTTGAAGATGAAGCTTGGCTGGCGCGAAAATTCATATTTAAATTATTATTTTAAAATATTATGGTTTTGTTTCTGTTTAATTCACAAGCCTGATGCTTGTCCCAGTGGAAGGATGTGTTTGTATTTGATGAAAGGGCCATGGTTCGAATCATGCTGGGGCCATTATTTTTGTTTTATTTTCAGGATCATTAAAGGCTTAATATATTATGATTCAAGGCCATTCAGCTAACAGGAAGGCTCTCCCAGCCAGGCGGTAACGCGCGCATACTCTTATACATAAGGTCCTGGGTTCAATCCTCCCCCAGGCCTTTTGTTTTTTCATTTATTTTGCTGATTATTGGATGGAAAGAACAAAACCATTTGGAGTCAATTCTTCTTGCACCAACCAGCGCATGGCCCAGTGGTAGAACATGTGATCTTGTGAGCAAAGCCTCCTGGGTTCAAAACCCAGCCAGGTATGTTTTGCTATTTTCTTCATTTATTTATTTTTTTTACTTTTTGTTAATTGATTTATATTTTAAATATACATGTAAATAAAATTATTTCATAAGCACATATTCAAATAGGGTCACATATTCAAAAATCATAAAAAAAAATTATTATTATTTCTTTTATGTAATTAAGAATAATATATATATATATGTTATTAGAATAATTTTGCATATTACAATTTAAACCCTTAAAAAATATTTTTCTAACCAAACCCTAATTTTCCAAACCCTAAAATATTTTTCTAAGTAAAACCTAGTTCTATTTTCTTTTAAATAAATTTTTCCTAATTCCTAATATAATTATTATGTATATATATTTATTATAATTCTTATAAATTTTTGTAAATATATTTATAATTCAAATTATTTTTTTTTAATGTTTAAAAACAATCTGATTTATAATAATTATATTTTTGTATATGGTTAAAAATAATTTGTAAGTATAATAATTAATAGGATTAAATTTTGTAAACATGATTAATATTGTAAAATATGATATTTTAAATCTATGCATACATTGTTTAATAAATAAAAGGTAATATATGTTTATAATAATTAAATTTTGAAAATAACTTAATAATTTGTAAATTAAAATAATTGTTTGTTTATATTTGTTTCTAAATACAATTGTTCATATTAAAATTTGTTAATTTATTATTCTTATAATATTTTGATTAATTTGTATTATTTTTGCTTTTTGTTAATTTTACATTATTATTATTCCATTAATTTACTAACCTCTCTTATTTTATTATTACCAACTTTTTGCTTATTATTTAAATTATTTTCACTAACTTTATATTTCTACTAACTTTATTTAATTTTTCTTATTATTATTATTTACTAACCCCAATATTTTATTATTTATTTTTTTTTTTTGCTTATTTTGATTATATTTTGCCATTTATTTTATTTTGTTGTAATTGCTTCCTTGGTGTAATTTAGTAATATTTTAAATATTTAATTGTTGCTATGGTTAGTAATTAGGGAGTGAAAAATATGTATGCTATTTAAAAATTAAATTAGACCACTTTTAATACAAGATAATTAAAATAAACACTCACACACACGTAAGTCGATTTTTAATCGCCGTCTCACATTTCTAAGGTTATCCCTCAAGTTGCCTACGAATAATGGTCAAGTGGGGTGTATAAAGCAAGTCCCTTCAAAAGATAAATCATCAAGTCCCTCATGGTTGCCTATACGAATCGAGTCCCTTCGAAATAAATGATGATAGTCCCTCCTTTATGCTTATTACACCCCACAATTGCCTTCATAATCAAAATGTCCCTCCCATGTCCCTTAACATCCAAGGTAATGACTACCTACTCCTTAATAGTAGGGATAGTCTTACCAAGGAAAGGAATAAAGAACAAGAAAGACTTTAAATTTTAGGGTAGGTACCTCTTAGTTGCTTGCTCACTCCAATTTTCAAAAACTTAAACAAATTTCAAACAAATTTTCAAACAAGTTTTTACACATCCAAACATGGATTATTATTAACTATTCTGAAAATTTTTCTATTCACACACTACACTTTCAAAAACAATTTAAAGTGAGTTAAGTAACTAAGAGCCCATGGATAACCATGGATGTAAAGGGTGCTAACACCTTCCCTTTACATAACCTACCCCCCGGACCCAAAATATTCTCTTAAGGTCTTTCCTGTTCTTTTATACCCTTTCCTTTTGGATAAAATAAAAGTCGGTGGCGACTCTTGCTATCCGCAACATTACTTAAAGTCAGTTCTCCCACCGTGTTACAGAACTGGCGACTCTGCTGGGGATCTAAATTTAAGAGGGGGTACCCTTAGGAATCAAGATCACTTTAAATTGTTTGCCTTGTTTGCTTTATATTATCTTGTTGGGGTGCTCTTATGTGTGAAAGGTCCTAACCCGGATCTAGTGTACCTTAGGTAAATGGCAATAGACCAAGGAAACTGTACGACGTATATCGATACGGTTGATCTGGTGGCCATAGTTAGTGCGACTTCTTGGTTGGTGCTTATGTTCCTTAAGTCAAGTTGAGGATAATATGAGGCTGCCATATGTTGTCAATGCACTAACTAACTTTTAGAACCCTAGTTAACTCATCTTGGCCTTTAGAAAGTAGTGAGGTAACCGGCTTTGGTGCAGACTGAAGTTGGTTGACACTCGATACTACGCTCATTGAGATTCTAAACTTGGAGGGTTTTGGTTGGCAAGTAAGTTGCCTTCTGATCAACCACCCTTGTGAAGGATCAATGATATTGAGATCCCTTAGAACCCGGTTACTTTTGTAGGACAGGATGAACCATCTAACTTCAGGGGAGGGTACTTACCTTTGAACCTCATGCAAGCCTTTAAACCTAGGGCTATGGTGTGACTTGATTGTGTGTGCCACATGTTTGTGATTGAACATAACATCATGACATCATCATGCATCATAAGCATAGCATTTTCACTAACCATTTCAAGGACCAAAGGATTTATCTTTGTTCTTTGTTGCAGGTCATGGCTTCTGCTCGTAGAAACACCATCAGGATCAACTTTGTAGGGATACCTCCCAAACTCAAAGAGTTGGTTTCCCAAGTGCCTGATCATTCCCAGTTCAACAAGAGACATGGTCACTTATTGGATCTAGTTACTTCAGGGTTCAGTGAAGACATGATGAGTGTGCTGTTTCAGTTCTTTGATCCTAAGCACCATTGCTTCACATTCCCCGACTATCAGCTGGTTCCTACCATGGAGGAGTTCTCTAAGCTTTTGGGTATACCTGTTCTTGATCAAAGACCTTTCACAGGCCTGGAGAAAGAGCTTAAACCAGAGGTTATTGCTGCAGCTCTACATCTGAAAAAATCTGACATTGTTCTAGAAACGAGAAGCGGAGTCAAGGGTATTCTTGCCAAGGTGCTAATGGATAAGGCTCAAATGTTCTTGAAGGCCATGAGCTATGATGCTTTTGAGGAGGTCTTAGCCTTGCTGATATATGGCTTAGTATTGTTCCCCAATCCAGATCAGTTCATAGATGTTCATGCCATCAACATTTTCCTGAGTCACAATCCAGTGCCTACATTGCTTGGAGACATCCTGCATTCTCTTCACACCCGTACTACAAGGGCAAGAGGAACTTTGATGTGCTGCATACCTTTGCTTTCTAAGTGGTTTATTTCTCACCTTCCTCGCTCAGTAATGAAGAATGATCAGGGGTTCAGATGGTCCAAGAGGATCATGTCACTTTCTCACTCAGATATCCATTGGTGCTCCAGATCTATGGAGAATGTCACCGTCATTGACCGTTGTGGGGAGTTTCCTAATGTGCCACTACTAGGCATAAGAGGAGGCATCACCTACAACCCCTCTCTAGCTTTACGACAGTTTGGTTACGCTCGGAGCGATGGTCCACATGACATGTTGATTCAGGGCATTGTGTTTGATTACGACAACGATCTTCAAGGTTACCGTCAGAGATTCATACGAGCTTGGGGAAAGGTAAACAGGATTGACAGCAAGACACTGGAACCTAAGTACACTATTCCTATGGAGGCTTATCTCAGATGGGTACGATCTCGTGCTCAGACTCTCATGATGCCATATCCTGCCGTCCTACCAGTTACCATGGAACCTGTTGCTGAAGGAGACACATCTTATACCATCCTTCACCCAGACATGCCTACTGATAAGGAAGACTTGCAGAGATCATGGATCCAACTGAAGGAACAAAGGGATACTTTCGAGGCTCATTACAAAGCAAGCCAAGCAAGGATCCTAGAGCTAACAAAGCAGCTTCACGAGGAGCGGAACCTCAACTCATACCTCAACATAAAGAGGAAACGTCCATGGGAGACTTAAAACCCCATCTTTTGTACTTATTTTATTTCATTTCATTGATGTACGCCTAAAAGGCAAAACAAGTTATTACTAATAAAAGTTTACTTTCGTGTTTGTCTAAGCAAATTTAAATCCTGCGGTCCTTGAAAACATTGCATATGCATTCACATATCATTTCATTACATCACAGGTTTATAATTGTGCACAGGTTTCTCATCTTCTCGCTGTTTATTTCAGCAATGGCTCTTGAACAATCAGTTAAGGATCTCCAGGCACAGAATGCACAATTCCAAGAGCTGATCCTGAACCTGTCCAAGGGGCAGGATGAATTGAAGGCACTGCTGGCCAAGAAGACTAAGAAGACTAGAAGGTCTGCTGGGTTGATCAACATGGGAAGAAGGTTCAAAGGTCTCGCCAAGACCAAAGAACCAGCTGAAGACTATGAATCTGAAGAATCCGAGCAGGAGGTAGGCAGTCTCCACCATTCAATGGGGGACTCCGATTCTGAGGCTAACTACTACCATGAGCCTAATGAAGACAAATTCAAGATGCTAGTGGATAGGATGGATGCTATGGAGTTGCAGAAGTCATCTGGGCTGGATTTTGAGGATTTGAGTCTGATATCTGGGGTAGTCATACCCATTGGTTTCAAGGTTCCTACTTTTGTTGTCTATGATGGGGTCTCTTGTCCCAAATTGCATCTGAGGTCATATGTCAGAAGAATTCAACCCCACACTGCTGATAAGAAGTTGTGGATCCATTTCTTTCAAGAGAGCTTATCTGGAGCTCAGTTGGAGTGGTATTATCAGTTGGAGAGCGTTAACATCAGAGACTGGAATGATCTTGCTGAAGCTTTCTATAAGCAGTACCAATACAATGCTGACTTAGCTCCCACTCGCATGCAGCTTCAGAGCATGTCTATGGGTGCCAAAGAAAGTTTTAAGGAGTATGCTCAGAAATGGAGAGACTTAGCTGGAAGAGTTCAACCCCATTTGACTGACAGGGAATTGGTTGATATGTTCATGTGTACGTTGAATGGTCCGTTTTACAGTCATCTCATTGGAAGCTCATCATCTGGCTTCACTGAGTTGATCATGACAGGAGAGCGGGTAGAGAATGGTATCAATAATGGTAAGATCCAAGTGGGTACTTCTTCATCAGGTGCTGCAAAGAAGCCTCCCACTGGGAAGAAAGAATCCAATGCTGTTTATGGTCAACCTGATCGTAACAGAAGACATCAGTCTGTTAGTGCAGTTCATATTTCAAATCCAACTCCTGCAACAACAGAGCAGCCTCAAGGCAACCAACAGAGGGCTAGAAGACAGTTCACGAAGATCAACATGTCAATGGCTCAGGCATTGCAACACTTGTTGAAGGCTGAACTTATTACCCTGAGAGAGGCTCCTCAGAATCCCAATGTTACTTCTCCAAAATACAATCCTAATGCACGATGTGCATATCATTCAAACTGTCCAGGACATGATACTAATAACTGCTGGGTCTTGAAGAACAAAATTCAAGATATGATTGATGCTGGAGAAATTGAATTTGATCCACCAAATGTGATTACAGCACCACTGCCAAATCACGAGAAGACTGTCAATGCCATTAATGAAGACATTGATGAAGACCTGCATGTCTATTCAGTTATGGAGTTGAGCACACCATTGTCTGTTATCAAAAAGAGGTTAGTACAAGCTGGGATCTTTCCAGGTTGTCGTGAAGATTGTTTGTATTGTACCTGTAAACCGGATAGCTGCTTCATTTTAAGAGATGGCATTCAACGTCTCATGGATAAGTATACTATAGTGTTTGAAAGAAGACCAGCATCTGTAGAAAGTATGGTGGATCATCTGACTCGGGGTAAGAAGATTGAAGAGGTTGACATGGTTGACAAAGTACCGGTAAGAATCACTTCAAAGGGTCCTATTAAAATCACTCGTCAGGGCCCAATCAAGATTACTGCCGAAGGTCCTGTGAAAGTTGTTGCTGAAGCCAGAGTGGCTCCTCTGATCATTACCACTCCTGGTCCTATTCCTTATACATCTGACAAAGCTGTGCCTTGGCACTATGGGTCTGATGTTTACATCCATGGTGTCAAGCAAGAGCCTTTACCTGATATGCCTGCTGACATTGATAATATTGCTGGATCTAGCAAGATCACTCGTAGTGGAAGAGTCTTCTCTCCTCCAGTTGCTTCTAAGAGTGCAGTTACTCCTGCTGCTACTTCCACCACTGATGCTCGGGGCAAAGGTCCTGTTATTGAGCCTATATCTACTGATGTGCCAGCTGCTGATGATTTCTCTAAGCAGATGGAAGAAGTATTGAAAATCATTCGCAAGAGTGATTATGACATTGTTGATCAGTTGGGGCATACTCCCTCAAAGATTTCTATGTTGTCTCTATTGCTGTGTTCTGAGGCTCATGCCAAGTCCCTGATCAAGTTTCTGAAGTCTGCTCATGTGCCCAGTGCAATTTCTGTTGATCAATTTGAGAACTGTGTTGCTCACCTGACCTATGATAACGGGTTAGGATTCTCTGATGCTGATTTGACCCCTGCCAAGAGGGATCATAACAGGGCCTTGCATATTTCAATTGAATGCAGGGGCTCTACCCTGTCTCATGTACTGATAGACAATGGTTCCTCTCTGAATGTGTTGCCCAAAGAAGTCCTGAGTAAGCTGAGTCCTGAAGATGCTGTGTTGAAACCCAGTAATATTGTGGTAAAGGCTTTTGATGGTTCTAGAAGAGTAGTGCATGGGGAAATTGATCTTCCAATCAAAGTTGGTTCTCAGGTGTTTACTGCTACATTCTATGTGATGGATATTCGTCCTTCGTACTCTTGTCTGCTTGGTCGTCCCTGGATCCATGGGGCAGGTGCTGTGACCTCTACATTACACCAAAAGTTGAGATATCCGGTAAATGGAAAGGTTGTTACTGTCTTTGGAGAGGAAGAATACTTTGTCAGCCATGTAAACACTTTCAAGTATCTGGAAGTAGAAGGTGAATACATTGAGACTCTGTGTCAGTCATTTGAAGTGGTTCCCTGGGTTGGTAATGATTATGTAGCTCCTCCTGCTGTGAAGAAAGTTCCTGTGGTCATCAGAAAACCTCCAACAATGGCAATGGCCTCCCTCAACGATGCTAGAGCTGTGGTGGATGAAGGTGGTTGTACTATTTGGGGTCAACTTCCTGATATCCCATACAAGTCTGACAAGTTTGGTTTGGGTTTCACTGCAGAGTCCCAGAAGGCTGTTCGTCGTGCTCGTGCTGCTCGTATCACCAATCAGGGGGTTATCAATGCTGTGGGAGATCAAGATGAAGACTACAATTTGGATGCATGGATTTTTCCTACTGTGGGTGCTGGACTCAATAATTGGAAAGCTGAAGATGTTATCCCTATCTCCTTTAGTCAGGAGTAAATACTATTACTGTGTTGTGTTTTTTTACATTTGTAATTTCTGAACAATAAAACTTTCAAGCCATGTGCCTTACCCGGGGCACAATGGTGTGCTTGTTACGGGCTGTCATTTCATTTGCATACTTCATTCAATAAAATCAGTGGACGTTTCGTTTCAGTAAATATTGTGTTCCTTGTCTTTCTTTTTTCTTTTATTTTTGTTTTATCAGCTATGTATTCTTACACACACCCACATCACTAAAATGCAGATCCTCATCCACTCTGGATCCTGTTGATAACAGTTCTACTATTGCCAATTATGATTTCGAGAATCCGATCTATCAAACTGAAGACGGAAATGAGGACGATTGTGAAATACCTGTAGAGCTTGCTAGGTTGTTACAACAAGAAGAGAAAGCTATACAGCCACATGAAGAGCCAGTCGAAGTTGTGAATTTGGGAACTGAAGAAAACAGAAAAGAGGTCAAGATAGGGGCTGATTTAGAAGACAGTATCAAGAGCAGGTTGATTCAGATGTTGTGTGACTATGTGGAGATCTTTGCTTGGTCTTATGAAGACATGCCAGGGTTGGATACAGACATTGTGGTTCACCGGTTGCCAGTGAAAGAAGATTGTCGTCCAAAGAAGCAGAAGGTTCGTCGTATGCGTCCTGAAATGTCAGAAAAGATCAAGGCAGAGGTAATGAAACAGTTCAATGCAGGGTTCTTAGCAGTAACTTCTTATCCTCAGTGGGTTGCAAATGTGGTACCAGTTCCTAAGAAAGATGGTAAGGTACGTATGTGTGTAGACTACAGAGATTTGAACAAGGCTAGCCCCAAAGATGACTTTCCACTTCCTCATATTGACATTTTGGTAGACAACACTGCTCAGCATAAGGTATTCTCTTTTATGGATGGTTTCTCTGGTTACAATCAAATCAAGATGGCACCTGAAGATATGGAGAAGACAACATTTGTGACACAGTGGGGCACTTTTTGCTATAAGGTGATGCCATTTGGTTTGAAGAATGCAGGGGCAACATATCAGCGTGCTATGGTGGCTTTGTTTCATGATATGATTCATCATGAGATAGAAGTATATGTGGATGATATGATAGCCAGATCTCAGAATGAAGAGCAACATCTTGATCATCTGCACAAGTTGTTTGAGAGGTTGAAGAAATACAAGTTGAGATTGAACCCAAACAAGTGTACTTTTGGAGTTAGATCTGGTAAGCTCCTGGGTTTCATTGTCAGTGGAAAAGGTATTGAAGTGGATCCTGCAAAAGTGAAAGCTATACGAGAGATGCCAGCTCCCCGTACTGAGAAGGAGGTTAGAGGTTTCTTGGGACGATTGAACTACATTGCAAGATTTATTTCCCAGTTAACTACCATCTGTGAGCCAATCTTCAAGTTGTTGAAGAAAGATCAGGTGATGGAATGGAATGATGAGTGCCAGACTGCTTTTGATGAAATTAAGAGATATCTGCTAGAGCCACCAATTTTGATGCCACCAGTTGATGGAAGACCCTTGATTATGTACTTAACAGTGTTAGACAACTCAATGGGGTGTGTGTTGGGGCAACATGACGAGTCTGGTCGAAAAGAGCAGGCAATATACTACCTTAGCAAAAAGTTTACCGACTGTGAAACAAGATACTCACTGCTCGAGAAAACTTGCTGCGCTTTGGCATGGGCTGCTCGCCGACTAAGACAGTATATGTTGACCCATACTACCTTGTTGATTTCGAAGATGGATCCAATCAAGTACATATTTGAGAAACCTGCTCTCTCCGGAAGAATTGCAAGATGGCAAATGATCTTGACAGAATATGATATACAGTATACTACTCAGAAGGCCATTAAGGGAAGTGTTGTTGCTGATCATTTGGCTCATCAAGCAGTAGATGATTACCAGTCAATGAATTTTGAGTTCCCTGATGAAGACATTATGACTGTTACCAAAGAACCTGGACAATATGACGGACCTGAACAAGGATCCCGATGGACTATGGTTTTTGATGGTGCCTCTAATGTACATGGTAATGGTGTTGGTGTTGTAATTAGTTCCCCTGAAGGTTGTCATACCCCGATTACTGCCAGACTTTGTTTTTATTGTACCAATAACATAGCTGAGTATGAGGCATGTATCATGGGTATTAAAGTTGCTATTGATATGAAGATTCAGCTCCTTGATGTGTATGGAGATTCAGCCCTGGTAGTGAGTCAGATTAAAGGAGATTGGGATACCAAGCATGATAATCTCATCCCTTACAGAGAACATGTGTTGTCTTTGATCCCACATTTCAAAGAGATTACCTTTGGACATATTCCACGAAGAGAGAATCAGTTGGCAGATGCATTGGCCACCATGGCATCTATGTTTGAGATCAGTTGGGATGATGAAGCTCCCAAGATTACCATTGATAGATTTGAGAAGCCTGCATACTGCAATGAGATTGACGCTGAAGGGGCAGAGGAGAAGCCTTGGTTCTATGAAGTGAAAAGATATCTTGAAGCTCAGGAATTCCCTGAAGGGGCATCTGTCAAGGATAGGAAGTTCCTGAGAAGGTTTTCTGCTAAGTTCTTTTTGAGTAATGGCATTCTGTATAAGCGCAATCATGATTCAACTATGCTTCGTTGTGTGGATAAGAAGGAAGCAACTGAGATTATGGAAGAGATGCATGATGGGACCTTTGGCACTCATTCCAGTGGTCACACTATGGCAAAGAAGATATTGAGAGCAGGTTACTATTGGTCTACCATGGAAGCTGATTGCTATCAACACTCCAGAACTTGTCACAAATGTCAAATCTATGCTGATAAAGTTCATATACCTCCATCACCATTGAATGTGTTGACTGCTCCTTGGCCCTTTGCCATGTGGGGCATTGATATGATTGGTGAGATCAAGCCTACTGCTTCTAATGGGCATCGTTTCATCCTGGTGGCTATTGATTATTTTACGAAGTGGGTAGAGGCAGCTTCATTTGCATCTGTTACCAAGAATGTTGTGGCTCGGTTCATTAAGAATAATCTCATATGTAGGTATGGCATCCCTGAAAGGATTATTACTGACAATGGCTCTAATCTGAACAACACTATGATTACTGATCTCTGCACGCAGTTCAAGATTAAGCATCACAACTCTTCTCCGTATCGTCCGAAGATGAATGGGGCAGTTGAAGCTGCTAATAAGAACATTAAGAAGATTGTACAGAAGATGACTGTTACTTACAAGGATTGGCATGAGATGTTACCATTTGCTCTTCATGGTTATCGTACGACAATACGTACTTCAACAGGGGCAACCCCATTCTCTTTAGTCTATGGTATGGAAGCAGTTCTGCCCATTGAAGTTCAGATCCCTTCCTTGAGAATTATGAAGGATGCAGGCTTGGATGAAGATGAGTGGATTCAGACTCGACTGGACCAGATAAATTTGATTGATGAGAAGAGGTTAGCAGCAGTTTGTCATGGCCAGATGTACCAAAAGCGAATGATCAAAGCTTTTAACAAGAAGGTTAAGCCAAAGGTATATCAGGTTGGTGACTTGGTAATCAAGCGTATCATATTACCACAGGGTGATCCTAGGGGCAAGTGGACTCCAACGTATGAAGGACCATTTGTAGTCAAGACAGTATTCTCAGGAGGTGTCATGATACTGACTACAATGGATGGTGAAGACTTCCCACAGCCTGTAAACGCAGACATAGTTAAAAAATACTACGCATAAAAAAGAGACCCGCTAGGTTGATAGGCCTAGGCAAAAATAAGGGCATCCCGGCAAACCAAAAGGGTTTGGGCAAAAATTAGGGATATATATAAAAAGATGTACACCCGGCAAGTCGAAAACCTGAAAAGGCGGCTTGGGCAAAAAAGGGTATCCCGGTGGATTGAAAACCTGAAAGGGCAATCCAGGCAAAAGTTAGGGATTAAAGCGTATGACTATGTCTCGTTTGGATCACTCATGAAACTGCAACCAGTTGTACTACTTACTCAAGCTCGAACAGATAAAGCTCAATCCAATCATTTCCGTCTCAACAGCAAGAAGATGAGATACTTGAGTGGTAATAGTAGAATTGAAACTCAATAGGATTATTTCCCACATAGCGGATTCTCTTTTGTAAAAAACTTTATGACAAAATCCTCTTACTAGGGTTTATGTCCCCTTGTACAAACTTACCCGTGTATGGGTCACCTTTTGATATAAATAAATTCCATCTTTTAAATCCAGATTTACTTTTACCCTATTTACATAAGCGAAACGTCCATTGGTTGTGTTTGAATGTGTGTATGCTTTTAATATGATTGATGTTTACCAGAAATGCATGAAAATGCAGTAATAGTATTTACTAAGGACGAGCGAGGGAAGGATTTCAATGAAGCTTCGCCGATTCACCTTTACAAGACAGTTACAAACTCTCAGTAGGACAAATCCATCTTCATAAAGTCTCATCTCCCCTGGAATTTATATCCATCTCTTTTATCCTCATACGGATATTCGGGAAACTACTTTCCAATAAGGGTACGACGAACGAAGACGGGATGTTATACTTATCCTACTACCAAACGAAGACGAAGGTTATATATACCTTACTATCCCCAACAATGGGAGGTTATATCTATACCTTACTATCCCCAGCAGACGGGAGGTTATCTATACCCTGTTATCCCCAGCAGACAGAGGGTTATATATTCTTCAGCAACAAATCGGGATTTATTTTCCCTGGCCAGCAGTTGTTATACAAAGATATCCAGACGCTTCCGGCAGTATCATATCATACGTCATTTACATCATACCATAACATATATATCCATAGACATATAGTACATTACCTAAGTGCATCATATCAATACATCAAGCATAAACTAATGTTATTATACAAACGCTGCCTTGTTTTCAGGTTAATTATCCAACAAACAAATGATCTTTGGGACTGCTTTATTGTAACCTCAGGGTTACTTTATCCTCCTGATAAGCTTCTTATTACTTTGGGACTGCTTTATTGTCACCTCAGGGTTACTTTATCCTCCTGATAAATTCTCATGACTTCAAGATTGCTTTAGAGCTATTGATTGCTCTATCCTCCTGAAGCCATCTCATTATTTCAAGACTGCTTTAGAGCTATTGATTGCTCTATCCTCCTGAAATCACATTATTATTTCAAGACTGCTTTAGAGCTATTCCTTGCTCTATCCTCCTGAAATCATATCATTACTTCAAGACTGCTTTAGAGCTATTGATTGCTCTATCCTCCTGAAGCCATCATTACTTCAAGACTGCTTTAGAGCTATTCCTTGCTCTATCCTCCTGAAATCATATCATTACTTCAAGACTGCTTTAGAGCTATTTATTGCTCTATCCTCCTGAAGCCATCATTATTTCAAGACTGCTTTAGAGCTATTGATTGCTCTATCCTCCTGAAATCATATCATTACTTCAAGACTGCTTTAGGGTTATCATTATTGATTGCTCTATCCTCATGAAGACATGCTGTTACATCATTATTACTCCAGTATCCTGAAAGCATATCATCAGTACCTCAGGACTGCTCCAGACTCCTGACAGCTTTCATTATACATCCATATTTTGGACTGCTTTATCTTCCAAGAACTTTCTACTAGTGGCATCTTTAAGCCCACTCAATCACATTCAACCAACCATCAATATCACTCTAGGCACTGGTGAGTGCAAATTTTTGGGCTTTTGTGTTCAATCCCCTTCAACCTTCCAGGTTACGACCGGCAAATATACCAATCTAACCCCTCAGGTTTCAGAAAATTGAACAGGGGCAGCTGTTGCACCCCAAAATTTGCCCTCACAATACAAGACTTTGTGTGCTAAGAAGGTTCACAAGGTTCACAAGTTTCTCAATGCTTATATAAACCTTTCATGAGGTTCATGGAGTCCACAAGTTGCTTCTTGAAGGTTCACAAGCTTTCTCAACATTTACATAACCTTGCATGAGGTTCATGAAGTCCACAAGTTGCTTCTTGAAGGTTCACAAGGTTCACAAGTTTCTCAACATCTTCAAGACCTTTCATGAGGTTCATGAAGTCTACAAGTTACTTTATGAAGGTTCACAAGGTTCACAAGATTCACAATGATTACAAAGCTCTCCTGAGGTTCATGAGGTCTACAAAGCCACTTCATGAGGTTCACAAGGTTCACAAGCTTTCTCAACATTTACATAACCTTGCATGAGGTTCATGAAGTCCACAAGTTGCTTCTTGAAGGTTCACAAGGTTCACAAGTTTCTCAACATCTTCAAGACCTTTCATGAGGTTCATGAAGTCTACAAGTTACTTTATGAAGGTTCACAAGGTTCACAAGATTCACAATGATTACAAAGCTCTCCTGAGGTTCATGAGGTCTACAAAGCCACTTCATGAGGTTCACAAGGTTCACAAGCTTCACAATACCTCCAATGAGTATCACAAGACATCTTATGAAGATTCACAAGGTTCACAAAGTTCACAATTGGTCAAAGAAGTTGACAATTCCCTCAGACAATGCACCTCCTAAGCAGTGCATCCAAAACTAGGGTTTTGACTTTAATCAGGCTACATGGACTTCCAATACCTCAAGTGAGTTTCATAACATCTTATATGTGTATGAGAACCCCCATGACAAATTTCAAGACTTTTCTCAAAAGTTTGCTCAGTCAGATGATCAGATAAGTCAAAATCAGTCAGTGCAGTTAAAAAGTCAAACTGAGGTCAACTGTGGTCAAACCAAAGTCAAACTTCATGATTTTTTGCCAACATCAAGTATATGAAGTAAAATTCATCATTTGATCAATGGTTGATCATGATTCATCAAGGATATTTCAGATCATCAAGAATCAGAGGTTTCTAAATTAGGGTTTCCTTAGGAAAAGTCAACTGAACTTTGACCAGCCATAACTTTCACATACTTCATCACCAAGTCTCCATCCAAAGCTCATTTTGAAGGAAATTGAATTCTCTACAACTTTGATGTTAAAAGTTAAGCCCAAAAATGCTTCATTTGAAAGATATGATCTAAGACATTATAGGTCATTTCAAAAGTCAACCAAAAGTCAACAACTTCAAAAGGGCATAACTTGAGATTGGTAAATGATATGGACCTGAAACCAATGGGGTTGTTTAGAGGACTCTTCAAGCTTTCCAAAAAGTCCAAGAACACCCTCATACCTTTAAAATTGATGGAGATATTCCCTTGCAAAGTTGGGAAATTTTGTGATGGTTTATGTTGAAAATGGAGGTTTAAAATCACTTCTTTCCAAATGGGCTGCCCAAGTTATGATCCAATCCATACATTAACACTATGCACGACCCAAACCACTTAAAATCTGATTTTTATTATTTTTATTTCTATTTATTTTGATTTAAATCATTAAAAATCATTTTAAATATAAATAAAATATGAAAATTAAGGATTTTATTTGGATAATGTTTCTAGAAAATCATAATTGGTGATTGAAGTTGAAAGAGAAAGAAATCATGTGATCTCTCCAAAAATAGCAAGCATTCGTGATCAAATATTTGAACTTTTACACCATAATCTTTTTCAATATTTTTGGATCAAATCTCCACACAATGAATCCATGTTTCTAACCTAATTCACTCCCATATATATACTAAACATAAACCTAACCCTAGCTCACGAAATTCAGCAGCCAAAGGTAGAGTTCATTGTTCAAAAATTCATCAAAAAAGTGTGATTCGGATTTTGAGTTACAAGACATTTAAAGGTAAAATAAGATCATAGCAAGCTTCCTTGGGCTTTCCTGATCATGAATGACCACTCATACGCATCAGTATCATGGCATATGGTGTAATCCGAACCATGGTTGCTCTTGTTTTTGATTTTTTCGATTGCACTATTTCATTGTGTGTTAATGAATTTTGTTGACCTAATATTGTTTGTGATGGTGTTTAGAACGATTCTGGGCAAAGAAACTAAAGAAACCATAGAAAATCCGTGAGATGCCATATTAGGGTTTGGACCTTCAAATTAGGGTTATTGGATTCATGTATTATAAATGAATTTGGTTGATGAAATTGGACTGTGCAGGTTGCAAGGAGTCTCAAGGTGTCCTCAATTTGATGAAATCATACTGTTTGATGTTAGTTTGAATTTCGTAGGTTTTTAAGATGCAGGAAAAATCGCAGGAAATGTTGCAACAATTTTCGCAGCAAACTTCAAAATCCAGAGGTTGAAGATGAAGCTTGGCTGGCGCGAAAATTCATATTTAAATTATTATTTTAAAATATTATGGTTTTGTTTCTGTTTAATTCACAAGCCTGATGCTTGTCCCAGTGGAAGGATGTGTTTGTATTTGATGAAAGGGCCATGGTTCGAATCATGCTGGGGCCATTATTTTTGTTTTATTTTCAGGATCATTGAAGGCTTAATATATTATGATTCAAGGCCATTCAGCTAACAGGAAGGCTCTCCCAGCCAGGCGGTAACGCGCGCATACTCTTATACATAAGGTCCTGGGTTCAATCCTCCCCCAGGCCTTTTGTTTTTTCATTTATTTTGCTGATTATTGGATGGAAAGAACAAAACCATTTGGAGTCAATTCTTCTTGCACCAACCAGCGCATGGCCCAGTGGTAGAACATGTGATCTTGTGAGCAAAGCCTCCTGGGTTCAAAACCCAGCCAGGTATGTTTTGCTATTTTCTTCATTTATTTATTTTTTTTACTTTTTGTTAATTGATTTATATTTTAAATATACATGTAAATAAAATTATTTCATAAGCACATATTCAAATAGGGTCACATATTCAAAAATCATAAAAAAAATTATTATTATTTCTTTTATGTAATTAAGAATAATATATATATATATATATATATATATATATATATATATATATATATATATATATATATATATATATGTTATTAGAATAATTTTGCATATTACAATTTAAACCCTTAAAAAATATTTTTCTAACCAAACCCTAATTTTCCAAACCCTAAAATATTTTTCTAAGTAAAACCTAGTTCTATTTTCTTTTAAATAAATTTTTCCTAATTCCTAATATAATTATTATGTATATATATTTATTATAATTCTTATAAATTTTTGTAAATATATTTATAATTCAAATTTTTTTTTTTAATGTTTAAAAACAATCTGATTTATAATAATTATATTTTTGTATATGGTTAAAAATAATTTGTAAGTATAATAATTAATAGGATTAAATTTTGTAAACATGATTAATATTGTAAAATATGATATTTTAAATCTATGCATACATTGTTTAATAAATAAAAGGTAATATATGTTTATAATAATTAAATTTTGAAAATAACTTAATAATTTGTAAATTAAAATAATTGTTTGTTTATATTTGTTTCTAAATACAATTGTTCATATTAAAATTTGTTAATTTATTATTCTTATAATATTTTGATTAATTTGTATTATTTTTGCTTTTTGTTAATTTTACATTATTATTATTCCATTAATTTACTAACCTCTCTTATTTTATTATTACCAACTTTTTGCTTATTATTTAAATTATTTTCACTAACTTTATATTTCTACTAACTTTATTTAATTTTTCTTATTATTATTATTATTTACTAACCCCAATATTTTATTATTTATTATTTTTTTTTTGCTTATTTTGATTATATTTTGCCATTTATTTTATTTTGTTGTAATTGCTTCCTTGGTGTAATTTAGTAATATTTTAAATATTTAATTGTTGCTATGGTTAGTAATTAGGGAGTGAAAAATATGTATGCTATTTAAAAATTAAATTAGACCACTTTTAATACAAGATAATTAAAATAAACACTCACACACACGTAAGTCGATTTTTAATCGTCGTCTCACATTTCTAAGGTTATCCCTCAAGTTGCCTACGAATAATGGTCAAGTGGGGTGTATAAAGCAAGTCCCTTCAAAAGATAAATCATCAAGTCCCTCATGGTTGCCTATACGAATCGAGTCCCTTCGAAATAAATGATGATAGTCCCTCCTTTATGCTTATTACACCCCACAATTGCCTTCATAATCAAAATGTCCCTCCCATGTCCCTTAACATCCAAGGTAATGACTACCTACTCCTTAATAGTAGGGATAGTCTTACCAAGGAAAGGAATAAAGAACAAGAAAGACTTTAAATTTTAGGGTAGGTACCTCTTAGTTGCTTGCTCACTCCAATTTTCAAAAACTTAAACAAATTTCAAACAAATTTTCAAACAAGTTTTTACACATCCAAACATGGATTATTATTAACTATTCTGAAAATTTTTCTATTCACACACTACACTTTCAAAAACAATTTAAAGTGAGTTAAGTAACTAAGAGCCCATGGATAACCATGGATGTAAAGGGTGCTAACACCTTCCCTTTACATAACCTACCCCCCGGACCCAAAATATTCTCTTAAGGTCTTTCCTGTTCTTTTATACCCTTTCCTTTTGGATAAAATAAAAGTCGGTGGCGACTCTTGCTATCCGCAACATTACTTAAAGTCAGTTCTCCCACCGTGTTACACATAGTAGGGCACCTTTTGCTATAAAGTGATGCCATTTGGTTTGAAGAATGCAGGGGCAACATATCAGCGTGCTATGGTGGCTTTGTTTCATGATATGATTCATCATGAGATAGAGGTGTATGTGGATGATATGATAACCAGGTCTCAGAATGAAGAACAACATCTTGATCATCTGCATAAGTTGTTTGAGAGGTTGAAGAAATACAAGTTAAGATTGAACCCAAAAAAGTGTACTTTTGGAGTTAGGTCCGGTAAACTCCTGGGTTTCATTGTCAATGGAAAAGGTATTGAAGTAGATCCTGCAAAAGTGAAAGCAATACAAGAGATGCCAGCTCCCCATAGTGAGAAGGAAGTTAGAGGTTTCTTGGGACGATTGAATTACATTGCAAGATTTATTTCCCAATTAACTGCTACCTGTGAGCCAATCTTCAAATTGTTGAAGAAAGATCAGGTAATGGAATGGAATGATGAGTGCCAGACAACATTTGATGAAATCAAGAGATATCTTCTAGAACCTCCAATTTTGATGCCACCAGTTGATGGAAGACCCTTGATTATGTACTTAACAGTATTAGACAACTCAATGGGGTGTGTGTTGGGGCAACATGACGAGTCTGGTCGAAAAGAGCAGGCAATATACTACCTTAGCAAAAGGTTTACCGACTGTGAAACAAGATACTCACTGCTCGAGAAAACTTGCTGCGCTTTGGCATGGGTTGCTCGCCGACTAAGACAGTATATGTTGACTCATACTACCTTATTGATTTCAAAAATGGATCCAATCAAGTACATATTCGAGAAACCTGCTCTCTCCGGACGAATAGCAAGATGGCAAATGATCTTGACAGAATATGATATACAGTATATTACTCAGAAGGCCATTAAAGGAAGTGTTGTAGCTGATCCGTTGGCTCATCAAGCAGTGGATGATTACCAGTCAATGAGTTTTGAATTCCCTGATGAAGACATTATGATTATTACCAAAGAACCTGGACAATATGACGGACCTGAACAAGGATCCCGATGGACTATGGTTTTTGATGGAGCCTCTAATGCACTTGGTAATGGTGTTGGTGTTGTGATTAGTTCCCCTGAAGGTTGTCATACCCCAATTACTGCCAGGCTTTGTTTCTATTGTACCAATAACATGGCTGAGTATGAGGCATGTATCCTGGGTATCAAAGCTGCCATTGATATGAAGATTCAGTTCCTAGACGTGTATGGAGATTCAGCCCTGGTAGTAAGTCAGATAAAAAAAGATTGGGATACCAAGCATGATAATCTCATTCCTTACAAAGAGTATGTGTTGTCCTTGATCCCACATTTTAAAGAGATTACCTTTGAACATATTCCACGAAGAGAGAATCAGTTGGCAGATGCCTTAGCCATCATGGCATCCATGTTTGAGATCAGCTGGGATGATGAAGCCCCCAAGATTACTATTGATAGATTTGAAAAGCCTGCATACTGTAATGAGATTGACACTGAAGAAGCAGAGGAAAAGCCTTGGTTCTATGAAGTGAAAAGATATCTTGAAGCTCAGGAGTTCCCTGAAGGGGCATCTGTCAAAGATAAGAAGTTTCTGAGAAGGTTTTCTGCTAAGTTCTTTTTGAGTAATGAGATTTTGTACAAGCGCAATCATGATTCAACTTTGCTTCGTTGTGTGGATAAGAAGGAAGCAACAGAGATTATGGAAGACATGCATGATGGGATCTTTGGCACTCATTCTAGTGGTCATACTATGGCAAAGAAGATATTGAGAGCAGGTTACTATTGGTCTACTATGGAAGCTGACTGCTATCAGCATTCCAGAACATGTCACAAGTGTCAAATCTATGCGGATAAAGTACATATACCTCCATCACCATTGAATGTGTTGACTGCTCCTTGGCCTTTCTCCATGTGGGGCATTGATATGATTGGTGAGATCAAGCCTACTGCTTCTAATGGGCATCGTTTCATCCTGGTCGCTATTGATTACTTCACGAAGTGGGTAGAGGCAACTTCATTTGCATCCGTTACCAAGAATGTTGTGGCTCGATTTATTAAGAATAATCTCATATGTAGGTATGGTATCCCCGAAAGGATTATTACTGACAATGGCTCTAATATGAACAACACTATGATTACTGATCTTTGCACGCAGTTCAGGATTAAGCATCACAACTCTTCTCCGTATCGTCCGAAGATGAATGGGGCAGTTGAAGCTGCAAATAAGAATATTAAGAAGATTCTACAGAAGATGACTGTGACTTATAAGGATTGGTATGAGATGTTACCATTTTCTCTTCATGGTTATCGTACTACAATACGTACTTCAACAGGGGCAACCCCATTCTCCTTAGTATATGGTATGGAAGCAGTTCTGCCCATTGAAGTTCAGATTCCCTCCTTAAGAATTATGAAGGATGCAGGCTTGGATGAAGATGAGTGGATTCAGACTCGACTTGACCAGATAAATTTGATTGATGAGAAAAGGTTAGCAGCAGTTTGTCATGGCCAGATGTACCAGAAACGAATGATCAAAGCTTTTAATAAGAAGGTTAAGCCAAAGGTATATCAGGCCGGTGACTTGGTAATCAAGCGTATCATATTACCACAGGGTGATCCTAGGGGCAAGTGGACTCCTACATATGAAGGGCCATTTGTGGTCAAAACAGTATTCTCAGGAGGTTCCATGATACTTACTACTATGGATGGTGAAGACTTCCCACAGCTTGTAAACGCAGACATAGTTAAAAAATACTACGCATAAAAAGAGATCCGCTAGGTCGACTGTCCTAGGCAAAAATAAGGGCATCCCGACGAACCAAAAGGGTTCGGGCAAAAATTAGGGATATATATAAAAAAGAAAAATGTACACCCGGAAAGTCGAAAACCTGAAAAGGCGGCTTGGGCAAAAAAGGGTATCCTGGTGGATTGAAAACCTGAAAGGGAAATCCAGGAAAAAGTTAAGGATTAAAGCGTATGACTATGTCTCGTTGGGATCACCCATGTAACTCCAACCAGTTGTGATACTTAGTTCAAACTCAAACAGATAAAGATCAATCCAATCGTTTCCGTCTCGACAGCAGAAGATGAGATACTTGAAGATAATGGCAATAGTAGAATTGAAACTCAATAGGATTATTTCCCACATAGCTGATTTTCTTTGTTTTGTAAAAAAGATGTTATGACGAATTCCTCTTACTAGGATTTCTGTCTCCTTGTACAAACTTGCTTATGCATGGGCCACTTTGTGATACAAATAAAATTCCATCTTTAAATCCAGATTTACTTTTACCCTATTTACATAAGCGAAACGTCCATTGGTTGTGTTTGAATGTATGTATGCTTTTGAATATGATTGATGTTTACCAGAAATGCATAAAATGCTTAATATGATTGATGTTTACCAGAAATGCATGAAAATGCAGTAATAGTATTTACTAAAGACGAACGAGGAAAGGAATTCAATGAAGCTTCGTCGGTTCATCCCCACCAGACAGCTACAAGTCCCCCAGTAGGGAAAATCCATCTTCATAAATACTTCGAGTCACATCTCCCCTGGAATTTATATCCATCTCTTTTATCCTCAGACGGATAGTTGGGAATTTATTCTTTCAATAGGAGTACGACAAACGAAGATAGGAAGTTATAAATACCATACTATCGAACGAAGACAGGAGGTTATGGATACCATACTATCAAACGAAGACGGGAGGTTATGAATACTATGGGATTTATTTTCCCTGGCCAGCAGTTGTTATACGAAGATATCCAGACGCTTCAGGCTGCATAATTCATACATACATCATTTACATCATACCATAACATACATATCCATAAGTACATAATACATTTACTTAGGTGCATCATACTATGCATGCATACATAATGCATAAACTAATATTTCCCTTGCAGGATAGTTATATGCAGGTAAAACAATATCAAACAACTTACAACAGGTCAAAAATGATCCATACACTACTCAAAATGTCCTCGAATAGCAGGCAAACAGTCTGTAAAAAGATCCATTCCCTAGTTCAAGATATCTTTCAGAAGAGCAAATCCTGACGCTCTTTTGGCCCCTTGTTCAAGACTTTTTCAGAAGAACAAATCCTGACGTTCTTTTGACCCTTAAGAGCAAATCCTGACGCTCTTTTGGCCCCTTGTTCAAGACTTTTTCAGAAGAACAAATCCTGACGTTCTTTTGACCCTTAAGAGCAAATCCTGACGCTCTTTTGGCCCCTTGTTCAAGACTTTTTCAGAAGAACAAATCCTGATGTTCTTTTGACCCTTAAGAGCAAATCTTGACGCTCTTTTGGCCCCTTGTTCAAGACTTTTTCAGAAGAACAAATCCTGACGTTCTTTTGACCCTTAAGAGCAAATCCTGACGCTCTTTTGGCCTCTTGTTCAAGACTTTTTCAGAAGAACAAATCCTGACGTTCTTTTGACCCTTAAGAGCAAATTCTGACGCTCTTTTGGCCCCTTGGTCAAGACATCTTTCAGAAGAACAAATCCTGACGTTCTTTTGACCCTTAAGAGCAAATCCTGACGCTCTTTTGGCCCTTGAATAGCAGGCAAACGGTCTATAAAAAGATCCATTCCCTGGTTCAAGATATTTTTCAGAAGAACTAATCCTGACGTTCTTTTGACCTTGAAGAGTAGACAAAATGGTCTGTACAAAGATTCATTCCCTAATTCAAGATATTTCCAGAAGAGATAATCATCACGAATATTTATTTCTACTGATCCATTCAACAATTCAAATCATGTTGCATAAACGATTTAGAGACGGCCTATACGAAGACCTAGTACTGATATCCAGTATCAACATAAAGACATCATCATATTCTGATAATCTAGATGGCATCTCTAAGCCCATCTCCAGTTCATCCTGATGGCATCTCTAAGCTCATCTCCAGTCCTTCCAAGTGGCATCTTTAAGCCCACTCAATCATATACAACTAAACATCAGTATTACTCTACGCACCGGTGAGTGCAAATTTTTGGGCTTTTATGTTCAATCCCCTTCAACCTTCCAGGTCACGAATGGCACATATACCAATCTAACCCCTCAGGTTTCAGAAAATTGAACAGGGGCAGCTGTTGCACCCCAAAATTTGCCCTCACAAGACCAGTCTTTGTGTACTAAGAGGCTCACAAGGTTCACAAGGTTCACAAGACATATAAGAGGCTCACAAGGTTCACAAGACATCTCATGAGGTTCACAAGGTTCACAAAGTTCACAATTAGTCAAAAAAGTTTGACATTTCCCTCAGACAATGCATCCTCCTAAGCAATGCATCCTAAACTACGGTTTTGACTTTAATCAGGCTAAATGGACTTCCAAGACTTCAAGTGAGCTTCATAACATATTATATGTGTTTAAGAATCCCCATGACAAGTTTCAAGACTTTTCTCAAAGGTTTGCTCAGTCAGATGATCAGATAGGTTAAAATCAGTCAAAGTAGTTAGAAAGTCAAACTGAGGTCAACTGTGGTCAAACCAAAGTCAATATTCATGATTTTTTGCCAACATCAAGTATATGAAGTAAAATTCATCATTTGATCAAGGGTTGATCATGATTCATCAAGGAGATTTCAGATCATCAAGAATCAGGAGTTTCTAAATTAGGGTTTCCTTAGGAAAAGTCAACTGAACTTTGACCAGCCATAACTTTCACATGCTTCATCAAGAATTTTCCATCCAAAGCTCATTTTGAAGGAAATTGAATTCTCTACAACTTTGTGTCTCACAAGCCAAGCCCAAAAATGCTTCATTTGGAAGGTATGAGCTAAGACATTATAGGTCCTTTTAAAAGTCAACAAAAAGTCAACAACTTCAAAAGAGCATAACTTGAGAATGGTAAAAGATATGGACATGAGACCAAAGAGATTGGTTAAAGGACTCTTTAAGATTTCAAAAATGTCCAATAACACCCTCATAGAATTAAAATTGAAGTATTTGTGCCCTTGTAAAGTTGGGAAATTTTTTAGGGGTTTATGAAGTAAATGGGGTCTTAAAACCATAATTCTTCAAATGGGCTGACTTTTTTGTGACCCAATGTGTTCCATGACATCATGCACGAAATTTATTTAATATTTCATAATTTTATTCATTTTATTTTTATTTATTATGATTTTTTATATTAAAAATCATTTTAAATTCAAATAAAATATAAAATGATGAAGATTTAAAAATATTTTGCTTCTAGAAAGTCATGAAAGTTGATTGGATTTAATTGATATGAAAATTATGAAGATTGTCTCAAAATAGCAATGATATATAAAAGAATATTCAAGTTTTATGACATGATCTTTTTCAATCTCAAATGATCAAAATATCCAAAGAACCATGACATTTTTTAACCTAATTTGATTCACTACATATAGAGGAACATAACACAACCAAAGGGACGAATGCTTGCAGCCTCTAAGACCTATTTCAAACTTCATAAAATACATCAAAAAATCAATTTTCGGTTTCATCTTTGCAGGAGATTTCAAGGTATTCTAAGGACACCACAAGCTTCCTTAAGCTTCCCTGAATCGAAACCAACCCTTACATGCCTTTGATTCATCCTCATTTGCATAACCCGAAGCATATATGCCCTTGATATATTTTTCTTCGATTCATTGAATTTGCTTGTTTATAATGAATTGTTATTATGTATTAATGTTTGTTGTTGCTCATAGATGGTTTCTGGATTGTTTTTGTGAAGAACCATAGCCGAATCATGAAAGTACCATTATTAGGGTTTGAATGGCCGTTTAGGGTTTCTTGATTGTACCAATATAAATAAAATCTAAAACCATAGATCAATGCCAATCAATCTCTGGATCATATTTGTACATTTAATTTGATGAAATTTTGCAGTTTTGATGATG
Organism: Lathyrus aphaca; assembly: GCA_963966055.1. Taxonomy (NCBI): domain Eukaryota; kingdom Viridiplantae; phylum Streptophyta; class Magnoliopsida; order Fabales; family Fabaceae; genus Lathyrus; species Lathyrus aphaca. The sequence continues at coordinate 482,384,931 of OZ014522.1, forward strand.
ATTAAGATTCGTAGGTTTTGCTGCAAGTAAAAATTCGCAGGAAAGCTTGTATTTAATTTCGCAGCAAAATTCGTAGATCCAAAGGTAGAAGACGAAGTCAGATGGCGCCAAAGCTGGAATTCAAAAATTAAGATTAATATTTTATTGTTATGTTTCTGTATTATTTCAGTTAACAATGGCTAGCCCAGTGGTAAGAGTCATGCGCGTGTGAGGTAAGGGTCAAGGGATCAAATCCCAGCTTCACCATTTTTTTGTGTTTTATCCATTTAATTTTTCAGGCTTAAAATATAATGATCACACCCATCCATTATCACCAAACGCGCGCTGGCCTAGTGGAGAGCTTGCTGGTCTTGGAGATTGCAAAGCCTAGGGCCTGGGTTCGAATCCCAGCCCCAGGTAAGTTCTTTTTCTTACTTTGTTTTTGTTATTTTATTTTATTTTTGTTTTATAATTGATTTAATTTATAATAAATATTTAAAACAAAAATGTTTATATTATTTTCTTATATATAATTCAAAACAAAAACTTATATTTTAAATTTCAAATTTTATTAATGAAATTATTTAATCTTTATTGTATATTATTAATATTATACGTTTTGTATAAATAATTTAATTATATTTAGATTAATTTACAAACCCTAATAATTTTATATGTAAAAAAAAACCTAACTTTTTTTTAAACCCTAATTTACTTCATAAACTCTAATTATGTTATAAATATTAATTTATTTGTTTGTAAATTTTAATTATGTATATTTATTTTATAATTTGTTTATATTATTATTGTATGTAGTTTTTTATGTAAATAATTTAATTAATTAATTAACCCTAATTTATTTTCCTAAAAACAATTAAAAACCCTAACTTTATTTTATGAATTTAATTTATTATTTTTATATGTTTACTTAATTATAATTAACAAATATTTTTATAATATGTATATAAAATTAAATTATTAGAATTATTAGACATATTTATTAGTATATAATATTTACTATTTATTTCTTTTATTAAAATTCTCTTAAAAATAATTATTTTTTTAATTTTGAACTTTTTATTTGTTTCTATATTATATTGTTATACTAACCATCTTATACTTATTTTTTATTTGTTATTACTAACCCATTTAATTATTTATTTATTTGCTTATTTATTTTAATTATTTTAATTATTATAATGTAATTGTACCAATTATGTAATAGTTGTAGAATTATTCTTATTATTTATTTTTAATTGTCATAGTTAGTAAAATAGGGAGTGTAAACATGTTTATATTTAAAAGTGAATTTAGATCACTAACTTGTAAGATAAATACTTGAATTTGTACACGCACACACGTAAGTCGATCCTGGATCGCCATCTCACATTCTTAAGGATACCTCTCATGTTGCCTAAAGAAAAAGGTCAAGTAAGGTGTATAAAGCAAAGTCCCTTCTCTCATATCATCTAGTCCCTTAAAAGATAATAAGATCAAGTCCCTTCATGGTTGCCTTCGTAAATGATCTTGTCCCTTTCGAATAAAGATGATAAGTCCCTTCGAATTGCTAAATACACCTTACAGTTGCCTAATCACAGATTGTCCCTATACATGTCCTTTCTTACATCCAAGGTAATGACTACCTATTCCTTAATTAGGGATAGTCTTACCATTTAAAGGATATTTAAGAACATAAAAGTCTTAACTTAGGGTAGGTTCCTCTTATGTACTTGCTCACTTTTCAAAAACATTTCAAAACATTTCACATTTTTCAAGCAATTTTCAAAACAAAGGCTTTATATATATCCGTACATGGATCATTATAAAGTACTTAAGAAAATTTCTAAACACACACTACACTTCTCAAAAACATTTTAAAGTGAGCTAAGTAACTAAGAGCCCATGGATAACCATGGATGTAAAGGGTGCTAACACCTTCCCTTTACATAACCTACCCCCCGAACCCAAAAAAATCTTTTAAGGTCTTTCCTGTTCTTTTATGCCCTTTCCTTTGGATAAAATAAAAGTCGGTGGCGACTCTTGCTATCCGCAACATAACTAAAGTCAGTTCTCCCACCGTGTTACACTTGGTTGTTCTGTTTTGGTTTTGGTGATCCTCTGCGAGATAGATCCTAACCCGGATCTGAGTGGAACTTATGATAGGACGGCGATATTCGTAGCGATATGCGATGGAGTAGTCCAAAGCAATATCAATTTGATAATCTCCACTCGGTTAGGCTCTCTTGGACTATCAATGTCATGACGAGTAATCGTACGTGGCATTATTTTCCGACCTTGAGCTGATCATACTGAGGACCGTAGAACCCTTAACCAATCTAAGCCAATTTAGGAACGTAGTGCGGAAACTGTCTGGGTGTAAACCTAAAGTGGTTGTCACGCGGTACTACACTCGGACGAGGTCTATTTTAAGAATGTTATCGGTTGGGGAGTAATCCAACGTACCGATAATATTCTAAAGATAGCTGTTAACTTCGGGAACCTCTGTTAGCACCCTTTTGGTTTTTTGCAAGTACAATGAAGACAAACCTTAGTACATGCCTGTGTGGGTTGTTGGTTCTTATCCCTTGACTCCATGCTCATGATCTGAACCTTTGAACCTGAGTGCTTTGCGTGATCTTGTTTGTGTTTGTTGCATCTACATACTCATCATGATCATCATCACAACCATTTTCCGAGGAAAATAATTCCGATTATTGCAAATGTTAGAAAGAAGTAAATTCTTCTTTTTGTCAAGATATTTCATGACCATATTCTCGATGTTGACCATGTTTGCAATAATCGAGTTATTTTTTCTGAAAATGGAGGTGAACATTGCATATCATTGCATCCTCGCATATTCTTGTTTTCATCCGAGTGGTGTGGGAACTCATCCCGGTTGTTTCTTTCCTCAGTTGTTTGTTGATCCGTCAAGCTGACTCCTCACCACACATACGGTACTAGAGCTACTAACAGATTGAGAGCTATCAGATTGAGAATGGAACACCAAGAACATCATAACATGGAAGTCCGAATGGAGATTGATGAAGTGAAGGCCAGTATGACCAGGCTCACTGAAATGATGCAAGTTCTGATTGCTCGAGGTGAACCACCTCAAAGGACTGTTATCTCTGAAGTTTTTACTGCTGTTGTTGATCCTCCTGTTGCTCAACAACCAGTTTCTACTTGGCCAGAATATGGGTTACCTCCGGATTATGTGCCAGTTTCTGCAACTGCTCAAGTGGGTGGTCCATCTGTTGTGCCAGTCTTTTCAGTTCCGACTTTTTTTGAACCTCAACCTGTTGTGCACACTACTGCTCAAACTACTTATCAGAATTCTCCTTTCTTGTACCAAGCTGCTGGTCCACAAGCTGAAAGTCAGGGTGAACCTGGATATATGGATGAAGTTAGAGAGCAATGTTTGACTCTTGAGAAGAGGGTAAGAGGTCTAGAAGGAAAAAATGTCTTTGGTTCTGCTGCAATAGACATGTGTTTGGTTTCTGACTTGGTTCTTCCTGATAAGTTCAAAGTTCCTGTATTTGAGAAGTACAATGGTCATACTTGTCCAAAGATTCATCTGCTGATGTATTGTCGCAAAATGGCTGCACATGCCAAAGATGACAAGTTGCTTATTCATTGTTTTCAAGATAGTTTGAGTGGTGCTTCTATGAAGTGGTATGTTGGACTTGAGAAGAGTCATATCCGAAGCTGGAAAGATTTATCTGATGCTTTTGTAAGGCGGTATAAGTACAATCTGGACATGGCGCCTGACCGTCGTCAACTTCAAAACATGTCACAGAAAGAGAAAGAGTCGTTCAAAGAGTATGCTCAGCGTTGGAGAGAGCTAGCTGCTCAAGTGGAACCACCTTTGCCCGAGAAGGAATTAACTGGTTTGTTCATGGACACTCTTCAACCGTTCTTTTGGGAGAAAATGGTAGGAAGTGTTTCATCTGGTTTTTCTGACCTAGTCACTATTGGAGAAAGACTAGAAGAAGGTATCAAGAAGGGTAAGATTACCAATTCTGAAGCTCCTAATGCTGCAAGAAAGTCTTTTGGGAATCCTCACAAGAGAAGAGATGGTGATGCTTATGTTGTTTCAACTGAGAGGAGGCCTTATCGCCCGCAACAACGATATGTTCAACCATATGTAGCTGCAGTTGCTCCTGTTGTTAAAACTCAACCTGCTCAAACTCAAGTTCAAGGGCAAGCTCAACCAGCTCAAGCTCAAGTTCAGATTCGAGCTCAAGCTCAGGCTCCTCATCCTGCTGCTGGACAAAATCAGTATCGTAATAGGCCAAACTTTGATGTTATACCAATGCCTTACACTGAGTTATTTCCTTCTTTGATTAAGAGTGGTTTAATTACTACTAGGCCTCCGCCTCCCGTTCCAAATCCTCTTCCAATTGGTTATAGATCGGATCTTCGCTGTGAGTTTCATCAAGGTGGAACTGGTCATGACTTGGAACATTGCTTTGCACTGAAGGCTAAAGTGCAAGAACTTATCAGGAACAACATCCTTTACTTTAATGACCTTAATCCCAATGTTATCAACAATCCTTTGCCGAAGCTTGGGAAGTGAATCTTCTAGAGGAATTCAACAGTTAATTTTCTTCAAGGCCAGAATATCAGATGGGACAGCTCATCCTTGTTGCTGATGGATCACTAGGCCATGGTTTCTTTATGTTTGCAATTTTTCTTTAATCATATCAACTTGTTTGCTTTTAAACTTTGTTTGTACTTTCATGTTGGTTTTAATGAAATGGGCATTGTTTTGTTTTGATTCAATTTCATTTACTATGTGCATCTTTATGCTTTACATTTCAAGTTCATTTATCTTTTCTCAAGCTTTTACAATGATTGGAGGGAGGATGATGAAAACGAGATACCCATAATTGTTGTTAGTATGCTTTCAATTGAGACTTGGTTGATGATATACAGGCATTGTTTCAAATCCCAAACACTGGAGAAATAAGGAAGTTAATCCCTTGTCAACCCCTTTGAGCCTTGAAGTTGGAGCTTCTTTCTATTCGGGAAAAACCTTAATTTTAACCCGGGGATGGGTAGTTCTCAATTAATTCAAATGTGCATTTAAGTACAAGAGAATCATTCTGTTAGAACAAATGTGGTTCTGATCCTCTAAGTGTTTTGATGATAACAAAGTATTTTATATTGGAAGTTCTAATGAATATTCGTACTCTTGTGTAGAAGATAATATTGCTTGAGTAAATCGTATGAGCTAAGAAGAACCATTATAGTAGATATGCTCTAAGAGGAATCCAGCATTAAATGGCACATTTAATTGCTGCGCATATATTATTTATTATCTCTGATTTCCGCTTAGAAGATGCTGGTACCCTTATTAAAAAGCTTTAATTAAAGAATACGTTCTTTAATATTCAAAGACAAGTATCTCTGCTTATGGAAAGAAATTAAGGTATTAAAGTATATCCTTATTTGGCTCAAGATGTCTTCAACGGCTACTTTATCAAGAACTATATAAAGGACATCATTTGAAGAATTCAGTAACAAACAAGAAAGCTATACACGTATCTCATATATATCAAGCATATCAATTTTATCTTGTTCTCATTGTTGTAACTATCACTTTGTGATATCTGCTTATCTAGAAGCATTTTAAGTTACGTCTTTATCAATCTTGTAATAGTTATTTTTCCTTGAGTGACTAAGTTTAGTCAGAAGACTCAAGAAGACATTGACTATAGGTCTTTGTGTGTATTCTTATTGAATAGTGGATTAAGACCTCAGTAGAGGCAAAATCACCTTGGCGGGTGGACTGGATGTAGTTTGAGTTCAAACGAACCAGGATAAAGTAAACGTGTCATTAGAAGATTAATTTTTATTATTCCAGAAAACCCAATTCCAACCCCCCTTCCTTGTGTTTTGCCACCTTCAATTGGCATCAGAGCGCTAGGTTCTGAGTATTACACTTAACCGTGTCAGTAAAAGATCCAGAAGAAAAACACATGGCAGAAACTGGAATTAACAATGAATATCAGAATGACAAGATCAATGCCAAACCACCAATGTTCAATGGCGACAATTTCGACTACTGGAAAGATGTTCTAGAGAGTTTCTTTCTAGCTCTAGATGGAGATCTCTGGGACATGGTGACAGATGGATACATTCATCCTGTTGGAGAAGATGGTCAGAAGATTGAAAGGAAAAATATGACAGTCCAACAGAAGAAGGAATTCAGAAATCATCACAAAGCTAGAACCATACTTCTAAGTGCTATCTCGTACACAGAATATGAGAAGATCACAAACAGGGATTCAGCCAAACACATGTTTGATTCTCTAAGGATGACACATGAAGGCAACTCTCAAGTCAAGGAGACCAAAGCTCTAGCTCTCATCCAGAAGTATGAAGCTTTCAAGATGGAAGAAGATGAAACTATTGAAAAAATGTTTTCAAGGTTTCAAATTCTGGTTGCTGGACTAAAAGTTCTGGACAAAGGCTACTCAACAGCAGATCACGTGAAGAAAATCATCAGAAGTTTACCAAAAGCCTGGAGACCCATGGTCACTGCTTTAAAGCTATCAAAAAATCTGAATGAAATTTCTTTAGAAGAACTGATCAGCTCCTTGAGAAGTCATGAGATTGAATTAGAAGAAGATGAGCCCCAGAAGAAAGGTAAGTCTGTAGCTCTTAAATCTAACAAACATGTTTCTAAAGCTTTACAGGCAGAAGAAGAAGAAAGCTCTGGATGCTCATCAGAAGAAGATGAATTATCTCTTTTGTCAAGAAGAGTTCAACAACTCTGGAAGCATCGTCAGAAGAAGTTCAGAAACACCAGAAGATCTAACAGTTATTCTGAATCCAGTCACAAGAAACCCAGAAGCAAAGAAGTTGTGTGCTATGAATGCAAAGAACCAGGACATTATAAAAGTGAATGTCCAAAACTTCAGAAAGACAAACCTAGAAACAAATTCAGTAGAGAAAAGAAAAAGAGTCTCATGGCAACATGGGATGATTCTGAATCATCTGAAGCAGAGTCAGATTCTGAAGATGAACAAGCTAATATTGCATTAATGGCAAATATACCAGAAGATGATCACTCATCAGAATCAGAGTTAGAATCAGACTCAGAAGAGGTATTCTCTAAATTCTCTAGACCTGAGTTAGAAGCTAGTTTGTCAGAAATTCTTGAAAAATATCAGAAGCTTCAATTCAAATACAAAGACGTTAGACAACATCTTGTATCTGAATTAGAAGATATTAGAAAACTAAAAACAGAAAACTCTGAGCTGAAAGAAAATCTTTTTGAATGTAAAAATTCTTTTGAGAAACTCAAAGCTCAGAAGAAATCTGAAGTAGAAGATCTAATCAATTCTGATAATATCATAAAACAATATGATTATAGTTTTCAACAATTTCTCACCAAAAGCTTAGATAGAAGTAAGATTGCTTCTATGATCTATGGTGTTAGCAGAAATGAAAGAAGAGGCATAGGATATGAAAAAATTAATGAAACTCAAAAATTAAAAAATATTGATGACATTGTTATAAATCCCAATACTCCTCTAAGTTCTCATTTCACCTACGGTCATAATCATGATCTTATATACACTAGTGAGTCTTCTTGCTCTACAAGTTCTGATTTAAAACCTAAAATAAATCAGAAGTTTGTAAAATCTAACAAACAAGGACCCAGAAGAATATGGGTACCCAAGGATAAAATTGTGTATGTTGCAGATGTCTTTAACAGCAAAACTGAAACACCAATCATGGTACCTGGACTCTGGATGCTCACGTCACATGACGGGAAGAAAGCATATGTTCCAAAGTCTTGAATTAAAAGATGGAGGCCACGTAGGTTTTGGAGGAAATCAAAAAGGAAGAATTATTGGCTCCGGAACTATTGGTAATGGAAATCTTCCTTCTATATCTAATGTTCTGCTTGTAGAAGGATTAATGCATAATTTATTATCCATAAGTCAATTAAGTGATAATGGCTATGACATAATCTTTAATCAAAAGTTCTGTAAAGCTGTTAGTCAGAAAGATGGAACAATCCTTTTTAGTGGAAAAAGAAAGAACAACATTTATAAAATAAAACTTTCTGAATTAAAAATTCAAAATGTAAAATGTCTAATGTCTGTGGAAACTGAGCAATGGGTCTGGCACAGAAGATTGGGACATGTTAATATGAGAAGAATATCTCAACTTAACAAACTCAATCTAGTCAGAGGACTTCCAAATTTGAAGTTCAACTCAGAAGCTCTATGTGAAGCATGTCAGAAAGGCAAATTTTCAAAAACTGGCTTCAAAGCTAAAAATGTTGTTTCTTCCTCTAGACCATTAGAACTTCTGCACATTGACCTATTTGGACCAGTGAAAACTGCTTCTGTCAGTGGCAAGAAGTATGGATTGGTGATCGTAGATGACTTCAGCAGATGGACATGGGTAAAGTTTCTTAGACACAAGGATGAGTCAATTGCTGTATTTTCTAACTTCTGCAAACAAGTTCAAAATGAAAAAGAATCAAAGATCATTAAAGTCAGAAGTGATCATGGTGGAGAATTTGAAAATAAACTATTAGAATCTTTCTTTAATGAAAATGGCATCTCTCATGATTTTTCCTGTCCTAGAACTCCACAACAAAATGGGGTTGTAGAACGTAAAAATAGAACTTTACAAGAGATGGCCAGAACCATGATCAATGAGACTAATATGGCTAAACATTTTTGGGCAGAAGCAGTAAATACAGCATGTTACATTCAGAATAGAATCTCTATAAGACCTATTCTTGAAAAGACTCCTTATGAATTGTGGAAGAACAGAAAGCCCAACATTTCTTACTTTCATCCTTTTGGATGTACTTGTTTTATGCTAAATACTCTTGATACTCTGAACAAATTTGATTCTAAGGCACAAAAGTGTTATATGTTAGGATACTCTGAACGTTCTAAGGGATACAGAGTATACAATACAGAAACACGTATTGTGATAGAATCAATTCATGTCAGATTTGATGATAAGCTTGGTTCTGAAAAACCAAAGCAGAATGAATTTACTGCAGATATAGAAGTAGAAATTTCTACAAACAGAACTTCTAAAGGTCAATCTTCCAAAGCTCAAAACAACACAACTGCTCCATCAACACCTGAAGAACCCATCCAGAAGAAACCTTCCAGAAGCACTATTAATCATCCAGAAGATAAAATCTTGGGAAAGAAGGATGAACCAATCAGAACAAGATCCTCATTCAAAAACTCTGAAGAGACGCTATTGGGACTTGTCTCCCTGATTGAACCAGCTTCTGTAGAAGAAGCCCTATCAGAAAATGATTGGATTCTGGCTATGCAAGAAGAACTTAATCAATTCACCAGGAATGATGTGTGGGATCTAGTTCCTAGACCCAGAGGATTCAACATCATTGGCACCAAATGGGTATTCAGAAACAAACTCAATGAGAAAGGAGAAGTTGTCAGAAACAAAGCAAGACTGGTTGCACAAGGTTATAGTCAACAAGAAGGAATTGACTACACAGAAACCTATGCACCAGTCGCCAGGTTAGAATCAATAAGACTTCTAATATCATTTGCTGTAAATCACAATATCATTCTATATCAAATGGATGTCAAAAGTGCATTTTTAAATGGCTATATTGATGAAGAAGTGTATGTACACCAACCCCCTGGTTTTGAAAATACAAAATTTCCGGAACATGTTTACAAACTCAAAAAATCATTATATGGATTAAAACAAGCTCCCAGAGCTTGGTATGAACGATTGAGTAATTTTCTTCTGGAAAATAAATTTATCAGAGGGAAAGTGGATACAACTCTTTTCAGTAAAAACATTAAAAATGATCTTCTGATATGTCAAATTTATGTAGATGATATAATTTTTGGTTCTACTAAAAGTGCCTTGGGAAAGGAATTTGCTAAATCTATGCAGGCAGAATTTGAAATGAGCATGATGGGAGAACTAAAGTTCTTTCTTGGAATTCAAATAAATCAAACATCAGAAGGAACATACATCCATCAAAGCAAATATGTAAAAGAACTTCTGAAGAAATTTGAATTATCAGCAAGTTCTATATCCAAAACTCCTATGCATCCTACATGTATTTTGGAGAAAGAAGAGGTAAGTAAGAAAATAGATCAGAAGCTCTACAGAGGTATGATTGGATCACTTCTCTATCTTACTGCTTCTAGACCAGATATTCTATATAGTGTATGTTTATGTGCTAGATTCCAATCAGATCCTAGAGAAACTCATTTAACAGCAGTTAAGAGAATCTTTAGATATCTGAAAGGTACTACTAATCTTGGTCTGTATTACAGAAGATCAGAAAAGTATAAACTTGTAGGATATTGTGATGCTGACTTTGCTGGGGATAGAACAGAAAGAAAAAGTACTTCTGGAAGTTGTCAATTTCTAGGAGACAACCTAATTGCTTGGTCCAGCAAAAGACAACCAACCATAGCATTATCAACTGCAGAAGCTGAATACATTGCAGCAGCTGGATGCAGTACGCAGATGCTCTGGATGAAAAATCAGCTAGAAGATTTCAATATCTATGAGAGTAACATTCCAATCCTATGTGACAATACTTCTGCTATTTGTCTCTCTAAAAATCCTATTTTACATTCTAGAGCTAAACACATAGAAGTTAAACATCACTTCATTAGGGACTATACTCAGAAAGGAATTTTAATGTTAAAATTTATAGACACAAATCACCAATGGGCTGATATTTTTACTAAACCCCTTTCTGAAGATAGATTTAATTTCATTCTAACTAACCTTAGCATGAAGTTATGTCCAGAATGAAAATGCTTTAATCATATGTCTTATCTCTAGAAGTTCTATTTTTTACTTTCTTCATGATTATCTCAGAAGATTCTATGCTCTAACGTTCACTCTTAGAACTTCTGTTCAAAAGATTTACTTGTAGATCTTCACATCAAATTCGTGTCAACAAAGCTCTAAGAACTTCCATCAGAATCAAAACACGTGTCCAAATTCTGACAAGTGACAGAACGTGCTTAGCAACTGTTTCGCTCAGAAGGATAACTGTTGAGATTCTGGAATTTGATACGACTAGGTTGACATCAAAAAGGCAAGAAAATCTCTTGGGTAACTGTTCCAGAATCATTTACGCTTTACCCCATGTCAGCGCATTTAATGTTGTTAATCATTATAATTGCAAAATTAATTGTTTCCCACTTATCTCGCATTTAATTAATTGCTTCAAATTTTTTTTCTCTATAAATATCTAGTGTTTTCCTCACTTTCAAATTTTACCCGCATTTTTCTCTCTCTAAAAGGAATTCTCTCAGTCTCTTGTGCTTCCTCATTTTTTTTCTCTAAAAACCCTAAACCCTAAAAGTTCATCTTAGTCACTAAATGGCTTCGTCATCTTCACGCAAAGAATTCTCTGATGATCTCTACGTTGAACCATCAAAGACACTTTCAACCTCTTCTGAGAAACTGGAAGTTTTGTGTGAACTGTTCGTTGATTTTGCAAGTTTGAAGGATAATGGGTTTGACCTCCTCCCTCAGGTTGAAGCTCAAGGCTGGGAAAAATATTTCGACAGGCTGATGGGACCAGTTTTCCCTAAACTGGTTAAGGAATTTTGGATGTACGCATACTCAAATGATGCACAAGTCACCTCATATGTGCTTGGTAAACAGATTATCATCTCTGAAGATCACATTGCCAAACTCTTTGAAACTGATGGCAATGGTATCAAATGCAGTGATATGGATAGAGTTTCTGATGCTGTTGTGATTGCCAAAGAAATTTTCTCTGCTGGTAAACCATCAAACAAAATCAAAGACCTCAAGACCCCTTTGCGGATTTGGGCAAAAATAATTCTTGGGACAATCTGTCACAGGAAACCCACAAATTCTCCAGACTACATTAATCTGGATCAACAATTCCTTCTTTATTTCATCTCCAAACAAAAGAAAATAAATCTTGCCCACACACTATTTCAGAATCTCAGAGTTGCTGTGAAAGAGACTAGGGATAGCGAGAAGACCAAAAGGGACTGGATACCTTTTGGACGATTAATTTCTGATATTCTATGTCAGAACAAGCTAGTGGACTTCCTAGCTGAAATCAATCAACAGGCACTGCTGGAAACAGACGTTGGAAAACCTTTGAATGCGAAAAACCTTAAGAAGATGAGGTTCATCACTTCCATTCAGCAAGAACCTACTCTACAATCTAGAGAAGTTATTAGCACCAGAAGGATACCTCTAGAAGGTTTTCCTCTCTTCTCTTCTGATACACCAGCTGATGTTGTTCTCAACTATATGGATATCTGCAAACGCCAAGGAACAGTACCTGATTTCAACCCAAAAGATCTTCAACAACAAATTCCAGATGTTGCCTCTCTCAGATTAAAGAAAAGGAAGACTGCTGAAGACCCCTCTCAGAAGATTCAAAAATCATCTAAGACAACAGGTAAGTCTTCTGCTTCTAATCCTGATTCCATTACTGTTGTAGAAGCTGTTACTGTAGAAGTGTCTGAACAACCTTCTACCATACTACCTTCTAGTAAACCATCCTCTGATATCAATTCTGAACAAACTCATGATACTGAATCACCTCACAATATTAGTCCCATCCAAACTGAAGTTCCTACAACTTCTGCTGTTGCATCAATCTTATCATCTTTGAATCCACCAGAACAAGTAACAGAAATAGAAAACCACCAACCACAAACTTTTGCTGATTTTGATATTCCAATTGACGACACTCCACCCTCTGATATTGATTGCTCTCTGACAAATGAAACACAATCCGCCCTAAAAGCTGCTCTTGATATGGATCTTGAACAGTTTCAAGATTCAGATGCTGCCTCAATTTCCCACAATATTTCAACAAACCAAAATTCACCCTCCATTATAAATATTCCTGACTCACCAACAGAAACAGTGACTGAAAATGACAACCACCTTAGAACTTCAATTGACTTTGAAGCACTTCAAAAATTGTCCTCCTTATCCAACAAAAGAACTATCCCTGTTCCAAAACCCAAACCATCCAAATCAGACATTTCTACTTTATTGCTAGCTTTTGAAACAGTTCTGAAATTAAAATTAGAAGATCTGAAGACTGCCTGTGCAGAGCTAACTGATCCTGCTGCATCTGATTTTCTATGGGCTGACCTCAGAAAATGGTTTAGTGCTGAGTCCAAAAGACTCAAAGACATTTGCTATGATGTTGCTCATCAGAACTTCTGTGAGTACCTTCAAGCAATAGTCTCAAATGTTGCACAAACTAAACCACTCCTGCTGGACAACAAGCCTTGGAAAGAATCAGAACCGCTGGAAGAGCTCTCAGCACTTCAGATGGTTTTTGTATCTTCTGTAGAAGAAACTGCTGATGATCAAGCTGCCCCTCCAACAGAAGAACCTCTGGGAACCAATTTTGTGCTTCAAACTCTGCAAGAATTAAAGAAAGAAAATCAACTAGTGAAGGAACGTCTGGACAAGCAAGAAGAGACAACTGCTGAAATGAAGACCCTCCTAACCAAGCAAGTGGAATCTTCATCAGACATTAAGTCTTTGCTGGAGACATTGGTCACTAAGATGAACACCTGATCTTCTGCTTTAATTTCTTTTGATTTTATTAAAAACTTCTGTTCCTGCATTTCTATTTGAACTTCTACTGGGTGTTTGCATTTAAATTCTATTGGCTTTGGCTTATAAGTATTTTGTTTGATATCTGATTTTTTTTTGATTATGACAAAAAGGGGGAGAAACGTATATGATTCTGATCCATAGCAGTTCACCATAGTCTGCCTTTTACATATTCTGATACAATTATTTGAGTCGTTATTTTTTAAAAAGAAACAGGTCAAGTAATCAACTCAGGGGGAGCTAAGGATCATAGAACATCTGAAAGAAGTTTATCTTCCAATCAAAGGGAGTTCAATTCAAATTCATTAAACTTTATTCTTGTTAAATTAAAATGTTTTGTCATCATCAAAAAGGGGGAGATTGTTAGAACAAATGTGGTTCTGATCCTCTAAGTGTTTTGATGATAACAAAGTATTTTATATTGGAAGTTCTAATGAATATTCGTACTCTTGTGTAGAAGATAATATTGCTTGAGTAAATCGTATGAGCTAAGAAGAACCATTATAGTAGATATGCTCTAAGAGGAATCCAGCATTAAATGGCACATTTAATTGCTGCGCATATATTATTTATTATCTCTGATTTCCGCTTAGAAGATGCTGGTACCCTTATTAAAAAGCTTTAATTAAAGAATACGTTCTTTAATATTCAAAGACAAGTATCTCTGCTTATGGAAAGAAATTAAGGTATTAAAGTATATCCTTATTTGGCTCAAGATGTCTTCAACGGCTACTTTATCAAGAACTATATAAAGGACATCATTTGAAGAATTCAGTAACAAACAAGAAAGCTATACACGTATCTCATATATATCAAGCATATCAATTTTATCTTGTTCTCATTGTTGTAACTATCACTTTGTGATATCTGCTTATCTAGAAGCATTTTAAGTTACGTCTTTATCAATCTTGTAATAGTTATTTTTCCTTGAGTGACTAAGTTTAGTCAGAAGACTCAAGAAGACATTGACTATAGGTCTTTGTGTGTATTCTTATTGAATAGTGGATTAAGACCTCAGTAGAGGCAAAATCACCTTGGCGGGTGGACTGGATGTAGTTTGAGTTCAAACGAACCAGGATAAAGTAAACGTGTCATTAGAAGATTAATTTTTATTATTCCAGAAAACCCAATTCCAACCCCCCTTCCTTGTGTTTTGCCACCTTCACATTCAAGACACCTTTCAATAAAGATTACAATCTCAAGCTTTCCTTCACACACATCAAGAAGTGTTGAAGATGTTTCTCAATTCAAAGGTCAATGATGGTTCATCGTAATCATTAAGCCATGCAGTCATTATCTTTAAAAAAAAATGATATTGAAAAAAAAATTATTGAAAAAATCAAAACCCGCTAAGTCAAAACCTTTGTAGGAGACTTAGGCAAAAAAAACGGGGGCATCCCGCTGGCTGTAAGTTAAAATGACGCAGTTCAGGCAAAAGTTAGGGATAATAAGAGGAAATATTTGTCAAGAGGTCATCAAAATCCTCAACAAAAATAAGTTGAGTTGACCAAAATCCTCACTAGAAATAACAAAAAGAAAGATGTGACTGTTATCTCAAAATCCTTTGGCTTACGAACTATCTTCATTTGTGCAATCCTAAATTTCTGGGAACTTGAATGCATAGGCTGAATTAATTGAGTGTAGGACTGGAGTTCATCACGAAGTTGGGTTGGGTACAAATAAACTTTGAGCCTATATCCTTTGTTTCATAAACCATGAACCAAACCACGTTACAATTTTTAAAAGTCCTAATTGAACCCATGTTTCTTTTGGAAATCATACTACAACGAGGTTGCGTAAACTGACTCCCAAGTTCTTTACCAATCATCTGTTTCTTACCGTTGCTTTATCTTTAATTTTTTGTCTCAACTGCCGTGTTTTGACAATGTTTTCATTTACTTTACCTCAATAAATTTCATTCCAAAAATGATTCCTGATTTCAAACTTTGCGTTGAACTTTGCATTAAAATTACCAAGTTTGTACAAACATTTTTTATCTGCAAATAAACTTTCCTCATCAAGGAATTTTCAAACAGTTAAGAAAACTTGGTCAGTGATCTTATCAGGGGCAAGTTTTTCTCAGTTCCTATGATTCAAGATGTTGTTGCTCAGTGCAAGTTATTCTCAGATTTGGTTAGTCAGAAGATTCTCTGCAAGTTTCATACTGGGTTATTTTCTCAGCATTCATTTCAAGAACTGAAGCCATGATCAGTTTATTCTTCTCAACAGTTACCTCAAAGATTTAATTATCTTCTCCAGCAGTAGTCAAGAACTGAATCCATTATCAGTTTACTTTCATCAGTCATTGAACTTGGGGCAACTTTCTTCAAGAATCCCCAAGCAGCTTTGCATGACTTCTCTCAAAAGATTTTCAACTTGATACAGTTTACTGGTGTAACAGAGATTTTTTCAGCAGTAGTATCTATAATTTCCGAGCAGAATGGCAGTAATCTCTGTGTTGAGGAATCAGTCTTCTTTCTTTTCACTCCTCTAAGAGTATAAACTGGTTGTCAGCATTTTCTCTCATATTGTCTCTTTGGGTGTGTTATTCCCCAGTCTTGTTTATGTTTGCATAGTTGAGTGTTTTAGTCCTTATTATGCATTTTCTTGGGTGTGTTATTCCCCATTCTTGTTAGCCTTTGCATATTTGAGTGTTTTAGTCCTCATTATGCGTTTCCTTGGGTGTGTTATTCCCCAGTTTTGTTTACCTTTGCATATTTGAGTGTTTTAGTCCTCATTATGTGTTTCCTTGGGTGTGTTATTCCCCAGTCTAGTTTATGTTTGCATATTTGAGTGTTTTAGTCCTCATTATGCGTTTCCTTGGGTGTGTTATTCCCCAGTTTTGTTTATTTGAGTGTTTTAGTCCTCATTATGTGTATTCTTGGGCTGTTTAGTCCCCATTTTCGTAAAAGTCTGCATACTGAGTGTTTTAATCCTCATATGCATCTCTCGAGGTCTTGTTGTTTTCAATTTCTTACTTTTTGGTCAAAATCCAACTTACTTGGCATTTGTCTGTCTCTCAAGAACTTTTCCTTCATATACTTGTTGCGTCTTCTCATATATTACACCCTTATATCCGATTGCCATTCTCGGATGTCCATAGTGAAGTCATCATTGATTTGATGTACTGTCCCAGACTTTTTTCCCATTTCATTCAGTTTTGTTCCTGAATGTTGTGATTCATATTTTATCTGATTGTCATTCTCAGATGTTGTGATCACTTTCCGTCCGATTGCCATTCTCGGATGTCCATAGTGAAGTCATCACTGATTTGATGTGTTGTCCTGGACTTTCTCCCTTTTCATTCAGTTATGTTCCTGAATGTTGTGACTCACATATTTTTATCTGATTGCCATTCTCAGATGTTATTGATCATTTTCTTTCCGATTGCCATTCTCGGATTTCCATATTGGGAGTTATCATTGAGTTGATGTACTTTCCCGAATATTTCCCGCTTCATCCAGTGCTATTCCTGAATGTTGTGATTCATATCTGATTGCTATTCTCAGATATAGTGATTACCCTTTTCCGACTGCCATTCTCGGATATCCCTATTAAAGTCAGTAATGTCATCCTCGGATGCTTCTGGTGTACTTTTTCGGGATTTTTCTTACTTCATTCAGTGCCATTCCTGGATGTTATGATCTTTTCTGTCCAATTGACATTCTTGGACATTTTCATCTCAGCTGAGCCATGTGTCGGTCTCCAGCATGTTGATTTTCCCTGTTGGAGTCTTATGCTCCTTATCCCTAGCGTTTATTCTTTTTCATGTGTCGTCTTGTCCCTCACGGACTTCTCTGCATTTCATTTGGTTCCAGATACATTTCATATCATCTCATAAATTTTCTCTGCATTTCATATACATCTCATATGCTTCATATCATTTCTATGTCATCTTCATATCATTTCATATCGTTCATTTCATTTCAGTCCAGTTTTTGGCATCTTAGGATCAAAAATTGGGTTTTTGATATTTAAGTATCTTCCATCTTGTCGAAACGAAGATTTTAATCTTCATTATCTCTGGATTGAAGAAACTTAAATAGGGGCATCTGTCAGACCCTAATTTTTGACCCTAAGATTTTTCGCATCTCATCTGCATTTCGCATACAAACAAGATCACGCACTGGTTCGTTTATCCTTTTTCAGGTGCAGATCTATGCTTCGCAGGGGATCACCATGTTTAATTTCTGTTATTTGTTTATATTCACTAACCTCTAACCAAAATATCAAAAAATATGGTGCAGTCTGTTTCTTCTTCTTCTATTTGTTGCAGGATTTAAAGGACAGGGCAATATTTTCAATTCAGAGGCGTTTGTTCAGTCACGATTCGATTCAGATGGACGTTTGACCTAATATTGGTCAAACTATCAGAAGATTGTTTCAATTGCAAGTTGTGTGTGCCAGTGAATTTTTCTCAGGCTGTGCGTATTCAAAGTTCAAGACTGTGTTATGTGCGAAGTCATCAGTTATCAGACAGTGATTTGTGCGAAGTTTGGTTCGAATCTTTAATGTTCATCAGTTCATCAGTGATTTGTTTGTGGATTTATTTTCCTCAAATAATCTGGGCAATGGTCAGAGGATTCAAGTGGTTGTGGCTCAATGCTATGGATTATTCACTGGTTCAAGAATGAATGTGTTTAGTTTAATCAGTAGTTGTTGCGAAGAAAAATCAGAAGTTGGTTGTGGACAAGAAAAGGAGAAAAATCCAGACTTCATCCATAAACCATCCTTTCTTTCTTTTTAAATGCTAGTATCCATTTTGTTTTTAACCGAACTGTCTCCATATCCATTCCCAATAACCATTATATACATAACCCGTTATTTTCGATTTCTATCTTTTTTTTTTCAAAAATATTAATAAATTCATTTTTTTTTCTGAGTATCCATATGTCCCATTATTAACCACTTTTATTCCATATTCCAATTTCTAAAAAACCATTATCCAATAACCATAATCCATTTTCTATTCGCCCGATTTAGTCGACTATCCATTTTATTGATTTCTTAAACCATTTTTTTTCTCTCTTACCACTATATAATTTTTTTATTATCCACCATTATTTTTTTTTAACCAAAATCATGAATTCTTTTTTTTTTTACATAAAATCATTGCCAAAGAAATATCAAAAATTATTATCAAAAAGTCCATGTATTTTTAAGTACATTTGCATTTTTTTAGAGAAATAAGATTATGAAAAAAGGGCCCATTGGCCCATTCATTAAAAAGAAGCAACAAATTTCCTCAGCTTTTCCAGCAAGCTGTACTTCCAGCCAACACCCACACGCACCATTCCATCAGCTTTCACGCGCATCACACTGTAAGCCTCAAACCCAACAAGCTTCTAACAAGCCTTCACTTCACCCAAGCCAACACGCACAAGTCACTCCATCCGTACCAACTTCCAGCCGAAAACATCAGCCTCATCACGCAGGCATGCCGTAACTCCACTTCACATTAATTCAAGCCAGCTTCCGTAGGCCTGCGCGCAGCAAAACAACAAAATGCAAGCTAAGCCAAACTATCAATCAGCTGAACACACACAGCGGCTTCCTAAAGCCAAAACGTATTTCCGCAAGCAACTAGCCAAGCTTCAGCCGGCCCACAACACGCAAGCATCCAACCATCCTCAGCTTCGGCAAAATCTCTGCACACGCGGGACGCACAAGTGTGAAAAATTATTGAAACACAAGACTTCGAAGCAAATCCAGGTCACGCCGTAAGCCCCAAACTGAAAACACATGCGAAACATCAGCCCCAAAACGCAGTAAACACAACCAAGGTAAAGTAAAATGCACGCGGAAGCATCACGTGGGAAGCAAGAGGTCCAAACGCAAAAATCACAATAGAACTTTAAACCCGTGGCCCCAAACGCGAGCAAAAACACCAAAACGGCATCGCAATTTCTCACCTTCATCCTCTATAAAACAGATCCCTTCCCTCTCACTCTTTTCAAGCTTCGAGAGCCTCTAATCACCTTGCCTAAATCCAAAACAGAGCTTCAATTCAATTGACCAATTCATCTTCATTACCTTCAAACCCTCAATCCTTCATCAATCTCAACCTTCAACTCTTTAATTTTGTTAACCTTTGCGAATTTCGTTCATAATCACTCAACATCAACAAAATCTACCGCAAATTAAGAAGAGAAGAGTGAGAGATCCGTGACAAGAGAGAGGGATTTTTGACGGGAGCGTGGTTATGTTGAAATCGAAATTGGAAGTGAAAGAAGAGAGAAAATCGAAAGAGATCCTGTTTGCCGGCGATTTTTCTTTCTCCTCTTGAAGGTGAGTTGCGGTAATGGTGCGATAACGAAGAAGAAGAAGATCTGTGTCCTTTTCTTTCTTTTTGTTTTTCTTTAATAAATTGCTTTTTTTAATCATTTTTTGTTTAATGAATTTTTCTGAATTTTGCTTGGGCCTCTTGAGGCTAGTTTGTTTTAATCCAGCTGATATCACCACATCCAAATCCAGTGCATCCCCCTCCCCCATGTGAATTCTATTTTACTTTTATTTTTATTTTTTGGTATCCAACTTTTCTTTTTCTTATAAAAAAAATAGATTAGGTTTTTAATAGAAATTCCTAATTTCTTTTCTTTTATTTTACTCAAAATTTTTTTAGAAAACTTTATTAAAAAAAATCATTATAAAATTCTTTGTTAAGTTTTTATTGATTTTATCTTTTGTGGCAATTGGCAACTATATTTTGATTTTAATTTGTTGGTCTTTTTTAGTGGATTACAATTGTTAGATCCACTTTCTTATTCATTCTTTTTTCTTTTTGGTCGATGAGATCTCCGATTCGCGATTATTGGTTTTCGAAGATGTCTAATCTTCATTATTTCAAATCTATGGATGAATGATCATTTGGATCATTCTCCATACTTTGGGATCGTGATAGGTTGCCTTCGATAATACAATGTGAAATCTCGATTAAGATTAGACCATTACCTTTTCTTTTCGTGCGACATGTTTTCGGAGAATGGTCCATCATATCATTTCTCTAACATGTATTAGCACAAATATTTTCCACCTAAATTGGTGGTGGGCGGCCTCATTTGTAGGGTAATTACTCCGTAAATTACTCGGCGGTTGCTTAACATAGACCTAAAGTTGTCCCGATTCGGAATAAGATCCACTTGGATCCGGTTGCCTCGATTTTGTTATTTTTTTTCGTGGTTATGCTTGATTAAGTTCATCATACCACTTATTATGTAAATATTATAATAATGTGAATATAATCCATTTAAATTCAATCTCTCGCACCTTATCCTTTTATTTCAATTTCTCGCTCCTTATCTCTTTATTATGCTTTTATCATACTATATCATTCATCATA
Organism: Lathyrus aphaca; assembly: GCA_963966055.1. Classification (NCBI taxonomy): domain Eukaryota; kingdom Viridiplantae; phylum Streptophyta; class Magnoliopsida; order Fabales; family Fabaceae; genus Lathyrus; species Lathyrus aphaca. Next base: position 482,405,872 of record OZ014522.1, read on the forward strand.
TTGCTTGTTGTTTATATTGTTATGCTTGTGATTTTCTTTTGTCCATTTGAACAAAAAAACACTAATAACGGATTAAACATCTAAAAAATTAGTGACTTTAATTTCGGACTATGGTTACTATCCTTAGCATGGGACTTGGAGTTGGACTTAGATTTTAGGATCTATCCCTTTGCTTGAGTTGTTATGGATTGAAGACTTTGGCTCCGATTGAGTTCACTTGATTATGAAGATGGAAATCCGATTGTTTCGAAGAATGCTTGCCATATGGTTTGATCGTTCTTCCTTTAGCTTTTATTTTCAAGTTTTAGGATAGTCCCTTCATCTCTTCCCATCTTCTTCAATTTTCAAATCTCCTTCCTATTTTCCAAAAATATTCTTTGTTTTCAAACTTCAAACATTTTCGCAATCAAACCTTGACTTCGGTCATGTGCTTTTACCTTTTCATTTCATTTTCTTAATAAATGCTAAACCACATAAGCATATCGAAACTTCTCAAAAACTCTAAAACCTTCAAAACTCACTCAATTGTTTTTGTGCCCTCGTGCACGTTTCTTTTAACCTTTTTATGTTTAGATATGATTCATTCTTTCTAGCGGAATTATTCGCTAAAGAATGACGACTTATCTCTACATTTTAAAATCAATTCAACTCATTTGCCTTTTCACAATTTGTACCACGAACTACGGGGTTTTGATCTCGCATTGCACTTTGTGGGTACGTAGGCATGAGACAATCGTCTCTTCAAACACCAAAATCTTAAAAAACATTCTTCTTCTCATCTCTTCAATCTTTTTTCAAGCAAACCATTTCAAACCAAAAATGCAGTAAATATTTCAAAGGGTTCCCGTGGAGTACCACGGACAAGTCGGGTGCGTAAAACCTTCCCGATTTGTAACCAATCCCCTTACCCGTTCTCTGTTTGTTTCTTTTAGCTTTTTATTTTAGATTCTTTAGGTTTTGTTCGTTCTTTTTCCTTTTTCCTTTTGGAAATAAATAAAAGCGCGGTGGCGACTCTGTGTATATTGAGTTAAGTTAATCAATAGCTTACACTCATGATTTTACCACTACAATTGGCAAAAGTACCTATATGTCCCTTGAAATCTTAGGAACAATGCACATGAATGCATGAGTGCATGTATGAAACAAACACAAATAAGATCACACAAAGCACATGAGTCTAGGTTCCGAGTTACGAGCATGAAGTTAGGGTATAAGAACACCTCCCACACAGGTATGTACTAAGGTTTTGTCTTCATTGTACTTGCATAAAACCAAAAGGGTGCTAACAGAGGTGCCCGGAGTTAGCGTCCATCCTTTGGATATCATTGGTACATTGGACTACTCCCCAACCGATAATTTCCTCAAGAGGACCTCATGCGAGTGTAGTATCGCGTGACAACCACCCCAGGTTTACACCTGGATAACTTCCGCACTACGTTCCTAAATTGGCTTGGATGGGTTAAGGGTTCTACGGTCCTCGGTATGATCAGCTCAAGGTCGGAAGTAATGCCATGAAAAGAATACTCGTCATGTCATCAATAATCCTAGAGAGCCTAACTGAGTGGAGATTATCGACTTGATATCTCTTTGGACTACTCTGTCGCGTATCACTTTGAATATCGTCATCCTATCATAAGTTCACTCAGATCCGGGTATAGAATCTATCTAACTCATAGAGGATCACTGAGACCGAAACAGAACAAGCAATAATAAACAAATCAAACCAAAGCAATAAATAAATCAAAATAGGCTGAATCCACTTAGGGTCTACTCCCCAGCAGAGTCGTCACTTTTTTGTAGCAGTAAAATCATGAGTGTAAGCTATTAGTTAACTTAACTCAAAGTAAACAGAGTCACCGCCGCACTTTTATTTTATTCTAAGTGGGAAAGGAAAAAAGAGTGAATAAATCCTAATGAATCTAAAAGCAAAAAAATAAAGAGACAAGCAGAGAATGGGATAAGGGGATAAGTTACAAAATGGGAAGGTTTTACGCACCCAAAATGTCAGTGGTACTCCACGGGAACCCTTTGAAAAATTTATTGCTTTTTGTTTGAAAATTGTTTGTAAAAGAGAGTGGAGGGATGCGAGAAGAATTAATTTTTAATACTTTTGTGTTTGGAGAGGATTACCACCTCATGCCTACGTACCCACAATGTGCAATGCGAGATCAAAACCCCGTAGTTCATGGTACAAATAGTGAAAATGGTTGGTTATGTTTGATTTTATTAAGTGAAGATAATTTGTCATTTTCAAGTGGATATCCTAACAAATCTTCCATGAGAATGAGGGCATGGACTCATACATCATTATGGGGACGGCGCCAACTCGGATAAAATCGAAGAGTATGCCACTAAACCCTCACGCCTGACAAGAGAATCAATTACATCAAACTACAACCATGGAGATTGAGAGACTTGCACCCGACTAAAGAATAATGACTCATAATCACTTGTAAAGAAAACAAGCAAAAATGCACAAAGGCACAAAACAACTTGAATGAGTTTAGTTCTTTTTATTTTTTTGAATTAAAGTCAAGATGATTAAATTTATTGATTTTTTTAAAAGAAAAGAAGTAGTAAAATCCACTTCACGAAAGTTAATGTTTTATTTATTAAATAGGTGATAGTTTGAAAATGAGAATCCTTTGGAAAAAAAAGGGAAGTTTTGAAAATTGAAGAAGGGGGAAGAGATGAAGAGGCTAACCTAGTACATAAAATAAAATCTAGGGAAAATAATGATCTAACCGAAATGAAGCCACTTCAAAACATTAATAAGAATTTCATCCTTAAGCAAATAGATCGATGCCAAATAAAGGCAAGTCTTCAATGATTAACACTTCCATGCAAAGGGATAAGAGATCCTAATTCTAAGTCCCAAATTCCATAAATACTTCAAAGTTGTCCATAGTAAACCACTCCAAGGAATAGGCTAGTAATCAATAGTCCAAGATAGGAAGAATTAAGTTTTTTATGGTTTAAGCCTTTATTAATATTTTTGTGTCCGAGTGGACAAGAGAAAAATCAACAGAACAATATAATAACAAGAATATAAACATGATAATGGATGATAAAACAATTTAAAAGCATAATAAAAATAAAGGAGATGAAGGTGCAAGAAGTAAATTAAAATGTTAGTATAGTAATAGTAATAATAATATACATAATAATGGTATGGTGAACTTAATCATCCACAACCAAAAGAGTAACAAGGCATTTAATGCCAAAAACCAAAAAGGAAACCGATTCCGCTTAGTATATTACACTATAGTGATTAATCAAGGGGATTAGAACTAAATTCAATGAAGTTTGAAAGAAGATTGGGAGACCTAAAAGCAACTACGCATCTGTTGCACCCCAAAATTTGCCCTCACAATACAAGACTTTGTGTGCTAAGAAGGTTCACAAGGTTCACAAGTTCTTAATGCTTTCAACACCTTTCATGAGGTTCATGAAGTCTACAAGTTACTTTATGAAGGTTCACAAGGTTCACAAGCTTCTCAACACTTACAAGACCTTTCATGAGGTTCATGAAGTCTACAAGTCACTTCTTGAAGGTTCACAAGGTTCACAGGATTCACAATGATTACAAAGCTTTCCTGAGGTTCATAAGGTCTACAAAGGCACTTTATGAGGTTCACAAGGTTCACAAGGTTTACAATACCTCCCATAGGTATCACAAGACATTGTATGAAGATTCACAAGGTTCACATAGTTCACAATTGATCAAAGAAGTTGACAATTCCCTCAGACAATGCATCTCCTAAGCAGTGCATCCATAACTAGGGTTTTGACTTTAATCAGGCTAAATGGACTTCCAATACCTCCAGTGAGTTTCATAACATCTTATATGTGCATAAAAAACCCCATGACAAGTTTCAAGACTTTTCTCAAAAGTTTGCTCAGTCAGATGATCAGATAAGTCAAAATCAGTCAATACAGTTAAAAAGTCAAACTGAGGTCAACTGTGGTCAAACCAAAGTCAAACTTCATGATTTTTTGCCAACATCAAGTATATGAAGTAAAATTCATCATTTGATCAAGGGTTGATCATGATTCATCAAGGAGATTCCAGATCATCAATAATCAGGAGTTTCTAAATTAGGGTTTCCTCAGTAAAAGTCAACTGAACTTTGACCAGGCATAACTTTCACATACTTCATCACCAAGTCTCCATCCAAAGCTCATTTTGAAGGAAATTGAATTCTCTACAACTTTGATGTTGAAGGTTAAGCCCAAAAATGCTTCATTTGAAAGATATGATCTAAGACATTATAGGTCATTTCAAAAGTCAACAAAAAGTCAACAACTTCAAAAGGGCATAACTTGAGATTGGTAAATGATATGGACCTGAAACCAATGGGGTTGTTTAGAGGACTCTTCAAGCTTTCCAAAAAGTCCAAGAACACCCTCATACCCTTAAAATTGAGGGAGATGTGCCTTTGCAAAGTTAAGAAATTTTGTGATGGTTTATGTTGAAAAGGGAGGTTCAAAAACATTTCTTTTCAAATGGGCCACCCAAATTGTGACCCAATCCACTTCATAATGCCATGCACGAAATTTCCATGATATTTTCATAATTTTTATTTTATTTAATTAATTTATTATGATTTTTAATCCTTAAAATCATTTTAAAATTAAATAAAATATTAAATTTGAAAATTTAATTGGTTTGTTGGTTCTAGAAAGTCATAAAGTCCATATGGAGCAAATTGATACAAGAATCATATGAATTGGCTCAAAATAGAAAGCTTTGGTATAAAAATATTGGATTTTCATGGCATGATCTTTCTCAATCTCAAAATATCAAATCTTCCACTAAATCAATCAATTTTTTTAACCTAATTGACTCACTTATATATGCTGATCATAAACCTAGCCTCATACACGAAATTGGGCAGCCTAGAGGTAAGTTCAAAAGCACCAAAATTCATCCAAAAGTGAGAATCGGTTTTTGAGTTTGAGAGCTTTAGAAGGTAAATGAAGAACATAGACATGTTCTTTGATCATCCTTGAAGTGAAATCATCCATCATATGCATCTCATGACCACTGTATTGGCCAACCCGAAGCAAGTTTTGGCTTGAACATATTTTTTTCGATTCTAACAATTCATTGTGTATTACTGATTTTTGATTATGTAAACTTGTTTGTCCACGCCTATAGATGAAATCTGGATGATTTAGTGAAGCTCCATGGCCTAAAACAGAATCCACCATTATTAGGGTTTGACCTTCGAATTAGGGTTGTTTGATTGGCTCACTATAAATGAATTTGATTGATGAAATTGAATTGTGCAGGTTAGGAGGAATCCGAAAATGCTCTCAATTTGATGAAACTGTATTGTTTAATGGTACTTTGAAATTCGTAGGTTTTATGAGTGCAGGAAAAATCGCAGGTATCATTGCATCAAAATTCGCAGCAAATTTCAAAATCCTGAGGTTGAAGATGAACCAGGCTGGCGCGAAAATTTATATTCAAATTTCGTTTTAAAAATATAATTAATTCTTTCTGTTTGTAGTCACACGCGCATGTGTGTCCTGGTGGTTAGACTGAAGCGTATTTATTATGAAGGCCCTGGTTCGATCCTTGGCCATGGCATTCTTTTTGTTATTTTTTCAGGATTAAAGAAGACTTGATATATAATGAATCATGGTCAACAAGTTACCAGTTGGGCTCTTCCAGCCGGGTGGTGATGCGTACGCTTGTGAAAGTAAAGGTCCTGGGTTCAACTCCCACCCCAGGCCTTTTGGTTTTTTTTGATTTTCTGGATTTTCAAAGCAAGGAACAAAACAAATCTCTTGCCCTCCCCTCTTGCCCATGCGCCAATGGCCCAGTGGTATGCTCCCTTGAAAGCAAGCATAGGGGACTGGGTTCAAACCCCAGCCCCACCAGGTTCCTTTTTCCTTTTCTTTTCTTTTATTTTCATGTTTAAATTAATTGTTTTAAATAATTAGTATATTATTATTTATGTTCTAAAATATGTATATATATTATATAGTTTAATTAATCTTAAAATAATTCTCTAAAATATGATAAAACTCTTGTTTTTTTTTTTATTTAAAATTTTATTTTGTATAGTTTATATTAAAATAATGTCATATGATTATTAAAAATAATTTTTGTATAAACCCTAATTCTTAAACCCTAAAAACTATAAAAACCTAATTTTCCAATCTTAAAAATATTTTTCTAATTAAATTCTGTTTTTTTTAATTTTTAATATGGTTATAATTTTTCATAAAATTTTGTAAATATAGTTATACTTCAAATTAATTTATTTCCAATGTTTAAAAATAATTTAATTTAGGATAATCATATTTTGTATATAGTTAAAATAATTTGTAAATATGATAACTAATGGAATTAATTTTTTATGATATTTAAAATTTATCTTTTTTCTTATAATATGAATATATGTTAATAATAATTAAAATTTTGTAATACATTTAAAAATAATTTAGTAATTAGTATATGAATTAAAAATTATGTAGTTATGTATGTTAATTTCTTCCTATATTATTTTTGATTTCTATTATTATTATTAATTAATTTCTTGCTTATTATAATTTCATTAATCTTTTAATTTTTATTACTAACCATGTTATTATTTATTTTTATGTTTCTAATCTCATTATTATTATTATTATTTTACTAACCATATTATTTTGCTTTATTAATTTCATATTATTAGTTATTATTATTTACTAACCCCTTATTATTTATTATTGCTTATTTATATTTATTGCTTATTATTTTGTAATTATTTCTTGGATGTAAAGTTGTTTATTTTAATTATTATTATTATGGTTAGTAATTAGGGAGTGTTAACATGTATGTAATATTAAAATAAATTTAGATAATTTTTAATCAAAGATAATTAATTTAAACACTTCACACACGTAAGTCGATTTTAATCGCCATCTCACTTCCTTAGGGATACCCCTCCAGTTGCCTACGAATAATGGTTAAGTGGGGTGTATAAAAGCAAGTCCCTCGAATAAAAATCATCAAAGTCCCTTTATGGTTGCCTATACGAATCGAGTCCCTTTCGAAAAATGATGATAGTCCCTTATAAATGCTTATTACACCCCACCATTGCCTTAAAAAAAAATCAAGTTGTCCCTCACATGTCCCTTAACATCCAAAGTAAGGACTACCTACTCCATTATAGTAGGGATAGTCTTACTAAGGAAAGGATAAAGAATAAGAAAGACTTGTAAACATTAGGGTAAGTTGCTCCTAAGTACTTAAGCTCATTTCAAAACTTTTTCACACTTAAACAAATTTCCAACAAATTTTCAAACAAGTTTTTAACACATCCTTACATGGATTATTTATTAACTATTCTGAAAATTTTTTATTCACACACTACACTTTCAAAACAATCAAAAGTGAGCTTAAGTACCTAAGAGCCCATGGATAACCATGGATGAAAAGGGTGCTAACACCTTCCCTTTTCATAACTTACCCCCCGGACCCAAAAATATCTCTAAGGTCTTTCCTGTTCTTTTATAACCTTTCCTTATGGATAAAATAAAAGTCGGTGGCGACTCTTGCTATCCGCAACATTGTTTAAAGTCAGTTCACCGGGTTACAGAACTGGCGACTCTGCTGGGGATCTATTTAAGAGGGGTACCCTTAGGAATTAAGATCACTTTAAATTGTTTGCCTTGTTTGTTTTATATTACTTATTGGGGTGCTCTTATGTGTGAAAGGTCCTAACCCGGATCTAGTGTACCTTAGGTAAATGGCAATAGACCAAGGAAACTGTGCGACGTATATCGACACGGTTGATCTGGTGGCCATAGTTAGTGCGACTTCTTGGTTGGTGCTTATATTCCTTAAGTCAAGTTGAGGATAATATTGAGGCTGCCATATGTTGTCAATGCACTAACTGACTTTTAGAACCCTAGTTAACTCATCTTGGCCTTTAGAAAGTAGTGAGGTAACCGGCTTTGGTGCAGACTGAAGTTGGTTGACACTCGATACTACGCTCATTGAGATTCTAAACTTGGAGGGTTTTGGTTGGCAAGTAAGTTGCCTTCTGATCAACCACCCTTGTGAAGGATCAATGATATTGAGATCCCTTAGAACCCGGTTACTTTTGTAGGACAGGATGAACCATCTAACTTCAGGGGAGGGTACTTACCTTTGAACCTCATGCAAGCCTTTAAACCTAGGGCTATGGTGTGACTTGCTTGTGTGTGCCACATGTTTGTGATTGAACATAACATCATGACATCCTCATGCATCATGAGCATACCATTTTTCCTAACCATTTCAAGGACCAAAGGATTTATCTTTGTTCTTTGTTGCAGGTCATGGCTTCTGCTCGTAGAAACACCATCAGGATCAACTTTGTGGGGATACCTCCCAAGCTTAAAGAGTTGGTTTCTCAAGTGTCTGATCACTCCCGGTTCAACAAGAGACATGGTCACCTATTGGACCTAGTTACTTCAGGGTTCAGTGAAAACATGATGAGTGTCCTGTTTCAGTTCTTTGACCCTAAGCACCATTGCTTCACATTCCCCGACTACCAGTTGGTTCCCACCATGGAGGAGTTCTCTAAACTTCTGGGTATCCCTGTTCTTGATCAGAAACCATTCACAGGTTTGGAGAAGGAGCTTAAACCAGAGGTTATTGCTGCAGCTTTACATTTGAAGAAGTCTGACATTGTTCTAGAGACGAGAAGTGGAGTCAAGGGTATCCTTGCTAAAGTATTAGTGGATAAAGCTCAAATGTTCTTGAAGGCCATGAGCTATGATGCTTTTGAGGAGATCCTAGCCTTGCTGATTTATGGCTTAGTATTGTTCCCCAATCCAGATCAGTTCATAGATGTTCATGCCATCAACATTTTCCTGAGTCACAATCCAGTGCCTACATTGCTTGGAGACATCCTACATTCTCTTCACACCCGTACTACAAGGGCAAGAGGAACTTTGATGTGCTGCATACCTTTACTATCCAGGTGGTTTATTTCTCACCTTCCTCGCTCAGTAATGAAGAATGAGCAAGGGTTCAGATGGTCCAAGAGGATCATGTCACTTTCTCACTCAGACATTCATTGGTGCTCCAGATCTATGGAGAATGTCACTATCATTGACCGTTGTGGGGAGTTTCCTAATGTGCCACTTCTAGGCATAAGAGGAGGCATCACCTACAACCCATCTCTAGCTTTACGACAGTTTGGTTACTCCCGAAGTGATGGTCCACATGACATGTTGATTCAGGGCATTGTGTTTGATTACGACAACGATCTTCAGGGTTACCGTCAGAGATTCATACGAGCTTGGGGAAAAGTAAACAGGGTTGACAGCAAGACACTGGAGCCTAAGTACACTATTCCTATGGAGGCTTATCTCAGATGGGTACGATCTCGTGCTCAGACACTCATGATGCCATATCCTGCCGTCCTACCAGTTACCATGGAACCTGTTGCTGAAGGGGACACAGCTTATACCATCCTTCACCCAGACATGCCTACTGATATGGAAGACTTGCAGAGATCATGGATCCAACTGAAGGAGCAAAGGGATACTTTCGAGGCTCATTACAAAACAAGCCAAGCAAGGATCCTAGAGCTAACAAAACAGCTTCACGAGGAACGGAACCTCAACTCATACCTCAACATAAAGAGGAAACGTCCATGGGAGACTTAAAACCCCATTTTTTGTACTTATTTCACTTTCATTTTTTGTAAGCCTAAAAGGCAAAACAAGTTATTACTAATAAAAAGTTACTTTCTTGTTTGTTTAAGCAAATTTAAATCCTGCGGTCCTTGAAAACATTGCATACGCATTCCCATATCATTTCATTGCATCACAGGTTTATAATTGTGCACAGGTTTCTCATCTTCTCGCTGTTTATTTCAGCAATGGCTCTTGAACAATCAGTTAAGGATCTTCAAGCACAGAATGCACAGTTTCAAGAGCTGATCCTGAACCTGTCCAAGGGGCAGGATGAATTGAAGGCACTGCTGGCCAAGAAGACAAAGAAGACTAGAAGGTCTGCTGGGTTGCTCAACATGGGAAGAAGGTTCAAAGGTCCTGTCAAGACCAAAGAACAGGTTGAAGACTATGAATCTGAAGAATCTGAGCAAGAGAGAGGCAGTCTCCACAACACAGTGGGGGACTCTGATTCTGAGGCTAACTACTACCATGAGCATAATGAAGACAAATTCAAGATGCTGGTGGATAGGATGGATGCTATGGAATTACAGAAATCATCTGGGCTGGATTTTGAGGATTTGAGTTTGATATCTGGGGTTGTGATACCCATTGGTTTCAAGGTTCCTACCTTTGTTGTTTATGACGGGGTCTCCTGTCCCAAGCTGCATTTGAGGTCTTATGTCAGAAGGATCCAACCCCACACTGCTGACAAGAAGTTGTGGATCCACTTTTTTCAAGAGAGCTTATCTGGAGCTCAGTTGGAGTGGTATTATCAGTTGGAGAGTGTTAACATCAGAGACTGGAATGATCTTGCTGAAGCTTTCTACAAGCAGTATCAATACAATGCTGACTTGGCTCCCACTCGCATGCAACTTCAGAGCATGTCTATGGGTGCCAAAGAAAGTTTTAAAGAGTATGCTCAGAAATGGAGAGATTTAGCTGGAAGAGTTCAACCCCCTTTGACTGACAGGGAACTGGTTGATATGTTCATGTGTACGCTGAATGGTCCGTTCTACAGTCATCTCATTGGAAGCTCATCATCTGGCTTCACTGAGTTGATCATGACAGGAGAACGGGTAGAGAATGGTATCAAGAATGGTAAGATCCAAGTGGGCGCTTCTTCATCAGGTGCTGCAAAGAAGCCTCCCACTGGGAAGAAAGAATCTAATGCTGTGTATGGTCAACCTGATCGTAACAAAAGGCATCAGTCTGTTAGTGCAGTTCATATTTCAAATCCAACTCCTGCAACAACAGAGCAGCCTCAAGGCAACCAACAGAGGGCTAGAAGACAATTCACGAAGATCAACATGTCAATGGCTCAGGCATTGCAACATTTGTTGAAGGCTGAACTTATTACCCTGAGGGAGGCTCCTCAGAATCCCAATGTTACCTCTCCCAAGTACAATCCTAATGCACGATGTGCATATCATTCAAACTGTCCAGGACATGATACTAATAATTGTTGGGTCTTGAAGAACAAAATTCAAGATATGATTGATGCTGGTGAAATTGAGTTTGATCCACCAAATGTGATTACAGCACCACTGCCAAATCACGAGAAGACTGTCAACGCCATTGATGAAGACATTGAGGAAGACCTGCATGTCTATTCAGTTATGGAGTTGAGCACACCATTGTCCGTTATCAAAGAGAGGTTAGTACGAGCTGGGATCTTTCCAGGTTGTCGTGAAGATTGTCTGTATTGTGCCTATAAGCCGGATAGTTGCTTCATTTTGAGAGATGGTATTCAGCGTCTCATGGATAAGTATACTATAGTGTTTGAAAGAAGACCAGCATCTATAGAAAGTATGGTGGATCATCTGACTCGGGGTAGGAAGATTGAAGAGGTTGATATGGTTGACAAAGTACCGGTAAGAATCACTTCAAAGGGTCCTATTAAAATCATTCGTCAGGGCCCAATCAAGATTACTGCTGAAGGTCCTGTGAAAGTTGTTGCTGAAGCCAGGGTGGCTCCTCTGATCATTACCACTCCTGGTCCTATTCCTTATACATCTGACAAAGCTGTGCCTTGGCACTATGGGTCTGATGTTTACATCCATGGTGTCAAGCAAGAGCCTTTACCTGATATACCTGCTGACATTGATAATATTGCTGGATCTAGCAAGATCACTCGTAGTGGAAGAGTCTTCTCTCCTCCAGTTGCTTCTAAGAGTGCAGTTACTCCTGCTGCTATTACCACCACTGATGCTCGGGGCAAAAGTCCTGTTATTGAGCCTGTATCTACCGATGTGCCAGCTGCTGATGATCTCTCTAAGCAGATGGAAGAAGTATTGAAAATCATTCGCAAGAGTGATTATGACATTGTTGATCAATTGGGGCATACTCCCTCAAAGATTTCTATGCTGTCCTTGTTGCTGTGTTCTGAAGCTCATGCCAAGTCCTTGATCAAGTTTCTGAAGTCTGCTCATGTGCCCAGTGCAATCTCTGTGGACCAATTCGAAAACTGTGTTGCCCACCTGACCTATGACAATGGGTTAGGATTTTCTGATGCTGACTTGACCCCTGCCAAGAGGGATCATAACAGGGCCTTGCATATTTCAATTGAATGCAGGGGCACTACCCTGTCTCATGTGCTGATAGACAATGGGTCCTCTCTGAATGTGTTGCCTAAAGAAGTCCTGAACAAGCTGAGTCCTGAAGATACTGTGTTAAAGCCCAGTAATATTGTGGTAAAGGCTTTTGATGGTTCTAGAAGAGTAGTGCATGGGGAAATTGATCTTCCAATCAAGGTTGGCTCTCAGATGTTTACTGCTACATTTTATGTGATGGATATTCGATCTTCATACTCTTGTCTGCTTGGTCGTCCCTGGATCCATGGGGCAGGTGCTGTGACCTCTACATTGCACCAAAAGTTGAGATATCCGGTGAATGGAAAGGTTGTTACTGTTTTTGGAGAGGAAGAATACTTTGTCAGCCATGTAAACACTTTCAAGTATCTGGAAATGGAAGGTGAATACATTGAGACTCCGTGTCAGTCATTTGAAGTGGTTCCTTGGGTTGGTAATGATTGTGTGACTCCTCCTGCTGTGAAGAAGGTTCCTGTGGTCATCAGAAAATCTCCAACAATGGCAATGGCCTCCCTCAATGATGCTAGAGCTGTGGTGGATGAAGGTGGTTGTACTATTTGGGGTCAGCTTCCTGATATTCCATACAAGTCTGACAAGTTTGGTTTGGGTTTCACTGCAGAGTCCCAGAAGGCTGTTCGTCGTGCTCGTGCTGCTCGTATCACCAATCAAGGGGTGATTAATGTTGTGGGAGATCAAGATGAAGACTACAACCTGGATGCATGGATTTTTCCTACTGTGGGTGCTGGACTCAATAATTGGAAAGCTGAAGATGTTATCCCTATCTCCTTTAGTCAGGAGTAAATACTATTACTGTGTTATGTTTTTATATTTGTAATTTCTGAACAATAAAACTTTCAAGCCATGTGCCTTACCCGGGGCACAATGGTGTGCTTGTTACGGGTTGTCATTTCATTTGCATACTTCATTCAATAAAATCAGTGGACGTTTCGTTTTAGTAAATATTGTGTTCCTTGTCTTTCTTTTCTTTATTTTTGCTTTATCAGCTATGTGTTCTTACACACACCCACATCACTAAATGCAGATCCTCATCCACTCTGGATGCTGTTGATAACAGTTCTACTATTGCCAATTACAATTTCGAGAATCCGATCTATCAAACTGAAGACGGAAATGAGGACGATTGTGAAATACCTGTAGAGCTTGCTAGGTTGTTACAACAAGAAGAGAAAGCTATACAGCCACATGAAGAGCCAGTCGAAGTTGTGAATTTGGGAACTGAAGAAAACAGAAAAGAGGTCAAGGTAGGGGCTGATTTAGAGGACAGTGTCAAGAGCAGGTTGATTCAGATGTTACGTGACTATGTGGAGATCTTCGCTTGGTCTTATGAAGATATGCCAGGGTTGGATACAGACATTGTGGTTCACTGTTTGCCAGTGAAAGAAGATTGTCGTCCAAAGAAGCAGAAGGTTCGTCGTATGCGTCCTGAAATGTCAGAAAAGATCAAGGCAGAGGTAATGAAACATTTCAATGCAGGGTTCTTAGCAGTGACTTCTTATCCTCAGTGGGTTGCAAATGTGGTACCGGTTCCTAAGAAAGATGGTAAGGTACGTATGTGTGTAGACTACAGAGATTTGAACAAGGCTAGCCCCAAAGATGACTTTCCACTTCCTCATATTGATATTCTGGTAGACAACACTGCTCAGCATAAGGTATTCTCTTTTATGGATGGTTTCTCTGGTTATAATCAAATCAAGATGGCACCTGAAGATATGGAGAAGACAACATTTGTGACACAGTGGGGCACTTTTTGTTATAAAGTGATGCCATTTGGTTTGAAGAATGCAGGGGCAACCTATCAACGTGCTATGGTGGCTTTGTTTCATGATATGATTCATCATGAGATAGAGGTATATGTGGATGATATGATAGCCAGATCTCAGAATGAAGAGCAACATCTTGATCATCTGCACAAGTTGTTTGAGAGGTTGAAGAAATACAAGTTGAGATTGAATCCAAACAAATGTACTTTTGGAGTTAGATCTGGAAAGCTCCTGGGTTTCATTGTCAGTGGAAAAGGTATTGAAGTGGATCCTGCAAAAGTGAAAGCTATACGAGAGATGCCAGCTCCTCGTACTGAGAAGGAGGTTAGAGGTTTCTTGGGACGATTAAACTACATTGCAAGATTTATTTCCCAGTTAACTACCATCTGTGAGCCAATCTTCAAGTTATTGAAGAAAGATCAGGTGATGGAATGGAATGATGAGTGCCAGACTGCCTTTGATGAGATTAAGAGATATTTGCTGGAACCACCAATTTTGATGCCACCAGTTGACGGAAGACCCTTGATTATGTACTTAACAGTTCTGGACAACTCAATGGGGTGTGTGTTGGGGCAACATGACGAGTCTGGTCGAAAAGAGCAGGCAATATACTACCTTAGCAAAAAGTTTACCGACTGTGAAACAAGATACTCACTGCTCGAGAAAACTTGCTGCGCTTTGGCATGGGCTGCTCGCCGACTAAGACAGTATATGTTGACCCATACTACCTTATTGATTTCAAAGATGGATCCAATCAAGTACATATTTGAGAAACCTGCTCTCTCCGGAAGAATTGCAAGATGGCAAATGATCTTGACAGAATATGATATACAGTATACTACTCAAAAGGCCATTAAAGGAAGTGTTGTTGCTGATCATTTGGCTCATCAAGCAGTAGATGATTATCAGTCAATGAATTTTGAGTTCCCTGATGAAGACATCATGACTGTTGCCAAAGAACCTGGACAATATGACGGACCTGAACAAGGATCCCGATGGACTATGGTTTTTGATGGTGCCTCTAATGCACTTGGTAATGGTGTTGGTGTTGTGATTAGTTCCCCCGAAGGTTGTCATACTCCGATTACTGCCAGACTTTGTTTCCATTGTACCAATAACATGGCTGAGTATGAGGCATGTATCCTGGGTATTAAAGCTGCTATTGATATGAAGATTCAGTTCCTTGATGTGTATGGAGATTCAGCCCTGGTAGTGAGTCAGATTAAAGGAGATTGGGATACCAAGCATGATAATCTCATTCCTTACAGAGAACATGTGTTGTCTTTGATCCCATATTTCAAATAGATTACCTTTGGACATATTCCACGAAGAGAGAATCAGTTGGCAGATGCATTAGCCACCATGGCATCTATGTTTGAGATCAGTTGGGATGATGAAGCTCCCAAGATTACTATTGATAGATTTGAAAAGCCTGCATACTGCAATGAGATTGACACAGAAGGGGCAGAGGAGAAGCCTTGGTTCTATGAAGTAAAAAGATATCTTGAAGCTCAGGAATTCCCTGAAGGGGCATCTGTCAAAGATAGGAAGTTCCTGAGAAGGTTTTCTGCTAAGTTCTTTTTGAGTAATGGGATTCTGTACAAGCGCAGTCATGATTCAACTATGCTTCGTTGTGTGGATAAGAAGGAAGCAACTGAGATTATGGAAGAGATGCATGATGGGACCTTTGGCACTCATTCTAGTGGTCATACTATGGCAAAGAAGATATTGAGAGCAGGTTACTATTGGTCTACCATGGAAGCTGATTGCTATCAACACTCCCGAACTTGTCACAAGTGTCAAATCTATGCTGATAAAGTACATGTACCTCCATCACCTTTGAATGTGTTGACTGCTCCTTGGCCCTTTGCCATGTGGGGCATTGATATGATTGGTGAGATCAAGCCTACTGCTTCTAATGGGCATCGTTTCATCCTGGTGGCTATTGATTATTTTACGAAGTGGGTAGAGGCAGCTTCATATGCATCTGTGACTAAGAATGTTGTGGCTCGGTTCATTAAGAATAATCTCATATGTAGGTATGGCATCCCTGAAAGGATTATCACTGACAATGGCTCTAATCTAAACAACACTATGATCACTGATCTCTGCACGCAGTTCAAGATTAAGCATCACAACTCTTCTCCGTATCGTCCGAAGATGAATGGGGCAGTTGAAGCCGCTAATAAGAACATTAAGAAGATTGTACAGAAAATGACTGTTACTTATAAAGACTGGCATGAGATGTTACCATTTGCTCTTCATGGTTATCGTACCACAATACGTACTTCGACAGGGGCAACCCCATTCTCTTTAGTCTATGGTATGGAAGCAGTTCTGCCCATTGAAGTTCAGATCCCCTCCTTGAGAATTATGAAGGATGCAGGCTTGGATGAAGATGAGTGGATTCAGACTCGACTGGACCAGATAAATTTGATTGATGAGAAGAGGTTAGCAGCAGTTTGTCATGGCCAGATGTACCAGAAACGGATGATCAAAGCTTTTAATAAGAAGGTTAAGCCAAAGGTATATCAGGCTGGTGACTTGGTAATCAAGCGTATCATATTACCACAGGGTGATCCTAGGGGAAAGTGGACTCCGACATATGAAGGACCATTTGTAGTCAAGACAGTGTTCTCAGGAGGTGCCATGATACTGACTACAATGGATGGTGAAGACTTCCCACAGCCTGTAAACGCAGACATAGTTAAAAAATACTACGCATAAAAAGAGACCCGCTAGGTTGACAGGCCTAGGCAAAAATAAGGGCATCCCGGCAAACCAAAAGGGTTTGGGCAAAAATTAGGGATATATATAAAAAGATGTACACCCGGCAAGTCGAAAACCTGAAAAGGCGGCTTGGGCAAAAAAGGGTATCCCGGTGGATTGAAAACCTGAAAGGGCAATCCAGGCAAAAGTTAGGGATTAAAGCGTATGACTATGCCTCGTTTGGATCACTCGTGAAACTACAACCAGTTGTACTACTTATTCAAGCTCAAACAGATAAAGCTCAATCCAATCATTTCCGTCTCAACAGCAAGAAGATGAGATACTTGAGTGGCAATAGTAGAATTGAAACTCAATAGGATTGTTTCCCACATAGCTGATTCTTTTTGTAAAATTTTATGGCAAAATCCTCTTACTAGGGTTTATGTCTCCTTGTACAAACTTACCTGTGTATGGGTCACTTTTTGATATAAATAAATTCCATCTTTTGAATCCAGATTTACTTTTACCCTATTTACATAAGCGAAACGTCCATTGGTTGTATTTGAATGTATGTATGCTTTTGAATATGATTGATGTTTACCAGAAATACATGTATGTTCAATATGATTAATGTTTACCAGAAATGCATGAAAATGCAGTAATAGTATTTACTAAGGACGAACGAGGGAAGGATTTCAACGAAGCTTCGCCGGTTCACCTTTACAAGACAGTTACAAACCATCAGTAGGACTAATCCATCTTCACAAAGTCTAAACTCCCCTGGAATTTATATCCATCTCTTTTATCCTCATACGGATATACGGGAAATTACTTTCCAATAAGGGTACGACGAACGAAGACGGGATATTATACTTATCCTACTATCAAACGAAGACGAAGGTTATATATACCCTACCATCCCCAGCATACGGGAGGTTATCTATACCTTGCCATCCCCAACAACCGGAGGTTATATATACCTTACCATCCCCAGCATACGGGAGGTTATCTATACCCTGTTATCCCCAGCAGACGGAGGGTTATATATTCTTCAACAACGAATCGGGATTTATTTTCCCTGGCCAGCAGTTGTTATACGAAGATATCCAGACGCTTCCGGCAGTATCATACCATACATACATCATTTATATCATACCATAACATACATATCCATAAACATATAGTACATTACCTAAGTGCATCATATCATACATGCATACATAAAGCATAAACTAATATTATCATACAAAATGCTACCTTGTTTCAGGTTAATTATCCAACGAACAAAATTATGGTCTCCAGGACTGCTTTATTGTAACCTTAGTGTTACTTTATCCTCCTGATGAGCTTCTTTGGGACTGCTTTATTGTAACCTCAGGGTTACTTTATCCTCCTGATAACTTCTCATGACTTCAAGACTGCTTTAGAGCTATCCAGTGCTCTATCCTCCTGAAGACATATCACATTATTATTTCAAGACTGCTTTAGAGCTATCCAGTGCTCTATCCTCCTGAAGACATATCACATTATTATTTCAAGACTGCTTTAGAGCTATTCATTGCTCTATCCTCCTGAAATCACCTCTTCAAGACTGCTTTAGAGCTATCCAGTGCTCTATCCTCCTGAAGACATATCACATTATTATTTCAAGACTGCTTTAGAGCTATTCATTGCTCTATCCTCCTGAAATCACCTCTTCAAGACTGCTTTAGAGCTATCCAGTGCTCTATCCTCCTGAAGACATATCACATTATTACTTCAAGACTGCTTTAGAGCTATTGATTGCTCTATCCTCCTGAGGTCAGATTTACTACTTCAAGACTGCTTTAGGGTTATCATCATTGATTGCTCTATCCTCCTGAAGACATGTTGTTACATCAGGATTACTCCAGTCTCCTGAAAGCATATCATCAATCTCTCAAGATTGCTCTATCCTCTTGAAATTATATTGTTACCTCAGGACAACTCCAGCCTCCTGATAGCTTTTCACCCTCCCTGAAGACATGCTGTTATATCAGGATTACTCCAGTCTCCTGAAAGCATATCATCAATACCTCAGGACTGCTCCAGACTCCTGACAGTTTTCATTATACCTCCATATTTTGGACTGCTTTATCTTCCAAGAAATATATCTGAGGAACTTTCCCCTAGTGGCATCTTTAAGCCCGCTCAATCATATTCAACTGTATCACTCTAATGCACTGGTGAGTGCAAATTTTTGGGCTTTTGTGTTCAATCCCCTTCAACCTTCCAGGTCACGACTGGCAAATATACCAATCTAACCCCTCAGGTTTCAGAAAATTGAACAGGGGCAGCTGTTGCACCCCAAAATTTGCCCTCACAATACAAGACTTTGTGTGCTAAGAAGGTTCACAAGGTTCACAAGTTCTTAATGCTTTCAACACCTTTCATGAGGTTCATGAAGTCTACAAGTTACTTTATGAAGGTTCACAAGGTTCACAAGCTTCTCAACACTTACAAGACCTTTCATGAGGTTCATGAAGTCTACAAGTCACTTCTTGAAGGTTCACAAGGTTCACAGGATTCACAATGATTACAAAGCTTTCCTGAGGTTCATAAGGTCTACAAAGGCACTTTATGAGGTTCACAAGGTTCGCAAGGTTTACAATACCTCCCATAGGTATCACAAGACATTGTATGAAGATTCACAAGGTTCACATAGTTCACAATTGATCAAAGAAGTTGACAATTCCCTCAGACAATGCATCTCCTAAGCAGTGCATCCATAACTAGGGTTTTGACTTTAATCAGGCTAAATGGACTTCCAATACCTCCAGTGAGTTTCATAACATCTTATATGTGCATAAAAACCCCCATGACAAGTTTCAAGACTTTTCTCAAAAGTTTGCTCAGTCAGATGATCAGATAAGTCAAAATCAGTCAATACAGTTAAAAAGTCAAACTGAGGTCAACTGTGGTCAAACCAAAGTCAAACTTCATGATTTTTTGCCAACATCAAGTATATGAAGTAAAATTCATCATTTGATCAAGGGTTGATCATGATTCATCAAGGAGATTCCAGATCATCAATAATCAGGAGTTTCTAAATTAGGGTTTCCTCAGTAAAAGTCAACTGAACTTTGACCAGGCATAACTTTCACATACTTCATCACCAAGTCTCCATCCAAAGCTCATTTTGAAGGAAATTGAATTCTCTACAACTTTGATGTTGAAGGTTAAGCCCAAAAATGCTTCATTTGAAAGATATGATCTAAGACATTATAGGTCATTTCAAAAGTCAACAAAAAGTCAACAACTTCAAAAGGGCATAACTTGAGATTGGTAAATGATATGGACCTGAAACCAATGGGGTTGTTTAGAGGACTCTTCAAGCTTTCCAAAAAGTCCAAGAACACCCTCATACCCTTAAAATTGAGGGAGATGTGCCTTTGCAAAGTTAAGAAATTTTGTGATGGTTTATGTTGAAAAGGGAGGTTCAAAAACATTTCTTTTCAAATGGGCCACCCAAATTGTGACCCAATCCACTTCATAATGCCATGCACGAAATTTCCATGATATTTTCATAATTTTTATTTTATTTAATTAATTTATTATGATTTTTAATCCTTAAAATCATTTTAAAATTAAATAAAATATTAAATTTGAAAATTTAATTGGTTTGTTGGTTCTAGAAAGTCATAAAGTCCATATGGAGCAAATTGATACAAGAATCATATGAATTGGCTCAAAATAGAAAGCTTTGGTATAAAAATATTGGATTTTCATGGCATGATCTTTCTCAATCTCAAAATATCAAATCTTCCACTAAATCAATCAATTTTTTTAACCTAATTGACTCACTTATATATGCTGATCATAAACCTAGCCTCATACACGAAATTGGGCAGCCTAGAGGTAAGTTCAAAAGCACCAAAATTCATCCAAAAGTGAGAATCGGTTTTTGAGTTTGAGAGCTTTAGAAGGTAAATGAAGAACATAGACATGTTCTTTGATCATCCTTGAAGTGAAATCATCCATCATATGCATCTCATGACCACTGTATTGGCCAACCCGAAGCAAGTTTTGGCTTGAACATATTTTTTTCGATTCTAACAATTCATTGTGTATTACTGATTTTTGATTATGTAAACTTGTTTGTCCACGCCTATAGATGAAATCTGGATGATTTAGTGAAGCTCCATGGCCTAAAACAGAATCCACCATTATTAGGGTTTGACCTTCGAATTAGGGTTGTTTGATTGGCTCACTATAAATGAATTTGATTGATGAAATTGAATTGTGCAGGTTAGGAGGAATCCGAAAATGCTCTCAATTTGATGAAACTGTATTGTTTAATGGTACTTTGAAATTCGTAGGTTTTATGAGTGCAGGAAAAATCGCAGGTATCATTGCATCAAAATTCGCAGCAAATTTCAAAATCCTGAGGTTGAAGATGAACCAGGCTGGCGCGAAAATTTATATTCAAATTTCGTTTTAAAAATATAATTAATTCTTTCTGTTTGTAGTCACACGCGCATGTGTGTCCTGGTGGTTAGACTGAAGCGTATTTATTATGAAGGCCCTGGTTCGATCCTTGGCCATGGCATTCTTTTTGTTATTTTTTCAGGATTAAAGAAGACTTGATATATAATGAATCATGGTCAACAAGTTACCAGTTGGGCTCTTCCAGCCGGGTGGTGATGCGTACGCTTGTGAAAGTAAAGGTCCTGGGTTCAACTCCCACCCCAGGCCTTTTGGTTTTTTTTGATTTTCTGGATTTTCAAAGCAAGGAACAAAACAAATCTCTTGCCCTCCCCTCTTGCCCATGCGCCAATGGCCCAGTGGTATGCTCCCTTGAAAGCAAGCATAGGGGACTGGGTTCAAACCCCAGCCCCACCAGGTTCCTTTTTCCTTTTCTTTTCTTTTATTTTCATGTTTAAATTAATTGTTTTAAATAATTAGTATATTATTATTTATGTTCTAAAATATGTATATATATTATATAGTTTAATTAATCTTAAAATAATTCTCTAAAATATGATAAAACTCTTGTTTTTTTTTTTTATTTAAAATTTTATTTTGTATAGTTTATATTAAAATAATGTCATATGATTATTAAAAATAATTTTTGTATAAACCCTAATTCTTAAACCCTAAAAACTATAAAAACCTAATTTTCCAATCTTAAAAATATTTTTCTAATTAAATTCTGTTTTTTTTAATTTTTAATATGGTTATAATTTTTCATAAAATTTTGTAAATATAGTTATACTTCAAATTAATTTATTTCCAATGTTTAAAAATAATTTAATTTAGGATAATCATATTTTGTATATAGTTAAAATAATTTGTAAATATGATAACTAATGGAATTAATTTTTTATGATATTTAAAATTTATCTTTTTTCTTATAATATGAATATATGTTAATAATAATTAAAATTTTGTAATACATTTAAAAATAATTTAGTAATTAGTATATGAATTAAAAATTATGTAGTTATGTATGTTAATTTCTTCCTATATTATTTTTGATTTCTATTATTATTATTAATTAATTTCTTGCTTATTATAATTTCATTAATCTTTTAATTTTTATTACTAACCATGTTATTATTTATTTTTATGTTTCTAATCTCATTATTATTATTATTATTTTACTAACCATATTATTTTGCTTTATTAATTTCATATTATTAGTTATTATTATTTACTAACCCCTTATTATTTATTATTGCTTATTTATATTTATTGCTTATTATTTTGTAATTATTTCTTGGATGTAAAGTTGTTTATTTTAATTATTATTATTATGGTTAGTAATTAGGGAGTGTTAACATGTATGTAATATTAAAATAAATTTAGATAATTTTTAATCAAAGATAATTAATTTAAACACTTCACACACGTAAGTCGATTTTAATCGCCATCTCACTTCCTTAGGGATACCCCTCCAGTTGCCTACGAATAATGGTTAAGTGGGGTGTATAAAAGCAAGTCCCTCGAATAAAAATCATCAAAGTCCCTTTATGGTTGCCTATACGAATCGAGTCCCTTTCGAAAAATGATGATAGTCCCTTATAAATGCTTATTACACCCCACCATTGCCTTAAAAAAAAAAATCAAGTTGTCCCTCACATGTCCCTTAACATCCAAAGTAAGGACTACCTACTCCATTATAGTAGGGATAGTCTTACTAAGGAAAGGATAAAGAATAAGAAAGACTTGTAAACATTAGGGTAAGTTGCTCCTAAGTACTTAAGCTCATTTCAAAACTTTTTCACACTTAAACAAATTTCCAACAAATTTTCAAACAAGTTTTTAACACATCCTTACATGGATTATTTATTAACTATTCTGAAAATTTTTTATTCACACACTACACTTTCAAAACAATCAAAAGTGAGCTTAAGTACCTAAGAGCCCATGGATAACCATGGATGAAAAGGGTGCTAACACCTTCCCTTTTCATAACTTACCCCCCGGACCCAAAAATATCTCTAAGGTCTTTCCTGTTCTTTTATAACCTTTCCTTATGGATAAAATAAAAGTCGGTGGCGACTCTTGCTATCCGCAACATTGTTTAAAGTCAGTTCACCGGGTTACAGCATCAAACTTCACAAGTCTTGGATCTTAACGCAAAAAGATCAATCACTTTGGGATTACACGACCAACACGAGGTCCGGTCCACGAAAGTGCAAGTATCCAATTGGATTTTTATTCCGAATTCGGGACACATTTAGGTCTATGTTAAGCAATCTCCGAGTAATTTACGAAGTAATTACCCTACAAATGAGGCCGGCCAACACCAATTAAGGTGAACGATATTTGTGCTAATGCATGCGAGATAAACGATATGTAAATCGTCATTCGAACGTAATACCGCATGAAAATAAAGATGAATACCAAATTGAGTTTCATTTATGTTATTCTTTCATCTTTAAGTTCAATCACTCATCTTGGTCGATTCAAGTATGAAAATATCTCACTAATGTAAAGTACCTAAAGTGAATTAAATAATTCACTTAGAGGTAGATTTGGACTAATAAATATTAAACACTCTAATATAAACCGAAGTTCATTGAGAATAAAGAGAAATCAGTCCTAAAAATGTCTTACAAGGTAAAAATAAGAATAAAGGAGAAGAGGAGGGGAAAGGGACCAAAAACAACCAAAAAATAAGCCACAAATTCAAATCTGTCTCAGAGTAACCGGTTACTACCAAAGTGGTAATCGGTTACCTGTACAAAAATAGCAGTTTTTTGGAAAATTAACACAGGTAACTGGTTACTACCAGAGTGGTAGCCGATTACTTTGCGTGCAGAATCAAAAAATGGCTAAAATTCAGCATGATTCATCTTTCAAAACTTTTTTCAAACACCTCATGATCATGAATTTAATTAGCACAAATTTTAAAGTTAAAACACAATGAAATCCCTACAATCAAACAATAATTTATGATCTAAATGATCAAATACCAAAAGCATCAAGGATCTACATCTTGAATGTTGATGATGAAGGTGTAACCATAGAAAAAATAAATTACCCAAAACAATATTCAAATTGATCCAATATCAAACTTGATCTACTGAAATTGATAAAAAAAAAAGAAATGGATGAAGGTTTAGCTCAAAGTTGATCAAGAATTCAAGGTGAATTCTTGATAACTTTCAAAAGAGAGAGAAAAGCTTTTATGAATTTGTGGTTTGGGAGGATATTTTGCAAGAGATTTTTTGGCTATCAAAAGCTTGAGAAATGAATGAGAAAGGGCCTCTATTTAAAGAGTTTAGGTATGGGAATTTGGTGGAATGGAGCTTGCTTTGTAAATTCAAATTAGACTTGGTAATTCAAAATTGGTGGGAATCATAAAAATAGTGGTGATTAGTGAGGGTTTATGGTGGGAATTAAATTTAATGATGTATGAGAACTAAATGGAGATGTTCTAGAATATTCCAAGAGTGATCAAAAATGAAATTGGCACCAAAATTTGAAATTGCTGCCAAAATTTTCAAATTTGTACGCAAGTAATCGGTTCCGCCCAGGGTGGTAACCGATTACTTAGTGTAAAATTTGAAATTTTTATTTTCTCTTGCACTGCTATGGCTTCGGCTCGATTCTTTTACGTGTCGAAGAAGATATGGAAATAAACACATCGAAGGAGGAAAAATACAAGAAAGGGGGGTTTGAATTGAGGTTTTTAAAAATAATTGCTAATAACACAGTTAATTTATCCTGGTTCGTTTGAACTCAAACTACATCCAGTCCACCCGCCAAGGTGATTTCGCCTCTCTCAACGAGGTCTTAATCCAATAATAAAAAATGATTACAAACAATAAGACCTACTGTCAAAGTCTTCTTAAGTCTACTGACTACACTTAGTCACTCAAGGCAAATTCAGTTGATTAAAAATAAATTGTAATAAGAAGTGCTTCTAGAAAGCAGTTATCACTACTGTGATAGTTTTTACAAGTGAGAATACAAAGATTATGAAATTTTTTATTTTTCTTGAATATACGCGAGAGAGAGAGAGAGAGAGAGAGAGAGAGAGAGAGAGAGGGAGCTAAAAATTCTTCAAAGGGCTCCTTATATAGATTTATAAATTTGATCCGGCGGAGACAACCTTTCCTATTTTTGGATGTTGATAATTGCTAGTAAGAGTTTCCAAAAATATGGATCTTGTATAGATCCGTTAATACTTGATCTTCAATAAATGTATTTGATTCTGAGAATCAGAACTTGCGCTTTATTTATCAGAGTTTGTGTGCTACCAACTGATCTGAGCGTTGTTGCTTATTAAAATATTCTTAGAGTCTTTTACTAGATCTTCTAGTAGTAGAATGTTTTGCTCTAGTATAGAAGATACTTCTTCAAAATTTTAACTTTATAAGAATTTATAATCCTGCGTAAAGAAGGAATAATATTTTTAGGTAGCATATTTTGTTCTTAAAATATTTGTTATCATCAAAACTTATTAGAGAATGAAGAATAAAAAATCATGTTGTAACAATCTCCCCCTTTTTGGTGATGACAAAACATTATGTTTTGAGAGAATTGATTTAAGAACAAAAGGTAATAGAGAGACTCCCTTTGAGGTTCTTTGAAATTTTCCTTCAGAGTTTACTATAGGAAGTTCTTATAATAGAGAGGCTCCCCATGAGTTGAAGACTTATCCTGTTCTTAAACATCAATGAAATTTATCAGAGTTTTAAGATGTTTGAGGCTTAGTCTTGGTGATCTGTTATGAATCAAAATATTTTACGTTATCCACCTTTTTGTCATTATTCAAAAAGTAAAATAAACAGAAAAAGAGACCAGGACAAAAAATAGGCAAAACAACGAAGATTTGATTAATCAGATTAAGCAAATCAGCACGTAAGCAAAAGAAAGACAACAAAACAACAAATAACAAAACATAGACAAAATCTAAGGTTGGGGAGGTAGTCTTGTGAACAACGCCTCCAGCAGATTCTTGATTTGAGAGGTAGACTCCACATGTTGACCAATCATGTTCTTTAGTTATGTGTTTGTTTCATCTTGCTTATCCAACCTGATTTCACAGCTTCATTTTCTTTCCTCAGTTCTTCCAAAGTTTTCAAAACCAGAGAAGATGGAGGAGTCTCTTCAACAAAAGTAGCCACTTGATCAGAACTTGGTGCAGGATTTTTAGAAGGTGACGCCTTAATAGCATTCCCTTTGTCTTCAGAAGGTGCAACTATGATCTGAAGTTCAGAAGATGATTCCTTTGGTTTTGGTTCTTTCCAAGGTTCAATGTCCAGAAGATGAAGATTCTTCTTCTCCCAGCAACTAATAATTTCTTCCTTAAAAGTGGACAGTTTATCGCATAAGTTTTGTTGAGCAATATCATAACAGATATCCTTTAGCTTCTTGGACTCAGAGTTGAACCATTTTTTGAATTTTGTCCAAAGGTGATCAGATGCTACAGGGTCTAGTTTGTCTGCATAGGAATTCTTCAAGTTGTCTACTCTGTCTTTCATATCTGCTTTCGAAATCCAGTAATAAAACACCAACACCAACATCTGATTTGGTTTGGGTTTTGGGATTTCTATTTTCTTAGAAGAAAAGGCTAGTTTCTGTAGAGCTTCAATGTCAATTACGGTTTTGAGTGGATCTTCTGGTTCGTTGGTAGGAGTGGGAGTATCTGGAATAATGATGATGGTAGGATATCTAGGAGGAGTGGATTCATAAGAAGATAGTGATTCTTCTAGTAGTGTGGGAATGTCAAAAACAAGTCTAGGTAGGGATGAGTTTAGAGGATAGTTAATGCCAGGAATTGTTTGAGTGGTGGTAGGTGATGGTGAATTAGGAGTGTTGGATTATGAGGCTGCAAGGTATGGTGGAAATTGATCAATATCAGAAATAATTTGTTGAAGTTCTGAGTGAGTTTCACCAAAATAAGTGGTATTTAGGTCAAGGGAAGGAGTTGTGTCAATGGGCATGTCAAAATCATCCAGAGTCTATGGTGAATGATGTTCAGAGGGTCTTGGAGAAGGTGAGAGGTTTTCAGGTTGAATAGTTTCAGTATGGATGGTTTCGAGTTCAATGGTTTTAGGTTGGATGGTTGCAGGTTGTGGAATTTCAAAATTTTGAGGAATATCAGAAGTAGGGATTTCAAAGTTTAGGGCTTCAGAAGTGATTGGGTTTAAAGAAGCAAAGATATCAGAAGGTGGGTTATCAGAAGGAGGGTTTTATTTTGGGGGAAGTTCAGATGAAGATGTTATTACTGACTCGACAACAGATACAAAAGCTGAAGAGTTACCTTTCTTTTTGGAAACCTTTGGTGTCTTCTAAGAAGTTCCCTCATAAGCTTTCCTTTTCGTTGTCTTCTTCAGAACAACTTCTAGAGAAGGTCTTCAAAGATCTTCTGGATTGAACCCATGATCAGTTCCATCTTGTTTACATGATTCCAGATATCAGACGATTATTTCTAGATGTGTATCAGCAGAGAACAGAGGAAAATCCTTCAGAGGAATCTTCCTTGTAGTGGTTACTTCCCTTGAGTGCAGAATGGGATCTTTCTTGATTGTATCTATGAACTTCATTTTCTTAAGATTCTTTGCGTTGAGTAGTTTTCCAACAATAATTTCTAGATCATCAATTTGTTGGGCTTCAATCAAATGTTCTACCAATTTGTTCTCTGTTAGAATATCTGAAATTAGCCTTCCCAGAAGAATCCAATCTCTTTTGGTTTTCTCATCTTCTCTTGTTTCTTTTACGTTGTTCTTTAGATGGTTGGACAAACTATGAGCAAGGTTGATCTTCTTATTTGTTGAGATGAAATAGAGAAGATATTGTTGATCCGAGTTGATGTAGTCTAGAGAGCTTGTGGATTTTCTGTGACTAATGCAACCCAAAATTATTTTAGCCCAGATTCTCTGACGATCCTTGAGATCCTTAATCTTGTTAGAATGTTTCCCAAAAGTAAAAATTTCTCTAGACATAAGAGTTAGGTCAAAACTTTTTTCCATGTCTTTGCATTTTATCCCATTGCCATCAGATTCAATAAGTTTTGCATTAATATCTTCAGTGATGATGGTCTTCTTCCCCATGACATAAGAAGTAACTTGAAATTTGGAAGCTGAAGCAAAAATCATAACTCCTTAACCAATTTAGGAAAGATGGGACCCATCAGACGATCAAAATATTTTGTCTATCCTTGAAAGTTAACTTCAGGAGTAAGATCATAACCATTCTCCTTCATGCTTTCAAAATCAACGAACAGTTCACAGAGAACGTCCCGTTTGTCAACAGGAGTAAAGAGAGTTCTGACTAGAGTGACATGGATGTCTTCTGAAGCTTGAGTTGCAGTAGCTTGTTGAGAAGATGAAGATGATTGAACTTACTATGAGGATGAGGCCATTGTTCACAATAAATGGTTTGATATCAAATGCAAAGAGCAAGAAAAATAAGCAACAAGAGAGTGAAAGTGAATGTGAGAGGTGAAAAGTGTTTGTGAGGTGAAAGTGATTACATATATATAGTATTTGTAACGCTAAAAAAACATTTAATAACACAATTAGTGAAAACATTTAATAACAATACATGATGATTAACAACATTTAATGAATTCTGACAAGGGAGAAGGTGTAAAAGATTCAGGAATAATTACCAACATGACTAGCGCCTCAACTTTGTCAGTTCAGCCGTTTTAGTTTCCCCAGTATTTGCACACGTATTTAGCCTCAAAGGACAGCTGTTCAAGTTTCTTAATTGCATTTTATATCCTCTCTTCATAGTTTAAACACGTAGTCAAATTCAGAAGACACTTGGGGCTTCATTGACAGGTGTTGACGTAATGATCTTCATGTTTTTTCTTTGACACAAAAGGTTCTAAGATGCAAACAGTCAGATCTTCTGTAAATATTCTTATACAATTTCCCTTCCCTTTTTAGAATAAGTATTGATCAGAAAATAAATAAAGAAATTCTGAGAGATAAGAATATAGAATTAACATGTTCATTCTGGACATAATTCCATACTGTTATGTTTCAGAATGAAATTGAATCTATCCTCAGTAAGGGGTTTTGTAAATATATCAACCTACTGATGGTATGTGTCTATGAATTTTAAAAATAGGATTCCCTTTTGAGTATAGTCCCTAATGAAGTGATGTTTAACTTCTATATGTTTAGCTCATGAATGTAAAATAGGCTTTTTAGAAAGAATGATAACATAAGTATTATCACAGAGGATAGGGATGTTACTCTTGTAGATGTTGAAATCCTCAAGTTGATTCTTCATCCAGAGCATCTGAGTACTACATCCAGTTGCTGCTATGTATTCAGCTTTAGCAGTTGAAAATGCAATTGTTGATTGTCTTTTGCTGGACCAAGAGATTAAGTTGTCTCCCAGAAATTGGCAACTTCCAGAAGTACTTTTTCTTTATGTTCTATCTCCAACAAAATCAGCATCGCAGTACCCTACAAGTTTATATTCTCTGGATTTTCTATAGCAAAGACCAAGATTAGTAGTACCTTTCAGATATTTGAAAATTCTCTTAACAACTGTTAAGTGAGATTCTCTAGGATCTGATTGGAATCTAGCATAGATGCAAATGATATATAGAATATCAGGTCTTGAGGCAGTTAATTAAAATAAAGAGCTAATCATACCTCTGTATATCTTCTGATCTATTTTTTTACTTACCTCTTCCTTTTCCAGAATACATGTAGGATGCATTGGAGTTTTAGAAATTTTACTTTCTGACATGCCGAATTTCTTCAGAAGTTCTTTGATATATTTGCTTTGGTGAATGTAGGTTCCTTCTGATGTTTGATTGATTTGGATTCCCAGAAAGAACTTCAATTCTCCCATCAAGCTCATTTCAAATTATGCCTACATAGTCTTAGAAAATTCCTTACCCAAAGAACTTTTAGTAGATCCAAATATTATATCATCTACGTAAATTTGACAAATAAGAATATCATTTTTAAGTGTTTTACAGAAAAGAGTTGTGTCCACCCTCCCTCTGGTAAAATTATTTTCTAAAAGAAAATTACTTAGTCTTTCATACCTTTGGGAGCTTGTTTCAGACCATATAAAGATTTTTTAAGTTTATAAACATGTTCTGGATATTTATTACTTTCAAAACCAGGGGGTTGGTACACATAAACTCTTCATCAATATAACCATTTAAAAATTCACTCTTGACATCCATCTGATAGATAGTGATGTCATTATTTACTGTAAAAGAAATTAAGAGTCTGTTAGATTCTAACCTAGCGGCTGGTGCAAAGGTTTCTTTATAGTCTATTCCTTCTTGATGACTATAACCTTATGCAACCAGTCTTGTTTTGTTTCTGACAACTTCACCTTGTTCATTGATTTTATTTCTGAAGACCCACTTGGTTCCAATGATTTTGAATCCTCTGGGTCTAGGAACTAGATCCCATACGTCATTTCTGGTGAATTGATTTAGTTCTTCCTGCATTGCAAGTATCCAATCATTTTCTGAGAGAGCTTCGTCAACAGAAGTAGGTTCAATCAGAGAAACTAATCCCATTAGTGATTCTTCAAAGTATCTGAAAGAGGATCTTGTTTTGATTGGATCATCTTTCTTTCCCAAGATTTTATCTTCTGGATGATTAAATATGCTTTTGGATTGTCTCTTCTGAGTAGGTTCTTCAGAACTTGTTGTGGTAGTTGTGTTGTCTTTTTATGAAGATGGATGTTCTTCAGATGTTCTGGCTTCAGTAATTTGAACTTCTATATCAGCAAGTGATTCATTATGCTTTGGCTTTTCAAGACCAAGCTTATCATCAAATCTGACACAAATGGATTCCATCACAATTCGTGTTTCTGTATTGTATACTCTATCTCCTTTGGAATGTTCAGAGTATCCTAACATGAAACATTTTTGTGCCTTAGAATCAAACTTGTTCAGAGGATCATTAGTATTCAGAATAAAACGCGTGCATCCAAAAGGATGAAA
The DNA here is from genome assembly GCA_963966055.1 of Lathyrus aphaca. Taxonomy (NCBI): domain Eukaryota; kingdom Viridiplantae; phylum Streptophyta; class Magnoliopsida; order Fabales; family Fabaceae; genus Lathyrus; species Lathyrus aphaca. The sequence continues at coordinate 482,437,026 of OZ014522.1, forward strand.
ATATGATATGTTGGGCTTTCTGTTCTTCCATAATTCTTAAGGATTATTTTCCAAAATAGGTCTTATAGAGATTCTATTATGAATATAACACGTTGTACTTACTACTTTTGCCCAAAAGTGTTTATCCATGTTAGTCTCATATATCATGGTTCTGGCCATCTCTTGTAATATTCTGTTCTTACGTTCTACAACTCCATTTTGTTGTGGAGTTCTAGAACAAGAAAAATTATGAGAGATGCCATTTTAATTAAAAAATAATTCCAATTTTTTGTTTTCAAATTCTCCAGCATGATCACTTCTAACTTTTACAATTCTAAAATCTTTTTCATTTGAACTTGTTTGCAGAAGTTAGAAAATACAGAGATTGACTCATCTTTGTGTCTAAGGAACTTTACCCATGTCCATCTGCTATAGTCATCCATGATCACTAATCCATACTTCTTGCCACTAATTGAGGCAGTTTTCACTGGTCCAAACAAATTAATGTGCAGAAGTTCTAATGGTCTAGAGGAAGAAACAATATTCTTAGATTTAAAAGCAGTTTTAGCAAATTTGCCTTTCTGATATGCTTCACACAGAGCTTCTGAGTTGAACTTCAAATTTGGAAGTCCTCTGACCAGATTGAGTTTGTTAATCTGAGATAATATTCTCATATTAACATGTCCCAATCTTCTGTGCCAGACCGATTGCTCATTGTTAACATACATAAGACATTTTACATTCTGACTCTTTAGTTCTGAAAGGTTTATTTTATAGATTTTGTTCTTTCTCTTCCCATTAAAGAGGATTGTTCCATCTTTCTGAATAACAACTTTATAAAACTTTTGAGTAAAGATTATATCATAACCGTTATCACTTAATTGACTTATCGATAACAAGTTATGCATCAATCCTTCTACTAACAGAACATTAGAGATAGAGGGAAGAGTATTGTTACCAATAGTTCCAGAGCCAATGATTTTTCCTTTTTGATTGCCTCCAAAACCTACGTAGCCTCCATCTTTAAGCTCAAGACTTTGGAACATATGCTTTCTTTCTGTCATGTGCCACGAGCATCCAGAGTCCAGGTACCAAGATTGGTGTTTCAATATTACTGTTAAAGACATCTAAAACATACACAATTTTATCCTTGGGTACCCATATCTTTCTAGGTCCTTGTTTGTTAGAACTTACAAACTTCTGATTGAGTTTGAATTTCTCAACAGAATTTGTAGAACAAGATGACTCACTAGTATATTTTAAATCATGATTGTGTCCATATGTGAAATGAGAATTTAAAGGTGTGTTAACTTTTATAATCATGTCATCAACTTGTATAAATTTCCGTAGTGCTTCTCTTATAGTTTTAACATATCCTATGCCTCTTCTACCATTTCTGTTAACTTCATAGATCATAGAGGCAATTTTGCTTCTATCTATGTTTTTAGCTAGAAATTTTTGAAAGCTATGATCATATTGCTTTATGATACTATCAGAACTAGATGAAACTTCTGATTCAGATTCTGTCTGAGATTTATGTTTTTCAAAAGAATTTTCAAGTTTTAAAATGTTTTCTTTAAGCTCAGAGTTTTCTGTTTTTAGTTTCCTAGTTACCTCGGATTCAGATACTAGACCTTGTTTCAGGTTTTTGTATTTGAATTGAAGTTTCTGATATTTGTCAAGAATTTCTGAGAGACTATCTTCTAATTGTGTTCTAGAAAGTTTAGAAAATTCCTCTTCTGTTTCTGAATTTGATTTTGATGAGTTGGTATCTTATGATATTTAGCCATTAAAGCGATGTTAGCGTGTTCATCTTCTGATTCAGATTCAGAAGATTCAGAGTCATCCCATATATCCATGAGACTTTTCTTCTTCTCTCTGTTGAATTTCTTCTTAGGCTTTTCTTTCTGATGTTTAGGACTGTCACTTATGTAATTTCTAGGTTCTTTGCATTCATAGCATACTACTTCGTTGTTTCTGGACTTCTTGTATCCAGAGGATGATTTAGAGTGATTTCTTGATCTTCTGGGGTTCCTGAATTTCTTATGTCGGTGCTTCCAAAGTTGTTGGACCCTTCTGGAAAGAAGTGATAGTTCGTCTTCTTCTTCCTGAAAAGTTTTAGATTCAGATTTGTTAGATTTAAGAGCAACAAACTTACCTTTCTTCCGAGGTTCATCTTCTTCAAGTTCTATCTCATGATTTCTCTAGGAGCTGATCATTCTTCAAGAGATATCTCATTCAGATTCTTTGACAGCTTGAGAGCAGTGACCATGGGTCTCCAAGCCTTTGGCAAGCTTCTGATGATCTTCTTCACATGATCTGCTGTTGAGTAGCCTTTGTTCATAACTTTCAGTCCAACAACCAAAATTTGAAACCTTAAGAACATTTTCTCAATCGTTTCATCTTCTTCCATCTTGAATGCTTCATACTTTTGGATACGTGCCAGAGTTTTGGTCTCCTTGATTTGAGTGTTGCCTTCATGCATCATCCTTAAAGAATCAAACACGTGTTTGGCATATTCTCTGTTTGTGATCTTTTCATACTCTGTGTATAAGATAACACTTAGAAGTATTGTTCTAGCCTTTTGATGATTTCTATATTCTTTCTTCTGTTGGGCTGTCATGTTTCTTCTTTCAATCTTCTGACCATCGCCTCCAACAAGATGAGTGTATCCATCAGTTACCATATCCCAGAGATCTCCATCCAGATCCAGAAAGAAACTTTCCAGAACATCCTTCCAGTAGTCAAATTTCTCACCATTGAATACTGGAGGTTTGCCATTTATCTTGTCATTCTGATAGTCGTTGTTGTTCTGATCTGGTTCTACCATTGTGTTTTTCTTCTGTATCTTTTTTCTGACACGGTTAAGTGCTTGCACCCAGAACCAGACGCTTTGATGCCAATTGAAGGAGGAAAAACATAAGAAATGGGGGTTTGAATTGAGGTTTTTAAAAATAATTGCAAACAACACAATTGATTTATACTGGTTCGTTTGAACTCAAAGTACATTCAGTCCACCCACCAAGGTGATTTCGCCTCTCTCAACGGGGTCTTAATCCACTAATAAAAAATTATTACAAACTAAGACCTACTGTGAAAGTCTTCTTGAGTCTACTGACTACACTTAGTCACTCAAGGTGAATTCAGTTGATTAAATATAAATTGTAACAAGAAGTGCTTCTAGAAAGCAGTTATCACTACTGTGATAGTTTTTACAAGTGAGAATACAAAGATTATGAAATTTTTGATTTTTCTTGAATATACGCACACGCGAGAGAGAGAGAGAGAGAGAGAGAGAGAGAGAGAGAGAGAGAGAGAGAGAGAGAGAGAGAGAGAGAGAGAGAGAGAGAGAGAGAGAGAGAGAGAGAGAGAGAGAGAGAGCTCAAAAATTCTTCAAAGGACTCCTTATATAAATTTATGAATTTGATCCGTTGGAGACAACCTTTCCTATTTTTGGATGTTGATAATTGCTATTAAGAGTTTCCAAAAATATGGATCTTGTCTGGAGCCGTTAATAAAATGCACATGTTTTTGAATGATAACCATAATAAAATGCACATGTTTTTGAATGATAACCATAATAAAATGCACATGTTTTTCTTGAAGTAATCCATTCGTATTCACTCATGATTTTATGTATGTGCATTACAATACCAACTGTTGTGCTTAAACTCTATCGGGGAGGATGACGAACTAAAAACGCAAAAAACTCTAATTGTGTGCTTTTGAGAAAGACCTTGTTGACGATGTACAGGCATTCTTTCAAATCCTAAACACCGGAGATATAAGGGAGATAGACCCTCGCCAACCCATTTGAGCCTTGAAGTAGGAGTTTCTTTTTGCATGAAAAAACCCTTACATTTAACCCAGGGGCAGGGTAGGCGTCAGTTAGTTTGACCGAGCATTCAAATTTCAAAAAGGAGTGTAAATCTGAGGATCCATTACCTTTCGTTGTACCAAATCAAGAGGTCCAATGACCAGAAACCACAATGGTTATCCCAATCAAGAGGTCCAAAGACCAGAGACCATAATGGTTATCCCTCAACAACCAAGAAGTGAGACAGTCACGACCCTTTCAAAGCAATCAAGACAAACAGTGTCACACGATTTATTCAAAAAGAAGAATTGAAAAAAAATGAATGAGAAAGCCCGCTAAGTCGAAACTTGAAAACAAGCGACTTAGGCAAAAATTAGGCCATCCCGCTGGACTTCACAATCAAAGATTCACAAGAATCAGTCCAGGCAAAAGTTAGGGATAAGCAAAATAATGCAAAAGCGAAAGACGAAGAGGATTACACAAGAAAGATCCTTGAATAAGAAGAAAGTCGTGTGATACCGACACAAAAGACAATAGGGGTGACTGGCTCCCAACAACAACCTGAGTGGTGCTTAAACCGTTAGTGTAGTTGGTTCCTCAATCATCACAAAAACCCTTTTCGAAAGGTGAGAGTTTGTGCCAAGCTAGCTGAACATAGGAATGGAGAACATCACGAAGATGGGTGGGCACAAATAAATTTCGAGCCTATATCCTTTGTTTCTATAACCGTGAACCAGGCCACGATACAACCCTTAAAAGTCCTAACTGAAACAGGGTTATTTTTGAGAGCGTACTACCACAAGACCGCATTCTTGACTCCTATGAGTTGTGCTAAAAGTTCTTTGTTGGTGTTGCATGTGCATGATTTCATTCATCAAAAATCAATGTCGTATCTTAACCAGTGATTCACTCACAAAGGTTGGCGACATCTTTTTACAGTAAAACTTCAAGATTAACATGTGTGTTGCATTAGAATTTTCATTCTTAGAATAAACATTTTCTGCTTGCATATATTTGTTGAGCATCATAAAAATTCACATACGAAACTTCAGTCCAAAAGCTTAATGTTGCCAAGTTGAGAAGCCTGAAACTTCCGAAGGAAGATTATATCGAGGTGCACTTTTTAAGAAAACTCCATCGAGTAGGGACTTTCCCAACATTCCTGGTAAGAGCCAACTAATCTGGGGCAATCATATCGAGCAATCTCTTCAAAATTCAGCCAAGCTGGGGCAATCAATTCGAGATCAAATCTCTCAAAGAGCCATCAGTCGGAGGCATTCATTCAAATTTCAGTCAAACTGGGGCAATTACTTCGAGATCCAATCTCTCAAAGAACAGTTGGTCTGGGTGTTTTCTTCAAAGCACGGACAGTCAGAGGTGATCACTTCAAGGCTCGTTCTGGGGCAGGTCACTTCAAGGGCATGAGAAGTCACTTTTTCCCGAAGACGGTAAATCCAAAGCACCTATCCAAAGTTCAAAATACTGGTGCAGAATATTTCACGGTGATATGAGGTTTTTAATGAATCCTCGCGAGGCAAATTTCTTTCATATCATGCAATCTGGGGCAGTTATTTCGAGATCCAACGAATCTCTCCAAGAGTTTGAAGACACTGAGGCATTTCGTATGTCATGTTTTCTGTAAAATCCTCTTGAGACATTTTCTCTGATGGACCTTAGTCTGAGGCGAGTTGAAAATTTCAGAGAACCATTGTTCACTCATGATTAGTACGCAATCTATCAACCCAAGGCTAGGGGCAAAGCCATTGTCAGCACAGTACTTCAAGAGTTATTTCATCAGCAAGCTTCATTGATCAAAATTCCTTAGCTAGTCTCATTGGACAATCTTTTTTCCAGTTGTGTAGCAAAGTGAAAGTTACTTCTTGATCAGAAGGGTATCATCGTCTCTCATCCCCAGCGTGAGACGCCTTACGTCTCTCATTCCCAATATGAGAGGATCTATCTCTTATCCCCAGTAAGTGGCAACTTGAGCTTTTATCTTCAGCAGGAAGCTTTATCATTGACATCCCCCGTCGTCCCCAGTAACGTGGAAGTTGAAATTTCTCCCAGCAAGGCAAGAGAAGGTTGGTGCCATCCCCACGCAGGAGTTTCCCTTCAGACAGGGGCAATTCTCAGCAGTACAAGGAGTTCTTTCCTCTCCAACAGTTGTTTCCTCAGCAGTGTCATGCCTTTGGTTCCCAGCCAAGCCAGGGAGTCCTCACTTCCCCACCAGAGTTCGAGAAGGGTCCATCTCCAACAGGGTCTTGGCGCTCCAATCTCAAAGTCCAATTTATTTTTGGCAGTGGCGACTGTTCAGAGCCAATGAATTATTAACAGCTTTCCCCGCATAGTTGTTTCCTCCTCACCAGGATCAATCAGATCAATGCAGCGATCATCAGTTCCTCCCCAGTCAAGCCATCTGGGATATTTGTTATCTCCTCGTCGGGAGACCCCTTTGCATTTGCATTTGCATTTGCATATAGTAATCATCATTACATTTGCATCCTCCAAAGCGTAGCATTTCCATCGTCATGGAGCATTACGCCATAAATTCAAACATATGCATGCCAGCATGGGCCAGTTTTGAGGTATTACATAAGACCCGTTACATCTCCAAACAGATTGAAGTATTTCCCACAGAATGCAACTTCGTTTCCCAGGGTGGTTACTTCTACCAAGTCTTGTTGTTATCCCCAGTTGAGTCTTGTTTCAGTACAACAGTCTCGTTCTTTCGCGTCTCCGTTTCAGTACAACGGTCGCGTCTTGGGCTCTCGTTTAAGTACAACGATCCCGTTCCTTTCGAGTTTCCATTTAAGTACAATGGTCTCGTATTTGAGTCTTGTTTCAGTACAACAGTCTCATTCTTTCGCGTCTCCGTTTCAGTACAACGGTCGCGTCTCAGGTTATCATTTAAGTACAATGATCCTGTTTGCTTGGGCTCTCGTTTAAGTACAACGATCTCGTTCCTTTCGAGACTCCATTTAAGTACAATGGTCTCGTCTTTGAGTCTTGTTTCAGTACAACAGTCTCATTTTTTCACGTCTCCGTTTCAGTACAACGGTTGCGTCTTGGGCTCTCGTTTAAGTACAACGATCCCGTTCATTTCGAGTCTCCATTTAAGTACAATGGTCTCGTCTTTGAGTATTGTTTCCGTACAACAATCTCATTTCCTCGTGTCTCCGTTTCAGTACAACGGTCACGTTTCGGGTTATCATTTAAGTACAACGATCCCGTTCCATCTTGTCCTATTTTCTTTGTATTTCTGGTTACCGCCTGCGGCCGGTATACCTTTGCGTCTCCATTCGAGGATGGTTTCGTGTAGATCCGAGGATCTTTTGATTTGTCGTTCGAGGATGGCATTTCTTTTCTTCAAGTCCTTCTGCGGTTGGTCTTGTTGTTGTGGCTATTATTCGAGGATAGTAGTTCACTTTTTGAGCTTATTGATCGAGGTCAGTTTGTCTCTTTTGCAAAGTCTGTCTGAGGTCAGCTTTGTGTTTGGTTATCAGTCGAGGCTGGTATACCTTTGCGTCTCCATTCGAGGATGGTTTCGTGTTAGATCTGAGGATCTTTTGATTTGTCATTCGAGGATGGCATTTCTTTTCTTCAAGTCCTTCTGCGGTTGGTCTTGTTGTTGTGGCTATTATTCGAGGATAGTAGTTCACTTTTCGAGCTTATTGATCAAGGTCAGTTTGTCTCTTTTGCAAAGTCTGTCTGAGGTCATCTTTGTGTCTGGTTATCAGTCGAGGCTGGTATACCTTTGCGTCTCCATTCGAGGATGGCATTCTTCCCAGCATATCTCCACCCTGTTCTATTTTCGCTACCTATTCAGAGGTCAAAAACAAAAAATACATAAATAAATAAATGGGCGAATGGCATTTCCATTACCCTCAGTGTGCAAATTTTCAGGTTTTATTCGAGTATTCAATCGCTCCATACCTTGAACGTCTAAAAGCTGTTGCAATTATTCGTTCAGGTCTGCAGATGATTGAATAGGGGCAGCTGTAATACCTCAAAATTTGCCCTCATTCTTTTACCTTAACTGTCTTGCCGCTTTGCATTCCATTTGCATATTCCACTAGGTCATTAATATTCATAACCCTGCATTTGCATTGAATTCATAAGGCATATGATCAAGGATCTTGGAAGTTAGGGTTTCGTACTTTGTCTGTATTCATCAGGGTTAGAAATGATGAAGGTTATTCACTGGTGCATCTAATCTATTATTGAGGTGGCTAATCAGACTTGCTTTGAACAAGAGTTTCGGCTCCTCTTAACGTCTCAAGTGGAATTCTTCTTCATTGAACATCTCAAGGGGAATTTGGAATTCTGGCTCATGATTTGATGACACTTCACAGTTGAGGTCTAGTGTTTTAAAGAGTGGTTTGGATCCATTTGTTTATGGAGCAATAAGTCGAGATTGTGTGGAGTTTATTATGGCATCAAGAGTGGATTATGTTGAAGGATTCAATTTGGGGTTGAAGGAGAAGGCACAATTTTTGGTCTATTTGGAAGGCATCATTCAAGTTCGAACTCAAATACGCAATGCCTATATGGGATATGAGCCGTTACCATTTGTCTTCTTTATTATCCAGTTTAAACCATTCATTTAAAATCCATATTCGATTCCCGACATTCGGTCTCAATCCATATCCTTTTATGTAATTCCACACTTTATTCAATAACCAATTTCCACTTACTGTAACCCAATCACTATTTTAGGCCCATTGACCATTTCTTTTAGAATCCACCTCTTTTAATCCACATCCAATTTTATCCATTTTTGTCTATTGTTCAAATTCTATCTCTAACTAAAACCAAACTCATCCACTTATCCATATTAAACCATAACCGTTTTATTTCTTCAATTTAAATCATTTGTGAAAGCTATTTTGTTTCTACATTTGAATATCCAATCCCGAATCACCTTTCTTGTTAAGCCCATTACTAGTCAAAGCCCAATACCATTTTCCTTACATTTTGGTCAAACTAAAGGTCCACTAGTCATTTGTAGTAATCCTATTGTAAATTTAATTTAATCATTTTTTTAATCACACTTTGTTGTATAGTAACCCATTGGCTTGTTATTATACCAAGACACTTGGCAGCAAGCAAAAGGAGATAACAGAAAAAAAAATTGAATTAGGAGTTTAGGAATATACTAACAGAATAAATAGAAAAAAAAACTTAATAAAATTCAGTTTCTTTGATTCAGCTACAAAAATGGAGAATATAGTGGAGAAATTTATTAAAAAAGGAGATAAGTTGCAAAAGTAAAAAAAAATCAGTAAAAAACTGATAACAGAAATCAGGAAGAAAAACTCCAATTGATAACAGAAAAATTCTGGGATCTAACTATAAGAACAACCAAAAAAAAACTCAGAGTTCCTCTTGAATCAATCTCTCACTTCTTCATCACCAATTCACTCTTCAATCATCTTCATCACTACTCTTAAACCCAACCCTCATATAAGCTTGCATCTACATCAACACAAATGATTCCTACATTGCATCAACAATTTCAATGTAAGAACAAGAGATTTACATCAAAGAAGATAGAGGAAGAAGAACTCAACAATTTTCAACAATAACTCATGAGCATATTCACCATCTTCATCAGAATTTTCCATTTCAACCGACCTGCAATCATTCATCATCTCAATCTGCATACCATTCGATCAATATGGTATCAGCAAAAATTCAGAGTCAGGAATGATTCAACACTCACTGTGCAAGAGCCATCAACATCATCGACATCGTCGCTCGACATCTTCATCAACATTGCAGCAATCTTAGGAGGACCTCATCTTCTATTCTCAATCTCAACGTTGCTTTACGAAATTCTGCAAGATTCATATCGACTTATCATAACAGAAGATCAACACAGACGCAAAGACAATCACAAACAGAGGAGGAATTCACGGCAACTCTCTCAAAATACCTCATTTTTTTCTGCATCTTGATTCTCTCATTCAAGAACACCCGCGGCAATTTCTCTCCAAGACCTCCGATATTCATCATAAGCGCAATTCAGTCAAACCTGCAGAGCCACAAGAAACGTATCAAGAACAGCTTCAACATTCTTCAATCTATTCAACGATTCACACGGCAAAGCATCGTCACAATAGTAGTCCGTGTATCGTAAAGGTTCGAAAGAAATAAGACCAGAAGAATAGAGAAATCTTGTTTTGAGGGAAGAAGAGTGCGCTAGGGCGTCGTACCTGAGTATCGGTTATCGCAGCCGATGATGTATTCTCGTCAACCTCGATTTCACCGTCATCGCCGTGGAAGGAGCATTCTGATCAATCTCGCTCCCATGTCTCGTGTGTGTTCTGAGTCGCTCTCTGGTCTTTGATCTTTCTGCAATCCTTTGAGATGCGCTGAGGACGATCCTCCGATGGTACTTCGCCGCCGCTGTTCGAAAGTTCCGATGAGGGCAAAATGTTCGGTGTTGCTAGAGTTTGCAAATCGTGGCGGAGAGTTTGAGAGGGAGGGAACAATGCTATCCGTTTAAAGAAGAAGAAGATGTCGTGGTGGTGTTCTGGATCAGATGGTTTTCGCCGTCGGTGCAATGGGAGGGAGATGCCGCCGCGGCGCCGTTGGGAAGAAGAAGTGAACTTCCTGCTTCTTGTTCTTGTGTATGATGAATTTTAGGGTTTCAGAAATAGACTTGGGTTGGGCTTGGTGAATTCATAAACCACAGATTCGTTTTGGCACACTCCAATTCAACTCATACATCCATGGAGTTATCATTCATGTGGGTTGGGCCTTAGGCTTTTGTTTTGGCTATTCACACACCCTGATTTTCTATTACCGCCCCCTCCTGCGCTATGGCAGAGGAAGACTGGGCCTTGGGCCAAGTTTTTTCTATTGGCACCATTGTCTTCAGTTTGCAACCCCTGTTCTGGTTTTATTAGTTTTTATATATAGTTTTTTTTAATTTGAATTTCTTGTTAGAATTGTTAATCAATTTCTCTATTAATTAATTTTTTTTTTTGGATTGATTTTCTAATCCATTTATTGACACTTTTAATTAGAATTTTTGTGAGAATTTTAATTAGTGTCTAGTACTAATTTTTGATTAAGTTGTTTATGAGTTTTTATTGATAATACATCGATTTCGATTATGGCCAAAGCTTCACAAAGCAAATATGGAAGATAGGCATTTATTTTGCTTATGGAGACTACAAGACCTTGCTTAAGGTTTTTCGGATTTCTTTTTATGTGAAAGATCGGCATTTCGATCAAGTAAGTGATTTCGAGCTTTTTCGACTTTTAAGCATCATTTTAGTCGTATGCGGCTTAGGACCATATAATTTAAGATGCATATGAGCCCTCCCACCTGAGGCATTGGTTATATTTGTGATGTTTGATGATATGTATCGATTTCGGAACTTAGGGATTATGTTACGAACCATTAGGATCGATTCCTTTCACTCTCCCTCAAAATCTACTTTTTTGCCCGTTTCGTCGCAATTATTAAAAATAGTTTTAGGTGTGATAAAATTCTGGAAAAATTCATGAGTGATCCTCATCCTCTTAATTAATTTGTCATATTTTTTGTTTCCAGATTTGGGTGGTTTTAATAATTAATTTGGATTTTAGTTCATGAGCTGTCCCGAAAGGGAATGTTTTGGCATAAGGGACCGAAATCAATTTTTCCCCATAGGTGTGAGACCTATTTTTTGCATATGGTTAATCACTGTAATTTGTGACATTTTTATGCTCCTTAAGCATTTTATTCCATAATTTTTAGTGCCCTTTTTGATCCACTTTGTGGAGTTGTTTGTTGGGTGATCATTCATTGCTACCTTGCTAGTCAAGGATTTGTTTTGGCACTTTGGTGCATAATTTTGTAAAATCCTTTTGGACAATGTGAGATAATGACTTTATTATTCCAGGGATTTAATTTCATAATTTTTAAAGGCTTTTTGCTATTTTTCCATGTCACCTAGATCCTAGGTTGATTCATGTGTTTATGTGTCGCATAACCTAATTGTTAAGAAGGCATTCGTGCCATTTCCTTGAAGGAATTTTTGGTAGCTTTTAGGAGTTAATTATAGGTCATTTGTGTGTCTTTAATTCCAGTCATATGTAATTTTTTGAACCATACTCATTTGGTTTGTTTTAGTGTTTCAAAGTGCATACTTATGTGAATTAATGTTAACCTAAACTAGTTTCTCTTCTCCTCTAAATAATAACTTTAATTATGTGAAAATCATTAATGCCTATTCATGCATTCTAATTTCATCTCATACCTTGTATGCTACTTACCCATAATCATTTCATGCATATTCACATGCCATTCTTCCTTAGTTTGCATCATGTGCGATCTTATGCGATTTTTGTTCATTTCTTCTCATATATTCTTCTCCTTGCTCCATATGCCTAATCCATTGCATCCATGATTGTATATTCATTCATCCATCTTCATAAGCATTCACTACTGACTTTGATGTTCATTTCATGTATTAATTCATGCTTGTAATCCATATGCATTCATACTTCATCCATGAGTCTTAACTTGCATTTAGGTGAACTTAGGGGAACCTTTTGTACATAGTTTGACATAGTTTGATCTTGTAAGGTATCCTAGCATCCTTAGGAGCCTATAACATGTATCTACTGACTTTATAAGTCACGTAACCTTTAGGTACCTTCACCTTTAGACTTAGGTCTTATTTTGAACCCTAGTTCCATTCTAGGACGTTTATGGTACTTAATCGCTTTCGTGCTTTGATTTTACTTTCAATATGCATTGTCATGCTAACCTTTGTTTTGTAGGGGGGAAGATTGAGGTAAGTCTCACTTCATTCCTATCTTTTATGCATTCTAAATGTGTTGTCCTTAGCACTTGGTGTTTGCTTATAGGTTTTCCCTTTCCTTAGAGACGACTTAACTTCCTTAGGAAGTAAGTTAGTTTCTAACTCTTTTTTCTTCTTTTCCTTCTCTTTCTTAGGATTAGAATACCTCATTAACCATAGGACATCTCTTGTACATAATAACTAACTTAGGGTTGTGTCTTAGTCCCCTTAGTTTGTCCTTTTTTTCAACTTGAGTCTTTCTTTCCCATCTCATAAAGAAAATAATAAAACATCTAAGGATAAACCGAACAATCTTGTACGACACGAGACTTTGTTGCGGAGTGTTTATACGCGTCCTGTTTCGGGGCGAGGTGTAAATACTCACCGCGATGGATAGGTCTTAGTACAAGACCGTTCACAAACAAATTCAAAACACTTCTCTTAAAAGACCAAAAACACAATAAGCGACTATCCTGCGGGAACTTCTTTTCTCATCTCATTCACTCACAACGCGAACTCGCGGCGACTTGTCTCATTTGCAAGACGGTAAACGCACTCGTACCAGACGAGCCTGCAACACCTGAGCATAGACATACGCAGTTCCAGCTGTAAAAAACACAAACAAATAGTTCCCGCCTAGGTTAGGCGAACTACGTCGACTCTGATCCTCATTATCCCGATGAGGTACGTAGGCAGCGGGGTAGGGCCCGTTCGAGCACACTCTTTATTTTCCCTACATTTTCCCCATTCTTTCATTCCATTCTCTTATTTCAGTTCCTTTCTCATTTCATTTTCCATTCCAGTTAGCGGTTTTATTCAGCAACATATTCTCACCCTTTGAAACAAACAAGCAAGCATGGATCCCGTCGGGTACGACGGACGATCTGGGGTGCTAATACCTTCCCAGGTCGTAACCGACTCCCGAACTCAGATCTTTGGTTTGCAGGACCTTGTCCTTTCCTTCTTCCTCAGGTTTGTGCAACATTACCTTTCCCATTCATTCGGGATAAAAATGTTTGGCTGGCGACTCTACCTTTCTGCGCCACTTTCGCGTTTGTACTAGGATGAAAATCCCGGGAGCGACAGCTGGCGACTCTGCTGGGGAAGCAACTGCTTCTTCCGGTTTCCCTTGTAGAGTCAATCCTAGCGCCTGTTTGGTTTTGCTTCTTTGGGTGTTTGTTTGCTGTTGTGTGCTTTAGTCTAGCTTTACTGTTTTTATTTACAGTTTTATTTACAGCTTTACTTTATCGCATTTATTTACCGCTTACAGTATTTTATTTTCCATGCATCATATTATACTGGACTGTCTAGCTGTGCTGGTTTTCTTCTTTTTCTGTGGGATGGGAGTTACTGTGAGATAAGCCAAATACCCGGCTTGAGTGCACCATAGGATTAGCGTGGACAGACATTGTACTCTTATGGTATCTCACCATGATGGGTGGCGATGTGTTCCACACCCAGATTGCGACCGTCTTGGAACTATTCTGTGTGGGGATTACCTCACTTCAGGGTACGACCTTGATAGTTATGTGCATCTGGTGCCCCGATCTTCGAGGACCTTAATGGGAACACCCCTCTCCAGTGATGACAGTGGCAGACCACATTTGTTGGCAAACCCACTCGCATCCGAGGGTCCATTGGGAACTCGCATAGGATGGCCTGGTTCTCTCATAGGAATTCAGTTAAAGCAAATTGTTCGTATGACGATAGTATTGTACCCTTCGGGATGAATGTACTATTGTTTCTCGATTCAGTGCTTGAAGCTGGAGACTTGTGAGGGATGCTTGTTTTTCCGGACTCAACTGAGACCTCCCTGCGTAGTACATAATACCAAACCGATTCCCTGATTTGGTCATGAGCCATTTCTCGGAGATGGTGAACGTATTATTGTTATTCGGCTTTGAGAGTCCGTGATGTTGACCCGAGTAGCACACCCGTGAGATTGGGAGGGGTTTACAGGTTTGCAGGAACCCTGATACCTTCAGCATACCCACTTTGCCAGTATTGTTCAGTGTTATATGGTTCTTTGATTCTGAGATTCGGGATTCCTATTCAGAGAAATTGTTACTGTGATTACCATGGTGACCCTGATATTGTGACTGTTATTATGACTCTCCACATACACTTGGCTCATTGTTCAGCTTCAACACCATCAGTGACTATTCTATTATGTGATCCAGTTCTACAGTTATTGGGTCCTCAGTTATGGGGTTCTATACAGAGTTGGTGCTACTATTATGGTTCTATTCAGACAGTTGGTTCACTGCTCAACACCAATATCAGACCATTGATCACACGCCTGTTGCATACATGACATCATATCATTCCAGCACATATGTTCAGTTATTCCCGAGGATCACATATCTGAGCCATGTTGTTGGATTTTTCTGTGTCAAAACTTGAATCAAAGCAGATGGATTCCTCAGAAATAACTGAACATGGCATTTGCATACATCCTTGCATTCTTGACAGGTGTTCAGAGACAAATTCTTTTCCTGACTTGATTTCTCATCAGAGTGGACAACTTGAATCACATTCATCAAGGTATATATTTGGAACAACTCTGGGCGAAGGTAACTGAAAGGAAGACCCAGTTGAGGCCATTCAGGGCAGAAGTATAAGCTTTATTTCAGAATCAGAAACTATTAAGTCAACCAGATGAAGACTCAGAAGATCCGGTTATAGAAATCCTGAATGCAGTGTCAAGGAAATGAAGTTATTTTCATCCCTAGTCAGGGGAACTACGCTGCTCTGATTCTCCATTGGTCAATGGAGATACGTAGGTAGGAGATCGTGCAAGATCTTTCCGAGCAACCTTATCTATTAACTTTATCAACCTCTTCCCTCAAGACTTCACTTGTCGGCATCCAATTTCAGCTTCCCAAGAGAGTCGTAAGGGTCAGAGCATAAGGGTAAAGGCCAAAACCACTTGAGAAGAAGTTTGATCATATTCTGATGACGTACGTGCAATAAGTTGAGCTAACTGCATCAGGATCGTCTCCGACAAAGCTTCCTTTGGGGTTTCAATGCCAAGTATGATTACCATTCTGGGGCACCTGGCCTTTTAATTGAAGATTGCAAGTCTTTCAGAGGCAAAGGTAAAAACAATGTCGCGAATTTGATTGAGTAAACATCCAGACTACTGACTGCTGAAAGTCTCCGAGAGTAATAAGTCCAGACGGAGTCAAGTCTCCTCAATGATGGCAATGCTCAGCTTCTTTACTGCATTTTCATTTGTAGTTTATATTGTTTGTTTGAACATTTGTATGCATGCATGAAACTTATTTGTTTTTGAATGATAACCATAATAAAATGCACATGTTTTTCTTGAAGTAATCCATTCGAATTCACTCATGGTTTTATGTATGTGCATTACAATACCAACTGTTGTGCTTAAACTCTATCGGGGAGGATGACGAACTAAAAACGCAAAAAACTCTAATTGTGTGCTTTTGAGAAAGACCTTGTTGACGATGTACAGGCATTCTTTCAAATCCTAAACACCGGAGATATAAGGGAGATAGACCCTCGCCAACCCATTTGAGCCTTGAAGTAGGATTTTCTTTTTGCATGAAAAAACCCTTACATTTAACCCAGGGGCAGGGTAGGCGTCAGTTAGTTTGACCGAGCATTCAAATTTCAAAAAGGAGTGTAAATCTGAGGATCCATTACCTTTCGTTGTACCAAATCAAGAGGTCTAATGACCAGAAACCACAATGGTTATCCCAATCAAGAGGTCCAAAGACCAGAGACCATAATGGTTATCCCTCAACAACCAAGAAGTGAGACAGTCACGACCCTTTCAAAGCAATCAAGACAAACAGTGTCACACGATTTATTCAAAAAGAAGAATTGAAAAAAAATGAATGAGAAAGCCCGCTAAGTCGAAACTTGAAAACAAGCGACTTAGGCAAAAATTAGGGCATCCCGCTGGACTTCACAATCAAAGATTCACAAGAATCAGTCCAGGCAAAAGTTAGGGATAAGCAAAATAATGCAAAAGCGAAAGACGAAGAGGATTACACAAGAAAGATCCTTGAATAAGAAGAAAGTCGTGTGATACCGACACAAAAGACAATAGGGGTGACTGGCTCCCAACAACAACCTGAGTGGTGCTTAAACCGTTAGTGTAGTTGGTTCCTCAATCATCACAAAAACCCTTTTCGAAAGGTGAGAGTTTGTGCCAAGCTAGCTGAACATAGGAATGGAGAACATCACGAAGATGGGTGGGCACAAATAAATTTCGAGCCTATATCCTTTGTTTCTATAACCGTGAACCAGGCCACGATACAACCCTTAAAAGTCCTAACTGAAACAGGGTTATTTTTGAGAGCGTACTACCACAAGACCGCATTCTTGACTCCTATGAGTTGTGCTAAAAGTTCTTTGTTGGTGTTGCATGTGCATGCTTTCATTCATCAAAAATCAATGTCGTATCTTAACCAGTGATTCACTCACAAAGGTTGGCGACATCTTTTTACAGTAAAACTTCAAGATTAACATGTGTGTTGCATTAGAATTTTCATTCTTAGAATAAACATTTTCTGCTTGCATATATTTGTTGAGCATCATAAAAATTCACATACGAAACTTCAGTCCAAAAGCTTAATGTTGCCAAGTTGAGAAGCCTGAAACTTCCGAAGGACGATTATATCGAGGTGCACTTTTTAAGAAAACTCCATCGAGTAGGGACTTTCCCAACATTCCTGGTAAGAGCCAACTAATCTGGGGCAATCAAGTCGAGCAATCTCTTCAAAATTCAGCCAAGCTGGGGCAATCAATTCGAGATCAAATCTCTCAAAGAGCCATCAGTCGGAGGCATTCATTCAAATTTCAGTCAAACTGGGGCAATTACTTCGAGATCCAATCTCTCAAAGAACAGTTGGTCTGGGTGTTTTCTTCAAAGCACGGACAGTCAGAGGTGATCACTTCAAGGCTCGTTCTGGGGTAGGTCACTTCAAGGGCATGAGAAGTCACTTTTTCCCGAAGACGGTAAATCCAAAGCACCTATCCTAAGTTCAAAATACTGGTGCAGAATATTTCACGGTGATATGAGGTTTTTCATGAATCCTCGCGAGGCAAATTTCTTTCATATCATGCAATCTGGGGTAGTTATTTCGAGATCCAACGAATCTCTCCAAGAGTTTGAAGACACTGAGGCATTTCGTATGTCATGTTTTCTGTAAAATCCTCTTGAGACATTTTCTCTGATGGACCTTAGTCTGAGGCGAGTTGAAAATTTCAGAGAACCATTGTTCACTCATGATTATTACGCAATCTATCAACCCAAGGCTAGGGGCAAAGCCATTGTCAGCACAGTACTTCAAGAGTTATTTCATCAGCAAGCTTCATTGATCAAAATTCCTTAGCTAGTCTCATTGGACAATCTTTTTTCCAGCTGTGTAGCAAAGCGAAAGTTACTTCTTGATCAGAAGGGTATCATCGTCTCTCATCCCCAGCGTGAGACGCCTTACGTCTCTCATTCCCAATATGAGAGGATCTATCTCTTATCCCCAGTAAGTGGCAACTTGAGCTTTTATCTTCAGCAGGAAGCTTTATCATTGACATCCCCCGTCGTCCCCAGTAACGTGGAAGTTGAAATTTCTCCCAGCAAGGCAACAGAAGGTTGGTGCCATCCCCACGCAGGAGTTTCCCTTCAGACAGGGGCAATTCTCAGCAGTACAAGGAGTTCTTTCCTCCCCAACAGTTGTTTCCTCAGCAGTGTCATGCCTTTGGTTCCCAGCCAAGCCAGGGAGTCCTCACTTCCCCACCAGAGTTCGAGAAGGGTCCATCTCCAACAGGGTCTTGGCGCTCCAATCTCAAAGTCCAATTTATTTTTGGCAGTGGCGGCTGTTCAGAGCCAATGAATTATTAACAGCTTTCCCCGCATAGTTGTTTCCTCCTCACCAGGATCAATCAGATCAATGCAGCGATCATCAGTTCCTCCCCAGTCAAGCCATCTGGGATATTTGTTATCTCCTCGTCGGGAGACCCCTTTGCATTTGCATTTTCATTTGCCTATAGTAATCATCATTACATTTGCATCCTCTAAAGCGTAGCATTTCCATCGTCATGGAGCATTACGCCATAAATTCAAACATATGCATGCCAGCATGGGCCAGTTTTGAGGTATTACATAAGACCCGTTACATCTCCAAACAGATTGAAGTATTTCCCACAGAATGCAACTTCGTTTCCCAGGGTGGTTACTTCTACCAAGTCTTGTTGTTATCCCCAGTTGAGTCTTGTTTCAGTACAACAGTCTCGTTCTTTCGCGTCTCCGTTTCAGTACAACGGTCGCGTCTTGGGCTCTCGTTTAAGTACAACGATCCCGTTCCTTTCGAGTTTCCATTTAAGTACAATGGTCTCGTATTTGAGTCTTGTTTCAGTACAACAGTCTCATTCTTTCGCGTCTCCGTTTCAGTACAACGGTCGCGTCTCAGGTTATCATTTAAGTACAATGATCCTGTTTGCTTGGGCTCTCGTTTAAGTACAACGATCTCGTTCCTTTCGAGACTCCATTTAAGTACAATGGTCTCGTCTTTGAGTCTTGTTTCAGTACAACAGTCTCATTTTTTTCGCGTCTCCGTTTCAGTACAACGGTTGCGTCTTGGGCTCTCGTTTAAGTACAACGATCCCGTTCATTTCGAGTCTCCATTTAAGTACAATGGTCTCGTCTTTGAGTATTGTTTCCGTACAACAATCTCATTTCCTCGTGTCTCCGTTTCAGTACAACGGTCACGTTTCGGGTTATCATTTAAGTACAACGATCCCGTTCCATCTTGTCCTATTTTCTTTGTATTTCTGGTTACCGCCTGCGGCCGGTATACCTTTGCGTCTCCATTCGAGGATGGTTTCGTGTAGATCCGAGGATCTTTTGATTTGTCGTTCGAGGATGGCATTTCTTTTCTTCAAGTCCTTCTGCGGTTGGTCTTGTTGTTGTGGCTATTATTCGAGGATAGTAGTTCACTTTTTGAGCTTATTGATCGAGGTCAGTTTGTCTCTTTTGCAAAGTCTGTCTGAGGTCAGCTTTGTGTTTGGTTATCAGTCGAGGCTGGTATACCTTTGCGTCTCCATTCGAGGATGGTTTCGTGTTAGATCTAAGGATCTTTTGATTTGTCATTCGAGGATGGCATTTCTTTTCTTCAAGTCCTTCTGCGGTTGGTCTTGTTGTTGTGGCTATTATTCGAGGATAGTAGTTCACTTTTCGAGCTTATTGATCGAGGTCAGTTTGTCTCTTTTGCAAAGTCTGTCTGAGGTCAGCTTTGTGTCTGGTTATCAGTCGAGGCTGGTATACCTTTGCGTCTCCATTTCGAGGATGGCATTCTTCCCAGCATATCTCCACCTGGTTCTATTTTCGCTACCTATTCAGAGGTCAAAAACAAAAAATACATAAATAAATAAATGGGCGAATGGCATTTCCATTACCCTCAGTGTGCAAATTTTCAGGTTTTATTCGAGTATTCAATCGCTCCATACCTTGAACGTCTAAAAGCTGTTGCAATTATTCGTTCAGGTCTGCAGATGATTGAATAGGGGCAGCTGTAATACCTCAAAATTTGCCCTCATTCTTTTACCTTAACTGTCTTGCCGCTTTGCATTCCATTTGCATATTCCACTAGGTCATTAATATTCATAACCCTGCATTTGCATTGAATTCATAAGGCATATGATCAAGGATCTTGGAAGTTAGGGTTTCGTACTTTGTCTGTATTCATCAGGGTTAGAAATGATGAAGGTTATTCACTGGTGCATCTAATCTATTATTGAGGTGGCTAATCAGACTTGCTTTGAACAAGAGTTTCGGCTCCTCTTAACGTCTCAAGTGGAATTCTTCTTCATTGAACATCTCAAGGGGAATTTGGAATTCTGGCTCATGATTTGATGACACTTCACAGTTGAGGTCTAGTGTTTTAAAGAGTGGTTTGGATCCATTTGTTTATGGAGCAATAAGTCGAGATTGTGTGGAGTTTATTATGGCATCAAGAGTGGATTATGTTGAAGGATTCAATTTGGGGTTGAAGGAGAAGGCACAATTTTTGGTCTATTTGGAAGGCATCATTCAAGTTCGAACTCAAATACGCAATGCCTATATGGGATATGAGCCGTTACCATTTGTCTTCTTTATTATCCAGTTTAAACCATTCATTTAAAATCCATATTCGATTCCCGACATTCGGTCTCAATCCATATCCTTTTATGTAATTCCACACTTTATTCAATAACCAATTTCCACTTACTGTAACCCAATCACTATTTTAGGCCCATTGACCATTTCTTTTAGAATCCACCTCTTTTAATCCACATCCAATTTTATCCATTTTTGTCTATTGTTCAAATTCTATCTCTAACTAAAACCAAACTCATCCACTTATCCATATTAAACCATAACCGTTTTATTTCTTCAATTTAAATCATTTGTGAAAGCTATTTTGTTTCTACATTTGAATATCCAATCCCGAATCACCTTTCTTGTTAAGCCCATTACTAGTCAAAGCCCAATACCATTTTCCTTACATTTTGGTCAAACTAAAGGTCCACTAGTCATTTGTAGTAATCCTATTGTAAATTTAATTTAATCATTTTTTTAATCACACTTTGTTGTATAGTAACCCATTGGCTTGTTATTATACCAAGACACTTGGCAGCAAGCAAAAGGAGATAACAGGAAAAAAAAAATTGAATTAGGAGTTTAGGAATATACTAACAGAATAAATAGAAAAAAAAACTTAATAAAATTCAGTTTCTTTGATTCAGCTACAAAAATGGAGAATATAGTGGAGAAATTTATTAAAAAAGGAGATAAGTTGCAAAAGTAAAAAAAAATCAGTAAAAAACTGATAACAGAAATCAGGAAGAAAAACTCCAATTGATAACAGAAAAATTCTGGGATCTAACTATAAGAACAACCAAAAAAAAACTCAGAGTTCCTCTTGAATCAATCTCTCACTTCTTCATCACCAATTCACTCTTCAATCATCTTCATCACTACTCTTAAACCCAACCCTCATATAAGCTTGCATCTACATCAACACAAATGATTCCTACATTGCATCAACAATTTCAATGTAAGAACAAGAGATTTACATCAAAGAAGATAGAGGAAGAAGAACTCAACAATTTTCAACAATAACTCATGAGCATATT
Source organism: Lathyrus aphaca (assembly GCA_963966055.1). NCBI lineage: Eukaryota > Viridiplantae > Streptophyta > Magnoliopsida > Fabales > Fabaceae > Lathyrus > Lathyrus aphaca. The sequence continues at coordinate 482,458,767 of OZ014522.1, forward strand.
CACCATCTTCATCAGAATTTTCCATTTCAACCGACCTGCAATCATTCATCATCTCAATCTGCATACCATTCGATCAATATGGTATCAGCAAAAATTCAGAGTCAGGAATGATTCAACACTCACTATGCAAGAGCCATAAACATCATCGACATCGTCGCTCGACATCTTCATCAACATTGCAGCAATCTTAGGAGGACCTCATCTTCTATTCTCAATCTCAACGTTGCTTTACGAAATTCTGCAAGATTCATATCGACTTATCATAACAGAAGATCAACACAGACGCAAAGACAATCACAAACAGAGGAGGAATTCACGGCAACTCTCTCAAAATACCTCATTTTTTTCTGCATCTTGATTCTCTCATTCAAGAACACCCGCGGCAATTTCTCTCCAAGACCTCCGATATTCATCATAAGCGCAATTCAGTCAAACCTGCAGAGCCACAAGAAACGTATCAAGAATAGCTTCAACATTCTTCAATCTATTCAACGATTCACACGGCAAAGCATCGTCACAACAGTAGTCCGTGTATCGTAAAGGTTCGAAAGAAATAAGACCAGAAGAATAGAGAAATCTTGTTTTGAGGGAAGAAGAGTGCGCTAGGGCGTCGTACCTGAGTATCGGTTATCGCAGCCGATGATGTATTCTCGTCAACCTCGATTTCACCGTCATCGCCGTGGAAGGAGCATTCTGATCGATCTCGCTCCCATGTCTCGTGCGTGTTCTGAGTCGCTCTCTGGTCTTTGATCTTTCTGCAATCCTTTGAGATGCGCTGAGGACGATCCTCCGATGGTACTTCGCCGCCGCTGTTCGAAAGTTCCGATGAGGGCAAAATGTTCGGTGTTGCTAGAGTTTGCAAATCGTGGCGGAGAGTTTGAGAGGGAGGGAACAATGCTATCCGTTTAGAGAAGAAGAAGATGTCGTGGTGGTGTTCTGGATCGGATGGTTTTCGCCGTCGGTGCAATGGGAGGGAGATGCCGCCGCGGCGCCGTTGGGAAGAAGAAGTGAACTTGCTGCTTCTTGTTCTTGTGTGTGATGAATTTTAGGGTTTCAGAAATAGACTTGGGTTGGGCTTGGTGAATTCATAAACCACAGATTCGTTTTGGCACACTCCAATTCAACTCATACATCCATGGAGTTATCATTCATGTGGGTTGGGCCTTAGGCTTTTGTTTTGGCTATTCACACACCCTGATTTTCTATTACCGCCCCCTCCTGCGCTATGGCAGAGGAAGACTGGGCCTTGGGCCAAGTTTTTTCTATTGGCACCATTGTCTTCAGTTTGCAACCCCTGTTCTGGTTTTATTAGTTTTTATATATAGTTTTTTTAATTTGAATTTCTTGTTAGAATTGTTAATCAATTTCTCTATTAATTAATTTTTTTTTGGATTGATTTTCTAATCCATTTATTGACACTTTTAATTAGAATTTTTGTGAGAATTTTAATTAGTGTCTAGTACTAATTTTTGATTAAGTTGTTTATGAGTTTTTATTGATAATACATCGATTTCGATTATGGCCAAAGCTTCACAAAGCAAATATGGAAGATAGGCATTTATTTTGCTTATGGAGACTACAAGACCTTGCTTAAGGTTTTTCGGATTTCTTTTTATGTGAAAGATCGGCATTTCGATCAAGTAAGTGATTTCGAGCTTTTTCGACTTTTAAGCATCATTTTAGTCGTATGCGGCTTAGGACCATATAATTTAAGATGCATCTGAGCCCTCCCACCTGAGGCATTGGTTATATTTGTGATGTTTGATGATATGTATCGATTTCGGAACTTAGGGATTATGTTACGAACCATTAGGATCGATTCCTTTCACTCTCCCTCAAAATCTACTTTTTTGCCCGTTTCGTCGCAATTATTAAAAATAGTTTTAGGTGTGATAAAATTCTGGAAAAATTCATGAGTGATCCTCATCCTCTTAATTAATTTGTCATATTTTTTGTTTCCAGATTTGGGTGGTTTTAATAATTAATTTGGATTTTAGTTCATGAGCTGTCCCGAAAGGGAATGTTTTGGCATAAGGGACCGAAATCAATTTTTCCCCATAGGTGTGAGACCTATTTTTTGCATATGGTTAATCACTGTAATTTGTGACATTTTTATGCTCCTTAGGAATTTTATTCCATAATTTTTAGTGCCCTTTTTGATCCACTTTGTGGAGTTGTTTGTTGGGTGATCATTCATTGCTACCTCTCTAGTCAAGGATTTGTTTTGGCACTTTGGTGCATAATTTTGTAAAATCCTTTTGGACAATGTGAGATAATGACTTTATTATTCCAGGGATTTAATTTCATAATTTTTAAAGGCTTTTTGCTATTTTTCCATGTCACCTAGATCCTAGGTTGATTCATGTGTTTATGTGTCGCATAACCTAATTGTTAAGAAGGCATTCGTGCCATTTCCTTGAAGGAATTTTTGGTAGCTTTTAGGAGTTAATTATAGGTCATTTGTGTGTCTTTAATTCCAGTCATATGTAATTTTTTGAACCATACTCATTTGGTTTGTTTTAGTGTTTCAAAGTGCATACTTATGTGAATTAATGTTAACCTAAACTAGTTTCTCTTCTCCTCTAAATAATAACTTTAATTATGTGAAAATCATTAATGCCTATTCATGCATTCTAATTTCATCTCATACCTTGTATGCTACTTACCCATAATCATTTCATGCATATTCACATGCCATTCTTCCTTAGTTTGCATCATGTGCGATCTTATGCGATTTTTGTTCATTTCTTCTCATATATTCTTCTCCTTGCTCCATATGCCTAATCCATTGCATCCATGATTGTATATTCATTCATCCATCTTCATAAGCATTCACTACTGACTTTGATGTTCATTTCATGTATTAATTCATGCTTGTAATCCATATGCATTCATACTTCATCCATGAGTCTTAACTTGCATTTAGGTGAACTTAGGTGAACCTTTTGTACATAGTTTGACATAGTTTGATCTTGTAAGGTATCCTAGCATACTTAGGAGCCTATAACATGTAGCTACTGACTTTAGAAGTCACGTAACCTTTAGGTACCTTCACCTTTAGACTTAGGTCTTATTTTGAACCCTAGTTCCATTCTAGGACGTTTATGGTACTTAATCGCTTTCGTGCTTTGATTTTACTTTCAATATGCATTGTCATGCTAACCTTTGTTTTGTAGGGGGGAAGATTGAGGTAAGTCTCACTTCATTCCTATCGTTTATGCATTCTAAATGTGTTGTCCTTAGCACTTGGTGTTTGCTTATAGGTTTTCCCTTTCCTTAGAGACGACTTAACTTCCTTAGGAAGTAAGTTAGTTTCTAACTCTTTTTTCTTCTTTTCCTTCTCTTTCTTAGGATTAGAATACCTCATTAACCATAGGACCTCTCTTGTACATAATAACTAACTTAGGGTTGTGTCTTAGTCCCCTTAGTTTGTCCTTTTTTTCAACTTGAGTCTTTCTTTCCCATCTCATAAAGAAAATAATAAAACATCTAAGGATAAACCGAACAATCTTGTACGACACGAGACTTTGTTGCGGAGTGTTTATACGCGTCCTGTTTCGGGGCGAGGTGTAAATACTCACCGTGATGGATAGGTCTTAGTACAAGACCGTTCACAAACAAATTCAAAACACTTCTCTTAAAAGACCAAAAACACAATAAGCGACTATCCTGCGGGAACTTCTTTTCTCATCTCATTCACTCACAACGCGAACTCGCGGCGACTTGTCTCATTTGCAAGACGGTAAACGCACTCGTACCAGACGAGCCTGCAACACCTGAGCATAGACATACGCAGTTCCAGCTGTAAAAAACACAAACAAATAGTTCCCGCCTAGGTTAGGCGAACTACGTCGACTCTGATCCTCATTATCCCGATGAGGTACGTAGGCAGCGGGGTAGGGCCCGTTCGAGCACACTCTTTATTTTCCCTACATTTTCCCCATTCTTTCATTCCATTCTCTTATTTCAGTTCCTTTCTCATTTCATTTTCCATTCCAGTTAGCGGTTTTATTCAGCAGCATATTCTCACCCTTTGAAACAAACAAGCAAGCGTGGATCCCGTCGGGTACGACGGACGATCTGGGGTGCTAATACCTTCCCAGGTCGTAACCGACTCCCGAACTCTGATATTTGGTTTGCAGGACCTTGTCCTTTCCTTCTTCCTCAGGTTTGTGCAACATTACCTTTTCCATTCATTCGGGATAAAAATGTCTGGCTGGCGACTCTACCTTTCTGCGCCACTTTCGCGTTTGTACTAGGATGAAAATCCCGGGAGCGACACAGATCTTCTAGTAGTAGAATGTTTCGCTCTAGTATAGAAGATACTCCTTCAGAATTTTAACTTTATAAGAACTTCTAATCCTGCGTAAAGAAGGAATAATATTTTTAGGTAGCATATTTTGTTCTTAAAATATTTGTTATCATCAAAACTTATTAGATAAGGTAGAATAAAAAATTTGTTCTAACACACATGAACCTTGGAATTCTTTAAATAAATCGATTAAATTGGGAAATCCTTGATCAAATAAATTTGAATTGTTTGTGGATCAATTTTCAACTTTTGTCTGTGAAATTCATTCGAGCTGCGGGACTGTTATTTTTAGCACTTTCATCTGCTTTTCCCCTGAAAATGTTAATAAAAGAAAACAAAATATTTTTGGATTTTACTTAATGGTTAGTAAACATAAACAAATAAAAGCAATGGTGATCCCCTGTGAGGCATAAACCTACACCCGAGATGAACCAAGAAAACGGTGCGATCTTGTTTGTATGCAAGATGCAAATGAAATGCGAAGAAATCTTAGAGCAAAAATTAGGGTGTTACAAATTTGATTATGTTGGCTTTTAGAAATAAAACTAAATCAAATCAAACTAAATTAATGCGGTTTGATTCGGTTTATTATAAAAAAAATATTATTGAGTCGTATATACACATATAAATATACATATAAAGGTCAACATGACTTTATGTTTAGTCATTAATACATTATCTAATAACAAAACAAACTCATCATATATTGACAAAAACTGAAATAATAAACATAAAACAATATCAAAAACATTATATTGAAACGAAAAAATAATAGAAGAGATGAGAGATTAGTGAAGATGAAAAGAAAGAACAAAAGAAATGAGAGACTAGAGAAGAAGAGGTGCGATAAAAACGAAATTGAAAGAAAAAACACTAGCATTCAAATGAGAAGAGAAAAAGGAAAGAATATACGTGAGGAGATATTAGAGAAGAAGAAACGAGATGTATCTGACGAAGAAGACGCGATATTGCTAGAAGAGATTTGAGAAGACTGAAACTGAAACCCTAAGTGTGAGGTAGAGAAAATCGTTCGTAATCATAAGGTTAAGGCATCATTGATTTGAGTTTTAGTTGGATGTGGGTTAACTGAATTTTAGGTTGTAATATAATACAATTTGATCCAGTTTGCAAAATATAAACCGCAAAACAAACTAAAACACATTTTTTTAGATGACCCAAACACATTCGAACCAAATACGATTTTTCAGTTCACTTTGATTTGGTTTGCGATTTTTTACTGGACCGATTTTATTTTGAACACTCTCTTTACAAGAAAAAAACTCGAAGATTTTTTACTTATGGATCAGTCTGTGTATAAACTACCGACTATAGAGAGAGAATCATGTTCAACAAGTGGCCTCCACCTTCAAAATGCCAAACTCAACATCTTTGTGAGCACTCAAGTTTGAATTGATGATTATTTGGTTTATTGATCTATGCAAAAAGATATACTTTGAATTGAATTGACATTGGAATAGAGATGGTAAGTGTTTGAACAATCCATGAGTCTACGCTGACATTGGGAAAGTGAATTTGTCCATGATGCAACATGTCATTAGAGTCAAATTTGTTTCAACAATGTGTGCAAATTGCAAATGGTGCTTATATGAGATGATAGGCTTACGCCACAAATTAATGAATTGCTTCGTTAGAAATCATAAATATATAAATGACTTTATGTTTTAGGTAAATAATATTGGCACAAACTTTAGAAAGCGAGCCATTGAATTTAATACACTTCAGAGGTGTAGTAGGTGTGGTGAGTTTTATGTACTAGATATTATGTTCAGAACACGAAGTTTCTTACCACAGATTAACTTGGAGTTGTTACAAGTAAGTTCAAATTTGGAATCCATGTAACATGGAATGTTGGTGATTTTCATGTCATCAATGCATTTTAGTAGTAATGGGATTTGCTACAGGCCAAAGCAATTATACGTTAAAGCTTGGAAACGAGTTAGGGTAGTGCGGAGTGCACGCTCGTCAAGCCAACATATAATTGAATGCGAATAACTTAAACGGGGTTCCAAGGGGCAGCGCCCCTGGCGGGGTGCGGGGCAGCGCCCCGTAGACGGGGTACGGGGCAGCGCCCCGTGGGGTTCCAAGGGGCAGAGTCCCTGGCGGGGTGCGGGGCAGCGCTCCGTAGACGGGGTACGGGGCAACGCCCCGTGGGGTTCCAAGGGGCAGAGCCCCTGGCTGGGGTCCCGCTTTTCGTTTGAACTTTCGAACCTATCCCCAACGGACATAACCATTTCCGAACTGGTGTGTCTTTTCGTTTGAATTATAGAACTCCTATATAAGGAGTCGTTTGGCTTCTTTTTCGAGACACATAACAAAACATAAAAACTTTCTATTATCTGAATAATTTCTTGTGCCAAGAAACTATTTGTTCTTGTAGAATTATCCCCACAAAGATTTCGTGAACCCAGGCATAATAGGGTCGAAATACTTTGTTCGGAAAGTGAACGAACACGATTCTTCAAGAAATCCAAGATTATCAAACCATTTATCCAACAAACGAACAAAGTATTCTTTTGATAATCATGGCTGGAGGAAGCACCGTCAAGGAGATGACTACAAACTTCGGAAAATTGGACAAGTTTCAAGGACAAGATTTCAGGCGCTGGCAGAAGAAGATGCATTTCATGTTGACAACGTTGAAGGTGGTGCACGTCCTGTCTACACCGATTCCTGAATTGCTGGAGGACGACACGGTTGAAAATCTGAGACGCAGATCAAAATGGGAGAACGACGACTACATATACAGAGGGCACATTCTTAACGGTATGTCTGATCCCTTATTTGATATTTATCAAAACATGGAATCTGCTAAGGAATTGTGGGATTGTCTTGAATCCAAGTACATGGCAGATGACTCATCCAGTAAGAAATTCCTGGTAACCGATTTCAACAATTACAAAATGGTTGAATCGAGGTCTGTCATGGAACAATTCAATGAACTCCTCCGAATCCTTGGACAATTCACACAACACGGATTGAAGATGGATGAAACAATATCTGTCTCAAGCATCATAGACAAGTTGCCTCCTTCGTGGAAGGATTTCAAACACAATCTGAAAAATGGAAAAGACGAATTGTCTTTGGTCCAACTTGGAAGTCACTTGCGCATAGAAGAATCTCTAAGAGCGCATGAGGATGACAAAGGAAAAGGCAAAGAAATTGCTGGACCCTCGGTTAATATGGTCGAAGAGGGTGGTAAGTACGATAACAACAAAAACAAAGGAAAGAAACGTGCTTTCAAGAACAAAAAGGGCAGTTTCGGTGCTAACAAGAAACCAAAACTAGAATGCTGGAAGTGTGGCAAAACAGGCCACTTCAAGAAGGATTGTCGTTTCGGCAAAAAGCACGATAACGCGAATGCAAGTGGTTCAGGAAAGGGGTCTATGGACCAATCCGAAAACCAAGGTCAGAAATCAATTCATGATTTGAATAGTTTGATTAAACATTCGGTTTCACTAAATTCTGAAGCATTTTATGTGCAGGATGATGCTATCGCGTGGTGGATTGATTCTGGCGCCACAACACATGTTTGCAAGGATCGTTTCTGGTTCAAGACTCTTGTTCCAGTGGAAGATGGTTCTGTCCTCTACATGGGAGATGATCACTTCGCTCCCGTTGAAGGCAAAGGAAACATGGTGCTAGAATTCAGTTCTGGAAAGACTATTACTTTGTTTAATGTTTTGTATGTTCCTAAATTACGTAAGAATTTAATTTCTGGTCCTGTATTAAATAAGCTTGGATACAAGCAAGTGTGTGAATATGATAAATATGTATTATCAAAGTTTGGTGTGTTTGTAGGATTTGGATATTATAATAATGGTATGTTTATGATGAATTTGAATGGAGTTCCTAAAGATTCTGGTTATGTATTTATGTCTTATTCGAATGTTATCAATTCATCGTTATGGCATGCTCGTCTAGGACATGTACATTATAAAAGAATGCATGAAATGTCTAAAAATGAGTTAATTCCTGTTTTTGATAAAAATGTAGAAAATTGTAAAACTTGCATGTTAACCAAGATCACTAGGCAACCTTTTAAAAGTATAACAAGGAAATTTGTCATTCTAGAGTTAATACATAGTGATTTATGTGATTTGCATGCTACTCCATCATTAGGACATAAAAAATATTTTGTCACTTTCATAGATGATGCATCTAGATTTTGCTATGTTTATTTGTTGCATGCTAAGGACGAAGCATTAGATAAATTCATAATTTATAAAACTGAAGTTGAAGTACAACAGAATGTGTTGATTAAAACATTACGTACAGATAGAGGTGGTGAATATTATGATCCTGTATTTTTCCAATCCGTAGGAATTATTCATGAGACTACAGCGCCTTATACACCTCAACAAAATGGTGTGGCTGAAAGGAAAAATAGAGTTCTTAAGGAAATGGTAAATGCCATGTTATCTTACTCTGGTTTAAGTGACGGGTTTTGGGGAGAAGCTATGTTAACGGCTTGTTATTTGTTAAATAGGGTTCCTAATAAAAGGAACAAGACTACCCCATATGAACTTTGGTATAAGAAACGACCCAACTTAACATTTCTACGTGTTTGGGGTTGTAGGGCCGTGGTTAGACTCCCGGACCCAAAAAGGAAAACTTTGGGCGAAAAGGGTGTGGCTTGCATCTTTGTTGGATATGCTGAGCACTCCAAGGCCTATAGGTTTTATGTTATAGAACCTAATGACTTGATTTCTATTAACACTATTATAGAATCAAGAGATGCCATATTTGATGAGAATTGTTTCTCCTCTGTTCCTAGACCAAAGGACTCTGTACCTAATTCAGATGAATCTCTGAGGAATGATCATTCAAATGATGTGCCAAGTGAGACACTTGAACCCCGTAGGAGCAAACGAGCTAGAAAATCTAGATCTTATGGATCTGATTTTCAACTATATTTAGTTGAGGGATCAAAGGATCAGATTGACACTCAATACTATTATTGCTATAGTATAGAGGAGGATCCGAGAACGTATGATGAAGCTGTGAAATCTCGAGATTCTGTTTTTTGGAAAGAAGCAATTGATGAAGAGATTGGTTCTATCATGGAAAATAATACTTGGGTATTATCTGATTTACCACCAGGTTGCAAACCATTGGGTTGCAAATGGATCTTCAAAAGGAAGATGAAAGTCGATGGTACAATTGACAAGTTTAAAGCTAGACTAGTTATCCAAGGCTTCAGACAAAAGGAAGGAATTGATTATTTTGATACATATGCTCCTGTTGCCCGTATCACTACTATTAGATTGTTGATTGCCTTGGCGGCCATTCATAATCTAGTGATTCATCAAATGGATGTCAAAACAACATTTCTAAATGGTGATTTGGAAGAAGAAGTGTATATGAAGCAACCTGAAGGATTTGTAATGCCTGGTAATGAGCATAAAGTGTGTAAACTAGTTAAGTCATTGTATGGGCTGAAACAAGCTCCGAAGCAGTGGCATCAAAAGTTTGATGAGGTTGTTTTGTCTAATGGTTTCATTCTAAACCAAGCTGACAAATGTGTATATAGTAAATTTGATACATCCGGTAAAGGAGTTTTCATTTGTCTATATGTTGATGACATGTTGATATTTGGCACCGACCAAAATCAAATTGATAAAACGAAGAATTTCTTGTCATCAAAATTCTCCATGAAGGATATGGGAGAAGCAGACGTTATTCTTGGTATTAAGATTAAACGGGAGAATAAGGGGATTGTAATTACGCAATCTCATTACATTGAGAAAATACTCAAGAAGTTCAATTATGAAAGTTGTTCTCCAGTAAGTACTCCTATGGATCCAGGAGAAAAACTTATGCCAAATACAGGTAAACCTGTGGATCAACTTGAATATTCAAAAGCTATAGGCTCTTTGATGTATGCTATGATTAGCACTAGACCGGATATTGCTTATGCGGTTGGAAAGTTGAGCAGATTTACTAGTAATCCTAGTAGACATCATTGGCATGCGATAACTAGGGTATTCAAGTACCTAAAGGGTACAATGAATTATGGATTGTCATATATGGGATTTCCTTCGGTGTTAGAGGGTTATTCGGATGCTAGTTAGATAAATAATGCTGAAGATTCATCCTCTACAAGTGGATGGATGTTCTTGCTTGGGGGAGGTGCCATCTCGTGGGCTTCCAAGAAGCAAACATGTATAACTGGTTCCACAATGGAATCTGAGTTTGTAGCATTAGCTGCTGCTGGTAAAGAAGCGGAATGGCTAAGAAACTTGGTATATGAGATTCGGATATGGCCTAAACCGATATCACCAATATCTATCCGTTGTGATAGTACTGCCACATTGGCTAAAGCCTATAGTCAAATATACAATGGAAAGTCTAGACATTTGGGTGTTATACATAGTATGATAATGAATGGGGTGATATCTATTGAGTTTGTTCGGTCGTAACAAAACTTAGCTGACCACTTGACGAAGGGGTTGGCTAGAGACTTAGTAAAGAAGTCGGTAATTGGGATGAGATTAAAGTCCATTTAAATCTATTAGCTACGGTATACCCAATTCCCTTCTAATACAACGTTAGAAGCAGAATTCAATGTGGAAAGATCATAGTTAGAGATTGGAGCAATTGTATTCGTCTTCCCTAGGTATGTGCTCAGACCTGCAAGTGATGGATAGGTTGAAGTATATCTTCTTAATGTTTCTTTTGGAAAATTGCAAATGCAGGTGCAAGATTAAAAGAATCACCTATATAAGCATGAAGTTTTGCCGCTTCAAGAAGCTTGGACTTGGCTTCCTATATGCTTATTAATGGATTAGGACACATGGCTTGTAAAGTGTCAAGTATGAATAATAGAGTATTGTGAGAAACATATGTGTATTATATCTTCAGATATTCAAATGGATTGACGGGTTCAATCGCTATGACACCCCGATTTTCGAGTATTTGAAATGTGTATTTGTACTAAGATGAAAATTCAATCGCAAGACATTTTCATTTATGCATTTGTTTGATTGTTATACCTGTGTGTTATATTCTTATGTATATTATTGTATATACTGAGTAAATCAAAGATTACACTAAAATGGGGGGGATTTGTTGGTGATTTTAGTGTCATCAATGCATTTTAGTAGTAATGGGATTTGCTACAGGCCAAAGCAATTATACGTTAAAGCTTGGAAACGAGTTAGGGTAGTGCGGAGTGCACGCTCGCCAAGCCAACATATAATTGAATGTGAATAACTTAAACGGGGTTCCAAGGGGCAGCGCCCCTGGCGGGGTGCGGGGCAGCGCCCCGTAGACGGGGTACGGGGCAGCGCCCCGTAGACGGGGTACGGGGCAGCGCCCCGTGGGGTTCCAAGGGGCAGAGCCCCTGGCTGGGGTCCCGCTGCCAGGACAGCGGGCGGGGTGCAGGGCAGCGCCCCGAGCGAAAATTTTCGTTTGAACTTTCGAACCTATCCCCAACGGACATAACCATTTCCGAACTGGTGTGTCTTTTCGTTTGAATTATAGAACTCCTATATAAGGAGTCGTTTGGCTTCTTTTTCGAGACACATAACAAAACATAAAAACTTTCTATTATCTGAATAATTTCTTGTGCCAAGAAACTATTTGTTCTTGTAGAATTATCCCCACAAAGATTTCGTGAACTCAGGCATAATAGGGTCGAAATACTTTGTTCGGAAAGTGAACAAACACGATTCTTCAAGAAATCCAAGATTATCAAACCATTTATCCAACACGGAATTCCTACGCCAAATGAATATGGAATTTGTATGTTACCACATGTGTAATTGCAACCTGGTAGAACTTATTGGGATTGTTTTTAGGCAATTTTCTCTACCAACAGGGAGAATGCATAGAGCATTATTAATACTTTCATGGCCTTCAATTTCGTTTCCTTGAAATAAATCACAACATAAGTAGAAGAAAAAGAGACTTTTAGTTTATAAGTCGCAATTGAAGTACTAGCTTGTGATTTTTTTTTTTAAATCTTGATATCCGGTCTTTCGATCGATTAATCCAAGATGATCAATCTCACCGTTCACTAGCGGGGATCCCGTTTAAAGTCAGAGCAAAGCTCCGTATGGACTGTCACACAAAGATTGATTACACCCAATAAGAGATTGACTTATTCATATGTTTTTTTTTAATAAGCGAAATTAATTAAGAGGAAGTACTAGGTATGTTCCAAACTAATTATAAAAGTCATCAAGACAAATTACAAGAAATCATAAGAGTGATTATACCAATCATAGTAGGAGCAAATAAATTTATTCCTATGTATCAAAATTAACCATCCCAAGACAAATTAACAATCTCATGGAACAACTCTTCCAGATTGCAAATTTCATCGTTGAAAATGATACGATTCCTCGTTCGTCAAAGCACCCAACAAGTGGAGAACCATATGAAAGTGGCCGCATGAACCGAACAAATTGATGTCATCCTAACAAATAACTCTAACAAAAACTCCTTGAGATCAAGATATTTGGAAACACTTTAGGCCTAATCATTCGAAAACGCAGTTCCAAACAAGAGTTGATTTAGAGCAGTTGAGAAAGATGTGATTAGTGTCTTCAACTTTCAGAAACAAAAAAACGCATAGACTATCGTGTGAACCGTCAATTATGTTCCGTATCAATAAATTGTATCTGGTCGGTAATCTTTAAAAAAAAATCGAAAAAAATACAAATTTCACAAAAAAGAATTTTTTTTCTCAAAAATTACATATGTTTTCCTGAAAAATTTAAAATTTTATTCGAAAATAAAAAAATTATAATTGAATTGAGATAATGGATTTTGGATAATAGCCAGATTTTAACTGGATCCAAAAATAAAATATGGTTGGGTAACCAACCATTAATAATTAAACTGGTTAGTAACCATTTAATTATATCCGGATATTTTAAATGGATTTGGATTTGGCTATGGATTTGGGTCTCACAACCAAATATTTTGCACACCCTAGACGTAACAGAGGTTTCCGCGAAGAAACACGGGAAAGTGAGAGACATAGGAGAATTCTCAATCCAATGGTGATTCAAAAATTGAATAGTATCACCTTTGCCAAGGATAAAACGCATCTCTTTCAAAATTCTACCAGGATGCGAATCATCTCTAAGCACGAGAAGGTCTCGCCACCATAACGAATGAAAAAGACCCCAACCGAAGACTCCCTCCGTAATAACATATTCCTAAAATCATTGTATTTGAAGGAAATAATCCCTTCCCATAACGAATTTGATTCCTTCAAAAGTCTCCAAAACCACTTCACCACAAAAGCCTTATTAAAAAGACGGATATCACGAATACCCAAACCCCCATTGTCTCTCGGGCTGCAAACCACACTCCATTTTATCCATGCCATAACTTTTTGTCTGTCCACAAAAAGTTTCTTTCGATAACCACTAATTCATTCAAAACCGACTCCGAGGCCAAATAAAAAGAGAGACATGGGTAGACATGTTTTCTAGAACACTATTTAAAAGCATAACTCTACCGTCGATGGACAACAATTTTCCTTTCCAAAGAGATAACTTAGACTTGAACGAATTAATCATCAGCTTCCAAAACGAACTCATACGGTGATTACCGCCCACCGTAATTCCTAAAAACTTAAAGGGAGCACTTCACACCTTACAAGCTAAGAACTGAGAAGCCGCGAAAAGAAAGGATTGCTCGACTCCAAAGCCTATTAAACGATTTTTCCACGCATTAATCTTAAGGCCCGACAACATTTCAAAGGCTCAAATAATGGATTTTAGCCCCCATAAGTTATCCTAAGTTGCATCACACATTAATCTTGTTCATATTTTTTGTTTTATCTATTATAATTTCTCGTGTGGAAGTAGTGGAAGTAGTGATGAATACAAATAATTTTTTATAACAAACAAGAGTATAAAGTTAATCATAGTGCAAAATTATAAATAATTTTGAGGGAATCATGATGATCAATGATAATTGACCTATCACATAACCCATAGTTGTTATCATCGCACCATATAAGATATTATATTACACCCTACGAGATAGAATTGCACATTATGGGAGACATCTCGCTGATAACAAGTCAACATAAAACAAACAAACAACATTGTTCAAATTTTCTTAAAATTCTATAGGCGTGATAAACCAAAACTCCATAATTTATTAAAAATAACAACCGAAATATGATCAATGAAGTTAATGGGAAAGATATATAAATAATATGTTTGAACATATTTGATCTTCGTCTTTAGAGAGGTAAAATACAATCGCTCGACCTTCAATATGATAACAAAAAATTGATGGCGAGGTAAATTTGCTTAATTTTCAATAAGAATGGTGATGAACGATGATCATTTCAGCCCGCATGCTAGGTCATCTATATGAGCAAGATGAATGGACTCGCTGAATTATGATTTACACAACAAAAATGCCAAGACTCACAAATTCAAATAGCCAGACCTTGGTCCATTCACTTTAGGTCACATGAAATGACTTGAGAAGACTTAAAAAAAGTGCAGGCAAGGTGAGGAACTCTCTGATGTATTAAGGAAAGTTTGTCACGTCAAGCTGCATCTTTGGTGGTGAGTTATCTGCTATATTGCTCAAGGAAGTGGGGTCCTCTAAGGTTTGTCTGAGATGTTTGCCTCAAGAAATATTAGTCTCACAAGCTTAGACAAAATGGTAAGACAATTAATGACAAGAGTGACGTAATGGCCATAACGACCAAAATCATGAAGGTTGGAATAAAGAGGTATGAGTATAAATACACCAGAAAAGTACCTATAATATGATCGATGATGATATGCGTATGCACTTTTGCAGGTGGCGTTTTTCATGGATCCACCGTCTGACTGTATAGTAGAATGCTTTGAAAGTTGTTGTAGTGAATCATCTCCACCCAGGTAAAGAAAAATCTATTTTGTCTCTATCTATCTTTTCATGTTACGTTATCATCAACCATATATCACATTTATCATATTATACTCTCTATTTTATTTTTCATTTATCATATGATATGACAAACAAATTACTGTAACATCATCCCATGTTAAAAATGTTATCCTCTTAACATGATTGTGATTTCTTTAAATAATACTGACACCTTTTTGTTTTCTTTCTTCTGAAATCTATTATTGTCTTCTAGTTCCTCAATGTGTTAAAGAAACCTATTTTAGTCTACATTTGTTTTCTTTCTTTTTTTTATCTCTATTGAAAGCTAGATATAGAGTACAACTTTGATAATGTTATAAGATTTTGTGAAATGTTGTGTTGCAGATTTTCTCCAATAGGTAGTGGGGACTACTTGAATGAGAGGTTCAAGATGATATATGGTTCTGAAAAGGAACTTAAAACCTCTATCCACTCAAACAACTAAAGGTTGTTATATATGCCTATCATTTTGAGGGTGTGATTGTTATTGTTGTTTGTAAACAAGATGTTGTTGTTGTTTTCTAATATTAAGAAAAATGTTGTTTGTATAACAATGGTTTTGGATAAATAATTTATTTAAGTATTTATAAAAAGAGCATTAATTTTATCATATAAAGAGAGCATTTATTTACAATAGTCTATGTTATGTTAACAATTAAGCTGTTTAGTTAAAAAGTGTTATAAATATAAAATGTATCCATCATATTCTTAAATTAAAAAAACAAACGTTGAATAAGAATAGATCGAATAACTAATCAATCTGAAAAGAATCGGTTGTAATTAAACCCAAGATTTTGAATAATTCTGAATCAATTTTGACGAATAAAATTCAATCATATCGGTCGAATGCCCTCTTGTTCTTCACTTTTGACTCAAGTGAATCAACCAGCTTTGATTGCAAGATTATATTGCTGCACATTGGTGATGAAAAATAAGAGGAAAAAAATTGAATTTAAGGGAGAAGAAAAAGTTTAGGGTTTTCACAAAAATAAGAAAGAAGAAGAATTTCTGCAGAGTAAGTCTCTGCTCTCAAAACTGCAATTTTATTCAAGTGAATCACATTTATAATAATAGGGGTTACTCCCTATTTATAAATTTAGTTTGCTTGCTCCCTAAGCAAAGTCCAAAAACAAAAGGCTCAAAATACCTAATTATGTTAACACTACAAAATTAGATTAAGACAAAACTCATGTCGCTAACTCCTCTCACTTTGATAACATAAGATTTTGACACGCACTAGTCTATTCGACAACTTCCTTGTCCCTGTTGAGCAACATGCTTCGACATAAGGAATAACAATTTGAATCAACCAAAAAATTTAAAATTTATATGCAAATAAAATTTTAAGCTGGTAGAAGTTACTAATGTGACTTGAAACACTTTAGTTAAGGATTAAAAGAAATTAAAAGTCCATAAGTTTTGACAAAGGTGAAAATATATATTAATAATTAGTTCCATATTATTATGTGAATGAATTAGGGTTTCTCTCTCTCTCTCTCTCTCTATATATATATATATATATATATATATATATATATATATATATATATATATATATATATATATATATATATATATATATATATTTCATATTACAAGAATACTACTTAATCATATTGTAGGGATGGCTATCGCACCCTTCGGATTCCCTCACCATTGTTCCTTTTCTTGCATGAAATCCACATCTTTACAATTGGGAAGCATAACACTTTCTTAACTCGAAAAACATGTAACAAGTTCAAGTAGTATTTGAACTTATCACAAGGGAATGACTTAGTCGGTATATTAACTTCATTCTCTTAAGTAAATCTTCAAACTTGTGAAATCTCACATCAATATACTTGTTATTAGGGTGATAAATATGATTATTGTCAAAATAATGGACCTTTGACTATCATAATGCAACTGAACTCCACTTTCTCAACACCTAATTCCCTAACCAATCTTGTAACATATAAGGCATCATTGGCAACCTTAACTACTTCTATGTACTTTACTTCAATTGTAAATATATCCATCGTTAATTAAAATAAATATTTGCAACAAATAGGCCCACTTGCATGAGTAAATACTGAAGGTGGGAAAATACACAAGAAGGGGGATTAAATTGTGTATCACCAAGTTATTACGTTACTCCTGAACTAAGTTCAAATTTCAATTTTTAAATCTGGAACAAAATTGAGTTGCAGCAGAATGGAGGCTGAAGTAAAACAAAATAGACTTAGAACACAACAAATTTATCATGACTCCTTTCCCAACTAAGAGTACTTCAGTCCCTTTGCTCAGCAAGAAAATTTTCACTATAATGAATTTGATTACAATTACTTATACACTTAAGTATAAAACTTTTAACATATCAAACTTCACAGTCAAAGTTTCTTTAACACAATCATATTTTGATTACTTATATCCTGCTTAAAGCTCATGTCTAAGAGTCTAACCTTGCTTAATCATCACCTGATTAAGACTTCCTGCTTAGACCACATGTCGAAGACTTCAACCTTGCTTAGAGCTCGTGTCTAAGACTTTAACCTTGCATATAGAACATGTATATGACTTCATATGCTAAACCAACTCCTGATTGAGACTTCCTTGCTTAGAGAACATGTTCATGACTTTGCATAAAACATATGTCTATGACTTAACATGTTCAACCAATTCCTAATCGAGACTTCCTTGCTTAGAGTACATGTCTAAAACTTTCACCTTTGCATAGAGCACATGTCTATGACTTCATTTGCTCATACCTCCTATCCAAGACTTAAACCATGCTTAGACCTCATTCTAAGACTTAACCATTGCATAGAGCACATGTCTATGACTTCATCTACGTAGGCCGCTTGTCCAAGACTTTGCTATGCTCAATCAGTTTCTGATTGAAAATTCCTTTGATTGTTTTCTTCAATAAATATCTAATGCTCACACACATCGAATGAGACTCTTCATCTTAACTATTGAACATTGTTCTCAACAGGAAAAAAAATAAATAATGTGTACATGATTCTGATCCAGAGATACAAGGAGATAATCTCAACAAGAGTTTTTGTACTACTTATGATTACCAAAAAATATAGTTTAGGAAAATCATAAGTCAATATACAATAAGCAACATCTAATAGAAAAATTTGTATAACACAAACTATTGTTCATTATTGACTATGTTAATTTTCTTCTTTAATGATAGAGACGTTGAACATCTCTATTATTTTCTCTTTCTTCCATTCTCCACGCAAATATTTGGTGAGGCTTCTTATATTTATCATGTCACAAGAAAACTAGTTGTTTGAGAAGATATCTTCCAAGTACAAAAGTCGTTGAGAGGTTGTACAAGTAAAATTTTGATCCAGCATATAAATACATTGACCAATGCATCTTTAGAACTGTCTTGTACTTATATAGCCGTTAAGAGTAATTGATGTAAAGTATGTCAAATCTCCTTGAGTGTTGTGAGATATGACTATCACATGACTCTAGTTGAAGTGACACAATAGTACATTCTTCAATACGTTCAGTATAAATCATTGTTATTGATTCTGCATGTTATTAGAAGCTAGAGACAGCTATTAAGTAGGGAAAAATTATAATGTTTCTTCTGATACTAAAGACTCCAGTATCAGATTCTCTACTAGATCATGCTTAATAAGTGTCAACCAGATCTTGTCTCATCAGAAGCAAATATCTCAACCATACTAGAACATGCCAATTCATCAGCTATTGTATCTCATATATACCTGCACAATTAAACACATATTAAATAATACATTGTTCTTTTAAATACTTTTGTTATCATCAAAACCAAACTGGATGATGCTCAGAACAAATCTTGTTCTAATATTCTCCCTCTTTTTAATGATGACAAACACAAGTATATAAGAGACAATGTTTGGGTTATTTTAATTCATAAGAGATCATCAGAGCAAGAGGCTTGTAAGCTCTCTATGAAGGATCAAAGGATGAATTACATAAACTCTTCCTTAGATCAGTTTCTAAAGAATTAAAATATATTTGGTTCTCTTGGCAACATCAGGGTAGAGCCAACTATAAAAGCATTTGTTAAACAGATTTTACCCTAATCATTACTAATATGAAGTCGCCCTAACATTCTTTAGGATGGATTGCAAGGCAGAAAAAATCTTCACTGTTCTTTTATCTTGAACAATTTTTTTTCTATCCTTGCAATCTATCTCACATAATGGTGTTGATATTGTTGTTGTATTTATGTAATAACATTCATATGTTGTCAATTAAAGAAAACATTGAGGAATATATTGCTTTCCTCGATTGACAGTATTGAGAAATTTATTGCTAAACACATGCACCCATTTCTCTTTCATGTTTTTTTCTTCATGTGAAAGCATTTTCCACGAAAACATTTGCTCAATATAATCTGGGATGGATTGCAAGTACAAAAAAAATCTCTTTGTAAGAACATATAACTTCTAAAAATTCTGAAAACAATGTAAATATAAAAAAAAAATCTTGTTTTGGAACACATAACTCCTCTAGGTTTTCTCTAAGAATCCATTGTCAAACTCTTAATTTGATTAAGTAATTTATTTTAACATTCTTTGTAAATAATGTAAATGTAAAAAAAACAAAGTTAGGTTCATTTAATATGTGGCTGGTGAGAGTGTGTTTACTTTGCCAAAGATTTATATGATGGATTGCAAGAACATAAAATTATCTTAGGTTCAAGGTTTGTGTTCTTAAATAATCATATAACTAAATATTTATTTTATTTAGCTACCTTTTTTTGTTTTATATCATAAACAAATGAATGCAAGTCATAGAGAATATATTTCATTTGGTCTTTGAAATGGGGATCCCCGACATTTTCTCTTCTCCAAGATATATATAATTTGTTCTTCAGCGACAACGATGACGATGAAGAATAACATTTTCTTTAATATTCTGTGTAAACAATGTAATATTCTGTGTAAACAATGTATTTTGTAAACAAATTAATTTATTAATATTCTTTATAAACAATGTAATTAATTTTATTTTAAAAAAACAAACTATATAACCCTTCGGTTTTTAAATAAACTGATAGGTTTGAGGAGTTGTTTGTGTAAATAATAAAAATGTAGATGTTGGGGTCCGAATCCATGATCATATAACTATAACCCTCGGTTTTTATTAAATGTGGTGTTAAGTGGCAACTTTTCATGTCATCGTTCATTACGTCGGCTTGGTAGTCGAGGTTACATCTCTTTCGCGTTCGATGTTATAAGTATTATTTGTAGTAGTGAGCAAAGTCATGCTGCTTATAGGGTACCACATTACAGGTGCATTATTTGTAGCAGAGATGTTGTTATGAAAGAAACAAAAGCATGGGATTAGAATAAGTCATAATCCAACTATGATGCAGTGTTAACACCTAAGTTAACTTCTGAAGATAGTTCAGACTCTGAAGGAGAATATGCCTCTGAAGAAGAATCTGAAGGAGAATCTTCCTCTGAAGGAGATTCTGTCTGCATCAGACGAATACCTATCATAAGATGTTGTTCTAGCATTTGAAAATGGAAAGGAAAGTAGTGTTAACACCCAAAGGATTTATATATGCTTCAAAGCTTGCAAAGATAGTTTTTTCAAGTGCATACCTATAATAGGATTGTATGGTGTTTTTTAAAGGGCTATTATGGTGGACAAATACTTGCAGCCATTGGGATGTTACCAATAATATTTGTTGTTGATGGTGAAACCAAAGGTTCATGAAGTTAGTTTTTGGAGCTATTGATATATGATTTAGGAGGTATCAGATTATGCAATACTTATACATTTATAAGTGATCAACAAAAGGTGGATATGACTTATATGTTTTAATTATTTCTTACATATTAATTAGTTTTAGACTTGCACATTCATGACTAATCTATTTTAACTATAATGTAGAGTTTATTGCCAACACTTGATGAGTTTCTACCAAAGGTTGACCAAAGGTTTTGTGTTAGATACTCATACTTGTGTGAGTCATGTTTGATATGTGATATTTGTGTCAACGTGTGATATTTTTTGTTAGGTACTCATACTTTTTAAGTTATATTGGATATTTAATATTTGGAGCATTTATGTAGGCATTTATACATCAATTTTAGACAGAAGTTTTCAGGTGTTAAACTAAAGGAACTTATGTGAAAGGCTACTACTACTACTCATGTAAATTATTGGGAAAAAATAATGCGTGAAATTAGAATAGTTAATGAAGATGCATTCAATCAAGCACTTACGGAAGATTCTACCAAGGTTCTGGAGAAAATCAAGGTTTAAAACTAGTCTAAGATGTGATACTTTGGTGAACAACATGTCAAAGGCATTCAACTCAGTATTTGTAGCTGAAAAAGTCAAGCCTATTGTGACTATGATCGAAGAAATTCTAGTGTACATGATGCAAATGTGGGAGTCCAACAGGAAAAGGATTGCCAAATTAATGGTAACATTATATTAAATATCAAAAAGAGACTAGAAAAGGAATCACAAAGAACACACAATTGGATTGTTAGGTAATGCTTCATACTTGTGTTTTCTGCATTTGTAACTTATGACTTGTTAAGGACATTAACTTATGCTTCATACTTGTGCTTTCTACATTTGTGATTTATGGTTAAAACAATTGTTAATTATGCATTTTGTAACTTATGACTTGATATAACACTGGTTCATACTTGTGTTTTCTGAATTTGTAACAGACATACATATGAATTTGACTACGAGGTTAGGCATATATCATTAAATGTAGAAACATTTGTTGTCAATCTTTCAAAACATGAATGTTCATGTAGAAGGTGAATTTTGACTGAGTTGCGATGTTGTCATGCAATTTCATGCATGAAAGATCAGCAGCTAGAAGTTGATGATTTTGAGCCTGATTGTTAAGAAAAAATGATTGTTATGAGGCTTTTTATGCACAAGTGTTATATCCAGTTAACAAAGAATCTCTATGAACAAAAGCAGATGTTGTTGATCTACAACCACCACCCATAAAAGGAAACCTGGTAAGCCCAAGAAGAAAAGGAACAAGAAGGCCGGAGAACAAGTGAGAAATGAGTCATAACTCAAACGAGCAAAATTTGGTATCAAATGTAGTCGGTGCAATAAGGATGGTCATAACAAGGCCACATGTAAGTTGCCCACACCTTCAACTCAGCCAACACCACCTATAACTTCAGCCTAGCCAACACCAGCTACAACTTCAACTCAGCCAACACCAGCTGCAACTACAACTCAGCCAACACCGCCTGCTACTTCAACTCAGTCAACACCAATTGCAATTATAACTCAACCAACACCACCTGCAACTTCAACTCAACAACCACCCAAAAAGAAAAGAAGACTTCAAAAAGGCATAAAACATATTTTGAGCCAACCCTAATAGTTATGCTTTGTTGTTTTGATGTGTACTGGTTGATGTAATGACTTATAATACCACTTTGTAGCTTATGGCCTATAATGCAATTTTGTATATTATATGGCTTATAATTTCTCTTTTGTATTATATAAATTATAATGATAATTTATGTAGCTTATGACTTATAATGCCATTTTTGTCTGTCATATGGATAATAATGCCTATTTTGTAGTTTATGACTTATAATGACAATTTATATAATGTATGGCTCATAATGTCACTTTTATTATATGCATTTCAAATTATATGCCACAATTTCTATAACTTATGACAATTACCATATTATACGCAATTCAATTTTGATATGTTCATGGGACACAATGCAATTACAAATTACTTATGCCAGATACAATTCATGGGACACAATTATAAAGTCATGGCACCCAAATACATTAACTCATGGCAATGTTGATTGCACTAATAACATCATGACAAATACATTTCACTCATTACACAAAAGTACATTTATAAATTCATGGCACACAAAATACATAAACTCGTGACAATTACACCCAAAAACTCATGACAGATACAAGACATTCATGCCAGATAAAATCTCAACCTAAAAATACATTGTTAGAAAAACAATATTCAACACTTAGCTCAAAATCCCAACCACAATGGACATTTTTAACCATCCTTTAGTGGGGATAACTTGATTCTTCAATTTGTAAATTATCTTCTTTTTCCTTTGAATCTTCAAATCCCTTTCATCCACAATTTTGTCATCTAACCATTTAAAGAAATTTCAACCCTCATTCATATTATTTATGTAATTTATACAATCCCAAAAATTTTCCCCAAAATTTACATTGTTCATGTCACCCATAGTACAAAGGACATATTCCTCTTGGTAATAACATTCCCTCATTTTGTTTCTATGAATAATAGTGTTATCTTCCAAATTTCGACGCTACCATAATTGGGATATTTGGGTTTGGAAAAGAGTTTTCTTATTATAAGCTAAAAGGAGGTCTTTTCGACCTTACTCAATAAAAGGTGTAAGTCGAAAGACTCCTCACCTATGGATTCTATACTTAGAAGAATTCTAAAGTTTGAAGTATTTTTCTAATTATTGTTGAGATTCGACCAGGCCTAGTTCGACGAAGAGTGACAGTTACTCAAATTGTGCATGTTCAATCCTTGGAGGGAAAATATGTAATTTTTGATTCAAAGACAATGACAAGTGGTGCAAGATGAAGCTTCTTCAACATGTAGTGGGACAAGTGTCACAATCCTAAGATAAAATTGTCGAAAGGGGTTATATTTTATTTCTATAAATATCTTAGTCTAGTGTTAGAATAAGTGTGTGTGAAAATCATATTGTACTAGTTACTTTGTATCCACTCGAAGTATCTGTGTGTAGAGAAAAGAGTGCAGTGAGAATGTACGTGATGTAAACACCACCATTTTTATCTTCCAAAGTCTTTTATGTTAAAGCACCATTTTATCTTCAATGTCATTTATGACTTAAATTCATTTATCTTACAAACCTTTTATGTTAAAGCATTTTATCTTGCTATTTAATTTACTTTTACAAACAATTTATTGTCTTTCTTTACATTTTCATCCCTTTAATCTTTCTTGCCTTGCATTTATCTTTTCCGTTACCTTTCCTGCATTTTAAACATTCTTGCCTTGACATTTATCTTTTCATTTACTTTGAGAGTCATTTCGTTTGCTTTATTCTCTTGCTTTTTACTACTTTTCTGAATCCTGTCGAAGGATTCATGACTTTTTCCCCAAAAAACATCACAATTAACAAACGATTAGCACATGTCCTAGGATCAATCTGGTCGATTCTGTGAGTAACTAAGGTTTTTTTTAGTATCCTTAGAGGACCAGCGGTTGTTTACTAATTTTGGGGGTAAACAAATTGGCACGCCCAGTGGGACAATGCTAATTAGTTTTTAGAAGTTTTATAACTTCTTTTTTGTAACTTCTCTTTTATAACTTCTTTGTTTTGTAACTTCTTTTCTTACGTGGGCGTATTGGTCGAAAAAATGGTTACTCTTGTTGCATGCATTTGAGAAGTGGGAAAGTAGCCAGTACAAATCATTATATACCAAGGATAAAAAATACAAGGAAAATGGTGTCTAGCCAAGGAAATCAAGATGATTCAAATCCCAATACAACTGGGTCGAATCCCCAATTAAGTAGTTCAAATGCTCATAGTGTGGATCCACAAGATGTGCCAAGGAGTGAGGCCATTCCAATCTCCAACCCTTCAACAGGGGTGTCAATAACATTGAGTGTGGTGTCAGAACCAATTCCTTCAACGACAATGTCAGGAGCAACATATACTGGATACTATAATCAACCAATGTTGGAGTATGTTAGACCAAACCATCAAACCCCACCACCAAATACATCTGCATTTAGAGCTATCATACCTCTAGGATTTTCTCAGCCTTTGCCTAGAAATCACAATGATGATGGGCCTAAGTAATGCACCTCCAGTTTTTTCAGAGAATGTGGTTGCTTCACCTTTGCAGGAATATGGATATGGAATAAATATGGGAAGGAATAGTCGAATCATTGGTTCAGCATCACCCATTTTCTTCATAGAACTGCTAATGTTTGGTGTTTTGTGAAGAAGTTGGATTCGGTGGAGAGGTATTTATAGCGGAAATTCACATATGATAATTGGTCAATCAAAAGGCATCTAAAAAGCACGTGAATTCTTCCTTGGGAACAGAACCCTAAAAGACACATTGCAGGTATAGCCTTTAAATGGTAATTTGTGCCATAGAAGTACATAAGTTATTAAAAGTTGTAGCGTTGCCACAATAACCAAGATCAAGGAAAATTTGCTTTGGATCCAAGGTCTAAAGTTAATTTTTACTAAAAGATTGTTCGACAGTTTTACTTATGCAGAGATATTTTAAAATGCAAGTCGAAGAATGATAATTGGCTTAAAACATAAAGTAAAAAAGGCCAAAATAACACCAAAATTGTCATTACATAAAAAACTTGTTAGGACCAAGAGATCAATACATAAGAGGAAACAAGAAGTCTAAATATTACAACAAAAACCATTGGAATCAAAAGGGGAGCCTCTCTTGCAGCTGAATGAAGTTGACTTTTTGAGTTTGGAGGAGATTTTCACATAGAGCCTAATCAAGTTTGGCTGTTGCAAGCTCCTTGTCAAGGCGTTCAGCAGCATCAATAAAGTTTATGGTGCGCTTTAGCTCCGTCTCCAATTCAATATTGTTGGATTTACTCAACTCAAGATTGCGTTGTTCAGCTGCTGAGATTTTACTTTGAAGTTCTTCAATCTCCTTCTTCCATATTTCAATGGCTAGTATGTTGGCAGTTTTCTCTCGTTCCTCTTTGGTCTTGATGATCTCTAGGCTTTCGACATGAGCCTCAGCTTCATGTGCTTGATCCCAGGTTGAATTCCTTTCTGCCCCAATTGTTTCAATGATGTCTTGGATTTTTGGAAGAGACCTAAAATCTTCATACATTTGGTTGACTATGGCAGTTAGTTCCATGTGGAAGCAAGAAACCTTGGGATCAAGGGTTGAAAGATCTAGTTTTTTGAGGCTATCCTTCAGGAAGAGAGGGGCAGTTGGATATGCACTCAAGAGACTATAGATGTCCCTTTTGAAGAAGGTGTCCTTGATTTTCTTAAGGATATGACTAGTGAAGTCATCTAAAGGTGAACTCTCAGGAGCTGTCGAAGAACTGCTCCTAGAAGAGCCATATCTCTTCCTAAGCTTCCTTTGAGCGTACTCCAGAGGATTCGACCACCTTAGAGCCACCCCAGCTGGTCCTCAGGCGCGACTTCTCTTGGGATTGAAGTTTGAAGAGCTAAAGTTTGTAGGAGAATTTTCTCAGCCACAGGCGAAGCTTGTTGATTCTTTTCAGGCTCTTTTTCTTTGTTAGCTTGTCTTTGTCCTGGTCATCATCTTTTTCTTCTTCATCGTCTTCTTCTTCTTTTTCTTGATCATCTTGAGCATCAGGTTGGGGATCTCCCTTATTCTCTAGCTCATTATTTTTTGGACTGGAGGGATCAGGGTCCTGGGAGTTCTCAGGTTCTTCTTCTTCTTCTTCCTTGGACAAGGTTTCATTTATATCACTGGCAATTCTGCTAGATTGGCTGAGAAATTCCTTGCTAAAAACATCGTCACACTCACGATCAGAATCAAAAGTATAGGATTGTTGAGTGGTAGTTCTAGCAGGTGAAAATTTATTTGCTTCGACCAATGGGGGAGGAACAACTGTTGTAGTAATAGGCTAGTTAATCTCACTTAAAGAGCTATAACCAGAGCCAAAATCAGAAGTTGAATGATAAGTTGGCTCACCTTGGCTGTTCAGAAGGGTTGTAGGTGTTAAAATAACAGTTAATGGTGGTTAAGAGACACCTACCTCAACCTGTGATAAGAAAAGTTTAGAAGTTTTGAAAAATGATTGAAAGATTTTAAGAGAAAAGTCTAAATACCCCAGTCTCTTCAACACCTGGGCTTGAGTTGGCACTTTCAGGGTGGCCACCAGTTAGTGCAACTACAGGAGTAGTAGGTTAAACTTCGACACCACCTGTAGCAGGCGCCTTATCGAAAACTTTGGCTACCTTTAAGGAAGGATGTCCAGAAGGGCTTGGGGACTTCGTTGGTTTCCTTTTCCTCTTGAGGACAGTTTCCTCAGGGGATTGGTCATCATCTGAGTTGATGGCCACAGTTGAAGCCTTTTTACCCTTCTTTTGAGGCGTTGGAGGTTTTTTGGTTTCCTGAAAGAAAATGGAAACATTAGAAGGCAAACATGTAAAAGATGCATAAGTAAGGGGTATAAAGTACCTTGGTGCCTTCGTTGTTCTTCTTAGGTTTTATCACCTCGCCTTTGGTGGTATTGGATTTTCTGGGGACAACTGGAAATGACAAAGACAATTGTTATGAGTTAATAATTGGTCATTCAATGGGAAAGATAAAGGAAAACCTCAAAACTTCATATATTTCGGATTCGACATGAACGTCTTTGATCCCTATATGAAGGTGTCCTTTGAAACTGTCTAGTGTGTGCTTAGTCGCAACCACCTTTTTGGCTTTCGATTAAGACTGCTGCCGAAGGATTTTTATTAAATCCCTACAGATAAACCAGTCTGGAAATGGAGGGGCAAGTGCCACTCTAAAATCAGCAGTGGGCAGTCGAGGAAATGTTGGAGGAAAGAGTTCGAAAGCCACCTCATAACGCCTCTCAGGAGGAACATTTAAAGGGATTTTTAACTTATCCATTTTTTGCAAAAAATTCTCCTTCAAAGTGACAGCAGCCTCACAAACAGTTCGACTAAGATCATCTGGTCGATAGACAGTTTCAAAGTACTTCTGAAAGGCCTGGATTTCTTTAATGTAAGTAGACTTACTTTTCTTGAACTTTTCCTGCACATCAATAAAGGCTTGGTCAAGCAAGGAAGAAAATTGAACAGTAGTGAGAAAATGGTCACTGTAGTATGTACGCCACCAATCATTAAATGGGTGGGTGCATAAGAATGTAGGACGGAAAAACACTGGAGACAGAATTGCTCTTTGAGCATTCCATATGTCGAAATGGATGGCAACAATGTGTTTGTCGAAGAGATGGGTGTGAAAAACTACATGGCCCTTCTTGTAATAGACCACGCTTCCTCTCAGCAAAATGAGCCATTTGTGGTGTAAACTCATACTGATATGCAAATATCATTATGTAACCAGAGAAGGCCCCTTTTAGGGTTTCGCCTTCATCAATTGGTGTGAGTTTGGACAGTCGAACACCCTTGGTGCGTCTGCACCTGATTTCCTCAGAGTCTTCATCAACTTTCCCTTTCTTGGGAAGGACATACTTAAAAGTGGCATTCAGCCAAAGTTGAAGAAGCCAGAGAGGATCATTCAGGCTTATAGCACCAGAGGCCCCAGTTGGATTCTTGAGTCGAGATACCCCCTCACTTATGGATTCATAGAGGCTAGCTAGGATGATCTCACTGAGGCAACCCCCTATATTATTGTAGAGTTGGTTTGCCAAAGTTAAGTATTTCTTCACCACCTACAAAGATTTGGTGCATTAGACATTAGTTAGAGGATGAGGAAAGCAATGCACTCCTTATTAGAAACCTCTGTATTGTTTGGCTTGAAGTGGTGTTTGATGAAATG
This sequence comes from Lathyrus aphaca, assembly GCA_963966055.1. Lineage (NCBI taxonomy): Eukaryota > Viridiplantae > Streptophyta > Magnoliopsida > Fabales > Fabaceae > Lathyrus > Lathyrus aphaca. Next base: position 482,487,520 of record OZ014522.1, read on the forward strand.
AGTATACGTCAGCTTAGATTCATTAAAGCCAATAGTATCCTCAGCATCATTGGAGGGGTCATAGGCCAAACCATCAGGTCGAAGCCCTGTGATAACGGCTACATCTAAAAGTGGGGGGGGGGGGGGTAATCATCCCACAAGGAAGATGGAAGGTGTAGTGGGTGCTACCCAAAAATAAAGGGAGGAAGCCAAGAGGTTCAAACAGTAGGGGATGTTAGTCTTCGACAGCATCAGCAAATCATAAATCCTTATTGCTTTCCAATGATCATCCTTAACCTTTTCCATTTTAGCCATCCAAAGATCAAAATCATTAAACTAGATAACAACCCTAATCAGTCTGGTACCATCATAAAGGTACTTTAAATCCATTTAGTTGGAAGGAGGTTGGTGGGGGTGAAGAGTCATCTTCCTTATGGGTATTTTTGTGCCCTAAAGGTTGGGACTTGTGATAACAAGGAAAGAACTCTTTGAGTTTCTCATCAGTGTTTTCAACTTGGTCCAAAGGACCGGAAAGAGTATAAGCACAATCATTGAAAATGAAAGGAACCATTACCTGAGAGTTGTAGAAACTTCTTAGTTCAGCCATCCTGGGTTCTGGTATGAACTGACGGTTCTTGACCGTCTTGGGTTCAAAAAGGTTCATGAATGGAGAAAGAGTTTATTTGAAAGTAAAGCCCTTTACTTTTTGAATTTTCTTCTCTGAAGTGGTAGCTTGTGAAGACGCCATTGTTGAAGATGGAGAATAGGGTTTTTAGGGTTTCTGAGGAAGAAAACGGAAGACTTTGTGTGAAAGAAGGGGGGAAAGGTTTGCAAGAGAGTAGAAAAGTGCTTTTTATAATTGATGGATCTATTTATAGGCGTGGAGTAAGAAGTTGTAGAGTTTAGCCATTTAATATAAATACATGATGGTGGGATATATGGTAAGTTGGATTGGATATATTGGAGGTAGCAGTTACTATAAAACATCTTAACACTTTATTTAAAGAAAAAGGTCATGATGGGGAGACATCAAATACGGATGATGGGACTTTTTGGGATTTTTCCATTATGGTGTGAAGTCATGCGCATGACTGAAGAATCACAATAGTTTTCAGATCGTGGGTTAGACGGTTACAACCATACTTTCGTCTGACCAAAAGTTAGCGTCGAAATGATAATATCCAAAAATGATTTTTTCATCAAAATGGTTTAAAAGAACATTTTTGGGAGGTAATTTGTTATCTCCTAAATTTTGATGCTAACCTAATTAAAATATTTGGGTTTGGAAAAGAGTTTTCTTATTATAAGCTAAAAGGAGGTCTTTTCGGCCTTACTCAATAAAAGGTGTAAGTAGAAATACTTCTCACCTATGGATTCTATACTTAGAAGAATTCTAAAGTTTGAAGTATTTTTCTAAGTATTGTTGAGATTCGACCACGCCTAGTTCGACGAAGAGTAGCAGTTACTCAAATTATGCACGTTCAAGCCTTGGAGGGAAAATATGTAATTTTTAATTCAAAGACAAGGACAAGTGGTGCAAGATGAAGCTTCTTCAACATGTATTGGGACAAGTGTCACAATCCTAGGATAAAACTGTCGAAAGCAGTTATATTTTATTTCTATAAATAACTTATTCTAGTGTTAGAATAAGTGTATGTGGAAATCATATTGTACTAGTTACTCTGTATCCACTCGAAGTATCCGCGTGTAGAGAAAAGAGTGCATTGAGAATGTACGTGATGTAAACACCACCATTTTCATCTTCCAAAGTCTTTTATGTTAAAACACCGTTTTATCTTCAATGTCATTTATGATTTAAAGTCATTTATCTTTCAAGCCTTTTATGTTAAAGCATTTTATCTTGCCATTTCATTTACTTTTACAAGCAATTTACTGTCTTTCTTTACATTTCCAGCCCTTTAATCTTTCTTACCTTGCATTTATCCTTTCATTTACCTTTCCTGCATTTTTAACATTCTTGCCTTGGCATTTATCTTTTCATTTACTTTGAGAGTCATTTCTTTTGCTTTATTTTCTTGCTTTTTACTACTTTCTGAATCATGTCGAAGGATTCATGACTTTTTTCCCAAAAAACATCACAATGAACACATGTCATAGGATCAATCTGGTCGATCCTGTGAGTAACTAAGGGTGATTTTAGTATCCTTAGAGGACCAACGATTGTTTACTAATTTTGGGGGTAAACAAATAGATCTCTTTGTTCCAATGGAAGCATTTCTTGACAACTTTGACATTGGAGAAGATTAAAACCATAGAAACACAACTTTAAGATCCAAATAGATGGAATGAAACTTCAAAACAAGCTTGATTATAATGCATATGCAAACATAGTAAAGAAAAATCCCAGGAAAAAAGATGAGATTGAGACTAGAACCAGCTTGAATCAAAGACACATCAACACATTCTGGAAACAATGTTTAAATATCAAGAATGAAATAATAAGCATGTTAGATACAAGTGAAAACCTTAAATAATGGTTTTTAATCATTTGCTCAGACATTCTATTGTGCATTACCTAGTTGTCACGCGATGTTGGCAACTTTTAACATTTTCTCAGCAAAATTAATAGAAGAGACCAATAATAATAACAAACCTAATTTAAAGGATCAAATTGTAACTTTTTATTTCTTCTAAGGAACTAAAGCGGAACTTCAAGTTAACTTAAGAAATCTGGTGACTAATTATACCATTCGCAGCTATTGTCAGCAATTAGCATTGTATATAGAGCAATTGGAGTTTTTCTTAGTGGAATATTATACGGGTATGGCAACAGCAGTTTAGTAGTCTTTTATAATCTATTAGGGTGCAAATTTATCTCATATAGGAGGTTTATCCATTTCACCTTTAATGGTCATCTTCGTTGTAGAATTGGTTAGACAATTGTAATGTGATTTTGTTTTTGTGGTGTGAGTCTAATTCTTCTTCTTATTATGAGATGCTTGTTGTCTTCTATTCTTAAACTAGTTGTTGGCTTAGTATGATTTTTGGTAGTAGGGCTTGTTTGGTTGTAACATTGGAGATGTAATCATGTGTTAAATTCTGAAACTTTTTTTTTGTATCGCTGTAGATTTTTGCCTAACATTCTCATATTTAATGTATTCCCTTTAGCTTTTTAAAAAATGTAATTGAATAATAATAATAATAATAATAATAATAATAATAATAATAATAATAATAATAATAATAATAAATATTATAGAACTTTAAAAAGAAATAGAAGACAAAAAGATAACAAATATGTCAGTAATTTTTTTTAGATGATAAAATGAATCATTTTAAAAACTATATTTAAAGGTTATGAGGATACAATAATGTTATTCATAAGTTTTTGGACTCTCGTAAAAAAAAAAAACGATTTCTGATACTAGGAAATCAAAAGAATAAAAAATAAATGACATGAACGTTGGCGAAACACATATTTTTTAAATGTTTGACCACAATAAAATCACTAATTCTCAATCTCACAAGTGGAGAAATTCCAATCAAATTCACGTAAACATGTTTTTTCTCTTATCCGTCGGTACACAAAAATATTTAAATATCGATATACTTTAATGTGGATTAAGAAATTTATAACTGCCTCTTTGACTTCTTACTATGAATCGTTTGTTTCTCAATTATATTCAAACACGACTTACAATTTTTTTTTTACAATAGTTGTACTCATCCCAAAAAAATAAAGTGTACGGAAGCAAAAAACAACAAATTGTAAAGATGATTTATATATTTAAAACGTGCTTTAGTTATTAGTTATTCCTTGTTTTACCAAATACTAAGAGCATCCACACTCATCAACCACATTTTGGTTCTTTAAAAGAGACCCACATAATTTTTTATATTATATTACACTTCTATATTTTCTAAAGAACTCAACTACATTTTTCAAATATCCATACAACTTATCAAAAACTCTAAAATGGGTCCCACCAAATCTCACAATATACCCAACATTTATATTTATAAAAAATAATAATTAAAACAATTTAATTCAAATATATCAAAATACATTAAAAAATTATACATTTAAAATAAAATAAAACAAAACAAAATAAATATATATTAAAATAAAATACAATACATCACACAAATAATTCATTAAAAAATACATTAAAATAAATTATTAGCACAAAATACATAAACAGATATATTTTAAAAAAATCAATTGTTGTTATCCTCGTGTCCATAACGTTGTCATATATGTTTTATCAAGTCTTGTTGAAGGTGTCGATGAATTTGTTTATCACGAACATCAAATCTTCTACGTAGGAACTCTTCAAAATCAATACTAGAATCATTCGACAATATTGTCGCATCATTACTCAAATGATCAAATCAAAATTTCCATCATATGTTGCACGTTCATCTTCAACAATCATGTTGTGTAATATTATGCATGTATTCATTATGTGTTGGAGTGTGTATAAGTGTCAAGATCGTGTTGGGTTGCGTATGATCGCAAATCGGGATTGGAGAACTCCAAATGCTTGTTGAATATCCTTTCTCGCCCCTTTTTGATGTTGGGAAAACAATTTTCTCTTATCCCCATGTGGCATCGGGATACTTTTTACAAACGTGACCCATTTAGGATAAATATCATCGGATGGATAATAACCCTTGTTGTATTCAGTACGTTTGATTGTATAATGAACCTCGGGAGCTCGTCCTTGCAGAACATCGTTGAAGACATTGGATTAGTTCAAAATATTAATATTGTTATTTGAACCCACAACCCCAAAGAATGCATGCCAAATCCATAAGTCTTGTGAAGCAACTACTTCAAGCATAACAGTTGGTTTCCCATGATCGCCTCGAACGTACTGCCATTTCAATGCAACTAGACAATTCTTATATTCCCAATGGATGCAGTCAATGCTCCCTAACATACCTGGAAATCCTCGTGCCTCTCCCATTTGCATTAGGCGCTCAATGTCTTCGGTGTTTAGCCTTCGCAAATATTGTGCACCAAAGATGTTGATCACTCCTCTTGTAAACTTATCAACACATTTTAGTGTTGTGGTTTCACCAATTCTCAAATAGTCATCCACACTATCAGCAGATGTTCCATATGCCAACATACGAATAACAACAGTGCATTTCTGTAATGGTGAATGACTTTCCTTACCTGTTGCATCAACCATCATTCGAAAATACTCATCATGTTGACCTAGAGCTTCAACAATACGAAGAAACACATGTTTATGCATTCAGTACCTTTTATGAAACTGCTCATTTATGTATACTGGAGTTTCTGAAAAATAATATTTGAACAATCGATCATGTCCCTCTTCACGATTCCTCTTTATATTCCTTCTTTGACGTCTAGGCCTTCTAGAACTCGAGGCTTCTTCTTCCTTAAACAATATCACAAGTTCTTCATCCATGCCATCATTCATATAATCCATGAACATTTTTGCAATGTGGGAAGGATTGGAAGGATCCATGTGAAAAGAAGTTTGATATTTAGTAGAAGATGATAACAAATTGTAAAGATGTTAGTTTGATATTTATAAGACTACTTTGAATAACGGCTAGTTTGACTTTGAATAACGACTAGTTTGAATAACGACTAGTTTGAATGCATAATCATACTAATTAAGTCCAAAATACATAATCATACTAATTAAATCCAAAATACATAATCTTACTAATTAAGTCCATATTTTTCTCTAATCATGTTGCACAACATTTCATGAGCCTGTAGTTGTCTTGTATCCATATTTGATGTATCTTTTGAGAGTATTTGCAGATCATTCATCTTCAATCTTTCCTTAGCACTCCCAACCTTCTTAATCTTTGCTTTAACCTTTTTTCTCTCTATCTCAACTTTTTGACCCTCAATGCGTGCATAGTCCCGTGCAAACATTGACATCAAATCAATTTTTTTTAAAGTCCTTTCAAAGAATCATATTTGACATTGGGAGTAGAAGACATTTTAACAAGCTTTTCTTTCTCCTTCCTTTTGGAAGCCTTTTGATCGATTGGACGGCGAGACAAAGTAGGTGATGATGGATCGTGTTCACTGCTCATTTGTGGATTAGAAAATGAAGAATATGCTCCTGAAGTTGAATTCTATGTTCTTTTTTACGAAGCTTCTGATGAACCTGCGAGCCATTTAGGTTCATCTTTCAATAATCTCCATGCAGCCTCAAAACTAAACTTTCCACCTTCATCTTGGAAACATTGAGCCATGATTGAATGAGAACTATCTCTTTTTTTATCAACCCCAAAAATTGAATCCTTAGAAACGTTGAACCATGATTGAATGAGAACTTCATCCTCTTTTTGCTGAAACCTTTGTTTATGCGTATTTACAACCAACACGGATGCAACTTCTTCACCTAGGTTAATAGTCTCCAAGCTATCTTGAGTGCAAAATTGTGGTGTTTCTTGTTCTTCATCATTTGATTGCGCACCACTATCACTTATTTGAGTTCCATGAGGCATAGTGGGGTTAGTTGATTGAGATATAAATGATTGATGTTGATATGAATAAGGCGGTGTATAATATGAGTAATTTTTAAAGTGTGGAATATTTTGTGGATTTGGGATAAACGGAGAGTTTTGAAAATTTGGGTTATGGTGTGAATTTGAGATAAAGGGTGCATTTCCAAAATATGGATTGTTTTGTTGATTTGGAATAGAAGGGTGGCTACCACCATTTTATATAAAATTAGACCAAGAACTAGGTTGATTGGAATCCATTGACAAATAAATATGTAGAAATGTAAATTGTAATAAAATTAATAATTATTTATAAGATTAAAAATATTACCATTACATTTTTAAAAACTAAAAAAATAGCCGTTAAATTTGGCATATGTTTGATCCAAAAATTATGGCATATGAGTCATTACAATTTTACTTGTCTATATTTTATCATTTACATTTAAAACTAATAAAAAGTAACCGTTACAAATAATATAAAATAGTTGTTGGAAAACTAGCTGACAATTGTAAACTACAATCACAAACCAAACCACCATACTTTTATTGAATTATCCAACTACTCCGACAAAATAATCTTGGCTTTTGTGTAGGAACATTTTGTTGTATGCTCTAACATACATATAACCTGAGCGATGTTACCTCAACCAACCAGACAAAGAAAACTTAAAAGTTAAGAGATTGTCAAAATGGGAAAAACTGCTTCATTGAATCTTCCTATCATAGACCTCTCTTCACCAGATCGTCTTTCCACAGCAAATTCCATCCGCCAGGTTCATTTTCTATACTACTCTCTTATTACTTCAACACTAGACAAATTCATCTATAATAACAATATACTACTTTACAGGCCTGTGTTGAGTATGGTTTCTTCTACCTTGTCAACCATGGTGTGGATCAAGATTTCATGAATCAAGCATTCAAGGAGAGTGCCAAATTCTTCTCACTTCCAATCCAACACAAAACTAACTTGAATCGAAAAGACTATAGAGGTTATACTCCTCTATATGCTGAGAAACTTGACACTACTTCACTCTCTCAAGGTCTTTTTTCTTTTCTCTCTAACAATAAATGTTTACAATTGCTTAATTTTCTTTAATTTCATCATTCTTCATAATTAAGCAGGTGATTCAAAAGAGAGCTATTACATTGGCCCTTTAACAGATGCCATTAGTGTTAGTCTCAATCCATGGCCTTCTCAAGGTTGTTCATTCTTAATTAGGAATTATCTAGATTCATTTTGTGCTCTAATTTTGATTTTTCATCAAGTTTACTTGAGGTCATTTTTCTTTCTGCCAATGACACTGCAGAATTACTCCCAAATTGGAGACCCACAATGGAATCCTTTTTTTGGAAATTAATGTAAGGTTTATTTATTTAGGGTTAAATATGGTCTTGGTCAGGATAAATTTTTCATTTTTAATTTTTATTAAAACTTTCTTCAAATCAAAAGATGATATATTTATAGACCACAAATTTTGAGTTTAAAGTATATTCTTCTTATGTGTCACAGGTCAGCTGGCGAAGAGTTATTGTCTCTCGTCGCCTTGTCTTTGAATCTCGATGAACATTACTTTGACAAGATCAGTGCCATAAATAAACACGAAGGTTTTCTTCGCCTTCTGCGCTATCCAGGTGTGCCAACTGCATATCAATTTGACAGTAGTTCAGAATTCAAATATCAATATGTGATGCATAATACACTACATTTAATGAATCATATGGTATATTATTATATCTATTTTAAATGTGATTGTTTATTTTTGCACACACTCTTGTTCCTACTTGCTAAACTGTTGCTATATTTGATTCAAAAACTGCAATTCTTGCTCAATTATAGGTTGATTTATTAGTAGAGTCAAGGTTTTTTTTTCAAAACCAAAATCAAGTAACCTGCATAACCTTTTTACTGTTGATAATATATGTCTGTAAATTACATCAGGTGAATTGGGATGTAATGAAGAGATATGTGGTGCCTCTGCTCATTCAGATTATGGCATGATCACTCTCCTATTGACCGACGGTGTTCCAGGACTTCAGGTTTTTATTTTCTATTTTGTATAACTTTCGGTCATCAAGGATATATCACATTGATCCCATGATTAATTTATGTTTAAAGTTAGTATTTGCTTAATCATTGATTTAAGAATTTATATTTAAAGATCTGCAAGGACAAGTTGAAGCAACCACAGGTATGGGAGGAGGTGCCTCATGTTGAAGGGTAAGTTCATGTCTAAGAACATTGTAAATACGTTCCTATCATTTTGAAGTTTGTTTACTTTTTTCTTTCCCTTATAGTTCTAGATGTTTTATGTTTGCATATGCAGAGCCATGATTGTGAACATTGGAGACATGATGGAGAGGTGGACAAATTGTTTGTACCAGTAAATTCCATCATCCAACAGCTTATAAGTTATAGTTTTAATTTTTATCAACTTTTTATGTCATTCTCAATTTCTTATTATTACTATGTAGGTCAACACTTCACAGGGTGATGCCAACGGGAACCGAACGATATTCTGTAACTACTCACCACTATTTGATTGCTCTATTTGAGTAGTTAGTATGTTATATTAGTGCAGGAATTGAAGTATGAAATCTCTCTATCTTTGTTGTCTCACCAAAGTGTTACATTGACATTGCAAGAATTTGAGCTAGTTAGTTGTTTGACAGATAAACTAGTGGATAGGTTTATAGTCTCTGTTTAGCAAGGTCAATTTTTGAGAATTGAGAATGTTCTTTCTACCCATGGCGTTACAGATTTAGCTTGTTTGATTTTATTGAAATATGAGTGGTGATATGCAATTTTGCAGGTTGCATTCTTCATGGATCCACCATCAGACTGTGTGGTGGAATGCTTTGAAAGTTGCTGCAGTGAATCATCTCCACCTAGGTAAGTAAAAATATTATCCAATTGAGATAGATTTGCTTAACTAGCTACTCTAAATTAAGAGTCTCCAATGCTCCTGAAGAAGAAAAGCTGAAGCAAAAACAATTATTATCGTTGTTGGAAAACTTATTAGAGCATTAATTAGTTATTATTCAGTGTGTCCATTCTCTGATCATACTAAGCATGTAATATATAATAGAACATAATTAGCAAGGAGTAACCAACACTGGGTATCAAAATCCCTCACTTTAAAATAATCAGATATCAAAGATTAATTAAAACTATAAAAGCTATCTAAACCAAAAGTAATTCTATAAGAAAAGATAGGGGTACTAATCTGAGTCTTTACTTGGACTAAACAACACAAGTTTATCTTTATCTTTATTGAAAGTCTTTATCTTTATTGAAAGCTACATATAAATATAATATTTACACGTAAGATCATGCTATGTTTTTGCAGATTCCCTCCAATACGTAGTGGAGACTACTTGAATGAGAAGTTCAAACTCACATATGATTCTGAGAGGGATCTTCAGTGCTCAATCTAGTCAGAGAACTAAAGGCTGTACTTTCCTATTGTTTGTATATAAGTTGCATCTTAATGCTTCGGAAAACAACTTATTTAAGTAGTTATAAAATAAGCATTTATTTATAAGAGCTTATGCCATAGTTAAGCACTTAAATTAAAGTCTCAATCAAGTTCATCATAATTATTATAATTTAGGTGAGTTTTAAGATATTTGTAACAATTTGTACAGAAGATTCCAACGTGTGGAGGAAGAGTCCCAAATGGCTTAACTTCCAAAATCTACTATAAAGGATGACTATGTCAGCATCAAAATTTCACAGAAGGAATATAAGAAGGATTTGGAGGAATGCAAGAATAACTTATATGGTAGATTGATCATGAGTAAGGGAGAGAAGTCTTTGATAAGAGAAATTGCGAAAATGTTAAATGATGTGTGGTTGGGGAATGGAAGATTGTGTCGATAGGCAAAAGTTTCTTTGAATTTCAATTCATCAATGCAGAAGATAATAGAAAAGCATGGTTGCTAGGATAATGTAACTCAAACAATTTCGAAGTGGGAATCAGATTTTAATTCGTACACTCTATATTAAACATATGTCAAATTGAAATGAGACCTAAGATTACGCTTACACCAACTAAAGCATTTTATCCCTTAAAAAGTCCTAACAATAGATCATGTAATGATCAACGAAAGGTCCACTCGACCTAAGACTCTATACCAAATGATCGACGTAAACCTATAACAGGTGAACTAATGATCCACTAACTCAGCATGATTCGAGCACAAAACACAAGCTCACACAAGCTCACCCAGACAAATCAAATGACAACATATGCTTGAGAAGATTCACTTTAGACGAGATCATATCATGAAGCGCATAATAAGAGAAGGCCAGTAATTTATAAAGGGTCCAACTCTTCTGCCCCAAGGCTAGCACCTGAATCACTCTTAAGGACCTCAGGTCTTCTATCATAGAAAATTGTTCGACAAAACGTAGGTTGACTAAACCTTATTTAAACCTAACTTCCAAATGCATCGGTCCTCTAGCCCCTGCCTCACGTCTCATCCTCCCAGACTAGCAGACCAAATCCCAACTTGAAATATCACACCTGAGCACCCTCAATTCATGCCCCTATAAGGCCAACAAAGTGTTTTTCTCGATTGAATGTTAAAAATAACCTTTTAAACAACAATATAGGGGAAAATCCAACCCACATATCCTATAAAAATGTTGTTTGAATACCAATGCTAATATTCCTTTAAATACCATCACTGAACTAATTTGAACAGTGATCACTTTTGGAACTCAAAAGTGAAACCGTTGTCCGTCAAAGGTGAAACACCTTTCTAAACACCCACACGATTGCTTAATGGAGAAAACACCACCTCATCACCATACTTATCCTCCATAATACGCTTCTTGAGACCTTCTAACTCTAGCTATTGAAAAGGGCAAGATTAATAAGTCTAAGATCTCAGACCCCGAGACTACCCAACTCCTTATACTTACAAATAACCTCCCAACTCACCCAAGAAATATTAGAAACCACTTTCTCCCCTCCCCAAAGGAAACACATCTTCAAACAAACACTTATCTTCCAAAATGAGATAGGCATCTTCATAAAGGCGAGAAAAACGACAGGGATTACGTTTAACACTGCATTTTGAAGAACAACCCTCTTACCAAGGCTAACAAACATATTCCTCCAAGAACTTAGGGCCTGTTTGATTTACTTTCTAAAAATTGTTTTTCTCTTTTCAAAAATTTAAAATTAAACAGACCCCTATTGTTTTTAAATTTTTGAAAAGAGAAAAACAGTTTTTAGAAAGTAAATCAAACAGACCCTTAGTCTTTTAGAGATAAGCCTAAAGAGAGGCTCCCAAGTTAACATCTTCCTAGGATACATATGCATTGAGAGATCAAGGTATTTGAAAGGTGAGAATCACACTCTATTATGCATAAAGCTTTCCATGTGCTCCAAAAAGGAACATTATGCATTAATTTCAAAGAAGCAACTTTTAGAGAATTTAAATCTTAATCTAGAGGTAAACTCAAATCTTTTAATGATAGTTTTAATCACCTAGAGGTTTACAATTGAAGCTTCCCCGACAAAATTGTTATTGTTAATTTGTAAAAGGACCCTCATAGGGCAAGGAAAGTACGTCGCCTCAGAGAGTTGACGACAATGTGTCTCTCCAGGGAGGGTATCACCTCGCCCCGAGGATTTTCCTATCGCCTAATCATGGAAAATGTGAGATAAGACGTTTCTTTGGCAGCGAGAAGTCATGGTGATTAGTTGACCCATACCCCTGATAACACGAAAAATACATATTATATTTCGACTTGATTCGCAGGCATTTTAGTGTCATTTCATATGTTTTTATTGTGTTATGTTGGTATTATTTGTGTTTCAACTACTTGTTTATTGGAGACTTGTGTGAGCTAAAACGGTGAAAAACGGGACAAAAATACAAGTTTTGAAGAGTCGGCGCCCGTCAGACCTTAGAGGGACAGCCTTGAAGCTTGTTAACCTTTAGAAAAGGCGAAAAATGAACCAGATACAGGCTGACACCCGTCAGCCTTGACACCCATCATGACGTTAAAATCCAGTTTTTTTGCCAGTCAAAGCATTTTTTCTTCACTTTCCCCTCTTTTTCTCCCATGCCTTTTGCATGTTTTGAGACACTCTTGCACGAATTTTAGCTTTTTAAAAGGGATCTTAGAGTTCAGTTTTTGATATCCAAGTTTTTAGAATTTATTTTAGACATAAAATTCAGTTTGTAAAAAGTGCTTATTTGCTCATACTGAGTGAAAAGTGCACCAAAGAATTAAGTTCAGTAAGTATTTAGATCGATTATATTTTAATCTTGTCGGCATCAGACTTCGATAAATTTATTCAACAATTTTTCCGCATTGTTATCTCTCAAATTTCAATTATAATATGTATTGCAGGTTCTTATTCATTTATTGTTTTTCTACTATATTATACTACTTTTGCATGTTACTATATTATAATATTATTATTATTATTATTATTATATGTTTATTATATTAGTTTATAATATAATTTATTGTTTTTGTTTTGTTTTAAACATGTTCGACTAAATTACTAAAGTTCGGAATATGAGGACTGTCGTTTCGACTGTATCTACATTTAAGTCGTAATTTAACTAATTAAATGAGATTTGTTTAAAGGATGAATTTTTATCTATTTTATATTAAATATTCATTGCGAAAGCAAAATTTAGAGTTATAGGTTCAAATTTGAAAGAACGAAACTGATATCGGACTTAAAATAAAAATTCATAATTTAATTCATTGATATGCGAAAACAAATTTTTCTTTAAATTGTAAAAATAATTATTTTCAAAAAGAGATTTTAAGACCATAAAGAGACATGCAAAAGCGGGCGCTTATGCACTTACAATCCGATATTAGACGAGTGAAAGCCGGTAATACCTTTAAACTTATTTTTCACTTTAAACAACTTTTTGATTAATTGAAAGTAATTGATTTTCAAAAATAGAAGTTTTGCCCTTTAACACGCCAACCACACGAAAGAGAACGGTTCCTTTAAATTTATTCTTTTTCTTATGATAAAATGTTGTCCCAAGTTAATTAATAATTAATACGACTTTGGTGAGTACCGTTGGTGGATGCAAGCCGCATTCTGGTCTCCATCTTTGATTGATTTATCTGTATTAGTTTATTTTAGATATTTTGCACCCTCAATTGTTATCGATAACCTTAGATTTACATAGCAATAGTAGATAACGGTAGGTTGATATTCAGTTCTTATGGGTTCGATAATCTTTTATATTACTATGATATTTTTTGTGCATTTGCGGAGCTGTCATCCCCTTGTAATAAGAATTCAAATGTCCATCATTGACTAGGTGGATGGTGACCCTTTCCAAGGAAACCATAGGCCTAAGAGCCTCTATAAATATCTCCTCTAATAGTAGTAAATGAGACAGATCTGAGGCCATATAGATCACACCCCAAATATTCATGTACCTAAACACATCATTATGTAACAAGGCATCTCACGTCACGTGAGCAAGTCCTCAAAAACATCAGAAAAGACCATCGTACAAGGTTTCTCACCGCAGTGGGAAAGTCATAGCCATCATACAATGCAATATTCATACTAAGGCCTATGAGTCCCCCTGCCCTAGCAGGAGGACTGATAAAAAAAGTACAGGTGTGTGTGTGTTCCTCCTGCAAGGGCACGAGACTCAAAGGCCTTAATAGGTATATTACGATGTATGGTGGTTATGGCTTGTCCACAACGGTGAAAAGCTCTATATGGTGGTGTTTTATGGAGTTTTATAGGATTTTCTCACGTGAGGTGGCAAACCTTGTTACAGAATATTGTGCTTGTGTATAATCATATGTGAGGTGTGATTTTTATGGTTTAAGATATATCCTTATTCTCCAATTAGGGTGAGATGTTTATAGAAGCTTTTGGGCCTAAAGTTTCCTTGGAAAGGGACACCTCTCACTAAGTCAGTGGTGGACCAATGAATCCCTATTTCCAAACAGGATGTGGGCCAGTTAATGACTGTAACTTCTCTCTTCCCAAGAAACGTCATATCTCATGTTTACTACAATTAGGCGATAGGAAAACCCTGGGTGATGTGATACCCTCCCTGAGACGCCACATTGTCGTCGTCACTCCTGGGGAGGCTTACTTCCATTGCCCTTGGTGGGGCCTTTTAAAAATATAACACATCATATTCCCTCAAGTGTGGTGCCTTTGATAGAGGGCGAATTGTTTTTAGATCACGGCTTAAGGGGTATCCCAAGGACTTACATTTCTTGAGGATGTAATACCTCGGGAAAAGTTATATGTATCCAGGAAGATGAGACTATAAGTCCATCATACATGGTGTTAGACCTATCAGGCGGGACTTCTATCAAGCCTTCATTCAAGAATTATGAGTAATTCGCTTGGGATAGAGTTCGGTCACGCCTCTTAGGTGTGATTTTTGTGCATGATCCCGCCCCGAGGAAACACTGAATCCCTCAGGCGAGAGTTTAATTGGCCTGGGGAATCTAAGCCCTCACGAGAAGTTATATGTAGTCAGGATGATTAGACTTTAATTCCCTCAGGCGAGGTGTTAAACCTCTCGAGTGGAACTTCTATCAAGCCTTCAGACAAGAATTAAGACTTAGTATCTTAGGCCAGACTCTAGTTGTGCCTTTTAGGTGTAATTTTCGTGTCTGATCTTGCCCGAGGAAACATTAAATCCCTCAAGAAAGAATTTAATTTTCCTGTGGAATCTAAGTCACTCAGGAGAAGTTATATGTAATATGTATGATGATATTATAAGTCCCTCAAGCGACTCATTGGACTTCTCGGGCGGGATTTCTATCAAGCCCTCAGACAAGACTTATGACTAAGTCTCTTAGGCTAGACTTTGGTCGCGCCTCTTAAGCATGATTTATGTGTATGATCTCGCTCAAAGAAACATTAAGTCTCTCAGTCAAAAGTTTAATTATCATGGGTAATATAAGTCCCCCAGGCGAAATTATGATGAGGTTATAGTCCATCAAGTGAGGCGTTAGACATCTCAGGCGAGACTTCTTTCAAACCCTTAGACAAGATTTGTGACTAAGTCTCTTAGGCTATACTTTGTTTGTGCCTCTTAGGCATGATTTATGTGTCAGATCTCGCCTGAAGACACAATTAGTACCTCAGACAAGAGTTTAATTAGTCTGGTGAATCTAAGTCCCTCAGGAGAAGTTATATGTAGCTTGGCTAATTAGACTATAAGTCTTTCATGTAAGGCTTTGGACCTCTCAGGCGAGACTTCTATCAAGCCCTCAGACAAGACTTGTGACTAAGTCTCTTAGGGTCTGTTTGGTTCAATCGAAGGCATGGGAGATGAGGGATTTTTATCAAGGGGATGGGAGGTGATGAGGGAGGGGAGTGATTTTAATTACATATATGGTTGGTTCAAAATATTAAAGGGGAAGGGAGAAGAGAAATTTTATTTACAAATATGTTTGGTTCACAAGGGGAAGGCGGGTATTTTAAAACTAATTTACTTTTTTATCCTGTAATTTTATCATAAAACTCATGATATTTACCGTTTATAATTCAAATACAAATTCATTGACTAAATATAAGTATCCAATCAGAGAACGTCAAGAATGATTTTATAAAATTGTAACGATGATAGTATATATTTTTAAAAAGATTAATGAAAGCAATAAAATCTAACAAAAAATTATTATAAAAAAATATTACAATAATTAAAAGGTAACATTAAAGTATAAAAAAATTAAACACATTATATAAGATCAAGATATAAAAATACAAGAAATATAAAAAGACGATAAATTTGTTCAAAATAGAATTTTTAACATTTTAATAAAATAAGTTTATATTTAAATAAATATATATAATTATAATTAAAATAAAATATCTCATCTCCCCTCCAAATCCCCCCAAATTTGAGGGAAACAAAAAGTGGTTCAGGAAGGATTTTGACCCCTCCATCTACCTCCCATCCCCCTCTTAAAATTTGAACCAAACACATAATTATTAAATATTCATTCCCCTCTCCTCCATTTACCCCCAATCAAATAGACTTCGATCGTGCCTCTTAGGCATGATTTTTGTGTTTGATCTCGTCCTATGAAGCATTAAGTCCCTCAGGCGAGAGTAATTAGTTAGGGAATATAAGTCCATCAAGTAATGTTATATGTAGCCTAGATGATGAAATTATAAGTCCCTCAGGCGAGGCGTTGAACCTCTCAAGCGGGACTTTATCAAGTCATTAGACAAGATTTGTGACTAAGTCTCTTAGACAAGACTTCGGTTGTGCCACTTAGGTGTGATTTCTATGATTGATCCTGCCTGAGGAAATACTCAGTCCCTCATGCAAGTGTTTATTTAGCCTTGGAAATCTAAGTCCCTAAGGCGAAGTTATATGTAGTCTGGCTAATGAGACTATAAGTCTTTCACGTGAGACGTTGGACCTCTAGGGCGGGACTTCTATCAAACTCTCATACAAGACTTGTGACTAAATCTCTTAGGGAAAAATTTGGTCGCGCCTCTTAGGTGTGATTTATGTGTTTGAGCTCGCCCGAGGAAACACTAAGTTCCTCAAGTGAGAGTTTAATTAGCTTAGGAAATTTAAGCCATTGGGATAAGTTATATGTAGCTTGACTAATGAGACTATAAATCCCTTAGGTGAGGCATTGAACCTCTAAGGTAGGACTTCTATCAAGTCTTAAGACAAAACTTGTGACTGAGTCTCTTAGGAAAGACTTCGGAAAAAAAAAAACTACTCTAACATGCTTCCACGCGTCTTCAGAGGAAAAAGAATTGTTGAAAAACCAAACAATCTGGTGATAATTGTGTTGATAACCGTTTCTTGAACTCCTTGACTACCATTGTCGTGAGCCTTCGACCAATCTCATAATGCTGAAACTTCTATATATCACATAGTCTTTGGACTAAAAAATATCATAAGTCTTTAACACTTAATAAGTGTCGACTTCGACGTCGTGTCGAAGAGTTGTCATGTGACTCTTTTAAGATTTGGGACATGTTTGGAGAAGAGAGAGAGAGAGAGAGAGAGAGAGAGAGAGAGAGATCATAATTTTATGGATATGTCCTTAAGACTCCTTCAAATCTTTTTTGACATCGACTCCAGTTACAGTTTAGTCGAATCACTAGATCGACACAATCAACGTGTCAAAGCTTTTGATTTAAATTTGAATATTTAATATTTTCAAGATAGTCATTATCATTCTCTACTGATTTTTCCACAACTAGAAATTTCAAACTAAACTACTAAACAAATTTAAAAATATATATTTGGTCATAAATTTATAAGATCTGTCATTTAAACTAAAGGTTGAGGGTACCAATTCGAACCCAACTATTAATGGGGCTTTAGAAATAAAGAGGACCGAGAATATAATTAGATAAATGGTGGTAAAAATGATCTTTGGACTTTGAAGTGAGATAAGGTGGATAAACAGTCACAATCTTTTTTTACCAAAAGATACCTTATATCCTATATGATATTCTCTTTTACACAATAATATACTCAACCCTCCGGTTTGGAAGTATTCCCACGTGAATTACCCTACTAAATATGTTACTACTTCTTAATCAAGTTTAGACCACCATTTATAGACTCCTTATCCTATCATGTTTGACATCAATAATTTAACTTCTTTTAAAAATTAGTTATGATAACTTCAAAGAAAATTATTTGAGAAGCATAAAAAATAACTAATATTCTTTAAATTTTATTATAATTTTCTCTTACCAATAATTTTTTGACATGACAGTAATTTATCAGACCATTAGGTATAACATCATATTTAAATATATCACGTCAACATTTTTGAAATTAAATGTAAATTTAATGATTAATAAAATGGACGATCGAAGTTACAAAATTAAAAGTAAAAAGAAAAAACATTTAAAACTTGGTAAAAAGAAATGGATTAAATATGTACTTAACTTTAAAATTATGTAGAAATATTATATATTACTACATGGATAATACATCTATTAAAAAAAGGAGAGGGATAAGACATAACTATTTTTTTATTACTATGCCACTTGCCAAGCCGTACTAATTGAATGAAATGGATAAGGTAGCTTTGTTTTTTAAAGATGCTGATTAGCATAAGTAAATCTCTAAAACCGGTTTTTGTTTTGAAGTGTCACATTTGTTTTGTTGAAAAGAATTGTTTCATTTATCTTAGATGAAAGGATAAGATCATATCAAGGGATTATTATTAATACATAGTCTATGAAATGTTAGAAAAGGGGTAAGAGTGTTTTAAATTAAATTTAAATAAAACGGATATATATATATATATATATATATATATATATATATATATATATATATATATATATATATATATATATATATATATATATATATATATATATATATATATATATATATATATAATAAAGTTCAAATAACATATTGTTTATGGGTTGTATGGATGTACATACTTACCAAATTACTAAAACCAGTTTATTTAATTTAAGGGTAACGAAACTGGTCGTGGTCCAATTGACTGACCCACATATCCACCAAAAAATAGTATATCGAGTTGAGATTTTTGGCCAGTTGTCCATCAAATTTTATTCCGCTAAAGACCGTCACCCGACAAAGATCGTTCTGCCAAAATCATTTTTCATCAAAGTCCAATGTACATATGAAATAAACATTTTTGTAAGTATTTGGAAGAGCCTTTATGACTAATCTATTTTCTCTGTCACTATTGCTAGTTAAATATTTGGAACTTTTTCCATTTATGCTTTCTAAATGTTGGTTTGATGTTTTTTTATTAAAATATATAAAAAAAAGTCTTTTAATTTATTTATAAAAAAAATGAAAAAAAATATATAAAAAATAAGGCGGGCAAGCCTGTTGCACGTCAACTCGCCACCTTGACGGAACGGACAAGACTTTTATGTCAATTTCAATTTGACGGACTTTAGGTGGGACAGGACGGCCCATTTTACCACCCCTAATTTAATTGATTATAGTTTTTAAATCAAACCATTTTTTTATAAAAACCAATTTAAAAATGTAAAATGGTTTTAATTTGGTTCAAAACCGGTTTATAATCAAAATTGGTTTGTAAGAAAATTGTACTCTATTTGTTATTAGAATTTGGTAATATTATGTAACTTAATATTGCTATGATATAATCTTTCATATCTCCGGGTGATTAAATTTATTCATTAATCTGCTTTTCTTTTCTTTTTTATTTATAAATTTTGGTCGGAGCCCAAAACAAAAACCAAAAGGCCTACGATCCAGAAACACCCAGCTAAGTGAGAAGCCCTAACCTGGATCTCTTGCTTTTCTTTGTAGTTGTCGAAGGCATTCTCCACCTCAATCTTTTGTGTTTTAAGTTTTGTGTTGACCGCCTGCAACTTCCTCAGCTCGGCGACAAGATATGTCTCCTCGTCTTTGAGGACCAGAGTCGTCTCCAAAACCTTCATCCCAACAGTTGCATCCTGAGATAATGTTTTCCTCTTGCCCACATTATCAAGATCCGGGATGGCCGACGATTCTGTTGTAGACATAACAAGAGAATGTTCTCCATTTAAGAACCCCCTCTTGAGATAACAAAGGGGTAACACAAACTTTTCCTTGGTACCTTCTTGCTTCAGATTGATTGCCACGGGGTCCTCCCCGCGATGCTTTTTTCTGGTTAAAATCTTTTGTTGGGAGGAAGATTGATTGTCCGCAGGCAAGGAAAAGGAGATATTGAGGTGTTATCTCTATATTTTGACGCTAGCATAATTGGGTTATTTGGCTTAGAAGAGATATTTTCTTGTTATAAGCTAAAATGAGGTATTTTCGACCTTACTAATTGAAAGGGTGAAAGTCGAATGAATCTCCCACCTACAGATTATGTACTTAGAGAAATTCTAAGTTTGGAATATTTTCTAAGTGTTAGTGGGATTCGGCCAACACATGTTTCGACGCAAAGTGGCAGCTACGCAAATGATGCACATTCAAGCCTTGGAGGAAAAAATGCAATTTCCAATTCAAAGACAAGGACAAGTGGCGCAACATAAAGATTCCTCAGCATCTAGTGGGACAAGTGTCATCATCTTAGAGTAGAACCTTCGAAAACGATTATCTTGTATTTTCTATAAATAGCTTAGTCTAATGTTAGAATAAGTGTGCGTGAAAATCACATTGTACTGAGTAACTCCGTATAACACTCAAAGTATTTGTGTGTAGAGAAAAAAGTGTTGTGAGAATGTATGTGATGTAACACCACCATCTTATTTTCTGAAGTCTTTTATGTTAAAGCAACAATTTATCTTCAATGTCATTTACCATTCAAGTTATTTATCTTTAAAGTCATTTAACTTCCAAATCCTTTTATGTTAAAGCATTTATCTTTCAAGACATTTACTTTGCAAGAAATTTACTGCATTTCATTTACAATTCCTGCTCTTTAACATTCTTGACTTTCATTTATCTTTTCTTTACATTTCCAGCCATTTAAACTTTCTTGTTTTGTATTTACTCTTTCAGTTGTATTTTCATTTACTTTGAAATCCCTTTTAAACATTTATTTCATTTAATACTTGCTTTTACATTGCTTTTCTTTATTTTAATTTCTTACTTTTACTACCTTCTGAATCATGTCGAAGGATTCATGACTTTTTTCCTAAAAAAACATCACAAGTAACCAACAACTAACACATGTCCTAGGATCAATCTAGTCGATCTTGCAAGCAACTAAGGGTATTTTTGGTATCTTTAGAGGACCAGCGGTTGTTTACCAATTTTGGAGGTAAACACGAGATCGACGTCAGTCTTGGACTGCTCTAGGATTTGGATGACCTGACTCATACATAATAAAGTGTCTCCCATTGAATAGAGAGCAAATCCTCTCTTTCGAGCTGGTGTTATGCACTTCCCAGCTCTCCGAAGCCCCGAGATACTCCACTTGTTTGATGATGGTGTAGGCATTCGATGGGTTGTCGACGAAACACGAGGCTATCACGTAAGGCTCTTACCCGACCCATTTTAGTTTGGGATCAGTAATTGTATCGATCAAAGGAAGGCCATCGATATTACGAGCCATTTTGACTTAAAAAGCAGAAGGAAAATTGTGAATTCGACGATTGAATCAAATTCACCCTTCCACTGCAAATCAAGTGAAATGGCAAGGGGAGGCACATGCACATGACCTCGACCAAATCCCTTATTTAAAAACCAAGTACGGGAATCACGAGGACTTTCTCCTTGACATGAAACACTGTCGCAAAGTTCAAAACCTTCGCGAGGGAAGATCCTCCCTAACACGAATATTCAACGAAAGTCCATGATCTTGGTAGAGAAGAGTCTCCTTGACACAAAATACAACCACGGATTTTTCCTAGACATGAAATTATCATACGATTAAGAACCTTTAAGGATAAGATCCTCCCCGACACGAAGATTTATCTTGGTCTTTGTAATACCCCAATTTAATTAATTAATTTAATTAAATTGTTTTGAATTGAATTGTTGTTAATTTCGATGTGTGATGTTTAATAATAAGATGGTTGTTCGATTTAAGTTGTTTTAAGTGGGCTTGTGAGTTATGCTTATTTGGGAGAGCTATTAGTAGTAATATTAAGAGGTGTAGTTAGAAGCCCATTAGTGAATAAAATTAAATGATTTTTGTAAACACCCCAAATTTGCCCTCACCCATTCACACCATGGCTTGTGATCATTCTCATATACATAAACACAATCATATCATCTCATATCACATTTTTGATTCACTGCATAGTTTCTAAGTCATCTGCACCTAGGGTTTGTGATCTGAGCAATCCAAGATGCTTCTTGAGCCATTCCAAAGGCCACTGATCAACTCAAAGGGGTCCATGTGTGTCCTTATGTCATATTCCATCTCCTCAAAGTCAAAATTGCAGAGGGATCACAAGAACTAGGGTTTGAGTGGATGCAGAGCCAGGATGAACTGCACAGCTGGCTGAAAATTAGGGTTTTGGTTTCAGAGGCCATAACACCAAATTTTTTGGTCATTCTTGTTTCCATTGATCTCTATATGGTATAGGGAGTATGCATATCAATTTTCATGAAGAAATTCCATGGGGAAGTCATCTGATCAAGGGTTGACTTTTCAGACAAGTCAGTGCAAAATCAGGGCATCTGAGGCCCCCAATGACCCAACCAATGGGTGATCTTCATCATTTTGAGTGTATATGATCTTTATTTGATCATGGAAGAAGGTTGAAGTTCATAGAAATCAAGAATTTAGGGTTTTTGCAAAAGTTGACTTTTTGGGCATAGTTGACTTTTCAAGAATGCTTCATTTTAGGTCATTTTTCAAGCCTTGATTCTTGATCCAAAAAGGCTTCAAATGGAAAAACTTTGGTCATGAAAGTTGTAGATCTCATCTTTCCCTTTTCAAAAGGTACAAGAACATGATCAAACTCTTCTTGGATCAAAAGTTATGGCAATGCAAAGTTGGCAAAAATCATTGTTTTTCAAGGCATGCTTCAAATGGAAATTTTGCAAAGTCTTGAACCAAAGCATATTGCAACCTCTAATTCATTTCAAACCATTACACAAACATTCTCTAAGTCCTAAAAATCAGAATTGGATCAAGTTTGCCCATGGTTTGGTTTGTGTGACAAGGCATTTTCTCATAGAATTCCATAAAGCAACAACTTGCAAAAACCATCATGATCACTTCACCAACTTGATGCATTGGCTGCTGAGCTTTGCTAGACCTCTCCCTCACCCTTGCTGCGCCAGCCCATGCCTTGTACTTGCCTAGACCTTGAGCCATGCCTCACTTACACAAAAGTTGACCTTTATGCAAAAGCAAACTTACCTATCATAGCAGGCCATGTCACATCACAAAGCCAATCAGATTTGTTTATGTTATCCCTTTGCAAGCAAGACATAACCCTAAGCAAGGCTGAAACCAACACACTCCACACATTCACAAAAACACACCACATTGCAAAAACTTTCGAATCTGCCTCCACAGCCACCAAACACCCAAACTTTTTTCTCCATTCAACTCACCTTGTCCCATTGAGTAGAAAGCACCAAGAACCAGGCTTGATTTGAGCAAGAATCCCCCATTGCCATTCTTCACCTCAGCCTGCATTTTCTTTCGAATCTCCCTCCACAAACCTCAAACACAAGAACAAACTCCACCAACAATCTCCACTCACCTCACTGACCAGAAACCACCCTTTGATTTGGCCTGAAACACCCTATCTTTCAAATACGATTTTCATCTCCCCTTGGTCAGAGCTGCTGCAAACTCACTCAGGAGGTTGTTTAAACTCCAACTAAGCATCCAAAGCTTCAAGGGGAGATCATTGGGACTTGATTGAGCCAAAGGATCATCCAGAAAGTTCCTGAATCAGAAGTTCAACCTCAGGTGACTCCATGAACTTTTTTCCCAGAACTCATTTTTCTTGTTAAAATCTTGTTGTGCATGTTACACTGATCATTGGGATCCCTTTACTTTTGAAAATAAGCCAGAAATGAGCATGTATTGTTGTTCTGAAAGTTTGACCTAAAATTTTCATTGCTTCGATTCTTGTTTGTGTGTGAGTTTAAATGTGATTTGATGCTGGATTTGTGTTTAGGGTGAGTGGAAGTTGTTTTCTGGAGATTTAGAGCCCTTAAAATGGCCTAGGGAGAGAGATTGGTTTTGAGGTTGGCCGGAGAAGACGACCGGAACACTGTTCCGGTCGCCTGATTGTCATTAGGGCACAATTAGGGCTTAATCAGGGTGATTAGCAGGTTTGAATGTGAGCCGTGAGATGTGGCGGGGAGTCAAAGCGCGCGCTGGCCAGTTTAAATTTCCACCCTAGGATTTGATTACTTCTCATTAATTCAGAATTAATTCATTTATTTTCTTTTCTTTTTTCTTTTGTTTTGCATAATTATTTAAAAATAGCTAAAAATTCTTAAAAATTATGAAACTTTTTCCTTAAGGTTTTATAAATTTTTAAGACCCAAAAATATTTTTATTTTATTTTTTTTATCATTAAAAAAGTATTTTTAAATATTTAAAAGATTATTTTTAATTGATTAATGAGAATTAATTAATTAAAAATACTTTTAGGTATTTAAAAATTACAAAAAAATTCATGAAATGTTCCAAGACATTTAGAAACATTGTCCAACCTTCAAACCAAATTTCTTTTTTGATCTTGATGCATTTTAAGAATTTTTCATTGAATTAAATCATTTTTTATGCATTATTTTGATCACATGTTTGAAAATTCATTTCTGCCTATTGGAGAAGGTTGAGACATTGATTCTTTTTGCTTTGTCTTGTGTTTAACATGTATTTTCAAGGATAAAATGGCCATGATTTGTTTCTTTATTTTCCATTTGATTGGCATTTCTTTTGTTAAGAACCCTAAAAAACCCTAATAACTTAGAAAATTCATAACTTGAGTTTGGTTGAGAGTTGAGAGCTCCCCTTTGGGCAGTGGTTCATTATAGGACTAGGGTTTCTTTGGGTACCATTTTCCATTTTTTATCTTGAGGTTTGCTTCTGTTTTGGGTTTTTGTTTGATGTTTGATTCATAAACCCTAATTTGGGCTTTCTCTTGCATCCTTCTTGCATTCTCTTGCATAACATGACTTGTCTTTGCATTTTGTGCATTCTTGTGATTCATTTGACATCCTAAGATATATAGAAAGCATCTTTGATCATTGCATTACATATTTGCCATATCATTTGTCTTGTATGCTTCATGACATTTCATGCTTGTTCATGCTCCTTAGCTTGCATCATTTGCATTCATGATCTTGTATGAACATCCCCATGCCTTGCCTCATGTTTGCAGCACCTCATAGCATCATAATCATCATCAACATGCTTCTGGTTTTGCTTATCATCATACCATTTCATTTCATTTAGCATTGCATTGCATTTCTTTCTAACATTTCAGGTGGTAAGTAACTTGGGAAGTGAATTTGCCTTCACTTCTCATAACTTTTCTTTTCATCTCTCTTGCATCCATTGCTGCATTTTTGTTTGTGTTTGAGATTGAGCTTGCTCATTCTTGTTCCTCCCACTTTCTCTCTTCAAGTGACTTGACTTCTTGAATGAAGCAAGTCACTTTGCTTCTCTTGATCTTGTTCATCTGCTGCCTGGTGGCTCCTCTGAAGATTGTTCTTGAAAACCTCACAAACCTTAGGGACAACCAAGCATGACAATGAATTAGGGTTTTGATTAGTCTCCCCTCATAGTTTTACTTTTGTGTATCTCTTTGAGTCCTCTCCTCTCATCTCATAATCAGGGACTAAACCCTAAAGGCTTTAAGGCTTTGTGATTAAGCTTATGCCTGCATCCTTCTCTTAGGATGGAGTGTATAACTTTAATCCTAAGTGTTAAACCCTTAATGTGTTTAAATCCTTTTAATCAAGTCACTTAATAATTATCAAGACATCACACTTGTAACTTGGGCCTTGCATTAGGGTTCTAATTCTTCCTTAATTGGTTAAGAAGGACTAACCCTAGTGTTAATGGACAAGTCCCCCTCAAGTTGTCTTACAAACCCTAAAAATCACTTCATCACCTCATCATTAACTAAAATCCACTTAATAAAGGCCTTGTTTTGTCATGAGTTTAATCCCTAATCGTGGATTAAGTTGAGGAGCTTTCCTCAGCTTAAACATTCTCATCTATTATCCTTCTATTAGGATGGTGTAATGAGTCTGTTTAATCCCTGATTATGGCTTAATCTCATTACTCAACACTAAACAAAAACACCAAAAACATCTAAATAATCACAAGTAGGTTAAGGATCTTAATCCTACACCAAAGGTGACTAAGTGTGAGAATCTGACTTCACACTTAAGGTAATTCTCATTACCCCTAATCAGAGGGAAGATGTGATGAGTTTACTAACCCATTGGTTTAGGCTTAAGCTCATTAGCTTATGACAAACTTTCAGAAGTAATAAAAGACTGAAAACACAAAAACAAACAATAATCGTCTCCTCCGGGATTCTTTCCTCATCACCTTCACTCATAAACGAGAACTCGCTTCTTCCGTCTAATGCAAGACAGTTTGCACCTGAGCCAGACAGGTCATACACTTGAGCATGGACAAGTAAGCAGTTCACAAGTCAATTCATCTTTCAGTCTCTTTGGGTCGAACTACGGTGTTCTGACTTCCTCATTGCACGAGAGGATACGTAGGCATAACTTAACAGTTATCGAACAAAAGTCTCTGTATATTCCCCCTCTTTCTATCCTCATTCTTTTAGCCTCATGATCATGAGCATCTTATTCTTGTTCTTACACTGACACTTTCATACTTCATATCACTTATACATCATACACTGACACCTGTACATCTTTTCCAGCTCTTTACACACAAATTGCACTGACACTACCCCTTTAAAACACCAATCTTTCAAGCGTGGATCCCGTCGAGTACGGCGGACAATCTGGGTGCTAATACCTTCCCAGGTTGTAACCAACCCCCTTTCTCAGTCTCTCTGGCTCGCAACCGTCTTATCCGTATCTTTCTAGGTCTATGCAGCATTACCTTTCCTCCGGGATAAAAATGCCTAGCTGGCGACTCTATTCATCTCCAGTGAGTTCACGGCTGTGTGTTCTCATTGTCCCTCTCGCCGACCGTTCGCGTCTGTACCTTTATCTGGGCCGGTCCCACTTATCGGGAGCGACAGCTTGGCGACTCTGCTGGGGATCCTTATATTGCAACCAGGGCTTCTGGTTCTTTTTGTGGGTTCCTCCTAGCGCTTGATTGATTTGTGTTTACTGGGGTGTTATGTGCTTATTTGTGCTTGTATTTATTTATTGCTTTATGTACAGTTTACTTTACTGCTTTCTTTATTGCATTTTGTATATATCATATTGTCATACTGCTGCTGGCTGGATCTGGTTTCTTTGCTTTGGTGGGTGGGGTTCATTGAGAGTTAAAGTCCTACACCTGGGACCTGAGTGACACCTAGTCTAGAGTGAATCATATTCTTTCCCATTCCATTTCGGTCTGGTGCGGGAATATGAAACACGGTTCAGATATGGGTTTCTTCTTGAGAACTCTGTGTTGCAGATTTCCTGCAATGCTAGGGCTATCTGGGAAGCCTGCTAAGTCTGGATGACCTTTTAATTTTGACCTTCAGAAACTGAGGTGAATTAGAGGAGGAACTTTTATGGTTATTGTAAACACTGTACCTCCGGGTTGGAAGTGTTTACACTTCCCATAACTGATCCAAGTCTGAGGATCCTTGTTCTAGATCACTACCTGTGAGGGGGTTGGGCTGTTTACAGGCTTGCAGGTACCTTGACCTCAGAATACCCTGTTACTTTGACTTTGTTAAGAATACTCCATGTTGGATAGTTCTTGTGATTCTAAAACCCTGGACATGTGGCTCTTTATTTGAGTCCCCCACCTTGGTTACTGGATTTGTAGACCTCCATCTGGAATTCTTGAGCACACATGGATCTATATCAAGGCAGTTAATCAGATCCAGCTCAGTCACAGACCCTTGCATAATCATTTGCATACATACTCATTGCATCATATTAACATATGCTTATTTGTGTTTCAGGGTATCCATATTCATCCGGTTTTGGTTTTGACCCCATCTGCAGTATTGACCCATCTCCACCAGCATTTGCTTCAGTTTTTTCAGTTATTTGTACTAACCATCCAGTGGCCCACTCCTCAGCATCTTCATCAGCACTTATTCAACTCAGTCTCAGCACTCATGGCTCCAAAGAAAAGCAATATCACCTATCATTTCTTCCAACCAGACTTATCAGACATCAGGAGGATCCAGACCCTGATCACTCCAGATCACATATCTTTGTTCAGAGAGAGCTATGGGGATATACTTGACTTGGTTATGGATCTGGACCCATCTCAGAGGAGCCTCATCCACACCTGCATTCAGTTTTATGACCCCCCATTGAGATGTTTCACCTTTCAAGACTTCCAGTTAGGCCCTCTTTTAGAAGAATACTCATCATTGGTTGGTTTGCCTATCAGGAGAGAAATCCCTTTCAATCCTGAGATGGTTTTCCC
Source organism: Lathyrus aphaca (assembly GCA_963966055.1). Classification (NCBI taxonomy): domain Eukaryota; kingdom Viridiplantae; phylum Streptophyta; class Magnoliopsida; order Fabales; family Fabaceae; genus Lathyrus; species Lathyrus aphaca. The sequence continues at coordinate 482,515,958 of OZ014522.1, forward strand.
AAGCAATGGAGAGGTAGCAAAAGCTTTGCATCTGGAGCCTGTTTTGATTGAGCAACATATGACCTCTAAAGCTGGGATCCCTGGTTTTCATCTGGACTTCTTAATTTCTCAAGCTAGTTTGAAGGCCTCCTTGGGGGATTGGAAAGCTGTTTGTGCTCTGTTGGCCTTAAGTGTCTATGGAATTGTGTTGTTTGCATATGAGCCCCGATTCATCAGCAAGAATGCAATCCACTTGTTCATCTTGAAGAACCCAATGCCAACCTTATTGGGTGATCTTTATTACTCAGTACATCAGAGGAATGAGAAGCAGAGGGGAAGGCTAGTGAGGATTTGTGCTCCATTATTCCATGCTTGGCTTCTCAAGCACCTACCCAGGACAGACGCATTTCTAAACCCTCATCAGCAGAGCAACTGGGCTAAGAGACTCACTACTCTCACTTCAGCAGACATCAGATGGTGTACTCAAAGCACCAAGGGCAGAGATATCCTCACAAGCTGTGGGCACTTTCCCAATGTGCCTTTAATAGGAGTTAAGGGGAGTATCAACTACAACCCTCTGCTGTTCAAGAGGCAATTAGGCTATGCACTGGTCCATGCTCCCAGAGTACAGGACTTGGTGGAGACCCTCTACTGTGAGAACAAGATTAGTCTGGCAACTGTTAGGCAGGCTGCCTGGGCCTGGGATCATGTTCAAACCAAGGGAATCACCATTCTGGGGAAGTGCAATAATGTGGCATCAGCCCAATATCATGAGTGGTCCCGTGCCAGGGCCCAATTCTCTGGAATGCCTTTCACCATAGAAGACATGCCTGAGTCATCTTCAGCACCACCCCCTGCCACCATCAGTTTGGAGGAGTTTGAGAGCTTGAAGGAAAGAAGTGAGAAGCTAACCCAGGCTTTGCAGAAGACCCTCCGGGAGAGGAGTGAAGGTGTGAGGGAGATTGAGAGATTGGAGAAGTTGAGAGTGGAGCACTTGACTAAGATTGAGAAGTCCGGAGAGTATATCAACAAGTCTAAAGCTGGTGAGCAGATTCTGAAGAATGCTTGTAAAGAAGCCCAATTCCAGAGAGCAAGAACAGACTTGTATTTGAAAGAGAGTCAGGCCAGGTGGGTCCGGATCACTGAGGCCCGTACTCTAGAAGACAAGAGAGTTCAGAACAAGATGGAACAGATGGAAAAAGCCCTGGCAGCAGCCCAGAAGGAGATATCAGAGCTAGAAATCAGAGCGGGAGTGAAGAGGTCTAAGGACCAAAGTCAGAACAAGAAGTTGACTGCAGCTGTTGCAACAAGAAACCTTCTCATCAGAAGTCTCACGGAGCGCCCGGCTGATCCTGTGACCGAAGCACTTCTTAAGGAAGTTCGTGAGGATGAGTTTGGCCTTGAAGTTTGATCATTTGCTTGTTGTTATTCCTATCTCATGTACTTTTGCTTTTCTTTTGTGATGTATTTTGACCCCTTTGAGGGCTTGTGTTGTAAAAATGAACAAGTTGTATTATTTCATCTTATGTAATGTATTTGTGTTGGTTTCCATCCAAGTTCACTTCAAAAGCAACTTCAACAGCATCATCTTCAAGGGTCTGGAAGGGTCAAAACTGAAGACCAAACCGGATACCTTGAGAGCAAATAAGCATAACTGCATTGCATACTAACCCCTTTTTGTTTGTTTTGTAGGTTCTGTTTTATTGTTACTAACCTCTGTTGTGATATTCAGGAATTATTGCTCGCCGCCGGGTATTTCCTCTCAACAGGCCACACAGGTACCCAACTAGAAACAACCTTCCGGGAATTCAAATGGATCAGGTACAGCAAGACCTAGCAGAGGTCAGAAATCAGATGGCGAACGAAAGGTTAGAGATGAGAACACAGATGACGCAGTTCATGGAAGTTATGAACAATATGGCTCAGAGCCAGGAGAGACTGAGGGCCATTGTGGAAAGGCAGAATCAAGAGGAGCCTCATGTAGGGACTGCAGGCACAAGCAACAATGAAAGGGTGCAACCCCATGTTAATCCCCCTGTGTTTGGCCCACACTTGCATCCTGAGATCAACATCCCCGCAAATGTTCAAGGAACAGCTGCTGCAGCCAGAGTACTTCAAGAAGATCCTCAGGAGGACCAATTCACAGTAATGGGTGCTGGAGAAGAGGCTTATGATAGGAGATTGGATGAAATAGCTGAGAAGTTGAGGTCCTTAGAGTCTCAAAATTCTTTGGGTTTTGACGTGATGGACATGGGCTTGGTAGACGGGGTCAGGATCCCCCATAAGTTCAAGCCTCCTTGTTTCGAAAAGTATAATGGGACTTCATGCCCCCGGACTCATCTACAATCATTTCTGGGAAGGCTGAAGGCCTATACAATGGATGAGAAACTCTGGATGTTCTACTTCGAAGACAGTTTGACTGGAGCATCAAGGGAATGGTATTCCCACTTGACAAGGGCAACTGTAAGGTGCTGGAAGGACCTGGCAGAGGCCTTCATCAGACAGTATCAATACAACTTAGATATGGCACCCAACAGGACCCTCCTGATGGGAATGTCACAGTCGTCAAGGGAAAGTTTCCGAGAATATGCCCAGAGATGGAGGCAATTGGCTGCTGCCGTTCAACCACCAATGTCTGAGAGAGAAATGGCAGACATGTTCATGAACACTCTCCAGGGAACGTATATTGACAGGTTGGCTGCTTTCTCCTCCACTAGCTTCGCAGATGTTGTCATAGCTGGGGAGAGAATTGAAAGCCTGTTAAAAATGGGTAAGATATCTGATAATGGTGCTAGTTCGTCCGGTGGTACGAGAAAGCCTTTCGCGGGCCCGAGAAGAACTGGCGAGACCAATGCCATTCACACCAACAGGGGCAGGCCCCATTATGTTCCCAGAACAATAGCAGCAGTCACTATCCCTGCTCCAGCTCATCCTCAGCCAGTCTATCCACCTCCTCAACAAAACTTCCAACAACAACCCCAGTATCATCAGAATCAATATCCTCCAAGAAACAACTACAACTCCAACAACAACAATCAACAGAGGCCATTCCAACAAAGGCCCTCTCAAGCTAACAGAGTGATCGACCCGATCCCGATGCCATATGCTGCCTTGCTGCCACAACTTCTGAAACTCAACCTAGTTGAGCTAAGGACGTTGGCACCTCCGGATCCCAACAGTCTACCAAGGAACTATGACTCCAATGCTAGGTGTGCTTTCCATTCAAACGCACCTGGTCACAGTACAGAAAAATGCAGGGCTCTGCATATGAAGGTACAAGACTTAGTAGACTCCAAGGCTCTGAATTTTGCACCGCCGCCCAATGTCAATAAAAACCCAATGCCAAACCATGGTGGTCCTCGAATTAACGCTATCGAAGAAGACCAACCGTCTTATTTGATAACTAGTGTGGATCAGATCAGGACACCATTGGTGGAAATCAAAGCTCAGCTCCGTGAAAGCAATATATTTCCGGGGTGTGAACTAGGGTGTCCCTACTGCAATATTTCTTGGAATGGGTGTGAAGACCTGAGGAATGGCATTGACGGCCTCATTCAGAGTGGCCTGCTACAGATCACTACATCATTTCCGACAAATCCTACAACTCCATCAACAACGGTTCCAGAACCTCCTACGACTGCAGCAACTATTGTCCCCGACAATTCATCAGCAACATCAGCAAGTACTTCATCTGTCCTCCCGAATGATCAGTTTTCAACAGTTTCTCCTGCTACAACTTCAGCTTCATTCCATTTCGACTCTCCATCAACAACAACAACAGTCCTTCCAACAGTACCTCCTACAACACCAGCAAACAATCATGAAGATGTCTCCACTGTCACCATATTCTACAATCCTGAAAGTAGCTCCGCCTACCATTCAGAAGGTGCTGCTCCCACTAGAGCACCAGTTACAATCTTTTATGATCTACAAACAATTGCAGTCCCTTCAGCAGCATCAATCAGTCCAGTTACCGTCACGGTGCCTGGACCTGTACCATATGAAAGCAATAGGGCCATCCCTTGGCACTATGGCTCTGACGTGTACTGTGAAGGGAAAAGAATCATTCTGGAAACATCAGCACCTGCACCACAGATAGATAATGTGGGAGGAGGCGGAGGCTTCACCCGAAGCGGACGTCTCTTCGCTTCACAAGTCCAAAGACCTAATGCCGAAGCAGAAGCTGCTGCCAAGGCAAAAGGAAAAGGCCCGGTGCAGGAAGATCCAGCTGTCAAAGAAACCCTGAAGACTCCGTTCGATCAGGAAGTTGATGAGTTTATGCGAATCATCAAAAAGAGTGATTATAAAATTGTGGATCAGCTTCACCAAACGCCATCCAAAATCTCTATCCTCTCACTACTTATGTGTTCCGAAGCCCATCGGAATGCATTACTTAAAGTCTTGCACGCAGCTTACGTGCCTGAAGAGATTACTGTCAACCAGTTGGAGACCGTGGTTGGAAATGTTACTGCTAGCAATGGGCTAGGGTTCACCAACACTGACTTGACAGCGGATGGCCGCAACCACAACAAAGCCTTGCACATAACCATGGAATGCAAAGGAGCTGTCCTTTCTCATGTGCTGGTGGACACAGGTTCTTCCCTGAATGTCTTACCAAAGAAGGCTTTGGTGAAGCTTGAATATGATGGACTGGCATTGAGACCCAGCAACCTGGTGGTGCGAGCCTTTGATGGTTCGAAGAGATCGGTTCTGGGAGAGATTGAGCTGCCTGTGACAATTGGCCCGCAGACCTTTAAAACTATCTTTTATGTGATGGACATTCAGCCCGCCTACAGCTGTTTGTTGGGTAGACCCTGGATTCACGCCGCTGGCGCAATAACGTCTACCCTTCACCAAAAGTTAAAATATGAGTGGGAAGGCCAAGTTGTCACAATCTGCGGGGAGGAGGATATATTTGTTAGCCATCTGGCTACTTACAAGTATATTGAAATGGATGGGGAGATCCATGAAACAATGAGCCAAGGTTTCGAAGCCTTGAATGTCAATGAAGCATCTGCTGTATCTGGTATCTCCATGTCATCATACCAACAAGCCCGGAAGGTTGTTGAGCAAGGAACTGCCCCAGGCTGGGGCAAGGTTTTAGCTGTGGAAGAGAAGAAGGACAAATTTGGGTTGGGTTACAAACCAACTCAACATCAAGCAAAGGCTGCTGGAGAGCCTGGTTTTGTCAGTGGGGGGATGCTTACCCCCGATGCTATCAACTGTCTGGAAGACGAGCTGGAAGAGGAGCGCAACCTGGAGAATTGGATTCGTCCGAAGATCCCGGGGAGCAGTGTCTCGAACTGGTCTTCCCAGGGAATTATAAGTGTTACTCGAGCAGAGTAATTATTATTTCCTGTATTTTATAAGCATGCATCAAAGTCTTGCATCTTGCCCAAGATGACAAGACTCATTTTGTAATCAGGGCCATCTGTACTTTTGTGCAAACAAGATTAAATTAATGAAATATCAGACGTCTTTTTGCAAACGAGTCTTTTTCTTTTCTGTTCACTGTTTTTCCATTTTTCTTTTTGTACAAAAAATAAATGGCAGTGTTTTTCAAAATGACAACTTCATTTCACTTTTCTAAATAAGACTAAAATCAGATCACTAAAATGAACCAATTAAACCCTTGCAGAGAGTGCCATCCTGACAGCACCGACAACAGCACGGCTATGACATCGTATGACTTTGACAATCCGATCAATCAAGCTGATGAAGGGGTTGAAGAAGAATATGAGCTTCCTGAAGAGCTAGCCAGGTTGTTAAGACAAGAGGAGAGGGTCATTACCCCTCACCAGGAGGAGGTTGAAGTGATTAATCTTGGTACAGAGGAAAATGTGAAAGAAGTCAAGATCGGAGCCTGCCTGCAAGACTCAGTGAAGAGGCAACTGATAGATCTGCTTCAAGAGTATGTTGATGTGTTTGCTTGGTCGTACCAAGACATGCCAGGGTTGGATACCGACATTGTCGTACACAAGTTGCCTTTGAGAGAAGAGTGCCCTCCAGTCAAACAGAAGCTACGCCGTACTCGTCCAGACATGGCTATGAAAATCAAGGAAGAGGTACAAAAGCAATGGGACGCCGGATTCCTTGCTGTAACTAGCTACCCGCCGTGGGTTGCTAACATAGTACCTGTGCCTAAGAAGGACGGCAAAGTAAGAATGTGTGTTGATTACCGGGATCTGAACAGAGCTAGCCCGAAAGATGATTTCCCATTACCTCACATTGATGTATTGGTGGATAATACGGCTCAGTTCTCGGTATTCTCCTTCATGGATGGATTTTCAGGATACAACCAGATTAAAATGTCACCTGAAGACATGGAGAAGACAACATTCATTACACCCTGGGGCACGTTCTGCTACAAAGTAATGCCATTTGGGCTCAAGAACGCCGGTGCAACATATCAACGGGCTATGGTGACATTGTTCCACGATATGATCCACCAGGAAATCGAGTGTTATGTGGATGACATGATTGCCAAGTCCCTTACAGAGGAAGACCATCTGGTGAATCTGCTCAAGTTGTTCAAGCGTCTGAGGAAGTATCAACTGAAGTTGAACCCCAACAAATGCACATTCGGGGTGAGATCTGGTAAGTTGCTGGGCTTTATTGTAAGCGAGAGAGGGATTGAAGTTGACCCTGATAAAGTCAAAGCCATCCAAGAGATGCCTGCACCGAAGACCGAGAAGGAAGTTCGAGGGTTCTTGGGTAGATTGAACTACATTTCAAGGTTCATATCTCACCTCACAGCAACCTGTGAACCCTTGTTCAAGCTGCTAAGAAAAGAACAAACGGTCAGGTGGAACGAAGATTGCCAAAAGGCTTTTGACAAGATCAAGGAGTATCTGCAAGAACCTCCAATTCTCATGCCGCCAGTTGAAGGAAGACCTCTAATCATGTACTTGACAGTATTAGAAGAGTCAATGGGGTGTGTGCTGGGCCAACATGACGAGTCTGGTCGAAAAGAGTATGCAATATACTACCTAAGCAAAAAGTTTACCGACTGTGAACAACGTTATTCACTGCTCGAGAAAACTTGCTGTGCTTTAGCGTGGGCTGCTCGCCGACTGAGACAGTATATGTTGACCCACACTACCTTATTAATCTCAAAAATGGATCCAGTTAAGTACATTTTCGAGAAGCCAGCACTTACTGGACGGGTTGCAAGATGGCAGATGATCCTCACAGAATACGACATACAGTACACTTCTCAGAAAGCCATCAAAGGCAGTGTACTATCTGAATATCTTGCTGAGCAACCCATTGATGATTACCAGCCAATGAGGTTTGACTTCCCTGATGAAGACATCATGTCCATTAAATCAAAAGATCACGAAGAGCCTATTCACACTGAAGGGCCCGACCCGGAAGAAGAATGGACCATGATGTTTGACGGGGCTGTTAACATGAATGGCCGTGGCGTTGGTGCAGTACTCATTACCCCAAAAGGAGTTCACATGCCTTTCTCGGCAAAACTCACCTTCAACTGCACTAACAACGAAGCTGAATACGAAGCTTGTATTATGGGTCTTGAGGAAGCCATTGACCTCAGGATCAAGACTTTAACTGTATTCGGAGATTCAGCTTTGGTAATCAATCAGACCAACGGAAAGTGGTACACACACCAAGATCATCTGATACCTTACAGGGATTATACAAGAAGGTTATTGACTTTCTTCACAACAGTCAAACTAGAGTATATCCCTCGAGATGAGAATCAGTTTGCAGATGCTCTTGCTACCATTTCATCCATGATCAAAGTTCAAACTGTTAACTTTGTACCTCAGATTTCAGTATCGAGACTTGATAGACCAGCATATGTATTTGCAGCAGATATTGCTAAAGATGATAAGCCCTGGTTCCACGACATTAAGTGCTTCTTGGAGGATCAAACATACCCACCTGGGGCATCTTCCAATGATAAGAAGACCTTGAGAAGGCTGGCTGGAAGTTTCTTTCTGAACACTGATGGGTCTTTATACAAAAGGAACTTTGACATGGTACTCCTCAGATGTGTTGACAAAGCGGAAGCAGATTTATTGATGCATGAAGTGCATGAAGGCTCTTTCGGTACCCATGCTGGAGGACATGCAATGGCTAAGAAGTTGTTAAGATCAGGTTATTACTGGATCACAATGGATGCAGACTGTTGTGCCTATGCCAGGAAATGCCACAAATGCCAGATCTATGCAGACAAAGTGCATGTGCCTCCAAATCCTTTGAGCATAATGTCTTCACCATGGCCCTTTGCCATGTGGGGCATTGACATGATTGGTAAGATCGAGCCAACTGCTTCAAACGGCCACAGATTCATCCTGGTTGCCATCGACTATTTCACAAAGTGGGTTGAAGCAGCCTCATATGCAAATGTCACAAGGCAAGTGGTAGCCCGATTCCTAAAGAGAGATATCATCTGTCGATATGGAATGCCCGAGCGAATCATTACTGATAATGGTTCCAATCTAAACAACAAAATGATGGCAGAGCTGTGCCGGGACTTCAAGATCCAACATCACAATTCTTCTCCTTACAGGCCAAAGATGAATGGCGCTGTTGAGGCAGCCAATAAGAATATTAAGAAGATTGTGCAAAAGATGGTAGTCACCTACAAAGACTGGCATGAAATGCTACCGTTTGCCTTGCATGGGTACCGCACATCGATCAGGACATCCACTGGGGCAACGCCGTATCAACTTGTGTATGGTATGGAAGCAGTCCTACCAGTTGAAGTTGAATTACCCTCCCTACGGGTATTAATGGATGTCAAACTGAGTGAAGCAGAATGGGTTAGGGCCCGATACGACCAACTGAGTCTGATCGAAGAGAAGAGATTGGCTGCAATCTGCCATGGGCAGCTATATCAGAAGAGAATGAAGAGGGCCTTCGATCAGAAAGTCAGGCATCGAGAGTACCAAGTGGGAGATCTTGTGCTGAAGAGAATCCTCCCTCCTCATACAAACTACAGGGGCAAATGGACTCCAAACTATGAAGGACCATTCGTGGTGAAGAAAGTTTTCTCTGGTGGAGCGCTGATGCTCAGCACCATGGATGGTGAAGATTTCCCATCCCCTGTGAATTCAGATGCAGTTAAAAAATACTTCGCATAAAATGACCCGCTGGACACAAAAACAGAATGTAAGTCCAGGCAAAAATAGGGCATCCCGGCGAGTCAAAAACAGAATAAAAGACTCGGGCAAAAATAAGGGAAATAAATAAAAAAAAACGTACACCCGCTGAGTTGAAAAGCCGCATTGGACAACTCAGGCAAAAATGGGTAGCCCGATGGATTGAAAACTCGAAAGGGCGATCCATGCAAAATAAGGGAATAAGTGAACGACTGCATTCTGAATTCGTCTGTATCGTCAGCAACTCGGTAAGCTTCGGAAGGATCAAGCTCCGATCAGAATCAACTTTCTCCAGAAAGCAAGACGAGAAGAACGTCATTGTCATACGAGTCATAGCGGGAGAGGAAGCTCCTCAAAGCGTCATCAACACTGCCAGCACTTTGTTTCTCAATTTGTAACAATCTCCTCATTTCAGGAGATATGTTTCTTTGACTGTATCTTGCCAATTCAGGGCACATGAATTAATAAAATCAGATTTTTCAGTCATGTTTCGCTTTTACGTTTTTTGTTTTGCAAAGAATTGTCTGATATCTCTAAAAATACAATTGCATAAGTACAGATGCCTTTCTCTAAAAATAAAGCACATGCTTGCAGGGAATGTTACTTACTCTCGAAAGTACTTATCTCCTATGACGGAATCCAGTAAAGGATACCTCGGGACCATTTGCGCGTTTCCTTATCTTTGCAGGATTGCAGGTATCCAGAACGCAACTTGAGGCATGCAAGGTATATCTCAGCAAGTTGGCAAATCAACAAAAGATATCAGCATCCGAAATGCTCTATCCCCAGCTGAGTTGCTTCCCATTGCTCTCCCCAGCCAAGTTGCCTCTCAGTACTCTCCACAGCTGAGTTACCAGCAGCATTCCCCCAGCTGAAGTACCAACTGTCCTTCCTCAGCAAGATGCAAGAATCAGGGAATCATCTCCCCACAGAGCTTCAAGCCTCTATTCAGAAGAGCAACGCACGAAGAAGTCACAACAGAGAGGGAGAAAGCTTCTACAAACCCCAGCTGGGTCCCATTATAAGGATATGTCAATCAGTGACCTATATCCCCAAGCAGATACATCATTAGATCCACCAATGATCTCATCCCCAGCTGGGATGTTCACTTCAAGCAGATCAACCAAAGATCTTTGCAGCAACGGGATCCGAATCCCGGATCTGTACCTCTTTGCATAATCATGGCATTCGCATCATATTCACCCCCTAAAGCGTAGCATTCCGTCTAATACGGAGCATTACGGCAAAAATCAAACGCATAGCATAATCATAAGTCATGTTGTGAATTGAACACTTGTAAATAATGACAATCAGTCGGCATACAGAATATATACAGAAAAAATCCCACCAGGGTCCCAGCAGAAGCAGTTACCTCACAAATCACGAACACCAGTATATACACCTTTTGGCACCCGTCCGTGTCATCACTCCCCAGTAAGGTCGCCTGAACACTCTTTACAAACAAAATCATCCGTATCACAGATACTTCATGACACCCGTCCGTGTCATATCACCAGCAGAAAGCCAAAGACATCCTCTTTGCACTCACATATACTTATATATACTTTTCCTTGACACCCGTCTGTGTCATATCCCCAGCGCAGTCGCTTACACTTCTACGACCCATATACTTGTTAATATCATTGTACTTTTCTCCTTTTGGCACTCGTCTGTGTCACTCTCCCCAGCAGATGAACACTCATCTATACGTTATATAATACTCACTACTCATGATACACTTATACAGATACTCGTCCGTATCTTGTATACATCATCACTCATGTCCCCACAGATTCGACAATAGTCCTTGTTCTTTGTTAACCAGTTGGTACTCGTCTGTATCATCATCTCAGAACATTGCGTCTAATGTTTGTTTCTACGTGATACTCGTCCGTATCATAGTCTTAAGGATGCTCGTCCGCATCTTTAATCCATACACTGTGTCAAACACTTTTGTCTTCTTGAATATAGATACTTGTCTGTGTCTACTATTCCCCAGAAGAACCCTTTCAGATACAATACTCGTCTGTGTTCTTTGTTAACCAGTTGATACTCGTCCGTATCATCATCTCAGAACATGTGTCAGTTTGTTTCTACATGATACTCGTCCGTATCATAGTCTTAAGAATGCTCGTCCGCATCTTTACTCTATACACAATACCCAGACACTTATACCTTTTGTTTCTTGGATGTAAACGCTCGTCCGTGTTTACCATATCCCCAGTAGATCACCAACAAACTTTCTTTTTTTATCTAACACTCGTCCTGTGTTATGATACCCTGAGAGCAGCCGTACCCTGCTGAGTGGTCGTCCTCCACTTCTTGATGGTCGTCCTCCATCATGCTCATCCGATGGCCGTCCCCGTCGTTGATTTTAGCAGCTGTCCCCTGCTAGGTGGTCGTCCTCCACCTTTTGATGATCGTCCTTCATCAAATTTATCCAATGGCCGTCCCCATTGTTGATTTTGGTTATCTGGCATCCATCCTATGTCGTGATGAACCCCGAGAGCAGCCGTCCCCTGCTGAGTGGTCGTCCTCCACTTCTTGATGGTCGTCCTCCATCATGCTCGTCCGATGGCCGTCCCCATCGTTGACCTTTTCTATCCGGCATTCGTCCTATGTCGTGATACTTGCGGCAGCCGTACCCTGCCAGGTGGTCGTCCTCCACCTTTGATGGCCGTCCCCATCATATTTCTTCATTTCCCAACAGAGCAGCCGTCCCCTGCTAGGTGATCGTCCTTCACCTTTGATGGTCGTACCCCATCATCTGTTTTATTTCATTTATCCTTTAACCCGATGGCCGTCCCCATCGTTGGTTACTTTGCTTTATGAACTTGATGGCCGTCCCCGTCATGTTTCATTAACTCCCAGAGAATTTTACAGCTTTACTCGATGGCCGTCCCCATCATGATATCTTATTTTCCCCAGCTAGTCGGCCGTCCCCGTCTCAGCTTTATCTTTTATCCCCAGCATGTCGGCCGTCCCCGTCATCGCTTTACTTTACACACTTTTCCCAGCATGTCGGCCGTCCCCGTCATTGCTATTTGCCCAGCAGTCGTCCTCTGCTCGACGGTCGTCCTCCGTCGCCCATACTTTACAATATAATTTATTTTTTCTTTACAATCTATATCCCTTTTCTTCTTCATTCTGTGAGTGCAAATTTTGGACTGTCTTTGGTATTCAACCACAAGTTATCTTGTTTGCCTGTTAAGCCGCTGCTTACATCCTGCACAGCTAACTCATGTTTGAATAGGGGCAGCTGTAAACACCCCAAATTTTCCCTCACCCATTCACACCATGGCTTGTGATCATTCTCATATACATAAACACAATCATATCATCTCATATCACATTTTTGATTCACTGCATAGTTTCTAAGTCATCTGCACCTAGGGTTTGTGATCTGAGCAATCCAAGATGCTTCTTGAGCCATTCCAAAGGCCACTGATCAACTCAAAGGGGTCCATGTGTGTCCTTATGTCATATTCCATCTCCTCAAAGTCAAAATTGCAGAGGGATCACAAGAACTAGGGTTTGAGTGGATGCAGAGCCAGGATGAACTGCACAGCTGGCTGAAAATTAGGGTTTTGGTTTCAGAGGCCATAACACCAAATTTTTTGGTCATTCTTGTTTCCATTGATCTCTATATGGTATAGGGAGTATGCATATCAATTTTCATGAAGAAATTCCATGGGGAAGTCATCTGATCAAGGGTTGACTTTTCAGACAAGTCAGTGCAAAATCAGGGCATCTGAGGCCCCCAATGACCCAACCAATGGGTGATCTTCATCATTTTGAGTGTATATGATCTTTATTTGATCATGGAAGAAGGTTGAAGTTCATAGAAATCAAGAATTTAGGGTTTTTGCAAAAGTTGACTTTTTGGGCATAGTTGACTTTTCAAGAATGCTTCATTTTAGGTCATTTTTCAAGCCTTGATTCTTGATCCAAAAAGGCTTCAAATGGAAAAACTTTGGTCATGAAAGTTGTAGATCTCATCTTTCCCTTTTCAAAAGGTACAAGAACATGATCAAACTCTTCTTGGATCAAAAGTTATGGCAATGCAAAGTTGGCAAAAATCATTGTTTTTCAAGGCATGCTTCAAATGGAAATTTTGCAAAGTCTTGAACCAAAGCATATTGCAACCTCTAATTCATTTCAAACCATTACACAAACATTCTCTAAGTCCTAAAAATCAGAATTGGATCAAGTTTGCCCATGGTTTGGTTTGTGTGACAAGGCATTTTCTCATAGAATTCCATAAAGCAACAACTTGCAAAAACCATCATGATCACTTCACCAACTTGATGCATTGGCTGCTGAGCTTTGCTAGACCTCTCCCTCACCCTTGCTGCGCCAGCCCATGCCTTGTACTTGCCTAGACCTTGAGCCATGCCTCACTTACACAAAAGTTGACCTTTATGCAAAAGCAAACTTACCTATCATAGCAGGCCATGTCACATCACAAAGCCAATCAGATTTGTTTATGTTATCCCTTTGCAAGCAAGACATAACCCTAAGCAAGGCTGAAACCAACACACTCCACACATTCACAAAAACACACCACATTGCAAAAACTTTCGAATCTGCCTCCACAGCCACCAAACACCCAAACTTTTTTCTCCATTCAACTCACCTTGTCCCATTGAGTAGAAAGCACCAAGAACCAGGCTTGATTTGAGCAAGAATCCCCCATTGCCATTCTTCACCTTAGCCTGCATTTTCTTTCGAATCTCCCTCCACAAACCTCAAACACAAGAACAAACTCCACCAACAATCTCCACTCACCTCACTGACCAGAAACCACCCTTTGATTTGGCCTGAAACACCCTATCTTTCAAATACGATTTTCATCTCCCCTTGGTCAGAGCTGCTGCAAACTCACTCAGGAGGTTGTTTAAACTCCAACTAAGCATCCAAAGCTTCAAGGGGAGATCATTGGGACTTGATTGAGCCAAAGGATCATCCAGAAAGTTCCTGAATCAGAAGTTCAACCTCAGGTGACTCCATGAACTTTTTTCCCAGAACTCATTTTTCTTGTTAAAATCTTGTTGTGCATGTTACACTGATCATTGGGATCCCTTTACTTTTGAAAATAAGCCAGAAATGAGCATGTATTGTTGTTCTGAAAGTTTGACCTAAAATTTTCATTGCTTCGATTCTTGTTTGTGTGTGAGTTTAAATGTGATTTGATGCTGGATTTGTGTTTAGGGTGAGTGGAAGTTGTTTTCTGGAGATTTAGAGCCCTTAAAATGGCCTAGGGAGAGAGATTGGTTTTGAGGTTGGCCGGAGAAGACGACCGGAACACTGTTCCGGTCGCCTGATTGTCATTAGGGCACAATTAGGGCTTAATCAGGGTGATTAGCAGGTTTGAATGTGAGCCGTGAGATGTGGCGGGGAGTCAAAGCGCGCGCTGGCCAGTTTAAATTTCCACCCTAGGATTTGATTACTTCTCATTAATTCAGAATTAATTCATTTATTTTCTTTTCTTTTTTCTTTTGTTTTGCATAATTATTTAAAAATAGCTAAAAATTCTTAAAAATTATGAAACTTTTTCCTTAAGGTTTTATAAATTTTTAAGACCCAAAAATATTTTTATTTTATTTTTTTTATCATTAAAAAAGTATTTTTAAATATTTAAAAGATTATTTTTAATTGATTAATGAGAATTAATTAATTAAAAATACTTTTAGGTATTTAAAAATTACAAAAAAATTCATGAAATGTTCCAAGACATTTAGAAACATTGTCCAACCTTCAAACCAAATTTCTTTTTTGATCTTGATGCATTTTAAGAATTTTTCATTGAATTAAATCATTTTTTATGCATTATTTTGATCACATGTTTGAAAATTCATTTCTGCCTATTGGAGAAGGTTGAGACATTGATTCTTTTTGCTTTGTCTTGTGTTTAACATGTATTTTCAAGGATAAAATGGCCATGATTTGTTTCTTCATTTTCCATTTGATTGGCATTTCTTTTGTTAAGAACCCTAAAAAACCCTAATAACTTAGAAAATTCATAACTTGAGTTTGGTTGAGAGTTGAGAGCTCCCCTTTGGGCAGTGGTTCATTATAGGACTAGGGTTTCTTTGGGTACCATTTTCCATTTTTTATCTTGAGGTTTGCTTCTGTTTTGGGTTTTTGTTTGATGTTTGATTCATAAACCCTAATTTGGGCTTTCTCTTGCATCCTTCTTGCATTCTCTTGCATAACATGACTTGTCTTTGCATTTTGTGCATTCTTGTGATTCATTTGACATCCTAAGATATATAGAAAGCATCTTTGATCATTGCATTACATATTTGCCATATCATTTGTCTTGTATGCTTCATGACATTTCATGCTTGTTCATGCTCCTTAGCTTGCATCATTTGCATTCATGATCTTGTATGAACATCCCCATGCCTTGCCTCATGTTTGCAGCACCTCATAGCATCATAATCATCATCAACATGCTTCTGGTTTTGCTTAGCATCATACCATTTCATTTCATTTAGCATTGCATTGCATTTCTTTCTAACATTTCAGGTGGTAAGTAACTTGGGAAGTGAATTTGCCTTCACTTCTCATAACTTTTCTTTTCATCTCTCTTGCATCCATTGCTGCATTTTTGTTTGTGTTTGAGATTGAGCTTGCTCATTCTTGTTCCTCCCACTTTCTCTCTTCAAGTGACTTGACTTCTTGAATGAAGCAAGTCACTTTGCTTCTCTTGATCTTGTTCATCTGCTGCCTGGTGGCTCCTCTGAAGATTGTTCTTGAAAACCTCACAAACCTTAGGGACAACCAAGCATGACAATGAATTAGGGTTTTGATTAGTCTCCCCTCATAGTTTTACTTTTGTGTATCTCTTTGAGTCCTCTCCTCTCATCTCATAATCAGGGACTAAACCCTAAAGGCTTTAAGGCTTTGTGATTAAGCTTATGCCTGCATCCTTCTCTTAGGATGGAGTGTATAACTTTAATCCTAAGTGTTAAACCCTTAATGTGTTTAAATCCTTTTAATCAAGTCACTTAATAATTATCAAGACATCACACTTGTAACTTGGGCCTTGCATTAGGGTTCTAATTCTTCCTTAATTGGTTAAGAAGGACTAACCCTAGTGTTAATGGACAAGTCCCCCTCAAGTTGTCTTACAAACCCTAAAAATCACTTCATCACCTCATCATTAACTAAAATCCACTTAATAAAGGCCTTGTTTTGTCATGAGTTTAATCCCTAATCGTGGATTAAGTTGAGGAGCTTTCCTCAGCTTAAACATTCTCATCTATTATCCTTCTATTAGGATGGTGTAATGAGTCTGTTTAATCCCTGATTATAGCTTAATCTCATTACTCAACACTAAACAAAAACACCAAAAACATCTAAATAATCACAAGTAGGTTAAGGATCTTAATCCTACACCAAAGGTGACTAAGTGTGAGAATCTGACTTCACACTTAAGGTAATTCTCATTACCCCTAATCAGAGGGAAGATGTGATGAGTTTACTAACCCATTGGTTTAGGCTTAAGCTCATTAGCTTATGACAAACTTTCAGAAGTAATAAAAGACTGAAAACACAAAAACAAACAATAATCGTCTCCTCCGGGATTCTTTCCTCATCACCTTCACTCATAAACGAGAACTCGCTTCTTCCGTCTAATGCAAGACAGTTTGCACCTGAGCCAGACAGGTCATACACTTGAGCATGGACAAGTAAGCAGTTCACAAGTCAATTCATCTTTCAGTCTCTTTGGGTCGAACTACGGTGTTCTGACTTCCTCATTGCACGAGAGGATACGTAGGCATAACTTAACAGTTATCGAACAAAAGTCTCTGTATATTCCCCCTCTTTCTATCCTCATTCTTTTAGCCTCATGATCATGAGCATCTTATTCTTGTTCTTACACTGACACTTTCATACTTCATATCACTTATACATCATACACTGACACCTGTACATCTTTTCCAGCTCTTTACACACAAATTGCACTGACACTACCCCTTTAAAACACCAATCTTTCAAGCGTGGATCCCGTCGAGTACGGCGGACAATCTGGGTGCTAATACCTTCCCAGGTTGTAACCAACCCCCTTTCTCAGTCTCTCTGGCTCGCAACCGTCTTATCCGTATCTTTCTAGGTCTATGCAGCATTACCTTTCCTCCGGGATAAAAATGCCTAGCTGGCGACTCTATTCATCTCCAGTGAGTTCACGGCTGTGTGTTCTCATTGTCCCTCTCGCCGACCGTTCGCGTCTGTACCTTTATCTGGGCCGGTCCCACTTATCGGGAGCGACAATTTTTAGTAAATAATAATATTAGTATTATTTTTAAGACATTTTAATTAAAATAATGAAAGTATGATTAGTAAGGGGTTTATAGGGAATTAGTCATAATCAGAATTTTGGAGAGAAGAACGAGTCTTTGGGAGAGCAAGAGCTAGGGCTAAGGATTTTCGTGGAGATTTTCGTAGAGAGTTTCAACCGTAGATTCGAGCTCCATTCAATCCAAAAGGTAAGGGTGGGATTCGTATCTTATAACCAGGAAAAATAATCTGTATGTATGGGTGAGGGTTGTTTGGATTTTCTTGTTGTTGTTTGTATGATGTTTTATGTGCGATTTCGTACGAATATGATGAATTGATGATTGAATATGTGTTGTGAATCCTCTGTTGATATTGTTATGTATATTTTCTGTGATGGTGTTCTGAGATGTATGATGAAATTGTGAGGAATTTAATTGAATTGATGATATTAGGATGAGAAATTGATGTAGTAATGATAGATATGAAATAAGATGATGAATTAGGAGTCTAAAAGATGGTAGAAACCCAATTATGACTGAATTGGAGTGACATAATGATGAACCTGTAGCAGAAGATGAACTGGAATGGCCTCTGTTGATTTATGTAATGGATCTGACCATACGCGTATGAGGTTAGGCGATACGCGTAACACATGGTGGTTACGCTGCCTATTACACATACGGAGGGTGGATTTTCCTGTCCCTCTGTCCATTTGTATATGGTACGCGTAAGAGCGTACACTGATATGCGTAAGGGGATGGCTGATACACGTTTAGTACGTGTTTGGGCAGCAAGATGCGTTTTTGGGATTTTTGCAGTGTTTCTCCTACCGATTCACGCCTGTTCCTTTTTATGATGTTTCGTAAGATGATTAAGGAGTAGTATATGATGATAGATGTAATTAGAAGTTAATAATACGATGATTTAATAATTGTTGTTGAACGAATTTAATGATGAATTTATAAATATTAAACCAAGACGGTTAAGATGACTTTACCCGATATGAAGGGTATATTGTGATGTAGGTCTTATGAGCAACGATGTTGTGATGATTAAGATGATATGATGAATGATGTTTACGATGTTTGATTATATTGTATGCCATTTTCATACTGCATACATTTCCATTATTAAGATGGCCTGAAATGGCAAACACGATGTTTAAGATGAAGATTTATGTCTTGCTAATGCCCACCTAAATGGCATGAATTTTAAGATGGGAGTTTGCTCCGAATGGTACCACATGCATTGTCGAGTTGCATTTGAATTGCATTATTGAATGATTGCTGAGATGTTATGAATGTTATGATGATGCGATGTTTATGATGAATATGATGTGAATGGGTGATTGGACGACCTTAACTTATATATGTTGATTATTATATCCTGTTTATAATTGTCGATATTTCACCCCTTCTGTTTGAATGTTACCCTTGGTTGGTAACATGCATGTAATCCTGAGTAGCGAGGAGTTTCCGTTAGATGGTTTGGGTCGTTGGTCGCTCTGATACGTAGCACTTCGGGGGGATTAGAGAATGCATGATTCTGATTAAATATTTTTTTGTTTATTGTTTGGATTTTAAGATGTTTCTTTAAAAAGATGATGTTTTAGATTGAGATGAATTATTTATGAAGTTGTTTGAAGTTGGATTATTATGATTTATAAGATTCCGCTGCATAGTGAAAAAGATGAACTGTTATTTGTTATTCTATGATGATGATGTTTTTACGAGGAAAAATGTGATACCCTATTTTGTTGAACTCTGATTTCTTTATAATTGTTTGCGGGTAGAAATGGGGTGTTACATTAGTGGTATTAGATCAGGTCAGTCTGTCCACCAAGTTTTGAGTCTTAGTTATTTAACAATCGAGTATTGTTATTTTGTGTTGATCTTTGTTCTTGTTGTGGTGTTAAGTTGAGATGGATGGAAGAAACAACGCTATTATGGCTGCTGCAATGCAAGAAATGGCTCAAGCTGTGCAGAACCTACCGAATGCAGGCGAGAATGAGGGATCTCGTAGTTTGGCGACTTTTCAGAGGGAGAATCCGCCTACTTTCAAGGGTAAGTATGACCCTAATGTAGCATTGGAATGGTTGAAGGAGATTGAAAGGATCTTCCGAGTGATGGATTGTACGGTAGCATAGAAGGTTCGCTATGGTACACATATGTTGGCGCTTGAGGCTAATGACTGGTGGTTAGAGACTCGTGCGAGATTGGAAGCGGCAGGTGAAGAAGTCACTTGGGTTGTTTTTTGTAGGGAGTTTATGAGGAAGTATTACCCTGAAGATGTTCGCGGTAAAAAGGAAGTTGAATTCCTTGAGCTTAAGAAAGGAAATATGTTAGTGACTAATTATGCTGCAAAGTTCACTTAATTGTCTAAGTTTTATCCGCATTATGATAGGGTTGGAGCATAATTCTCTAAGTGCATCAAGTTTGAGAATAGACTGCGTTCCGAAGTTAAGAAGGTTGTGGGGTACCAAAAGATCCGAGTGTTTTCTGATCTGGTTGATAGCTGTAGAATCTTCAAAGAATATAGTAATGATCATTATAAGATTGTGAATGATAGGAGAGGCAAGCACCAACAGAGTCGTGGCAAGCCTTATGATGTTTCGGCTGGAAAGGGTAAGCAGAAGACCGCTTCGGGTCAGAGAACTAGTGGGTGAGATGCTCCTGATGGTATCGTTTGTTTCAAGTGTGGGCAAGCTGGTCACAAGAGCAATGTTTGTACTGCTGAGGTTAAGAGGTGTTTCCGATGTGGCAAGATTGGGCATACAACAAATGATTGTAAGCATAAATAGGTAGTTTCCTTTAATTACAGCAAAGAGGGACACATTGGTAGTAAATGTCAGAAGCCGAAGAAAGCTCAGACGGGAAAAGTGTTCGCGTTGGTAGAAACTCAGACCGCTAGCGAGGACATGCTTATTAGAGGTACATGTTTCATTAATAATACTCCTTTAATTACTATTATTGATATTGGTGCAACACATTATTTTGTTTCTGTTGATTGTGTTAAGAGATTGGGTATTTCGTTGTCTGCTATGAATGGAGAGTTAATCATCGAGATTCTAGCTTCGGGATCAATGACTACTTCTCTCGTGTGTTTGAGATGTCCTTTGTCGATCTTCGATAAAGATTTCTTGGTTGATTTGGTTTTTCTGTCATTGACTGAGATGGATGTAATCCTAGGTATGAACTTGTTAGAGTATAACTATGTTCATATAAATTTTTATCGTAAGTCAGTGAGGTTTTCTACTCCTAAGGAGGAAGGAGATGGGTTGTTGTCTTTCAGAGAGTTGCATAAATTGATGAAAGAGGAAGCTCGGATGTTTCCATTGATGGCAACGTTATCTATTGAAAGCAAAGCTAAGATTGAGGAACTGCAAGTGGTAAGTGATTTTCGTGAGGTTTTTTCTTGATGAAATTCCTGATGTGCCGCCAGAAAGGGAAGTTGAGTTTGCGATTGATCTTGTACCTGGTACTAGACCTGTTTCTATGGCACTGTATCAGATGTCTGCATCAGAATTGTCAGAATTGAAGAAGCAGTTAGAAGAGTTACTTGAGAAGAAGTTTATGAGGCCAAGTGTATCGTCGTGGGGAGCTCCAGTGTTGTTAGTGAAGAAGAAAGATGGAAGTCTGAGACTGTGTGTGGATTATAGACAGTTGAATAAAGTAACGATCAATAATAAGTATTCGCTTCCGAGGATTGATGATTTGATGGATCAGTTGGTAGGTGCTTGTGTATTCAGCAAAATAGATTTGAGGTCGGTTTACCATCAGATCAAAGTAAAAGACGAGGATATTCAAAAGACTTCGTTCAGAACACGATATAGACATTACGAGTATTCGGTGATGCCTTTCGGTGTTACCAATGTGCCGGGAGTATTCATGGAGTACATGAATCGTATTTTTCATACATATCTAGATCGTTTTGTGGTTGTGTTTATCGATGATATTCTGATTTAATCTAAGTCAGAAGATGAACATAAAGAGCATTTGAAGACTGTGTTGGAAGTTTCAAGAGAGAAGAAGTTATATGCGAAGTTTTCCAAGTGTGAATTCTTGTTGAAGGAAGTCATTTTTCTTGGCCATGTAATTTCAGGTACTGGTATTTCAGTGGATCCTTCTAAAGTAGAAGCTGTGTTGCAATGGGAAACTCCAAGATTGGCTACAGATATTAAGAGTTTTTTGGGGTTAGCTGGTTACTACAGAAGATTTATTGAAGGATTTTCTAAGTTAGCACTTCCGTTAACTAGATTTACTTGCAAGAGTAAGGCTTTTGTTTGGGATATCCGTTGTGAAGAGAGTTTTACAGAATTAAAGAAAAGATTGACGTCGGCTCCGGTTTTGACATTGCCTGATCCAAATGAACTGTTTGTGGTTTATTGTGATGCTTCGTCGATGGTTTAAGAGGCGTGCTTATGCAGAATAATAAAGTTATTGCGTATGCATTGAGGCAGTTGCGAGTGCATGAAAATAATTATCATACGCATGATTTAGAACTCGCTGCAGTTGTTTTCGTATTGAAGATTTGGAGGCATTATCTTTATGGTTATAAATTTGAAGTGTTTAGCGATCACAAGAGTCTGAAGTATCTGTTTGATCAGAAAGAATTGAATATGCGGCAACGTATGTGGTTGGAATTGTTGAAGTATTATGATTTTGGTTTGAATTACCATCCGGGTAAAGCTAATGTTGTAGCTGATGCTTTAAGTCGAAAGACTTTGCATATGTCAACAATGATGATTAAAGAGCTAGAGTTAATCAAGCAATTCCGTGATATGAGTTTGGTTTGCGAAGTGACATTGCAGAGTGTAAAGTTGGGTATGCTAAAGATTAATAATGATTTTCTGGATAATATCAGAGAGGCTCAGAAGTTAGATGTGAAACTGGTAGATATTATGGTTGGATGCGATAAATCAGAGAAGAGTGATTTCAATATGGATGCAAATGGAGTTTTGAGATTGCATGATCGAATTTGTATTCCTGATGATGCTGATATGAAGAAGAGTATTCTTGAAGAGGGGCATAGAAGTAATTTGAGTATACATCTGGGAGCTACAAAGATGTATCAGGATCTGAAGAAGCTATTTTGGTGGTCCGGTATGAAAGAAGATATATCACTTTTTGTGTACACCTGTTTGACTTGTCAGAAGTAGAAAGGGGAGCATCAGAAGCCTGCTGGAATGATGCAACCGTTGGAAATTCCATAATGGAAATGGGATAGGATTTCTATGGATTTTGTTACAGGGTTGCCTAATACTGCAAGAGGACATGATTCTATTTGGGTGATCATTGATAGTTTAACAAAGTCGACTCACTTTATTCCTATCAATATTAGTTTTCCAGTGTCTAAGTTGGCTGAGATTTATGTTAGAGTAATTGTGAAGTTGCACGATGTTCCGTTGAGTATTGTGTCGGATAGAGATCTGAGGTTTACGTCAGAATTTTGGAAGAGTTTGCAAGAAGCATTGGGTACTAAGTTGAGGTTGAGTTCTGCTTATCATCCTCAGATAGATGGACAGACTGAGAGGACTATTCATTCATTGGAATATTTTTTTAAGAGCGTGTGTTCTTGAGCAAGGAGGTTTGTGGGATACTTATCTTTTGTTGATAGAATTCATGTATAACAACGGTTATCATTCTAGTATTGGGATGACACCTTTTGAGGCATTGTATGGTCGGAGATGTAGGACTCTGTTATGTTGGCATGAATCTGGTGAAGATGTAGTGCTTGGACCTGAGATAGTTCGAGAGACTACAAAGAAGATTAAGTTTATCAGAGAAAAGATGAAAGCGTCTCAGAGTAGACAGAAAAGTTACCATGATAAGCGAAGAAAGGATTCAGAATTCCAAGCTGGTGAACATGTGTTTCTGAGAGTTACGCATGTAACTGGTGTTGGGAGAGCGTTGAAATCTAAGAAACTTACTCCGAGATTTATTGGTCCGTATTAGATTTTGGATAGAGTGGGAAAAATTGCTTATCGAATGGCCTTACCGCCTAATTTTTTGAATTTTCATGATGTGTTCTACGTTTCGCAACTCTGTAAGTATGTTTTCGATTCATCTCACATTGTTAGTATGGATGATATTCAAGTACGGGATAATCTCACTGTGGAGACTATGCCGGTACGTATTGAGGATCAGGAGATGAAGACCCTGCGAGGCAAGGAGATAACATTAGTGAAGGTTGTTTGGCTAGGAGCTGCTGGAGAGAGTATGACATGGGAATTAGAAAGCAAGATGCTGGAGTCTTATCCTGAGTTGTTTGATCGAGGTAAGATTTCGAGAACGAAAATGTTCTAGTAGGGGAGAGTTGTAACACCCTGATTTAATTAATTTATTTAATTAAATTGTTTTGAGTTGAATTATTGTTAATTTCAATGTGTGATGTTTAATAGTAAGATGGTTGTTCGATTTAAGTTGTTTTAAGTGGGCTTGTGAGTTAGGCTTATTTGGGAGGGGTATTAGTAGTAATATTAAGAGGTGTAGTTAGAAGCCCATTAGTGAATAAAATTTAAATGATTTTTAGTAAATAATAATATTAGTATTATTTTTAAGACATTTTAATTAAAATAATGAAAATAGGATTAGTAAGGGGTTTATAGGGAATTAGTCATAATCATAATTTTGGAGAGAAGAACGAGTCTTTGGGAGAGCAAGAGCTAGGGCTAAGGATTTTCGTGGAGATTTTCGTAGAGAGTTTCAACCGTAGATTCGAGCTTCATTCAATCCAAAAGGTAAGGGTGGGATTCATATCTTATAACCGGGAAAAATAATCTGTATGTATGGGTGAAGGTTGTTTGGATTTTCTTGTTGTTGTTTGTATGATGTTTTCTATGCGATTTCGTACGAATATGATGAATTGATGATTGAATATGTGTTGTGAATCCTCTGTTGATTTTGTTATGTATATTTTCTATGATGGTGTTCTGAGATATATGATGAAATTGTGACGAATTTGATTGAATTGATGATATTAGGATGATAAATTGATGTAGTAATGATAGATATGAAATAAAATGATGAATTAGGAGTCTAAAAGATGGCAGAAACCCAATTATGACTGAATTGGAGTGACATAATGATGAACCCGTAGCAGAAGATGAACTGTAATAGCCTCTGTTGATTTGCGTAATGGATCTGGCCATACGCGTATGAGGCTAGGCGATACGCGTAACACATGGTGGTTACACCGTCTGTTACGCGTATGGAGGATGGATTTTTCAAGCCCTTTGGCCATTTTCATATGGTACACGTAAGAGCGTACACTGATACGCGTAAAGGGATGACTGATACGCGTTTAGTACACGTTTGGGAAGCAAGATGCGTTTTTGGGATTTTTGCAGCGTTTCGCCTACCGATTCGCGTCTGTTCCTTTGTTTTTATGTTCCGTAAGATGATTAAGGAGTAGTATATGATGATAGATGTAATTAGAAGTTAATAATACGATGATTTAATAATTGTTGTTGAACGAATTTAATGATGAATTTATAAATATTAAACCAAGACGGTTAATATGACTTTACCCGATATGAAGGGTATATTGTGATGTAGGTCTTATGACCAACGATGTTGTGATGATTAAGATGATATGATGAACGATGTTTACGATGTTTGATTGTATTGTATGCCATTTTCATACCGCATACATTTCCATTATTAAGATGGTTTGGAATGGCAAGCACGATGTTTAAGATGAAGAGTTATGTTTGTTGATGCCCACCTAAATGGCATGAATTTTAAGATGGGAGTTCACTCCGAATGGTACCACATGCATTGTCGAGTCGCATTTGAATTGCATTATTTAATGATTATTGAGATGTTATGAATGTTGTGATGATGCAATGTTTATGATGAATATGATGTGAATGGGTGATTGACTGACTTTAACTTATATATGCTGATTATTATATCCTGTTTATAATTGTCGATATCTCACCCCTTCTGTTTGAATGTTACCCTTGGTTGGTAACGTGCAGGTAATCCTGAGTAGCGAGGAGTTTCCGTTAGATGGTTTGGGTCGTTGGTCGCTCTGATACGTAGCACTTCGTGGGATTAGCGAATGCATGATTCTGATTGAATATTGTTTTGTTTACTGTTTGGATTTCAAGATGTTTATTTAAAAAGATGATGTTTTAGATTGAGATGAATTATTTATGAAGTTGTTTGAAGTTGAATTATTATGATTTAAAAGATTTCGCTGCGTAGTGAAAAAGATGAACTGGTATTTGTTATTCTATGATGATGATTTTTTTACGAGGAAAAATGTGATACCCTATTTTGTTGAACTTTGATTTCTTTATAATTGTTTGCGGGTAGAAATGGGGTGTTACAGTCTTCACGGGCAAGGGTCTCCTCGACATGAAGTTCATGAACATCATAGAGAAACTCATGAACTTCATCGAAACTTCATGAGCTCCACCAGAAAATTTATGAACCCCGCCGAAAAATTCATAAACTTCATTGGAAAGCTCATTAACTTCATTGGAAAACTCATCGAAGATGAAAATTCACCGGAAAGATCATAAACATTACCAAAGAAAACACATTTTTCTAACTCTATATCAATGCACAAACAAGAATAATAATGAAATTCTTACTTGGTTTGAGAATTCGATAGAGGTTGAAAGTGACGACGACGACGTCGAACAGACGTTGAAAAGGGGAGAATAAACTTTGAAGTAAAGGAAAGCAGAGCGTTCCAAACAACCCTACATCATTCCCTCTTATAAGTCACCTCAATGCATGGGGAAACATAACTTTGTTTGGTCAAACGTGTCGTCATATGGCTCTTGAGTACCCTTACCTCTAGATCATTATGCATTTAATATCCATAACACGTGGCACGAGGAGGCAACACATTTTATCTTTTAAAGTCCGGCCAACCTCTCGCCTCCACTCACGGGCATGGCCTCGACAAAAAAATTGAAACAAGTCATGTTGCCGGGTACAAGCGACACCTTGAGACAAGTCACGTTGTCAGGAACAATTCTCTTACAAGCATGTCCTCAGGGAAAACTCAAAGCAAACTTACGAGTGTGGCCACGTCCTCGTGCATACGAATCCACGAGAATGAGGTGCTTACAAGCTCGAGACTGTGCGTTCAAATGAAGATCGGCTTCACTCGAAGTCCTTAACTCCTCGACACACGACTTGACTCTAAGTCATTGCTCATTTGCTTAGGAACAACGACTTGGGGGCTCTTGTTCTGGACTGGGCCTGGGACTGGCCCATCATCGGGCACAACCCAACCCAGCTTTTGTCGAGGAAGGCCTAATACAATGGACCAATCCTTTGGGGTTGTTAGAGAACATTTCACCCACGTGCCCCTCACCTGAGGACATGTGTCCAACTGCTCCCGGGTATCTCACTGAGACGTTTCACCCAACGTAACGGGAAAATCTTCCACCTTTTAGAGAATCATGAATAGTTGATCCAGGACGGTGACCATGTGTTGGTTATCCCTACTACCACGTGAGAATCCTGACAGCCATCCATTATGGGCCTGGAGACTCAGCTCATAACGAAGACCTTTGGCCCAACGTTAGGGGGTCATTATAAATACCTGCATTTGCAGGAGGGTCATAGGACCATCAAACAATCTTAATTGTCTATTTTTATTTTGAATAAAGTAATAAATTATTAATTATGGATAAAAATGGAGATATAATATTAAGGTATTAAATATTTTCATTATTTCTTGAAAACACATGAATGCAGATTATTGCTTTTTATAATATTCTAGCAAAATTGATAACATGTATAACATTTAAGAGGTGATAATTGATTATTTCTTAATATACACACATGAAATTTGCATTATATTTCTTTACACTATTTAAAAGCCAAAATCAAAATAGCTTCTATTGGTTCAAATAATTTAATTACACGAGACAAAGGAACAAGACAAGACAAGAAGTTTTTCATTTTACTATAAATTCTTCTCCTCAATAGAGTTTTTGTGAAATGCTTATATTGACCACTAATATGAGACTTCTAATCGGAGGTACAAATTCAAACACTTAAAAGAGAAAAAAAAATTCATAGTGGATTTTGAGAATTGATGATGAAAGTATAAAAGACTTCCTTTCATTTTTCAACGTCGACAATTTTCATTGATGGTTTCATTCACTATGACTATCAACAAGAGTCAAGATTAATCACTCAAACATGTTGAAGTGTATCTAACCCAATCAATTTTCTCTTATTGACAACTATATATTATATATTGTACTATCTAGAGCTACTTCAAGGATATGTTTAAAGATACTAATAACTGACGACCACGATGACTGTGAAAATTCAAATGTTGGAAATGTGATTTATAAAGAAGTGTTCTAAAATGTTCATAGTTAGTAGTAGATTATATATATAAAACTATGTAATTTTATTTATGATATTTAAAAGTTTTCTATTTTTATTTATGTGTTATTTCATCTATTACAACTGATATGTTTGATTTATGAGATTGTGTTTAATTTTTATTTACAAATTATATTATTATACTAATATTAATATAAATATTATATGTGATATTTTAAAATATTCGTGCATCACACAGATCTATAGTGTTTAATTTGCATAAATTATATGTTGTCTATATTATTGAAACCCTAGTCTCTTCCTCTCTTCCCTATTTTGTATCTCTATTGAAAACAAATATTGATTAAGATAAATATTTTTTTTTTAATATTCTTTTAAATTTTAAAACAAATACAAACCTAACCCCTAAATTTTAGACAACTAAAATGACCAAGTCCACAATTGATTAAGAATATAAAACAAACTTTTATTATTGTATTTAAACCAGCGCATATTAACTATAATTAATGAAAGTTTTTAATTTGAGTTTGAATCCAAATTTTTGCGTAAAACATCTTTAAATTACAAGTAAGTTGTATTTATAACTATTTTATGTTGATAGATAAAATAATAATAACTATAAAATCCACAGAAAATATTATAATATTCGTTCTCGAGTAAGTTAAAAATATTTTTATTTAGTGAGTGGAGCAAAATTTACATACTATTAAAAATCAAGGAAAGAAATATCTGTAAATATTTTAAAGACGGTGTGTGAAAATAAAGATAATTTGATCAAGTTGATGATAACTCAGTTTGAAAAGCTACCCAATAAATAACATAATAAAAATCCACCACGTCAGCAAGCACCGAAGCAATCCACGGTGAGAAAAGAACTAACACGTATCATAAAAAAACATCCGCGAAGCATCTTATCCCTACCTCTCTTTATCCACGACAAGATAAATGGATAGTGTTGCATTGTTTCTTTTTCTCTTTCTCTTTTTTGAGAGACCAAACCAAAACATAATAAACACAAAACAAAAACCTATTCGGTAATTCATTCCCAACCTTAAAACCTCCTATTTCATCTCCCGGATCCTGTAATTCGGATCTTCAAAACCCGATAAACCTCGTTCTCCTTCGATCCGGTTCAGCGAACCATGACGCGACGCTGTTCCCATTGCAGCCACAATGGGCACAACTCAAGAACTTGTCCCAACCGTGGCGTTAAGCTTTTCGGTGTTCGATTAACCGATGGGATCCGAAAGAGTGTTAGTATGGGTAATCTTAGTCATTATACTGGTTCCGGGTCTGGATCCCTTCATACCGGCTTGAATAACCTCGATTCACCCGGTGAAACACCTGATCACGCCGCCGTTGCTGACGGTTACGCCTCTGAGGATTTTGTTCCGGGTTCTTCTTCTACTTCCCGTGAAAGAAAAAAGGGTTTGTTTCTTCAATTTTGCTTGCATGTGTATTTTTGTTCTTCAATTTTGTGATCTTAGTTTGGATTGGTTGGTGTGTATTTACAATTATGACAATTTTTGTATTTTTTATTTTTTGGTTGGTGTCAATAATTGTATTGGTTGGTGACTTGGTGTCACTGTGGGAAGAATAGCTTAGACAAGAAGGGTATTGGTACGGGTTAACTTTATTAGTGATTGTCTTTTATGTATGAATGATTGGAATGTTTGTTGGCTTACATATGCTTGTTGCATAAATTTTGAATGTTGGTCTGAGAAATTTATACATATTTATGTATTTTATAAGTCTTAAGTCATGTGCTTAAAAAATAATGTTTCTCATGTGCTTCTAAATCACACTGTTTATGCATGTATTGAACTGTTTCAGCTATCTAAACTAGGATTTATGTTTTATACAAAAAAAAAAAATTTGATTAAAGTCTGATAGATTATATGTTAGGCTGTGGCAGGTATTTTGCAAAACCTTGCCTAACTTGATTTCACCCCTAATGGTCTGCAAGTTTTAGTAGAATATGTTGTTTTTCAGTCTCTTAAGTACAATTCGGATGGTTTAAGATTGTAGAGGCATTTGATATATTGGAATGTGGATTCGAATCCGCAATTCCCCATTTCTCTACAGTTAGTGTGTGTGTGTGTGTGAGTTTTGGCGCAAGGCTCTTTTAAAATAAAGAGAAAAAACGTGTTTTTTCACACTTCACACAAACTCTAAATAGGCTCGCCGTTCTTAAATGATGATTTTCTAGCTTATGGAAAATGAGCGTTTGATTTTTTTTATCTTTTTTTGCAGGCACTCCCTGGACTGAGGAGGAGCATAGAATGTTTTTACTTGGATTGCAGAAGCTGGGCAAAGGTGACTGGCGTGGAATTGCTAGGAACTATGTTATATCAAGGACACCGACTCAAGTAGCCAGTCATGCTCAGAAATATTTCATCAGGCAAAGCAATGTGTCTAGGAGGAAAAGACGGTCCAGCTTATTCGATATTGTTCAAGATGATGTTTGTCCCCTTTTTTGCAAATACTTTATGCATCAATTATGTGTTTTCCTTACATCATGTTGCATATATTCATGGAATCAATGCCACATAACTTGCTCATTATGTAACTTCTTCTCTTTCCCTTTTCCTTTGGAACCTTCTAATTCTGGATTTTTTGTATTTTCAAATTGATTTTGCAGGCAGCTGACACTTCAATGG
Organism: Lathyrus aphaca; assembly: GCA_963966055.1. Classification (NCBI taxonomy): domain Eukaryota; kingdom Viridiplantae; phylum Streptophyta; class Magnoliopsida; order Fabales; family Fabaceae; genus Lathyrus; species Lathyrus aphaca. The sequence continues at coordinate 482,546,339 of OZ014522.1, forward strand.
TAGCACAAGACTTCATGTCGGCTAATCCGCTACAAACTGAAACAGAAGGCAATAACCCTTTGCCTGCTCCTCCCCCGCTTGATGAAGAATGCGAATCCATGGATTCCACAAACTCAAATGACGGAGAATCTGCCTCTATCCCATTATTAAAGCCTGATAGCAATGCACAAACATCGTCATATCCGGTAGTATATCCGGCATATTATTCTCCATTCTTCCCATTTCCTCTTCCCTATTGGTCTGGATACAGTCCGGAGCCCGCTCCTAAGAATGAGACACATGAAGTGGTGAAGCCAACTGCAGTACATTCCAAGGCCCCAATCAATGTCGATGAACTCGTTGGCATGTCAAAACTGAGTTTAGGAGAGACTATTGGCGATGCCGGCCCCTCAACTCTGTCTCGTAAACTACTCGAAGAAGGACCTTCTAGACAGTCGGCTTTTCATGCAACACCAGCTTGTGGGACTGTTCTGTGAGCGTGATGTTGTGTAATTCATCAAATATATGTGGTTGTGTTATAACCTTAATAATTTTTATTTGCCCTTTCAGAATGGTTAACCTAGTTTGTTTGTTATGCTTGTAGACAGTAGCATCTAGGAATTACTTGGGTTTAAATTAAAACTTATGTTTGTTTAGTAGTTTTCATTTCTCAGGGTTATGTAAAATTGTGCAGTTTGACAATCTACCAAGGTTTTGCTCCATGCTAATATTTTGTTGTGGATCAGGAATTTTTTTCAGGGCAACACAGCACAAAAAAACAGGAAATTGAAATTATTTTAGATTATGTGAATTGCAGTTAGTTATGATTAGGGATGGCAAAAATATCCATATCTGCGGATATTTGTCGATAAAATCTGTCACGGGTACGAGGCGGGTAACTTAATAGATATTCATGGATAAAATTAATGAATATTTAAATATTTGTTTAGTAATGAATATGAATACGGGTTTGATGATATTCATGTCTATGAATATCTTAATCCGTTAATAAATTATATTAATTTCTTAAATATTAGTTTATTATACTTTGTCTTTTCATCTTCTAAAAAATTAGTTTTCTCATATATATATATTTTTTTTTTTGTAGTTTTCTTTGAAGAAAACGTTTTATATTGAAGCTTCTTCTTTACTCTATATCTCACTTTGACAATTCAATTTGACTGTCCAACAAACCACTTTTTCTGTCTAACTAGTGTCTTTCTTTCAACTTCTCGGTTGTTCTCTCTTTAATCATAATTTACAATCTTAATATATTTTATTTAAAACGAAGGAAATTAGTGTGATAATATTTTGTTGTTAAAATAAGAGATATTTGTAAAGATATTATCTGATAATAATTTCTTGTATATTTTAAAGAAATTGAAGTAAAATAATTAAATTTTTTTTAAAAAAAAATGTTATCCATAGATATTTGTAAATATTCACGGATATCTTAAAATCTGCGGATTATCCGTTTAGTGGATATCTACATAAATATGAGACGGATATGAATATCATATTTATCCAACGGGATGAATACTATATCATACTATCTATTTTCATGGATATCCATTTACATCCTTTATAACTCTCAAAAGAACAAATGATTGACACATATTTAGATTTTATGTGAGTTTGAAAAACCATGACGAGTTAGTATAATTTAAGCAAAACAAACCTCTATGAAACCAAACATGCATAACTTCCTTTCTAACGGAAAAGCTTATGATGGTGCTTGTGATTTGTCTCAGTTGGGGATTTCTTAAAGCACCATCCGGATTACTCTTGAAAATACAATAATATTCCAAATTTTAGATATGCATTTTGGGACGCATTTTTATGCGTATACAATCTATTATTTTTTAATCACGGTCCAATTGTATATAAATTTAGTTTCGAAATATATTTTCGGAGAGTTTTTGAAAATGTATTTCCAGAACGTACTGTTTGTATTTTCGAAAATATGTCTCTCACAACCGTGTTCCAATTGTGTATAAATTTAGTTTGGAAATGTATTTTCGGAAAGTTTTTGGAAATGTATTTTTGGAACGTCCTATTTGCATTTTCGGAAACAAATATCTCTCACAACCGTGTTCCAATTTGTAGATAAATTTAGTTTAGAAATGTATTTTCGGAAAGTTTTTGGAAATGTATTTCCGGAACGTACTTGCTTGCATTTTCGGAAACAAATACTCTCACAACCGTGTTCCAATTGTGTATAAATTTAGTTCGGAAATGTATTTTCGGAAAGTTTTTGGAAATGTATTTCCGGAACGTACTGCTTGCATTTTCGAAAACAAATGTCTCTCACAACCGTGTATCGTAGTAGGTTTCTATGTATTCTTCTATTTACAATCATAAATTATCAAGGATGGTAGCATGTTTGTACATCATTGAAACCATTGAGGAAAAATCACCAATTATGGCAAAGATTTAAGAGTAAGAAACTTTAAATTAAACTTGAAAATTTGGTTCTCATGGTCCACTGATAATTCCAACTTTCTACAATGACGAGTCATTTTAATAAAAAATTTGAGACTAGAAAGTTGTATACCATGAAATACAAATTCAATTGACACGGTGATTAACGATAAAAATTCAAGTGAATTCAATTTTAAAATTTCTTTATCTAAAAATTGAGATTGTTGTGATGCAATAATAAATTTCTTAAAAACGACCAAGTTTCTTATCTTTAATAGATTCAAAAAATGTATTTTCAAAATAAATTTCTTTATAGAATTCGGATGTGTATAAAAAATGAATAAATTGTGTATGTAGGAGATGCATTTCTGAAATCTTAATTGTTTTTCATCCCATAAGGTGAGATAAGAAGTTCCCTAACTATTTTATGGATAGTTATTATTTATTTTTTTTAGAAAATTGGAGTTTTACTTTTTTTTACTGTTGATAAGCTGAAGTTTTTTACTTAGAACTTAGGATCCGTTTGGTTCAACGGGGGAAGGAGATGAAATTTAATAGAGGGGAGAAGAAATATTTTAAATAAATGTTTGTTTGGTTCAAAGAAGGGAAGTGGAAGAGAGGGGATGGATTTTTTTAACTATATATATGTTTGGTTCACGGGGGGAGAATTTTAAAATTTAATTACCTTTTTATCCTTACAAATATTATCATTCATATTTAGTAAAAACAATACTAAATAAAAATAGTTTTGAGTAAATTTCACCAAATAAAAACTTGTTCATTAATAAACAACACAAATCAAAATAAAATATTCAGAAACATATTAAAATGTAAACAAAATATTTATAAACATTAAATTGTAAACAAAATATTCATAAAAGTTATAAGGCTATTATAAGATGATCAATCAGACGAGTTAAAGACCATTTGCATTATCACTGTTTTACGTGCTTCAGGTGGAGACTGAAGAATCATTCTAAGTTTGTCAGCATTTTTCATGACAGTGCAATATATCCGAGGCAATGACTTTGCATCCCATCCACGCTCCTTCATTAAATTTCATGTTTTTTCCCCTGAAATTGGAGGCAACTCATACTTTTGACGATATCTCATTATTTCATTTCCTTTCGTTAGTGCATTTGCAACCAAGATAATTAATTCTTGGAGTTCAGTTGTTTGTATATTTGTTTTTAACCACTTTCATTTTCTTCCTTTTACTACCACTTAAAGGATCTGGGGATTGTGTTTCGGGTATAGAAAAATCGAAAGTAGAATAAAAACTTTCCAAATTCACCTCATTCGGGACAACATGGTCATCAATATCTTAAATAGTTTCAACAAAGTCTTCATTGGTGACCGATGACTTTTGTTTTCTTGTCTCTTTTAAAGTTCCAGATTTCTCTCCATCAGCACAATTAGGTCCACAAAGTATCAATATTTTCTCGTAATTTGGAAGTGGTACATTTTTCCAATTTGATGCTTTTGGTTTTGACTGAAAAAAGTATGATAAATAAAAGATATAAGATTAATAAAAGTTATACAATTATTGATTAATAAAATATTTTAAAATATAAAAAAAATCATCAAAAATTACCTTAATTAGAGCATCCCAAACTTCTGACTCGGAATCCCATAATTGTGTAGTTGAGTTCCAAGAAAACCCGCTCATACCACCATTAAAAATATCATAATATTAAGTGAAGTTTGTTTTCAAAGTTTTCCAATGGTTTTTTATCTTCTCCTTGTCAACTTTGTTTCTAAACAATGCACGGAGTTCAGCTGCAATATTTTCATATGCTGATGTAATGAATGTACCATTCATTTTGTTGCCTTTTTCATATTTTTGCATAAAAACATCAACAAGAGCATCATCCATGACTCTATTCCAAATCAAAGTTTCATTTCAGAATTACCACCATTAATTGGTAATTGATTTTTCGATGCCATTAACTATGAACATGAGCAATTATAACACAAAAAAGATAATAAATATAATTATCAAGAAGTCACAATATCACAATAAACATCATAATAAATTTGCTATTACTTCATCAAGGAACAACAAACATAAAAGTAATAATATAAAATACAAGTCAGACTCTTTAAGCTAAATCATTATTTTGATAATTTAACCACATTTGATGTGCTACACTATCTTTTGTAACCCCACCTAGAGCAAGCTCATCTTTATCACTTCTTGAACTTTGATGATTGTCATGAGATACATTTTGATTTGCAAGTTCAACATCTACTTCAGCTATAAGGTCTTCATCCGAGTTTATACTCATTAGATAATTGTGAAGAATGCAATATGCAAAAATGATTAATTTTTGAGCTTTGACTCCATAATTTTTTTTTGTTGAATTAGATAAAATCTTAAATCTTTTTTTTCAATACATCAAAGGCTCTTTCAATTGCATTGCGCAAAGATGAATTCCGAAGATTAAATAACTCTTTATAATTTTGGGGTGAATTTCTAGCCGAATATTCTTTCAGATGTACCGAACTCCTATATAAGGTGTAATTAATCCACTTGTCAACATGAATCCAACAATAACAAGATAATATTTTCCTATAATAAAGGTAATAGTAAATGTGGTAAATCGGGGGCGGACCCATGTTGATGTGAGGGGGTTCAATTGCGCCCCCTGACTTTTGAAATTTCTAAATTTCTCTCTCATATATTGCTTTATTATGATCTTGAACCCCCTCAAATTTTTATTTTAAACCCAAATGAATACTTTGTACTTACATTTTACTTTATTATTTTAATTAAATAAGTTAATGCTTATCACGGTTTACAAGATTTTTCAATTTTACAACTTTATCTTTTTGGATGGACAACATACCGCAAACCAACGTTATATTAAATTAAAATTATAAATTAAAGCAAATCATAGTTGTAATATTATTCTACTTTTATATTAAATAGTAGTTTTTCTTCCTCCAAAATGAAAACAAGGAGGTTCGAACACCCCATCATCTATTAGATAAAATGTCTTTTTCCAGAAGGTCACTCAAATATTTAAATGAATACTATGTAAAATTAATATAAATATATGTGAAATATTGGATCGAACTCTGATACGAAAGAGGTTTAGCATGAAGTCGAAGCTAGTTCACATGCTAATGTAGAAGTTATACATACTGTAGTCGAAGTCAGTTCTAGTATGTATGTTTAACTGTTTCCTTAATGTTGTAGAGTTTGTTCCAAGGTGGAGATTTGTGAGATATTGGAACGAACTCTAGGTTTAGCATGCCGTCGAAGTCCGCTCACATGTTGTTGTTTAATTGGGCCTTGTATTATGGATCCAATTGTTTAAGTTAACTTGTAATGGGTAGTTGTTAAAAAGCCCATTAGGTTAGTATGTTAGTTTTCTTATAAATAACATACTAGTCTCTCATCTTTTAGCATAAGAGAAAATATTCAAAAGTGAGAGAGGTTATTTGTTATTCTTGTATACTTGTAATCTTGTTTTAAGAGAAAGAAAAAATATTAGTTTATAACAAATCTTTTTATCTATGGTTAACCTAAATCTTAACCCTTGTGATTTTCCTAACTGATCAAGGAACCAATTATACTTTGTTTCTAAGGCATCTGATTCACAACAAATTGGAGCGGTGAGCGTGAAGAAAATGCCTTCAACAAAGTATGAGATTGGAAAGTTAATTGGTGTGAACGACTTCGCTCTATGGTGCTTGAAGATGAAAGCCCTACTTATTCAGAAGAGTTGCTTTGAAGCGTTGAAGGGAGAGACAACTATGAATGTTGTGTTAACGGCAGCTGAAAAGACGTTGCCCAGTTGCAAGTTTTTCCACTGTATGCACTTGATAATGCTGCATGAAGAAAGCTAGTTTTATTTTCTTGTTGGTACATAGTTTGGTCCAATGTGGAGATCTGTGAAATACTGGATCGAACTTTGATACGAAAGAGGTTTAACATGAAGTCGAAGCTCGTTCACATGTTAGTGCAAAGATTATACATAGTATAGTCGAAGTCAGTTCTAGTATGTATATTTAATTGTTTCCTTGATGTTGTAGAGTTTGTTCCAAGGTGGAGATTTGTGAGATATTGTAACGAACTCTAGGTTTAGCATGCCGTCGAAATATGTTCATATGTTGTTGTTTAATTGGGCCTTGTGCTATGGATCCAATTGTTTAAGTTAGTTTGTATCCTAAGTTAGCTTGTAATGGGTAATTGTTAAAAAACCCATTAGGTTAGTATGTTAGTTTTCTTATAAATAGCATACTAGTCTCTCATCTTTTAGCATAAGGGAAAATAAGAAGATAAAATCCTAATTCAAAAGTGAGAGAGGTAATTTGTAATTATTGTATACTTGTAATCTTGTTTTAAGAGAAAAGAAATAATAACAGTTTATAACCAATCATTTTATCCTTGGTTATCCTAAACCTTAACCCTTATGGGTTTCCTAACTGATCAAGGAATCAATTATACTTTATTTCTAAGATATTTGATTCACAATAATATTTTTTTAAATATTATGATTATTATTGATTATTATTAATATTATTCTACATTTTAAATAATAAAAAGTTTATAGTGATTACAAATTTCAATGCAATTATAATTTATTGTAAACACTGCATCATTTAGCCATCACATTGATCAACAAATATTATACAATATTATAAATAAACTATATATAACTTAATTAATAATTTATTTTATAAACATAAATAATATCAATATATCTATATGAATTATATATTGTAAAATTTTATGAGATCTATTTTTTATTTTTAAGTATTATAATATTAAATTTATAAAATATTATTATGATTATTTTTCTTTATATAAATTGAATATTTAACACACTTGCATATAAGTTTTAAATTATTATTTTACACATAAAAAAATGATATTAATGAATTAAAAAAATTATTTTAAAAAATTGCATCCCCTGACTCGGGGTCCTGGCTCCGCCACTGATATAAATAATTATAAGTCTAATTTATTCTTATATTATCATGATGAATTTTAAGTTTATATTCACGCGTTAAAGCGTTCTTTATTATTCTCGAGTCAGAGGTAGAACCTCCCCATCCCGCGAACACATTGGTGAACTTTAAATCAAAAGTACATGCTGCTAAAACATTTTGTGTCAGGTAGTCTTTCCTACCGCGATATCTAGGAGCATTTTTTGCATATACTTTGACACATATATGGGTTCCATCTATTGCACCGACACAATCCTAACAAAATATTATAATTATATATCAATAAACTCTATGACTACTAGAAATATAATTTATTAATAACAAATTTTACCTTAAAGTACGAGTAGAATCTATAATTATTAGAAATTTTCGGAGGGACTTTTTCACCATCAGGTTGGACAAGGAATTTTTCTTCCAATTCAAGAATAACTCTCAAAACTTTATTAAGATGGCGACTAATAGTCTCGCCAGAACGACGAAACCAAAAGTTAACTTCACGATTTTTAGCATTATATGTTAATTTGTAAATTGATTTTGCAACTTGCTCTTCGACACTTGACCATCAGGTAGCTTGTAATCTCCCTTCTCTTTCTAACATGCCACCTAAGGTCATAAAAGTTTGAGGACTCATTCTTAATATATTTCTACTAGTTTCACTGTTACTTATTCGATACATTATTTCTTGACGAACCTTTTCTTTCAAGTTAGATGTCTTTGACATGTTTGAAGAACATCTGTGCAGGTTTATTTGTTATGTTAGAACATCTGTCTGAACATCTGTCTGTCAGTTCTGGGACATCTTTATGTAGAAAGATATGGTTTAAATCTGGCATATTTTTAGCAGGTGTTCGTTTCTGTGATTGGTTCAATAGGCTGTGAAAATCAAGGAGGAATATGGAACATCTCAAAGTCAGTGGATTCAATCAAAGTTGCACATGTTTCTTAAGAGTAAACTTAGAAACAATGTTGGATGATGTATGGGAGAATTTATTTTCTCTGCAGAATGGTGATTATGGTTCAAGGGGGAGTAGTTAATTCTGACTGGTTCAATGTGGCTCTATGTTATTATTTTTTATGTGGTTTTTCTTGAGGGAAAGAAATGATTGTATAAAACAGGGGGAATTATGGTCCTGTTTTATTGGCATTTTTGTGAAGTTTGTGGTTTGTGGCTGCAGTGATATAGTTATTGTAAAGCTTGTATGTGTTTCAAGCTTATGGAGATTATATACCTCTATGGTTATTACTATGCCTTTGTCTTTTTATGGCTAAAAAAGGGGAGAAGTAATAGTGTGTACTATTGAGGTCTGATATGAAGATGTGATATTGAGGTATGGCTACATGAGGTACTACTACACCTGTATGTAAATTAGTTTTAGAAAAAATAATCCAAAAGGGAGATTGTTAATTCTATGATTTTATGATTGACATTATGTTTGGTAAAACTAATATGGCTGGAACATGTTGAATAAGAAGTTCCATATGTTAAATTAACATGGTCTAGATTCAGGAAGAACATGTCAAACAAGATGTCCTGACATGGTGTCACAATACATATGGGGTTATAAGCACGGACATATATTGAGCAAATGTTGAGATAGATGTTTAAACATCTACAACTGTCATGACAACATTACTATCACATGTTACATACAGATGCCAAAGACAAATGTCATGACGTCTGGGTCTGTGGAGTTGGATTGATGGATTTATGATTTGAATTATGCAGAATATTCTATAGAATATTATGCTATCAGAGGTGGAGCTGTTTTAAAGAACTAAGAGATTCAAGGTGGAACTGTTTTTTATGGTATTTTCAAGGAGAATCCTTAGGTTCTATTTGTGAAGATATTCTGGAGCTAATTATAGAAGTCCTGACTTTGAGGAGAATATCTTGGAGGTTTCTTTTGTTGTTTTGGAACATGTCGAAGAAGATGTCCTACAACATCGCATACGACATCATGTTTGTGTTGAGCTGTTGTGATTGGTGTTGCTATATTTTACCAGATGCAGAATATTCTGGAGTTATTATGAAATCATATGTGGCGCTGAGATAAAAGGGTGTTGATTTAAGATCTGGAAGATTCAATCAGAATTCACAAAGAAATATATACTTTCCAAATAAGGAGATAATTTTGGAAACTAATGGTTGAAGATCTATTTTCAAGGAGGTTAATTTGCAGACTTTGTGCAACCTTGTTACTGCTGTTTTGAAGGCCTAAATCCAGTTGGGAAATAGGTTATAAATAGAAGCATTGTAACCTAGTTTTATGAATAAGTCGTGAATAGAAAAGATGTAAACATTAGGGCTTTGTTTGTGAACCACTCTTTAGGAGAGTTGGTATTTGTGATCCATTTTGTTATCATTCTGATATTAGGGTTGGACTGAGTTTATTGAGTTGTAAGTTGTTTACTCTAAGCTTTTAAGCATGAGTGTATTGTTCTTGATTGAAGCTTTTAAGCAAGATCAATTTTTGTCTCGGAAGAGTGTTTTTCTTTCTTTGTAAGGTTCTGTTAGATATCACTGAGGTGATTTAGGGAGTGAGATGGTGATTTCTCATATTTAGATGATGATTCCTAGGTAGAAGTTTTACTAGGTAGGGATTAAGTGAGAAGTTGTAAATTGGGACTGTTTAGGCTTTGAATTAATACTGCTAATAGTGAATTTCCTTCCTGGCTTGGTAGCCTTCAGATGTAGGTGAGTTTTCACCATATTGGGTTAACAATCCTTGTGTTATTTATGCTTTTTCAGTACGGTTATGATATATGTTGTGCCTTGTTGTTTCTGTCAGACTAGATGTCTTGACATCCTGTAGGACATCTGGGTCTGCTATATCAGAATTTTAGAATTAAATATGATGCCCTTACGTGGCTACTCTGTATATATTTTAATTACACGTGTATTTTGTGTTGGGGTAAAAGGGTGTTACTTTAATGGTATCAGAGCAGGTTGGTCTGTCTGATTGAGTTGTGTCGTTGTTAGTCCTTTATCGGTTGTTGCGTGTGAGCATATTGTTAATGATTCGTTCTTCTAATGTTGTTGGTGATATGTAGAATGGCTGTAAATCATTCTCTTGCGTATGCGGTGACTGCACTTACTGAAGCTACGGCTCAGAACAATGTTCCTGATGAGTTAAGTGCTTTGGATAAGTTTAAGGGGAATAACATGCCGACGTTTGAAGGTACTCATGACCCAAATAGCACACAAAAGTAACTTAAGGCGATTGAGAAGATTTTCCGAGTGATGGTGTGTATTGATGCTCAAAAGGTGCAGTTTAGTATGCACACGTTGTTGGAAGAAGCTGAGGACTGGTGGGATAGTATCCGTCAGCGATTGGAAGATGTTGGAACTATGGTGACTTGGGTTGTATTCAAGGTAGAATTTTTGGGAAAGTATTGTCTAGAGGATGCTCATGGTAAGAAGGAGGGGGAATTCCTTGAGTTAAAACAAGGAAATATGACTGTGGCAGAGTATGCTGCAAAGTTCGAGAAGTTGGTGAAGTTTTGTCCTCACTACAACCGTGCGGATGCTGAACTTTCCAAGTGTCTCAAGTTTGAGAATGGGATGAGACCAAAGATCAAGTAGGGAATTGAATGTTAACAGATTTGTAGGTATACTGAGTTAGTGGATAATAGTAGAATTTATGATGAGGATTGCTGAGCTCGATTTGCTCACTATAAGCAATTGGATGAGAAGAAAGAGAAAGGATAATTCTGAGGAAAACCTTATGTGACTTCAGTTGATAAAGGGAAACAAAAGGTTTGAGAGGGTAAAAAGCCAAGTGGGGGTGCAGGTTTCGTTCCTCTCAAATGCTATAAATATGGAGAGTCAGGTCACAAGTCTAATGTGTGTAACAATCCAGTGGTGAGAGGCTATAGGTGCGGCAAGAGAGATCATTGGGTTGGTGATTGCCCAAATGAAGGACCAACTTGTTTCAACTGTGGTGAAGAGGGACACACCAGTACTCAGTGTTAGAAACCGAAGAAGACTGCTACAACTTCCCAGACCAATGGCAAAGTGTTTTCTTTGAGTGGCTCATAAGTTTCCAAGAAGGATAACTTGATTTAAGGTACATGCTTTATTAATGATGTTGAGTTGATTACAATAATTGACACTGGTGATACTCATTTGTTTGTTTCTCTTGAGTGTGCGACGAGGATGGGATTGAAATTGTCTGATATGAATGGCGGTATGGTGATAGAAACGCCTGCAAATGGTTCTGTCACTACTACTCGTGTGTGTTTAAGTTGTCCTTTGTCTATCTTTGGTAAGAGTTTCTTGATGGATTTGGTGTGCTTACCCTTGTACCAAATTGATGTTATTCTAGGGATGAACTTGTTATATTTCAATTTTATGCATATCAATTGCTATGCTAAGACGGTAAAGTTTCCAGAAGACGGTGACCATGGTGAGTTGATGTTCTTGTCGGCTAAACAAATGGATGAACTTTTAAGAGATGAAGCTCAGATGTTCACGATTTTAATGTCGTTGCAAGTTGATCAGGAGGCTGGGAGTGTTGAATTATCATTTGTCAGTGAATTTTCATATGTGTTTTCGGACGAAATATGTGATGTGCCTCTAGAACGTGAAGTGGAGTCTGTAGTGGATTTGGTACCAGGTACTAGTCCTGTGTCGATGACTCCTTATCAGATGTCAGCGTCTGAATTGCATGAGTTGAAGAAGCATCTTGGGGAGTTACTTGAGAAAATGTTTGTATGACCAAGTGTTTCTCTGTGGGGTGCTTCGGTGCTGTTAGTGAAGAAGAAAGATGGCAGCATGAGGTTATATGTCGATTATTGACAGTTGAATAAGGTGACTATCAAGAATAAGTATCCACTTCCAAGGATCGATGATTTGATGGATCCGTTGGTATGAGCTTGTGTGTTTATCAAGATTGATTTGAGGTCTGACTATCATCAGATTCGAGTTAAGTCTGATGATATTCCGAAGACGGCTTTCAAGACGAGGTATGGCCACTATGAATATATCGTAATGTCATTCGGTGTATCTAATGCACCTGGTGTGTTTATGGAGTACACGAATCGTATATTTCATGAATATATGGATGAGTATGTCATGGTTTTCATTGATGATATTTTGATATACTCTAAGTAGGAAGAAGAGCATGTCGAACATCTTAAGATTGTTTTGCAGATTTTGCGAGAAAATAAGTTGTATGCGAAATTATCAAAATGTGAATTTTGGTTGAAGGAAGTAAGTTTTCCTTGGTCATGTAATTTCGAATGGTGGAATAGCTGTAGACCCTTCGAAGATTGAAGTTGTGTTGAATTGGGAGACTCAGAAGTCTGCTACAGAAATCCGAAGTTTTCTAGGATTGACAGGTTATTACCGAAAGTTTATTGAAGGTTTTTCTAAGTTGGTGTTGCCTTTGACGCAGTTAACTCGAAAAAGTCATGTTTATGTATGAGATGTTTCATGTGAAAAGAGTTTTGTGGAATTAAAGAAGAAGTTAACGACTTCTCCAGTGTTGGTTTTGCCTAATCCGAATGAGTCTTTTGTGGTGTATTGTGATGCATTGAAGATGGGACTTGGAGGAGTATTGATGCATAATGGATAAGTAGTTGTGTATGCTTCTAGACAACTAAGAGTTCATGAAAGGAATTATCCTACGCATGATTTAGGGCTAGCAGCCGTGGTGTTTGTGTTGAAGATTTGGAGACATCATCTCTTTGGTTCAAAATTCGAAGTGCTCAATGATCATAAGAGTCTGAAATATTTGTTTTATCAGAAGGAGCTGAATATGAGGCAGAGAAGATGGTTAGAATTGTTGAAATATTTTGATTTTGATTTGAGTTATCATCCTGGTAAGGAGAATGTGGTTACAAATGCACTGAGTAGGAAGACATTGCATATGTCAATGCTGATGGTGAAAGAACTCGAGATGATTGAACAATTCTGAGACATGAGTTTGTTGTGTGAGACTACTTCCGATAATGTTAAGTTGGGAATGTTGAAATTGACCAGTGATATTGTAGATAAAATCCAAGTAGGACAACAATCTGATTTGAAGTTGGTTTATCAGTTGACCTTGATTAACCAAGATAACAAAAAGGAATTCCAGATTGACGAAAATGGTGTAATGAGGTTCCGAGATAGAGTGTGTGTTCCAGATGTTCCAGAAATTAAGCAGAGTATTTTAGAGGAAGGACATCTTAGTCGGCTGAGTATTCATCCTGGTGCTACAAAGATGTATCAAGATTTACAGAAATTATTTTGGTGGTCAGGTATGAAGAAGGATATTGTTCCATTCATGTATTCGTATTTGGTTTTTCAGAAGTAGAAAGTAGAACATCAGAAACCATATGGAATGATGCAACCGTTGAATATTCCAGAATGAAAATGAGATAGTATTTCCATGGATTTTGTGTCGGGTTTTTCGAAGACAGTGAAAGGAAATGATTTTATTTGGGTGATTGTGGATAGATTGACTAAGTCGGCTCATTTCTTACCGATGAAGATTAATCATTCTATGCAGAAGTTAGTTGAGATGTATATTGAAGAAATTGTAAAGTTTCATTGTATATTGTCGAGTATCGTATCAGATAGAGATCTACGGTTTACATCGAGGTTTTGGAAGAGTTTACAAGATGTTTTGGGTACTAAGTTGAGGATGAGTTCCGCATATCATCCACAGATGGACGGTCAAACAGAGAGAACTATCCAGTCTTTAGAAGATTTGTTGAGGGCATATATTTTGGACCATGGTTGAGCGTGGGATAGTCATTTTCCATTGATTGAGTTTACCTACAACAATAATTTTCATGCAAGTATTGGTATGGCACCTTATGAGGCATTGTATGGTAGACGTTGTTGAACTCCTTTGTGTTGGTACAAATCAGAAGAGAGTGTTGTACTCGGATCTACGATAGTGCAGGAAATGATTGAGAAGATTAAGATGATCCAAGAGAGAATGAAGGTGCCGCAGAGTCGTCAGAAGAGTTATCATGATAAGAGTAGGAAGGCACTTGAGTTCCAATAGGGAAATCACGTGTTCTTGAGAGTTACTCCGGTGATTGGGGTCGGGCGAGCTTTGAAGTCTATAAAGCTCACTCCGTGTTTTATTGGTCCATATCAGATTTCACAAAGGATCAGAGTGGTGGCTATATCGGATTGTGTTACCACCGCCGCTTGCATATTTACATGATGTGTTTCATGTGTCGCAATTGAGAAATTATGTGAGTGATCTGTCGCATGTGATTCAGATGGATGATGTACAAGTAAGAGATAACCTGACTGTTAAGGTATTACCATTGCAGATAGATGGTCGAGAAATGAAGCACTTACGAGGAAAAGAGATTGCCTTGGTAAAGGTATTGTGGGGTGGACCAGCAGGTGAAAGTTGGACTTAAGAACATGAAGATCAAATCAAGGAGCAGTATCCAACTTTATTTTCTTCAGCTAAATTTTTTAGGACAAAAATTCCTTAAGTAGGGGAGAGTTGTAACGCCCCAATTTCGTAAGTTTATTTTGAAGCTTGTTGGGTTCGAGACTGAACTTGGGGTTCAAGGTTAAACTTGAGATTCAACGAGAAGGACGAACTTGGGGTTCGAGGCTGAACTTGGGGTTCAACAAGAATGATGAACTTGGGGTTCGAGAATGAACTTGGGGTTCAAGGTTGAACTTGGGGTTCAACAAGTAAGACGAACTTAGGGTTAGAGAATGAACTTGGGGTTCGATGTTGAACTTGGGGTTCAACAAGAAAGAGGAACTTAAGGTTCGAGAATGAACTTGGGGTTCAACAAGAAAGACGAACTTGGGGTTCGAGAATAAACTTGGGGTTCAAGGTTGAACTTGGGGTTCAACAAGAAAGACGAACTTGGGATTCGAGAATGAACTTGGGGTTCAACAAGAAAGACGAACCTGGGGTTCGACAATGAACTTGGGGTTCAAGGTTGAACTTGGGGTTCAACAAGAAAGACAAACTTGGGGTTCGACAAGAGTTTAGCCCTACTTGTGGAGATAAAACTTGAAATAGAGACCATCATAACTTGGATGACGACTCAACTGAGGAAAACATGCATTAACTTGTCAGGATAACAATACTGAAGGATGAACTTGGCATTCTGTGAGGAATACTTCAGGTTGAAAAGATATTAAGGGTTTTTTTGTAAGGGACCCAAAACTAGCCCATGCTAATGTGCATATGTTGGAATTCATGGCGTAATGCTCCATAATGATGGAAATGCTACGCTTTGAAGATGCAAATGCAATGATGATTACTACATGCAAAAGTAAAGGGATCTCCTGATAAGGAGATAACGAGCATCTTTGACAACTTCACTGGGGAAGAGACGATCACTGCATTGATTTGATGAATCCATGTAGGGAGAAGCAACTCAGCGGGGGGATATTGTTAATGGTACATCGACTCTGAACTGCCGTCATTGCCAAAAATAAATTGGACTTTGATATTGGAGCCAAGACCCTGTTGGGAATGAACTTGATGTGGGGAGTACGCTACCCATTGAACTCCGTTGGGGAAGTGATATCCTTCTGACTCGGCTGGGGAAACAGATGTGTTGATATTCTGCTGGGGAAGAAATCTGCTGAGGAATCCCTCAGACACACAATATTCTGCTTGGGGAGAGATGCCAATGAGGATTGGACTTTGGTTGACAATCTCACTGGGGAAAACTGCAAACAATGTTGTGCGAGAAAGAAAACCCTTAGGTTCTTCCCTATCTTCACCCCTGCTAGTAGAGGAGATACCTTCATGTATTGATGGGGATAAGAAGACTCTGGTGGGGGATACTTCTTCGTTGAAGGAAAACTCTCTACTTTGAGAGGACACCAGCCTTCTGTTGCCTTGATGGGGAAGATTTCAACTTCCAACTCTACTGGGGATGATGGAAAACATTAGAGAGGATACTTCCTGCTGAAGATAAGAGTTTTAAGTCGCATCTCGCTGGGGATGAGAGATAATGATACCCTTCGCTTGGGGAGTATCAACCCTCTTCTTTTTGTTTTAATGGAGAAAAGATAGTCTGATAAGACTTGCTGAGGAATCCTGATGAATGAAGCCCGGTGAGGAAAAAAGCTCTTGATTTCTCGTGCTGGCAATGACTTTGCTTCCAGCCTCTAGGCTGATCGACTGCATATCGATCCTAAGTGAACAATGGTTCCTTGCAATTTTCAACTCGCCTCAAACTAGGGTTTATCGGAAGAAATTGTCTCAAGATGATTTTACAGAAAACCTAGCACCCGAGATGCCTCAATGTCTTCAAACTCTTGGAGAGATTCATCGGATCTCGAAATAACTGCCCTAGACTGCATGGTCTATGAAAGAATTTGCCTCGTGAGGATTCATGAAAAAACTTATATCACTGTGAGATATTTTGCCGCAGTATTTGGACTCTGAATAGGTGTTTTTGATTGACCGTCTTTGGGAGAGAGTACTTCTCATGCTCTTGGGGTGACTTGGCCCCGTACGAGCCTTGAAGTGATCACCTCTGACTGACTGTGCTTCGAAGAAAACGCCCATACTACATATTCCAAAGCTACTCTCACCAAAGGAATCTTTTTTCCTCTAAGTTGTTTCATCTTGCGATCCTCAATCCTTATCGGTATCGCTTCCACAATAAGGTTGTCTCGAATATGCACCTCGTCCCTCTGAATAATATGATATGGATCTGACACATACTTGCAAAGCTGAGACACATGAAACATAAAGGAAACAAACTAAGTACTCGATTATTTTCCTAAATTCCATTTTTAAGACTTTACTGACATCTGTACTAACCTCCCTTAAGTCAAGAAACATAAAGGAAATAAACTAAAATCGTAGAACAGAAGGAAACAACAGAAATCCCATGGCAGAGCTTCCTGCTAGTCGTCACTTATCTCTGACAGTCGTCGCACATCTCTGACGGTCATCATACGCATGACGATAGTCATTGCTCCCTGTCAGTCGTCATGCTTGTAACTTCCCATAACTTCCAGAAATCTGATAATGTCTCACAATTACACTCAATATTCATTCCTAACAATTATTCCGCATTGATTTTAAGACTATAATTTCCCATAATATTCTAGCCTCGTCTTTACTACACCGTTAAGTATTCCTAACACTTAAATTTATTATTTCAGTTTACCCTAAAACCAACCTTGTACACCAATGTTCATATCACCACAATAACAAATAATATGTTTTCACAAATTATGACAATACAACATGGATTTTATATAATCATCACCCAATTCACATAAGATCAACAATAACACACCAATATCAAATTCAAGATGCACACACATGACATACATACAAAATTTCTATGAGGGTAAAAATTCCTCACTACCCTTTCAAGTTATTATCACCCATTAAAGAACCTGTTCTCCCCCTTACCTCGAATTCCTGATAAAAACCCTGCGAGAATTGATGATGAATATTTGATCTAACCTCCCTCTTGTTCTTCCTCTCTGATTTTCTTACGTGATAAAAATTTTGTTTTTCTCTCCCTTGGCTAACCTCTCACTAATTCCACACAAAACATATTTATTCCTTATTTTCCTCCACTAACCCACTAACCATATTTGATTAAGTCATATTTTTATTTTATTAATTTTATTAATACAATTAATACTAATACTAATACTAATAATAATAACTCTTATAATATTATTGCTAATTACACCCTCTGATTACCCTTTTATCACATTATTCATTAGTGCCTTTAAATCAAACCAAGCACATAAACACCTTTAATCAAGTAAATCAAACAAAATAACGCTGATGGTAAAATAAATTAAAATGGGGTATTACAATTCACACTGGTGAATTTCTAAATCTCATACTTTGTTGATAACATATTCTCCTCCATGCTCACGACACCAATTTGTTGTGAAAGCGATGTCCAGAAAACAAAGTATGATTGATTTCTTGATTAACAAGAAAACTACAAAGTAAATTAAAATAGAGAAGAAGAAGAAAGACAATTCAAAGTGGTTAAAAACCGGATTCTTATACATTAAAGAACAATGTTTATAATTGAATCTCAACCACACCACTCTCTCTGATTAAGATTATCATGGATTAGAGATTGATGGAGAAGTGATGACTAGTATGTTATATAAGAAAACTAAACTCTAGCTTTCAACTAACATACTAAACAATTGGTCCAATAGACTGGGTCAATTTGACATGCTAATTTAAACAATAAGTTAACATATTTCGACAACTACATTAACTATTTGACTTCGACAAAACTCTTTAACTTCAACAGAATTTACTACAACATTGACTAATAACTCATATGCTATCGTTAGAGAGATTTGTCATCTATCATGATATTCTTAGTTTGAGTGATTAGTCTTTATAATTATGTGTAGAGAGTATTTGATTTTAAAAAATAGTCAATTTATTGATCAATCAATGTATATTAATAAAAATATATATGAATAAGATGGAAGATATTATTCTTTCAAAAAAATGGAAGATATTATGGCTCTGTTTGGTAAAAATAGCGGTTGGATGGTAAGCTAGCTGATAGCTTATAACTCATGTCTTATGACTGATGATTGATAGCTTATAGTTTATAGCTGATGACTAATGACTTATAACAGATAAGTTAATTGAAGTGTATGGTCAAATTAACCGTTCAATTAGTTGATAAATTAAAATGTCATAAAAGATATTTAATATATAATTGTTTTATTTAAATTAAAATAAATTATAAATGATATTAGTGGATTTTAGTTAAAATAATAAGGACAAAAGTGGAAGAAAAAATATAAGTTATAAGCTCAAATGCTACTTAAAATAGCGTCTGAGAAATAAGTTATAAGCTAGTAAAATAAGTTATAAGTTCGTAATGAAAATATTGCTATTAAATAGGTCTTTTATTGTCATATGAGCTTATAAGATATAAATCATAAACTCAAAAATAGTTGTGCCAGATAGAGCATATGTTATCGGTGATGGAAGTGATATTAATTAAATGATGTAATTGAAAAATAATATTAAAAGAAATGAGTTTGTCTAACTTATGCAATAATGCATAGGATAAGGGGTAATTAATATATCATTTTTATTGAAATATTATGTATTAATTACATTCTATTCTATGCAATATTACATAACAATGTTTCAGTGATAAATTATCAAATAAGTAACTAATACATGATATTTCAATAAAAAAAATGTATTAATTATCACTTATCTTATGCAATGTTGCATAAGTTAGAAAAACTCAACAAAAAAAATTGATTTTTTTGTTGTTATTTTGTGATAGAAGAAGTAAGAAATCTTGACCTTTATATTTATTTATTATTAAATCAATAATTATTTATGATTTTAGCTTGATGTTCAATCTTTTTTAATGTTAACTCTGTGATTTCGCGACAATGGATCTTGATAATTTCTTCAAAATAAATACTAATAATCATCAGTAATTATTTTATTTAAGATTTAAATTTGGATTTTCTGGATAAATATATTCTTAATTGAAATTCATTAGTTTCTCGAACCTAATCATCACTTAACAATACTGTTAATTTTGTATTAACAAAGAGTAGATAAGGCCCCAAGGATAGATATGGATAATGACATAAATTACTGTAGGCCATTCCAAGATATTTCCCGTTAGCGGTTGCAACCTTCTTAATTGCAAAACAGATTGCTTACCTAATTTTCCTTCTAACATTAATTCCAGAAAATAAATATACTCCTACCATTTATAACTTATAACTGTCAATTTTATCATATCATATATTGAAGAGACATTAGGCGCTAATTTCTGGCGTCATTACATTTGGCTGTTGAACCAGACAACAAGCAAATCTCAGTCCTTCTACAAATAATCCATTTTCTTCTTCTTTCTAGTCTCTGTTTTCTGTTTTTACGATTTTCAAATATGGAAGGTGTAGATCACTTAGCTTTTGAAAGGAACAAAGCTCAATTCGATGTCGACGCCATGAAGATCGTTTGGGCCGGTTCTTCTCATGCTTTAGATGTTTCAGATCGAATGTCTCGTCTCGTCGCCAGCGATCCGGTTTATTTCTCCCTCACCTTTTCAATTTTGTTCGTTATGTA
Organism: Lathyrus aphaca; assembly: GCA_963966055.1. Taxonomy (NCBI): domain Eukaryota; kingdom Viridiplantae; phylum Streptophyta; class Magnoliopsida; order Fabales; family Fabaceae; genus Lathyrus; species Lathyrus aphaca. The sequence goes on from OZ014522.1 coordinate 482,566,744, forward strand.
AAATTTCATTTCTGAAATTATTTTGGTGTTGTAGTGTTAATGTGTTCTAGATTTGTGCACTTTCTCTGTTATTTAGACTTGTTTTAAGCTGTATGAAACGTTTGATTGTTGTGTGTAGGCATTTAGAAAGGATAATAGAGCCATGCTTGCCAGGAAGGATTTATTTAAGAACACTTTGAGGAAAGCAGCTTATGCAATGAAAAGGATTATCGAGCTTCGTCTTAGCGGTATATTATATTCTTTATTTAGTTTGAATTTGGTATCTTGTTGATTTCTTCAATGGGAGGTTGCCTAATACTGTTTTCATATCATTCAGAGGAGGAAGCTGCTATGCTTAGATCCTTTGTGGATGAGCCTGCTTTTATTGATCTTCATTGGGTACACCTCTATTTCATGTCATGGTGGCATGTATATAATTGTTATCTTACTTATTTGTATAGAGACATGTCATGTTGATCTAGCTTGTAACTTCTTTTTCAGGGAATGTTTGTTCCTGCTATCAAAGGACAAGGAACTGAAGAACAGCAGAAAAAGTGGCTGCCTTTGGCACTAAAGATGCAAATAATTGGTTGCTATGCCCAAACTGAGCTTGGCCATGGATCTAATGTTCAAGGGCTAGAAACAACAATAACATTTGATCCCAAAACAGATGAATTTGTTATTCATAGCCCCACACTGACTTCTAGCAAAGTGAGTAAAATGGGAGATAGCTTATGAGAGCCTTTATTTGTCTTTTAAGATGCATCATGGGTCTAGAATCTTAAGATGTTGACGTTTCATTCATAAGCACAATCGGAGAGAAGTAGATTGCTCTTGCTCCCCTCCTTTTTGCTATTTACTGTGCATACTTGTTTTAAAAAGTATTTGGTGAGCATGATATTTAAATATATAACTATTGGAATTATTGTAACTCTTTTGATGCTGATTTAAACAGTGGTGGCCTGGTGGATTGGGTAAAGTGTCAACACATGCTGTTGTTTATGGCCGCCTAATTACTGATGGTCAGGATCATGGAGTGCATGGTAATTACATGCTTTAATCTTCCAAATATCTGTTTTGATATTTAGATTTCAATAAGTTAACAATATGTCCAATTGGAATATTGGAAGGCTTCATTGTCCAACTGCGGAGCCTGGATGATCACTTACCTCTTCCCGGCATAACTGTTGGCGATATTGGAATGAAATTTGGAAATGGAGCATATAATACTATGGACAACGGGGTTCTGAGGTTTGATCATGTACGGATTCCAAGGGATCAAATGTTAATGAGGTTAGTTTGTCTTACCCATAATACTTCTCTTGCCTCCAGTGAGGAAAATCCAATAATCATGTTCGTAGGGTTTAGGGTATTTGATTGATACATGACCTGCATTGCATATTTCATTCGTAAAAAGTAGTAACAACATTGGATTTTAAATAGTGGAAAGATGATTGGTAAAGATCATTTGGTTTAGTAATTTAGATAAATTTGAATGGGTGGATCTATGAAAAGATTTGCATATAGTAAACTTACTTTGTTTTTGTTAGAATTAAGTAAACCTTTAGATATTCTAGATTGCTAGTATTCCTAGAATATACAAACTTCCTAGGTTAGTGCTTCTTCATTAACATTCCATGTATTTATTGTAACACCATTATTATAAATACAAATAGGTGATCTGTGTATAGGCACACAAAATTTAGAGAACGCCATATAGTATCAGTAGTGGTTCATCCTTGGATTGCCCTGTTTTTTTCTTTTTGAATGTATCATCTGTCCAGCCACTGCTTTATACACTTTTCAGCTGTGCTATAACCAATTGGCCCCTTATCAAGTGTGACCCAGCGCTGTAAAATCTTCCGGCGAGCACGGCGGTCATTTTTCTGCCGTCGTATTCCTCTGCCACATTCCGAGGTGTTTTTCATCATTTTGGTGATTTTTCAGCAATCATTTGTGTCTCATCGCACATAGATCGTCATGTCTGGATTCGGATATGCTGTTGCCTCTTCTTCCGCTTTCAATTTCACTACGCTCCCTCTGATTCCTTGCGAAAAATTAGTAGGTGGTTCCTATTATGCAGGTTGGGCTGGTGCTGTTGAAACTAAAAGGTTGATGCCACAAATGCAAACTATGTTCCCTGTTGTCTCTGTTGCTCATAATGGCAATCCTATTGCTTACTTTACGAAGTCTTCTTTTCGTGGATCTTGGATCCTTGATTCATGCGCCTCTGATCATATGGCAGGTAACAAATTGCTTTTCTCGTAGTTGACTTATATGGACTCAACCCTTTTCTCCAGATATTCGTCGATACATTGTCCCTGATGTTGTTAGCTTCTTCGAGACTTGTCCTTCCTTTCCTTCTATTCCTGAATAGCCCAATAATTATGGCCAGTCACAATTTGTCTTTCCAAAGCTCATAGCTATTCCAATTGCACCTGCACCAATCTCTATCCCTGCACCTGTCTCTATTCCCACACCCGACCTTCCTACCTATCAACAGAGGGCATGTCCACCACCCGTCCCTCAAGTCTCATCCACTTCTCTGTCGGATTCTCAACCTTTGCATCCTTCACTGGTCATCTCTGAATCCTATTCCTATTTATGCTTGTCATTTGGATCATCATCTATTATCTACATCCTACTCTGCTTTTGTGGTTTTCTTGGATTCTGTATCTATTTCCAAAACTACAGGTGAAGCTATGTGTAACCCTGGATGGTGACATGCTATGATCGATGAGATGGTCGCGTTGCACTCCAATAATACTTGGGATTTAGTTCCTTTACCTGATGGAAAAACTACAGTGGTTTGTCAATGGGTCTATACAATTAAAATTGGGTATAATGGAAAGGCTTACCGCCTAAAAGCTCATCTCGTAGCGCGAGGATACACACAGATCTTTAGCCTTGACTATGGAGATACCTTTTCTCCAGTCACCGAGATTGCATTTTTCTGCTTTTTTCTTGCCTTAGTTGCCTTAGTTGCCTTAATGGCCCCTCTATCAACTGGACATTAAAAAACGCCTTCCTACATGGTGAATTACAAGAGATGTACATGGCACAACCACCAGGATTCAGTGTCGGTGGTGGTTCACCTCATATGTCGGCTTCGTTGATCTCTTTATAGCTTGAAACTATCTCTCTCTGCTTGGTTTGGTAGGCTTAGCACTATGCTCCAAACCGCCTCCAACCCGGTTTTTTCATGAAAGAACTATGCACATAAAGATTGGTTTTCACTTTGTAAGTGATAAGGTTCTTTCAGGAGAAATCATAATTGATTTTGTTGGTTCAAATGATTAGTTGGTTGGAATATTTACTAAATTCCTTAGAGCACCTCGGGTTGAATCTATTTGTAACAAGCTTGGTGTATATGACATATATGTTCCATGAGGCGGAGTGTTAGAATTAAGTAAACCTGTAGATTATCTAGATTGTTAGTATTCCTAGAATATACAACTTCCTAGGTTAGCGCTTCTTCATTGACATTCAATGTATTTATTATAACACCATTATAAATACAAATCGTGTGATCTGAGTATAAACTACAGTGTGATCTGAGTAGATCACAGAAATTACAAAATTCTATAGTTTTCACGCATTTTCAATTGCCTGTGCTTATATTTTCATGTCAATATACCTAGTATGACTGTTTTTCTTTTATTCTACCAGGGTTTCACGGGTTACAAGGGAAGGAAAATATGTACAATCCGATGTTCCTAGACAATTAGTTTACAGTACTATGGTATATGTGAGACAAACAATCGTTTCTGATGCGTCGACTGCTTTGTCAAGAGCTGTTTGCATTGCTACAAGATATAGCGCTGTTCGAAGACAGTTTGGAGCAACTGATGGAAGTCAAGAATCACAGGTGAATTGTACAAGCTTTTTGTTGCTGCAGGGTCCTAGTTGCTGCTGGAGCCTGGAGCAATCTTATTTTCTAAGAGACGTTCCTGGGACTTTCTTTTAATTAAAATGAATCATGCAATGCAATAAAAAGGGGCAGGACCCCAAAAGCATAGAATAAAAATTGAATATCCACCAGTTTATTTAATGTGATTTTTCTGCTGATTTGGACTGAGCTTATTTTATTGGCAGAAATCTTTCAGAAAAAAGTTAATATGATTATTTATGATAAAGTTCTTAACCAAACATGAATTTTAGTAGGAAATTTCAATTCCAATATAATACACATGCTGTTTGTAATGGGAAGGTGGATGGGTTTCATACTCTCCTTGGACATGAAACTTATGATATTGAGATGTGTATTCAGATATATTAACCAATCAAAATAACAATCTGTGTGTCTGGGTTTACAACATTGTGGGCATAAAAGTTTAAGATCTATAAGATGCTAGGTTGATACGTTTTTTTTCCTACCAATGTTTGTATCTCTTTTATCTATTCTATAATGTCTGCCTCAGTCTCTGCTATCTTTGTTATCCCTTTTAGGTGATAGATTATAAAACACAACAAGCTAGGCTCTTCCCTTTGCTGGCCTCTGCTTATGCTTTCAGATTTGTTGGTGAGTGGTTGAAATGGCTTTACACGGATGTGATGACAAGATTGCAAGCAAATGATTTTTCAACATTGCCCGAGGCTCATGCATGCACTGCAGGGTTGAAGTCCTTGACCACCTCAGCAACTTCTGTATGTGATTATTAATTCTCATGTCCATTTCTCAACCTCTTGATTTTTGTTACTGAATGAAGTGATTATTTAGCTCCATTATCTAGAATATATAGTACGTGTTATTTTTGTTCATTTTGTGTAACCCTTTGGAGATTTCGACAGGACAACTTTCCTAGTTTTCTGTGTTAATTAGTCATCTTTTATTGTTTCCTCCCTCAAAATCCTCCTTACATGTTGAACTTCATTTTCTTACTTTTGAAACAGGTACATCATACTTTATCAGACTTCTGTTTATCTCCGTGGGTTTTGTTTTGTTGTTTGAAATATGATGATAGGGAGGGTTTGAAGGGTGTGATCTAGCAACTGGCATAAAACTAGCAAATAAATTAGTGTGATTTTTTTATTATGATTCTTCATGCACGTTAATTTTGTATCTCACTTATTGTTAATTGAAAGTTAAAATTTTAAAGCCAGATGCAAAGCATTTGTGGCAAGGTATTTTGCTCACTCAATTTTACATCAGAATTATCTTACATTTCATTCATTACATCTAATGAAAAGCTTAGTTTTTCTTCATGCACGTTTTTCTGCATCTCATCTATTTGTATGTTGGATTTCAGGCTTTATTGGTATATTCCCCTCATATAAATGTTCCTCGTGTCTCTGATGTTATCATTGTACCTTTTAAAAATACCATTTAAATGTCCTAATACAACGGTATTCACTTCAAATTAAGTTAAATTCACTTCATTTTCCAGGATGGAATTGAAGAGTGCCGCAAACTATGTGGTGGCCATGGTTACCTTTGTAGCAGTGGTCTCCCTGAGTTATTTGCAGTCTATGTTCCTACCTGCACATATGAAGGAGACAACATTGTGCTGCTTTTACAGGTTTATTATATATCTTGAATATTTGCCGATTGCAGTAGTACTGCTAGCTTGTTTTGGAGGGACGGTATTTTATATAGTTGAATCCAATATGATCTCATTTTCATACATAATTGTACATATCTTCATTTTTGGAGTAAGACCATTGTTTTTCTATTGGACTCTAAAAAAAAATACTTTCTGATTTTTTGTTTAGTTCAGGGCTGTCTGTAGTATTTATAATGGAAGGTTCCAAAAGGAAAGAAATAAGTAAAATAATCATCATTAGTTATTTTTGCCTACTCTTATGTGGCAGTATCTTCACTCCTGGTGCCATTGGAATTGTGAGTTATTGGATATTTTTAATGGAGAATGGTCTAGAGTTGTTTGAAAACTTTTAGAAAATCCATTGTAGGTTGCAAGGCATCTCATGAAGACTATTGCTCGGTTGGGATCTGGTAAAAAGCCTGTTGGTACAGTAGCTTATATGGGACGAGTGGAACAACTGATGGAATCTCGGTCTGATGTTCAGAAAGGTATAAATATTTGACTGAGAATATAAAAATTCTGACTCGAATGAAATTTCTAACTCTTCTCAGTCTATTTATATCCCAAATCTAACAGATTTAGATGATATTACTAGCGATACCTATGTTGTTCTGGAGTTATGTAGAGTATATTAAATATTATGTTAACTTATGATGTATGTATATATGTTAGAATCGGTTAGGAGCATGTTAGGAACATATTTGGGATTGTATACCGGTATAATTAGAACCATAACAAATTAGCCATTATGACTAAGACCAATATATATGAGATCATGTGTAGACTGTCCTTACAGTTACACTATTTTATCCCTTATTATATTCCTAGAAATTGTAAGTTAATTATAAGTCATTTGATTGCTTGCAGCGGAGGATTGGTTGAATCCTAATGCAGTACTGGGAATATTTGAAGCTAGGGCTGCTAGAAAGGCGGTCGCCTGTGCTAAAAACCTTAGCAAGATTAGCAATCCGGAAGCGGGTAAATGATTCAGCCCTGCTCTAAGTCACAGGCTATTTCCTCATATTTCTTATGGTTGATTTGTTTTCTTCGTGTCTGGTAGGAGCAGGGATATAAAAATATCTCGAGCGCATACTTCTATGTTGCATTTAATGTATCACAATCAGATATCAACATTGTAAATGCTTTTGATTTTATGATTGCAGGTTTCCTAGAATTCTCAAATGATCTAGTTGAGGCAGCTCGCGCTCATTGCCAGTTGATTGTTGTTTCCAAGTGAGATTCTTCTCAGTTTTATAGTCCCACATGATGTCTGTAGTTTATCTATAGTGTGATGGCTGTCATTTCTAGTTATAGACCTTTACTCAAAAGATCCCAACCTTGTGCTTTTTTCTTTGTCAGATTTATTGAGAAGTTGCAGCAAGATATACCCGGAAAGGGAGTGAAACAGCAATTAGAAATTCTTTGTAGCATTTATGCTCTGTTTCATCTTCATAAGCATTTGGGCGATTTTCTTTCAACTGGCTGCATCACTTCCAAACAGGGTTCACTTGCTAACGACCAGCTAAGGTCCTTGTATTCACAGGTTTGTCCTAAATGAATTGCAATGCACTGGCTGCATCTAGTTTGTAGATTTTTACAATATGAAACATACTGACAAAATGTTTGGATAGGTTCGTCCTAATGCGATTGCGCTTGTTGACTCATTTAACTACACTGATCACTACCTCAGTTCAGTTCTTGGCCGCTATGATGGAAATGTGTATCCAAAGCTATACGAGGAGGCATGGAAGGATCCATTGAACGATTCAGTTATACCGGATGGCTTTCAAGAGTATATTCGACCAATGTTAAAGCAGCAACTTCGTAATGCTAGACTCTAAATAAATTTTATTATTGGACTGTCGAGGAAGAGGAAGTTATGTACACGAAGTTATCTATGCTTTCAATAAAGACGATTCAGTTATACCGGATGGCTTTCAAGAGTATATTCGACCAATGTTAAAGCAGCAACTTCGTAATGCTAGACTCTAAATAAATTTTATTATTGGACTGTCGAGGAAGAGGAAGTTATGTACACGAAGTTATCTATGCTTTCAATAAAGACGAGTAATGAAGGTGTATGGATGGAAAAATAAAAATGTTTCATTACATGCAGGTGAAAATTCCCAAGCAATTTGGTTTCCTTGGTGGCCAGCTATTCACCAGAAGAGCTTGCAGTTTGGTGCATGTCTAGCATCTTTTATCACGTTGTTAAATAGTAGAAGCTAATGTCATAGGCTAAAAACCCCGTGGACTTTTGATTATTTATAAAATTGTCCTTGCAGAACTTATTTAGTTTTTCCTTTTATCTTACATTTCTCTCTATAAATGTTAAGAAACTACTTATATCTAAATAGTAAATAACCTAGTAGCCAAAATTGACAAACAATTAATTTAGGATCAATTGAGTTTCTCTTGGTCCAAGGAAGGTTAAGCAGATCCAAAGACATTTGAGTGTGAGTTATTGGATTTTTCTTCAAGTACACTAAAGATTGTCAAAACTTATTGGAACTGGACAATTTAGTAATTTACTTGCGTTTCCTTGTTTATAGTGCTCCTAACCAAAATAATTATCGACCAAAGCCATATTTTGAAAACATAGTGCACATGTGGATTAGAAAATTGAGAAATGTTAAAAAAGAGCTAGGATCAAAGCAAATGTGAGGCGTCACATATCCTTATTTGTAAGAAAGATTGCGACTACTCAATTAGTTGAATAAGGCCAAGTTTTGTTTGTCGCGTCGTTTTGACCAATAAGACAAACATTTTTCTCTAAATCTTGTACTTGTACATTTTATTTTCAAAACAAACCATCAAACAATTTTTACTATGTACTAGCATTCAAAGGGTTACTCTCGTATCCGTTTATTAGTGTATTTATTGCACTGAAGCATCAAAATAAGATAGTATTTTTTTATTTAATTTGAATTGAATGTAAGTGGTTCTTTAGAAGAAAGTATCATAGTGATGGTACATTGAGACTCTGTTTGATAAAAATAGTGGTTGACTGATAAAATAACTTATAATTTATGTCTGATGTATGATAGTTTATAGTTTATAGCTGATAGTTGATGATTGATGGTTGATAAACTAATTGAAGTGTTTGGTAAAATTAACGGTTAACTAACTTATACATGTAAAATGACATAAAAAATATTTAATAAATATTTATTTTATTTTAAATCAAAATTAATTATAAAAGATAAAAGAGGATTTTTGTTAAAATAATAAGGATAAAAATAGAAGAAAAGATGATAAATTATAAGCTATAAGATAAAATGCTATTTGAAATAGCGTCAGAAAAATAAGCTATAAACTAGTAAAATAAGCTATAAGCTCATGATGGAAAGATCATTACCAAACATATCTAAATTATCATATGAACTTATAAACTATAAACTCTAAGCTCGAAAATCTGACTTACCAAAGAGAGCCTAAACACCCTTATATTTTTTATAAGACACAACTCATTTTATTCAATTTATTATAAAAATTAATGTATCTAAATTATATAAAGTAGCGTTTCCTGATCCGAGAATTGATTGAGTTTTTTTTTCAACTGTCAACAAATTGAGAGTATTTATGTCAAATTAATTATCTTAACAAAGCGCGTTCTTCCATTTCCGCGGTAGATCTCCAAAGACTTGCCCACGTGACCCTCTTTCCATTTTGCTCCAAAGACTTCCTCATATGTCTCTCTTTACTGTAATTACTCTGATTTATTCATCACATGTAGTATTTTCCTTCATCCCTTTGATTTATTTCATAAAAACAATTCATTATTCAAATTTCAAGATACCGTTTCTAAATATTCATCGATGACCATAATTTTTTTCCATACCCTGATTTCAATTTTCCCAATTTTATTACCCTAATTTCGTTTGTTCATATACATGTATAGTTTCTATTCTATTTTTCTTCTTTTATAGAACCCTAATTTCATTTATTCTACCCTAATTTTATATTTTTCATTTCATTACAGTTATCTCTTATATGCTTCTTTGTTTTTTTTGTAACCTAAATTCATTACCCTAATCTCATTTCTGTATTTCTTTACCCTAATTTCCCAAAATTAGTAGAAATGGTGGTTTGTTGTATGATTCATATCCTGATTTAGGTGAGTAATAATGATAATTTCTGATTAAATTGATTAATTTATTTATATTATTGTATTTCTATATCCTTTTGATATCTATTTCATTTAATTTCATTTGATTACCCTAATTTTACCTCATTCATTTGTTTACCCAGATTTTATAGAATCATTTGATTTCTTCATTTAATCTATAAATATGGATATAACATATTTATAGTGTCAAGTTTTTTATCTATAAATAGTCGTCCTAATTTATCTCCTTATAATATATGAATGTAAGAAAATATAGGTTTTATGTCGGTTCGTAGTATTTTTTTTTCCAGTACACTATATTATTTTAATGTTTTATTAAGTTTTTGGATTAAATTATGTTGCGGTTTTTGTCAGGGTAGTCAGTTTATAAGTTATATATATATATAAATGTGTGTGTGTGTGTGTGTGTGTGTGTGGCTTTCAGTTTTTCATTGCAAAATTCATTTCACTCCTTTTCAATCCTGTGTGAAGTTTTTGGTTTTCTCTTTGGTTGAATTAATGGAGAATGCTTTTGATAATTTGTGTGATATTGTACCTGGAAGAGAGGCATGAAGGATTAAGGTGGGAGTTGTTAGAATGTGGGGAGTTCCTACCTTTCTTAAACTTGATCAGACAAACTCTATTGAAATGGTTCTCATTGATGAAAAGGTTTGTCTTTTTTTTGTTTGACTTCTATTGTTTGATTTGTTTATAGATTTTCGTCTATTTTTTTGTTAGAGGCATAGTTGTAATTTTTTGCAGTTGATTTTTTATGTTACAGGGAGGCAAGATACATGTCACCATCAGGAAACAATTGATATATGTATTTCAAAATAAAATAACTGAGGGAGAAGTGTATAAGATGTCCTATTTTCCCATTGCTCCAAGTTTTGGCGCCTATTGTACTACACCTCACTCATATAAACTTATATTTCAAATGAAGCAAAGGCACAAAGTTATGAGAGCACGTTGATCCCATGTCATGGTTTGTCACTCATGAATATATCTGAAGTTAGTAGTCAACGTTCTGATTATGATCATTTGATTGGTAAGACTTACATTTCTCTCATAAAATTGTTTTTTTTAATGTTTGGTTTTTATTCACCATGTTAATATGATAATTCAACAGATGTCATTGGTTTGATGACTGGTATATCACCTGAGAGAGAATATGTTAGGGATGGCAAAGTTACCAAGATGGTAGTGTTTGAGTTGATTGATCATACCTAAGTATATCTTATTTATTGAGTTGACATATGTTATTTTACATCCTACAGTGGAAAATGTGAATGTGCATTATTTAGAGATTATGTTGATATTCTTCCAAAATTAATGGGAAAATCAATGGTTGGAATGCATGTTGTAATTGTCCAATTTGCCAAGATTAAGATATTTCGAGGTTTAATAATTTCGTTAATGTTTTTTTATAATTTAGTCGTTGTTCATGGATCATCGAGTTTTATGTTTATTGGTTATTTTTATTATCCAGATAAGGCTTCTATTCAAAATGTGTTGAATGTCGCTCGAATTTTGGTTAATCCACCCATTGAAGAAGCAGTTGAGTTTAGAAATGGGTATATGTATTAGATTTTGAACTATACGTTATTTGATAGATTTGGTATTGTGTTTATTTGTTTTTGGAATTTATCTATTCCAGACTTGCTATTCATGGGGTTGAACCTTCTGGTGTTGTTCTTGTTCTTGGTCCACGTGCAAGGCTATCCTTGGAAGAATATTTTTTGCGTATGTATCCAAAGAAAACAATATCAGAACTTAATGTAATGGTTGAAGATGGAACATTTTGTGTGTGTGTCGTCGTGAATGGCTTGGTTGAAGGACGAGATTGGTGGTATCCTTCCTGTAAGTGTCACAAAAGTGTTACTCCTGACTCTGGTGCATACTAATGTAAGGGTTGTAGCAGGCATGTGTTTCACATGGTTCCAAGGTCAGAATTTTAGTATAATGTTTTTACAATGCAATTTTAGCCAAACTTGGTCTTGAATTTCTTATTAACTCTTCATACCCAGGTACAAGGTTAAACTCGAAGTCAGGGATAGAAATGATGAGGCTATATTTGTACTGTTTGATGGTGATGTACAATACCTTATTGACAAACCATGTGCCACACTTGTGTCTGCTGCTAAGGTCATATGCATATACTTTTTTATATCTATTTTTTGTGTTGTGGTTTCCCGAGTTTTGAATATCTATGCTTATTGTCATGAATTATGCATCGTACATCCAGACTGAAAATGTTGGATTTTACCCATCTGAGCTGACTAATTTGAAGGGAATGAAGTTGCTTTTTAAGGTTGATTAAAACTCCGTCTTAAATCACCTTTTTGATGGATCCTATAGGGTCAAGAGGGTCTGTAGTGAAGCATCAATTATACAGAAATTTTCTTCAGAGGTTTGCATTTACACTCCTACTAAGGTTATTCATAATATGCAATATTCTTCACTTTTAAATCCTTTGTGTATCAGTCATTGTCTTTTATATTTCATGTTTAATAAATTATGCATTGTGTTTTTCCTTCAGTCTATATTCCAAACTCCAATGTCTGGTGATGTTGAGGGATCTATTGTTTCTGGAGACAAAGAAGTAGAAGAGTTTGTATCTGATATCATCATCACCTCACCATCTGTGATTTGTGAAGACACACAACCTTCCAATGCTACATTCATGAATGATAAGGTGTTTTATGCATTAAACACTACAAGTTGTTTCAAACTGATCAAGTAATTTAGGCCTATTATTGTTGGATTATAATTCTAATTGTGTCTAATCTCAATTGTGTTTAGTTATCATGTAAAACTTTGGATTCCAATGTTGTTAATTTGGATTATGAAAGTAATCTCACCGTTGAGCCTTCCGTTGATGTCGTGAATTCTCGAAGTTTGAAAATAGTTTCAAGTGCTACTAAAAGGAACCTGTTGGATGTATTCGATGGAGTTGGGGCTAATGATCATGTTCAACAGATTAAAGTTGTCAAGATTGAAAAAGACTGAGATGAAGTTTTCCAACCTATTATGACCCTTAATAAGTATTACTAATTCATATAGAATATTTTACCTCCCTTAATATTATGGCCCTTAATAAGTATTACTAATTCCTGTAGAATATAGGGGCTGAGATGAAGTTTTCCAACCTATTATGGCCCTTAATAAGTATTACTAATTCCTGTAGAAAATTTTACCTCCCTTAATATTATGGACCTCAATAACTCCATTTCATAAGTACTATGTTAAGCTGATTTGTTCATCTTTTAATATGTAATGTTCGTGTAACCATTTTTTATGCACTACTTAATCCTTATTTCTTAAGTTTATTCATGTTGTTGTTGAAGATATATAAATGTTAAGTTATTGTTTACGTTAATATTGTTAGTAGTGTTAATTATGTGTTATGTACATTTAATGTAATTTATTATCTTGAGTTAATCTGCATTTTTTAAGTTACTATGAGGTTGTTGTATTCTGTATATAAAATACAATCGTATGAGTTAATCTGCTTTTGTTATGCCACATATTGTCACACATAAACTTATTATTCAACATTTTTTATTTTTCTATTTGATTTTTTCATATATGTAAATTTATAATCTAAGTTTATTTAATTGTAGTTTTGTAATAAAAAATTTAATTATTCATTGATTTAATTTTAATTTCCTTTTTTCACATTACTTATTTAAAATATTAATAAAACATCATTATAACACAATCTTTCTAACCAAAACTTAGAAATTATATTGTTTTTCTTATAAATTTTAAATCTTTGTAAGTTATTATAAAATTATGAAATTTTATATGTTTGGTTTGAAATTAATTTTTTCTAATTGTGTATTTTTAAGAAATTATACTAAATTTCAGTTCAAACGTCTTCCATAAAATATCAATAAAATTTCATTAAAATCTAATATTTATGAACTGAAAATGAAATTGTATTATTATCATCTTTTTCAAATCTTTTCTAACATATTACTCCTATAAAATAATCAATGGGCTTTTATTTTAAATTCAACTTATTGGCCCATTTAAAATATGTTATGCATATATTCTATATAACCCTATAATATTCTTTGCAATTCGGTCAGGTTGAAATGGACATACTTCATCCCTTTTGCGTGAATTCTCCGTACCCTAACTCTTTGTTTGAATTTTCCATCGTCTACTGTACAATTCCCGGAGCACACGGTATCAATAACTTAGAGTCAACACCATGGACACCAAAGAGAGTGAGTTAGGGTCACCACCGCATGCCACCGACAAAGAGGAAAACACAATTGCGAAGGTATCGTTGCAATCGGATGCTGACAGGTACCATAAATACATCAACATGCATGTCTTGGTTTGATATTCCCTTTATGATCATTGTATCTTTATTTTGTATGTTTATTACTACGAAATCATTCAGATCTTTCGAACGTGACGTGAGTAATACAGTCAAGGGTAAAGGGAAGCGCATTGTAAGTTTAGAGAAAATTGGTCGATCAGAGTGTTTATACGGGTAGATGAAATTTGTTTTGTTGGTTTTTGTGTATCAATTTCTATGAAATTTTTTGTTTAATATTTATTATGTCTTAGAGTGTTTGTTTTGACACCTAAAAACGACATGCAGGTCTTCGTCGAGCACCACAAATCACAGAAAATATTTTGTTACCATAAGATAATAATGCATAGCTAATCTCTCTCATCTGTAGTTTTTAAGTTGACATGTTTTTAAGGCTACACTATATGGATTATTTGTAAGGTTTCTATGTCTTTTTTTCCCAAACTCTGGATTTTGTTAGATGAATATGTTTTCGTTTGTTTAGTGGTTATATTGTGGATATTTTTGTTAGCATGAATATTTTGTTTTCTGTTGTATGAGGTTGTGGATGTGTTTTTCATTTAATGATATGTGTTGGTATTTTTGAACTATTGGGGTTCTGTTGTTTTTTTTGTTAATCGTATAATTTGAATATATGTTTTGTATTTCATAGTTGATGGCGATGTGCAAAATAAAGAATGCACATGAGAAAAAAATCAATTTCCGTTTTGTAAGCCAAAAAAATGTGTTGGTATGATTATTTAACTAACAATTTATTGATGAAAAGTGTTATTGTCCATGAGTATTTTATTGAATTTTTTGAGGTATGTTTCAGAGGATTCCTTCTGAAATTACTGTTAATTGCTTGAAACCGGAGCAGAAATCCATTATTCTGATCGACGAAGAGACTGGTGAGACATATGATTCCAAAGTCATTACAACAACTTGAAGGGAAAAGTATTGTTGGAGGGAGAAATCCATATCCCAAGGATGGTAGCAGTTTTCCAAAAATAAGAAGATCCAACGAAATGATGTTCTTGCGTTCAAGGTGTGTTATCCCGGTGAGAAGCTATTTGTAAGATTGGTTGAGCGTGGTTTCCTCCAACCTATCGGTTGGTTGCGCGGTGATCCATTTTAGTTTATTATATTTGTTTGTTTGGAATATATTTTGGTTTACTATATTTGTTACTACCAAGAAGAATTATTTATGACAATGTGGACTGGCCTAAGTATTTATGAGTATTATGTTTTAGCCTAAATGTTAAGTTGATTTATTCAGTTTTGAATTTGTGAACTTCATTAGTTTTTCAATCATAAGAGATCTCACGTACTATCAGGATTTTTATCCTATGAAAGTTTGGTTTTGGAATCCATTGATAAGAATAAAATAAAAGCTCTAAACCCTAATATTATTGTTTATTTTAACTAAACAAAATAACTATATTTGTTTATTGGGATCTCAATTTTCGGTTCAACTTTATTGGTGAACGTAAAGAAATAAAATAAATAGATTTTTTTATTGGGAACTTAAATTTGCAGGGCCATGCTATATTTTATACTTTTAGTTTCTACTCAATTAGTCTACCTATCCCATATTAAAATATGTATTGCATTAAAAGCTAGTATCATGAGTCAAATTTACTCAATTTAATATATTATTTTGCATGTCATGCTTAAGTTAGTTACATTATTTCTATTATTAAATAATTTCTATGTCCATATATATAGAGTTCATCAAATCTCAAGTTATATATATATAGTTCATCATAACTCAAGTTATCTTCTGAAACCCCATACATGTTATCTTCTGAAACCCCATACATGAATTCCTCACTGCCTTCTGTTTTGAAAAAAATTGTTGGAAATTATAAAATATCAAATTTAATTGATATTTTTAATTCAGATGAAGAAGGAGTTGTTATGGTAATTGCATGCTATTTTGGTGTGGTACATGGAATTGACATGTGGTTTCCTCGTGATTCTCCTAAGGATGATCCAAAGTAAATTAATTATTTTATATATATATATATATATATATATATATATATATATATATATATATATATATATATATATATATATATATATATATATATATATATATATATATATATTTACTTACGTGAGTAGGGCCTTTTTTATAATATGTATGTTTATTAAAAATTAATCTTTTTTTTAAATATCAGGTTTAGGCTTAAGAATAAAGTTGGTGATAATACAAGGGAAACATCCTTTGTTTTATATGATAGAATTGTTAAGGATTTAGCCCACCAAACTTGCAATTTGTTGGTTTCAATGATACTTTTATTTTACCTAAACATATTTATCATGTATTAAAATGGCTTGACTATTTTTATAAAAATCTGATTGTATATGACTAATATAAGTTTGCGTTGTGTAGAATGAAGCCTCTTCTGCATATCCAAATGAAATGGAGGCAATGTTTGGAGATCCTGATCATCAAAATGAATGCGGTCTACCCATTGCCATATAAGATGTAGACATCGCTGAATATATTTCAAATTATAAGGATGATGTTGATCAATTACATCACGTTTATAAAAGAAAATGTGTTGATTATGTTGAAGATTCCAAAGAATTTGGTTGTTTCACCCAACCTAAAATTGAAAATGTTACTGATCATTAGTTCTCACTTAAGTTTTTTTAAACTTAGTGAAGCCATGCATATCCATATAAATAAATGTAATTTTAAGAATATTTGTGTGTTGTTTGTTATTGTCATCTTATTATCCACAAGCCAATGTATAATTAGATTGATCAATGTTGCTGATCATTAGTTCTCACTTAAGTTTTTTTAAACTTAGTGAAGCCCTGCATATCTATCTAAATAAATGTAATTTTAAGAATATTTGTGTGTTATTTGTTATTGTCATCTTACTATCCACAAGCCAATTTATAATTAGTTTGATCAATCATTTATTTACTATATCCTTTTGTTGAAATTTTCATGCAATGTTATTTCAAATTTGTAGTCTGGGTTACTAACAAACTAAATACCATTTATTTCTATTGGATGCAATTTTCAGTGATTAATTTAAATGATTAGTACATCAACCAATCAAATATTCTAATATAATATCACTCATTATATTATTATTTTTATTATAAAATAAATTAATTTTACTTTATAATATATACCAAAAAAATACTACCCAACTTGGATTCGTTTTTTACAACAAAAAAAAACTAATAGTATTGGTACAATTTTTTAATATAGCCTCATATTATCCAAAGTATTTACCGTTATATGTTGATAAAACAGTTAATGTAGTATACTTCATCGGAAACAATTGCACATGCATGGAATATAATTTAATGCTGCAATAAAAACAAAATTCTGAACAACATAAAAAATGTGAAGAACAAATGTCATGCATTCTTAATTCCTATGCATATGTGTATAACTACATAACCTTGCAAATTTGGTGTAACTTCACATATATTAAACAAACACGCAGTCAAAGTACAAATACATTACAAATATAACACAAAAATAATTGTCCTGCTGTTCTGATAATTTTTTAAGCCACCATCCAAGAAAACACCGTGAAGATTCACAAATTACAAAATTACATTACGGGTATGCATCATAATGCCCTGCTGTTGTAATATCAAACAAAAGATTTGTTGACAACCATAAACAACGATTCACATGCAGAATATAACATTTGCCATCTTTCAAGCTTTTGACAGCGTCACGTTGATGCGTGTTGCTGGTGGATAGCTTAGCACAAAGTGAATCGTGTCTCTATTTCCAATCCCTCTTTTTTTGGCGAAGGAATACCAGCCCTGGCCAATATGCTGCTCAACATGATTGACCCTTTGTCGGGTCGTTACCACACCAGTATAATTATCAGCAGTGTCATTGTTATACTACTCAATCTCTTTGACTCCATCCAAGCATCCAGACCTAATAACGTTTTGAGGGAGTTGTTGCAAACGTTCATTTCAATTCACCAGCTATGAAAATGTCAACAACTAAACAGTATTTTAATGTGTTACAGATATTAAACTTACAAGGACATTATTCATTGTGGTCTTCGCATTTTTTATCACCTTCTCCCAAGAAACGTGATTTGCAGCAACAGAATGATCACCATTACTACCATCAGAGTCATCGATTTCGTCTTCGGAGCTAGATGCAATCCAATAATATTGTCTTTTAATTATAAATAATAAACACCGTGTGAAAATACAGTTCTAAGTTGTCTAACACCCCTACTGATTTTGTTATTCATAATATATCCTACTACAAACTTATTTGAATACATAAATGCTACTCTTAATTGATTGTAGGAAAAACATACAAAGTTCTAACTTAACATCGACATTAACTATAACACATACAATGTAAATGTAACAACAACACGGTTATTACCTTGAGGAGTTGGACGAAATAATTAAAACTTCATGCATTCTTGATCGAGGAAGTGAAGTTCCAGCATCTGATCCTTTCCCATTGTATAAGACAAGTAGACAAAACATATAAGACTTCTAATACACATTTAAAAGAACAAACAACCAATCCAACATACATGGTAGACGACTCTGCTTTTTGAAGGCCGGAAAACTTAGTTTTTTTGTTCAGACAAATTGACTTCCAACCATAAACAAGCTTCAATTTTCCTTTTCTTTCCATCCTCGCCTCTTCATCCTCCAATAGATCCATATATATCCTTTCTGCCGATTTTTTCGCACCGTGCAAATCATGTATAAAAACACTATGTGTGATCTATTTGCATGCAACTAAAGACGAAAATCACATTTAAAAGAAGTAACATACTTATATCAATAAAAAATCATTCTGAATAGGAAATATATTACACTATTTTCAGTCAAATAACATCACTACCCTTTTAGGAGAATAGTTAACGTTAAAATCAGAAAGTCATACTCAATATCAATAAATTGTTGTTGTGTTTTTCAACTTTAATATCTGTAATATAAAATTCTTTTGGCCTTTTCATTTCCCCCAGCAACTTTCTCCTTATGTCTTTCACACACACAAAATCATAAATTAAAGTATAACAATTTAACTGAAAACCATTAAGTTATAAGGGTTTGTAACAACCCAAAGTGTGTCAAAGGAGTCGACATGTTAATTTCCATATGTGTATACCACATTTGGTTAGTCCTCTATCAATTAAAAAAAACACCCAGAAGAACATACATGAAATTTCAATTAAATTTCAAGAAGACAATCAACCCAAAGGAAATAAATACAGGTTTTTTCAGAACTTCCGATTAGTGTCGATGTAGCCGTTTCTTTGACCCCAGAGACTTAACTTTTTTGTTGGGACGAATTTGTTGTCTACCATTTACCAACTTGAGTTTCCCTTTTCTCTCCATCATTCTCTCCTCCGCCTTCAACATATCAAAAAAGAGTTCCTTCACAGATTTATTTCCATTGTAAAAATCATGAATGAACAGACTATGGAGAATGTATTTGCATGCAACTAAATAAAGTTAATCACTTCAAGTAGATAACATAATAAAATACAAAAAAAAAATCGTTCTGATTTAACATTATCTTGAAACATAAGTATTTTATTGTCACTAATAAAAGAATACAAAGAGAGGTTATCGTACGACACTTTTATTCAAATAGGAAACACAACATCTTGTTGATCGGCGTTCACACCCACCACCTTATCATTGTTGTTGTTTAGCCCTTCCATTATGCCTTGCAACAGATATTGATGGTTGTCAAGAGTTTCTTGTGGTTTTGAGATGATGACTTCACCAATGGGGTTTGTGAATTAAAGAATGCCAATGGTTGAAAGTGAATCTACCTTTTGCCAAATGAGTCAGAGTAAATGACAATAAAAATTGTTTTGGTTTTCAAAAATTCTTTGTTGAAATTTACAGTGCTTTTTTAACGCTTTTTTTTAGGTGAAAACAAATTCTAAGGATATTAATTCATTGGTTTTTAATTTTTCCTATTATATGTATATAATTACATATAAAATCAATTAAGTAATTCAATCCGTTTCAGTTTTTTGTTTATTGTATATGTTTTGTTATTTTTGAAAATTATTTTAAAACATATATAATTAAATTATTTTATATGTTTTGTATATTAAATATATAAATAAATTATTTTAACCTTCCTATTAAATACCTATCATTAAATATTTTGTATCCATAGAAGTTTTTTTTTTTTGTTTTTGTATGTTTTATTTTTTTCTAAAATTATTTTAGAACATATATAATTAAATTTGTTTATATGTTTTGTATTTACCCTTAAATTGGTCGTAATATTATTTTATTTTTTGGCTGAAACATGTAATATCTCCTACTTATATGAATTTTTTATTATTTGTGATTTTTTTTATAAATAAAAGTATTAATACATAGGACATTAAACGTAGATTTCTTTAAATCTATTAGTACGCTAACCAACCAAATATTCTAATATAATATCACTTCATTTTATTATTTTAATTCATTTTAAAATAATTTATTTTAGTTTGTAATTTATATCAAAAAAATCATCACTACCCAACTTTGATTATTATTTGCCTCATATTTTCTAACTATTTACCCTTATAAGATGATTGATCGACTTATTTGGATTTTCATTATACTTTTATAGATTCATACAATATCACAACTTTTCAATCCCCAACATATGTGTTAACTATTATGAGTATAAACTGAAAATTATTGTTATCTATTCGATTTTATGTTTTTTTTTTTTGAAAGTTTATAATATTTCTTCTCAATGCATGCACTTCTGAGTTTTATATTTGGTGTACTTTTGAAAGTGATCTCTCAATATTAAATGACTATGACATTTCTATATATGTGGATGAGAGCTAATGTTTTCTTCACTGAACTTTGTATAAGGCATATATTCACTTTTCTTTTATTTTATGAAATCATGAAATTCTCAGTGCCATCTAACTTGAAACAATTTGTTAGGATCTATAAAATATCAATGTTTAGTAATTTTTATTTTCAAACGAAGATGTTGGTGAATAACTTTAGAATATCAAATGAACTCAATTATAAAAGATATTACGTTGAATCACTTAAAAATGACAAAGATCTCGATCGTTCGTCTTTAATCCTTAATGGTCTTTAAATCAAATTTATAATTAATATTTAATTTTTTTTTAATTTCGTTTTGTTGTTAAGATAATTAATTAATTTATACACAGTGATTGATTATTAATTCCATTGTTGCATATTATAATGATAATAAATATATATTTTTTGGTTCATTCCATTACTAAGTTTTATAATTTATATCGATTTTTTATTTAAAAAATTATGTCTATTAGTTATAAATAATTAATAGATAGGAAATGACCAATTTAAAAAAAATCGTATACCACGCAATTTTATTACTCTAATTTGTTTTTTTATTGCATTTGTAAATTAAATTTATATTGTAATTTACAACACGGGTTCCGGTACCTAACTTATTAATAAATTTATTATTTTTTATTATAATAAAATATGTATATCAAATGTATCTCTAATTTGAATATGATATTGGTTATAATTTTGGAAATTCATCTTATATCATTGACCCAATCGATACTATAGTAATTTTTTAAGCATTGTTTTTTAATATCTATTTAAATTAGATTAATACGTGAGAAATTAACTTTTTTTAATTGTATTTTTCGTCTATTTTTGATTGAAGAATGTTCTTTTCATTGTTGCTATAATAAATTGTTTCCAATCTTTGTCTTATCTTAATTAGTTATTAGGTATAACAATATATAATTTTTATTTATCAGCTTAGTTTTATAACAACAAATTCTTTGCAATACCAACAATTGTTTTTTCATGTGTATTAATAAATTATGACTATTCATTTACATTTTTAAAACATACTTGGTAATTGTAAGTGGTTTCTAATTGCATGAATGTGTGCATACCATACTTCACAACATACTATATCAAATATATTTCATTGATTACTTATTACTCGTGCATCGCACGTCTATTACACTAGTATTTATACATTATATTTTTACATCAGAATATTTACGTCAAATATTAGGATCATAGATTTTAGGATTTAATATATCTTTATCGAATATTTATTTTACGTCAATTAAGGAAACACTAATTAATAAACTCTTATATGATGCAGTAATGGATTCAGAAGAAAATTCATGTTAACTATATAGATATACAAAATACTTGTAATATTTTAAAAATAATCAATTGAAAGGATAAACTAATGGAATATTCTTCACGTAGCATATAGGAGGAAAGTATAAATAAATAACTAATGTGAGAGAGAGAGAGAGAGAGAGATGCAATAAATAAAAATAAAAGGAAAAAAAGTTGAGTAAGTTATAAATTACAACGTGAGAAATTATATTGGATAGTTATCATTTAAAATATGTGGTGGTTGAGTTTTTTAAGTAATTTATTTGAGATTTTAAAAATTGTTTAAGGGTAAAATTAAAAAGAAAATAAGTCATACCAAAAGGGTGTATCCTCTTTATATAGTTCAAAACACTTAAAATATGTAATTAACTAATGCCTGAGAGACATTTCCTCAATATTATCTCTTGAAAAAATGGAATCACACTCGAGAGCCATTAACTGATACATCAATCACCTTTCAAATTTGACAACAAATTTGACATGTTCAGTAAGATACTACAACAAAAACTAGTGAAACCTTCATTTTGACAGATTATGACTATGTCTTATGCTTGCACTTGCATTTTAAAAATGCCTCATTAATATGGATCAACCAACATCAAAAAAAGCATAATAAATTAGACCTTACGACTCTCGCCGATTTAGGAATGCCTACATTAGTAACTCTTTTTAATGCTTTCATGGCCACTTTGATCGATCTATTAGAAGTCTTGAATGATTATGATTACGTCTTTTATTAGATAATAAACTGACATGGTGATACATCACATCAAGTATTAAGTCTGACAACAACTCACTCATATTGTCAAATCCATGGTTTCACAAACTAAGAGTTGGAGGTCAATTATGTCAACAACTTAATTTATAATCAAAGAATGGTTATATGGTTTGTCAAATGGGTGAATCCTTTTGCAAATATAAAATATTTTCTTCTGATATCATTATAAACATCTCATATTTGTAAGAAATATTGTTTATTCTGGATCTTTTTACTTATTACGTTCATTCCTGTGTTATTTCTAAGATTTCCCATATTTCTTTAGCGGTTTGGAAGTTTGACACCCCGAAGAATTTGTCCATCAATAAGGAGAATGCTATAATGTTTTTGGCCTTCTTATCATATAAAAATTTATTGTTATCGTCTTCATTACATGCACCTTCAGGATTTGGTTTATTTACACCCTCAACAACTATACTAGGAACGAAGGGACCATTTTTTACAGTTTTCCAAACTTCTACATCTTATGACTCAAGGAACATCTGTATTCTAATTTCCCGAAAATTGTAACATTCATCAATGAAACTTAGTGATCTATTAACACTAGAACTTTCTCCTCGAAATGGTTTAGTGGAAGTCATTTGTCATGTATATAGGAGAAAATTACCAAACTTTGGTTCTGATTCAAAATATAACTATGAGATGCAATATAAAGGGTGTGTGAATTATGATTGCTGAATTTTTCTCATCCATGTGTTAATTGTTCTTTTTGGTTTTCATTTTTAATTTTGAAAGTCAGACAAGTGTCACATTCCATTTTAGCCACCCTTTAAACTAAAGTATCTAAAATACATAAATGCTCGATTACTAGAGATGCATGAGCTTCCTTTAAGGAGTCTAAGGAACTATTAAGTTCACAAATCTCTTTCTCAAGTTTTAAAATAAGTTTTCATTGATGAGAAATTTTCTTGAATGCGCCTAAGGCGTCAACATGAATTTCTCTAAAAGCTTTCAATAATTGATTGTAAGTTTAAAATCAGAATCAGAATCATATATCTGAGTCTTTCCCCTTTTTGTGCGCCATCAAGCATATATTTGCAAATTTATCATCTGAGCTCAAACAAGAAGATGAAGAGGAGCTCCCGTCTTCATCTTCCCAAGCAATATAAGCATACGACCTTTGGTGTGATTACCCTTCGTCTTGTAGGATTTTTTTATCCTTCTTGTTGTTACGCTTATTAAGGATAATACATGTTGTACGATAATGGTCTGACTTTCCACATTCATAACATGTAACATTTCTTACTTTTTTTATTCTCTTATATGGATGAGATTTCTTAAAGTTGATCAAATTATTATCAGTGTGTCTGAGTCGGTGTTTATTTATATATTGGTTATACCGTTTGATGAATAACCCTATTTCTTCCTCTTTGGAAGAATCTTCATCTCAATGTTCATCATCTTCCTCTAATTTCCTTGCCTTGGACGAGGAGGCTTTCAATGTGATGTTTCATTTCTCTTATTCTACTTTATCTTTCTTCTTGACATTTACTTCGCTTGCAACGAGCCTTCTTAATTCATTTTCATGTTCATTCAGTTTTTCCAATAAGCTTTAAATATTCAAAGTTTTTTATTTTGCGTGGTTACTTAATGGTTGTTACCTTAGGTCTCCATTCAATACACATTGATCTCAAAATTTTATAAGCACGATCTTTATTAGAAATAGATTTACCTTAATTTTTTTAGCTTGTTGATTAAGTGGAGAAAACGAGTCTACATGGATTTCATGACTTCACCGGGTTTCATACAGAATAATTCATATTTCTCTATCAACATGTTAATTTTACATTCCTTAACATATCTAGTACCCTCATGGAGTACTTGGAAATAATTCCACATTGATTGTATAGTCTTATGATGTGAGATTGAGTAATGCACTTTCGTGCTTAGCGCGCAATTATGTATATTCCTCCCCTTCGAATCATAATATGCCTTTTTGGTTTCTTCATATGACCAATCCTTCAAGGAATTTTTTCGATAAAAACATCATCGACTTAAAAGGTCCATTACTGATAGTCACTAAAAGAATTTTTATATAATGACATTAAGTGAGCATACATAGTATACTTCCAATAAGCATAATTTTTGGCTTTAAAAATTGTATACTTCCAATAAGCATAATTTTTGGCTTTAAAAATTGAACCTCTACTGTATGCTCCCTTCGACTAATCTTTAGACATGATCGTTAAGGGACAATATGGATTTGAATAGTCTATAGGGCGTGGGGGTGTTTAATATAACTTCCTTCAAAATATTCCAATTTAAAAAAATTGTTTTCGAAAATTAATGTTTGAAAATTATTTTTACGTAGCAGAAATTTTATGAACAAAATTTATATTCTTTTTGGATAGAACATAGTCAACACTTAATCAAAAAATCAAAGTAGAGAGTAATTGAAAAGAATACCAATATAATCAATATATAAATTGAATCAAAATTGATTTACATGAGACGTGAAAGTGAATCTTATCAATTGAGTAAGAAATCCAACATTATAGTTTTTTATGTTTAATTCAACAACAATAAAGTTTCAAATTCTCAATCTAATAAAACTTAAAACTTATTTAGGAATTATCTATTAATACAATAAACTATAATATAATGTGATTATAAGAAAACATTAAATATAACATGCAATGCTCAATAATATATATATATATATATATATATATATATATATATATATATATATATATATATAGAGAGAGAGAGAGAGAGAGAAGAGAGAAGAGAGAAAGAGAGAGAGAGAGAGAGAGAGAGAGAGAGAGAGAGAGAGAGAGAGAGAGAGAGAGAGAGAGAGAGAGAGAGAGAGAGAGAGAGAGAGAGAGAGAGAGAGAGAGAGAGAGAGAGAGAGAGAGAGAGAGAGAGAGAGAGAGAGAGAGAGAGAGAGAGAAGAGAGAGAGAGAGAGAGAGAGAGAGAGAGAGAGAGAGAGAGAGAGAGAGAGAGAGAGAGAGAGAGAGAGAGAGAGAGAGAGAGAGAGAGAGAGAGAGAGAGAGAGAGGAGAGAGAGAGAGAGAGAGAGAGAGAGAGAGAGAGAGAGAGAGAGAGAGAGAGTGGATCGAACTCTAATTTTAGTATGTCATCTAAGTTTGCTCACATGTTGATGTCGAAGTAATGCGTGTTGTAGTCGAAATTTGTTCTAATGTGCATTAGTCAATATTGTTAGGTTTGTTTGAATGTTGAATTGGGCATTGCTTGTAAGTCCAAATTATTTAAGTTAGCTTGTACCCTAAATTTGTTTGTAATTGATAGTTGTTAAAAAAGTTCATTAGGTTAGTGTGTTAGTGTTATTATAAATAACATGTCAGTCTCTCATGTTTTAATAAGCAAAATAGGAAGATAAAATCTTAATTCAAAAGTGAGATGGTTATTTATTATTCTTGTATACTTGTAATCTTGTTTTAAGAGAAAGGAAAAAAAAACAATTTATAACCAAATACTTGTAGTTATCCTTGTGCGTTTCATAAACCTTAACCATTGTGGGTTTCTTGATCATAAGAAAACCGATTATACTTTGTTTCTATATCATTTAATTCACAACAAATTGGTGCAGTGAGTGTGGAGAAGATGACTTCAACAAAGTACGAGATTGAAAAGATCACCGGAGTGAACAATTTTATTCTGTGGCGTTTGAAGTTGAAAGTGCTACTGGTTCAACAAGGTTGTTTGGAAGCATTTAAGGGAGATGCAACCATGGACCTTGTGTTAATGGAAAAATAAAAGACGACCATGATTGAGAGAGCCCACAATGCAATATTGTTGAGCCTTGGTGATAAGATTCTTTGACAAGTATCAAAGGAGACGACGACATCAGGATTATGGTTGAAACTTTAAGGTTTGTATATGACCAAATCGTTGGTGAATCGACTCTACTTGAAGCAAGATTTATATTCATTCAAGATGAGTGAAGATAAAGTGTTGGCTAAGCAGTTGGATATGTTCAACAAGCTGATTCCTGATCTTGAAAATATTGATGTGAAGATCGATGATGAAGATCAAACCCTGTTATTATGTGGAGCACACGCTCACTTCAAAGAAACTCTCTTGTATGGATGGGAGATTCTTACCTTTGAAGATGTTCAATAAACCTTGTACTCTAAGGACTTAAATGAAAGAAATGAGCATAAACCTTCGACATTTGGTGGAGGTTTGGCCGTTAAGGGGAAATTTTTGCGAAAGGATGGTAAGTCCGACAAGAAAAAGGGTAAAAGACATCTATAGTCATATAGTGTTGAGGCATCTTGTATTTGTTAATATCATTGTAATAAGGAGGGAACACAAGAAAGGTATGCCCTGAACGCCTGAAAGATCATGGAGGTAAAGATAATGGCAATGCAACCATTGCTCAAGATGATTTCGACTCATCTGATGTTCTTGTGGTTTCAAGTGGCAACTCAAGAAAATAGTGGATTATGGATTCGGTTTGCACTTGGCACATGAATCCAAATAAAGATATGTTCGAGAAATTATATGATCAAGATGATGGATCAGTGTTGCTGAGAAACAACAAAGCTTGCAAAATTGCAGGTATTGGATCTGTGAGATTCAAGCTCCATGATGAGTCAATAAGGCTATTGACTGAAGTTAGGTATGTACCTGACTTGAAGAGAAATCTGATTTCTCTTGGTGAATTCGAAAAGAAGGGATATGTTTTTCAAGGAGAGAAAAGTATCCTAAGAGTCATGAAGGGGTCGAAGAGGTCAAGAGGTTGAGAACTAATAACGGCCTTGAATTCTGCAATGAAGCTTTCAAAAATTACCGTGTCGAGTATGGGATTACAAGGCATATGACTGTAGCAGGTACTCCTCAGCAAAATGGTCTAGCTGAGATATTCAACCGAACAATCCTCGAAAGGGTTAGATGCATGTTGGTTAGTGCTGGATTAAAGAAGGTGTTCTGGGTTGAGGCTGTTTTGACTGCAACATACATGATAAATAGATGTCATTCGACTGCGTTAGATATGAAGACACCTAAAGAAGTTTGGTCGAGACATCCACCATATCTCGACAAAATAAGGGTATTTGGTTGTGTGGCCTATGCTCACATTAGGCAAGACAAGGTCGAAACTAAAGCTCTAAAATGCATGTTCATGGGTTACCCTAAAGGAGTCAAAGCTTATAGGCTATGGTGCCTAGAGCCAAGTCACAAAAGGTGTATCGCCAGTCGAGATGTAGTTTTAAATGAAGCTAAGATGGCTTTTAAGAAAACTGATGATGTTGACGAAGAGCTGGAACAGGGAGAGATTCATGTTGACGTAGAGCATAGTGATGCTGAAGTGCATAACCTAGAGGAAGTCAGAGGAGAATAGAAAGATGATGAAGAGACTGAGGAAATTGCTGATGACTACCTACTGGAAAAAGATAGGTCGAGAAAAGTCATCAAGCCACCTCAAAGACTTGGTTATGCAGATCTTATAGCTTATACCCTAATCTCTACATGTGAGGTTCTAGACAAAGAACCTATAGACTATAAGGAAGTTATGAGGAGTCGTAATAAGACTGAATGGATGAAGGCTATGGTTGATGAGATGAAATATCTTCATGATAACAACACCTAGGAACTGTTCAAGAAACCTAATGGAGCCAGGTTAGTCAGTTGTAAGTGGATTTTCAAAGTTAAGGAAGAAATCAAAAGAGTGATGTCGAAGAGATACAAGCCCAGATTAGTATTTAGGAGTTTAACTTAGAAAGAAGGTGTCGACTTCAATGATGTGTTCTCTCCTGTTGTGAAGCACATGTCCATTCAAATGTTTCTTGCCACGGTGGCACAATTCAACCTTGAACTGGAACAGATGGCTGTGAATATTGCGTTTTTTTATGGTGATCTAAATGAAACAATCCTGATGAGGCAACCCGAAGGGTATGTCGAAAAGGGAAAGGAAAAGTATGTGTGCAAACTGAATAGATCTTTATATAGGCTGAAACAATCTCCTCGATAGTGGAATAAGAGATTCGACAATTTCATGGCACACATAAGTTTCATCAGTCAGTCTGACCACTGTGTTTACTTTAAATTTCAATTTGGTAATTCATTTGTTTTTTTTTTGCTCTATGTGGATGATATTCTAATAACAAGAAACAATGTCAAAGATGTAAGGAAGGTAAAGGTTGGACTCAATAAGAAGTTCAACATGAAGGATCTGGGAGTTGCGTCCAGTATTCTTGGGATTGACATTTGAAGAGATAGAAAGCAGTTGAAAATATGTTTATCTTAAGAGGCATAACTACAGAAGATTCTCGAAAGTTTGGTATGTCGAATTCAAAGTTTGTTGTGACTCCGACAAACCCTTAATTCAAGCTGAGTATAGATCAGTCTCACAGTACTGATGTCAAAAGAACTTATATGGATAGAATTCCGTATGCTAATATAGTAGGTTCTTTGATGTATGATATAGTCTGTACTAGACCAGATATATCATATGCAGTAAGTCTTGTAAGCAGGTACATGGTGAATCCTGGAAAGGCTCACTAGAAAGCATTGAAGTGGATTCTAAGGTACATAAATGGGTATCTCAATAGAGTCCTAATTTATAGTGGAGCCTTGAGTGAAAATAGTAAATCAATAATCGAAGGATATGTCGACTCTGATTATGCAGGTTGTACGGATTCTAGAAAATCTATTTTTGGATACATGTTCACTATGTTTGGTACAACAATTAGTAGGAAAGCAACACTTCAGAAGGTTGTTTCCATATCAACCACTGAAGCGTAATATATCGTCCTAACTAAAGTTGTGAGGGAAGTATTGTGCCTTAAATTTTTTGCAAAGGAGATGAAACTCCAAGGTCGAGTTGTCACTGTTAAATGTGATAGACAAAGTATAATACACTTGTCGAAGAATTCAGCATACCATGAGTGAACCAAGCACATTGATGTGAGGGCACATTTCGTCAAAGGGGTAATCGAGCATGGATAAGTCCAAGTGCTGAAGGTTTCGACAAATCATAATGTTGTTGATATGATCACCAAGATGTTGCCCAGTTGCAAGTTCTTCCACTATAAGCAGTTAATAAGGCTGCATAGAGAAAGCTAGTTTCTTCTTGATGTTGTAGAGTTAGTTCCAAGGTGGAGATTTGTGTGATATTGGATCGAACTATGGTTTTAGCACGTCATCGAAGTTTGCTCACATGTTGATGTCGAAGTAATGCGTGTTGTAGTTGAAGTTTGTTTTAACATCCATTAGTCAATATTGCTAGGTTTGTTAGCATGTTGAATTGAGTCTTGCTTGTAGCCCATATTATTTAAGTTATCTTGTACCCTAAGTTGGCTTGTAATGGTTAATTGTTAAATATCTCATTAGGTTATTGTGTTAGTTTTATTATAAATAGCATGCTAGTTTCTCATATTTTAATAAGGAAAAATAGGAAGATAAAATCCTAATTCAAAAGTGAGAGAGTTATTTGTTATTCTTGTATATTTGTAATCTTGTTTTAAGAGAAAGGAAAAAATAATAGTTTATAACCAAATACTTGTTGTTATCCTTATGTGTTTCATAAACCTTAACCATTGTGGGTTTCTTGATAAAAAAAGAAACCGATTATACTTTGTTTCTAGGGCATCTGATTCACAACACACACACACACACACACACACACACACACACACACACACACACACACACACACACATATATATATATATATATATATATATATATATATATATATATATATATATATATATATATATATATATATGTGTGTGTGTGTGTGTGCATGCGTGCGTGCGTGTGGAGAGAGATTTTCTTTTTCTATTGGATTTGTTGATCCTAACCAAAATCACTCACACAGATGTCAACCCTTAAAATCCTCAAGAAATTATCAAAAAACATTTTTAATTTTTCATTAAAATTTTGTACTATTATGAATCAAAACTCGGTATTACTTAAACCTTTCTCAAACGTGCTTCTTGATTCAAACCTTTGACTATTTGACTATAATCATATTACAAAGACTATAATCAAACAATTTGATTTATGCAGGCATAAAAGAGATTAAGAACGCAAACCTAGAATACACAACTATGTGAGAAGACTCAATTACAACAAAATAAACCAAAAACCAAATTGACAGATGATAAAATATAAACAGGTAAACCCTATGAGACAGAGGCCACTTCAATATGATGCACATATCCATTATACACTGGAGTGAATCTACGTGCCAATATCAAGTCGGGTTACATATGATTGTAAATCTAGATTGGAAAACTCCAAATGCATGTTCAATATCATTTCTTGCCCATTCTTAATGTTAGGCTAACAATTTTATCTTATCCCCTTATGGCATTGGGCTATTTTTCACAAATGTGGATCATTTAGGATAAATGTTATGTAAAAGATAATAACTCATGTTGTATTCAATATGATAGATTATATAATAAACCTCGGGAGCTCGCCATTGCGAACATAGTTGAATGCAATGAATTTGTTCAGCATATTAATATCATTGTTTGTAGCCGCAACCCCAAAGAATGTATGACAAATCCATAAGTTGAATATATTCTGTAAGAATAATAATGGTTTTTCCATGATCACGTCAAACATACTGCCTTTTCAATGCAACAAAACAATTTTCCATCCCCAATGTGTACAACTAATGCTTCATAACATACTTGTAAAGCCTCGCGCCTCCCTCATCTGCAGAAAATGCTCAATGTATTTAGTGTTTGGCCTTCAAAAATATTAGTGTCATGGTTTCATCGAGTCTCAAATAGTTATACATATTATTACTAGATTTTCCATATACTAACATACAAATAATAAGTGTTCCTTTTACAGCGGTGCAAGACTTGTTCTACACGTTTCAGCAACCCTCATTTGAAAATACTCATCATGTTAACCCATAGCTCCCACGATACCAAGGAACACATGTTTATTCATTTGGTACCTTCGACGAAACTGCTCATTCATGTATACTAGAGTTTTTGAAGAAAAAAATCATTGAACAATCAATCATGTACCTCTTCACAATTCCTATTTATATTCCTTATTTAATGTCTAGGCCTTTTAGAGCTTGAGGCTTCTTACTTTTGACTTTCAAAGAAAAGCTTCACGAGTTCTTCATCCATGTCATCATTCATATAATCCATAAACACTTTTGCAATGTGGGAAGGATTGGAAAGATCCATGTGAAAAGAAGTTTGATATTGAATAAGATAATAAAAAATTGTAGAAAATTGAATGAGGTTAAGAAGGACTGTGAGGCTTATTGTGTTACTAGTGATTACCTTTAAGACTGATTTGTAACAACTAGTTTAAATAACGACTAGTTCCAAAATACATGATCAAATCAATTATAAAAATAGTTATAAGAATGCATAATCATACTAAAAAATATTTAAACTACATAATCATATCAATTAAGTATATATTTTCCTCTAATCAAGTCATAGAAGAGTTCATGAGATTCTAGTTATCTTGGATCCATATTTGATGTATCCTCTACGAGGATCTGCAGATCATTGATCTTCATTCTTTCTGCTTTATTCTCAAGCTTCTTAATCTTTACATCAAACCTTTTTCTCTCTATCTCAACTATTTTAGCCTTATTACGTGCATAGTCTTGTGCAAACACCGACATCAAATATATATTTTTTAAATTCAACTTTGAAAGCATCAAATTTAATATCCGGAGTATAAATTTCCACAAGCTTTTCATTCTCCTTTCTTTTGTCTCCCTTTTGACCGATTAGACTATGTAACAAAGTAGGTGATTGTGAATTGTATTAGTTGATCGTTGGTGTTAGTGAGTTAGAAGATGAAAAATATGTTATTGAAGTTGAATTCTTAGGCCTTTTTGTAGAAGCTTTTGATGAACCTGCGAGCCATTTAAGTTCATCTTTCAATAATTTTCATGTAACCTCAAATGTAAAATTTCCACCTTTATCTTAGAAATATATTTTATATGTATCTTGCATTTTATTTCTCTCGGAGCTCTTATTTTTTGTGTAGATACAACTTGTTTGTAGCATCAAACAAACTTTTGAACAAATGAATTAATTTTATACCATCGATATTTTAGTGGTATTCGTTTTCTCTCTTTGTAATAATTGTCACGATGATATGAATAAGGAGATGTATAATATAAGTAATTTGTGAGTTGTTTTGTAAATTTTAGATAAAAACATAGTTTTAAAAATTTGGACTATAATATGCATTGGTTATTTTATTAATGTTGTTAGAAAGCAATTAACGTTGACAATTTTATTTTAAAAATAACATAAATGAAAAAAACCAAATAAATAAAAACATGACACATTGTAAAATTAAATGATGATAAATGTGAATTATCCAATAGATTATTTTTTAAAGGATCTTGCTATCGAATACACTCATAACACTTTTTAAGTATTTTATATTAAAAAATTATTCTTTAAAGAATTCAAACAGTTAAATTTTCAATGTACTGATCATACGTATTTTTATAAAATCTTACTATTTAAAATTCTTTAAAAAATACTCTGAAAACACTGATTATCATTTCTCATCTTTAAAAAACGGTATACCAACTTCAAAATTAGATTCATTTTACTCTTATATCACATAAAAAGATAATATTAATAATCTTTGTTTATATTTCATATTTATTTTGGGCCATAAGAATATTTTTGAAATATAAGTCACATGATTTGATATGATGATCATTGGTTAAGTAACCTATAAAAAAACCATTCTCTAAGTAAGGTGAGTAAGTAGCAAACAAAAGTAAGGCAGGCAACAAACAAAACAGTGAATCTATGAAGCAAAGCAAGCATTAAACACCACTAATAATCTAATTATAAAAATTAGGTAACCAAAACCCTAACCTTATCACAAAGTATATAGTAGCATGAAAATAATGATCAACTAAGTCTTTCCTTTTCCACAAAAGGAAATTAAAATTTCCCACATATATACAAATATATTTATGTTTGACTCAAAATCTCATCAATTTATCAAACCACATTTTTTCAATAAAACAATATATACATAATTAAAATTATTTTGTCCCCACCAATAGCCCTATTACATTGCCACGCTACCTAAACAGTCTTTCCTCCACCTCCCCATAAAAAGGCGCCATTTGCTTATTCCTCTTTCTCTATTCTCTCATTTTCAAATCACTTTTTTTCAATTTCAATTTCAATCACACCCATAACAACATTCTCATTCTCAATTCTAAAACCTTCTCACTCTCTTCTCTTCTAAAACCCTAAACACCTCCACGATGCTCCCTCACTCCTACACCTTAGATTCCGTTTCCAAATCCCAGGAGCTATTATCAACCATCCAATCAGCCACCTCACCTTCTGAAATAACCTCCGTTTGCACCTCCATTGAAACGTTCCTACGCACTCACTCACCCGATCAATCCCGTCACTTCTTCTCCCTCGCTTTCCCAACCCTAATCTGCAACATCTTCGGCTTCGAAAACCCTCGCGCCGCTTCTCCTTCATCCAGCGGTTGGATCAACGTCCCCGAACTTGACAAAACCCTATTCTCTCTCCTCTCACCTTCCGGCACACTTGCCACCTCCATCTCCGCCGTCGACCGTCTCTCCCTTGTCAAATACATTTTCCCCGCCGAACGTCTCCCTCACTGGTCCCGTTCCATCTCCGATAAACATAATCTCTCCGATCTCTGTCCTTCAATCTTCAGCTCTTCATCTTCCTCTTCGCAAATTCAACTCAATGTCTTTCAATATTTCTTTTTCTGGTTCGCTTATTACCCTGTCTCCAAGGGTAATTCGAATAATTCCGATCAAATTTCCGTCAAGACAACCACCGGAAAATTCAGGTTAGAAAATTGGAAATCTTCCATCCCTGGTTTCTCAGCCTCCAAAAACAACGTGTCAAACAAAAAACCCTGCTATGACCTCTACACGCGTCTTCTCTACGCGTATCTCCGTGCAAATGTTCCTACCTCCGATTTATCCTCTCACCAACCCTATCGGAGCTCCATTCTCCATTACGGTTCCAGTCATGATGCAACTGTTGCGGACAGAGCCGAGTTTGTTGTCAACACGCTGATTCATTTCTGGCTTGTTGACAACGATTTCTCGCCGTTCCCTGTTAGCGTTTGTAAAGCTTTCGGGATTAGTTTTCCGTTTGGAGAAATGCCTCCCACACCGGGTTTAAGTAAAGTTGTTAAGCTGTTTGTGAGGTATTTGGGATTGAGTACTGTAACTGCTTTTCATGAGAATGGAGATTCTGGTTCTAGTTATAGTCCTAGTGTTAGGTGGAGGACTATGGAGGTTTCTAAGAGCAAGGATTTAGGTTATGCGTGTTGGAACCAATGTTTGCAGAGGCCTTTGTATAGGTTTTTGTTGAGGACATTGTTGTTTTGTCCAATGGCTGCTTCGGTTAAGAATGTTTCTCAAGTGTTTTCTCTTTGGATTAGATACTTGGAGCCTTGGAATGTTAAGGTGGGTAAATTTAAAGAGCTGGATAAAATGAATGGTGAGAAATTGGAAAATTCTGTGTCTGAAAATGGAAGTGGTGGTGGGTTTACACTGCATTGGCAGGATTATGTTCTCTCTAATTATCTGTACTATACTTCCTTGGTTATGCATTTTATTGGATTTGCTCACAGGTTTCTTCATAGTGATGTTGAAATTGTTGTCCCGATGGTTCTCAAGGTTTGTTTCTTAATCCTGTTCGTTTATGTTCTTTGTGTTTGCTTTTTAATGCCTTACTGCTCTATGATAGTTATCTGTCAATGACTAGTTTCTGCTTAGGATATTTTGTGGATAGTGTAAGAGAAACTGCAAATGATCTTTTGATTCTCACTAGTTTATGTGTGTGAATTGATGAAGATTGTGAAACATTGGAAAAACTTGGGAATGTTGTAACCTGTAAGCGTTAGAATGTGGTTATGGATGTCTATGTCTAATTTATGGCTACCTTTTCAATGGTAAGCCTCGAAGGGAGTTCATCCTTGAAGGAAAAATTTGAATTTAACCATCACTTAGTCGTTTGCTTTTCGTTAATCTCACCTGCACCCCTGATACTGCATTAACCTATAATGTACTGATATCGACAAGGGACCATAACATATACCCTATCAGACTTTCTAGAAGTCCTGGTTACTCAAACTCTTGTTGCATGTGAAGCACTGTAGTATCAGTTGACTGATCATTTTAATCTTGGATAGATTACTTTTATCTTCTGCAAAACTTTCACGGTAAATATTGTTTTTTGTAACTTAAAATTAGAAGGAAAATGGACATTATTAGTTCAATAGTTGTACACATACTATACATTAATTGCTTAAATATGGAAAAAAGGAATTTATAGTCCAGTGTTTCAACACAGAATTCGCGCCAAAGATAAGTGTACAAAATGTTATGGATCACAATAACCTGATCCTTGTTGACTTGCAATTCTTAATTTTTAGATGGCTTTATGAATGTGTTCTTCATAAGGATTTAAACTAATTGAAATATCACATTCAGCTAGGATTTTTTTTGCATTTCTGTTCATGTTAGACCTGTCTGGATAAAGTCTGGTTAAACATGTGCAAATTTTCTGTGACGTCCGTCATTTGATTATTCCTATCATCTGTAAACAGCCTCGTGAAGTTTAGTTGAATGGAATTTTCACTTTCTAACTTTCTTTTCCAGGTGTTAGACACATTGACATCATCCAAAGAGCTCATTGACCTTTTGAAAAATATGGATACCCTTTTCCATTCCAAACAGGCTGGCTTGAGCAAACCAATGTTGAATAACTTGTACAGATATGTTCCTATCATCCGTGAACAGCTGCAGGTGGTTTGAATTTCTCTTCTGATTTTTAAGATTTGCTGATTCAATTATCTGTTAATTTAAAAATTAATTTTTGCACCTTAATGTAGCTTTTCACACTAATAGTTGATCCTATACCTACCACTGCTTTTCTTTTTCCTTTTTTTGTTGGTTATGTATTTTGGTATCTCATGTCTTGAATCTTTGCACTCCTTTAATTAGTGTAAAGTTCATAGCTGGTTTAGGCATAGTATTAAAAAGACGTTCTTTCTTTTTAGCGATGTTTAAATTTATTTATTTTGAAAAAAAAAATCACTTCTACAAGTTTTTTGGTAGTGTGTTCAAGCTTTTGAAGATAAACTTGGAATTTGAAATACGAGAAACTGATTTCTAATTATTAATGTGCTGCTTGTTTCAGGACTGGGAGGATGGTTTATGTGAGACTGATGTTGATGGTTCATTCTTGCATGATAATTGGAACAAAGATTTGCGACTATTTGCTGATGGGGAAGATGGTGGACAACAGCTTCTTCAGGTCTACATATTTTTATACTATCCTTACAAATTTGTGTTTCAAACTTTTGTATAGCATAATCAATCAGTTGTTAGTTGCCTAACATAACCCCACCCTTTTATATGGGGGCTTGAGACCAACTATGTTAAGGTTGGTGACCTAGCACCACATTTGTCACTCTTGTGTCGTGTTTCTAGTACAATAATCATTATATATGTGGTATAGGTGGTTAGTTTCTCATAACTTTTCTTCTTCTTTCTGCAGTTGTTTATTTTGCGCGCAGAAGCCGAGATACAAGCAATATCCGGTGATAATGGTACACGCAGCCTTAAATGCATAGACTCATTGAAGGAAAAATTAGGATGTTTATTTGATGGGAGAGCTATAAAACCATCTTCAATCTCCCCAGAACAAATTCAGCGTCAACAATCCCGTGATGAGATATTCAAGCCTAGAAGGGCTGGCAATCGCATGTATACAGATGTTAAATACAAAGGTGACTGGATGAGGCGTCCCATATCCAGTGATGAGATTGCATGGCTTGCAAAAGTTCTTGTTTGGTTGTCTGATTGGTTGAATGAGAATCTTGGATTAAACCAATCAGAGATCGGTCTTAGATTAAATGAAACAAACAACAGTAAGTCAAGCTCCACGTGTTCCTATATGGAAGTATCACCCGATGTTACCCAAATATGTGGTCCTTCAGAGGCCCTGAAGGCTTTTCTCTGCACAGTCTGTTCTTGGTTTCTCTTTGTTGGTGCTGCTTGTCTGGGTTTCATGCGAAAAAATGGTCTGCGGGTGAATTTGAGGATACTAGCCTCTAAGAAAGTTGTAATGGGTTTTGTTTTATACGCCGTTTTCAACGTACTATTGAAGAAATTCTTTTGAGCAATCTATAGCATGCATGTAGGGGAGGTGTATACGTGGAATATACAAAGTATATAGAGAAATGTAGAAAGTACTTGCAAGGAATTTTGTTACTATGAAGTGTTATTATGCCAATTTACAAGTGGTTTTGCACCCAAAATTATGTGAGTTTGGTATTTTGCTTAGATAGAATGCTGTAGGGAGAAATAGCTAGCTGCACCTTGCTTCGCACAGTTATTTGGATACTCATTAGGTTTTTGTGGTGCTGAGACCTGATAATCAGACTGCAATTAATGTCAAACAGCCAGGTCCATTCTGATGGTGGGTTGAAAACTGTAAGAAATAGGTTTAACACGGGCTTATGTATTTAAGATGCTTCTTTTAGTTGAAAGATGAGTTCATTAAATTATGTTATTATGTAGGATTATATAGTTTTGTTTGATTTATAGATTAAATTGATTCGGATTTATTCGTACAAAATTAAATTAATTTTAGAGACACTATAAATTAAGTTAATTCTGCATCACTCATTTTCTCTCCTAGGATTTGCTTTTTGGTCTCTTGGTTTTTCTCTTCTGTTTTCTCTTCATTAATTGGTTTGAAAAGTGTGGTTGATTATGTAAAATTACTAAATTAAAATATTTGATTTTTTTTTATCTTTAATGAGAACGAAAATAAAAATAGTGACTAAAATGGTCCTTAAATCTACTATATCTGCACATTTTGAGTTTTTATCTGCCACCCTAAAATATGATCTCCGTAGCTCTTATGCATTCATGTCATATTAACCCTTTAAGACATAAAAATTCATTTTACTATTCAATTGTAAAATTGAGTTTTTTTTAAAAAGCTCTTCTCAATATCGAATTTTTTAGACAAACTATCGAATTTATGAAAAGTCAGTATTAATTTTTACCGAATTCTCAATAAAAGATCATGCATTTATAGAAATATTTGGTAAAAATTCAAGTTTTTCATGCATTTTTATAAGATATTTAAAAAATAAATTGGTTAAAATGCATAATTTTTACAGGATATTTGTGAAGATTCAGTAAAAAATGTATTTTCATGGATTTTTTTTAAAATACGGTAATAATGCACGGTTTCTACCAGAATCTTT
The DNA here is from genome assembly GCA_963966055.1 of Lathyrus aphaca. Classification (NCBI taxonomy): domain Eukaryota; kingdom Viridiplantae; phylum Streptophyta; class Magnoliopsida; order Fabales; family Fabaceae; genus Lathyrus; species Lathyrus aphaca. The sequence goes on from OZ014522.1 coordinate 482,605,839, forward strand.
GAAAAAATCGATAAAAATGCGGATATTTTGAAAAAATCGGTAGTGAAGAACTTGTATCGATACTTTTAAAAAATTCAAGAAAAGCATGAAGTTTTAAAAAATTCGGTAGTTTAAATTTTATCTTTTTGTTTTTTTCCAGTGAGGACAAGAGGATTAAAAGACAACGATTATTTCTAAGCAGCGTGACCGAGCCGAAGCTGTGGCGGCGAGGGCTCACGTGAGTAGAGATGACGTCGAGGACTTGCATCTGGGTGGAGAGAGTAGTCCCGATCGGTTCTCACAGGAGACAGCTAACGGACAAGCAGATTCGTGCACCCTGTAGTACCCGACATAGAAGATTTAAACATATTGCTGAGATGGAGGCATTAACTGCTAAAAAGGTTGCTTCATAGACGACTATTGAGGCGTCTGCAACGGATGATATGGATTTTACTCCTCTAGTTGCAACATAGGTCACTGCTCCAGCTTTTACATAGCTGTCTGTACACATGGATGAAGGGTTTCCTGGAGGGCACAATGATTTTCTCGTGTTCCCTAGATATGTCGATCATGTGACATTCAGATTATGGCAATGATAAGTATGTATATGTTATGTTCAATTTGGTTTTATTTATTATTGATACTTTAAAACTAAGTGATGTTTTTTACTTTGTTTAATAGGACCAAATTTCGCTGAAGGTGCCCACCCATGATGCAAAGCTGAAGAAGTTCTTGGATGCCCAGATACCACGAGAGATCATGGAGATCGTTGAAGAGTGTGGTCTCATTTCACTGATGAATTATTCTTTGACAATGCTCGGCGGTCAACTATTGACAGAGTTTATTGAACGATGAAATAAGGAGACATATTTCTTCCATCTTCCATTTGGTGAGATGACAATTACCTTGGATGATGTCCCCGTTATGTTCTATCTTCCCCTGGCATGTAATTTCTTCGCCGCTCCTCTCATTAGTCAACAACTAACATGTATTACTATTGTACATGATTTGGGAGTTACTAAGGAGTAGATGATAAATGAGTTTATGACTAACAGGTGTGCTCACTTTCGCCTATCTTGGCTCCAGGATAGGTATGACAAGCTAGTGCATCAATCTATGAATGAGGAAGACGCTAAGGTATACATGACACATCTTGTAGGATGTCCTATCTTAGCAGATAAGTTTCATGTATATGTTGATGTGAAGTATATATGGTTGTTTAGTAGCCTTCCCTATGTCAACTGGGCATTGAGGTGTGCAACACTAGTTGTGTTATATGTTGCCGGTTATATGTGCCTATTTCAGGTATGATATTTTTGTTACTTATTAATTTGGACCTTCATGAGGTTCGTTAAGTAAGAATAAGACTTATTGAGAAGTGACTAATAGTCCTCGGAAAAAGTCTCTGAGGGGGAGAGATGGCGCCTAATGAACTCAATGGCGCTGAAGAAGCGTCATTCCACGGTGAGGGTCTAGAAACTCTTTTTGGAGGAACAATGACCCCACATGCCTTTCCTCTCTCATATACTCTTTGGCGAATTCATGAAGGTCCGAAAGGACCCTTCCCCATCTGTTATCTCTTCGAAGAGTGAGCTTCGGTGTCACGATATGTCTCTTTATGTTACTTATCTCCAACCACAATTGAATCCCTATGGAGAGGAAGGAGCAGGGTTGCAGTTTGTTGTATGACTTGCATTAAAACCATTTTCTCTCCTCTTGTTGGCTCCCATCATATCCTCTGCAAAAAGGCGTTAGAGTTTATCTCTTTAATAAGCTAGGGATCTAGTGTCCATGATAAAGGAAAGCGAGGGGCACTTATCGCCTCTATGGTGACCATAGAGGCGTTGTTTCGCCCTTTGATCCACACAAACCTATATTTCAAATCCTCATAAGGATCCCCATATGTCTCCAACAAGCGCCTATTAGGTAAATCATGCAAACTAATCCAACCGTGGTTAGGGAGGATCTTTACGCCAAAGAAGGAAAGGAATACCCAAACGGTAAGGGGCGCCAAGTTACAACAGATTAATAATCGCTAAAAAAATCTACCTCAAATGATGTAAATGGGATCAAAATCCCCATCATGGATAACGAAGAGATAAAAGTAAAAGTATGGAGTACATGACCCGATCATGATGGTCATATCGACTCTTTTTGTTTTTAACAAGGTTCTATGAGCGATTCCTCTTCCCGCTTTGTATTGGAAAATCTAATACCCTGATGAAACCTCTTTATCATGTCATAACTTGAGTATGGAGATGCAATTTCTCAAACATGAAAATGTTTGGCTTTCTTACTAGCTGATCTTACCTGATCAGAAGGGCCTCCCAAGTGTTGAACAACGAATATAACGGTTGAATGAGAGAAGGTGGGGGTGTACCTGCAAGGCACTTCGATGCTAAAGTGAGTACAAGGTACAGAAGTAGAGGAGAATGATAAGTTTAGAATACCTGACCCTCTAGTGAAAGAGGGTATTTATAGTGTGCCCCCCACGCTAGGCCAAGGTTCTTTCTTGGGCTGGATCAGCTAGGTCCAAGGAATAACTATCAAGGAACGTGTAGAAGAATGTAAGACCTAGCACGAGGTCTTGCCCTTGGTCTAACTGCTCCTACATTTCAGGAGATAATGGAGGACAGTTGGTTGACATGGCATACGTGAGAGGTAAGTTATCTTCCCACGTACGGACAATGGGTCGAAGGTCATGCCTGACGATTTGGGCCTCTTCCTGGCCGATTGGGCTTTTGCCCGACACTGACTTAGAGTCCCAGTCCAGAATAGGAGCCCCCCAATTCGAAGCTTCGAAGCAGAGTGATGACTTAAGAGAGAACATGTCGGGCATAATAAGGTAACATCGGGATGATCACAGCTTGTGTCTGTCGAAGTGTGTAGTGTCGAGCAAAGTTAATAAATTGTTTTGTCGGGCTAATAACGAAATTCAAAGGAGATGGGCAACCAAAATCTAGGTGTGCTTAGATCGGTGGTAAAAGGTTGCGGACACCGTTCTTCGTCGGGTAAGATCTCCTGGCTGGTGGGCGTTTGAACGTCTTCGGGTGTCGAGGGCGGAAGTCCATGCCCGACGTCCCCTGGGTTTCTCGAGGATGACGTGTCTTGCCTTTTCATTTCCCCGTAAATTGCATTTAAAGCGCATCGCTTCGTTTCTTGGGTTTCGGCGCATTAATTGCTGGTCGGCCTAGGGAATCTAGGCAGCCTAGACAATGATTGCCTATCCACGTTCCCTTCACGCGACGCCTATAAATATGGTTGTGAGGGGACCATTTCATTTTTCCACCTTTTCTCTCCCCTGACGTTTCATCGGACCCTCATCTTCTCTCTCGCTAGTACAACCAATGTCGTTGTCGTCGTTATCACATCACTAGAACCATGTCAGGTAACATCTTGATCCCTTTTTATGGCAATTTTGAACTTGGTTATCTAGTTATAATGGTGACTTATTCGCCGAAGTAGGTAGAATGTTTGTTCCTTAGGTAGTTTTTTAGAGTTTTTAGATGAACACCCTGAGCAGCCTATGAATATGCCGGGTAATCCTAGGAGATTTTAGATGAATGTCTCGGGCACACCATGAATATGACAGGCAAACGTAGGCGTTTTATTTGAATGCCACAAGCATCCTTTGAATGCCCTGAGCTAAACTTTAAAGTATTTTTTGAATGCCCCGGGCATACGTTGAATGTCCCAGGGCAGTCTGGTATAAGTATGTTGGGTGCTTTCCCCCTCGCCTTTTCACTTGAACTGCGGTAGAAAGGTGAATTTGATGCAACATCGAATTCACTTGTTTCCTCTGCTTTTCAGGTAACGCGGATCAAAGACGACCCACAGAAGGGAGTGCGACGTCTTCATCCGAGAGCGAGGATCTCTTGTGGGTCTTCGACGAACCGTTGGAGACAGAGTCTCGTTTTTTCGAGGACCATATTAATTCCCACACGATCGTGGAGGACGTGGGCCTCGAGGAACCCCATAACTGGGAATGTTACGCTCCCCTTCCTGATCAATGAATATGTTCGGTGTTCCAAGGAAGGCGGTTCCTCATGTACGAATTTGCTTTTCGGGAGGCGGGGATTCGACTCCCTTTCACGGACTTCCAGATGGGAGTCTTCAGGCGGCTCAAGATGGCGCCCTCACAACTTCACCCCAACGCCATATCGTTCATTCGGCCGTTTGAATTGGTATGCGTGCGTTTTCAAATCGGTTGCACCCTTCCCCTTTTCCTCCATGTCTTTCATCTGCAACGGTTGGGCAATGATAGACGCCACCGTTTGATCTCCTTCAAACAACCGAAGAGACTTTTCAAAACCTACCATGACTATGTCCTCAACTTCAAAGACAGATGGTACACGATGAATCCTGTCACCTAACATGCCCTAGACAACCTCTACAGTTTGCAGCGGGATGCCAAAGGCACGGAGTGTATGATGTCGAGGATCCCCCTTAAATGGAAGGAGGATCATTTGAAACTGTCGACCGACCATTACAGGGTTAAAGCCGAGCATATGGGGTCCGAGGACTAGATGGCCTACAAAACATTGGTGGCCTAAGTATGTAGTTTTAACCTTGCCACGTGCGTAGATCGACTAGGCAATCCGCTTTTGGGCGATTAATACTAGGGTCGTGCTCGAGTGTAAGACGGATGAGGAGGTTATCCGACTCTTAGGTAGCTTATGCTCGACTTCCTCTTGCTTTATTATTTTCATTTCGTCTCGCTGACTTGTTGTTTGTTCTGTAGGTGAAATGCCCAAACTCAAGGAGCGCACATTGAAACTGGCCAACGAGGGTACAGGAACGGGCAAGCCGTCAAAGAAAAAGAATAAAAGCTGCATTCAACAGGTACCCACCGAGGACGTGGCCGGTGGCTCTGGTGGTTTCAATCCTGCTCCGAACTCTCCACACTAGAATTCTCCGCGCGTGACAATAATGTCGGACAATCCCATCATGGTGCTCGATTCACCACGCCCCAAACGTCCCTATTTCGATGGTCCACCAGGTCGATCAACTGCTATGAAAGAGGGTTCGTCTGAACTAGGGAAGTTATCTTCTTCTCCCCTACTACCTTGATTTCGAAGCTTTTAGCGTAGAAGGTTCCATCGAGGTGGCACCTTCGGAGGCCAAGCCCTTCCTCGATCAAGACGCAGCGGCCAGGCGGGCTAATTTGACCCAGGATGTTGCTTCCATGATCAGGGATATGGAGACGGCCCTGGTTTTGTTCGACATTACATGTTCGGCGTCGAAGTTAAGGCCGCGGAAGACGCTCTCTGGGAAGCACAAACTGAAAGGGACCAGCTCTCCAAAGACTTGTCCGACTACAAAGAAGAACATAAACTCCAGGAGGGGCTGAGGTCTGAGCTAGACAAGGTCAAGCGTGAGCGAAAGACCTTGGCTGAGGAGCATAAGAAACTGAAGGAGCGAGAGCTCGAGTTCACCGAAGCCATCGAGGAGAATGGTCGTTTTCGTTCAAGGCTCGAGGTGCTGGAAGGGATGGTCCTCCCTGTTGAGGGTGAGAGTGAGGAGGAGCGGGCTTTGTGAAGCCTGGGTGACCTGATTGCTTGGATCAGGCAACTTGAGAAGGACGTCGTAGGGGTCTTTAAAGAGGGTTTTGACAACGCCACCGACCAACTCAAGATCGTGAACCCCGAGCTTGTGACCGATAGGACGAACTTCAACTACGAGGTGGTTGATAGAGAAATTCTCTGCCCCTTCACTGGTTCGGACGAAGAAGATGGGGACGAGGAAAATGAATAGGTTTGGCCTGCGCGCCACATTTGTTTTCGGCATGCGTGCCACTTTTTATTTTTGTTTTTATGGCCAGAGCGCCACCTATATTTTGGGCTTGGCCCTCTGTTTGTACTTTTACCGGTCAATTTTTTGTCGGGTTTATAATATAATGTTTATTTTGTTAAGTTTGTGTCTAGATTTAGTTTTAATTTCGATGATGAGATGTGAACTTGTTTGCTCGACTGTATAGGCTCGTCGGTTTAGGGAACCAACGAGGTGGCGGGTTTTACATCCGCTGCAAATCGGGACGAGGGCCGCGGTCAAGGCCCTGATCCCGGGGCTTAGGCCTTACCATTACGAGTTGGGTGCCTTGCCGACATGGTACTGCGGCGCTAAAGTTCGTTTTGAAGTCTCCAACATCGAGGGAGGTCGTGCCCGTCTTTCGGGGATGTCGACCTTACTTTCGATCAATGTTCAAGTGACATGGTCGTACCTTCCATGTTTTCGTGAGCGCATTGTCGTTTAGCTGTAGTATTGCTTAAGTTTTTTTATCATTTCAGTGTCGAGCTAGTTCTTCTCCTTGTAAGTTTTCAAGGTAGTATGCCCCGTTGTCTGTTTTGTCTTGGACACGGTACGGGCCTTCCCAGTTTGCGGCCAGCTTGCCTTCTCGCGAGTTTTTCTGGTTTCATCTAAGGATAAGGCTGTTGATTTGAAATTATCTTTTTATGACTTTTGCATCGTGGCGCATGGCAAACTTTTTTTTTAGTGAAGCTTCCCGCAGGGATGCTTCAGAATGAATTTCCTCGACGAGGTCGAGCTCCATTCGCAGGGCTTCGTCGTTTAGTTCCTCATCGAGGGATGCTTCTGTTCGTCTCGAGGGCTCCCAAATTTCCACGGGTATGACCGCCTCGGTCCCATAGGTTAGTTGGAGTTGAGTCTCCCCGGTAGTTGAGTGTGGGTTCGTGCAGTAGGCCTAGAGTACACTGTGTAGTTCCTCAACCCACGCCTTCTTTGCTTCACCCATTCTGCGTTTTAACCCTCGTAAAATTACTTTGTTGGCCGCCTCCACTTGACCGTTAGTTTAGGGATGTTCGACGGACGTGAAATGTTGCTTTGTGCCTAGGTTAGCGACAAAATCTTGGAACCTCCTGTCCGTGAATTGTGTCTAATTGTCGGTGATGAGAACTTGGGGTAAGCCATAGAGGGCAAGAATGTTTCTTTTGAAGAAACGAAGTATATTATGTGTAGTGATTTTGGCTAGGCTTCGGCTTCGATCCATTTTGTAAACTAGTCAACGTTGATGATAAGGTATTTATTTTGGTAGGAGCCGGTTACGAATGGGCCAAGGATGTCAATTCCCCACCAAGAGAAAGGCCACGGGGAGGAGAGTGTCTTCATCTCATTAGGGGGATCTGGGTGTATGTCTACGTGTTTCTGACACTTATCGCATCTCTTGATTTGCTCCTTTGTGTCGTGTTGTATCGTCAGCCAGTAATAGCCTGCTCGCAATGCTTTGCGTGCCAACGACCTTCCGCCGAGATGTTGAGCTTTAATTCCCCTGTGTATTTCTCCTAAGATGTCGGGGACTTTTTCCTCTTCGACACATTTAAGTAAAGGATAGAGAAACCTCGCCGATAAAGTTTGCCTTCGAGGAGGACATACGAACATGCCCTTCTATTAGTTAAAGATGCCTCTTTGGGGTCAGTTGCCGAACAAACCGGGCACGGATAAGACCAAGTATTATCGTTTCCACAAGTCTCACAGACACAATACTGAGGACTGTATCCCCCTGAAAGACGCTATTGACATACTGATCAAGGATGGTCACCTCAAACAGTTCGCCAAAAAACAACGACGCTCCAAAGCAGGAAGTCCAGGAAACCTGCAAGGCCAATGAAGCAACTTCGCCGGTAGCTGAAACGAACCTTCATGTCGCCCTGAGCATAACACGACCAGAAGATTTCTACATTCCTAAACCATATACCGGGCCAACATACTTATCTGCTTACAACCCATGGGAATCGTTTCCTTCTACGATGATCATATCCGGGGGAGGACCAAACAAAATCACTGTGGGATCCGTCAAGCGACGATTCGAGAAGCTGATCAGCACTAGTTCGAATCAGAATTCGAATCTCGACCCTCCCTGTGGAGGATCCGGTCCTATTTCCTTCTATAAGGAGGACCTCTTAGGAGGGGTGCCTAATGCCAGTATCTCTCTCCTCGTTCGTGCCCAGATGGAAAACTTTGATGTACGAAGAATTCTTGTCAACCAGGGCAACTCGATCGACATCATGTACTCCAAACTATTTGCAACCCTTCAGCTGAACGAGACACATCTGACATCATACGTCAAATCACATTTACAGGGCTTCAATGGTACGGTCTCACGACCATGGGATTACGTCGATCCGATCGTCACCTTCGGAGTAGGGGAAACAACGAGGTCCATCAAAGTACAGTTTCTGGTCATAGATTGCATGTCTTTATACCAATTTATTTTAGGCTGACCGACGTTAGCCGACCTCATGGCGGTCCCTTCCACGGTACACCTAAATATGAAGTATTATACCTCGTTAGGACAAGTGGCTACCCTACATGGGGACATAAAAGCAGTCTGCATGTGCTATGAGGCTGCTTCTAAAGGTCTCAACTCTATCACGACGAAACCAAAGCCGACCAAGATCCTTCCCCCATGCACATCAGAGGAAAAGAAGGCCTTAGGGAAAACGTTATTCTGAGCGCGGATCCTTCCAAGGGAGCCAAAATCGGAGCCGACCTCTATGAGCGTTCCAGGAGACAACTGAAAGCCTGCCTTAGGGAAAACGCTGCCCTGTTCGCGTAGAGCGTTTCAAAGATGCCCGACCTAGACCCTGAGGTCGCATGCCATCATATGGCCATAGATCATGCCGTTCGAGCAGTCGCACAACGACGAAGGAAGCAATCTACGGAGAAAGTAGCAGTGGTCGAACTAGCTGTAAAAGACCTCTTGGAGGATAATTTTGTAACAGAGGCCCGGTATACCACCTGGATCTCAAACGTTGTACTTGTCAAGAAAAGTAATGGAAAATGGAGAATGTGCCTTGATTATACTGATCTTAATCGGGCTTGCCTGAAAGACGATTACCCGTTGACTAACATAGATAAGTTGGTAGATAATTCTGCAGGTTTCAAGCTCTTGTCGTTTCTCGACGCCTATTCTGGGTACAATCAGATACCTATGGCCGTGACCGACAAGAAGTACTCCACATTCATGACCGAATCGAGCAACTATTACTACAATGTAATGCCCTTCGGCCTGAAAAACGCGGGCGCCACGTACCAACAATTGATGAACAAAATCTTTCAAGCGGAAATTTGGGACATGCTCGAAGTATACATGGACGACATGATATTAAATCCCACGAGGAAACCGATCACGCTCTCCCCTTGAAGAAAATCTTCGACCAAGCACGAAAGTGCAAGATGCGTTTCAATTCTGGCAAGTGCACGTTTAGTGTGCACGCAGGAAAATTCCTCAGGTTTTATCTAACCGAAAAAAGAATAGAAGCTAACCATGACAAATGTCAAGCATTCGCTGAAACACCCATACCAACATCCAAGAAAACTATCCAATCTTTGAACGGAGTCTTAGCATCGTTATCACGATTCATAGCGAAATCGGCTCAACATGCGCTCCCGTTTTACAAACTCCTCCGCAAGGAAGCGACCTTTGAATGGACTGACGAATGCGAACAAGCTTTGACGCACCTCAAAAAGGCTTTGTCAGAACCCCCAGTCCTATCCTTACCAGAGGCAGGGGAAGTCCTATATCTTTACCTCGCGGTCGCTAATGAAGCCATAAGCGTTGCGCTCGTACGAGAAATTCCAGAAGGACAAAAGCCAATCTATTTTACGAGCAAAGCCTTACAGGGACCTGAAATCAGATACCAAAAAATAAAAAAAGTGGCCTTAGCCTTTCTCCATGCAGGGAGAAGGCTGCGATACTATTTTCTCGCGCATACGATTGTAGTGCGCATCGACCAACCCATAAAACAACTTATGGGACGACCAAATATGGCCGATAGAATGTTGAAGTTAACATTAGAGTTATCCGAGTTTGATATTTGATACGAGGGACGAGCAACTATCAAAGCACAAGCCCTCATAGATTTCGTAGTTGAAATGGTCATCTTGGAAGGTCTCATCTGTCCGTCTAAAAAATGGACCGTTTATGTCGATGGCGCATCGAGCTAGGTTGGAAGAGGAACGGGGATCATGTTGGAAAACGAAGAGGGAATTTTGATCGAATTCTCCCTCAAGTTAGCATTCCCACTTCCAATAACCAAGCAGAATACGAAGCATTCCTCGCAGGATTAAGACTGGCCGACGACTTAGGTGCCAAGGACATTATCATTTGCACAGATTCTCATTTAGTAGCCATGCAAGTCAATGGAGAATACCAAGTCAAAAACGATAGCTTGTCAGAATACTTGACCTTAGTAAGAGAAAAAATGGTGAAATTCTCCTGCGTAGAAGTGAAACATGTGCGACACGGAGACAATGTCCAAGTAGACATACTGTAAAAACTCGCGAGCACCAAGAAAATAGGAGGAAACAAATCCGTAATCTAGGAAATCCTTCGACAACCCAACATTGGAAAATTGAGGAAGACTCTAGACGTCAACGTCATAGGTGACGCCAATTGTTGGATGACTCCAGTGTACAAATATCTGACCAAAGAGGAATTACCCGAAGATCAAAAGCAAGCCAATGTAACAAAAAGACGAGCATGTTCATACGTTTTGGTCGAGGGAAAACTCTATCGACGTGGGTACTCCGTACCCCTTCTTAAATGCACCGAGGAAGAGTTAGTCCCCCACGTCTTGCAAGAAATCCACGAAGGAATTAATTCCTAACACCTGGGCACGCGATCCCTTGCGAGGAAAGCTCTCCGAGCAGGATATTATTGGTCGACAATGCAGAACGATGCAAAGGAACATGTGAAAAAATGCAACGAATGCCAACGGCATGGAGACATACATCTCGCTCCACCCAACGAGCTCAAAACAATGTCCTCCCCATGGCCATTCGCCTGGTGGGGCCTGGACATCCTCGACCCCTTTGTCGTCGGTTCATACCAAAATAAATACCTAATCGTCGGGGTCGATTATTTCACGAAGTGGATCGAAGCCGAACCCTTGGCTAGGATCACAACCCTCAACATATTGCGCTTCTTCAAGCGGGACATCCTCGTTTGCTTTGGGATCCCCCAGGCGATTGTCACCAACAATGGCACTTAGTTCACAGACAAGAATTTCCAAAAATTTGTGGCCAACGTCGGAACTAAACAACATTTCACATCCGTAGAGCATCCACAAACAAACGGGCAGGCAGAAGCAGCGAATATGGTCATCCTTTGAGGCTTAATCTAAGATTAGATGAGATCAAAAGGCGATGGGTTGAAGAGTTGCAGAACGTTCTATGGGCCTAAAGAACTACTCCAAATTCGACCACAGGGGAAACTCCTTTTCGGTTAGCATACGAAACTGAGGTTGTTATTCCAATAGAGATCCATGTCCAGTCCAAACGGACAGAAGCTCCGATGGATGAAGAAACTAACGATGAAATATTACGCGAAGAGCTCGATTTGGTCGAGGAGGTTACATCAATAGCAGCCCTACGCGAAACATCCCTCAAACAAAATATCACTCTAAGACACGACGCTAAAGTCATCAAACGAGCATTCGCAGTGGGCAGCCTTGTCCTCAAAAGAAATCATAAAGACTCCAAAGAAGGAAAACTGGCCGCTAACTGGGAAGGACCCTACCTAGTCCGAGCAAAAACGGGCAACAGAGCATATTAATTAGAATATCTACAAGGAGAAGAACTCGCTCGTCCTTGGAACACCGAGAAACTTAAACAATATTATAGTTAAGACACCAGTCGGCACCAACACCGGCCTGACATGCATGCCTAGGTACAAGTATTGCATACCATATATTCAATTTGGCAAGACCATCCCCGTGAACGAGGATGGTGATCCCCACACGATCGGATCCTCATACAAGTCCATCGTCGTCTGAGTACCACGACCAGGTAGAACACCCAACTCGCAATGGGACGTTCACGCCACGAAGCACGGATTGTCAACATGTTCTGAGCATCGTTCCCTCGACCAACCTTATAGGTGGCATTTTTTCCAGTACCCCAAGCTGACAGACAGTAAAACCGAGCATTACTCTCCAAAAACATAAACACTTAACAAAAATAACAAATAAAATATGTCCTCCGACGAACGCATTGTTACGAACAAATAATATATATAATCTGACCACCAAGGTCGTAAATACGATGATTAAAAATGCGGCCAAGAAGACCAACTTGTTCCAAGGTTACACAAAAGGGGGAGCATACTCCCCCGTCAAAGATAATAAGCCATGACACGCAGGCCGACCAACAAAAAATGCATAAGAAAACTTTCACAATCAAGCATCATGCTTCGGCTGGCTATCGCCCAAGGCATTCTGGTCCTCCTCCATGACGTCAGTCTGAACGGGCTCCTGCAGGCAGACGGGAATGAGGATAACTCCATTTTTGGATTTATACATAAAGTTGATCCCCTCCTTGTTGAACACTAAGTCGGGGTTAACTATCTTCAGCTGATCAATCACATTCTGGAAAGCAACGCTGGCCATTTTTTCCAAGTCAGCATAACCTTACTCAATCATAGCCACCAGCTCGGCCATGGTCTTCAAGGACTTGGTCTCTTCAGATTCATCCTCGGCAGGAGCCAGTCTAGCCTTCAAGCGAGAGATCTCTTCAGTATGAGTCTTCTTGAGGGACTCCACAGATTCCTCCAAATCTTTGACCAGTTTAGTGGTTTTGCTGAGGGATTTCTCTCGCTTCCTCGACAGTTCCTCTGAGGTCTCCAACTGAGCTTTCAACTTACGAAGTTCCTCCTGCTACGTAGCAGTCCCCTCCGCGAACATCGAGGCCATATCTAAGACGCGGATAAAAGATCTAGCATCTCGAGCCAGGGTAGAACGCCTATCTGGTCGGCTTATCTTTTCAAGATGAAGCGTATTTGCTCGGTGAATACCCATAGAATGCTCCTCGAAGAAGTTGGGCATGAGGAAGCAAGGAGGAAGATCAAAAGACCGCTTTGGTGAAGATTTTTCCAGGAAGACGACATCAGCTTTAGACCTCTTAGCCGCCCTGGAAGTTCCCCTGGGAGAACCATGAGACGCAGGCGATGAAGCACTCGAGCCAGCGACCACCTTGTCACTCAGACGAGTTTGGGTCAGCTTTTTAGCTCCTTTCTTATTCCCGAGGTTGGCCATCATTTTATCTTGGGGATCCATCAGTAAATCTGAAAGACAAGAAATAAAACAAAATGGTAAGCAAAGACGAAGCAATAAACTAGCATAGAAATATAAGATAAACTAAATCTACCGAAGTTTTCCCGGACATCCTCGTCCGTCTCGCATGCTAAGATCATAGACACCTCGATAAACCTAGAGGTCACCTTAGCATCGCCATCCTCGTCCAGAATCACCCGACTATATTTGTCAGTGTGCCTTTTCATAGGGATCCTCGAGACAAAACTCAGCAGAACCTCGTAGTTGGCTTGGTCACTCTCCCCAAAGCTTGAACCGATATCCAAAATTTCTTCAGTCCCGTGCGAAAAATGGTTGTACGACCAGGAGAAGTTGAACTTTAATAGCTTCCTGGGAATCTTGTTCCCCTCCTCGTCCAGTATGTTGTTGTTTTGATCGCCAATGTCGATCCCCCAGAACTTACAAGAATTGACAGCGAGCTCAGAAATTGGTTCGACCAAGTAGTAGCGGTCTTTGAAGTCCCTAAGTGATTCAGAGAACGCCTTGAAGAATTTTCTCTTCTCCTTCAAAGTGACCCAGCCAAATATCCCATCAACAACCTGGCATTGGAGATGAAACACGTTGAAGAACATAGGAAGCGTCTCCCCTATTTGTAGATATTCGCACGTCTTTTCGAAAGCCCGTATGAAGGCAAACGAACTCAGATGGATTTGAGATGGTGCGAGCTCCAGGTGGACGAACACACTTTGTTGGAAGTCAGAAAAGGGAAGTTTGAAGGCCATATATTTAAAAACGACGTCGTACATGAGGAACATGTCTGAACCATAATTGGAACAGATACGATCTCCACGAGATGGATACCTCACCATCCAATTTGCCCGTTCGCCAACCACGGTGGGAGGAGCCTCCACCTCGTTGGCAAATTGCGAAGCTATGCTCAGCGGCTCAGCCGCAACCCATTCGGACATGAGTAGGTCTTCATCCAGGGCTTCATTTTCCACGAATTCATCCGAACCCCCCTCTTTGAAGTGCCTTCCTCGGATTCATCAGACGAAACCGAAATCCTTCTAGAATGAGGATACTGATCGCTTTACGCAGATGAAGATGCTGATTCACTCGACAGGTTTTCCTCGTCCATGCACACATTCTCGTCGTTTGACATCCTGACACCTGAAAAGCAGTGAAAGCAACCGTGAATTTGATGGGAAATCAAATCCACCCTTCCACTGCTTAATCAAGTGAAGGGGCGTATTAAAGGGAGATGACATCATCCTCGCCCGAAGCTCTTGATCGTAAGTAAGGCAGCGATCGAGTCGTCTTACGAGCATGAAGGCAAATATCCTCACGATGAAAGCACGGACAAGCGGGCATAATCTCACCCAGAACTCCGGTTGAAGTCCAACCGGAGAAGACGAATGGAACCGCCACGAGAGGTGCAAGGTGAGCTCGAACACCATCACTGTAACCGTACCGACGACGGCCACCGTCCACAGAAGCGGTAACCACCGTGACGGAACCCTAAAAATAAGGTTAATTGGTCCTATTGACCCTAAACCTGATCCTAGCCGCATGAAACTGAATCATTTCTAAATATTTGGAACAACATTCAAGAGAAAAGAGCCAGAAACTTAATAGTTATGAGGGTTGTGCGGTGGTCGGAATATTTTCCTCGTCCTAACGCGGCGGTTGACGGCGGTAGCGAGCACTCGAGGATCACGGGCGGCGGGAGCAAGAACGAAAAGTGTGGAAATGAAGACCCCTGCTCTATTTATAGGTCTCCCTAGCACGTGCGAGCGCACGTGGAGTTTTCTAAACTAGAAACAACGCAATCATTTCCTAGAGGCGATCGTAGGCTATCCATCATGAAACATTAAATGCACACGCTTCCCTATGCACACACGTGTCAGCTCCAAGTTTCTCAAATGTTTGGGATTCTAAGACCAAGCGACCATTATCTAACGATGAAGATTTGTCAATGTCATCACGACCACAGTCAGCCACCCTTAAGTCATCTCTTCTTCGACCAGAAGCAATGACTTGGGGGGCTCTTGTTCCTGACTGGGCCAACGACTAGATTAGACCCAATCCTATCAATCTAAGAGACGACCCAATGACCCAAAGTCAATAGGATCTATTATCACGGTCTTTTCCATGTGGTCGTTTAAAGGCTTCTCCCCGTTCATGGTCCCTGCCCACACGCGGCAAAGACCACCCAGATCCGACCAAGATAGATCCTGCTCGGCAGATTGTAGGGCCAGGATGCTCATCCGACGATTAGGTTCTGGCAGTTACTTATTTGGGCATATCCACGATCCAGGCCCAAATAAGAACCATTGGCCATACGATGGGGGTCCTCTATATAAACCCTCTCATTTGAGAGGGTCGGTTATTCACTTTTCTCCCCAAATATACTCGTACTTGTTTGCTCTTGTGCCCGTACTTACTTTGGTATCGGAGTACCTTGCATGTACACCCCCCACCTTCCATCCCGTACAAGCCGAGTTGAAAGTCCACGTCAGCAGCCATTGGATTCTGATCTTTAGGTACAATCACTTACCCTACCATGTTTGAACTCAGAGTTGATGCATTCGGCGAGGATGAGCTCACGGAGAGCAGTCGACAACGTATATTCAGAGAAGTGCCCCGCTGGTCCTCTTCCTTCGCAGACCTCGCGAGGTTTGTCGTCTCTTCGTTTCTCCCCCGGTGCAGCGGGCGGCGGCATAGTCTTTGTGTTTGGAGTTTCTGGGGTCGTCATGACCGCGGTTGCTCTAGACACTGTGAGCGACCTGCTTTTCCTCGTACCAGATGTATGCTTGAGCTTTGTGGAGAAGCTCGTCGAGGGTGCGAGGAGGTTCTATCCCGACTGCTCTGCTGAGTTCACTTCCGGGGAGGAGCCCTTTTTCGAGGAGGTAATTCTTCATGTAATCGGTTGTATCCACCTCGACGATCTCCTGGTTAAATCACTCGATGTATGAGCACAATGTTTCGCTTTTCCCTTGTACAATGTCTTCAAGGGTTGCTTCAGTCTTGGGGTGGCGTCGAGAGGCTGTGAAATTCCTCGGGAATGCCGACCTCATGCTCCTCCAGGATGTGATAGATTCGGGGGCTACGCTTTTGTACCACGTCATGGCTCCTTTCCTAAGGGTTGTCGAGAATAGCCTGCACTTGACATTCCCGCTGATGTTGATGCGGTAGTCGAGCATAACATTGGTGTTGTCGATGTGGTCATCGGGGTCAGTCGTCACGTTGTAAGTCACCAGGTTCAGGGGTTCCTCCATGCCTGACGGGAGTGGTGCCTCCATGATAGCCCGAGAAAAGGGGCAGCGGGGGTCATCTTCATCCCTCAGCGGGGAGTAGTCATCATTTCAAGGACTCTGGTCATGTCTAAGGGAATTCCTCAGTTGGTCGTTCACTCGCTCAGGGCGCCCCTTGGACTTATTCTTCTTGGTTCAATGGAATGTCGTCCTCGGCGAGGAGGTGAGCGCCCCTACTTCTTGGTTGCCTCTGGATGGTGTTTATCAGGTTGAGATCCATGTCCCTGTCGAGGACGGCCAGTCTGGCGCTCGGTCTCCAGTGCCATGATCCACTCATGCTGTTGAAAGAGCATGAGATTGATCTGGTTGAGTGCATCAACCATGGATATCATGGTGGGGTCCCTTTCAACTGATACCAGAATGGGATGAAAGGGAGCTGCTAGTTGCGGTTGAGGAACACCATTGTCCTCAAGCTCAGGTGTCGGGGTGGAAGTCTTCCCGTCGCGTACGGATTCGTGGGTGACAATCAGGTTGTCCTCCATGGTGTAGACAAGACCAAATGTGTGGTTGTCACCGTGTTCGTCGGCCATGCTGAAAGGGTGAAGAGTGAATTGAAGCTTTGATCCTCTATTGTGGAAGATGGGGGAGAACTTAGGTTCCCACAGTCGGCGCCACTGATCTTACCTGATCAGAAGGGCCTTCCAGGTGTTGAACAACGAACATGACAATTGATTGAGAGAAGGTGGGGGTGTATCTGCAAGACACTCCGATGCTAAAGTGAATACAAGGTACAAGGGAAAAAGAGAATGATAAGTTCAGAATACTCGACCGTCTAGTGAAAGAGGATATTTATAGTATGCCCCCAGCGCTGGGCCAAGGTTCTTTCTTGGGCTGGATCAGCTAGGCCTAAGGAAGAACTTCCAAGCAACGCGTAGAATCATGTAAGACTTAGCACAAGGTCTTGCCCTTGGTCCAACTGCTCCTATATTTCAGGAGATAATGGAGGACAGTTGGGTGACATGGCATACGTGGGAGAGAAGTTATCTTCCCACGTATGAGCAACGGGTCGAGGGTCATGCCCTACAGCTTGGGCCTCTGCCCGGTCGATTGGGCTTCTGTCCGACACTGACTTAGAGGCCGAGTCCATAACACTAGCCATTATCTTCCAACAAAAGTGAAAATGATGAGAGAAAAATAGTAGTGTTTGTGCTATGGGAGAAGGACGAACCTTGTAATACATGTTTCCCCTTTAAATATTTCATATGACTTTGTATTTTTCCTGAGGGAACAAAATAGAGGATCTAAAAGGGAAGAAAGGGGACAAGATTTCTTTGAGAATATAACAAGACCATTTATAGAAGATTAATAACATGTATATATCAGCTTGATGGAGTGACTGTTGCAAGGAGTGAAAAGGTTTCCACATGTTAAAGACACGTGTATGAAAAGGGGTAGATCGGTTTTACCAAGGAAAATCATCATGGCTTACATTAAATTCCACCTATGTTCATTTCCTTTTAAACGTGCAAGCTTTCATAACTCATTGTCGTTTTGATATCTTTAAAGTCATTTGAGTGAAGTTTAAAGTCTCGCTCTGTAATCCTGGCTACTCAATAGACATATGTCAAGGAGGTGATGACTCATCCCAAATTAAAGGAGTCGCCTTCAACTGAGGGACTCGCCTCCAAACTAAAATAGTCATATTCATCTAAGTGGCCCACCTCCAAACTAAAATAGCCACCTTCAGTTGAGAGACTCGCCTCCAAAATAGTTGAACCTCCTTCGGCTGAGGGACTCTTCCCAACCGAGGGACTTGTATCGTACTAAGGGACTCCCATCGCCACAAAGTCTAACAGAAAGGGAAAAGGAGCTTAACAAATCCCTTTACAAACTCTCGTGCTTGAGATAGTGTGTAGTGATATATTTGTAAGGATCCCAAAACAAGGTGGTTTATTTCCTTCGTCGGGCGCTCACCCCTTAAGAGGTTGTCTGTGGCATATCCTTTATATGGCATGGGGGTGTGCCTTAAAGAGAAGACGTGGGCAATATTGTTTACACATTCCCTAGTTGTGTGTGTGAATTCAAGCCATGACTCACTACGAACAGGAATTCAATATGTCAAGGGGGAGTGGTTACCATTTCTTAAGGGTTCCCTGAGTTCTAGGATCATGCCCCCTCTATAAATACCCAAACATTAGGGTTAAGAGGGGCACATCATAACACACTCAAAATATTTCATAAACACAGAGCTTATCACCTCATGTGATCTTACTCTCTCCATAACCAGAAAGACCACCAAGCAGGGTCTCTCACCGCCACGCGCAAACCCTAAAACACTTGAAAAATACTAAGACCTTTGGTCACCCCTACTACCTTAGGAGTATCACACATCCTGTACGTTTTGACAAGTACAAGTAACAACGCAATTTTTCTTCTTTTCATATTAACACTACATAAACGATTATCCTTATGACATAATTGATTATGAGATTAAAAAGTCCATGGACCGTTTTCCTTTTTGAGTTACATTTTCTCTTATATAAGGAGTGTGCCTCTTCACTATTTCCCACTCCAGATTTCAGATTCTAAGCATCCTTCTCACTTTTAAATCTCTTTTCCTCTATTATTTTTCCTTGTAAGGATTTTTAGTTGTACTGATGTTCAACTATTTTTTCAAAAGTGTAATTCTCTTAAAGTGTTTCTCTTTTTTGTTGTTGAGGTTATCCATGTAAAATCTCTATTTGATTTTCGAGATTAGTCCGTTAAAATCTTGTTCTTGGTTTGTGAGTTTAACCTGTTAAAAACTTCATCTTGGTTTGAGGGATCGGCTTGTTAAAACCTCCCAATCGATTGTAAGAAGGTTCTTGGGCACAACCTATTATAAGCTCATATTATTATTTTAGTGGAACTCTCAATATTTTTTTAGGAGAAGCATAGGCCTAGAGATCGACCAAACCAATATAAATCCTGGTGCAATCTCTCTAAACTCGATATCCTTACTTTCAGTCATTTACTTTCTTTTTCTTTTATATTTATGTGTTTCTATTTTTTCCTTTATATTTATGTGTTTCTATTTTTTTGTTGCTCTTATCTTTGTTTTTCTAATTATACTAACACAAATTGCAACTTTAAATAATTAAACTTTAATTTAATCACGATTTTTTAATGTTACCATTCTCCCCACACTCAGACACATATATTTTTTTTAACAAAAGTGGAATAAATAATAGAAATTTTTACTGAAATACCCCTGTTTTTCAACAAAATTTCTCAAATAACCCACTTTTCAAACTATTTTCCCATCTATCCCACTTTTTTTATCATTTTTAAGAGGAGTCTTCATATCAATTGGCAACCATGTAGAAACTTTAAGAGGTGTCACCAATTGGATTGGAGACACCATATGCAGTCTCCAATCCAATTGACGATTGTGTGTAAAAAATGTGAAGGGTCGCCAATTCAATTGGAGACAATATGTTTATGCAAAATTTAATTAAAATAAAATAAAAAACTTTAAGAAATAATGAAAAATATGATTATATTAATAACTAATTAAAAATAAATTACATAATTTAATGATGACGACCGGTAGAGCTGTCAAAATGGGCTATCCGGTCCTAAACGGGTCGACCCTAATGGGCTCGGACTTTTTAGGGTTGGGTTAAAAAATCTCATTTATAATATGGGCTCGAAAATTACTACCTAAGTCCGGCCCTAGATGGGCTTCGGGTTACCCGACCCTAAATGAGTTTTTTTTTAAATAAAAAAATGTCATATATTATAAATAAAATTAAAAATCATATTATTTTAAACATAATACATTTTTAAGTATTATATTATCTTTTATAAATACAATAATATGTTCTTAAATACAATACATGTCTAAATTGTATAAAATAATACTCGAATATTTAACATGAAAAAAATTAATAGCATATGAGAAAAAAAATGTTGATTATATCAATGTGTTGATTAAAAGAGAAATATTGAATAAAATAGAGATAAAATTTAGTTAGTTGAGAAAAATCAATGTGTTATTTTGGAGTAAGCCAATATAAATATTGATATAATTTTTTTAAATTTATATCTATATGGGCCTAATGGGCTACCCACAGCCCATATGGGCTAGCCCTAATGGGTAACGGACTTTTTAGGGCTGGGCTAAAAAAGCCTTGAAAAATATGGGCTCCAATTTTAAGGCCCAACCCTATGATTTTACGGGCCTAGCGGGCCAACCCATATGGGCTAGTCCATTTTGACGGCTCTAACGATCGGGTTGGGCAAATCGACCACCGGTTCCACATCCCCTAGGTCGTATTACTAGTTGTCCCCATTGTTGATTCACTCCAGGTGTTGTGGGAGTTGAGGTCTCTGAAATATCGCTAGATTCCCTTAGTAATTCTTGCATCACTACGTAGACTTGTGTACGGAAAGACGACATGTCGTAACTGAGGTCGTGACTCATGCCAAAGTAGTTTGGATGTGATGATGAAGTCATCAGTGTGCGACCTGGACGATTGAAATGGTTTAGGGTTTAGTGACATTACACCTTCACACCAACGAGGACAACGAGTGATACGACCTAAGGGATGTGGAACCGGTGGTCGATATGTCCAATCTGGCCGTCATCATTAAATTATGTAATTTATTTTTAATTATTTATTAATATAATCATATTTTTTATTATTTATTAAAGTTTTTTTTTTTAATTAAATTTTGCAAAAACGCACTGTCTCCAATTGAATTTGCGACCTTTCATATTTTTTACAAACAATCGTCAATTGAATTGGAGACTGCATATGGTGTCTCAAATCCAATTGGCGACACCTTTTAAAAAATTTACATGATCGTCAATTGATATATGGAGACTGCTCTTTAAAGTAACAAAAAAGTGGATAGATTGAAAAATAATTTGAAAAGTAGGTTATTTGAAGAATTTTGTTAAAAAATTGGGATATTTTAATAAAAAATTCTAAATAATAGTGAACATATTTAGGGGAGAACGAGAAAGAAGAACATTTTTTGAAAAACGCTAAACAAAATGAAATAGGCTTTATTACTAGCCCCCACTCCCACAAGATGTGAAATAGGCTTTATTACTAGCCCCCACTCCCACAAGATGTTGCTATGCCTATGTGGATTCACCCCTCTCCGTTTATGATTAAAATCAATACACGTAGTCCATTAATAAAATTATTAACACAAAAAAGGCTTCCAATTTATGTAATTTAAAATTATACCCCCGCTCTAACCGGTCACTTGGTGTTGAAATCTACAACTAACGGGTGGTTGGGTTTTCCCTTCTCATGAAGGGTAGATACATGCATATTCCAATATATAAACATATCATTTTTTCGCATTCTTTTAAAAACTTCCTCTCTTAACTAACCTTCACTACTACACTATCTCTCTTATTCTCCCAACAACACCAAAAAAAACAAAGCCTCATTGTTATGGCACCCTGCAGAAAAGATGGACCAACTAAGAAAACAATGAATAGAGGAGCATGGACCCCAGAGGAAGATCAAAAGCTAGCTCATTGCATTCAAACTCATGGTGCCAAGAAATGGAAAACTGTTTCAGCCAAATCAGGTAATAATAATAATGATACACAACTATAAAAGAAATAATTGTAACTTGAAACCAAAGTAAGTGCTACAAGTTTTTCTCTTTTTGTAGGTTTGAATAGGTGTGGAAAGAGTTGCAGGTTAAGATGGTTGAACTATCTTAGACCCAATATCAAGAGAGGTAACATTTCAGATGAAGAAGAGGATTTGATTCTTAGGCTTCACAAACTTTTAGGAAACAGGTTTGTCATACTAAGACAAAACACTAACACATACACTAGACACGATACTGATTTCCCTGACCAGACACAACTTTAATATGAAGTTAGTGATATCGTATTTTTTGGTGATGAAATTTTTGGTATGTGAAGGTGGTCTTTGATAGCTGGGAGGCTTCCGGGACGAACTGACAATGAAATTAAGAACTATTGGAATTCTCATTTGTGCAAAAAAGCCAGTCACATTGAGGAAAAACCAGAAACTTCCACAACACAAGAAACTATAGTTCAAGACAATATTATTGGGGATAGTATTATGTTAGAGAATAAAGATTCAATCAGTGGAAGTGTCAATTCAGAAGTTATCTTCGATGTGAATGAATTCTTAGACTTTCCCAATGATGAATCATATGAGTTTGATTGGGTGAATAAACTCTTGGAATTTGAGCAGATTCAGTTTCCTGAAAACACAAATATCTGAGTGAGCACTGTTGTAGATAAGTAGCTCCAGTGAAGTATAGTGTTCTGTCAAGGGAAAACAAGTTGTTCGGTTCTGCTTCTAAGCACATGTTTGGATTAACTTTGATCTAATCTAAGTGCAAAATCACATTGCAATTGTAATTTCTGCAAATGTTGTCATGATCTCAAAGTAGGAGGATTATTTCAGTTAGTTTTTGTAAAATGGAATTAATGGTTGTTGTTAAAGTAAATATGTAGTTAATTGTGTCATTACTTGTTTATGCAGCATTACTTGTTATCAGAATATATAAAACTATCTATTCGATTTTAGAGAACTACTTTAATTGGCAAGTTGGCAGTGGTTCTTGAACTAGAGACAGTTTTTCATTCAATGAGGCAACACAGGGTTATTTAATGGTGTATGGCCAATTTAGAGCCAAAATTTTAAGAGTTTTTCTTGCTTTAAAAATTGTAAGAGTTCTGCAATATGTTGACTAAAATTAACAAAACATGAGTGACAGCAAGAAAATTATCAGTGATCATAAATTCAAACAGATCTTGCACCATAGAGTGGACAGTTCAGGGAAGAAATTAATAATGAAACTGATTGAAAGCAACTATGTTTTTTACTCATTCGTACCATAATTTTCCTTTTTCCCAATAATAATGATCATGCATTGAATTTTTTACCCAGATACAATAACTATGAACACAACAAGATATTTCACTCTGTGGTTTGTATTTGTATGAAAGAGACAGTGCAGAGTTCAAGGATTTATTGATTTGAAAAAGAAGGAAAATAAGAGAGCATTCAAAAATATTAACCATACTTCTAATCAAACAAATTTTTAATGTATGAATCCAGCCACTAAGCAGTAAATGCTGCCTGAGTCTTGCATGCTACCCATCTATATTTGCAGGGTTCAAATCTGGTTTAGCTTGTTGAACCATATTGAATGTAAAATCATGTGAAACAGATCATATCTCATTGGTTTTGGGTTCCAAAGAAAATGCTTCTGTACCATCTTCACATTATTTTGCATTGCAACGTATTTTCTCATAGGGATGGACATCAAAATTTCCTTTAGCTTCGGAATATCCTTCTCGGCCACCACCACAGAAAAAGCACTCCAGTCGAGAAATTCACTAAGTGGAAGAACAAAATTATCTGCAATGATCACAGGAACACATTCGTAATATATGGCTTCAACTATCCTAGGGCTATTAACTTCAAAGCCCATTGGACATAAACAATATTTACTTGATTTCATGTGTTGAATATAAGTCATCTTTTTGGAGACTCTCAAAGGTAGATGCTTGTATATTTTCATGTCTTCATCTTGTTCACCACCCCAGTACTTAAGAAGAGTGGGACGCACTCTACCGTGCATGCCTCCAGCAAAGAATGCAAGGATTGGACGTAATGATATTCTATTCCCACCAAGATATCTCTGAGGTCTTCTTGGTGCTCTTATGGTAGTTTCTGGAAGGGAAACATCTCTTCCTGCAATGAAGATTCCTTCAGACACGTCAGCATTACATAGAGCTTTTATCGTGTTTCCGGCTAGTTCTTTATGTTCAGACACAGTGTAAGGACCCTGCAAATGGAAGTTTCAAACAGGAGATGTCAAAAAAAGACGAAGACTTCAATACTATAACACAAAAAATATAATTGAAAAGACTATACTGCAAAAGGGAAATACGTATGTCAATATGAATTCAACCATGTATTAGCTACCAATTGTGCATCCTGCTTCGTCAGTAACCCACAAATAATATTTGCGGGTATTCACATGCATGTAAGAAAGAGATGTCTTTGAAAATTTCAAGAAAAACAAATGTTCACCAAAGTGTATTTTATTGTTCAGTAATCCTTGAGAAAAAAAATGCGATAGCCCATGGGAAAACAAGTGAAAGATGTTGCATACTTCCATACTCAACAGTGATAGGGCTTTGCATTATTGCATATTTCAAGGTAATATACTACTACCAACTGTTAAAGGAAATTGAAATTTATGAAAGGAAATTAACCAGTTGCAGAAGGAGTAATAGAAATGCATCGGGAGATTAAGCATGAATTTTTTCTCTGTCGTGACGGGAAATATGTGGCACTAAGTTATCCTATCAGTATTCAACCAATTCAATGGAAAACAGACACCTACCCAATCTAATCAATGAAAAGCATGGAAGGAAGCACGGAAATATAACAATTTAAAATCCCAATAATCTCAAACAATTTAAAATCCTAGCAAAATCAAATTATCAGGAATCGACCAATTCAATGGAAAACAGACACCTACCCAATCATGGCAAGCAACAAGGAAATGGTCTGACCCATGTGTGCGATTCCAAAAGGGGTATTTTGCAGCAATCTTGTTTACATAGTTCCTAAGAAAGATTGATAATGGTTTCATATTATGTGACTCAGGCACATAGAGTGACAACGCCATTTGGTGTACACTGTATGGGAGATAAAATAAGTGCGCCCTCTCAGGATCCTTGGTAAAAAATTGATTATTTCCCTCCATTAACTTCATAAACCATCCTTCAGAAGCATAGATTCCCTTAAGGTGAGGGTTGTGAAAAACAGGCCTTGCCCCATCACGATATATATAAACTTTAAGTATTGTTTCCATCAATTCATAGCTCCTGAAATTGAATAACACGGTAAATGCAACTCACAAACCAAAGTATTCAACAGATTGCAGCCAATAGCAATATTCAGCAGATTGTAACCAACAGCAATATTCAGCATATTTTGCAGCCAACAAGTTACACAATCAGCTCCCCAAGTTTTCAACTTCATCACTTCAAAATCTAGAATACTTGGTGGAGATGATTATAGAAAACAATGAAGTAACTGGATCCAACAACTGATCCAACAGTTTAAATCTGTTTTACAAGATACTAAAATTCTAGACAGCATCAAAACTACAATATTTACAAGGTAAAAAGATATTGACCATAGTCGTTACGGTGACAGCAGAAAAACCATTTTTCAAACTTTACATTGGAAAGATCTATCATTACTAGTAATAAAAGTTAGGTTGGTTGGGTGGTTCTTTGACAGGGTAGTAGACCAATTAGTCCGAAAGTTAAGATCTTCTTGCCTAAGTCTTCAGATTCTGAGGTGAGTATATGCCTTGTACCTACAGCCCATGTGTCTTCAGCTAAGAGTTTAAGCTTTTATGATAATTAAATTAACTCATGACATAGTATAAACTCTATGACCAAGTGGTTTAGAATTTGATCCCTGCAAACCCCATACCTCTAATAAAAGAAAGCTAACTTTAGCATGAGATAAGTGAATTTATGTATTTCCCATGCTTCAAACTTAAAAGGATCTTACTTCATGGGTAGAATTAGAGATGTAACACAAAAACATCCATGTACCATCACTTAAAAGATCAAATTTGAGGTTGTTGGTTCTGAACACTAAGTCAAGTGGTCTCTGGTCTCTCCTAACATAGATGAATAAATATTCAAAGAAAGAGGGATTTATGTAATACTGCTACTATATATCTTTGTTGCTTTGATTGAATAATTTAATGAGTGGTGGTTTTTAGACATCCTAGTAGCAAAAAAAAAAACAAATAATCAGCCAACATTAAGAAAAACATAATGAGTTCTATGGGTATAAGAAAGGATTACCCTCTCCTCAACAACAAAATTTAACATCACATTTGTTCAAGCATGTGTGGTATAGATTGGACTATATAGTCTTATTCTAGATTAGATTATCTTATTCTAGATTAGAATAGGAATAGTTTTTCCGGGTGCTCGATTTTATTGGGTCAATGAACAGATTTTCATTGTAAACATTTGATAAGCTTTAGGTTACTACATAATATGGAGCTTATTACAGTGTTTGTAAAGCATGTTCCTTGTCAAAAGGAACACTTCCATTTTTCTGTCCTAGAACTTAAATAAAAGAATTTAAAGGATATGCATTGTCAGTGTAAACCTGCTGTAGAGTGACTTCTAATGAAAAAACATTATTTTGTCACATCACCGCACTATTGTGCGGCTGTTGTCTAAAAATACGCCACTCCATTCTATCAATGGTGTATGTCCATTAAAATTTAAATAAAACGTGATTACTTTTTGGACTAGTCTCGTCTATAAAGAGAACTAACTTCTCCAGTAAACAAGTAAAAATGTATCCACCATAAAATCATTTAGTGGATAAAGCTCCCTATGCACAATTTAACTTAGTTCAAGGTGGATACAACCCTTATTAGTCTCTTTCCTTTTATTTCTTCAACAATCCTAAAAAAAAATCAGAGAAATCAATAACCATCCCCTAAAACCATAACACTATTCAGCAACAAAACCATGAATAAGTATGCACAATTTAAAAAATAAAAAATAAATAAAAAACAAATAAGAGTACCTTTTGAAAACAGAAATGTTCTTAAATAAAGGAGCATAAAGATCAGGATCTTCATTCACAAAAGGAGCATGATCAATCTCTTTCTTTGCATACACAAGAGCCTCAGTAGGTGGCAACAACGTAATGTCCGTCTGCAATATACATATCCAGCCAAACATTGGTCACATCTCAGTTCATCATATCATAAATACTTACAAAAAATCAAAAAACAAAAAACAAACTTCAAAATCTAATCAACTTCTACCTGCTTACCCAAAGGAACACGGCCACGAGGTGATAACGACGTGGTAACTGTAACTGTCTTATCAGTAAGATTTATGTTCTTCTTTCGATGTGATTGAATATCTACAACACTGTCATGCTCAACTGATACTGATCGAACAGACTCGTTAAATGAATTAGGCGAAACAACAGAATGAGGAAGAGTGAGGCGAACCTGTTGAACAATATCTCCGTTGAGAAACTCATTCGACTGTACAGTACTATTAGTGGACGAAGAAACGTTTGCATAACCATGAACAAAAAACTGAAACAGAAATCCAGTTACGGTAAAAACGGCGGCAAGAAGAAGCAACTTTCTCCGATCAATCTTGTGCCCGAAAAAACGCCACGATAACTCCCTCATTAGAATCAAAACAGATAGGCGAAAAACATTTTTCATATCAAATCTCAATCATCTCATCGCATCACACAATAAAGTATTAACATAACCTGAGCATGTGATTCTATAAATCTCTCATCGTTTCTCGGGAGAATCGGAAGGATAGTGCATGGAGTGAAGTGATTGGGAACGTGGTTGAGACGATGGATCTGAGTATGGTGAACGACGAGGTTGACGGTAGCGGTTGTGGTGTGAAGAGGAAAGTGTTGACGGTAACGGTGCCCGGAAAGTCATGTCCTCGGTCTTTTACACGTGATATAAAGATAAAGAAACGGCACCACATTCCTAATAGAAAATATAATAAATAAAAGTTTTTTTTTTATAAGATTAATTGGAACAGTGTAAAACCATCTTAAGCTATCATCAAATTAAAATTAAAATTAATCATTTACTCACGGTAAACATCTAAATCAAAATTAAAAATAGAATTTAATTAGAATGTCCTTTGATCATAAAGCAGTTTTACACGGTAGGAAATGATCCAAAATTATATTTATTTTTTATTTTAATTATATTTAAAGTAATGATTATGAATGAGTGTGATGGATTGATGATGTAAATTTTTTATGCTGATAATGCATAACAACTAATCCATTAAAATTAATACTATGGTCAGTTTGTTTTAGCTTTAAAAAAATGATTTTTTTTTGTATTTTCGAATATAGATTTTGTAAATTTGTTTTTTAAAATATTATAATTTTTTTACTATTCATTTTTTCTAAATTGGAAAACTAATTTTGACATCGTAAAACATAAATATACATTATTTAAGATCAAAACATAGTCGAAATCACAATTTTTGAAAAAAGTTGTATCTCAAAAATAATTTTTATAAAAATCTATTTGAAATAGTTTTAAAATTAAGTGATTTTTTAAAATTTTAATATTCAAAATTTTTTTTCGATAAAATAATAAAATATCTATAATAACATTTTAATAATAATTCTTCAAACAAAATTTTTATTTAAAACTTTTATAAAAGAATTCTTTGTAAATATATTTTTACAATATCATGTTACACAAAAAAATCATTTTTAAAAAAACTAAAATAAACTGACCCTATATTAATTAATTATTTTAATAATTGATTCTACCAATTTTTTTCTCTCATTTACTATACTTATGTGTTAAGATGATTAATTTTAATGGAATGAAAGAATAAAATAGTTTTATATTTTAATAAATTTTTTTATATTTATAATTTTTTATATATAATTTGAATATGTTAATATATTTATATGAAATATGAATTTATTATAAAGTTTAAAAACTCATCGAATTCAAAGATAATTTTATTTGTGGTTTAATTTGATTTTAGATTATTGATTAGTAAATTCAATTCAATTTCATATTAATAATATTCTAAATTTGTCCGATCAATTAAATTTTTTTTTCAAAATAATATATAACATATTTGGGTTTTCACACGAGTACCCGTCTGGCGGGTGAAGCGTATTTATTTGATTTAAAGAAATAAAACTAAAAAAAAAGAACAAAATTATTTTACAAAATAATTTTTTATTTTAAAAAATGGAATGTGTTTTATTTAAATTTGGAGCATAAATATAGTTTTTTTCATGTATATAAATCAAGGTTATCAAAATCGGACCGAATTGGCCGGTTCAATCGGTTACACCGAGAATCGGACCTATGTCCGGTCAATTAAATCCTTTAAACCGTCCTCTCAAAGAATCGGGGTAAAAATAAAAAAAATCGGGTGGAAACCGAGAAAATTGGTCAAAGTTGGGATTTCTTCAAATACATGGGTTGAATCGAATTCACTATTCTTTTTTTTCCATTTAATCCAAATTATCCAAATGAGAGGGTTTATATTGTAACACTCACTTTTCCCACGGTAATATTTATATAAATCTTTAATAACATCAGAGTTACTTGTCCAAAGTGAAATGTTACATCATCATCGTTTATCAAAATCATTAATAAAAGAAAACAGCGGAATCCAAATCTTTAATGTCAATAGCTCAAGTCTTAACAATTTACACATAATAAGGTTCTTCAATTCAAGTTTAATTATAAAAATAAGTTTTTCTAAACATTAAAAGTAAATGTGGACAAAGATCCTCATTCCTGTTACATATCAGAGCTCCTAGGACACGGACATCACATCAACATACTTCTCAAGTACCTGAATTGTCTGCACTCCCGAAGAAGCACAGACGCAACAAAACAAACAGAGGGGTGAGAAATAGATTCATAATATAACGACACATACGACATATATGAAGAAGTAATTCACCCCTAATCATACAAAATTATCCATCATATTATTCAATCAATCATATTATTCAGTCAATCATATTATCAAATCAATCATAATGCAATGTGACTCAAATGCACAATGCAAATGCGGTACCGACTCACAATAATAGTTCATTAAATAGAACCCCGAATGCATCGTTAACGTCTCCAACAAGACACGATCATCCCTGCAACCACGATTCTCAACGAATCCCGAATAATCACATCCACGACATGATTATTCCATCAAATGTATGTGCATGCAGACACAACAACGCATACCATATCACAATACACATGAACACATCATGCTTTACGATCCTCATGATCTCATCAACCAATCATCAGTGCATCTTATTCACACACAGAACATACACACATCTCATGTTATTCACAATTATAACAATATACATATTCATATAATTCAATTAAGCACTTAGGATTTCTTATGCGACTAATCATCAAGTCCTATATTCACTATTAGAGCGTTGATCTTCATTCTGCAAGATCTGATGAGTCTTAGTTGGTACCGGCGAGCGGCGTCTTCGAGGAGGCGATTAAGCCCGTTTCCTAATGGAAGATTCTTCATGGTGGCCTTTGCCCTTTCTTTTGTGGGGAGATGGGATGCATCGTCCCCGATGCCTTTTCGGAGAGCGAGATGATCGACGATCAGTTTCTTCGAGGCGGGCTATCTTCTCGCCATGTGCGAGGAGTAGGAGGTTGGTCTGGTTGAGCGTCTCAGCTAACGCAACAAAGTCTGACCCTGCCGGTGCAGCCAGAGATGGAATGGCATCTGGATGGCTCTCGAGCGGTTGATCGTGCTCAGGAGAGGTTGAAGCGGTTTTTCCGTCTTGGCGGTCTTGGACGGTTTCTTCATGTGCGGGGGTGATCACGTTGCTCCCTCGTTGGGTAAGAAGAACACCATCAGCAGTCCGGGCTTCGCACGGGTTGTCACGAGCGGCCATGGATATTTTTTTGGAGAGAAAACTTTGGTTCTTAAGAGTCTTTCAAGAAGAAGAATGGGGAAATCAGTTTCCCATAAACGGCACCACCTGATCGTACCTGGAGATCAGGATTTGATGTGGTCGGCGTTGAACGTGGATGAATCACAATTGATGGTGAGAGAAAAGGGGTGTACCTGCAAGGCACTCCGATGCTAAAGTCAGAGAGCGAGCAATTAGTGAGCAAGTACGAGATTTAGAGTAAGAAATTCAATACCCGACCCTCCCAAATGAAAGGGTTTATATGATGCCCCCAGTGCATGGCTATTAGTCCCTTTCATTGGGCCTGGATCGTGGATCCCCCGATAACCGGTAACTGCCAGAAACTAACCGTTTGAGGGATGCTTGGACTGCTCGGATGAAACCCTGGTCGAATGATGTTGATACCGAGCGAAGGACTTGTCGGGTAGATATTCCTCGGCTGATCCCGGGGAGTTCGACCCTTGTTGGGTGCGAATCATGGTCGGCGGCACCGATGGCCGGTCGAAAGGGACTTCCGGGCAGACCGAGGATGTGTCAGGTACCAAAGAGTTGTTGGGCCGTCAAGGGCTAAAAGATGGATTGGACCCAAGTCTAAGAATTAGGCCAGTCCAAAACAATTATATTTACTGAAATGTGACTCAACTTGTGAATAAAATTGATTTGTGGTTGAATACATTCAGTTAAATGTGAATAAAACTCTAAATCTGTGAGTGAAAATCACTTTTACATACAAAAACTAAAGATTATAGATTACGATAGAATTAAGATTGGATACAAAAATTTGATAATAATGATGTAGGAATACAATAATACGAAAATGGTAAAGTAACAAAATCAAGACTTATAAAATATACTACATTATGAATAAATAGTTGATGTTGATACACATAAATCACAAATGATAGAGTCAATATAAACGGATAAAAGGAAAACATAACGATGAAACAAACACATTACAACTTAAGCAAATAAACAAACTATAGTTACAACTAATCCTTCTTCTCCGTTTTGATGATCTTGTGAAACTTGGTTGAAGAGAGTTCTCCCCCAGACAGGCCTCCAACAGTTGTTGATTCACTTGATCCATCAGGAACCTGTCTCTTAGTAGTCAGAGTTTTTGGATCAGGTTTATGCTTAAACGTAATCTTAAGATCTTATTGCACAATCGAATATAGTCAAGTAACGCAATATATGAAACAATATGTGTTATTTACATTGCTAATTAAATTCACACAGTGAGTGATCATCATGTAGTTTTACCGTAATGAAATCAACCTCCTCAGGTGCTTCAGTTTTCGCCTCATCGACACTCTATTTAATCTAAAGATAATATAGACAATTTGCAATGTCCAATATACATCAACACAACCAAACAAAATTAAATAAAAAATTTAACAGTGCTAAGTGGAAAAAACCTGCACCAGCTCCGGTGTTACAACTGCGACCTTCTCTGTGTTCCTTTTTTGTTGTGATCATAGTAGGATTAATGCCAGGAAACATGTTAGAAAGTCAGCAAATCTTAAAAATACCAAAGGAGTAATAATAAGTTATACATGCAACATAGTCTCACAAGGAGTCTTAAGTTGTTTGATGACAGGGTCGTCTCTCAGAATCATAACAACCGAGAAATTTTTCCAACGCGAATGCCACTTAACTTTAAAAGTCATTTCTAAATTCAACATCACATTAAGTGCTAGTGGAAATTCTAGTGGATCATGAATTCCAGCCTATTGTATGTAGCAATACGATTAATATGACAACACTATTCGACAACGCTATTATAATCCTTTTCAAATAAATAATAAACCTGAATCATGGAATCACGTATCTGAGCAGCAGATAAATCCAAAAGCTGTGAACATTCTCTGTCCCAGAAAACAAAGTTGCAGGTTTTCCCTGCGTGCCATACTTCAATTTCTATCTTATACCTAAGATACGTTCAATTTTAAGCGATAAGAATTAGTATCATTTGTTGCTTCATACACATAAGGATATAACTTGCAACAGAATGCATACAACAATTCATAAGCAACCATACCTAAATATTTCGGCTTCAGTGGAATGACCAACTTCACAAAGATATGGGGGCTTGTCACCGCGTGTAACCCGCGAGCATAGATGGCAAGCTCGATAATACCACCCAAATGGAGATGCGACTAAAATTTTGGTTTCGACAACAGTAGCACAAAATGTGATATGTAAAAACCGTATATTAAATAAAACGTAAAACGCAAAAGGCATGGTCATGTATATGAATCCACATACAATTAAAGTAAAATCTATGAAGAACGAATAGTCCACACCTCAGTAAGCTTGGTAATCTCAGCGAGATGCAACCAACAACCTTGGAGAGCAACTTCTGAATAGGACTATATTGAGTATTTTCAAAGGCTTGTGAGGAAAGCTGAGAATTACAATTTAGTTGTCCTGACACACTAACCACCAAATCTTTGGGCATTCCACAAAATTTTGATCCAATTAATACAAATGCATGACAAGATAAATCAATACATTGCTAATAACAAAGTATACTTGTCGATAAACTCCTTGATTGGAAGAAAATCAGTATCGAGGGAGAGCATGATAACATTGTAAGTGTTTGTGACAGACAAAAGGAACTTTCCTACATAAAGGAAATAACAATTAAGTGTGAGTATTAAACAGGTTTTTTGATATTCACTGCAACTGTATAAAGCCATTAACCTTCTTCCTCGACCTTTGCATATTGAAGCATAACCACTATTGGAACAGAAGCATTGACTCGATCCTGGGTGAACTTGATGAATTGGTTGACATACAACTCCCAAAGAGTGCAGTTCACAGTGTTATTGCTGCACAACGAGTACATGAAACTCAGATACGAAACATAAAATCAAATCAGAATGTCGGGAATTAATAGCCAAATACCTGTGGTCACATAACAATAAATTAACTTGTTGATTTTTCGCCCCTGACTGTGTCTGGGAAAATCCAATCGTATCAACCATTCCAATGATGTATGCGTAAACAATAAAATCGAATAATATATTGTAACGAAACATTACCCGCAACTGACATAACCAAAACAGAAACACATGGAAAATCGTACACTTACCTACCAGGACATCTTTCTTGAACTTTCTGGTGATGATATCACAAAAACTTGTAAACTTCAGCGGTTTTAACGGGTATTTCGTGTTTATTATCATCAACAACAGACGTACCTCTGGTAAACTTCAGTATAAACCTATGAGACGAAGGTTTGAAGGTACCCGCATTAGGCTGAACTTTAAAGTTTGCCACAGTATAAGTATGGTTTAATTGAAGCTTTTCATAGAAAACAGACATATGAACCATTGTTACAACAACATGGATATCAACCCCTTGCGATTAACAAAAAATCTTAAACATCAAATAGGTCGTGCAATCGACAAATCGTACACCACAACACATACAATTACGATGGTAAAAAAATTATTCAAAATTATGGATTGTTATAGAAATTTTTTTTTCATGATTACCTCCTTTTCGACGAATAACATTTCAAAATGCTCCTTATTGTTCGACACGACCGTCCATTTCTGATGAACCCTGACAACCACTTTCCAAAGCTCTTTTCTGTCGTTGATGTCAACGAGTCGCTCAAACGGCCTGACCATGAGTAAAAACCAGAAATTGCAATAAAATAATTTGTGATTTGTGTTCCAAAAGAGGTATGGAGGATGTGTGTTATGAATTTATAATTTGTAGCATCTTCTGAAAACAAAAATTTTGATTTTGCGGTTTGTGTGAGAGGTGGTGGTGGCAGAGACGATTTTGAGAGGTTTGTGTGAAGAGTGGGTGTTTGCACGTTCTCATGAACTGCACAACATATTCCCTTATTTATGGATTTTTCTGTTTAATAAATAATTAATTGTATTTAATAATTAAATTGAGTTAATTTGCCAAGTGACAATTGCTTAGAGTGTGTAATTAGCCAAGTGACATAAGGAATTGACTAAGAGGGTAATTAATACTTTTAATAAACACATTCCTTTATTATACGATAGATATCCGTTTGTATTTTGACGCGTGTGAGAACAAATGAGCCGATAGTCTATGGCTTTATTTTTGAATTCTGTTTATGGCTTTATTTTTCCAACCATACTTATGTAGTAATTATTTATATTCTTGAATTATTGTAGGAGATGAGAAAGAATACTTCAGTAGTGATTTTATAGATAAATCTGATGCTACTAACTTTGATGCATATGAGCATGTCACATCTGAGTTCCTGAATGCTCTAAAAACTTCCGGATTACCTAATCATGCAATAAGGTTGAAAGTTGGGGCAACTATAATGTTAATGCGAAATCTTGATCAGTCTGAAGGATTGTGCAATGGTACACGACTCACTGTAACTAGGCTTGCCAATCATGTCATTGAAGCAAAGATCATTTCAGGTAAAAATATTGGGAATACCATTTATATTCCTAGAATGTCTTTGTCACCGTCGCAATCACCATGGCCTTTTAAATTGGTAAGACGCCAATTTCCAATCATTGTTTCCTTTGCAATGACAATTAACAAGTCTCAAGGACAGTCTATAGACAATGTTGGGTTGTACTTGCCAAAAGAAGTTTTTAGTCATGGTCAACTTTATGCGGCTATCTCTAGAGTTAAATAAAAAAAGGGCCTCAAGATTCTTATACATGACAAACATAAAGAAGCGTTGTCTACCACCAACAATGTTATCTTCAAAGAAGTCTTCCAAAATATTTAAATGGTATGGTTATTAAACTTCAACTATAATTTCCATGCAAAATTAAGCTTTTATTTCATTTACTTACAAACTTAGTATACTTTTTTTTCCATCTCTTTCGGCAATTGGATTCATTTTGCAAAAGTGTGTAACAATACAATGTCATCATCCTTTGTAACACATGTTGAATTTTGTTATTCTTTGTTTACAATACAAGTTTTTTTTGACATTAACACTATTACATTTTGTTATTTTTGAATGACATCCTTATTATTTACATTTTCTCATTTTCTCATTTTCTATTTAATGTATGTATAAATTATGTCAATTCTTTCGACATTTCACCCGTACGGGAGCACGCCGCACGGGTTTTTAACTAGTTTTACTTTAAAATTAAAAACCATCCAATCCAAAAAAAAATATATTCTTACAAAATTTAGAAAATCCTTTATTAAATCCAAGCAATCCACGGATCAGGATTACCTACACCCATTCAAGTAAATCTGAACCGTTTGTTTAATATCCAATCAGTTAATTATTTGAGTGGATTCCAAATCCACAAACCATCCAATGTCTCAACACAACACCCCTCTTCTCGTGAGTTCCATAATTCACCATTCTCTCTTTTTTGCTCCATTTCCCTCTTTTTCCACTCCTATGCTTTTCTCACCCTAACTTTCCCAACCCTAGCCCCTAGTTACTCCAACCAAAATTTCTTCAATTCTCCGTTACGGTTTCTCGATCCGCTTATCCGTTATCAGAAATCAATTCAGATTTTCCGCTGCTACAACACTAGAAGAACAAGGAGAAGATGCTCGCGACTCTCATTTGAAGGCTCCGGCGCCGCCGTTCAACGAGTTTCAATCTGAATCCGAATCAAAACAACCGCTCTATGGCTCGCCGTGTTTGATTGTGTTGGATTTGATTACCGAAGGAATAATCGAATCTCGTTGTTATTATTCCTCCCGGTTCGATTCCACAACAAACCCTAGTTACTGTTGCTATGGCTTCTCGAAGCTTCTGATTTCATAGGGCTTTGCTTCACCGGATTCGCATTCGTCTGTTTCTCTAGCTCAAGGAGATTTGTTGACACGATCGTAATTATTGTGTACAAGGAATTTGATTTTTCTAGATTCCGAGTTTCATAACGAAGACGAAGCTTCAGAAAACTGTTGAAGAATTCTAGAAGTGAATCTCATCGTTGTGGCGGTTCGATTTGTTCGATTCGATTTGATTCTCACCTTAGTATAATTTGCAAGTGTAGGAAAAAAAGAAAAGAGAAGGAAAAAATAAGCTTGAGTTTATTGTACTGTTTGATTTGTTTTTGAGTTTCAATAACAGGGCTTTCTATTATTATTATTATTATTTTTGAATTTTCAGAGGCCCTTTGATTCTCTTTGTGTTTTGTTATTGCTTTGGTAAATTAATCTTCTTTTATAGATTGAAAGAGAAATATACCATGGCGGTGTATTATAAATTTAAAAGTGCAAGAGATTATGATTCAATTCCCATGGATGGTCCTTTCATATCTGTTGGTACTTTGAAAGAAAAAATATTTGAATCCAAGCATTTAGGGAGAGGTACAGATTTTGATCTTCTGGTCACCAACGCCCAAACCAATGAAGGTTGGTTCTGATTTTAATTGAATTATTTTGAACTAGTGATTTGGGGCGATAATGTGAATCAGTTTCAGGGTTTCAATTTGGTGCTTAATTTTAAAATATAAAAATCTAAGCTTTTGCAAATTCTTTAACTTTGAACAAGGGCTTCCTGGATAAACTTACCTTATTTATCCTGTTCCTTTCAAAGTACAAATTTAAACCAATCCCATCTGTCATTAACTGAGACAGGTTTGATTTGAGTATCACTCTCCACAGCCCTGTATAAAACAAAAAATGAAGAGAAAAAAAAAACTAACAATTTAGAGGCCTAAATTAAGGTGAAGCTAGGCTATCCTGTACTAATTACAAGCGCCAAACTTTTCTGCTGAATTTATATATGTTAGTTCATATATTAGGGCTTAATGAAATAACACATTTACAGTATTTTTATAGTTGCTGTCTCTTGAAATTTCAGAATATCTTGATGAAGAAACGCTGGTCCCTAAAAATACCTCAGTGTTAATTCGTCGTGTACCAGGACGGCCACGTTTACCAATTGTTACCGAACTACAGTACTATCTCAATCCTTTAATCTTATTATTACACTTATTGGAGTTTTCACCATTGATCATGATTTGTGCATATAAGTTTTGTTAAAATGGGAAGTCATCAGTGTCATTTTCTGTTCATGTTCTCCATGGATAGTGGCATAGCCGGAAACTACAATGTTCATTTGTGTTTGTAAGATAAATTATGCGTTCTTGAGTCACAGCTGTATTTTGCTTTTGGCAGACAAAATGTGGAAAATAAGGTGGTGGAGACTGATCCTGCGAACAGTAGTTTAGCAGCCGATGATATGTCTGCCATGAAATATGTAAGTTCCTTTTTCTTTTCATATTGTTTTTTATTAACAATTCAGCTGCATTCTTTAGCTAATTGAGCACTTCATACCACTTACAGCCTGAAGATTCAGATTGGGATGAATTTGGTAATGATTTGTATTCAATACCCGATCAACGTCCAGTTCAATCGGTCAACTTGATTCCAGAGGCTCCTCCAACAAGCAAAGTTGATGAAGAAAGTAAGCTTAAGGCATTGATTGATACTCCAGCGTTGGATTGGCAACAGTGAGTAAATTATTCTCCTTTCTTTGGTGTGTTGTTCCATGCATGGAATCAACATAAGATGGAATTATAAGTATAATCAATAAATATACAGAACCAAATAAATACTAACTGTTTCCTTCCTGCAAAAATGAGTACCCTCTCTTAATCTCTTCAACAGGAAATGAAGATTATTCATTTCTGTAAGACCTATATTGGGATAGTTGTTCCATGTTTTTCCTATCAACCTTATGCTATGTTAAAATATCTAATGATGGGTGAAATGAAAGGAAACGGAAAACATTACCATCTTATGTTCGGGTATTTTATAATATGGAGGAAAACTTTAAAATTTTCTTGTCTGTTAAGTGAACCAAATGAATTCGTAAAGAATGAACAAGCTAAATATCCCATACATCTCTAGAGGTGAGGGAATCGAATGAGCTCATCAATTAAGTTCCATTCAATTCCTATTTATCTAAAACATTATTGTCAATGGCACTAATTTGATTCCAGTCTGATTCATTCCATTGGTATAATCTTAAGGAATCCTCATCCTTCAGAAGATTTCATTCCACATGCCTAAATTGTCTTTCTTTTGGTGAAAGCACTCACATTCTTGAATTTCTGATGTTTTATGTTGATTCTATCTTTTTTTCATGCAGTCAAAGTTCAGACTTTGGTGGCCCTGGTAGAGGTTTTGGAAGGGGCATGGGTGGACGAATGGGCGCTGGGCGCGGTTTTGGTGATTTTCTTTCATTCATCAGTCTATACATTTTTGAAGTGATTTACTTCTTTGAATAAAAATATTAATACGTTGATCAACTATTGGCTAATGGTTATTTACATGTCGGGGTTTGCAAGGGTTGGAGCGGAAAACACCTCCACAAGGCTATGTATGTCACAGATGCAAGATGCCTGGTATGTCGTGATTTTTAAAATTTTATAATTTCCCACTTGCTTACGAAATGCCTGATACCAATGGTAGTTCGGCTAGCTTACGTTTTCTTCTCAATTTTGTGTAGGACATTTCATTCAACACTGCCCAACAAATGGTGATCCAAATTATGACATCAAGAGAGTAAAGCAACCTACTGGTATTCCTAGATCTATGCTGATGGTAAATCCACAAGGTTCCTATGCATTACCAAATGGTTCAGTAGCTGTTTTGAAGCCAAATGAGTAAGTTTAATTTAATTCTTCTTGTCCATTTTGTTATATGTTGACATGAAGTTGAGTTTTATGTTCTTCTTTCAAACAGGGCTGCTTTTGAGAAAGAAATAGAAGGGATGCCATCTACACGTTCTGTTGGGGATCTACCACCTGAGCTCCACTGCCCCTTGTGCAGCAATGTTATGAAAGATGCTGTGTTGACAAGCAAGTGTTGTTTTAAAAGTTTCTGTGACAAATGTATGTGTTTATGCTTCTGTAGTATTTATGATTTTCAGAATTAGAATCTCATACTAAATATTTTTTAGATGTTGCAATGCTCTTTATGGCCCTGAACTATTCTACAGATTGGAATCTTACGATGAAGTTATGTGACATCATTCTGAAAATTCTTTTCAGGTATTAGGGACTACATTATCTCCAAATCCATCTGTGTATGTGGTGCAACAAATATTCTTGCAGATGATCTTTTACCAAATAAGACACTAAGGGATACCATCAATCGCATACTGGAGTCAGGCAATAGCAGTACTGAAAATGCTGGGAGTACTTTTCAAGTTCAAGGTTATTAAGACTATAATGATTTTCTCTTACTTGGTCTGTCACTGGCCATCAATTATCGCATATGCATTCTTTTAATTAGAGTTTAATTTTTCAGATATGGAGTCTGCCCGCTGTCCACAGCCAAAGAATCCCTCTCCAACGTCATCTGCTGCCTCCAAGGGAGAACTGAAGATTTCTCTTGTTAATGATGGAACAGCAAATATACAGGACACAGCTGGTGAAATCAAAGCCATTTCTGCACCACAGCAGACATCAGAGCATGTAAAGATCCCTAGAGTCAATGATGTATCTGAAGCTACTCATGAATCAATGAGTGTGAAGGAACCAGTGTCACAAGGGAGTGCACAGGTGGTCGAGGAAGAAGTGCAGCAAAAGTTAGCTTCTTCTGAGGCAGGTAATGTAAATTGCTGCTTGTGTCATCTTATTTTTATGTGGTGGTGATGGTGTTATATGTGCACGTCCTTCTTGATCATGCTTTGGTGGAAAATGGATGATAGTGAAGTGCTATTTCTTGAATATCTCAAGTTTATTTTGTTTGTTGATTTTCTGTTAGGGTATTCTCATTTGATTTTTTTTTACTTTGCAGCAAAGAAAAAGAAAAAGAAGAAAGTCCGGATGCCTGCAAATGGTAAATCTACTGTTTTGTGTGACAATTATCTCAGTACCTATAAAAAATATTATGAATTTGGATTTGCTTAGTGTTGAATTTAGTGGACCAGGGAAATGCTAATATTTTTACCAGGGTAGTAATTGCAAATAATTTTGCTTATCATGCAGATTTTCAGTGGAAACCCCCACATGATATTGGGGCTGAGAACTATATGATGCCAATGGGCCCACCTCCTGGTTATAATCCATACTGGAATGGTATCCAACCTGGTATGGATGGATTTATGGCACCATATGCTGCTGCTGGTCCAATGCATATGATGGGTTACGGTCTAGGCCCCTATGACATGCCATTTCCAAATGGTATGGCACATGACCCATTTGCAAATGGTATGGCTCATGACCCATTTGCAAATGGTATGGCTCATGATCCATTTGCAAATGGTATGGCTCATGACCCATTTGGCATGCATGGTTACATGATGCCTCCTATTCCTCATCCGCCTCATAGGTATGCAATTTTATGTTTGTCAAATTTAAACTTCAGCAGTCACCTCTTAGCATCTTTGAGGGTTGCAGTGTGAATACCAATAGTAAACTTGTTTGTCTACTCAAGAATGTCATATAGTAATTTAATAATTATGACTGTGTTCAGGGATCTTGCCGAGTTCAGTATGGGGATGAGTGGTCCACCTCCGGC
Organism: Lathyrus aphaca; assembly: GCA_963966055.1. Taxonomy (NCBI): domain Eukaryota; kingdom Viridiplantae; phylum Streptophyta; class Magnoliopsida; order Fabales; family Fabaceae; genus Lathyrus; species Lathyrus aphaca. Next base: position 482,647,125 of record OZ014522.1, read on the forward strand.
TATGAGTAGAGAGGAATTTGAAGCTCGGAACGCCAATTTGAGGAGGAAGCGTGAAAATGAGAGGCGTGGGGAAAGGTACAAATAGTGCTCGGTGGTTGTCATGCTATGATATGCTTGCTTGAGAAGTTTGTTAGAGTTTTAACATAGGTTAAATATTTTGTACGTTTGCAAAAAGGCAACATATTAACCTGGATTTTGTTTCCTGGCAGTGGGATATTGGAATTTTTTATTCTTGACAATTTATTATCTTCCTATCGCCCTTCTAGATGCAGATTTTGGTTTAGTAATTGCAAACACTGCTCTACATAAGCTCTTCCTTCGTTTTACCTAGTGAATTATTTACCTAGTTTAATAACTGTCAAAGTTAACATGTTGTGAATAGATGACCAAGTTTATCAATGGTTATTTTCATCCTTTTCCTCAATGTCTTTAATGAGTTTATTTCTTTCATGAAACAGAGACTTCTCCAAAGATCGAGAGTTTGGTAGGGAAGCGAGCAGTGTCGGGGATGTTTCTTCAATAAAATCAAAAACTGTATGTACTTTTTATTGTCTTAATTTGCATCCCTCACTGTGTGGATTTTTATGTGCATTTTACTTTTTATGGGTTTTTACCAAAAAGTTTGCCCAGAAACTTCAAGCATGCAGAAGAACGTTGATTGCACTATATAATCCTACAAATTATTTCGTTATTTTAAATATATAAGTCTTTGGCAATTGTTTCTTCTGGCTTCTTTTGTTGATAAAAAGATTTGTTTATCAAGCAATATTCTGGTTAATCATGAAATGGTTGAGGGATCTATGCCCATTTGTCTTGCCATTAATTTATGGTCAACAGCAACAACCGGTTTAAAGTGTGTTCAAAGAAAATGATGATAATGCATTGCTGCATATGATAATGGTTCAGTGCTGTTACTAAATCTTCAATGCTCAAGTGCCGGAAGGATTATGCTTTGAACCATTGGAGGTTCAAATCATTTAAGCAGGAGGCTGTTTGATGCGTTGTCTTTGGACTCTAATTGGGAGGGACAATTTTTTGGTGATTCTTTCAAGATCATGGTTGATTTCTTCCGCATTTGGTTTGCTGATAATAATTAGTGTTTTCTGAGGAGGGTGGAATAACTTGGTTCATCAAGTTTGATTTTAGATTTAGTTGTTTGCGGCATGTATGTAATGCGTGTTTCCTTTTTATTTAAGGTCTCCTTAAGTTTTTTTTCTTAATATAAGGGTTTAGGGTTACAATGCCTGAATGATGCCAGTGGGAGGTTTGATTGAGATTCTCATTCATTCAAATGGCTGCTAAAGTAATCCCGTGGCTTTTATTTTCTAGCAACTTCTAGCTCTATTTGCAGGAAGCCCGGAGTACCTTAATGCCCCTTAATTTTCCTTCTAGATCTATGCATATCATTTTTTTTCACATCATAAATCCTACTGCATGCCATGAGTAACAATGCTTAATGGTTGATTTATTATGTCGAGAGTTTTACTCTTGACCAAAAAGAAAAAAAGAAAAATGGTTTTACATTTAAAAAAAAGTAAAACCTGATTTTAATTATTTAATTATAGAGGTCTGTTGCATTCGGTAAGTTGGAGAGAAAGGAAGAGTAGTTATTCTTGAGCCCAACATACTCGTTTACCATAGTGAATTCTTGCGTAAAAGTAGCAATCTAACTGATCCTTGAAGAAATAATCTAAATGTTGAGATAAATCATAATTATGTTAGGATGAATGAATATAATCATTATTTAAATTTTGAAAAGAAGATTAATCTCAAGAAAGTACTAGTATTGAAGTTGAAAAAGTAGCAATTTTTTTTTTGACACAGAAAGAGTAGCAAAATTAGTAATACATGATACATATTTTTTGTTGAGTTAATCTGTAAATTTATTTTATCTTTTTTAGATATCGGGTTGGGTACGAAAAGAAGTCTTATTTTAAAACGAAATTCATCTTGCTTCTTTGAAGTTTCAAATTTCCATTTTTTCAAATATATCATTGTATTTTGGTCTTGTGATTACACGAAAGCGGGGTCCTATTTTTAGTGTTATTACAAATGTGCTGATTGACCGAATGTTATATTATTCTTTTTTGTTTGGCAAAATTATATAATATTCTTTATTTATTATTATTATTATTATTATTATTATTATTATTATTTGGGGTGTTAATGAAAAAGTATGCACTTATATGGGCCTAACTGTTGGGCTTTTGTATTTTGGTGCAGAAACCTATTCCACCGTCTTCGGGTAGTGATTATCATCAACACCGACACCGTTCTGAACGGCTATCGCCAGATCGAACTCACCGTGATGTGGAACCGCCACGTCCACTTAAAAGAAAATCAGATAACCACTCAGAACGCGAACGTGATGATAGGGATCGTGACTATGAGCACGACCGTCATCAGCACCGCCGTCATCACCGAACAGAATCCTCATCCCGGAAATCATCGGAACCAGTTGCCAAATCCTTATCCAGGAAATCATCGGAACCAGTTGCCAAATCTACGTCTCGAAAGTCACCAGAGCCAGTGGCAAAATCCTCATCAAATGCTTCACAAGCTATGTCGGCAGCCGCCGCAGCGGCGGATCGCAAGCATAAGGCCAGTGTTTTCACACGGATAAGTTTCCCTTCGGAGGAAGAAGCAGCTGCGAAGAAGAGAAAAGTCAGCGCTATTTCAGTGACAGAATCTTCCACCGCGACTGCCAGTCCATCTGCGGCACCTCCCAATAGCTATTATGAAGGGAAGAAGAGTAACACAGACATAGATGATTATGAATCTAGCGACGATGAACGTCATTTCAAACGGAGGCCGTCAAGGTACGAGCCTTCTCCGCCGCCGCAGGCGGCGGATTGGAAGGAGGAAGGAAGACACTCTAGAGGAACGAGAGATCGGAAGTATCGGTAGGTGAAAATTTAGAATAGTTGCGTGTTATCGCTGTTTACTCCATGTTGTAGTGCTGTTTACACTATGAAATCATCGCCAACAAAAAACTTTACCTATCTTCAGATGCTTAAAATAAACTTTGTTAGGATGGTTTTTTTAACGAGTAACTTTGGTTGAGACTCTGTTGAGTATCAATAATTTCGTCATTGTATAATTATGTATGTTTTATTCAAATCTAATTATTGAATCTGTTTGTTGTTTTTCCGATTCAGATTCCGTCCCTTTACATTTTCCTTCCACTAATTTGTGTTCGTCTAGATTATTCTGCGTTGATTAGTATGCTTTAAGTTTGAATAGAGTGATTGATGAAATTAAATGGAAAATAGTACTAATGATATTTGAATCATTTAAAATAAGAGGCATAATTTATCTTATTATGTCTTAAAATTTCTAAACTATGTTGATGCATATTTGAATCATTTAAAATAAGAGGCATAATTTATCTTATTATGTCTTAAAATTTCTAAACTATGTTGATGCTTTCGTATAGCATAAATGATTATTATGTATATATAAGGTATATACATGATTATTATGTATATATAAGGTAGGACGTGTAAGGTGGATTATCGCACAGGGTTTTAAAATTATCAGGGCTAAATTATAGGTAAATAAATTATCTATTTGTTTTGTTCTTGTTAAATTGTGACTAACCTATACATGGTCCCTCCAAAAACTTAAAATGACTCTACATAATAGTTTCTTTTTACTTGTCATTAAAAAATAGGCTTAATGTAATATTTAGTCCCTTAACTATATGTATTGTTTTGTTTTGGTCCCTTAAGAATAAAACGTTACATGGTTGTTCTTTAACTTCACTATTTTCACTTCCAAGTATTTAGTATTTTCTATTAGTTTGTATTAGAAACCTATCTAGGATGGACTACTTACATATGACGTGGAATTTAAATATTATGGTATTTTCTGTTAGTTTGTATTAGAAATGTTAAAAAAAAAACTAGGATGGACTACTTACATATGACGTGGAATTTAAATATTATTAGAAAATGATAAAAAAATGTCATGCTGTAATTTGTTGAAGTTAAATAAGAAAGTGATGAATTTGAAAGTCATGAAGCTCAAATGTTATGGCAAACAAAAACATTTATCTGAATAGGGCAAACCACATTGAAGACGATTGCACAGACCAATGCCATTAACGACGACATCAACGCCATTGAAGACGATATCAAAGTTTTTTTTTATTACAACTACGATATGTTTTCTCACTTGTAACCTACTAAAAACGTAAACTTTTCCTTTTGGCCACATTCCTTAGTAGTTTTGCTATCTTATGTAGGTTGAATAGGTATTGCAGAAGAGATTTAATGTGTTGTTTATTATTTTCGTGAGTTTCCTAGGGAGTTTGCTAACTTCACCAAGTCAGGGTATCAGGGTTAAAGACCATTATTGACGTTGATCCAGATTATTGGAGTTACTTTGAAATTTTAGGTATGTTAAAAGAGGATACATACAATTGCATTATTGACTGAGGAATGTCATTTATATATATTACTCATCCAGTTTCCCAGCCTGACATGATTGATGAACCAATTCTTTCATTAAGATTAGAAGATGAAGTTGTTGTAAATGTGGGAGTTGAGTTTGTAATTAATGAAACCGATGTGGGGACCACTGTGGTGCAAGATAATACAAATGTGGGAGTTGAGTTTGGAGTTAATGAAACTGATGTGGGGCTCACTGTGGTGCAAGAGAGTACAACGTTAGGGACACATGTGGAGGATGAGGGGACAAATTGTGAAATTAAGGAGAATGTGGGCGATGAGGGGACAAACTATGACATTGTAGAGGATGTGGGTGCTGAAGGGACAAATTGTGACACTGAGGGACTTAACTGTAACTAGTCAGAAGATGAATGAGTAAATTTTAGCCATACAGATGTAAAGGTGGAAACTTTGTGTAGTGAGACTGAGGGACTCAACTGTAACCAATAAGAAGTTGAGGGAGTTAATGTTAATCGAGCAGAATTTGAGGGAGTTAACCAGGTAGAAGTTGAAGGAGTTAATCAAGTAGATGTTTAGGGTGTTAATCAGGGAGAAGTTGAGGTGGAGGTAGATGTGTTCATTGGTTCGAGCAAATCCAAACCAAACCGGAATCCAAACCAAACCAAGATGTTTGTATCAAATATTTTTTTAATTCGGGCAAAATTCAAACCAAACCAATAAAACCCGATGTTAATCGGTTCAGACAACAAATTTCTAAAATTATACCTGCGAGTCCGTCTACCCAAATCAACTATATTAATTCATATAAATTATATCATTATGGAAATTAGTATAAGATACTAAATTTTAAGAAGAAGAAAAAATGAAATACCATTTGTGACATTTATAACCTATATGGAGAAACAAAATAATTAAGAATTTATATTATTATGGAAAATTAGTTGATGTAAATTGTATATTTTAAAATAAAATGCACATTTGTTTCTAATTTATCCGATCATTCCAACCCAAACCAACCCGTTATTTTTCGGTTTGGTTTGAATTTTAGCAAAAAATGTGCAAATCCAATCCAAACCAATCCATATATTTTTTATCAGTTTGAGTATCAGATTCTCTCAAAACCGAACCAAACCGGTCCGAGAACACCCCTAGATGGAGGTAGAGGGTAGTGAAAACAGTGTTTTGGATGTGAATTTTGAAGACTCAGAAAATAATATAGGAATTTATGGAGATATAGTAGTTGATGATGAGGAAATGAGCACAAAGGGAAAGGCAAAGGGCAAGGCAAAGGTAAGGAAAAGGGAAAAAAGGAAACATTAAAAGATCAAGTGAAAGGTTTGGTTTACTAGATGATGTGAATGAAGGTGAGGTCTCAGAGACAAATTTAAGAGGATTAAGTGACATTGAATAGTATGACAGTGATGAACTATCTCAAGAGTATGATAATGATAATGGTGGGATTGTAAAGGATGCCTTTGTAACCTTCAAGCTTCCTAAAAAAAATGGAAGACTACAAATGTGAATTGGGGACTTATTTTGCTACAGGTGATGACTTTAATGAGGCTATAAGAACCTATGATATACATTCAGGAAGAAATTTTGAATTTTAAGAAAAATGACAAAAGGAGGATGAGAGTTAAGTGCAAGGATGGTTGTTCATGGGAGACATACTATGCAAATATAAAATGTCAAGAAACTTGGAAATATAGGACAATAATGGACAAACATTCATGTAACAGGGATTATAAGATTAGGTTCCTAAATTCCAAGTGGTTAGGCAAAAAGATTCAAAGCAATGTTAGAAGAGGGCCCAAATTTGAAGTTAAGAGATATTATGGAGAAGACACATGAAAAGTGAAATGTAGGCATCAACAAGACACTTGAATATATATCAAAGACACTTGTTGTTGATATTGTAGATGGTTCATTTAGGGAGAAATATAGAAGAATCCATGATTATGGCCATGAACTGTTAAGGGAAAATCCAAGATCGACTGTTAAAATTACAAGTCATCCATTTCAAAGTGAAGAGGAAAATGGTAAACACCCTGATAGGAAAATGAATCCTCACTTCCAAAGGATGTACATATGCCTTAAAGATTTCAAGGACAATTTTTCAAATGCAGACCTGTTATTGGATTGGATGGGTGTTTCTTAAACGAGTACTATGGTGGTAAAATACTAGCTACCATTGGGAGGGACCCAAATGACCAAATGCTTCCAATTGTATATGCAGTTATTGTGGGTGAGAATAAAGATTCATGGAGATGGTTTTTAGAATTGTTGGCAACTGATTTGGGAGGAGTCAGATTACGTAAAACCTATCTATACCTTCATAAGTGATCAACAAAAGGTTCACTCTAATTTTGAATTTTACTTATTTCATATATATATATCACCAAATGTGTTAAAAAATTTAAAATTGTAGGATTTGTTACCAGCTATGGAGTTACTTGGTAATGTTGACTAAAGGTTTTGTGTCATACATTTATATAGCAACTTCAGGAAGAAGTTCCATGGCCTAAAACTGAAGGAATTGGCGTGGAAGGCTGCAACTACAAGTCATATGAATGATTGCGAGAAAATAATGCTTGAATTAAAGGGATTTAATGAAGAGGCATTCAAACACCTTATCAAAATTGCACAAAGATTTTGGAGCAAATCAAGGTTCAGGACAAGTACATGTTGTGATACTTTGGTCAATAATTTGTTTGAGGCATTCAACTCTATCTTTGTAGTTGCTAGAGCCATGCCAATTGTGATAATACTTGAAGAAATTAGAGTGTATTTAATGCAAAAATGGGGATCAAATAGGCAAAAGATTGGAAAATATGAAGACACAATACTACCAAACATAAAAAAATGATGGAAAGGGAATAACAGAAAACCAACCTTTGGATTGTTAGGTAATGTTGAATGTTACATTATTATGCTTAATGTTACATTGTTAAGCTGAATGTTACATTGTTATGCGGAATGTTACAGGTGTGTATGTGAATATGACTATGAGGTTAGGCATATATCACTAAGTGGAGAAAAACACGTTGTCAATATTTCCAAGAAATAATTCTCATGTAGTATGAAAATGCTAACAGGGATTCCATATTGTCATGCAGTGTCATGCATGAAGGATCAACATTTATGAATTGATGATTTTGTACTTAACTGTTAAAGGAAGGAACTCTATGAAGCTTGTTATTCACCAATTACTTATCCAGTTAATAAGGAAGCTATGTGGACTAAATCTGATGTGTAATACCCCAAAATTTCCCTCTCATTTTCACATCACTTAACATACATTTTCATGCATTGCATTCAAACTATAGAAAGAGAAAGCATACATCATTTGTTGAAGCATATGGTATGTGATCAGGTGATTTCCAAAGTTTTGATCATCCAAAGCCAAAGAACAAGAGCCAAGTGTCTCCCAACAAGACTCAAGGGTCTCTTGCATCTTATATCACCTGATTTGATCTGTCAAGCCATTAGAAGATGAGAATTGGTCAAGAAATTGAAGCAATGCATCACCTCTTAAGCAAAATGGTACCAAATTGGGGTTTTTGATTCAAGAGGTCTCCTAATGAAATTTTGGTTCAAACTTGATCTCAATGGTTTCTATATGCTATAAAGTACTTAAGGAAGGAAGATCGTCCATTGGATCATTTCATAGGGTTTCCAATTGATTAGTTACTTGAAAATCATGAAATTAAAGAAAAGTCAACTCTGCAAAGGAAAAGTCAACTCCTGACTTTTTGAGGTCAAAGTCATGGTCCAAAAGTAAAATATGATCAATGGTGAAGATTTGATCAAGAAAAGTCAAGAGATTCATAGAAAAATCAAGAAATCACAAAGCTTCCAAAAATAGAAAGGATAAGGTTTCCAAAATGGCAACTTTTGGCCATTTTAGCACCTCACTTTGAAGCATGCTTTCTCAAAATTAAAAGCTCAAATTAAAATTCCACCAGGACACAACAAAAGATCTTGTTCCAAGCTTCAAATCTATAACAATAATACCTTCATTGTATCAAAATTGAGAGAGATATGATCAATCAAATTGGAGCAAAACTAGGACAAAATTGCAGGGCAACTTGGGCATGGGCGAGCCAGAAGCTTGTCATTTCATTAAACATGTGGTGTACTGAATGTCAAGCCATTTTTCCATCAATAAAGCTTCAAATGAATTTTTTTAAACATCAAAGTTGTTCATCTTGATCTCCTCTACAACTTTGATGTTTGGAATTTTTTCATATGATCAAAGGATAATAAGATATGGTGGTTCAAATAGGGGTCATCAAAATTGATTTTTTCCCTAAGGCCTGGCCCAAGGTGATACACCCATGGGGCCAGTTTTGTTTGTTGAATTATAGGTCATTTTCACCGTCTTCCAAGCCTTCATTATTGTTGATTCCACTTACAAACTTGATCTATCAATTATCCTTGATCATTGGCATCCATAATCACTTCATTTCATCCATTAAGTTGAGAGAATTTCATCATCAAAGTCCATACTTTTCATGGATGATTTATTGCCAAAATCAGAATGCACTGCATATTGTTCTTTTTGTTGCTTATTCTACGCGCATACCTTATACATCACATTCACATTACTTCATTTTGCTAGGCACATGTCTTACACTTCATGCACATATGTACATACCATGTATGAATGAGAACAGATTCAAAAAAAGAAACTTATGGAACAAGTTTGGGTGCTTCACCATGTCATAACATTACTTTATCAACATTCATCATCACCATATCCACACCATAACTTATCATGATCCACATCCATATGAGCATAACAACCATACACGGATTCCCTTCATTTTGAATTGGATTTTCACCTCCATTGCTTCAGACACCTCTCCCTTAACTCAACCATGGTTCTAACTACCAACTGACGTAGTTAGAACCTAACCATGCATTTAAAATATAACTCTAACAGAAGTCATAACGATCTTTTCATTCTTCATCATTTCACCAAATTTCACAAACTCTCTCTCTCTCTCTACAAAAACTTTCTGATTTCTCCATCATTTTTGAAGTCTTCTTCAAGCTTAGTTCTTCAATCTTCAACATCCAATAACAATGGAGCAATGAGGATCATTGAGATTCAGTTTCCTCTTTAACAAGTTCTTCTGCATCTGAAATCTTCTCAAGCATTCAACTTCCACAAGCATTTATTTGGACATATACAAGCTCAAGATTCAAAAAGAGAGACCTCTGGTTTCCTAAAGATTCAAGCAAATTCATAGTTAGGTTTCATCTTCAAACTTGTTCTCTTTGATTCTCACTATTTACACTTTGATAGGCATGATAGATGCATATATTGAATCTTAGGGAGAAAGTTTGTGTCTTCGATTCTCTTTGAATATGATGTGTATGTGAATTTTGTTAGTGGATCTAGAACCTACATGATGTAAGGTTTCATTTCGTATCATTTTTGTGGATTTCTGGAGGTTTTGGTCGTTGCAGTGGCCGATGTAACACCCCAAAGTCTATTTTAATTATATTGATGTGTTTACTTGTGAATTTTGATGTATATGCAGTTATTTGATGTTTTGTGAAGTTTGAGGGTAGCTTAATATTTTAATAATAATTAGAATAATTAAGTATATGGGGTTTAGTTTATTATTGGAGAATAAAATAAAATAAAATAAAAGGAATTAGAGGATGAGGGCATTGTGGTCTTTTGGTTGAGGGTAAGTGAGAGTTTTATGGGGAAAGACTAAAAGAGGTCCTAGGGGCAAGAGTGACAAAAGAAGGGAAAGTTGGAGAGTAGGATCATTTGGAACGATCACACTTTTGGGAAAAGAGCTCTGGAGAAGAGGGAAAAAGCTAGGGCTTGAAGTTTGGAAATAATTGCGAAGAGTTTATCGAAAGCTTACGGAAATTAAGGTATGGAGAGTATTTTCCTTTTGATATTATAATGTGGGAATGGAATTGGGGGTTTTGTGGTGTAATTTAGGGAATAGGGTTTTGATTGATGATTTTGTGTTGTTAATGATGGATTCATGATGATTTTGATGAATACAATGATGTACATGATGTAGATGATGTTATTATGATGAATGTTAATGTTAATGATGTTTTCTATTGTGATGTTGTTGAACTGTGGGTTTAGGAGGGGTTTTGTCGCAGAAGGAGAAGACTGAAATCATAGAAGAATTCTGCAGAAATCGCGAAGCTCGCTTAGCGAGAAGAGTCAGAGAGTTGAACGCTTAGAGAGCATGGTGTCTCGCTTCTCGAGTCCTTAAAAACTTTGAAAAAAAATTTAATTTTGAAAATTGTTTTTAAGGTAGTATGTTCTAGGTGGATATGACGTTGTAGTGTTGTCACATGATGTGTTTTAGAGGCTATATGAGTAGAGTTAGTAATTAAGTGATGAACGATGAATGATTTGATTTTCTTGGAGTTATGATGCGTGATTTCATGATGTAGATATATGATGTCTCATGAGTATGTATATGATGTTATGAATGAGTATGAGGAATGATTGTTTAATAATGAATGCAAATGCAATGTTATGATGTTTTAAGGACGATGTATGTATATTGTGTCTTGCATTCATGGCATTGGAAATATGAGGGGACTTCGGTCTAATGGTAGCTTCAATCCCATTATGTGGATTGGAGTGATATGATGTTTATTATGTGTTCCCTTGGGGGAGGGTTGATGGCCCAATGTCTATCACATGAGGATGTTTCGGTACCACATGCATTAGTAAGAGGTTGCATTTCAATCTAAATGACATATGATGAGTGCATTGATGTTTTGTGTAATGATGAGACATATTTGATGATGTGTATTAAATGAGTATGATGAATATTTATATGACGTGATGATGATGATGATATGTATAAATGAGATGCAAATGAATTGTTGTTGTTGTTTTGTTTTAAATTCTTATTTCTATATTATATTATGGAATGTGAATTTACTCACCCTGTCTGCTTTCTGGTGATGGACTATTATGCCATCCTGCAGATAATCAAGGTTAGCTTGATGCGTGCTTAACTCGGAGATAGTGAGTCATCAAGTTAGTTAGAAGTGGAGTCCTGCTCTGTGTCCAGTAACATCGAGATGAGATTCGTTTGAGTGTTTATGCTTTAGTTGGATTAAGATGTTGAATTTTGTTTAAATATTTGATAAAATGTTATTTTAGAACGAGTTATAAGTTTTGTTTTATTAAAGATGATTTTTATGACTTATTTGTTTTTCCGCTGCATATTTATGAAGAAAAGGTCTATGATGTTTTTCATGATTTTGTGAACCTGTGTTGCGGGACAAGACGCTATGTGATGTTTGACGTTTGAGTTCTTGAAGTAAATATGATGCCCTTTTATGAGTTGTACTCTGATAATTGATTTAAAATTGCTTAAATTGTGATGGGGTAGAAGGGTGTTACAGCCGGAGGTTGGCCGGAGAAGATGATCGAAGCCTTCTTCGGCCGGTGAAATAGCATGAATCTCTAAAACCCTAATATTCTCAACTTTATATCCCAACCGTGTGATGAACTTGATCTAATTGTCCTTTCTTTGCCATCAAATTAATGAGCACACTCCCTCTCACGTGCCTTCCTTTTGCTTCAATTTTGACTTTACCTTATCTATGCACGCTTGTTCATGATTATTATTGTGTGTCTTCTTTGTGATGTGTTGGATTAACATAGTTAGTTTGATCATCTGCGTAGATTGCCTCCTAGGGCTAAAAGTGAGTCAACGTATTGACTGATTTCCATGATAAGATCCATAGACTCATGCGCGTTCTCGAATAGGCCTTTTCTTGATATTCACACCCCCATCTTTAAGCCCAATTTCAATTTTGAACTAGGTGTTTACTATTTCAGCACCCTTCCCTAATTTCTTCATATTTTACATTTTATTTTTTACATAGTTTCCATTTTCCTTTATTTAAAATACCAAATGACATTAAAAAATTCTACAAAAATTCACCAAGAATTTAAACACATTTTATTATTTTTTCATGAATTTTAATTCTGATTTTATTATATTTTGTATTTTTCTTTTATTTTCTTTTCAAAATGAAATTCTTTTGACTTTGAACTTTCTCCATTTATTTTGCATAGCTCCTAAATAGTTTTTTATTCATTCTTTTTACCACATTAAAATGAAATGTGAAAGCATCCAAAAATATTTTTACTTCATTTTTAAGGTTATTTTATCATGTATTTTGAATCATATCTTTGTGCAATATTCTTACTTATTTCAATGTGACTTTCATCCTCCCTTTAACCTAGTTTATATTTGAGTTTTGAAATGAAATTTTGATGCATGTTTAGGTTCTGAATTAGATTATTTGTGACCTATTTTCATATGTTTTACAAGTGGTTTGCTATTTTTTTTGAGGTCATCTCATTAGGTGAACATTATGTGATCTTTTGCCCCTCCTTTAGACCTTATTCTTTAGAAGGCACTTGTGCCATTGTTTGAAGATATTCTATTGAGATTATAGTCCATCTTTATAAGATTATAAGTCCTCTCTTAACATTTGTAGGTCTTTTACTTTGACTTTTCATTTGAGTTTGTGTTTGTGCATCATAACTTGAACTTTTGACCTAATTTCACATCTCATTCTTTCTTTTGTTCAACATGACGTGTGTTTGCATCAAGTATGATTATTAATTCATATCATTTACATATCATAAGATGTATTCTACTGACATGCATTCATCCATATTCATTTTACATGTCATGTGTCTCTAACATAAAACTTGTTTACTATAAATGCTAAGTATTTACTTGCCTCACTTCTTCTTCATCTCACTTCTTATATTTGAATCATAACAAGCCAATCTTGTATGTTCATTCATGTACATCATAAGGCATTCCTATTTGACATATTCTACTGACCCATACTCATATGCATTCATATTTTCATTTCATCCTTCATTTATGACTTGCATCTCAAGTAATTGCATTAGGTTTCTTATGTGACATTGTTTGATGTTTGTTGCTTCTTCTTCTTCTTCTTCTTCTTGAATAATCTCATCAATGTTTTGTATGTTCATTACATAGCATACTCCTGCATGATTATAGGTCATTTAATTCTGACTTTGAGGTTCTTACATGCATCTGTTCAAGTTCATAGGTCATATGCATCCATACTCCATTTGTTTTGCATTACATGAACTTGTGTGATATTATAATACTTCCCTTGACCTAGTTTGGCCTCATTAGGTGCCTTAACCCGATTTGAATCCCTTTAGACGTAGTTTCTGATCTTAGAGGTTTTCAAACCTTAGAACCTTTTCTCTTTTTTTGCTTGACTTGTTTGACTTCTCTTTGACATTTCATTTCAATTGTGACTTGTTTTGCTAACCATTTCAGGGGATAATGGTAAGTGAAAGAGTGTGGGTGTGCATCCATATTCTACATTCTTCCCTCATATTTTAATCATTCTAATTGTGCTTGATGAACATCTAATTCTTATTTGATTGCTCAATCATCTTCATCCCTCTTTAAGATCAACTTAACTTCTATCTTAGAAGTAAGTTGCTTCTTATGCTCTTCTTATTTTCTCCTCCTTTCTTTTAGGATATAATTCTCATACCTCACTAACCATAGGTAATCCAAGCATGATAATCATAGGGTTGGTCTTAGCCCCCTTATATGTTTAACCTTTTGTTCACTTTGAGTCTTCTCTCCTCATCTCAAAACAAAATCAAAACACCTAATAAAGGTTTAATCTCTTCATGTGCCAAGAGACTTATACCATGGGATACTTGCATTAATTCCACACGAGGATGAGTTTTAGGGTATCTATCATGATGAACAAGTCTTAGCATGAAGATGTTTCACAAAGAAAACTCAAAAACACTTCTTCATCCCAAAAATACAAAAACACTTAATAAATGAGGTATGTTAGTGTGCTTAGGCCTCAAGCATTGGAAATGAGTGTGAGGGTCTTCCTCATACTTAGTGTTCCAGACTGGCCCAACCCTCAAAATTGGGCCATATCTATCTCGCGGCCCAACGGCCCCAAAAACCCAACTATGCTCGGAGCTCCGAAATCAACTGCTCGACTTGCCCTAGGTCGGATGACTTCAATGCCGAGCGGGGGACCTGTCGAGCAATTGATTTCTCGCCCCAACGGCTAGTTCCTAATCACCGTCGATTATTGCGAGATCCGTGATCCGCGCCCAATAATTTGGGCCAATAAACACCCACTTAGGCCAGTATATAAACCCTCTGATTTGAGAGGGTCAGGTATTCAAATCTAGACCCAAAAATATTGTACTTGCTCACTCGTTGCTCATTTTCTGAATTTAGCATCGGAGTGCCTTTGCAGGTACACCCCCATCTTTTCTCCATCATCAATAGCACTCATCCACGCTCAACACGGCCATATCGGATCCTGATCTCCAGATACGATCAGGTGGCGCCGTCTGTGGGAAACAAACTTCCCCGTTCTTCTTCACCAAAGAAATTCAAGAACCTAAGTTACTATTCATAAAGATCCATGGCCGCTAACAACATACCGTGCGAAGCCCGCACAATTGATGTTGTCCTCATTACTCAACGAGGGAGTAACCTCTTCACCCTCTCACACGAAGAAACCATCCAAGATCGCCAGGACGGAAAACTGCTTCGCCATCTCCCGAGCGCGATCAACCGCTCGAGAGCCAACCAGAGATCATACCTTCCGTGGCCGCGCCCACCGGATCAGACTTCGCAGAATTGGTTGAGACAATCAATCAAACACATCTCCTGCTCCTAGCACACGATGCCAAGATAACCCGTCTGGAGGACGCCGATCATCGATCATCTCGATCACCCAAGAGACACCGAAGCCAACGCAGCCTTTCCCCCCGAAGGAGGAAAGATAAGGGCCACCACGACGAATCCTCTATCCGGAACCGCGGCCGGGCACCCCCACAAAGACCTCGATCACCAGTACCGACCAAGAATCACCACGGGTCACAAGAGGACGCTCGTCGTTCCCCTCCTCGAAAAGGAGGACGATCTCAATCTCCATCCCCGAAACGATCAAAGAAGAGCAGATCGAATTCTCCATCCCCGCGACGATACCGGAAGCGCCTTTCAAGATCCCGTACGATCACCTCTAGCGACGATGATGATATCAGGGGACCCCTATCCTCTGAGATCATGGCCGCCAGATTACCGAGAGGACTCGAGAAGCCCCCTCCATTGGGTTCGTACGACGAAACGACCGACCCCAACGAGCATATCGAGAACATCGACACTTTACTCGACTAAAGAGGCGTCCGAGGAGCAATCAAGTGTCGTATCTTTCCGACCAACTTAAGGAAAGGGGAGATGACTTGGTATAAAAGTCTCGAGCCTGAATCCATCACTGCCTGGAGACAGCTTGGTCGAACCTTCTCCAGGCACTTCACCGCTTCTAGACGCCATCCAAAAACGGAAGCATCTCTTGAGGCCATAATCCAAGGCAAAGACAAACCTCTCAGAACATACATCGAAAGGTTCAATAAAGAAGCCGTCCAGGTCTCAACCACAGACGACATGAAGAAATATTTGCTGGAACGTGGATTGCGCCCGTCTACCGACTTTCACCGAGCAGTGGGTATTAAGACACCCGCTACTCTGGATGAGTTCCTCTTGAAAGCTCATGCGTATATCCAATATGAGGAAAAGCAGGCGGCTTGTTCCGTCCGCGATGCTCGACGTCGAGAGGACGCGAACCTTTCCAAATCAGATGAGCCCTCGACATCTTGTCGGGGAAGCGACAAAAGAAAGAAAGACCGCTCCCGTGAACCACGAGAGCAGAGAGGACCGGTGGGCCGATTTCGTGAATATACGCCTTTGTTAGTGTCGAGGGAGAAAATACTGTCCGAATGTGCTAATTCGGAGTTCTGCCAAGCGGGGGTGCACTTCCCCAAGCAGCTACCCGCCAAACCGGGCACCGATAAAACCAAGTACTGTCGGTTTCACAAGAGCCATGGACACAACAGTGAGGGTTACATCCACCTGAAGGATGCAATAGAGATACTCATCAAAGATGGCCAGCTCAAACAATTCACTAAATCCAAGGATACCTCCAGGCCAGAGATGCAAGAAGCCATCAAAATCGAGGAAGTAACGACAGTCCCCGCGGACACTAACATGCAAGTGGCCTTCAGCATCTATCGCCCGAAAGTCTTCTTTCTACCCGACCGTCCGACGAGTACAAGTTATCTCTTTTCCCATAGCCCATGGGAAGCCTTCCCTTCCGCCATGGTGATCTCGGGCGGGGGATTCAATAAGATCACGGTCGGTTCCGTAAAAAGGAAGTTCGACCAGCTAATTGCGAAAGGGCCGGCCCTGAATGCCACACTGGACCCCCATAGAAAATTCAATGCCCATCTCCTTTTATAAAGAAGAACTATTAGGAGGAGCTCCTAATGCCAGCATTCCACTGCTCATCCGAGCCCAAATGGCCAACTTCGACGTCCGCAGGATACTGGTCGACCAGGGTAGCTCATGCGACATCAAGTAATCGCAGCTATTCGCTACGCTCTAGCTGAACGAAACTCACCTGACACCATACGTATGATCAGACCTACAAGGTTTCAACGGTGCGGTATCACGACAGTGGGGTTACGTCGATATCATAGTCACGCTCGGGGCCGCAGAAACTGCTTGATCAATCCGCGTCCAGTTCTTGGTCGTCGATTGTCCTTCTCTATACCAATGCATTCTAGGTCGACCAACTCTGGCCGACCTCCTAACCGTTCCATCCACCGTCCATCTAAAGATGAAATACTACACCACTTCAGGAAGAGTCTCCACACTGCATGGTGACGTGGAAGCTGCCCGACGTTGTTTCGAAGCGGCCTCTAAAGGCCTTAGCTCGATATCGTACCAGTCAAAAGCCTCCACTTCAGCTTGCTCCCTGAACATTGATGCACCCGCACCTCTCCCCCGGGTCGATTCCATCAACCTCGATTGTAGGTTTCCATATGAGGTCGAGAATTCCTAGCAGCCCTCCTCTTCATTAGCCCGACCTATCCCCGACGGTGAATTCAAGCTGATCCCGCTGGGAGAGGATCCGAGCAGATGCATGAAGATCGGAGCACACCTTCCAGAATTAGCAAAAAGACAGCTAGAAGCGTGCCTGAGGGGGAACGCCGACCTATTTGCATGGAGCGCATCGGAAATGCACGGGCTTGATCTAGACGTAGCATGTCACCATCTATCCATCGATCCGAATCACAAGGCCATCGCCCAACAGAGGAGAAAATAGTCGACCGAAAAAGCTAAAGCGGCCGAAAAAGCTGTAGAAGACCTCCTAGCGGCAAACTTTGTCACGGAGGCCAGGTACACCACCTGGCTTTCCAATGTTGTACTTGTGAAAAATTCTAATGGAAAATGGCGAATGTGCATTGATTATACTGATCTTAATCGAGCTTGCCCGAAAGATGCTTACCCTCTGCCAAACATCGATAAATTGGTCGACAACTCGACCGGTTTCAAACTACTCTCATTTATGGATGCTTATTCAAGATATAACCAAATTCCCATGGCCGTGGCCGACAAAAAACACACGACCTTCATGACCGAATCAGGAAATTACTACTACAACGTTATGCCCTTCGGTCTAAAAAACACGGGCGCCACTTATCAACGCATGATGAACAAAGTTTTTCGAGCTAAAATTGGGGACATGCTCGAAGTATACATGGACGACATGATAGTCAAATCCCAGGAAGAAACGAATCATGCTTCCGACCTACGAAAGGTGTTCGACCAAGCTCGAAAATGCAAGATGCGTTTCAAATCTGAAAAATGTACATTCGGAGTTCGAGCAGGTAAATTCCTCGGGTTCTACTTAACCGAGCGAGGGATCGAAGCCAACCCGGATAAATGTCGAGCATTCAGATAAATACCTATCCTAAACTCTAAAAAATCCATACACTTTGTTGCACCCCAAAATTTTCCCTCCCACAATCAATACAATCTCTCTCAAGACTTCTAAATGATCATAAGATCCTCAAGACTCCCAATTGATCAAGAAGTGTGGAAGTTTCCCCAGACAATGCATCCTCCTAAGCAAAGTGTCTAAAACTAGAGTTTTGTGTTTCCTCAAGTTAAAATGACTTTCAAGGCCTCAAATGAGTTTCATAACATCCCACATGTATTCAAGATCCCTATGTCAAGTTTCAAGGCCTTCCCAATAAGTTTGCCCAGTCAGATGATCAGATATGCAAAAATCAGTCAAAGCAGTTAAAAAGTCAAACTGAGGTCAACTGTGGTCAAAATAAAGTAAAACTTTAAGATTTTTTGCCAACATCAAGTTTATGAAGTGAAATTCATCATTTGATCAAGGTTTGATCATGATTCATCAAGGAAGTTTCAGATCATCAAGAATCAGGAGTTTCTAAATTAGGGTTTTCTTAAGGAAAGTCAACTGAACTTTGACCAGCCATAACTTTCACATGCTTCATAAACAAATTCCCATCCAAAGATCATTTGGAAGGAAATTAAATTCTCTACAACTTTGTGTCTCACAAGCCAAGCCTAAAAATGCTTCATTTAGAAGGTATGAGCTAAAACATTATAGGTCATTTCAAAAGTCAACAAAAAGTCAACATCTTCCAAAGGGCATAATTTGAAAATGGTAAATGATATGGACATGAGACCAAAAAGGTTGGTTAGAGGACTCTTTAATATTTCCAAAATGTCCAAGAACACCTTCATATCCTTAAAATTGAGGGATTTGTGCTTTGTCAAAGTTGGGAGATTTTTAAGGGGTGTATGAAGAAAATAAGGTCTTAAAACCAAAATTTTCCAAATGGGCCTATCATTTTGCAACCCAAACCTTCATGATAACATCAAGCATGACCCAATTACAAATATTTCTGATTTTTATAATTTATTTATTATTTATTTGGATTTTATTCATTAAAATTCAATTTAAATCAAAATAAAATATGAAAACTCAAATATTTGATTTGATTCTTCTTCTAGAAATTCTTAAAGATCATTCAAGTTGATTATATACCATCCAATTTCGTGCACAATGAATTTGGAAGGATATCATTTGACTTTTTTTACATTTAAGGTGATGGAATTACTTCATGAACGAGGCACCCAAAAGCCCAATAATCCACCAAGTTCTTGACCTAATCTCATTCACCTATAAGTATACAACACAACACAAGCATGAATGGTGATTGGCAGAGGCAAAAATAGATCATTCTAACTTCAAATTTTTTCAAGAAAAACTCAATTTCGGTTTCACACATTTAAGCCCTCTCCAAGCTATTTAAAGGTTGATGTAGTTTCTTTGGGGGAGATATAACATGTTTGGATCGATACATTCATCATAAACCCTATAAATCATGGAATCCGAATTCTATTTTGTCTTGAATTTTCAATTTTTCGTTTTCTCTAATTCACGCATTATAAATTGTTTTTAGATGTCTAATCTTGTTTGTTATTATGTGTAGATGATTTCTGGGCAATTAGATTAAAGCTTCATGGCCGGAGTCGTATTATGCCATGATTAGGGTTCCTAAAGGTTGAGATTGGGAAGCTGGCATAGAAGCAATTTCATGTGAAATTGAAGGAATTATAAGACTTAGGGGACTGCCTTTGATCGATTGGTGTGTTTGAAATCAATTTCTTTTGCGTATGACGTTTTTTTTCCAGGTGCATGACATATAGTGACAGACAAAATCCGTCACTATAACCTTTAGCTACGGCAAAGCGTCACTAGAAGCTAATCAGACGGATGCGCGGAGAAGACGACCTCTTGGCGCGATTTTTGAATTCAAATAATTGTTTTATTTTATATATTATTATTTGCAGGTAAATATCCAAATGACGCGGATGGCCTGGTGGTATGGTCATGGGGTTGGAGGTAGGTTCCCTTGTTTTTGGCTATTTGATTTCCTTTTCTTTCCTTTTCTTGTTTTCTTCTTGTTTTTTTTAATAATTAATTATTATATAAGATTAATCAATTAAAACTAATTATCATTAATTAATCACCATTATTTTCTTCTTCTTATAAAAACATTAAACAAAATAAAAAAATCACTTGTTTATTTTCTAATAATATTTTCTCAAAAAATTTAATTTTTTTTAATTAACTTGTAAAATTACTTAGTTTTCTTTTAATCACTATATTTTTTAATTTCTCACTTAAAGACTTCTTTTAACTAATATGTTTTTAATCAAGTAAATATTGTCTAATCTTTTTAATAATGTTGTTCTAATTAAAATTTCTAACAAGGTAAATAATTAATTATTTGTATAAATATATCATAATTTATAGTTAATTTATTTTTCTAAATTTTAAGCTTTTCTTAAAAAAAATCAAATGTTCAAGTCCTAACCTAATTTTAACCCTAATTTAATTTCTAACCCTAATTTAATTTCTAATCCTAAACCCTAATATAATGTCAACCCTAATTTATTTTGTTTTCTTTATTATTTTTATATTTAATTTTGCTTTATTTAAATTATTAGAAAAATGTATAGGTTTATATTTAATGTAATTTATTTTCCGCCCGATTACTTTGTATCTGTCCCAAAAGCCTTGTAATAGCGTAGTTTTATTTTTCCGTCTTTTTTTTAAATTATATTATTTAATTGTTTGGTTAGTAAATAGGGAGTGAAATATTTACTTGTAATTAAAATTAACTTAGATAATTAAAAAATAAGATAAATATTTGAATATAAACATTCACACACGTAAGTCGATCTTTGATCGCCATCTGCACTTCTTAGGGTATTCCTCTTGGTTGCCTTATTTAAAATGGTCAAGTCCCTCGAATATAGGGATGTCTTAAGCAAAGTCCCTTCATAAAATCATCAAGTCCCTACAGTTTAAAAGATCAAGACCCTTCGAGGTTGCATACGGAATAATGATCTTGTCCCTTCGAATAAATGATGATAGTCCCGACGAATTGCTAAAGACATCCCTAAGTTGCCTTCTATGACCATACGATGACCCTACGCTTGTCCCTTAACACATCTAAGGTAATGACTACCTATTCCTTAATAATAGGGATAGTCTTACCATTGAAAGAACATACGAGAACATGAAAGACTTAATCTAGGGTAGGTACCTCTTAGTTGCTTGCTCACATTTCAAAATAATTTTCACACCTCACTTTTCTTAAACATTTTTCAAAACAAGGCTTTGTATACATCCATACGAGGATCATTACAAAGTACTTAGAAAAATTCCTAAGCACACACTACACTCTTCAAAAACAATTTAAGCGAGCTAAGTAACTAAGAGCCCATGGATAACCATGGATATAAAGGGTGCTAACACCTTCCCTTTATATAACGTACCCCCCGAACTCAAGTCTTTTAAAAATAGGTCTTTCCTGTTCTTTTATGTCCTTTCCACTTGGATAAAATAAAAGTCGGTGGTGACTCTTTCTATCCGCAACATGACTAAAAGTCAGTTCTCCCACCGTGTTACAGAACTGGCGACTCTGCTGGGGATTTACTAAGTAAAAGAGGGGTACCCTTAGGAATTAGATCACTTAAATTGTTTGTCTTGTTTGCTTTATATTTATCTGTTGGGCTTATGTGTGAAAGATCCTAACCCGGATCTAGTGTACCCTAGGTAAATGGCAATAGACCAAGGAAACTGTACGGCGTATACCGATATGGTTGATCTGGTGGCCATAGTTAGTGTGACTTCTTGGTTGGTGCTTATGTTCCTTAAGTAAGTTAAGGATAATATGGGACTGCCATATGTTGTCAATACACTAATTGACTTTTAGAACCCTAGTTATCCCATCTTGGCCTTTAGAAAGTAGTGAGATAGTCGGCTTTGGAGAAGTTTAAAGTTGGTTGATACTCGATACTACGCTCATTGAGATCCTAAACTTGGAGGGTTTTGGTTGGCAAGTAAGTTTCCTACTGAACAACCACCCTTGGGAAGAATCAGTGATATTGAGATCCCTTTGAACCTGGTTACTTTTGTAGGACAGGATGAAACAACTAAACTTCAGGGGAGGGTACTTACCTTTAAACCTCATGCAAGCCTTCAAACCTAGGGCTATTGTGTGACTTGTTTGTGTGTGCCACATATTTGTGATTGAGCATAACATCATAACATCATCATGACATCATAATCATAGCATTTTCACTAACCATTTCAAGGACCAAAGGATTTATCTTTGTTCTTTGTTGCAGGTCATGGCTTCTGCTCGTAGGAATATTATCCAGATCAACTTTGTAGGGATACCTTCTAAGCTTAAGGAATTGGTCTCTCAAGTTTTCTGAAAACTTCCAATTCATCAAGAGGCATGGTCACCTACTGGATCTAGTCACTTCAGGGTTCAAAGAAGACATGATGAATGTCTTATTTCAGTTCTTGTATCCTAAACATCATTGCTTCATATTCCCCGACTATCAGCTGGTTCCTACAATGGAAGAGTTCTCCAAACTACCGGGTATACCTATCCTTGATCAGAGACCCTTCACAGGCTTAGAAAAGGAGCCTAAACTGTAACACCCCAAAATTTTCCCTCCTACTTATAATCATCTAACTGACTTTTCGAAATAATTCATATCATTGATTTTCTCAAAAGCGCGCAATAATCCGAACAGGATGGTCCTCTTAGTGGTTTGTTGCTTATAATACAAATCCATTGAGTTTTGAATTCAAAAATTGACAGAATATCAAGAGTTCGTTGAGGATGCAAGTTTGACTTGGATTGAAGTTGTGAAACGGATTGAGCATGCTAAGATTAGTCATATAGGTTACCTGGACTCCGCTAACCTTTTCTCATGTTAATAGTTGTTCACTACCCGTTTCATTCCCGTTTACGGTTTGATTATTTCAATTCCACTTATCCAAAAAATTAAACCATTAAGTCAATATCCCTTTTAAACCATTAGACTATTTTTATCATTTTTATTCTTTTCTTTTTTTTAAGCCCATTTAACCATGCTTTAAATATCCAATTCCATGTTTCTTGTTCTAGATCCGAAATTTCCAAGTAAAAACCAAGAGTTATGAGTCTATTAATTAAATCCAAATTTGCTTTGTTTAAACCATTTTCATGTTCATTTCCAAACTTCAATTCAAAATTATACATTCATATTTTCTAAAGTTTAAATTCCAAATCCCATGTCATAATTTAAACACAAAATAGGAATAAAAAAAAAGAGAGAAAATCAGAGAATTCAAAAGTAAATACAATATAAAGGAGGCAATATTGAAAAGGGAACAAGAAGCACGTCTCCAGGCTCTTGAGGCCAAATAGTTAGAAGCAAGGCATAAATTCCGTGAGTCGTCAGCACCAAATGAATTGTCAAACCTAGTTTCTTCGAAGGAACTTGGGACATCCCATAATGCTCCAACAATCCTTCTGTCTAATGCAGTGTCTGAAACTAGTTGCAAACGGGCCACTGCCAGTGAATTGAATAGGAAGGAAGCTGTGGGATTGCCCAGCAAAGTCAGAAGTACTGATTATCCAGAGAATGCAGCTCCTCTGAACTCTTTATCCACAGATCAAATGTCTAATAAAGGTTTAGATGGGGTTGTATCACCAAAGCCCCATAGCTCTTCTGGTCCAAGTCATAGCCATCCAGCGGCAGTTTCCCTTTTGAATTCACCATCTTCAATTAAAAACGTTCTCGGTAGTGTCTTGCCGGCCATAACTAATGAACAAACACCAATCACCACCAAAACGGATCCACACCTTCATATAACCTGAAACATCAGAAGATCATCAATTGACAATAACAATTTCAGATTCAACAAGAAAAGAAAAGTGTCGGTATTCAAGTTTAATGATAATCTGAATAGGTTTACGGTGAACTAGACGACATCTCATCATCCATGTTTCAAATCTAAGCCGAGGCCCGCGACATATACTAAAACAGAATTGTTACAGGGTTCACATTCATTCATCACTAACTAACAACATAGCAGAATTGTAACTAACCGTAACTGATTCGCAACAGAAATCATTAACTAACTTTAACAGAATTCTAACAACCCCTAACTTAAACTAACCAACTTTACAGGAAATGAAAAAACTCACAACTGAATTCAGTTAGGCTTCAAAAAAAAAACAAAAATCATCACTAGAAACTTCCAGAATCATAACCGAGTTTCCTAACTAATTTTACCAACAGTTATCAAAGAACACTCACCATTCATCATCTATAAAAGGAGATTCATCAGCTTGCATCAGGAGTTTTTTTCTTCTCGATTCTTCTACCCCAATTCATCCCTTCACCTCTAACCTTTGAATTCTCTCTTCAAGAAAACCATCTTCAGCCTCCACCAAATCGTGACTCTCCTTCAATTCTCACCAATTTTCATCATATTCCCTAAGATCTTCTTCGAGTTTCAAAGCACCCCTGCAAAAATCAATAACCAAAACACAGCAGGGTTAATCGGCAGAAAGGCAGCTAAAGTCTCAAACTTTTTCAGTCTGAATATCAATTGCGGCAATCTCGTTGCAAGTTATCACCTTAACCACAATAAATCTTCTCCCTCATCGCCAATCTTCATCGTCAATGGCACCTCCAACACCTTTGTCCGCATCCTGCAAACATCAGTATAACAAAAGATGAATCAGTGGATTCACAATCGCAACTGAACCGCGGAAAACTCAAGAGTAAGAAAAAGGGCAGTTTCAGAAGGAAGGGATTCGGGTCAAAGCCGTTACCTCAAGGGACGTTACGATCGCAATAATCATCACTGAATAAATGAGACTCATAGTTCTTCCATCAATCGAAATCGTGGGCAACATCATGGCGGCGTCAAAACGACGGATGCGTCTTCTCCATTAACACCATCGTCTCGGTTCATAAGGTACCAACTCGAATCCTTCATGCATACAAGTCATGGTGCGCTGATGTTCTTGATGTCGAGAATCCTCAAAAGTTTGTTCCGATTAGAGGATAGAAGAAGAACTAGGACGAGTTCGTGTAGAGGATAGGAGAATAGTTTTTGTTTTGTTTGATTCATGAGGGGAGTTCAATCGGAGGGAAGATGTTGACGGCGGCTAGGTTTGTGTGAAGGAAGAAGGTGGCGGAAGAAAGGTGAGCGGTTGATGGCGGCGGGAGCAAAAGGGGGCTAGGGTTCTTGAAGAGTGAGGAAGATGAATTAAGAGGCATAGGGTTTGAGAGAGAGAGAGAGGATACGCGTGAAGAAAATGAATTTCGGTGGGTCGGAGGGAGTAGTGCCGCCGTTAGGGTTTGGCCAAGGAAGAAGATGAAGGGTGATAGAGAGAGAGACGAGGTTGAAGAAGAGGGAGACTAGGTTTTGTACTGTCTTGTTTTTTTATTGTTCTTCTTCTATTTTTTTTTCAATTTTTTTATGTAATTGTTAATTTATTAAGTTAATTAATAACATTATTAAATATAGGTAATGTTTAAATTGAGTTAATAAGAGATAAGTATGAATTAATCATATTAACCCTCCACTGCCCAAGATTAGAGGAGGTCCACCGTATGCCCCTCAGCCTTTTTGCGAATTGGGCCTTTCCTGTTTCTATCCCCACCCCTGTTTTGGGCCCATCAATCATTTTAACTTAGAAACACTTCTATCCTCACCTCCCTCCTATTTTATTTCTATTCAATTTTTATATTATATATAGTTTCGAAATTAATTCATGAAAAATATAAAAATGCATAAGAAAAATCCCCAAAAATTATATTAGCTTTTTAATACATTCTAGAAACACTCCCAATTTTCACTTTCTGAATTTAATCATTTTTCAACTTAATTTCGAATTTTTATTTTAATTGATTCATATTAAATTCCTTCATGGACATATAAAATTGTACAATTTATTTAGGCCACTTCCCATAACATTTTTTGCCCATTCTTTTTGTCATGAGTAAAGGACAAATAGAAGTACCTATAATATTTTTGGTGTATTTTTTAGGGCATTTTTTTCTATTGTTTGGATAGTGTAATTTGTGCAAATCTGTGTTGGAACTTTACATAGAACTAGGTGGTCATTTACCATAGTTAGGTTTAGAATTTTGGAGAGATTTTTTAGCACAATAATATAATCAGGTTGAAGACCTTAGGAATTTAATTTCATATTTTTCTCATGACTTTTAATATTTTTGCCATTTTAATTCATTCCTTCACAATATGCATGTACATAATCCATATCATTTACTAACTATTTGCTCTTTCTTTGTGCAAGGTATGTTTTCAAGGATTGGCTTATTGGACTTGGATATTTTTATGCCTTAATTGTGTTTTATACTTTGTGTATTTTGTGATGTAATAGCTTAGAATTTGTATGCTTGTATAGTTTCCATAAATAGGATAGAAAAGATAAAAACAAATCGTTAGAAAACCAAAATTTCAAAAAAAAAACAAATAAAGTATTCGATCCAACGTCGAGTATATTTTTAAATAAATAAATAAAGTTGCATGTAACTATAGGGTTCTTCGATCACCATCGTTCCATTCCATTCAACCAGAATCAAACCTTGTATGCTTCACACCATAAGTCGTGCGTCTCAGCACCACGCAACCGACCCACCCGGACCATTGTTCCATCCTGTTTATATTTCATATACGTTTTTACCTACCATGACCTAGGAGGAACCTATTGCTCATTACTAACTTCTTTTACTTGCATGTTTAGTCTTATATCTCTTATATCTCTTAGGTAGATTTAATTGCAAACCTCACTAACAATAGGTTATCCATGAATTCAACTGATTTAGGGTAAGTTTAGTTTCCCTTAGAATGTTACCTTTTATAACTTGAGTCTTTTCTCATCTTAAAAGAAAAAATAAAAAAAAGCAATTAATAAAGGAAAGGTGTACAATGCGCCACGAGCCTTAAGCTATACGGGAAATGATTAGTGGAGGTCTCCTTCACTCTTCTAGGATGCTTTACAAACGTTCCATTGGGGGCGATCTTGGAAAGTATTCGCTCCTGTGTCATAGTCTTTAGTGTTGTACATTCAAAAAACACAAATTCAAAACATTTCTTATAAAAGACAACAAACCAAGAAGTCACGTCTTCTTTTCTCATCTCATACTCTTTGCGGACGAAAATGACTTGTCTCGACAGTTCAAACAGCGATACGGTAAACACCCTCGAGTCAGAGCCGGTAACACCTGAGCTAAAGCTATGGCAACGTCATCCTAAAAACCACAAACAAATAGTTCCCGCCTAGGTTAGGCGAACTACGTCGACTCTGATCCTCATTATCCCGATGAGGTACGTAGGCAGCGGGGTAGGGCCCGTTCGAGCACACTCTTTATTTTCCCTACATTTTCCCCATTCTTTCCATTCTCTCTTCTTATTCCTTTCTCATTTTCCATTCCCTTTATTCCAGTAGCGGTTTTATTCAGCAACATCTTATTTTCTCACCCTTTGAAACAAACAAGCAAGCGTGGATCCCGTCGGGTACGACGGACGATCTGGGGTGCTAATACCTTCCCAATTCATAACCGACTCCCAAACTCAGATCTTTGGTTCGCAGGACCTTGTCCTTTCCTTCTTCCTTAGGTTTGTGCCACATTACCTTTCCCATTCCTTTGGGATAAAAATGTCTGGCTGGCGACTCTAACCTTTCCGCGCCACTTTCGCGTTTGTACTAGGATGAAAATCCCGGGAGCGACAGCTGGCGACTCTGCTGGGGACATTTTAGAAATTCTAAATTCGCCTTTGAGAGTCAATCCTAACGCTTGTCTGTTTTTGTTTTCTTTGGGTGCTTATTCATTCGCTGTTGTGCTTTAGTTTAGCTTTACTGTTTTATTTACGGTTTATCGCTTTCCTTTACAGCTTTATTTACAGCTTTCTGCACTTTACTTTACTGTCGCATATACTGGCATACTGTACTGGTTGTTCTGGTTTTCCTTGGCGGGATGGGATTATTGTGAGATAAGCCAAATACCCGGCTTGAGTATACACATAGGATTTAGAGTGGGCAGTCGTGTGGCTTGCGTGGTCTTGAGCACGTGTAGTTTTCACGAGTCCCACACCCAGATCAGGCTCTCTTGGGATATGTTCTATACTGCCTAGGCAGACCATAGAATGTTCCCACCTGAGCTGCTAACACTGGGAACCGATCTTCGAGGACCTCAGTGGAAACAACCCTCTCCAGTGGTGACAGTGGCAGACCACATTTCGTGGCAAACCCATTTGCACCCGAGGGCCCACTAGGAAATCGCATAGGATGACCTTGTTCTCTCGTAGGAACCTGATTGAAGCAACTGGTCGTATGACGGTAGTATTGTACCCTTCGGGATGAATGTACTATTATTTCTCGACTTCAGTGCTTGAAGCCGGGAACTTATGAGGGATGCTTGTTTTTCCGGAATTCAGCTGAGGCCTCCCTGAGTAGTACATAATGCCAAACCGATTCCCTGATTTGGTCATGAACCATTTCTCAGAAATGATGAACGTATTATTGCTATTCGGCTTTGAGAGTCCGTGATGTTGACCCGTAGTAGCAATACCCGTGAGATTGGGAGGGGTTTACAGGTTTGCAGGAAAACTAAACCTTCAACCTACCTTGTTCTTGATACTTGGGTTTTCTTCTACTTATGATCTGGTGTTCTTGATAGTCGGTATTCAGGCAAAATCAGAAGGCAGTACAACAGTGTCCAGTATATGCAGCAGTGATCACATACCATTGCATTGCATCACATCATCCGCATACTTGCATTCCTAACGCATGTTTATTCATTTGCAGGGCTGCATATTACATCCTTGATTTCGGTTGTGGGTATTGATCTATGAGCATGGAACCCAAGAAGCAGACTAAGTGTATTATCTCCTACAAGGTTTATCAGCCTGTTGTGAAAGAAATTCTCAAAGTGAAGGCCTTAGCTCCTCCAGAAATTCTGAATGTCTTCAAGCAGGATTACGGGTGGATTTTGTATTTCATAGAGCCCATCAGTGACTATGCTTTCAGAGGGATACACACCTTGCTACAGTTTTATGATCCACAGCTTAGATGTTTCGTACTTTCTGATTTCGTGTTGGCACCTACATTAGAGGAGTATTCGAGCATCCTGAGAGTTTCCGTGAAGGACTGTGCACCATTCTTTGGGACCAAGATTGACCCTGACTTCAAAGATGTAGCAACTGCTCTTTATTTGAGCAAGTCATTATTGGAAGACCGGATTGATAGCAAAGGAGGCTTCCGAGGATATCATTTGAGTTTCTTGTTAGGTGAGGCTACTAAAGCAGCTGAGGCAAAAAGTTGGAATACCTTCAATGCGATCCTAGCTTTGTGTATCTATGGAATCACTTTGTTCCCGAATATGCCGAACTTCGTGGATGTTGATGCTATTCGCATTTTCGTAGCAAAGAATCCTATTCCTACTCTCCTAGGTGATCTCTACCACTCTGTGCATTATAAGAATGAGAAGCGAAGGGGTGGAATGTTGAATTGTTGCGCGACTGTATTCTACAAGTGGTTCACACGCTTTCTTCCACAATCAGGAGCTTTTGAGAAGACGAAGAACACTCTTGAATGGTCGGAAAGATTGATGGGTTTGCAAGCAAAGGACATTGTATGGGTTAATCAGGGTTTGCGGTGCATTGACATTCTTCATAGTTGCGGAGGATTCCCTAATGTTCCGTTGATCGGGAGGAAAGGGGGAATTAATTACAACCCTTCTCTCACGATTCGACAGTTTGGGTATGCCTTGAAGGAACCACCAGCTGCTGTGGACATCACAGAGTCCTTGTACTTCCAATCAACAGATGGATTCGAGATTGCTCAGAAAGCTTCTAATGCTTGGCATAGTCGGAAGACAAGAGGGAAGAAGACTTTGGGTGTAGGGAATTGTCGAGTGTATCCACCGTTTGCAGAATGGTTAAGAAAGCGGGTTGAAGTGTTACTGTTACCATTTGGGCCGGCGCCTCTTCTATATCCCACGGTCATTGAGCAACCTACCACAGTTAGCATTGAAGAGTTCAACAAGATGAAGATGGAAAGAGACGGTTTGTTAATGGAGAATGCACAGTTGGGTCAGGAGCTTGCTAAGGCTAATCACGCTAGACTTGAGATTGAGTGGAAAGCTCAAGAAGATGCTGAGAGGCATGCTATTGAAAGGAAACAGTGTGAAATTGAGTTGGCTCGGTGTGAGAGGTTCGAATTTGCTACCCGAAGTTCTTCCAAGGAACACATTGACACTAGAAGGCAACTGGATCAAAAGACCTTGATGTTTGAGAACATGAAAAAGAGACATGCTGCTTACAGGATCAAAAGAGAGGAACAAGACAAAGTTCAAGCTGAAGAGATCGCGAGTAAGCTAAAGGAGAAAGACGAAGAGATGGCCGATAAGCTGAGAGGAAAAGATGAAGAACTTGCTAGAGCCCGAGAAGAAGCTGCCTACTACAAGCGGATGATGATTTGCTATCAGAAGAAGCTGAAGAGGTTTGAAGACAACCAGGTGCAGACAAAGGAGTTGGTAGAAGTTCCAAAAGCAGGACCGATCATTGACCCAGGTCTAGATGGAGGATCGCATTGACAAAGACATCCTTTTGTTTGCTTGTATGTTGTAAGATTACCATCAGGACTGTTGATGGAATCTTTTTATCATTGTACTTCTGTTTGAATCCATACTTTTGGTGTTTTGACTATATCAACAAAAGTTCTTATCATAAAAAAGTCTCTTTATTATCATTATGTGTTCTCTCACTTTGTGATCACCGACACATCTGACACATTTGCAAAAACACGTCGGTCTTCGTATTCTTGGAATTGTTTGGCACGTCTGCTACATACACGCACCTTATATTATCAACATCGCTTGTTATTTACAGCAAAAAGAGCTTCTGTCTTCATCAAACTCACAAAACTGGAATCAGGGGATGAGATGCCCTAAAAATGAATCAACATGCCATAACATTCATTTCCTGCATACCATATTCTTGTATTTTTGCAGGTTACCCAGGGTTTCTAACTTATTTGATCGCAGGCAATATAGCTGGTCAACGTGTTCACCGATATCCGACTAAAAGAAACCGAGTAAGGATGGCTGATCGAATGCAGACTGATCTCAATGAGCTCCGGCAGAGGATGGATCAGTTCATGGAAATGATGACTGGCATGGCCCAGAACCAGGAGCGTCTCCGGTTGATGGTTGAGCAACCCCATGGGAATGTTAATACGGGAACACCGGCTGAGAATGTGGATTCTAACGCTGCCCGTAACGGAGAGCCTCATCCAAATAGGACCACAACACGTAATGCAGGTTTAGAAGACAATCAAGAAGACCAGTTCACTCTACTGGATGCTGATATGGGTAACATGAATGAGATCAACAATCGCAGGTACGAAGAGCTATCAGAGAAGATCAAGGCCATGGAATGTCAGAATTCCTTAGGTATCGATGTAACCAGTCTCGGGTTAGTACCAGGAGTCAGAATCCCTCCAAAGTTCAAGGCACCATCGTTTGACAAGTACAACGGCAGAACATGTCCTAGGACTCACATTCATGCGTACTTCGGAAAAATCTCGGCTCATACTGATGACGAGAAACTTTGGATGCATTTCTTCCAAGACAGTTTATCTGGAGCTTCGTTGAGCTGGTACATGAAGCTGAGTCGGGTCTCTATTCGAAGTTGGAAAGATCTAGCTGAGGCATTCCTCAAGCAGTATCAATACAATATTGATATGGCTCCGAATCGCACCCAGTTGCAGAACTTGTCTCAAGGACCTAAAGAGAGTTTTAAGCAGTATGCCCAGAGGTGGCGTGAGCTGGCCGCACAGGTTCAACCTCCCTTGTTGGATCGGGAAATGGCAGACATGTTTATGGGCACCTTGCAAGGTGTTTACTTGGATCGTCTAGCCGCCTGCCCGTCCATTGGTTTTTCTGATATCGTCATTGCTGGAGAAAGAATAGAGAATTTTCTGAAAATGGGAAAGATCCAGGATGCAAGCAGCGCTAGTTCTTCCGGTGTGAGAAAACCTTTTGGCAACGGCCAAAGAAGAAGAGAAGGCGAGACGAATGCTGTGTATAGGGGCCGAGACAGAAGTTATTCTCAAGGTTACTACCAAACGGCTGCGGTGACTATTACTCCACAGGTTCAACAACAACGACCACAGGTTCAACAACAACAACCACAGTTTCAACAACAACGACCACAGAGTCAACAACAACAGGTACAGAGGCCGTTTCAAGAAAGAACAAGAGCGAGGAACCGCAGACTCGACCCCGTCCCATGCCCATATGCTGTATTGCTCCCAGAGCTGCTAAAGTTGAACTTGGTTGAGCTTCGTACCATGAGATCTCCCGCTCCTGACAATCTACCTCCGAATTTTGATGCTAACGCCAGGTGCGAATTCCATTCAGGTGCCCAGGGGCACAGTATTGAGAAATGTTGGGCCTTTCAGAACAAGGTACAGGACCTAGTTGACTCCAAGGCGATCAATTTCGCTCCTCTCCCAAATGTACTTCATAATCCGATGCCTAGTCATAATGGAACCGGTGTCGCGGTCATTCTACCAGATGGTGCACGTTAAGCTGAAGTCTTCGAGTTGATCACCCGGAACGCTAGGGTATTCATGAAGCAAATAAAGCCAGCAGTATTCAAGTACTCTCAGTGATGGCATTTATGTGATTGCCTTTCTTCATTGTTCGTTTTTCATCCCTATTGAGGGGAACTACGTCACTCTGATTCTTCATTGGTCATCAGTCAATGGAGATACGTAGGCAGAAGATCGTCGGATCTTTCCGAGCAAACTTATGGGGCAACTTTACTCCCCAGCTTCACTCTTTCCTCCAGATGTCTCGCGTCAGAGTCAGAATAGCTAGAAGAGGAAGCATTACTGCCATGGTTGGGCATGCAACTGCAAATTGAAGATTACAAGTCTGTGAAAAGAGCTATTGATCATTGAAAGTATCCAAGACCGACAGGTCCAGACGAAGCCAAGCCTCCTCAACTACGACAATATTCAGTTTCTTTACTGCATTTCCATTTGTAGTTTCTTTTATATGCTAAACATTTGTCTACATGTATGAAATTTGTTTGCTTTTGAATGTTAGCAATAATAAAACTCACATGTTTTTCTTGAAGTAAATTCATTTGCATTCCCTTATAATTTAGCATGTGTACATCGCAATACCAATTGTCATGCTTAAATTCTATGAGGGAGAATGACGAAACAAAAGCGCAATATCTCTGAATTGTGTGCTCTCGAGTAAGGCCCTGTTGACGATGTACAGGCATTGTTTCAAATCCTAAACACTGGAGATATAAGGAAGATAAACCCTTGCCGACCCCTTCGAGCCTTGAAGTAGGAGTTTCTTTTCACATAAAAAAAAACCCTCACATGTAACCCAGGGGCAGGGCAGACGTCAGCTAGTCAGACCAAGCGTTCAGACTTTCATAAAGGAGTGTATTTGAAGATCCATTGCATTCTACTATGCTAATCAAGAGGTCCAAAGACCCGAAACCACAATGGTTATCCAAGTCAAAAGGTCCAAAGATTGACAACCACAATGGTTATCCTTCGTCGACCACAAAATGAGACAGCCACAACCCTCATGAAGCAATCAAGACAAACAATGTCACGCGACTTGTTCAAAATGCAAAAAGAAAAAGAAAAGAAAAGGCCCGCTAAGTCGAAACTTGAAAACAAGCGACTTAGGCAAAAGTTAGGGCATCCCGCTGGACTTCACAATCAAAGATTCACAAGAATCAGTCCAGGCAAAAGTTAGGGATAAGCAAAATAATGCAAAAGCGAAAGACGGAAAAGGATTGCACAAGAAAGATCCTCAAATGAGAACAAAGTCGTGTGACACAGACATGAAAAATAGAGGAGTGACTGACTCTCAACAATAACCTGATTGGTGCTTGAACTAATAGTAGCAATGGTTCCTCAATCAACACGAAACCCTTATGAAAGGTGAATGCTTGTGAAAACTAGCTGAACATAGGAATGGAGAACATCACGAAGAGCGGGTGGGCACAAATAAACTTCGAACCTTTATCCTTTGTTTCTATAACCGTGAACCAGGCCACGATATAACCCTTAAAAGTCCTAACTGAAACAGGGTTAATTTGAGAGCATACTACCACGAGACCGCGTTCCTGACTCCTACGAGTTGTGCTAAAAGACGTTTGTTGGTATTGCATGTACATACTTTCATTCAAATAAAGTTCGTATCTTAACCAGTGATTCGCTCACGAAGGTTAATGATCCATTTTCAAAACTTCAAGATTAACATGTTTGTTGAATTAGGATTTTCATTCTAAGAATAAACATTTTCTCACTTGCATACATTTGTTGAGCATCATAAATGGTTCACATACGGAAATTCAATCCAGAAGCTCAAGCTTGCCAGGTTGAGAAGTCTAAAACTTCCGAAAGACTGTCACGTCAAGGTGCACTTTTCTGAAGAAGCTTTATTAAGCAGAGACTTTCCCAGTCGGTCACAGTAAGAGCTATCCAATCCGGGGCAGTCACGTCAAGCAATCTCTTCAAAATTAGAGTACTGAGCCAATCCAGGGCAGTTACGTCGAGCAATCTCTTTAAACTTCAGTCAAACTGGGGCAATCACCTCGAGATTCAGATCTCTCCAAGAGCAAAGATCAGTCAATCAGGTACAAAGCTATTCAAATACTCGTACTGGGGCAGGCCACCCTAATAGTATGAGAGTTCATTCTCGAAAACAGATGGTCGGAAGCATTTACCCGGAGTTTAGAATACCGGGGTTACTTGTCAAGTCAACTATCTCGTTCAGCACTTCTGACAGATACAAACTCATCCACATTGGCAATGGTTACCTCCTCAGCAAGGTCATTACATTGATTCATGCAGTAGTTACAATACCTAAGAGTTTAAAGACGCCAAGTCTTTTTGTAAAATCCTCTTGAGGTAAAATCCATACGGAAGCAGCTGATCCCCAGCCCGGGACAATTTGAAATCTTTCCTCCTCAGCAGGACGTGTCTCGGTGTTGTCATCTCCAATAGGCAAATGAAAGTTGTCCTTACTAAAGTCAGCACTTTTTCTTTCATTTGGTTTCCTTGATCTTGATTCCTCATCAGATCCAAGGCAATTCTTATTCCCCTAGAAGATTTCAGATAAATCATTCTCCTCCCCAGCAGGTCCATAAGAGTGGATATTCCTCAATAATCAAGGTATCCTCGGGCACGACCCTCAAATCTAAAAGTCCAATTTATTTTTGGCAAAGGTGATGATTTGGACAGATGAATTATTCACGCTCCTCTCTGACAGAGATGTTATCCCCACAGGGCTTCTTGATATCGAATTCGCGATCATTGTGTTTCCCCACAGAGTTAGCAGGGACTTATTACTTCCGTGTCAGGAATTTCTTTTACATTCATACCAGTTCATCAACAATACTCAAGACATAATATCCCCAGTGTCATGGGGCAACATGCCGCGCAAACTCAGCATATGTAAAGTCCAGCCGCAGACTGGCCAAAGTCCATCTTCGGGTGGCAGATTTCAAAGTCCAGCCGTAGACTGGCCAAAGTCCATCTTCGGGTGGCGAATTTCAAAGTCCAGCCACAGACTGGCCAAAGTCCATCTTCGGGTGGCAAGCTGCAAAAATCCACCCGCAGTGTGGCAAATCTCTAAAGTCCCCCGCAGTGGGCAAAAGTCTCCCGTAGTGAGCAAAAGTCTCCCGTAGTGAGCAAAAGTCTCCCGTAGTGAGCAAAAGTCCAGCCGCAGACTGGCCAAAGTCCATCTTCGGGTGGCAAACTTCAAAAGTCCACCCGCAGTGTGGCAAGTCTCTAAAGTCCCCCGCAGTGGGAAAAAGTCTCCCGTAGTGAGCAAAAGTCTCCCGTAGTGAGCAAAAGTCCACCCGCAGTGTGGCAAGGCTCAAAAGTCTCCTGTAGTGAGCAAAAGTCTCCCGTAGTGAGCAAGAGTCCACCCGCAGTGTGGCAAGTCTCTAAAGTCCCCCGCAGTGGGCAAAAGCCTCCCGTAGTGAGCAAAAGTCTCCCGTAGTGAGCAAAAGTCCACCCGCAGTGTGGCAAGTTTCAAAAATCTCCCGCAGTGAGCAAAAGTCCAACCACAGATTGGCGAAAGTCCATCCTCAGGGTGGCATCATTTCCAAAGTCCACCCGCAGTGTGGCAATGTATTCTGAAGTCCAACCGCAGATTGGCAAAAGTCCATCCCCAGGGTGGCAAAGTATCCTGAAATCCGACCTCAAAATGTTAAAAGGTCCATCCGCAGTGTGGCAAGTCAGTAGCCATCTGACATCATTCAAAAGGCATCCCCTGTTCGTTATTTTTCACATCATAATTATATCCCAGCAGAGTTCGTTCGGTTGAGTTTATTTTCCTGTTCTTCTGTTGAAGGGAGCAAATTTTCTGGATGTTTTTAGTATTCAATCCCTGCATACTTCAAATGTCTGAAAGCAACGGCTGTCATCCATTCACGTCTACAGTGATTGAATAGGGGCAGCTGTAACACCCCAAAATTTTCCCTCCTACTTATAATCATCTAACTGACTTTTCGAAATAATTCATATCATTGATTTTCTCAAAAGCGCGCAATAATCCGAATAGGATGGTCCTCTTAGTGGTTTGTTGCTTATAATACAAATCCATTGAGTTTTGAATTCAAAAATTGACAGAATATCAAGAGTTCGTTGAGGATGCAAGTTTGACTTGGATTGAAGTTGTGAAACGGATTGAGCATGCTAAGATTAGTCATATAGGTTACCTGGACTCCGCTAACCTTTTCTCATGTTAATAGTTGTTCACTACCCGTTTCATTCCCGTTTACGGTTTGATTATTTCAATTCCACTTATCCAAAAAATTAAACCATTAAGTCAATATCCCTTTTAAACCATTAGACTATTTTTATCATTTTTATTCTTTTCTTTTTTTTAAGCCCATTTACCCATGCTTTAAATATCCAATTCCATGTTTCTTGTTCTAGATCCGAAATTTCCAAGTAAAAACCAAGAGTTATGAGTCTATTAATTAAATCCAAATTTGCTTTGTTTAAACCATTTTCATGTTCATTTCCAAACTTCAATTCAAAATTATACATTCATATTTTCTAAAGTTTAAATTCCAAATCCCATGTCATAATTTAAACACAAAATAGGAATAAAAAAAAAGAGAGAAAATCAGAGAATTCAAAAGTAAATACAATATAAAGGAGGCAATATTGAAAAGGGAACAAGAAGCACGTCTCCAGGCTCTTGAGGCCAAACAGTTAGAAGCAAGGCATAAATTCCGTGAGTCGTCAGCACCAAATGAATTGTCAAACCTAGTTTCTTCGAAGGAACTTGGGACATCCCATAATGCTCCAACAATCCTTCTGTCTAATGCAGTGTCTGAAACTAGTTGCAAACGGGCCACTGCCAGTGAATTGAATAGGAAGGAAGCTGTGGGATTGCCCAGCAAAGTCAAAAGTACTGATTATCCAGAGAATGCAGCTCCTCTGAACTCTTTATCCACAGATCAAATGTCTAATAAAGGTTTAGATGGGGTTGTATCACCAAAGCCCCATAGCTCTTCTGGTCCAAGTCATAGCCATCCAGCGGCAGTTTCCCTTTTGAATTCACCATCTTCAATTAAAAACGTTCTCGGTAGTGTCTTGCCGGCCATAACTAATGAACAAACACCAATCACCACCAAAACGGATCCACACCTTCATATAACCTGAAACATCAGAAGATCATCAATTGACAATAACAATTTCAGATTCAACAAGAAAAGAAAAGTGTCGGTATTCAAGTTTAATGATAATCTGAATAGGTTTACGGTGAACTAGACGGCATCTCATCATCCATGTTTCAAATCTAAGCCGAGGCCCGCGACATATACTAAAACAGAATTGTTACAGGGTTCACATTCATTCATCACTAACTAACAACATAGCAGAATTGTAACTAACCGTAACTGATTCGCAACAGAAATCATTAACTAACTTTAACAGAATTCTAACAACCCCTAACTTAAACTAACCAACTTTACAGGAAATGAAAAAACTCACAACTGAATTCAGTTAGGCTTCAAAAAAAAAAACAAAAATCATCACTAGAAACTTCCAGAATCATAACCGAGTTTCCTAACTAATTTTACCAACAGTTATCAAAGAACACTCACCATTCATCATCTATAAAAGGAGATTCATCAGCTTGCATCAGGAGTTTTTTTCTTCTCGATTCTTCTACCCCAATTCATCCCTTCACCTCTAACCTTTGAATTCTCTCTTCAAGAAAACCATCTTCAGCCTCCACCAAATCGTGACTCTCCTTCAATTCTCACCAATTTTCATCATATTCCCTAAGATCTTCTTCGAGTTTCAAAGCACCCCTGCAAAAATCAATAACCAAAACACAGCAGGGTTAATCGGCAGAAAGGCAGCTAAAGTCTCAAACTTTTTCAGTCTGAATATCAATTGCGGCAATCTCGTTGCAAGTTATCACCTTAACCGCAATAAATCTTCTCCCTCATCGCCAATCTTCATCGTCAATGGCACCTCCAACACCTTTGTCCGCATCCTGCAAACATCAGTATAACAAAAGATGAATTAGTGGATTCACAATCGCAACTGAACCGCGGAAAACTCAAGAGTAAGAAAAAGGGCAGTTTCAGAAGGAAGGGATTCGGGTCAAAGCCGTTACCTCAAGGGACGTTATGATCGCAATAATCATCACTGAATAAATGAGACTCATAGTTCTTCCATCAATCGAAATCGTGGGCAACATCATGGCGGCGTCAAAACGACGGATGCGTCTTCTCCATTAACACCATCGTCTCGGTTCATAAGGTACCAACTCGAATCCTTCATGCATACAAGTCATGGTGCGTTGATGTTCTTGATGTCGAGAATCCCCAAAAGTTTGTTCCGATTAGAGGATAGAAGAAGAACTAGGACGAGTTCGTGTAGAGGATAGGAGAATAGTTTTTGTTTTGTTTGATTCATGAGGGGAGTTCAATCGGAGGGAAGATGTTGACGGCGGCTAGGTTTGTGTGAAGGAAGAAGGTGGCGGAAGAAAGGTGAGCGGTTGATGGCGGCGGGAGCAAAAGGGGGCTAGGGTTCTTGAAGAGTGAGGAAGATGAATTAAGAGGCATAGGGTTTGAGAGAGAGAGAGGATACGCGTGAAGAAAATGAATTTCGGTGGGTCGGAGGGAGTAGTGCCGCCGTTAGGGTTTGGCCAAGGAAGAAGATGAAGGGTGATAGAGAGAGAGACGAGGTTGAAGAAGAGGGAGACTAGGTTTTGTACTGTCTTGTTTTTTTATTGTTCTTCTTCTATTTTTTTTCAATTTTTTTATGTAATTGTTAATTTATTAAGTTAATTAATAACATTATTAAATATAGGTAATGTTTAAATTGAGTTAATAAGAGATAAGTATGAATTAATCATATTAACCCTCCACTGCCCAAGATTAGAGGAGGTCCACCGTATGCCCCTCAGCCTTTTTGCGAATTGGGCCTTTCTTGTTTCTATCCCCACCCCTGTTTTGGGCCCATCAATCATTTTAACTTAGAAACACTTCTATCCTCACCTCCCTCCTATTTTATTTCTATTCATTTTTTATATTATATATAGTTTCGAAATTAATTCATGAAAAATATAAAAATGCATAAGAAAAATCCCCAAAAATTATATTAGCTTTTTAATACATTTTAGAAACACTCCCAATTTTCACTTTCTGAATTTAATCATTTTTCAACTTAATTTCGAATTTTTATTTTAATTGATTCATATTAAATTCCTTCATGGACATATAAAATTGTACAATTTATTTAGGCCACTTCCCATAACATTTTTTGCCCATTCTTTTTGTCATGAGTAAAGGACAAATAGAAGTACCTATGATATTTTTGGTGTATTTTTTAGGGCATTTTTTTCTATTGTTTGGATAGTGTAATTTGTGCAAATCTGTGTTGGAACTTTACATAGAACTAGGTGGTCATTTACCATAGTTAGGCTTAGAATTTTGGAGAGATTTTTTAGCACAATAATA
This sequence comes from Lathyrus aphaca, assembly GCA_963966055.1. NCBI lineage: Eukaryota > Viridiplantae > Streptophyta > Magnoliopsida > Fabales > Fabaceae > Lathyrus > Lathyrus aphaca. The sequence continues at coordinate 482,687,408 of OZ014522.1, forward strand.
TAATCAGGTTGAAGACCTTAGGAATTTAATTTCATATTTTTCTCATGACTTTTAATATTTTTGCCATTTTAATTCATTCCTTCACAATATGCATGTACATAATCCATATCATTTACTAACTATTTGCTCTTTCTTTGTGCAAGGTATGTTTTCAAGGATTGGCTTATTGGACTTGGATATTTTTATGCCTTAATTGTGTTTTATACTTTGTGTATTTTGTGATGTAATAGCTTAGAATTTGTATGCTTGTATAGTTTCCATAAATAGGATAGAAAAGATAAAAACAAATCGTTAGAAAACCAAAATTTCAAAAAAAAACAAATAAAGTATTCGATCCAACGTCGAGTATATTTTTAAATAAATAAATAAAGTTGCATGTAACTATAGGGTTCTTCGATCACCATCGTTCCATTCCATTCAACCAGAATCAAACCTTGTATGCTTCACACCATAAGTCGTGCGTCTCAGCACCACGCAACCGACCCACCCGGACCATTGTTCCATCCTGTTTACATTTCATATACGTTTTTACCTACCATGACCTAGGAGGACCCTATTGCTCATTACTAACTTCTTTTACTTGCATGTTTAGTCTTATATCTCTTATATCTCTTAGGTAGATTTAATTGCAAACCTCACTAACCATAGGTTATCCATGAATTCAACTGATTTAGGGTAAGTTTAGTTTCCCTTAGAATGTTACCTTTTATAACTTGAGTCTTTTCTCATCTTAAAATAAAAAATAAAAAAAAGCAATTAATAAAGGAAAGGTGTACAATGCGCCACAAGCCTTAAGCTATACGGGAAATGATTAGTGGAGGTCTCCTTCACTCTTCTAGGATGCTTTACAAACGTTCCATTGGGGGCGATCTTGGAAAGTATTCGCTCCTGTGTCATAGTCTTTAGTGTTGTACATTCAAAAAACACAAATTCAAAACATTTCTTATAAAAGACAACAAACCAAGAAGTCACGTCTTCTTTTCTCATCTCATACTCTTTGCGGACGAACATGACTTGTCTCGACAGTTCAAACAGTGATACGGTAAACACCCTCGAGTCAGAGCCGGTAACACCTGAGCTAAAGCTATGGCAACGTCATCCTAAAAACCACAAACAAATAGTTCCCGCCTAGGTTAGGCGAACTAAGTCGACTCTGATCCTCATTATCCCGATGAGGTACGTAGGCAGCGGGGTAGGGCCCGTTCGAGCACACTCTTTATTTTCCCTACATTTTCCCCATTCTTTCCATTCTCTCTTCTTATTCCTTTCTCATTTTCCATTCCCTTTATTCCAGTAGCGGTTTTATTCAGCAGCATCTTATTTTCTCACCCTTTGAAACAAACAAGCAAGCGTGGATCCCGTCGGGTACGACGGACGATCTGGGGTGCTAATACCTTCCCAGTTCGTAACCGACTCCCGAACTCAGATCTTTGGTTCGCAGGACCTTGTCCTTTCCTTCTTCCTTAGGTGTGTGCAACATTACCTTTCCCATTCCTTTGAGATAAAAATGTCTGGCTGGCGACTCTAACCTTTCCGCGCCACTTTCGCATTTGTACTAGGATGAAAATCCCGGGAGCGAAGGATTTATCATAATCATAGCATTTTCACTAACCATTTCAAGGACCAAAGGATTTATCTTTGTTCTTTGTTGCAGGTCATGGCTTCTGCTCGTAGGAATATTATCCAGATCAACTTTGTAGGGATACCTTCTAAGCTTAAGGAATTGGTCTCTCAAGTTTTCTGAAAACTTCCAATTCATCAAGAGGCATGGTCACCTACTGGATCTAGTCACTTCAGGGTTCAAAGAAGACATGATGAATGTCTTATTTCAGTTCTTGTATCCTAAACATCATTGCTTCATATTCCCCGACTATCAGCTGGTTCCTACAATGGAAGAGTTCTCCAAACTACCGGGTATACCTATCCTTGATCAGAGACCCTTCACAGGCTTAGAAAAGGAGCCTAAACCTAAAGTCATTGCTGCAGCCCTACATTTGAAGAAATTAGACATTGTCCTAGAAACAAGAAGCAGAGCTAAGGGTATTCTTGCTAAGGTATTAATGGAGAAAGCTCAAGTGTTCTTGAAGGCTATGAGTTATGATGCTTTTGAGGAGATCTTAGCCCTATTGATCTATGGCTTAGTGTTCTTCCCTAATCCAGACCAGTTCATAGACGTACACGCCATCAACATATTTCTGACTCATAATCCAGTGCCTACATTACTTGGAGACATCTTGCATTCTCTTCACACTCGTACTACGAAGGCGAGGGGAACTCTGATGTGTTGCATACCTTTATTATCTAGGTGGTTTATTTCTCACCTTCCTCGATCAGTGATGAAGAATGAACATGGGTTAAGGTGGTCTAAGAGGATTATGTCACTTTCTCATTCAGAAATTCATTAGTGCTCTCGATCTATGGAGAATGTTACTATCATTGACCGTTGTGGGGAATTCCCTAATGTGCCACTCCTTGGCATAAGAGGGGGAATTACCTACAACCCTTCTTTAGCACTACGTCAGTTTGGTTATGCTCGGAGTAATGGTCCTCATGACATGCTTATTCAGGGTATTGTGTTCGACTATGACAACGATCTTCAGGGTTACCGTCAAAGGTTTATACAAGCTTGGAACAAGGTGAACAGGATTGACAACAACACTTTGGAGCCAAAGTATTCTATTCCTATGGAGCCTTATCTCAGATGGGTTCGATCTCGTGCTCAGACTCTTATGATGCCATATCCTGCTGTTCTACCAGTCACTATGGAGCCTGTTGCTGAAGGAGATGTTCTCTATACCATCCTTCATCCAGACATGCCCACTAATTTGGAAGAATTACAAATGTCATGGATTCAGTTGAAGGAGCAAAGGGATACTTTTGAGACTCATTTCAGAGCTGGTCAAGAATGAATTCTGGAGCTGACAAGGCAACTTCACGAGGAGAAAAACCTCAAAAAGTACCTCCACGCAAAGAGGAAACGTCCATGGGAGACTTAAAACCCCATATATTTATCTTTTGTACTTTATTGTTATTCCTTTGTAAGCCCAAGGGGAAAAACTTATATTAAATATTTACTAATAAAGTTTTGTTTTTGTTTTTCGTTTAAACAAATTTAATCATGCGGTCCTTGAAAACATTGCATATGCATCTACATACCATATTATTGCATCACAGGTTTCTTAGGAACATGTATCTTATCTTCTCGCTGTTTATTTCAACAGAAATGGCTCTCGAACAAACTGTCAAGGATCTCCAGGCTCAAAATGCTCAGTTCCAAGAAGTGATCCTGAATTTGTCCAAGGGGCAAGAAGAGTTGAAAGCACCTCTCTCTAAAAATCATGAAGATAACAAGGATAATCAGTTGGAACAACTGCAAGCTGAGATGACAGAAATGAGGATCCAGATGAATAACTAGGTGACTCTTATTCAAAGTTTAGCTCAGGGGCAAGAAGAGCTAAGAACCTTTGTCTACAAACTTCAAAGTAGTGGAGTCAGGAATCTAATTGTCAGTCAACCTCCGTTAAAACAAGCTAACTTGGTTGAAAGAAAGATGAGGATAAAAGAAGGTAAGAGGAAGGTTGCCACTGACTGTTCTTCAGTTGAAGAAAAAAGACATGGTAAGGTTAATCCACCTCAACACAAGGAATGCAGAAGACAGTTTATCAAATTCAGCACCCCAATGTCGCAAGTTCTGCAACGCTTGTTGGAGATGAAGCCAATTTCCTTTGAAAAATCCTCCTCAAAATCCTAATACTTCCTCTCCTCGCTATAATCCAAAGGCAAGGTGTGGGTATCATTCCAACTGTCCCGGACATGATAATAATAGTTGTTGGACATTGAAGAAAAAAATTCAAGACCTGATTGACGAAGGAATCCTCGAGGTTACGCCAGAAGGCCAAATTGAATTCTACTATCGTCCATCAAACATCGAAGCTGCAAGACAAGTTACCCAAAGTAGCAAGAAAGAAAGCCTACCTATTCCTGTTGAGATATGGGGCACCTTGGGATATCCGAGTGGAAAATTTGATTTCATGGTGAAATATACTGCTCCTAAAAGTTCACAGATTGCAATTGAAGACATTCAGCCAACTGGATGGGACAACATTTGAACTTTCATTTGCAATTTCTTTTATTTTGTTTAAACACTTACTATTATGTTAAACTTTTGTTTTCATTAATGCATTGCATATGTTTGTCTTAAATTAATCCATTCGTTTCACTATATTTTGAACTATTCTTCATATTCCTATTTTGTGATATTTAACTCCTAATAAAGCTATAAGCCTATAGAGGGAGGATGACGAAAACAATACCATAATCTTATGCAGTATGCTTTTGAACAGACTATGCTGACGATGTACATGCATTGTTTCAATTCCTAAATAGTGGAGATATAAGGAAGTTAATCCCTAGTCAACCCTTTTGAGCCTATGAAGTAGGAGTTTTCATTCTCACGCAAATTAAAACCCTTATTCATAACCTGGGGCAGGGTAGTTACTCGGTTAACTCAATTATGCCAATTGTTTGTGTTGTACACAACTAATGATGTTTCCCTGTAATCACTAAAGTCTGCAAGTCAATATCTAGCAAAAGAAAAGCTCACTAAGTCAAAATCAAATGAAGGAGACTTAATAAAAAAATTAAGACATCCCGCTGACTGTAACCTTGAAATAAACAGTTCAGGCAAAAAGAAGGGATAACAAAGTCAAAAGAAAAAAGGAGGTCACTATAGATCCTCAATAAAGAAAGATGACTGAATTTTCAAATAATTTTTTTGATTCCTGAATCATCATAAATATCAGTGTTACAATTCCAAACTCCTTTGGAGCCTCAATGCATAAGTTAACCGAACATAGGACTGAAGAACATCATGGAGATTGGGTTGGGTACAAATAAAATTTGAGCCTTTATCCTTTGTTTCTTAAACCGTGAACCAGACCACGTTACAACCCTTTAAAAGTCCTAACTGAAGCATGGTTAGTTTGAAAGCATATTGCCACAAAAAGGTATCCTGACTCCTTTAAGGCTTATTATAAAACTTGAGTTAATATCACAGTTTTCATAAAAATTGTTTTTCTAAAATAATTTTTTTTTCAAAACTTCAAGACAAACATAAGCATTGCATTTTTGAATATATTTGTTTACATATAACTAAGTGTTTGACACACAGAGGAGCTTACATGATGAATGTTCAAAGTGCTTCCAATAGACAAAGTTGCTTCCTGGATCAAAGCCAATATATATATGGGGCATAGTCACTATTTACCAATTATTAGGGCATACTGTTGCACCCCAAAATTTGCCCTCACAATACAAGACTTTGTGTGCTAAGAGGTTCACAAGGTTCACAAGACCTTTCATGAGATTCATGAAGTTTACAAGATACTTTATGAGGTTCACAAGGTTCACAAGACCTTCCATGAGGTTCATGAAGTCTACAAGACACTTTATGAGGTTCACAAGGTTCACAAGACATCTCATGAGGTTCACAAGGTTCACAAAGTTCACAATTAGTCAGAAGATTTGACATTTCCCTCAGACAATGCATCCTCCTAAGCAGTGCATCCAAAACTAGGGTTTTGACTTTAATCAGGCTAAATGGATTTCCAAGACTTCAAGTGAGCTTCATAACATCTTACATGTCTCTAAGAATCCCCATGACAAATTTCAAAACTTTTCTCAAAGGTTTGCTTAGTCAAATGATCAGATAGGTCAAAATCAGTCAAAGCAGTTAAAAAGTCAAACTGAGGTCAACTGTGGTCAAATCAAAGTCAAATTTCATGATTTTTTGCCAACATCAAGTATATGAAGTAAAATTCATCATTTTATCAAGGGTTGATCATGATTCATCAAGGATATTTCAGATCATCAAGAATCAGAGGTTTCTAAATTAGGGTTTCCTCATGAAAAGTCAACTGAACTTTGACCAGCCATAACTTTCACATGCTTCATCACATTTTTCCCATACAAAGCTCATTTTGAAGGAAATTGAATTCTGTACAACTTTGTGTCTCACAAGCCAAGCCCAAAAATGCTTCATTTGGAAGGTATGAGCTAAGACATTATAGGTCCTTTTAAAAGTCAACAAAAAGTCAACAACTTCAAAAGGGCATAACTTGAGAATGGTAAATGATATGGACATGAAACCAATGGGGTTGGTTAGAGGACTCTTCAAGCTTTCCAAAATGTCCAATAACACCCTCATAGCATTAAAATTGAAGGATATATGACCTTGCAAAGTTGGGAAATTTTTGGTTGATTTATGAAGAAAATGGAGGCTTAAAACCAAATTTTTCTAAATGGGCTTGCCATGTGGTGATCCAATCCATACAAATACCTCATGCACGACCCAACCCTCATTTATTCATATTTTTTATTATTTTGATTTTATTTATTTTGATTTTATTCATTTAAAATCATTTTAAAACAAAATAAAATAGATAAATCAAATATTTAAATGGGATATTGCTTCTAGAAAATCATAAATGTGGCTTGGATCAAATTGATATAAGAATTATGGTGATTGTCTTGAAATAGAAATGTCTTATTCAAGAATATTTGAAATTTAAGCTTGAATCTTTTTCAATCTCATTGATCCAAAATATCCACACAATGATCCATTATTTTTGACCTAATTCAGTCTACTATAAGTATACAACATAACCCTATGCAAAGGACACGATTTCCTGGCCTCCAAGAGTAAGTTCATACATTCAAAAATCTCATAAAAACTTCAAATTCGGATTCTTCCATAGAGGCCATTCCAAAGAGATTTGAAGGTTGAGACATGTTTATTGGACATCCTTGAATCATTCTCAATACTCATATGCATCCAAAACCTCATGAATGACCTAAACCGAATCTGTTTTGTGCTTGACTTTGAATTTTTCGATTCTCATTATTTATGCATTGCCAACTAATTTTGTTTATTGATTTGTGATTGTTTGAAGCTTGTGATGAATTCTGGACAGTTTAATTCGAGTTTCATGAACTGGAGTGAATTCCACCATTGTTAGGGTTTTCGGCCTCCTTTAGGGTTTTGCTCTTAAGCTAACATAAATTAATTCTAAATCCATGGATCAATGCCAATTCATCTCTGGATCATATTTGTATAATTAATTTGATAAAATTTTGCAGTTTTGATGGTGAATGAGATTCGTAGGTTTTGCTGCAAGTTTGAATTCGCAGGAAACTTCATAGGTAAATTCGCAGCAATATTCCCAGGTCCGGAGGAAGAAGAAGGAGTTTTGGCGCGCGGCTGATATTTGAATATTTGTTTAATATTTTATGAAACGGTTTGCAAGTTATTTCATAATTGTGTTGATAGCTCAGTTGGTTAAGGGATGCGCGTGTGAGACCAAGGTCCAGGGATCAAATCCTGGGCTCAGCATTTTTTCATATTTTTCCCTCTAATTATCAAACTTAAAATATAATGAATTGTGATGCATATATTATCAGATGCGCCCTCCCAGCTGGAATGGTAAGTGTGTTTGTGCATTGCGTAAAGGTCCTGGGTTCAAATTCCCCCCCCCCCAGGCCTTTTTTGTTGTTTGTTTTGCTTTTTCATGATTTTTCCCAGGTTATCAACAAAAGGAATTAGACCCCTGTTTCTAACGCCAGCGCGCGCGTGGCCCAGTGGTTGGAATGCTAGTCCTGAGTGTGGAAAGCTTAGGGACTGGGTTCAAATCCCAGCCCAAGCAGGTTTTGTTTCTTTTCATTCTTTTTTTATTTTGTTTCTTATTTAATTAATTCCTATTCTATTAAAATAAATTCAAATAATAAAATAAATAGGATGTTCATATTATTTTAAATTCATTCTTTTTAATTTTAATTTTATAAGAAAAACTTATTTATTTTTTGTAAATTATTAATATTGTAAAATTATATATAGTTATTTTATTATTCTAAAAAATATGTATATAAACCCTAATTTTCTAAAACCTAAAATATTTTGTAAAAACCTAATTAATTTTTATAAATCCTAATAATTTTCACAAACCCTAATTTTCTTCTATTTATTTAATTCTATTATAATTTTTTTTTAATTTATTATTTATAAACCTTACTCATGTATGTATATTACATAATTTGTTTATAATTTAATTCTTGTATATAAATATGCTTAAAATAATTAAAATTCTTAATTTAATTTTGTAAATATCATTTATTTTTATAATATGTTTATAATTAACTTAATTTTTATAGCATGTATGTAATTTAAAACTTTATGATAATTAATTGTTTATATTTTCTTCTTAATCTTAAATAATAATTGTTTATAAAAAATTGATCTTTTAATTATTATGCTATTAACTGTGTTTATATGATATTTATTATTACTAACCCCATTTATATATTGTGATTTATTATTATTATTATTACTAACCCAATTATATTATTATTATTTATTTTTGCTTATTTATTTAATTTGCTTTAATTATTATTATTATGTAATTGTCTTCTTGATGTAATATTGTAGTAATAATGTTTATTATTTATTTTTAAATGTTATGGTTAGTAAATAGGGAGTGTAAACATGTTTGTAATGTAAAATCAATTTAGATCATTAATTTAAAAGATAAATATTTAAAATTGTACACTCACACACGTAAGTCGATCTTCGATCGCCATCTCACTTTCTAAGGGTTACCTCTCATGTTGCCTATTACAAAAAGGTCAAGTAGGGTGTATAAAGCAAAAGTCCCTCATCTCACATCATCTAGTCCCTAAACAGATAAAAAGATCAAGTCCCTTCGAATGTTGCCTTCGTAATGATCTTGTCCCTTTCGAATAAAGATGATAAGTCCCTCCGAATTGCTTATACACCCCACAATTGCCTAAATAACAGATGTCCCTTCACTTGTCCCTCACATCCAAGGTAATAACTACCTATTCCTTAATAATAGGGATAGTCTTACCACTTAAAGGATTCAAGAACAGAAAAGACTTAAACTTAGGGTAGGTTCCTCTTAGATACTTGCTCACTCTTCAAAACATTTCAAACACTTCACAATTTCAAACAAATTTTCAAAACAAAGGTTTTATACGCATCCGTACATGGATCATTATAAAACACTTAAGAAAATTTTTATTCACACACTTCACATTTCAAAAACATTTTAAAGTGAGCTAAGTAACTAAGAGCCCATGGATAACCATGGATGTAAAGGGTGCTAACACCTTCCCTTTACATAACCTACCCCCCGAACTCACAAATCTTTTAAGGTCTTTCCTGTTCTTTTATGCCTTTCCTTTGGATAAAGTAAAAGTCGGTGGCGACTCTTGCTATCCGCAACATTTAACTAAAGTCAGTTCTCCCACCGTGTTACAGAACTGGCGACTCTGCTGGGGATTTAATAAAAGAGGGGTACCCTTAGGAATTAGATCACTTTAAAATTGTTTGTCTTGTTTGCTTTATACTTACTTGTTGGGCTCTTATGTGTGAAAGGTCCTAACCCGGATCTAGTGTACCTTAGGTAAATGGCAATAGACCAAGGAAACTGTACGGCGTATACTGATATGGTTGATCTGGTGACCATAGTTAGTGTGACTTCTTGGTTGGTGCTTATGTTCCTTAAGTCAAGTTGAGGATAATATGAGGCTGCCATATGTTGTCAATACACTATTAAACTTTTAGAACCCTAGTTATCCCATCTTGGCCTTTAGAAAGTAATGAGATAACTGGCTTTGGTGCAGACTGAAGTTGGTTGATACTCGATACTACGCTCATTGAGATTCTAAACTTGGAGGGTTTTGGTTGGCAAGTAAGTTGCCTACTGAACAACCACCTTTGTGAAGGATCAATGATATTGAGATCCCTTAGAACCTGGTTACTTTATAGGACAGGATGAACCATCTAAACTTCAGGGGAGGGTACTGACCTTTGAACCTCATGCAAGCCTTTAAACCTAGGGCTATTGTGTGACTTGTTTGTGTGTGCCACATGTTTGTGATTGAGGATAACATCATGACATCATCATGCATCATAAGCATAGCATTTTCACTAACCATTTCAAGGACCAAAGGATTTATCTTTGTTCTTTGTTGCAGGTCATGGCTTCTGCTCGTAGAACACTATCAGGATCAATTTTGTAGGGATACCTGCTAAGCTTAAAGAGTTGGTTTCTCAAGTGTCTGAAAACTCCCAGTTCATCAAGAGACATGGTCACCTACTGGATCTAGTCACCTCAGGATTCAATGAAGACATGATGAGTGTTTTGTTTCAGTTCTTTGACCCTAAGCACCATTGCTTCACGTTCCCCGACTATCAACTGGTTCCTACAATGGAAGAGTTCTCTAAACTTCTGGGTATACCTGTACTTGATCAGAAACCATTCACAGGCTTGGAAAAAGAGCCTAAACCTGAGGTTATTGCTGCAGCTCTACATCTGAAGAAATCTGACATTGTTCTAGAAACGAGAAGCGGAGTTAAGGGTATTCTTGCTAAGGTGTTGATAGAGAAAGCTCAAGTGTTCTTGAAGGCTATGAGCTATGATGCTTTTGAGGAGATCTTAGCTTTGTTGATTTATGGCTTAGTGTTGTTCCCCAATCCAGATCAGTTCATAGACGTTCATGCCATCAATATATTCCTAAGCCACAATCCAGTGCCTACATTGCTTGGAGACATTCTACATTCTCTTCATACCCGTACTACAAGAGCAAGAGGAACTCTGATGTGCTGCATATCTTTGCTATCTAGGTGGTTTATTTCTCACCTTCCTCGCTCAGTGATGAAGAATGAACAAGGGTTCAGGTGGTCCAAGAGGATTATGTCACTCTCTCATTCAGATATCCATTGGTGCTCCAGATCTATGGAGAATGTCACGATCATTGACCGTTGTGGGGAGTTTCCTAATGTGCCACTTCTAGGCATAAGAGGAGGCATCACCTACAACCCCTCTCTAGCTTTACGACAGTTTGGTTACGCTCAGAGTGATGGCCCCATGACATGTTGATTCAAGGCATTTTGTTTGACTACGACAACGATCTTCAAGGTTACCGTTAGAGATTCATACGAGCATGGGGAAAAGTGAACAAGGTTGACAGCAAGACTCTGGAGTCTAAGTACACTATTCCTATGAAAGCTTATCTCAGATGGGTGCGATCTCGTGCTCAGACTCTCATGATGCCATATCCTGCTATCCTGCCAGTTACCATGGAACCTGTTGCTGAAGGAGATACTTCTTATACCATCCTTCACCCAGACATGCCTACTGACATGGAAGACTTACAGAGATCCTGGATCCAGCTGAAGGAGCAAAGGGATACTTTCGAGGCTCATTACAAAGCAAGCCAAGAAAGAATCCTGGAACTAACAAAGCAACTTCATGAGGAACGGAATCTCAACTCATACCTCAACACAAAGAGGAAACGTCCATGGGAGACTTAAAACCCCATCTCTTGTATTTATTTCATTTCATTTTCTGTAAGCCCAAGAGGCAAAACAAATTTATTACTAATAAAAGTTTACCTTCTTGTTTGTTTAAGCAAATTTAAATCTTGCAGTCCTTGAAAACATTGCATGTGCATTCACATACCATATCATTGCATCACAGGTTTATTGTGCACAGGTTTCTTATCTTCTCGCTGTTTATTTCAGCAATGGCTCTTGAACAAACAGTTAAGGATCTCCAGGCACAAAATGCACAGTTTCAAGAGCTGATCCTGAACTTGTCCAAGGGGAAGGATGAATTGAAGACACTGCTGGACAAGAAGACTAAGAAGACTAGAAGGTCAGGTGGCCTGATCAACATGGGAAGAAGGTTCAGAGGTCCTGTCAAGACCAAAGAACCAGTTGAAGATTATGAGTCTGAAGAGTCTGAGAAAGATGGAGGCAGTCTCCACAATACAATGGGGGACTCTGATTCTGAAGCTAACTACTATCATGAGCCCAATGAAGATAAGTTCAAAATGCTGGTGGATAGAATGGATGCTATGGAATTGCAAAAGTCTTCTGGGCTGGATTTTGAAGACCTGAGTCTGATATCTGGGGTAGTCATACCCATTGGTTTCAAGGTTCCTACTTTTGTTGTTTATGATGGTGTCTCTTGTCCCAAGCTGCATCTGAGGTCTTATGTCAGGAGAATCCAACCCCATAATGCTGATAAGAAGTTGTGGATCCATTTCTTCCAAGAGAGCTTATCTGGAGCTCAATTGGAATGGTACTATCAGTTGGAGAGTGTCAACATCCGTGATTGGAATGATCTTGCTGAAGCCTTCTATAAGCAGTATCAATACAATGCTGATTTAGCCCCCACTCGCATGCAGCTGCAAAGCATGTCCATGGGTGCTAAAGAAAGCTTCAAGGAGTATGCTCAAAAGTGGAGAGACTTAGCTGGAAGAGTACAACCTCCTTTAACTGACAGGGAGTTGGTTGATATGTTCATGTGTACGTTGAATGGCCCTTTTTACAGTCATCTAATTGGAATCTCATCATCTGGCTTCACTGAGTTGATAATGACAGGAGAGCGTGTAGAAAGTGGTATAAGGAGTGGCAAGATCCAAGTGGGTGCTTCTTCATCAGGTGCTGCAAAGAAGCCTCCCAGTGGGAAGAAAGAGTCAAATGCTGTTTATGGTCAACCTGATCGTAGTAGAAGGCATCAGTCTGTGAGTGCAGTCCATATCTCCAATCCAACTCCTACAACAACAGAGCCACCACAGGGAAATCAACAGAGGGCTAGAAGGCAGTTCACTAAGATCAACATGTCAATGGCCCAAGCATTGCAACACTTGTTGAAGGCTGAACTTATCACTCTGAAAGATGCTCCTCAGAATCCTAATGTTACCTCTCCCAGGTACAATCCCAATGCACGATGTGCATATCATTCGAATTGTCAGGGACATGATACTAATAGTTGCTGGGTCTTGAAGAACAAAATTCAAGATATGATTGAGGCTGGAGAAATTGAGTTTGACCCTCCGGGTACTCCAAATGTGATTACTGCTCCCATGCCAAATCATGAGAAGACTGTCAATGCCATTGAAGAAGATTCACATATTTCTTCAGTTGCAGAATTGACTACACCATTGTCTGTTATCAAGAAGAAGTTAGTACAAGCTGGGTTCTTTCCAGGTTGTCATGAAGATTGTGTCTATTGTGCCTATAGGCCGGATAGTTGCTGGAGGTTGAAGGACGGAATTCAACGTCTCATGAATAATTACACCATAGTGTTTGAGAGAACACCACCTTCTGTGGAGAGTATGGTGGATCATATAACTAAGCGTGCGAAAATTGAAGAGGTGGATATGGTTGATAAAGTGCCGGTAAGGATTACTTCAAAGGGACCTGTCAAAATCACTCATAAGGGTCCAATTAAGATTAATGCTGAAGGCCCTGTGAATATTGTTGCTGAAGCTAGAGTGGCTCCTATGGTCATTACCACTCCTGGTCCTATTCCGTATACTTCTGATAAAGCTGTGCCTTGGCATTATGGGTCTGATGTTTATATCCATGGTGTTAAGCAGGAACCCTTAGCTGATATGCCTGTTGATATTGATAATATTGCTGGATCTAGTAAGATCACACGAAGCGGAAGAGTTTTCTCCCCTCCAGCTACTTCCAAGAATGCAGTTACTCCAGCTGCTACCTCCACCACTGATGCTCGGGGCAAAGGTCCTGTTATTGAACCTATACCAACTGATGTGCCAGCTGCTGATGATCTCTCTAAGCAAATGGATGAAGTATTGAAAATCATTCGCAAGAGTGATTATGACATTGTCGATCAATTGGGGCATACTCCCTCCAAGATTTCTTTGTTGTCTTTACTGCTGTGTTCTGAGGCTCATGCCAAAGCCTTGATTAAGTTTCTGAAGACTGCTCATGTACCAAATGAAATTTCTGTTGACCAGTTTGAAAATTGTGTTGCACACTTGACCTATGATAATGGGTTAGGTTTCTCTAATGCTGATTTGACTCCTGCCAAGAGGGATCATAACAGGGCTCTACATATCTCAATTGAATGCAGGGGCACTACCCTGTCACATGTATTGATAGACAATGGTTCCTCTCTGAATGTGTTGCCCAAAGAGGTCCTGAATAAGCTTAGTCCTGAAGATGCTGTGCTGAAGCCCAGTAATATAGTGGTGAGGGCTTTTGATGGCTCGAGAAGAGTGGTGCATGGAGAAATTGATCTCCCAATCAAAGTTGGTTCTCAGGTTTTCAATGCTACCTTTTATGTAATGGATATTCGTCCATCGTATTCTTGTTTGCTTGGGCGTCCCTGGATCCATGGGGCAGGTGCTGTAACCTCTACATTACATCAGAAGCTGAGATATCCAGTAGAAGGGAAGGTTGTTACTGTCTACGGAGAGGAAGGATATATGATTAGCCATGTGAACACCTTTAAGTATCTTGAAGTGGAAGGTGAATATGTTGAAACTCCGTGTCAGACATTTGAAGTGGTTCCTTGGATTGTTAATGATTATGAAGCTCCTCCTGTTGTCAAGAAAGTTCCTATGGTCACCAGAGCACCTCCTACAATGGCCTCCCTCAAAGATGCTAGAGCTGTGGTGGATGAAGGTGGTTGTACTATTTGGGGTCAGCTTCCTGATATTCCGTACAAGTCTGACAAATTTGGTTTGGGTTTCACTGCAGAGTCCCAGAAGGCTGTTCGTCGTGCTCGTGCTGTTTGTATCACCAATCAGGGGATTATTGAAATTCTGTGATCAGGTATGAGATGTCCTAAGAGATGTCTCAACACTTAATAGGACATTTCACTAAAACTTAAACAGCAAGAAAAGTAAACAACACAGAAGTTTGTTAACCCAGTTCAGTGTATAACCACACCTACATCTGGAGGCTACCAAGCCAGGAGGAAATCCACTATTAGTAATATTAATTCTAGACTTAAACCACCCTGTTTAATCTATCACTTAATACTTACCCAATGCAATTTCTACCTAAGACTCACTTAGATAAGAGTACCCTACTCACTCCCCCTCAATCACCCAGTGATCAAGTTTACAAGTTTACAAAAGTTGAAGACATCCTTCAAACAATACAGCTTGATCTTACTTCACAGTTTCAATCAAGTCACAAATGCACTTTTGCTTAAAAGCTCATAAAGTGGTACATAAAAAACAACCTGCTATTAAATCACTAGACACCCTATTTAGTCTTCTGAAATTCGTACTCAATTCTATGAGTTTCTGTTGTTTAAATAGGTTTCTGAATTTTGGGCTTTCTGTAGAATGATCCAGCCCTAATGTGCAGCAGCTGTCACCTTGAATTTAGGGTTTGTTACCTCCTATATTCTAGGTGCATTAGGTCTTCTGTTTTAATCTGAATCTTCAATTTAAAACTCCCTACAGATGCGCCTTGTTCTGTTTTATATCCATCATTAATTAATTCCAGATAATTCTCCTTAAATATCTCTGATCTGTTAATCAATAATTAATTCTGGTAGCAGGTCTGAGATGTCTCAACATCTGTTGGGACATCCTGACAAAACTGAACTTAGTCATTTATACAATGTCCCAACATCTGATGAGACATCCTGAAATAAGTTCACATACTCTGTTTACTAATGTCCCAACATCTGATAGGACATTCTGAACTGAATTTAACATTTCTTGTTTGGTCAAAAATTCTGCCAATTCTTAAACATCTACAAACTCCCCCTTTGGCTAATTTTTGGCTAACATCTTTTCTGGAATTTAGAGTGCAGCAGAAGTTCTTATTATCAGAGTGTATCATTACTTTTCTGTTGATTCATATTTGAGTTTACTCCCCCTCAAGCATATATGAGACCAGCCTTGTTGCAACAGAAATATTCACACTTATTCAGTTCAGGCAGAAACAAACAGATTTTTTCATTTATACTTAAACAGCAATTACATTTTGATGTTGTTCTCCCCCTTGGTAGACACAAAATTAGGGGCCAAAGACACTATTACTGTCATTAAATTGCTGTCATTACATTTGCCTCACATACATTGATCACTCAGATGCATCACTCTCAGTTGCTTCCTCCACTTCAGTGTCTTCATCTTTATCAGCTTCACTTTCTTCATCAGCCTTACTGTCTTCACCAGCTTCACTGTCTTCATCAGATGCAACATTCTGATCTTCTTCACTTTCCAATCTTTGAATTATTTCTTCAAGCTTCTGCTTTCTAGCTTCAAGCTCTTTGCAGGTGCTTTTGAGTTCAGCAATTAGGGCCTTCTTGGAGATTGGATTCTTAGCAGTTGAGGGACCAGCAGATGTCCCAGCAGGTGCTTCAACATCTGCAGCATGGTGACTGAGAAATAATTTGTAGTGAAAAGCCAGGGGGCTCTCTCTCTTGCAGACAATGTCCTTCTCATGTAAAATCCCAGGGTATTGACTTAGAACAATACCACACAGCAAGGATGGAAAAGCTATTGGCAGCTTTGTTGCAGTAGAGATGGCATGCTTCATAGTCTGATCAAAAATATATGCTCCATAATCCATCTTGGTTTGAGTTCCCACAGCATAGATGAATCTGGCCAGACCAGTGGAGATTGAGGAAGTGTGGTTGGTAGGCACCCAGTTAGCAGTTCCAATTCTGTTCAGCATGGCATACTTTCTGGTAAGCATGCTCACAGAGAGCTTTCCCTTCACAGGCCAAGCTTTGACCTGGTTTGCAGTGATCACCTTACAGACTTGATTATCTGTCTTGCCTAGCTCATTGGGTCCATCTGTGTCCCTTCCTAGATACTGATTAATGATTTGGGGAGAGAACTCAACACACTTACCTCTCACAAATACCTTTCTGAACTCTGAGGACTTACCATTTGAGCAATCCTCCTGAAGATTCACAATGAACTCTTTAACAAGAAGTTCATAGCAGGGAGAGAACTCTGAGACTGTCTTGAATAGTCCTGCAGCAGAGATTAGGTCAATGAGTTCTGTGCACTCAAGTGCATTGCTGCTCAGTTCTCTTTCCAGGGCAACCCTTCTTTGGTAAACATACTTCCATCTGTTGACACTGGATACATGATGGAAGGATATGTTGTCCAAGGGAGCTTCTGAAACAACAGTTGAAGCTCTAGCTGGTGCTGGTTTCTTCTTGGGAGGAAATGTTGGAACATCTGATCCAACATCTGAATCTGATGGTGTTGCAGCTTTTCTCTTCTGGGTTTGAACTTTGCTCCATTGTTTTGATGGCCCAAAAGTGACTTTAGCCTTCCCTTTCTTTGGAGAGGCTTTCTTCTTTTCAGGGATGACTGGTTCAGCTTGCATCTTCCCTTTCCTGGACCTTAGCCTTTTGGCAATGCTTGGTTTCACAGATGATATAATCTCTGCATCAGAATCCTGCTCCAGATTGACCACTGGAGGAGATTGAGCATCCTCCTCTTCAGCTGGTTGATCAGCAGGGATTTGATCTTCATTTGAATCTTTAGCCTGTTCCCCAGAAACTTCTTTATCACTTTCACTTGAGGCCTCTTTCTGGTCCTCAGTCTGTTCAGTATCAGCACCAGATGAGTTTGCTTTCTCATCTGCAGATGTTCCAACATTCATTGGGACATCTTGTTCTGTAGCAGTGTTCTCTGTATCTTGAGCTTGTTCTTCTTGAGGTGCAGGAATGGTGTTCAAAGGAACAGAGATCCCTCTCACCACTCTTTGTTCAGAAAAAACTTGATTGACAATCTCCTTGATGGAATCATCAATATATTTGGAGTATTTAGCATGAGAGGGAATGTCTTTAGCTTTGCTTCTGATTTGATCTTTACCTCTTTTTGGAGTTCTTGCCTTTTTAGTGTGAGAGGCGCTTCCCCTGAGCTCGTCTAATGGTGTTGATTGCATTGGTACCACAGAGATAGGAGTGGCATGCACCACGTCTTCCTGGTTGAGAACTTCTTCAGCTGGTTTAGGGTTTTGAGACATTGTTGAAGGAGATGAATGTGCAGCTTTAGGGTTTATGATTTCTGAAGGATTGCTAGTTAATGAGATTCGCTTGTGATGGTGTGATGAGACTCTTGATAGCTGATTATAAGAAGTTACTAAAAATGTAGCCGTTACAGTCCAAATGATTAGGGATGGAATTCCCAAGGATCTAGACCAAGCTAGCTTTGCCATCTGGAACTTATGCCATGCAATGTCATATGACATGTTGGCACATCTCATTAATTGCTAGATATCACATAAACAGATTCCAAGTTTGCCCCTTAAGTTCTCAAATTGTGTAGCATCCAATGCCTTGGTAAAGATATCAGCTAACTGCAGATCTGTAGCTACATGCTCCAATGAAATCACCTTTTCTTCTACAAGATCTCTGATGAAATGATGTCTGATATCAATATGCTTTGTCCTGCTGTGTTGGATAGGATTCTTAGATATGTTGATTTCACTCAAGTTGTCACAGTACAATGTCATGACATCCTGTGGGACATTGTACTCAGTGAGCATTTGCTTCATCCAAACCAACTGAGAACAACTGCTACCTGCTGCTATGTACTCAGCTTCAGCTGTAGATAAGGATACACAATTCTGTTTCTTACTGAACCAAGAAATCAGATTGTTTCCTAGAAAGAAGCATCCTCCTGAAGTGCTTTTTCTGTCATCAGCACTTCCTGCCCAATCAGCATCACAGAAGCCAGTGAGAATAGGTTTTCAACCATGAAAATACATTATGCCATAGTCACAAGTACCATTGACATATTTAAGGATTCTCTTGACTTGATTGAGATGACTGACTTTTGGATCAGCTTGATATCTTGCACACACTCCTACTGCAAATGCAATGTCTGGTCTGCTAGCAGTCAAGTATAACAAGCTTCCAATCATGCTTCTGTATAAGCTTTGATCTACATTCTCACCCTTTTCATCTTTAGTCAGCTTTAAGTGTGTGGGGGCAGGAGTTCTCTTGTGAGCAGCATTTTCCATTCCAAATTTCTTCACTATGATCTTGGAATACTTGCTTTGTGAGATGAACATTGAGTCCTCCATTTGCTTTATTTGCAGACCAAGAAAGTAGGTTAATTCACCTACTAGACTCATTTCAAATTCAGATTCCATCTGCTTGACAAAATGTTTGACCATCTTATCAGACATCCCACCAAACACAATGTCATCAACATATATTTGTGCAATCATGACATTTCCTTCTTCATCTTTAACAAATAGGGTTTTATCAATCCCACCTTTTCTGTATCCTTGCTTGATAAGAAATGTGGTCAGTCTTTCATACCATGCCCTTGGAGCTTGCTTCAGACCATAAAGTGCTTTCTTTAACTTGTATACATGATTTGGACAGCTTGGATCAACAAATCCTTTAGGCTGTTCTACATATACTTCTTCATTAAGATAACCATTAAGAAAGGCACTTTTCACATCCATTTGAAATAGCTTGAACTTTAAGATACAAGCAATTCCCAACAGTAGTCTTATTGATTCAAGCCTTGCTACTGGTGCAAAGGTTTCATCAAAGTCTACCCCTTCAATTTGAGTGTATCCTTGAGCCACAAGTCTAGCTTTGTTCTTTGTAACAATTCCTTGTTCATTTGACTTGTTCTTATACACCCATTTTGTTCCAATTACATTTATATCATCAGGTCTAGGAACAAGATTCCACACTTCATTCCTTGTGAATTGACCTAATTCCTCTTGCATAGCACAAATCCAGTTTTCATCAGTGAGAGCTTCCTTGATATTTTTAGGTTCTATTTTGGAAACAAAACAAGAACTTGAAATCACTTCTCTTGATCTAGTGCTCACACCTCTGTTGGGATCACCAATTATTAAATCTTTGGGATGATCCTTCTGTATTCTGATGGAGGGAGGTTTGCTTGAATCTTCTGACCTTGTATCATTTTGAGTGAAGTTATATTGATCATTCTTTTCTTCAGGTTCAATCTTGATATCAGCAGATGTTCCAACATCTTCTGGGACATCTGTAGAAGCATCATCAATTATCACATTTATGGACTCCATGATAACCTTTGTTCTGTAATTGAATACTCTATATGCTCTACTGTTTATAGAGTATCCAAGGAAAATCCCTTCATCACTTTTAGGATCCATTTTTCTCCTTTGCTCCCTATCTGCCAGAATATAGCATTTACTTCCAAACACATGAAAGTACTTCACAGTGGGTTTTCTGCCCTTCCAGACTTCATATATTGTGGACAGGGTTCCTTTTCTCAAGGTAACTCTGTTATGGATGTAGCAGGCAGTGTTCATAGCTTCAGCCCAGAAATACAGAGGTAACTTTTTAGCATGGATCATAGCTCTTGCTGATTCTTGAATAGTTCTATTCTTCCTTTCAACAATCCCATTCTGTTGAGGAGTGATAGGAGAAGAATACTCATGATTGATTCCTTCTGAAGAACAGAAATCTAAGAACTTTTGATTCTCAAATTCTTTTCCATGATCACTTCTTATTCTGATCACACAGCTGGATTTTTCCCTTTGCAATCTTTGACATAATTCTTTGAATACATCAAATACATCTGACTTTTCTTTGATGAAGTTTATCCATGTATATCTTGAAAAATCATCAACTACAACATAGGCATACCTTTTACCACCAAGACTTTCAACTTGCATAGGTCCCATAAGATCCATATGTAGAAGTTCCAAAACTTTGGAAGTTGTCAGATGTTGGAGCTTTGGATGGGACATCTTGGTTTGCTTGCCTATTTGACATTCACCACATATTTTGCCATCATCAATCTTCAGTTTAGGAATACCTCTTACAGCATCCATAGATATGATCTTCTTTATGCCTCTGAAATGAAGATGACCTAGTCTTTGATGCCACAGTTTCACTTCTTCTTCCTTAGCTAGAGAGCAGGTTGAAGTGAGACTGAGATTTTGGGATTCCCACATGTAACAGTTGTCTTTAGATCTGGCTCCTTTCATGACAACCTCTTGTTCTTTGTTAGTCACTATGCATTCAGATTTGGTAAAGTTTACACTGTATCCTTGATCACATAGTTGACTTATGCTGATCAGATTAGCAGTTAAACCTTTAACAAGCAGCACATCATCTAATCTTGGAACATCTTGACAATCCAAGGTTCCAACTCCCTTGATTTCTCCTTTAGCTCCATCTCCAAAGGTAACATACCTGGATGAATATGACTTTAAGTTTACTAGCAAATTCTTCAATCCAGTCATGTGTCTTGAGCATCCACTGTCAAAATACCAGTCTTCTTTAGCTGATACTTTCAATGATGTATGTGCTATGTATGCAGTACTTTTCTTTGACCAGATGAGTTGGGATTTCTTTTGATTCATCTGCACTGTGTGTTGATCAGCTGATCTCCAAGCTTGATTGTTGATCTTGTTCTTGGGTATGTGGCTTTGATCAGTCTGAATGTCAGCTTTTGGTCTCCAAACTTTCTTGATTACTTCTGTCTTTTGCTTAGGAGGTTGCTGATTTCTATGCAGCACTTCCTTGGTACTTTCTACTTTCTGCTTGGAAGGTTGCTGACACATCTGATTTGGATATCCATGTAGCTTATAACAGTGAGGTTTGATATGTCCAAATCTTCCACAGTGATGGCATCTCCATCTTTGATACTTCCTCTTCATCTTGTTCTTTCCAGAATGTTGAGACATCTGTTGTAACATTATGTTTGTCTTTGTGTTCTGATGTTGGAGCATCTGTTGGGACATCTTGTTTGACTGAGTAGTTTTTGCAGTAGTTTTGCTAGAGCTGGCTTCATCTCTGTTATATCCCAGTCCACTTTTGTCCCCTGAATGTTTATTATTGCAGAGAATAGCATCCAGTGTACTTGAGCTGCTGTTCATCATTCTAACAGATTTGGACATATGTTCCAGCTTAGAATTGAGAAGAGTTACTTCACTTTTTAAGGTATCAATGATTACTTGATCACTTGCTTTTTCTTCTTCTAGTACTTCATTCTGCTTCTTTAGCTTTATGACCTCACTGCATACTTCAGTACTTCTCTTGTACAGATCCTTGAAGGCTTGCTCAAGATCTTCATAAGTAGGTTCTCCACAACTGGAATCACTATCATATTCACACAGTCCAGCTAAAGTAGTAATATGCTTAGCTGATTCTTCTTCTGACTCTCCTGAGTCTTCATCAGACCAGGTGACAGAGAGTCCTTTCTTTTGCCTCTTTAAGTAGGTAGGACATTCAAGCTTGATGTGTCCATATCCTTCACATTCATGGCATTTGACTCCTTTATCTTGACTGGTCTTTTCAGCATACTTTAATCTTTTGTTAGCATCATAAGGTCTTCTGTTCTCAGAGTTTGTATTTCTTCCACTAGATTTGGATTTTCCTTCCATTCCCCTGAGAATCTGTTTGAATTGTCTTCCAATCAATGCAAGGTTTTCTGATAAGCTTTTATCATTTGCTGGTTCATCATCTTCTTCTTCATCTGTATTTGAAACCAAGGCAATGCTTTTGTTCTTTTTAGCATGTGTGTCATTCATTCCCATCTCAAAAGTTTGAAGGGAACCAATTAGTTCTTCAGCTTTCATGGAGCATATGTCTTGTGCTTCTTCTATTGCTGTGACTTTCATGTCAAATCTTTTTGGCAAAGATCTGAGAATCTTCCTTACAAGCTTTTCATCAGTCATCTTTTCTCCCAAGGCTCCAGAAGTATTGGCTATATCCAAGATGTTCAAGTAGAACTCATGAATTGATTCATCTTCCTTCATTCTCAAGTTTTCAAACTTGGTGGTGAGAAGTTGAAGTCTTGACATTTTTACTTTTGATGTTCCTTCATGAGTTGTCTTGAGGGTATCCCACACATCTTTGGCCAGCTCACAATGATGCACTAGTCTGAAAATATTTCTATCAATGCCATTGAATAAAGCATTTAGGGATTTTGAGTTGCCTAGTTCTGAATCTTCTTCCTCTTTACTCCATTCTTCTTCAGGTTTCAGAACTATTGATCCATCTTTGGTGTCTTGAACAGGATGTTTCCATCCAACATTTACTGCTCTCCATGCCCTGTTGTCAAGTGACTTTAAGAATGCAATCATTCTTGGCTTCCAGTAGTCATAATTAGAACCATCCAGTATAGGTGGTCTATTTACTGACCCTATATCTCTGTCCATGTTACAGAATTTGTTTTCCCTAGATCTCACCCAGTATAAACAGGCAGGGTGCCTGCTCTGATGCCAATTGAAATTCTGTGATCAGGTATGAGATGTCCTAAGAGATGTCTCAACACTTAATAGGACATTTCACTAAAACTTAAACAGCAAGAAAAGTAAACAACACAGAAGTTTGTTAACCCAGTTCAGTGTATAACCACACCTACATCTGGAGGCTACCAAGCCAGGAGGAAATCCACTATTAGTAATATTAATTCTAGACTTAAACCACCCTGTTTAATCTATCACTTAATACTTACCCAATGCAATTTCTACCTAAGACTCACTTAGATAAGAGTACCCTACTCACTCCCCCTCAATCACCCAGTGATCAAGTTTACAAGTTTACAAAAGTTGAAGACATCCTTCAAACAATACAACTTGATCTTACTTCACAGTTTCAATCAAGTCACAAATGCACTTTTGCTTAAAAGCTCATAAAGTGGTACATAAAAAACAACCTGCTATTAAATCACTAGACACCCTATTTAGTCTTCTGAAATTCGTACTCAATTCTATGAGTTTCTGTTGTTTAAATAGGTTTCTGAATTTTGGGCTTTCTGTAGAATGATCCAGCCCTAATGTGCAGCAGCTGTCACCTTGAATTTAGGGTTTGTTACCTCCTATATTCTAGGTGCATTAGGTCTTCTGTTTTAATCTGAATCTTCAATTTAAAACTCCCTACAGATGCGCCTTGTTCTGTTTTATATCCATCATTAATTAATTCCAGATAATTCTCCTTAAATATCTCTGATCTGTTAATCAATAATTAATTCTGGTAGCAGGTCTGAGATGTCTCAACATCTGTTGGGACATCCTGACAAAACTGAACTTAGTCATTTATACAATGTCCCAACATCTGATGAGACATCCTGAAATAAGTTCACATACTCTGTTTACTAATGTCCCAACATCTGATAGGACATTCTGAACTGAATTTAACATTTCTTGTTTGGTCAAAAATTCTGCCAATTCTTAAACATCTACAATTATGAAGAATCAAATCAATGCTGTGGGTGACTATGATGAAGACTACAACTTGGATGCTTGGATTTTTCCTACTGTGGGTGCTGGGCTCAATAACTGGAAGGCTGAAGATGTTATTCCTATCTCCTTTAGTCGGGAGTAAATACTATTACTGTGTTGTTGCTTTTTAAGTTTGTAATTTCTTGAACAATTAAACTCTAAGCCTTGTGCCTTACCTGGGGCACAATGGTGTTCTTATTACGGGATGTCATTTCATTTGCATACTTCATTCAATAAAAATTAGTGGACGTTTCGTTTTCCTAAATATTGTGTTCCTTGTCTTTTTTTTCTTTTCTTTTTGTTTTATCAGCTATGTGTTCTTACACACACCCATATCACTAAAATGCAGATCCTCATCCACTCTGGATCCTGTTGATAACAGTTCTACTATTGCCAATTATAATTTCGAGAATCCAATCTATCAAGCTGAAGACGGAAATGAGGACGATTGTGAAGTACCTGTAGAGCTTGCTAGGTTGTTACAATAAGAAGAGAAAGCTATACAGTCACATGAAGAGCCAGTCGAAGTTGTGAATCTGGGAACTGAAGAAAACAGGAAAGAAGTCAAGATAGGGGCTGAATTAGAGGATAATGTCAAGAGCAGATTGATTCAGATGCTACGTGATTATGTGGAGATCTTTGCTTGGTCCTATGAAGATATGCCAGGGTTGGATACAGACATTGTGGTTCACCGTCTACCAGTAAAAGAAGATTGTCGTCCAAAGAAGCAGAAGGTTCATCGCATGCGTCCTGAAATGTCAGAGAAGATTAAAGTAGAGGTAATGAAACAATTTAATGCAGGGTTCTTAGCTGTGACTTCTTATCCTCAGTGGGTTGCAAATGTGGTACCGGTACCTAAGAAAGATGGTAAGGTACGTATGTGTGTAGACTACAGAGATTTGAACAAGGCCAGCCCCAAAGATGACTTTCCACTTCCTCATATTGACGTTCTGGTAGACAACACTGCTCAACACAAGGTATTCTCTTTTATGGATGGATTCTCTAGTTACAATCAAATCAAGATGGCACCTGAAGATATGGAGAAGACAACATTTGTTACACAGTGGGGCACTTTTTGCTATAAAGTGATGCCATTTGGTTTGAAGAATGCAGGGGCAACATATCAGCGTGCTATGGTGGCTTTGTTTCATGATATGATTCATCATGAGATAGAGGTGTATGTGGATGATATGATAGCCAGGTCCCACAATGAAGAGCAACATCTTGATCATTTGCATAAATTGTTTGAGAGATTGAAGAAATACAAGTTGAGATTGAACCCAAACAAGTTTACTTTTGGAGTTAGGTCTGGTAAACTCCTGGGTTTCATTGTCAGTGGAAAAGGTATTGAAGTAGATCCTGCAAAAGTGAAAGCTATACGAGAGATGCCAGCTCCCCGTACTGAGAAGGAAGTTAGAGGTTTCTTGGGACGATTGAATTATATTGCAAGATTTATTTCCCAATTAACTGCCATCTGTGAGCCAATCTTCAAGTTGTTGAAGAAAGACCAGGTGATGGAATGGAATGATGAGTGCCAGACTGCCTTTGATGAAATCAAGAGATATCTGCTAGAACCTCCAATTTTGATGCCACCAGTTGATGGAAGACCCTTGATTATGTACTTAACAGTGTTAGACAACTCAATGGGGTGTGTGTTGGGGCAACATGACGAGTCTGGTCGAAAAGAGCATGCAATATACTACCTTAGCAAAATGTTTACCGACTGTGAAACAAGATACTCATTGCTCGAGAAAACTTGCTGCGCTTTGGCATGGGCTGCTCGCCGACTAAGACAGTATATGTTGACTCATACTACCTTATTGATTTCGAAGATGGATCCAATCAAGTACATATTTGAGAAACCTGCTCTCTCTGGAAGAATAGCAAGATGGCAAATGATCTTGACGGAATATGACATACAATATACTACTCAGAAGGCCATCAAAGGAAGTGTTGTTGCTGATCATTTGGCTCATCAAGCAGTGGATGATTACCAGTCAATGAGTTTTGAGTTCCCTGATGAAGACATTATGATTATTACCAAAGAACCTGGACAATATGACGGACCTGAACAAGGATCCCGATGGACTATGGTTTTTGATGGAGCTTCTAATGCACTTGGTAATGGTGTTGGTGTTGTGATTAGTTCCCCTGAAGGTTGTCATACCCCGATTACTGCAAGATTATATTTCTATTGTACCAATAACATGGCTGAGTATGAGGCATGTATCCTGGGTATTAAAGCTGCTATTGATATGAAGATTCAGTTCCTTGATGTGTATGGAGATTCAGCCCTGGTAGTAAGTCAGGTTAAAGGAGATTGGGATACCAAGCATGATAATCTCATTCCATACAGAGAGCATGTATTGTCTTTGATCCCACATTTCAAAGAGATTACCTTTGGACATATTCCACGAAGAGAGAATCAGTTGGCAGATGCATTAGCCACCATGGCATCCATGTTTGAGATCAGCTGGGATAATGAGGCTCCCAAGATTACTATTGATAGATTTGAGAAGCCTGCATACTGCAATGAGATTGGCACTGAAGAAGCAGAGGAGAAACCTTGGTTCTATGAAGTAAAAAGATATCTTGAAGCTCAGGAGTTCCCTGAAGGGGCATCTGTCAAAGATAGGAAGTTTCTGAGAAGGTTCTCTGCTAAGTTCTTTTTGAGTAATGGTATTTTGTATAAGCGCAATCATGATACGACTATGCTTCGTTGTGTGGATAAGAAGGAAGCAACTGAGATTATGGAAGATATGCATGATGGGATCTTTGGCACTCACTCTAGTGGCCATACCATGGCAAAGAAGATATTGAGAGCAGGTTACTATTGGTCTACCATGGAAGCTGATTGCTATCAACACTCCAGAACATGTCATAAATGTCAAATTTATGCTGATAAAGTACATATACCTCCATCACTATTGAATGTGTTGACTGCTCCTTGGCCTTTTGCCATGTGGGGCATTGATATGATTGGTGAGATCAAACCTACTGCTTCTAATGGGCATCGTTTCATCCTGGTTGCTATTGATTACTTTACAAAGTGGGTGGAGGCAGCTTCATTTGCATCTGTTACTAAGAATGTGGTGGCTCGATTCATTAAGAATAATCTCATATGTAGGTATGGCATCCCTGAAAGGATTATTACTGACAATGGCTCTAATCTGAACAACACTATGATTACTGATCTCTACACGCAGTTCAAGATTAAGCATCACAACTCTTTTCCTTATCGTCCAAAGATGAATGGGGCAGTTGAAGCTGCTAATAAGAATATTAAGAAGATTCTACAGAAGATGACTGTTACTTACAAAGATTGGCATGAGATGTTGCCATTTGCTCTTCATGGTTATCGTACTACAATACGTACTTCAACAGGGGCAACCCCATTCTCCTTAGTATATGTTATGGAAGCAGTTCTGCCCATCGAAGTTCAGATTCCCTCCTTAAGAATTATGAAGGATGCAGGCTTGGATGAAGATGAGTGGATTCAGACTCGACTTGACCAGATAAACTTGATTGATGAGAAGAGGTTAGCAGCAGTTTGTCATGGCCAGATGTACCAAAAACGAATGATCAAAGCTTTTAATAAGAAGGTTAAGCCAAAGGTATATCAGGCTGGTGATTTGGTAATCAAGCGTATCATATTACCACAGGGTGATCCTAGGGGCAAATGGACTCCTACATATGAAGGACCATTTGTGGTCAAAACAATATTCTCAGGAGGTGCCATGATACATACTACTATGGATGGTGAAGACTTCCCACAGCCTGTAAACGCATACATAGTTAAAAAATACTACGCATAAAAAGAGACCCGCTAGGTTGACTGGCCTAGGCAAAAATAAGGGCATCCCGACGAACCAAAAGGGTTCGGGAAAAAATTAGGGATATATATAAAAAATGTACACCCGGCAAGTCGAAAACCTGAAAAGGCGGCTTGGGCAAAAAAGGGTATCCCGGTGGATTGAAAACCTGAAAGGGCAATCCAGGCAAAAGTTAGGGATTAAAGCGTATGACTATGTCTCGTTTGGATCACCCATGAAACTACAACCAATTATACTACTTACTCAAGTTCGAACAGATAAAGCTCAATCCAATCGTTTCCGTCTCGACAGTAGAAGATGAGATACTTGAAGATAATGGAAATAGTAGAATTGAAACTCAATAGGATTATTTCCCACATAGCTGATTTTCTTTGTTTTGTAAAATTTTTATGACAAATTCCTCTTACTAGGATTTCTGTCTTCTTGTATAAACCTACCTATGTATAGGTCACTCTTTGATATAAATAAAATTCCATCTTTGAATCCAGATTTACTTTTACCCTATTTACATAAGCGAAACGTCCATTGGTTATGTTTGAATGTATGTATGTTTTTGAATATGATTGATGTTTACCAGAAATGCATAGATGCTTAATATGATTGATGTTTACCAGAAATGCATGAAAATGCAGTAATAGTATTTACTAAGGACGAACGAGGGAAGGATTTCAACGAAGCTTCACCGGTTCATCCCTACAAGACAGCTACAAATCCCCAGTAGGGCAAATCCATCTTCATAAGTACTTCAAGTCACATCTCCCCTGGAATTTATATCCATCTCTTTTATCCTCATACAGATAGTCGGGAATTTATTTTTCTAATAGGAGTACGACGAACGAAGACGGGAGGTTATGTATACCCTACTATCGAACGAAGACGGGAGGTTATGTATGCCCTACTATCGAACGAAGACGGGAGGTTATATATACTATATTATCAAACAAGACGGGGACGAGTTCCTCATATCCTCCAGCAACGAATCAGGATTTATTTTCCCTGGCCAGCAGTTGTTATAAGAAGATATCCAGACGCTTCAAGCTACATGATGCATACATACATCATTTACATCATAACATACATATACATAAATACATAATACATTACTTAAGTGCATCATATTATACATGCATACATAATGCATACGCTAATATTATCATACAGAATGTTATAATCTTGTTTTTCAGATTAATTCTCCAGCAGACAGACTTCATCAACAACTTGTGACTTTGGGCCGTTGTTTATCTTCCCAAAGGTTACATCATTTCCTCAGGATGTTGTTTATCCTCCTGAAAGCATATCATTACCTCGGAACGTTGTTTATCCTTCTTAAAGCATATCATGACTATTGGGCCGTTGTTTATCTTCCCAAAAGTTATACTTTCCTCGGGACGTTGTTTATCCTCCTGAAAGCTATCAAGACTTTGGGCCGTTGTTTATCTTCCCAAAGGTTACACCATTTCCTCAGGACGTTGTTTATCTTCCTGAAAGCTAATATCATTACCTCAGGACGTTGTTTATCCTCCTGAAAGCATATCATTTCCTCGGGACGTTGTTTATCCTCCTGAAAGCTATCATGACCTTGGGCCGTTGTTTATCTTCCCAAAGGTTACCTCATTTCCTCGGGACGTTGTTTATCCTCCTGAAAGCTATCATGACTATTGGGCCGTTGTTCATCTTCCCAAAGGTTACCTCATTTCCTCGGGACGTTGTTTATCCTCCTGAAAGCTATCATTTCCTCAGGACGTTGTTGATCCTCCTGAAAGCAACCATTACCTCAGGACGTTGTTTATCCTCCTGAAAGCATATCATTACCTCAGGACGTTGTTTATCCTCCTGAAAGCTATCATTATATCTTCATATTTTGGACTGCTTTATCCTCCAAGAAATGTATCTGAAGAGCTTTTCTCCAAGTGGCATCTTTAAGCCCACTCAAGCATATACAACTAGTCATCAGTACCACTCTACGCACCGGTGAGTGCAAATTTTTGGGCTTTTGTGTTCAATCCCCTTCAACCTTCCAGGTCACGACTGGCAAATATACCAATCTAACCCCTCAGGTTTCAGAAAATTGAACAGGGGCAGCTGTTGCACCCCAAAATTTGCCCTCACAATACAAGACTTTGTGTGCTAAGAGGTTCACAAGGTTCACAAGACCTTTCATGAGATTCATGAAGTTTACAAGATACTTTATGAGGTTCACAAGGTTCACAAGACCTTCCATGAGGTTCATGAAGTCTACAAGACACTTTATGAGGTTCACAAGGTTCACAAGACATCTCATGAGGTTCACAAGGTTCACAAAGTTTACAATTAGTCAGAAGATTTGACATTTCCCTCAGACAATGCATCCTCCTAAGCAGTGCATCCAAAACTAGGGTTTTGACTTTAATCAGGCTAAATGGATTTCCAAGACTTCAAGTGAGCTTCATAACATCTTACATGTGTCTAATAATCCCCATGACAAATTTCAAAACTTTTCTCAAAGGTTTGCTTAGTCAAATGATCAGATAGGTCAAAATCAGTCAAAGCAGTTAAAAAGTCAAACTGAGGTCAACTGTGGTCAAATCAAAGTCAAATTTCATGATTTTTTGCCAACATCAAGTATATGAATTAAAATTAATCATTTGATCAAGGGTTGATCATGATTCATCAAGGATATTTTAGATCATCAAGAATCAGAGGTTTCTAAATTAGGGTTTCCTCATGAAAAGTCAACTGAACTTTGACCAGCCATAACTTTCACATGCTTCATCACATTTTTCCCATCCAAAGCTCATTTTGAAGGAAATTGAATTCTCTACAACTTTGTGTATCACAAGCCAAGCCCAAAAATGCTTCATTTGGAAGGTATGAGCTAAGACATTATAGGTCCTTTTAAAAGTCAACAAAAAGTCAACAACTTCAAAAGGGCATAACTTGAGAATGGTAAATGATATGGACATGAAACCAATGGGGTTGGTTAGAGGACTCTTCAAGATTTCCAAAATGTCCAAGAACACCCTCATAGCATTAAAATTGAAGGATATATGACCTTGCAAAGTTGGGAAATTTTTGGTTGATTTATGAAGAAAATGGAGGCTTAAAACCAAATTTTTCTAAATGGGCTTGCCATGTGGTGATCCAATCCATACAAATACCTCATGCACGACCCAACCCTCATTTATTCATATTTTTTATTATTTTGATTTTATTTATTTTGATTTTATTCATTTAAAATCATTTTAAAACAAAATAAAATAGATAAATCAAATATTTAAATGGGATATTGCTTCTAGAAAATCATAAATGTGGCTTGGATCAAATTGATATAAGAATTATGGTGATTGTCTTGAAATAGAAATGTCTTATTCAAGAATATTTGAAATTTAAGCTTGAATCTTTTTCAATCTCATTGATCCAAAATATCCACACAATGATCCATTATTTTTGACCTAATTCAGTCTACTATAAGTATACAACATAACCCTATGCAAAGGACACGATTTCCTGGCCTCCAAGAGTAAGTTCATACATTCAAAAATCTCATAAAAACTTCAAATTCGGATTCTTCCATAGAGGTCATTCCAAAGAGATTTGAAGGTTGAGACATGTTTATTGGACATCCTTGAATCATTCTCAATACTCATATGCATCCAAAACCTCATGAATGACCTAAACCGAATCTGTTTTGTGCTTGACTTTGAATTTTTCGATTCTCATTATTTATGCATTGCCAACTAATTTTGTTTATTGATTTGTGATTGTTTGAAGCTTGTGATTATCGCTCCCGGGATTTTCATCCTAGTACAAACGCGAAAGTGGCGCGGAAAGGTTAGAGTCGCCAGCCAGACATTTTTATCCCGAATGAATGGGAAAGGTAATGTTGTACAAACCTAAGGAAGAAGGAAAGGACAAGGTCCTGCGAACCAAAGATCTGAGTTAGGGAGTCGGTTACGACCTGGGAAGGTATTAGCACCCCAGATCGTCCGTCGTACCCGACGGGATCCACGCTTGCTTGTTTGCTTCAAAGGGTGAGAAATAATATGCTGCTGAACAAATGAACCGCTAACTGGAATGAGAATGAAAAATGAGAAAGGAACTGAAAATGAAAACTAAACTAAAGAATGGGGAAAATGTAGGGAAAATAAAGAATGTGCTCGAACGGGCCCTACCCCGCTGCCTACGTACCTCATCGGGATAATGAGGATCAGAGTCGACGTAGTTCGCCTAACTAAGGCGGGAACTATTTGTTTGTGTTTTTTACAGCTGGAACTGCGTATGTCTATGCTCAGGTGTTGCAGGCTCGTCTGGTACGAGTGCGTTTACCGTCTTGCATGCGAGACAAGTCGTCGCGAGTTCGCGTTGTGAGTGAATGAGATGAGAAAGAGAAGTTCCCGCAGGATAGTCGCTTGTTATTTGTTTTTTTGTCTTTTATGAGAAAGTGTTTTGAATTTTGTTTGTGAACTGCCTTGTACTAAGACCTATCCATCGCGGTGAGTATTTACACCTCGCCCCGAAACAGGACGCGTATAAACACTCCGCAACAAAGTCTCGTGTCGTACAAGATTGTTCGGTTTTTATTAAGTGTTTTATTGCTTTTCTTTATGAGGTGAGAAAGAAAGACTCAAGTTGCAAAAAGGACAAACTAAGGGGACTAAGACACAACCCTAATTTTATTGATTTATTTATTTACAAGTGAGGTCCTAATGGTTTGTGAGGTATTCTAATCCTAATGGAAAAAACTATAAACTACTAGAATTCAACTTACTTCCTAAGGAAGTTAAGTTGATTCTAAGAACAATGGGGAAGCCTATACAAGTTATAAAAATCAAATAAAGGCAAAGCAATAGAAATGGAATTAAGAAATAAAATTCTAAACAAAAACAATTAAAGGCATGAAAAAAAATAGTCTTATTTATTTATTCTAATTCTAATGAAAATGAAGCTTTTAAGCCTAAATCCTAAACCAAAGTCAAGCCTAATATTTTCATTCTAAAACTCAATTTAAACTAACCTAAGTCTATATTAGATTCTAGGATTAAATCTAATCTAAACTATATTTTTTTTTACTTTATTTTTATGACCTAAACTAATGGGAATTATACACAACTAAGCCTAAGAATTAATATTCTAAAAAAATAGCTAAACTCCTGGAAAAATTATGGAATTAAATCTATAGGGTCCTAAAACTACATATTATATTGTGTCAAAAGGAATCCTAAAAATTCAGAATTTAACTAGGCCTAAAAATTATTTATTTCCAGCTACAAATTAATCCCTAATTTCTAAGAAGTTAACCTCTAAAACCTAAGATAAAATGTTCTAAAAAATCTACAAAAATTATCCTAAGTACTAACCTTAGTCATCTAACTACAGTAAAAAAAGTGGGCTAAAAAAGTTACTGGAAGTTACCAAAATAAAATGAATAAACTCAAGTACAGTTAAAGGAAATTCCATAAAAACTAATCACAAGAAAAATCAGAATTAAATCAAAAAACAACCAAACTTCAGAAAATAAAAATACCAAAAATTTCTAATTAGATTTGTTAGCCTACTGAATTTTTTTGGGAATTTTATAAAGCTTTTTCCTATTTTTATTTGATTTGTTTTGAAACTTATATTAACTAAAAACTAATTTCTAAAGAAAAAGAAAAAAGGGTTCATTAAGCAATTATTTTTAGTTGATATTCTTTAATGGGCTTATAAATGGGGTGTTATTAGCAACAGGGGCTAAGCCCACTTCGTAGGCTAGGGAGAGGGTGTAGGAAGTGAACTTCTTTAGTTTATTTTTCTAATGGGCCTCAAAGGAGGTGCAAAGAGCAAAGAAATAATAAGCCCAGATTCGCATGGGATGAGGGGTGCAGTGAGCCATTATTTTATGTTGTTTTTATGGTGGGCCTAATAGGGGGGTTTGAACAGCAAACAATGGCCTAAGCCCATACACCAGAATGAGGGAGAGAGGTGTAGGGAGTGAGATTTTTAGCTGTATTTTTTACATGGGCCTAGAGATAGGGTGTAAATAACAAACAACAATTAATCCCCTCTTAAAGACTGAAATTGTGACAGATTAAGAGAAGATTATGCGAATTTAAACAAATTAATTAAAGAAAACTAATACTGATTAATTGACCTAAACATTAATTATATTCTTTATTAATAAAACAAAATTACATAAATAAGAAAAGAAAGAACCCTAAAAACAGAACACCTAAACTTCTTCTTCTTCATCCCACTTCACCGCCGCGACATCTCTTCCGCCGCCACCTTCACCAACCGTTCTAAGCTCGCCTCTATCTCTCCATTCTCACCGCCAATTGACCCTCTACTCCTCCTCTTCATCCTAACCCGACGCCATCACCAATCCTCTCGTCTACCTTCTTCTTCCTTTACCAGAATCCAAATCGAGAATCAAAAGGACTTAGATCTATTTCCAATTGAGAAACCCTAACCGCGAATCCCCCTCTCGCCGCCGTCATCCTCACCCCCAACCTTTCTATTATCCGAAAATTATCTCCGCGAGCTTGACCGAAACCCTAATTTCCCTCTATCAACAACTCAATATGAGAACCAAAAGGAGATGAAATTAAACGTTAATCACCAACCTGTGTAAAAGGAAAAAAGACGATTCCGTTTGAGCTTTGATTTCTCCTTATTCACTTCGGTTGGTTCGAGTTGCTGACGATTACGCTTTCTTGCAGGTCGCTACTGACTTCAGAAAATGATGATGGCGATTAGAGCGAAATGGCCACCGGCGTTGTGACGACGACGAAGACGACGCTGATGATGACTGAGCGGAGTTGCTAAAAGATCACAGAAAGAACGACTTCAAAGTTCTTTGGTATGACATTTGATTATACATTTTATGTGGTATTTGGCTATTGAATGAATTGCTTTTTCTCCTCTTTCTTCTGAAATCTCCCTCTGGCTATTGCTTTCAATCGCTCCTTTCACTGATTGAGATCTTCGGTTTATTTCAGGTAATTCAAGGGTATGTATGAAGGTGTGGTTCTACCCTTGTGATAAAGGGAAGAATGATGTGTATTCTGGAAGAGTGGCTGAGGGTGAATGGTTCGAATGGGGTTGAAAAAGAATGATTCAGTGAGAGAAATGGTGGAAGGGAATGGTTGAGGGAGAAGAGGGTTATGGAAAAACAGAAGAAGAAATGTCCAGCCCCTTGAAGTTGTGAAGGTCTTTGATCTTATAGCAGATGGAGGATTGTTCTAGAACCCTTCCAAGGTAAAAATTTATCATCCTTTCAGTTAAAATTTGTTGGAATTCAGTTGATGAATTGGTTAGGAAACGGTTAGAATCAGTTATGATTCTGTTATCTTTCAGTTAAGGATTTTTGTTATGGATTCTGTTATGGCTCAATTAGTTTATTTTCCATAATTTGTATTGTTCAATTGGTAACTTGTGATGGTCTTAACTATTATATTTTTTTTGATTAGGAATACATGTTTGGAACTCCTGGAGCAAGAGATATATCTGGGAAGTACAATCCACCATAGGTATGACCACTTGATTGTGCATATTGATCAACTTGAGAAGCAAAAGGCGCCTGCATAGAATGGTCGGTAGGTGATGAAAACCCGTGCAAGGCAGGTTGGCTAGAATGAGAAGGAAATGGTGGTTGTGATTAAGGTATGAGTTCCTGGATTCAATTAATTTGTTAGCATTTTCTTTATCAGTTGAACCGAATCTGTATCCTCATCTGTAATATGCTGCTTGAATACATTTGCAACAGGTTCTAGCCCTTTGATCATTTTATGGTAAAGTCACGGCAGCCTGAGTGTTTCTTCTCAAGTAACTGATTAGCACGTTTTACCGGCGATTCGTGTTGCACTTTCTCTATCCGTTTCTGCCCAGTACAAGTATGCAACAAAAATGAGACACTCAATCCATATTGCAGCCTTACTTCTGTAGTAATCGGCAGTATAACAATCCATCTCGCCCAGACCAATCTCAACAAATATATCAAGAACATTCCTTGTCAATCAGAGGATCCAACGAGCGTCGCGCAACAAAGATCAGGATAATGGAAGAAATGTGACATCTTATGCTTAACCATCTCGGCCCAAGCTCCTTCAACATGGATTCATGGCGCTTATCCCTTACAGTCGACAACCGTAAAATTAATGTAATCCTTAAAACAATTCTGTATCTGTCATACACTTCCTGTGAATAGTCATTTTGTGGCTTCTGCGTATACATATTATAAATGGTTGTATACAACATTATGTACTCTTCTAAACTGAAATGAGTTTCAGATGATTCTTCAAGAATGCTCTTCAACTTTGTAATCCCCTTCAGCATAGGATTCAAAAAGCCATAGGGTTTTGGCGGTGAAAAGTGGTTTATATTTTTAAATAGTGAAGAGTTAAAGCTTATTGGGCTGTGGGTTTAATTTGGATAAACTAAAATTAACAAAAAAATATATAAGTAAATGAAAAGGAGATTTGTACCTTGGATTTAAGAATTTTTAATGGGCTTTAAAGAAATACCTAGGAAAGATTTAAGAATATAAATGGGTACATGGACAAAATGGACAATTGGATAATCGGGTCCACTAATGAATTCAAACACGATTCTTAGGTAATGACTTGCGATCCGAAACAAGCGTTAAATGAACCGAATGGTTATCAGAAAATGAATACTCGAATTGGATGGTTAGAAATGAATTACTTGGATTGTGGACAATATTGCAACAAATGGAATGAATCTCAACATAGATTAAAAATGACATGAACTTTATTAACGAAACTGGACATAGACAACAAAAGGAAAGGTAAATGAAAAGGGATCGAAAGTGAATTAACAAAACATAGAGAACAACGAAAATTGAAAAAGAAAGCGGAATAGAATAAACGGGAATGGTTTATGCAAATGAAATACAAAAGCAAATAAAGGGATATGAAAACTTGGTTTCAACCCAAAGCTTATCTTGCATTCTCTCCACACGTCTATAAACACAACCACTTCTGAGCCGCTGAATATTTCCGGTTTAGTCACAACTCTCTGAATCGTCTGAAACGTGCCATGACCATTCAATTCCGGATGAATCGATGATAAACTGCAGATTCGAGCCAAATTTCCCGCAAAACACTGCTCAATAAACTGATAAACTTCCACATGACAGCATAATCTTTGAATAAGCACTGTCTAAGAAAAAGTCCAGTGGTCCAAACTAATCTTGCAATTGCAGCGATCTTTTGACAGTTTAACCAAAACTAGGTCAAGCTCTTATCTGGATCGAAACATAACTGAACAACCATATTTGAAGTGAAATCATTGTCCAGTAAATATCTTCATCAGTTCAATCCCTGATAGATACGAATAAAGCACGAAACCCTAATCCAGTACAACCTAAATCACATGCCCAATGAAACAATGAAATGCACTAGTATGCTGTTAATGAACTGATGAGAAATGCAGATGAAAGCGACACGATGAACCAATAGAAGGAATAAATAGGAGGGCAAATTTTGAGGTATTACAGTGATGAATTCTGGACAGTTTAATTCGAGTTTCATGAACTGGAGTGAATTCCACCATTGTTAGGGTTTTCGGCCTCCTTTAGGGTTTTGCTCTTAAGCTAACATAAATTAATTCTAAAGCCATGGATCAACGCCAATTCATCTCTGGATCATATTTGTATAATTAATTTGATAAAATTTTGCAGTTTTGATGGTGAATGAGATTCGTAGGTTTTGCTGCAAGTTTGAATTCGTAGGAAACTTCATAGGTAAATTCGCAGCAATATTCCCAGGTCTGGAGGAAGAAGAAGGAGTTTTGGCGCGCGGCTGATATTTGAATCTTTGTTTAATATTTTATGAAACGGTTTGCAAGTTATTTCATAATTGTGTTGATAGCTCAGTTGGTTAAGGGATGCGCGTGTGAGACCAAGGTCCAGGGATCAAATCCTGGGCTCAGCATTTTTTCATATTTTCCCCTCTAATTATCAAACTTAAAATATAATGAATTGTGATGCATATATTATCAGATGCGCCCTCCCGGATGGAATGGTAAGTGTGTTTGTGCATTGCGTAAAGGTCCTGGGTTCGAATTCCCCCCCAGGCCTTTTTTGTTGTTTGTTTTGCTTTTTCATGATTTTTCCCAGGTTATCAACAAAAGGAATTAGACCTCTGTTTCTAACGCCAGCGCACGCGTGGCCCAGTGGTTGGAATGCTAGTCCTGAGTGTGGAAAGCTTAGGGACTGGGTTCAAATCCCAGCCCAAGCAGGTTTTGTTTCTTTTCATTCTTTTTTTTTTTAATTTTGTTTCTTATTTAATTAATTCCTATTCTATTAAAATAAATTCAAATAATAAAATAAATAGGATGTTCATATTATTTTAAATTCATTCTTTTTAATTTTAATTTTATAAGAAAAACTTATTTATTTTTTGTAAATTATTAATATTGTAAAATTATATATAGTTATTTTATTATTCTAAAAAATATGTATATAAACCCTAATTTTCTAAAACCTAAAATATTTTGTAAAAACCTAATTAATTTTTATAAATCCTAATAATTTTCACAAACCCTAATTTTCTTCTATTTATTTAATTCTATTATAATTTTTTTTTAATTTATTATTTATAAACCTTACTCATGTATATATATTACATAATTTGTTTATAATTTAATTCTTGTATATAAATATGCTTAAAATAATTAAAATTCTTAATTTAATTTTGTAAATATCATTTATTTTTATAATATGTTTATAATTAACTTAATTTTTATAGCATGTATGTAATTTAAAACTTTATGATAATTAATTGTTTATATTTTCTTCTTAATCTTAAATAATAATTGTTTATAAAAAATTGATCTTTTAATTATTATGCTATTAACTGTGTTTATATGATATTTATTATTACTAACCCCATTTATATATTGTGATTTATTATTATTATTATTACTAACCCAATTATATTATTATTATTTATTTTTGCTTATTTATTTAATTTGCTTTAATTATTATTATTATGTAATTGTCTTCTTGATGTAATATTGTAGTAATAATGTTTATTATTTATTTTTAAATGTTATGGTTAGTAAATAGGGAGTGTAAACATGTTTGTAATGTAAAATCAATTTAGATCATTAATTTAAAAGATAAATATTTAAAATTGTACACTCACACACGTAAGTCGATCTTCGATCGCCATCTCACTTTCTAAGGGTTACCTCTCATGTTGCCTATTACAAAAAGGTCAAGTAGGGTGTATAAAGCAAAAGTCCCTCATCTCACATCATTTAGTCTCTAAACAGATAAAAAGATCAAGTCCCTTTGAATGTTGCCTTCGTAATGATCTTGTCCCTTTCGAATAAAGATGATAAGTCCCTCCGAATTGCTTATACACCCCACAATTTCCTAAATAACATATGTCCCTTCACTTGTCCCTCACATCCAAGGTAATGACTACCTATTCCTTAATAATAGGGATAGTCTTACCACTTAAAGGATTCAAGAACAGAAAAGACTTAAACTTAGGGTAGGTTCCTCTTAGATACTTGCTCACTCTTCAAAACATTTCAAACACTTCACAATTTCAAACAAATTTTCAAAACAAAGGTTTTATACGCATCCGTACATGGATCATTATAAAACACTTAAGAAAATTTTTATTCACACACTTCACATTTCAAAAACATTTTAAAGTGAGCTAAATAACTAAGAGCCCATGGATAACCATGGATGTAAATGGTGCTAACACCTTCCCTTTACATAACCTACCCCCTGAACTCACAAATCTTTTAAGGTCTTTCCTGTTCTTTTATGCCTTTCCTTTGGATAAAATAAAAGTCGGTGGCGACTCTTGCTATCCGCAACATTTAACTAAAGTCAGTTCTCCCACCGTGTTACAGAACTGGCGACTCTGCTGGGGATTTAATAAAAGAGGGGTACCCTTAGGAATTAGATCACTTTAAAATTGTTTGTCTTGTTTGCTTTATACTTACTTGTTGAGCTCTTATGTGTGAAAGGTCCTAACCCGGATCTAGTGTACCTTAGGTAAATGGCAATAGACCAAGGAAACTGTACGGCGTATACCGATATGGTTGATCTGGTGGCCATAGTTAGTGTGACTTCTTGGTTGGTGCTTATGTTCCTTAAGTCAAGTTGAGGATAATATGAGGCTGCCATATGTTGTCAATACACTAACTAACTTTTAGAACCCTAGTTATCCCATCTTGGCCTTTAGAAAGTAGTGAGATAACCGGCTTTGGTGCAGACTAAAGTTGGTTGATACTCGATACTACGCTCATTGAGATTCTAAACTTGGAGGGTTTTGGTTGGCAAGTAAGTTGCCTACTGAACAACCACCCTTGTGAAGGATCAATGATATTGAGATCCCTTAGAACCTAGTTACTTTATAGGATAGGATGAACCATCTAAACTTCAGGGGAGGGTACTGACCTTTGAACCTCATGCAAGCCTTTAAACCTAGGGCTATTGTGTGACTTGTTTGTGTGTGCCACATGTTTGTGATTGAGCATAACATCATGACATCATCATGCATCATAAGCATATCATTTTCACTAACCATTTCAAGAACCAAAGGATTTATCTTTGTTCTTTGTTGCAGGTCATGGCTTCTGCTCGTAGAAACACTATCAGGATCAATTTTGTAGGGATACCTGCTAAGCTTAAAGAGTTGGTTTCTCAAGTGTCTGAAAACTCCCAGTTCATCAAGAGACATGGTCACCTACTGGATCTAGTCACCTCAGGATTCAATGAAGACATGATGAGTGTTTTGTTTCAGTTCTTTGACCCTAAGCACCATTGCTTCACGTTCCCCGACTATCAACTGGTTCCTACAATGGAAGAGTTCTCTAAACTTCTGGGTATACCTGTACTTGATCAGAAACCATTCACAGGCTTGGAAAAAGAGCCTAAACCTGAGGT
Source organism: Lathyrus aphaca (assembly GCA_963966055.1). NCBI lineage: Eukaryota > Viridiplantae > Streptophyta > Magnoliopsida > Fabales > Fabaceae > Lathyrus > Lathyrus aphaca. The sequence goes on from OZ014522.1 coordinate 482,728,197, forward strand.
TATTGCTGCAACTCTACATCTGAAGAAATCTGACATTGTTCTAGAAACGAGAAGCGGAGTTAAGGGTATTCTTGCTAAGGTGTTGATAGAGAAAGCTCAAGTGTTCTTGAAGGCTATGAGCTATGATGCTTTTGAGGAGATCTTAGCTTTGTTGATTTATGGCTTAGTGTTGTTCCCCAATCCAGATCAGTTCATAGACGTTCATGCCATTAATATATTCCTAAGCCACAATCCAGTGCCTACATTGCTTGGAGACATTCTACATTCTCTTCATACCCGTACTACAAGAGCAAGAGGAACTCTGATGTGCTGCATATCTTTGCTATCTAGGTGGTTTATTTCTCACCTTCCTCGCTCAGTGATGAAGAATGAACAAGGGTTCAGGTGGTCCAAGAGGATTATGTCACTCTCTCATTCAGATATCCATTGGTGCTCCAGATCTATGGAGAATGTCACGATCATTGACCGTTGTGGGGAGTTTCCTAATGTGCCACTTCTAGGCATAAGAGGAGGCATCACCTACAACCCCTCTCTAGCTTTACGACAGTTTGGTTACGCTCGGAGTGATGGCCCACGTGACATGTTGATTCAAGGCATTGTGTTTGACTACGACAACGATCTTCAAGGTTACCGTCAGAGATTCATACGAGCATGGGGAAAAGTGAACAAGGTTGACAGCAAGACTCTGGAGCCTAAGTACACTATTCCTATGGAAGCTTATCTCAGATGGGTGCGATCTCGTGTTCAGACTCTCATGATGCCATATCCTGCTATCCTGCCAGTTACCATGGAACCTGTTGCTGAAGGAGATACTTCTTATACCATCCTTCACCCAGACATGCCTACTGACATGGAAAACTTACAGAGATCCTGGATCCAGCTGAAGGAGCAAAAGGATACTTTCGAGGCTCATTACAAAGCAAGCCAAGAAAGAATCCTGGAACTAACAAAGCAACTTCATGAGGAACGAAATCTCAACTCATACCTCAACACAAAGAGGAAACGTCCATGGGAGACTTAAAACCCCATCTCTTGTATTTATTTCATTTCATTTTCTATAAGCCCAAGAGGCAAAACAAATTTATTACTAATAAAAGTTTACCTTCTTGTTTGTTTAAGCAAATTTAAATCCTGCGGTCCTTGAAAACATTGCATGTGCATTCACATACCATATCATTGCATCACGGGTTTATTGTGCACAAGTTTCTTATCTTCTCGCTGTTTATTTCAGCAATGGCTCTTGAACAAACAGTTAAGGATCTCCAGGCACAAAATGCACAGTTTCAAGAGCTGATCCTGAACTTGTCCAAGGGGCAGGATGAATTGAAGACACTGCTGGCCAAGAAGACTAAGAAGACTAGAAGGTCAGGTGGCCTAATCAACATGGGAAGAAGGTTCAGAGGTCCTGTCAAGACCAAAGAACCAGTTGAAGATTATGAGTCTGAAGAGTCTGAGAAAGAGGGAGGCAGTCTCCACAATACAATGGGGGACTCTGATTCTGAAGCTAACTACTATCATGAGCCCAATGAAGATAAGTTCAAAATGCTGGTGGATAGAATGGATGCTATGGAATTGCAAAAGTCTTCTGGGCTGGATTTTGAAGACCTGAGTCTGATATCTGGGGTAGTCATACCCATTGGTTTCAAGGTTCCTACTTTTGTTGTTTATGATGGTGTCTCTTGTCCCAAGCTGCATCTGAGGTCTTATGTCAGGAGAATCCAACCCCATACTGCTGATAAGAAGTTGTGGATCCATTTCTTCCAAGAGAGCTTATCTGGAGCTCAATTGGAATGGTACTATCAGTTGGAGAGTGTCAACATCCGTGATTGGAATGATCTTGCTGAAGCCTTCTATAAGCAGTATCAATACAATGCTGATTTAGCCCCCACTCGCATGCAGCTGCAAAGCATGTCCATGGGTGCTAAAGAAAGCTTCAAGGAGTATGCTCAGAAGTGGAGAGACTTAGCTGGAAGAGTACAACCTCCTTTAACTGACAGGGAGTTGGTTGATATGTTCATGTGTACGTTGAATGGCCCTTTTTACAGTCATCTAATTGGAAGCTCATCATCTGGCTTCACTGAGTTGATAATGACAGGAGAGCGTGTAGAAAGTGGTATAAGGAGTGGCAAGATCCAAGTGGGTGCTTCTTCATCAGGTGCTGCAAAGAAGCCTCCCAGTGGGAAGAAAGAGTCAAATGCTGTTTATGGTCAACCTGATCGTAGTAGAAGGCATCAGTCTGTGAGTGCAGTCCATATCTCCAATCCAACTCCTACAACAACAGAGCCACCACAGGGAAATCAACAGAGGGCTAGAAGGCAGTTCACTAAGATCAACATGTCAATGGCCCAAGCATTGCAACACTTGTTGAAGGCTGAACTTATCACTCTGAAAGATGCTCCTCAGAATCCTAATGTTACCTCTCCTAGGTACAATCCCAATGCACGATGTGCATATCATTCGAATTGTCAGGGACATGATACTAATAGTTGCTGGGTCTTGAAGAACAAAATTCAAGATATGATTGAGGCTGGAGAAATTGAGTTTGACCCTCCGGGTACTCCAAATGTGATTACTGCTCCCATGCCAAATCATGAGAAGACTGTCAATGCCATTGAAGAAGATTCACATATTTCTTCAGTTGCAGAATTGACTACACCATTGTCTGTTATCAAGAAGAAGTTAATACAAGCTGGGTTCTTTCCAGGTTGTCATGAAGATTGTGTCTATTGTGCCTATAGGCCGGATAGTTGTTGGAGGTTGAAAGGACGGAATTCAACGTCTCATGAATAATTACACCATAGTGTTTGAGAGAACACCACCTTCTGTGGAGAGTATGGTGGATCATATAACTAAGTGTGCGAAGATTGAAGAGGTGGATATGGTTGATAAAGTGCCGGTAAGGATTACTGCTGAAGGCCCTGTGAATATTACATCATATCATATCATATCATATCATATCATATCATATCATATCATATCATACCATATCATATCATATCATATCATATCATATCATATCATATCATATCATACACATTCTCATAAAATATTATCTTGCAGATTGTTATATATATCATTATATTTGCACCAAACTAACCTTGTTTTTCAGGTTGACTCTCCAGCAGACAAACTTCATCAACAACTTACCTTGGGCCGTCGTTTATTCTTCCCAATGGTTATCTTGTCACCTCGGGACGTCGTTTATTCTTCCCAAAGGTTATCTCATTTTGGACCGTCGTTTATTCTTCCCAAAAGCCAACTTACCTTGGGTCGTCGTTTTTCTTCCCAATGGTTATTTCGTTACCTCGGGCCTTCGTTTATTCTTCTTGAAGGTTATCTCATTTTTGGGCCGTCGTTTATTCTTCCCAAAATCCAACTTACCTTGGGCCGTCGTTTATTCTTCCCAATGGTTATTTCGTTACCTCGGGCCGTCGTTTATTCTTCCCGAAGGTTATCTCATTTTGGGTCGTCGTTTATTCTTCCCAAAAGCCAACTTACCTTGGGCCGTTATTTATTCTTCCCAATGGTTATCTTGTTACCTCGGGCCGTCGTTTATTCTTCCTGAAGGTTATCTCATTTTGGGCCGTCGTTTATTCTTCCCAAAAGCCAACTTACCTTGGGCCGTCTGTCGCTCCCCGGATTTCCATCCTGGTACAAACGCGAAAGTGGCGCGGAAGAAGAATAGAGTCGCCAGCCAGACATTTTTATCCCGAAGAAAGGGAATGGTAATGCTGCACAAACCAGAAGAAAGAAGAGGAAGGACACGGGTCCTGCGAACCAAAGAGACTGAGCTCGGGAGTCGGTTACGACCTGGGAAGGTATTAGCACCCAGATCGTCCGCCGTACCCGACGGGATCCACGCTTGCAAAGGAAAATGCTTCAAAGGGTGAGGGTAAGAAAGCTGCAACAAAAGAAAATAAAAAGAGACTGGAAAAGAAACTGAGAAAAGCAATGAATATGAAACAAAGAGGAAAAATGTAGGGAAAATAAAGATTGTGCTCGAACGGGCCCTACCCCGCTGCCTACGTACCTCATCAGGATAATGAGGATCAGAGACGCCGTAGTTCCCCTAACTAGGGGTACTAAAAGAAAATTGCTTGTGAATTAAGGCTTGAACTGCCTATGTCATTGCTCAGGTGTTGCAGACTCGGACGACGAGTGCGTAACCGTCTTGCAAAGTGACAAGTAGGAGCAAGTTCGCGGACGGAGCGAATGAGGTGAGAAAAGAATTCCCGAAAGAAAGACGCTTATTATTTGTTTGGTGTTTTTTAGAAGCTTTTATGAGTGAAAATTTGCATAGGTAAGTGTACCTAAGTCTTACTCAATGGGATGTGTACATCTCACATCATCCCAAAATGGAATGCGCAAGAGGCACACCTATCTATGGAGGAAATCCCCAAAGCTAGTCCCATAAGTGAAGGCTTAAGCACACTGGCCTATTACCATTATTAAGTATTTTTGTGTTTTTTTTTTGTTAAGAAGTGTTTTTTAAGCTTTTCTTTGTGAGGTACTCATGCTAAGACCTATCCACCACGAGGGATAACTCACACCTCGCCCCGAGACGGAACGCGTGCAAGTATCTCATAGCAAAGTCCCATGTCACATGAAAGTACTCAACCTTTATTAAGTGAATTAGAATTGAGTTTGAAGATGAGAAGAGAGAGCACCAAAGGATCTCAAAGGAAAAATTCTAAAGGGGAACTAAAATAATCCTAAGTGTTAACATGCATGGATGTCCTAAAGGTTAGTGAGGTTTCTATCCTAATGAAGAAGGAAAGAAGAAGAGAAGAAGATAGAAGAAGGGATGAGAAAGGCCTAAGCCCAACAACAAATGGTTAGTACCAAATAAACCTAAGAAGAGAAGATGAGAATTGGAGATGTGGAACTCAATTCCCACATCTCACACTTACCATAGCCCCTGCAAGGTTAGCATGCATATAAGTGAAACAAAATGAGCAAGATAACATGCTAGCATTAAACAATCAGAAGTGACATGATATGAACAAATGCACAATGCAAATGCAACTCAAAGAAATGAGGAGAAGAAGTATGCAACTCAAAATGATGCAACATGGACTATGAAAACAAATGCACACTTATGAAATATGCAAAGCAAAATGCACAAAATATGGACTCAAGGCTCACAACCAGAACCAAAACAAGATGAATAATGGCTTAAGAAGCCAACAAGATGAAGAGAAGAAAGGTACAAGACCAAACAATACCAAAATGGAAGCAAAAGAAACCATAAGATGAAGTGAAAGTACTTAAAGAAGCAAATGACTTAAAGAAGAAGCAAACACAAAAATTCAGAAGACACAAACCCTATCCTAGGACCAGGAAGGTACCCATACCCCAAAGGAACCCCAAATGAGAAGAAGAAATGGGCACAAGTGCCCTCCTAGGCTTACAAGAGACTTAAAGGTTCAAAGGAAGAAAAATGGGACAAGGTTCAAGATAAAATCCACAACAAAACAACCAACCATCTAAAAATTCCACAATTGAAACCAAATGATCCTCAAACATGTTATATCAACTAGCCAAAAGGGTTTGAAAAGATTCAGAAGCAAACTAGGTTAAATGGAAGCAAGAACACAAGTGAGGGTTACCAATTTACATCACAAGTTACAAGACCAAAACTCAAGAAATAAGTTTCCAAAATTCCATAGAAAAATCACATGAAAAGTAAAAAATCTTAAGAATCCAGAGCAAAAAGAATGGGATCAAAACTCAAAATATTGAAACCTATGGAAAATGAACAAGGCAGACCGGTCAAGAAAGACTTAAAAAGAAGCTAGGTGAGATGATGAATTATTTCAGACACGTGGATAATGGAAAAAAAAATTAAAAAAAAATGTTAAAATAATAGAGACACAAAAGAAAGTTCATGATTTCTTTTGGGATTTTTTGGATGATTATAACTATTTTATAAAAATTAAAACCAAACTGAATAAAAAGGAATTAAAATGAAGAAAAAGAAATAAAAGAAATGGAAGGAGGTGTATGGTAGTAAGGCTTCAACGTGGGAAATGGGATTGGGTTGGGTTGGTGAGGTGTGAATATCACTTGGTGAGGGCCCAATATGTGCGCTAGTACATGAGGCTTATTATGGATATTACTGAATTAAATGGGAAATACTGGAAAAATGGTGGAACGCTTGATCAATCTAGTGGATGAGGGAGACCACCTCATTAATTGAGGTGGCATTTTGCTGCGCTATAACTGGCTGGAGCATGATAACAAGCATGGAGTGTAGCACACGGTGAATTAAATGAGACAAACATAAAACAATTGAGACGGAAGGTGATATGGTGCCAAGTGGCGCGCTGTGGAGCCTAGGATGGTAGATCTAATGGCTGTAACTTCGTCTTCCCCATAGAAAACCCTAGGATGAGCAAAACAAATTCCGGTGACCAAAGCTAGGGCTCCGGCACCGGATCTAGGGCTCCGGCACCGGAGACTAAACCAGATCCAAAAATTCACCAGAAAATGAAAATGAATAACCTAGACTAACTAATTAGACCCTCCTGAACTCAAATATGGCATCAAAAACACTTAAAACTCAAAGAATTGGACGGATCGAACAAAATAGAGATTGACCATGAAACTTTAAATCAAGAGAACTTTCACTACAATGCACTAAAATCAATTCTACAAAGTGCAGAATCATCAACAAACATCAAGGAACACAAAGCAACAATTTAATTCCATTTCCAGAACATGAAATTTCAAGCCATACCTGAGATGGAGATCTTGATTCAGTGAGCTAGAATTCCAACCAATGCGTGCAAATCACTCCTCTTACTCCTTATATGCAAAATAAATGCATCTAAGGCCTTGAAATGGACTGGATCTGAGATTTCACAACAAGTTGCTTTGAAATGGCAAGCTTCTAATTCTGTGCTTTAAGCTTAAATGAATGGTTGATTCTTGATCTATATGATTCACTGATCAAGAATATGGAAAAAGTTTGTGGAGAATGTAAGAGAATCAAGAGATATGAGGCAAAATGCAAGGTTGCATGAAAGTTGAGAATGAGAGAATGAAGTAGATCTGAGATTTGTCAAGCCCTAATTCTCTTTGTTATGACCTCACAAATGAATGCTGAAAGTGTGAGAGAAAGTGCACGAATTAGAAATGAGAAAAGTGTGAAGTTGCATCATGTGCACTTGGTGGAATAAGCATGCTATTCTCATGCTCTCTTGGGCCTCTCAGCATGTGTGAGTTTCATTTCCCACCCTTGATTCAAATCCAGTCATTCTTGGCCCTTAGATTCAAGTGTCACACTTGTTTCATGATTTTTGCAAATTTGCATGTTTTGGAGGGATTTTTTCAAAGTGCACGAAAATGACCAATTCTCTTGAGAAAAATGGTCCTTATGCAATGCATATTAAGTTTGAAACAAGGTTGGGCCTGTACCAAGTCACAAAATTCATATTGGAAGCCTTTTGCACTTGGTGACTTTTTGAAAAATGAAGTTTTGCCCTAGGGAGAGGAAATTTTCGAATGGCCTAGGAGAAGTTCTAGAAATCCAGTGAAAAAGTAATTGTACTTTTTGAAAATGGGAGCCCTTACTCTACAACTTTCATGTTTGACTTTGGTCCATTTGAAGAATTTTTTATCATGTTAAGGCCACTTGAAAATTAGGGCAAAAGTTGCCAAATTTGGTAAACTTCAAAAACCAACTTTGTACCATTTTTGCAAAACCCTTCAAATATCCATGATTCTTGAACTTTAGGCATTCCAAACCTCTTATAACATTTTAAGGACCCATCTTGGCCAAAAAATTTGGGTTAGACCCCTTGAAATTGCACAGTTGACTTTTTATGGGCTCTGTTGACTTTCTGCTTCATCTGCAAGCAACTGAGGCATTGTCTGACTTCCACATGGAATTTTCTCATGAAATTTGACACATAGGATCCTCTTAAAATATGGAAGACCTTGCCCAAAATAAATGGCAAAATTTGTGAGATCTTGGTGCTTGAATCTCAAACCCTAATTTGGGTGCACTGCATAGGAGCTTTGCCTTGTCCTGAGATCTCTGATGATCATGCAATCTTCTGAGCTTTTTTCAATGGACTTGAACTTTTAAATAGAGTATAGACTCACCATAGAACTTGTACAAACTCATTGGGACCCTTGTCATGGCTTGAAATGCTTCAATGACCTCCACAGATGGCCATATGCTTGATGTTAGGACATGAGGGATGTTATGCTTCATCTTTCCATGATATGATGCTGAGGAAATGATATGTGTATGATGAATATGATATGATATGATGCTTAAAATGAAGAGGGCAAATTTGGGGTGTTACAGCTGCCCCTATTCAATCATCAGTTAATCCAAAAAGGACGATAGTACGGGCTATCGACCATTCAAGATAAACTGTGGTTGAATACCAAGAAGACCAGAAATTTGCACTCTGACGAAGAATGCAACCCTGGGAAATAAACCCAACCAGATGACGCTCTGGGGACTGCAGGGGAGAAAGAAGCAGACGAGCTTCTTCCAAGTTGAAACTGACATCTGGAATAGGAACATGTTGACAGACGAGTCTTCAAAAAATCCTGTTACGCTAGGAGCTGGACATACGAGTCCTCAAACACTACAAGAGCACAATCTGAGACAGACGAGTCTTCAAAAAATCCTGTTACGCCAGGAGCTGGACAGACGAGTCCTCAAACACTGCATATAACATGAGACAGACGAGTCTCCTTCGGATTTACCTGTTACGCCAGGACCAGTAATGCACTAAAGCCTGTGGGATAGACATGCAATCAAGGTAGACGAACCTTCTTCATATATTATCCGCGAATATATGGTATAAGACAGACGAGTCTTCTTAGCAAACCTGTGACACCAGGTGCAGCAACAATCAATGGTGCCTGAGACAGACGAGCCTCCTTCGGATTTACCTGTTACGCCAGGACCGACAACCATTTTGACCTTAATTCCCACTGTCAGGGTTTTAAACCTCTTCAATACAGACGAGTATTGGATGATCATCAAGATAGCATAGACGAATGCCGAGAGTTAATGATACAGACGAGTATCAGACGATGATCTAAGAAACACAAACGAGTGCTTCAAGCAATGATACAGACGAGTATCAACAACTGGTACAGACGAATACCAGAAATTCAAACACAGACGAGCATTTGGAGTAATTACAGAAATACCAGGATAAATAGAAAATCCTCACATACAGATATAGGCATAACACAGATGAGTGCTGGGGTTGATACAGACGAGTATCCAAACAAAGCAGACGAGCTTCAAACAGGTAAACAACACAGACGAGTGCTGGAGATGATACATACGAGTATCCACAAATATCAGGCATACCACATAGACGAGTGCTGGAAAGTTGCAGACGAGCAAACAGTTGAAAATACATATCAAGGCACAGATAAGTGCAACAAGGGATCCAATACCAAACACAGACGAGTGTTGGAAAGTTGCAGACGAGCAACAGCATATACCATAAATGATTGTTGCAAAATTGCAGACGAGCATTACAAAGAGATAACCACAACACAGACGAGTGTTGAGAAGTTGCAGACGAGCAGCAGCAAAGATATAACATCTCAAAGCACAAACGAGTGCTGGAAATTGCAGACGAGCAAACACAACGGAGAGTATACACCAAACACAGACGAGTGTTGGAAAATTGCAGACGAGCAACAGCGAGGCCATCATAAACCATTGCTGGGGAAAGCAATACCGAAGGGCCAATACGGACGAGTGTTGAAAGATGCGGACGAGCAACAATAGAGCAATAATACATCCTTGCTGGGGAAAACTCTGCTTAGGGATAACACAGACGAGTGTTAAGGATTTCAGACGAGCAATAGACGAATGCCTGATTGGCCAACAAGAGATACAACTCTACAGGGGAAGACAAGTCAAGAGGCCTGGATACCTAACTCTGACTGAGGTGATAAATACCTGACTGTATCATCAAAATACCCAAAAGTATGGCAACTTTGCCGGGGAATATTTCACTGACGGAAGTGAAGATGCAATATGAACTCTGTGGGGACAGGATCATCTTCAGACTCAGCTGGGGAAGATGCTTGAACAAAAATCTAGCTGGGGAGAGCAATCTGCTGAGGAAAACTCTTGCTGAGGATGGAATTCTGATACTTCCAACTCTGGTGATGTCAGGCTTTCAGATACCTGCTGGGCATACTCCACTGGGGAAGAAGAAACTGCTTCTTCACTGGGGAAGAAGAAACTGCTTGGGCTGCCGCCAAGGCTTAGCTGGAGAAAATCTCTGTTGGAGATGTCAGGCTTTCAGATACCTGCTGGGGGAAGAAATCCCTGCTTGGGGAGCCACTCTACTGGGGAAGATTAAATGCTTGGGAGAATGTGACGCCATCCTACAACCTGCAACAACAGAAAACACAAGTGTGCCCCGGGGACTTGCATGGAATGGTCTGTTCATCCATCGTCACCTTGTAACACGGTGGGAGAACTGACTTTAAGTTATGTTGCGGATAGCAAGAGTCGCCACCGACTTTTATTTTATCCAAAAGGAAAGGTTATAAAAGAACAGGAAAGACCTTAAGAGAATGTTTTGGGTCCGGGGGGTAGGTTATGAAAAGGGAAGGTGTTAGCACCCTTTTCATCCATGGTTATCCATGGGCTCTTAGGTACTTAAGCTCACTTTAAATTGTTTTTGAAAATGTAGTGTGTGAATAGAAAAACTTTCAGAATAGTTTAATAATAATCCATGTACGGATGTGTAAGAAACTTGTTTGAAAATTTGTTTGAAATTGTTAAGTTTGAAAATTTTTTGAAGTGAGCAAGTACATAAGAGGAACCTACCCTAATGTTTAAAGTCTTTCTTGTTCTTTTTCCTTTCCTTGGTAAGACTATCCCTACTATTAAGGAGTAGGTAGTCTTTACCTTGGATGTAAGGGACATGTGAGGGACATTCTGATTATGAAGGCAACTGTGGGGTGTATTAAGCACATATAAGGGACTATCATCATTTTTCGAAAGGGACTTGATTCGTATAGGCAACCATGAGGGACTTTGATGATTTTCTATTTGAAAGGGACTTGCTTTATACACCCCACTTGACCATTATTCGTAGGCAACTTGAGGGATAACCTTAGCAATGTGAGATGGCGATTAAAATCGACTTACGTGTGTGAGTGTTTATTTTAATTATCTTATTATTAAAGTGATCTAATTAATTTTAAATAAAATACATATTAACACTCCCTAATTACTAACCATAGCAATAATTAAATAATTAAACAATTTACATCCAGGAAACAATTACAAGAAATTATAATAATAAATAAATAGCAAATTAAATAATAAGCAATAAATAATAAAAATAAATAATAAAGGGTTAGTAATAATAATAATAAGAAAAATTAAATAAGGTTAGTAGAAATATAAAGTTAGTGAAAATAATTTAAATAATAAGCAAAAAGTTAGTAATAATAAAATAATGATAATAACAATTTAGAAATAAGGTTAGAAACATAATAATAAAGATATAATAATAAATAATAATATTGTTAATAAATAATAAAGATTAATGAAATTAATAAAGCAAAATCAAATAATATGGTTAGTAGTAATCAAAAATAAATAAAATTAACCAAAATTATAATAATAATATATCAACAATTTTTCCTATAAACAATTATTTAGAAAAAAAAGGAAATATAAATAAACAATTATTTTAATTTTACAAGTTATCAAGTTATTATTTTTTTATTATAACTACAAGATTTTAATTATTATAAACATATATTAATATTTATTTATCAAACAATATATACATATTATAAAAAGAAAATAGGTTTTGAATATCACATTTACAATATTAATCATGTTTATAAAATTTAATTCTATTAATTATTATATTTACAAATTATTTTAAATCATATACAAAAATATAACTATTATGAATTAAGTTGTTTCTAACATTAAAAATAATTTGAATTATAAATATATTTACAAAATTTATAAAAGTTATAATAAATATATATGCATAATAATTTATATTAGGAATTAGAAAATAGGATTAAAAAAAAATAGAATTAGGTCTTTTAAAATAAATTAGGGTTTACTAGAAAAATATTTTTTAGGGTTTTATTATAATATACAAAATTATTCTAATAATATACATATATTATTTTTAATTACATAAAAGAAATAATGATTTTTTTTAATGATTTTTTGAATATTTGAAACTATTTGAATATATGCTTATGAAATAATTTTAATTACATGTATATTTTAAATATAAATCAATTAACAAAAATGAGGAAAACAAATAAATAAAGAAAATAGCAAAACATACCTGGCTGGGTTTTGAACCCAGGAGGCTTTGCTCACAAGATCATATGCTCTACCACTGGGCCAGGCGCTGATTAGTGCAAGAAGAATTGCCTCCAAATGGTTTTGTGCTTTCAATCCAATAATTGGCGAAATAAATGAAAAACAAAAGGCCTGGGGTGGGATTCGTACCCAGGACCTTATGCATGCAAGCTAGTACGCGCTACCGCCTGGCTGGGAGAGCCTATCTGTTGGCTTGTTGGCAAGCAATAATAATATATTGAATCTTCTTTTGTCCTGAAAAAAATAAAACAAAAACACTGCACTGGCCAAGAATCGAACCAAGGTTCTTACAACAAACACAAGCAGAGCTTACCACCAGGACACACGCGCGTGTGTGTTAACGAAACAACAAAACAACATAAAATATATTAATATAATTTGAATTCCTGAGCGCGGCAAACTTCATCTTCTTCATTCAAATTTGCTGCGAATTTTCTTTTGAAATTTCCTGCGATTCTTCCTGCACACATTCAAAACCAGAATTCCTATGTTTTTTCGAACACCATTCAAATCGTAACATCCAGTCAAATTGAAAGCCTAGATTAATTACACAAAGGTTATAGGTCACAGCCATGTAATTAGGTTTCATTTAAGTGTCCTAAAACTCAAGATCCCAAATTTGACCTTCAAACCCTAGCCATGGCGTTTTATGATTCCTGCGGTTAAACTCAAAAAGAAATATCCAGAAAGCATCTAAGTCATCATACAAACAAGATTTAATAAACAAAAACAGATGAAACATCATGAATGATCACAATCGAAAAATCACAAGAACACCATGAACATGGATTCGGTTTGGCCATTACAACATGGTTTTGATGCTTATGATTATTGAATCATGATAAATGAAGGTCAAGGAAGCTCATTCAACCTTTGTGAAGCCTTGAAATTGCCTTAATCTCACAATCCGAATTTGAAATTTCTTGGGATTTTTTGAAGTGTAAAACCTACCTTTGAGCTGCTGGATTTCGTCCCCTTGTCATTGGTTTCTATTGCATACTTATATGAGATCAATTTTAGGTCAAAAGATGATGGATTTATGGGCTTTTGGGAAGATTTCATGGTGAAGGAATGTCATGATCTTAAAGTGTGAAAAAATCAAATATTTGCCTTCTAATTTGGTCTAGCACGAATTTGGACAAGATCAAATCATATAAAACAGCATTGATTAATTTTTAAAAGAAGAATCATGTTCCAACCTTGATTTTTTATATTTTATTTTGATTTAATTTGATTTAAAATGAATAAAATTCAAATAAATATCAAATAAAAATATAAAAATCAGAATTTTTCACCATTGGGTCGTGCATGATGTTGTGACATGGATTGGGTCATAAATTGGGCAGCCCATTTGGAAAGAATTACTTCTAAGCCTCCATTTTCAACATAAACCATCACAAAATTGCCCAACTTTGCAAAGGCACATCTCCCTCAATTTTAAAGGTATGAGGGTGTTATTGGACTTTTTGGAAAGCTTGAAGAGTCCTCTAAACAACCCCATTGGTTTCAGTTCCATATCATTTACCAATCTCAAGTTATGCTCTTTTGAAGTTGTTGACTTTTTGTTGACTTTTGAAATGACCTATAATGTCTTAGATCATATCTTTCAAATGAAGCATTTTTGGGCTTAACTTTCAACATCAAAGTTGTAGAGAATTCAATTTCCTTCAAAATGAGCTTTGGATGGAGACTTGGTGATGAAGTATGTGAAAGTTATGTCTGGTCAAAGTTCAGTTGACTTTTACTGAGGAAACCCTAATTTAGAAACTCCTGATTATTGATGATCTGGAATCTCCTTGATGAATCATGATCAACCCTTGATCAAATGATGAATTTTACTTCATATCCTTGATGTTGGCAAAAAATCATGAAGTTTGACTTTGGTTTGACCACAGTTGACCTCAGTTTGACTTTTTAACTGCATTGACTGATTTTGACTTATCTGATCATCTGATTGAGCAAACTTTTGAGAAAAGTCTTGAAACTTGACATGGAGGTTCTTACACACATATAAGATGTTATGAAGCTCACTTGAGGTATTGGAAGTCCATTTAGCCTGATTAAAGTCAAAACCCTAGTTTTGGATGCACTGCTTAGGAGGTGCATTGTCTGAGGGAATTGTCAACTTCTTTGACCAATTGTGAACTTTGTGAACCTTGTGAATCTTCATAAGATGTCTTGTGATACCCATGGGAGGTATTGTGAAGCTTGTGAACCTTGTGAACTTCATGAAGTGGCTTTGTAGACCTCATGACCCTCAGGAAAGCTTTGTAGTCATTGTGAAACTTGTGAACCTTGTGAACCTTCATAAAGTAACTTGTAGACTTCATGAACCTCATGAAAGGTATTGAAAGCATTATGGAACTTGGGAACCTTGTGAACCTTCAAGAAGTAACTTGTGGACTTCATGAGCCTCATGAAAGGTCTTGTAAATGTAGAGAAACTTATGAACCTTGTGAACCTTCAAGAAGTGACTTGTAGACTTCCTGAACCTCATGAAAGGTTTTGAAAGCATTGTGGAACTTGTGAACCTTGTGAACCTTCATAAAATAACTTGTAGACTTTATGAACCTCATGAAAGGTTATGGAAGTGTTGAGAAACTTGTGAACCTTGTGAATCTTCTTAAATCACAAAGTCTTGTATTGTGAGGGCAAATTTTGGGGTGCAACACACCCGACACTCAAAGAGGGTTACAGTTTCCCTGCATGTCAGTTTTCTTTTCAAAATTATCACCATGTTTAGATGCAGTGCTATTTTTTGCCGAAAGTTCAGGACATTTTGCAAACAAAAATAAACACACACAGCTTTTTGACTGAATATTCTTTTTATTGAATGGCCTCTGAATAGGCAAAGATTTACATCAGGAAGCAACCACCTGGAAAGAGGTAGCCACCAAAAAATTGAGATAAGAAACTATCCTAATGGCAATGTACACGGCCTTCCAAGGAGTTCCATTTCTGCTATGACCTGCATGTCTTAGAGACTCTCCATTCTGCTTTGGCTTTCTGAGAGGATGAGGGGATTGTTTCCTACCCTTCTGATATTGTCAAGTTGTACAAAACGATGATGTGGTTCAGATAACTCGAATCACAGTTGTTTGCTTATTCCCTAGTTTTGCGTGGATCGCCCTTTCGGGTTTTCAATCCACCGGGATACCCTTTTTTGCCTGAGCTGTCCAATGCGGCTTTTCAACTCAGCGGGTGTACATTTTATTTATTTATTTCCCTAACTTTTTTCCGAGCTTTTTATTCTGTTTTTAGCTCGCTGATAACGAGAAAAAGTATCGTTTTATTGCTATGTTTCAATGCCGTTTTATCGCACATTTGCCGTTTTAACACCCGATTCCTCGAGTTTTCTTTGTCATTTTGCAGGTATATCAATTACAGAGCTAAATCATAAGCCACAAGTGAAATGAGCAAAAACAACAATGAAAAAAGAAGAAGAGAGGAATTATGCATAATCTGCATTTTTTGTAACTGTCACGACCGTCACCTAGGAGTCACGACCGTGACACGCTAAAAGGAGCAGTCACGATCGTCACCAATCCCTCACGACCGTGACACGCGTAATACAAGGGAGACGAGCGTGACACCCTTGTCACGAACGTGACAAGGGGAATTTAGGTTAACTTGCTGAGAATTGGTCATGTCCGTACTCCGAGCTTGCCAGATTGTGGAATAAGGAGTCTAACATTGTATTTGTTATTCAGGTTTTTTTATTTAATTTGCATTTATATTAATGTTAAGAATTTATTTTTCTATTATGCATATTTTATTTTGTATTCCTCTGTTTCTGCCTCTGTCTGGTACAACAATCATGAGTAGCTAAACGCTTTAGGCGGTATGTAATTAAAATCAACTAAATCGGTAAAATCAATTCTAGGCTTAAAATAATTAAGAACTTCAAATTCTGGCTGTAACTTTTTATAATAAAATCAATCTTTTTGTTACGAGAGTAAGGAAAGTGTAATAGGTTAGGTCAAGACCACGAGAGTGTGAGATTTTAACCAGATAGCTAAAGTTAGGCATTTAATTTAAACACAGCGAGAGCGCTTTAAATGAATTAGACTTATTAAGTTTCCAAAAATTATTTCTAAACACTTATGGGCTAGCGAGAGCAGGCATAGGGCTTTAGGGGTAAGATCTGAGATAAGACCACGAGAGTGTGAGTTAAAGATATTTAAACTGGTAACCTCTACAGAATAGATTAAGTGAACCATCTTTATAAGCCTAGGTTAGATTGACCCGCCTAAGTTAACATAATTACATACCGACCGCCTTATTATTATTTTATTAAACTTAAATTTAATTCCCGCCTTTAATCCTTAAAAACAACCAAAAAATCGTGACAACCATTCACCTTAGCTAAACTAGTAAATCCTCTAGCACTAAGTAATCATAAAGTCCCTGTGGGATCGATAATCTTAAATATTACTTCGATAGGCTGTGTGCTTGCAGTTAAGATACCGCTAGACACATATTAGAGTACGTCTTTAGCCCATCAAGTTTTTGGCGCCGTTGCCGGGTGTAACACGGTGGGAGAATTGACTTTAGTTATGTTGCGGATAGCAAGAGTCGCCACCGACTTTTATTTTATCCAAAAGGAAAGGGTATAAAAGAACAGGAAAGACCTTAAGAGATATTTTCGGGTCCGGGGGGTAGGTTATGTAATGGGAAGGTGTTAGCACCCTTTACATCCATGGTTATCCATGGGCTCTTAGTTACTTAGCTCACTTTTGAATTGTTTTTGAAAGTGTAGTGTGTGAATAGAAAAATTTTCAGAATAGTTGATAATAATCCATGTATGGATGTGTAAAAACTTGTTTGAAAATTTGTTTGAAATTGTGGAAAGTTTGAAAAGTTTTTTTGAAGTGAGCAAGTACATAAGAGGAACCTACCCTAAAGTTTTAAGTCTTTCTTGTTCTTTATCCTTTCATTGGTAAGACTATCCCTACTATTAAGGAGTAGGTAGTCATTACCTTGGATGTAAGGGACATGAGAGGGACATTTTGTTTTATGAAGGCAACTGTGGGGTGTAATAAGCATACTGGAGGGACTATCATCATTATTCGAAGGAACTCGATTCGTAAAGGCAACCACGAGGGACTTGATGATTTTTTCTTTTTAAAGGGACTTGCTTTATACACCCCACTTGACCTTATTAGTAGGCAACTTGAGGGATAACCTTAGAAAGTGAAACGGCGATTAAAATCGACTTACGTGTGTGAGTGTTTAATTTAATTATCTTTGATTAAAGTGATCTAATTTATTTTAAATAAAATACATATTTTTCACTCCCTAATTACTAACCATGGCAAAAATAATTAAATAATTATAAAATTTACATCCAGGAGCATTTACATTATAATAAGCAAAATAAATAAATAGCAAAAATAAGTAAAATATAAATAAGTAAACAATAAATAAATAATAAATAAATAATAGGGGTTAGTGATAAATATAATCAAAAAATAAGGTTAGTGTAAATAGAATAATAATAATAATAATTAGTAAGATAAACAAAGTTAGAGACATCAAAATATAATATAATAATAAATAATAGTATGGTTAGTAACAATAATAAGAATAAGTAGAAAAAAATATTATAATGATATGAACACAAAGATTAATTTTAAATATATAATAAGAAAAAATTTTTTAAGCATAATATAATTACAAATTTTAATCATTTACAAAAATTTAATTATTTATAAAAAAAACATTTATACATTTTAAGTATCATATTCACAAAAATAATTATATTTATAAAATTTATAAGAATCATATTAAATAAATGAATAAATATACATAATAATTCCATTTAAGAATTGGAAAATAAAATTATTTAGAAAAAAATAGAATTAGGTTTTATTTTAGAAAATATTTTTAGGGTTTAATTTATAGTATGCATATATTTATAATTTAATCACAAGATAAAGAAAATAATTTAAGAGAATTTTTTTTATATTTTAGAATTTGGAAAATATTAAACATGCTTAATTATATTTTTATTATTAGTTAAAAAAAAACATATACTTAGGACTATATTTAATTTAAACAAATAGAATAATTAAAACAAATAAAAAGAAATAAAGCAAAAATGTGAGAACTTACCTGACTGGGGTTTGAACCCAGGTCAGTATGTTTGCAAGCAACAAGGAATACCATCAGGCCACCACACACGCAGGTGGGAAAGAGGAGAGAATAATTGTTTTTGTTCTTTGTCTAGAGAAAACCTGGAAAATAAAAGAAATAAAAAGGCCTGGGGTGGGAATTGAACCCAGGACCTTTTTCATTCACAAGCGCACGCATCACCACCCGGCTGGAAGAGCCAATCTGATTATATAATGGCAAGAAACCATAATATATTATGTTTGCTTTTATCCTGAAAATTAACAAAAAAACAATGCACCAGCCCAGTATCGAACCAAGGTCCTTACAACATACGCATATCAAGCTTACCACCAGGGCACACACGCGCGTGTGATAACAAAGTAACAAAACAACATAAAATAAGTTAACATAATTTAAATTTCTGGGCGCGCGGGAAGCCTTCTTCTTCCCCAAATTTCCTGCGAAATTCCTTTTGGATTTTCCTGCGAATATTGTTGCAAGTTCTTCATGGTTCTTGACCTGCGAAAATCAAACTCACACCAAACAGTAATGATTCATGAAATTGATTACAGTTTTATGATCCTTAGGTCTCATAGAACATTCTTATGTGTCCAGAATTCATTTATATTTGTTCAATCATTAAACCCTAAAATGGAGCTCTAAACCCTAATAATGGCCGCGGGTGATATAGGTCATGAAGCTTCAATCTAATTGTCCAGAATCGTTCCTTGGAACCTCACAAACACAAAAGCACAAACAAAATTCATTAATAATGCACAAATAAACAGAATCGAAAAATTGAAATTCAAGGTAAAACTTGATTCGGGTTCATCAATGTGTGATGCTATGAGGCAATGTAATGATCTGGTTATGTTCCATGATGATCAAGGAAGCCAACCATGTTCTTATTTTACCTTTTAGAGCCTTGGAAGAGGGAATCCGAATTTCACTTTTTTGATGAATTTTTGATTTTTGAAACTTACCCTTGGCTGCTGGAATTCGTGTCCAAGTGTTAGGTTTGTGTTTAGCATATATATGTGAGTGAATTAGGTCAGAAAAACTCATTGGTTGTGTGAAGATTTGATCCAAAAAAGATTGAAAAAGATCATGTTGTAAAAGTCAAATATTTGTTCATGAAGACTTGCTATTCTTGGATTAATCACATGATTTCTTTCTTCTTTAATTCTAATCACCAATTAAGAATTTCTAGAAGCATTATCTTCCTCCAAAAATAGATTTTCATATTTTATATTTATTTAAAATGATTTTTATGAATTAAATCAATAATAAATAAAAATAAAATAATAAAAATTCTGAATTTTGGTCAATTGGGTTGTGCATAATGATATGATGTGGATTGGATCACAACTTGGGCAGCCCATTTGGAAAGAAGTGATTTTAAACCTCCATTTTCAACATAAACCATCACAAAATTTCCCAACTTTGAAAGGGCACATCTCCCTCAATTTTAAAGGTATGAGGGTGTTCTTGGACTTTTTTGAAAGCTTGAAGAGTCCTCTAAATAACCCCATTGGTTTCAGGTCCATATCATTTACCAATCTCAAGTTATGCCCTTTTGAAGTTGTTGACTTTTTGTTGACTTTTGAAATGACCTATAATGTCCTAGCTCATATCTTTCAAATGAAGCATTTTTGGGCTTAACTTTCAACATAAAAGTTGTAAAGAATTCAATTTCCTTCAAAATGAGCTTTGGATGGAGACTTGGTGATGAAGTATGTGAAAGTTATGGCTGGTCAAAGTTCAGTTGACTTTTACTGAGGAAACCCTAATTTAGAAACTCCTGATTATTGATGATCTGGAATTTCCTTGATGAATCATGATCAACCTTTGATCAAATGATGAATTTTACTTCATATACTTGATGTTGGCAAAAAATCATGAAGTTTGACTTTGGTTTGACCACAGTTGACCTCAGTTTGACTTTTTAACTGCATTGACTGATTTTGACTTATCTGATCATCTGACTGAGCAAACTTTTGAGAAAAGTCTTGAAACTTGTCATGGGGGTTATTACACACATATAAGATGTTATGAAACTCACTTGAAGTCTTGGAAGTCCATTTAGCCTGATTAAAGTCAAAACCCTAGTTTTGGATGCACTGCTTAGGAGGTGCATTGTCTGAGGGAATTGTCAACTCCTTTGACCAATTGTGAACTTTGTGAACCTTGTGAATCTTCATAAAGTGTCTTGTGATACTCATGGGAGGTATTGTGAAGCTTGTGAACCTTGTGAATCTCATGAAGTGGCTTTGTAGACCTCATGAACCTCAGGAAAGCTTTGTAATCATTGTGGATCTTGTGAACCTTGTGAACCTTCAAGAAGTGACTTGTAGACTTCATGAACCTCATGAAAGGTGTTGAAAGCATTATGGAACTTGTGAACCTTGTGAACCTTCAAGAAGTAACTTGTAGACTTCATGAACCTCATGGAAGGTTATGTAAATGTTGAAAAGCTTGTGAACCTTGTGAATCTTCTTAGAACACAAAGTCTTGTCTTGTGAGGGCAAATTTTGGGGTGCAACAGCTGCCCCTATTCAATTTTCTGAAACCTGAGGGGTTAGATTGGTATATTTGCCAGTCGTGACCTGGAAGGTTGAAGGGGATTGAACACAAAAGCCCAAAAATTTGCACTCACCAGTGCATAGAGTGATATTGATGGTTGGTTGAATATGATTGAGTGGGCTTAAAGATGCCACTAGGGGAAAGTTCTTCAGATATATTTCTTGGAAGATAAAGCAGTCCAAAATATGGAGGTATAATGAAAGCTGTCAGGAGTCTGGAGCAGTCCTGAGGTATTGATGATATGCTTTCTGGATACTGGAGTAATCCTGATGTAACAGCATGTCTTCATGAGGATAGAGCAATCAATAATGATAACCCTAAAGCAGTCTTGAAGTAATAATATGATTTCAGGAGGATAGAGCAATCAATAATGATAACTCTAAAGCAGTCTTGAAGTAATGATTTCAGGAGGATAGAGCCATCAATAATGATAACTCTAAAGCAGTCTTGAAGTAATGATTTCAGGAGGATAGAGCAATCAATAATGATAACTCTAAAGCAGTCTTGAAGTAATGATATGCTTTCAGGAGGATAGAGCAATCAATAATGATAACTCTAAAGCAGTCTTGAAGTAATGATTTCAGGAGGATAGAGCCATCAATAATGATAACTCTAAAGCAGTCTTGAAATAATAATATGCTTTCAGGAGGATAGAGCAATCAATAATGATAACTCTAAAGCAGTCTTGAAGTCATGAGAAGTTATCAGGAGGATAAAGTAACCCTGAGGTGACAATAAAGCAGTCCCAAAGTAATAAGAAGCTTATCAGGAGGATAAAGTAACCCTGAGGTTACGATAAAGCAGTCCCAAAGTAATAAGAAGCTTATCAGGAGGATAAAGTAACCTTGATGATCATAAGTTTGTTTGTTGGGTAATTAACCTGAAAACAAGGTAGCATTTTGTATAATAACATTAGTTTATGCTTTATGTATGCATGTATAATATGATGCACTTAGGTAATGTACTATATGTTTATGGATATATATGCTATGGTATGATGTAAATGATGTATGTATGATATGATACTGCCAGAAGTGTCTGGATATCTTCGTATAACAACTGCTGGCCAGGGAAAATAAATCCCGATTCGTTGCTGAAGAATATATAACCCTCTGTCTGCTGGGGATAATAAGGTATGTATAACCTCCCGTCTGCTGGGGATAACAGGGTATAGATAACCTCTCGTATGCTGGGGATAGTAAGGTATGTATAACCTCCCGTCTGCTGGGGATAGTAAGGTATATATCACCTTCGTCTTCGTTTGATGGTAGGGTAAACATAACTTCCCGTCTTTGTTCGTCGTGCCCTTATTGGAAAGTAAATTCCCGTATATCCGTATGAGGATAAAAGAGATGGATATAAATTCCAGGGGAGATAAGACTTTATGAAGATGGATTCGTCCTACTGAGGGTTTGTAACTGTCTTGTAAAGGTGAACCGGTGAAACTTCGTTGAAATCCTTCCCTCGTTCGTCCTTAGTAAATACTATTACTGCATTTTCATGCATTTCTGGTAAACATCAATCATATTAAAAGCATACATGCATTTTTGGTAAACATTAATCATATTCAAAAGCATACATACATTCAAACACAATCAATGGGCGTTTCGCTTATGTAAATAGGGTAAAAGTAAATCTGGATTCAAAAGATGGAATTTATTTATATCAAAAAGTGACCCATACACGGGTAAGTTTGTACAAGGAGACATAGACCCTAGTAAGAGGATTTTGTCATGAAGTTTTACAAAAGAAAATCAGCTATGTGGGAAACAATCCTATTGAATTTCAATTCTACTATTGCCATTCAAGTATCTCATCTTCTTGCTGTTGAGATGGAAACGATTGAATTGAGCTTTATCTGTTCGAGCTTGAGTAAGTGGTACAACTGGTTGCAGTTTCATGAGTGATCCAAACGATACATAGTCATACGCTTTAATCCCTAACTTTTGCCTGGATTGCCCTTTCAGGTTTTCAATCCACCGGGATACCCTTTTTTGCCCAAGCCGCCTTTTCAGGTTTTCGACTTGCCGAGTGTACACTTTTTACATATATATCCCTAATTTTTGCCCAAACCCTTTTGGTTTGCCGGGATGCCCTTATTTTTGCCTAGGCCTGTCAACCTAGCGGGTCTCTTTTTATGCGTAGTATTTTTTAACTATGTCTGCGTTTACAGGCTGTGGGAAGTCCTCACCATCCATTGTAGTCAGTATCATGGCACCTCCTGAGAACACTGTCTTGACTACGAATGGTCCTTCATATGTTGGAGTCCACTTGCCCCTAGGATCGCCTTGTAGTAATATGATACGCTTGATTACCAAGTCACCAGCCTGATATACCTTTGGCTTAACCTTCTTGTTAAAAGCTTTGATCATTCGCTTTTGGTACATCTGGCCATGACACACTGCTGCTAACCTCTTCTCATCAATCAAATTTATCTGGTCCAGTCGAGTCTGAATCCACTCATCTTCATCCAAGCCTGCATCCTTCATAATTCTCAAGGAGGGGATCTGAACTTCAATGGGCAGAACTGCTTCCATACCATAGACTAAAGAGAATGGGGTTGCCCCTGTTGAAGTACGTATTGTAGTACGATAACCATGAAGAGCAAATGGTAACATCTCATGCCAATCCTTGTAAGTAACAGTCATCTTCTGTACAATCTTCTTAATGTTCTTATTAGCAGCTTCAACTGCCCCATTCATCTTTGGACGATACGGAGAAGAGTTGTGATGCTTAATCTTGAACTGCGTGCAGAGATCAGTAATCATAGTGTTGTTCAGATTAGAGCCATTGTCAGTGATAATCCTTTCAGGGATGCCATACCTACATATGAGATTATTCTTAATGAACCGAGCCACCACATTCTTGGTAACAGATGCAAATGAAGCTGCCTCCACCCACTTCGTGAAGTAATCAATAGCAACCAGGATGAAACGATGCCCATTAGAAGCAGTAGGCTTGATCTCACCAATCATATCAATGCCCCACATGGAAAAGGGCCAAGGTGCAGTCAACACATTCAACGGTGATGGAGGTACATGAACTTTATCAGCATAGATTTGACATTTGTGACAAGTTCTGGAGTGTTGATAGCAATCAGCTTCCATGGTAGACCAATAGTAACCTGCTCTCAAAATCTTTTTTGCCATAGTATGACCACTAGAATGAGTGCCAAAGATCCCATCATGCATCTCTTCCATAATTTCTGTAGCCTCCTTCTGATCCACACAACGAAGCATAGTTGAATCATGATTGCACTTATACAGAATGCCATTACTCAGAAAGAACTTAGCAGAAAACCTTCTCAGGAACTTCCTATCTTTGACAGATGCCCCTTCAGGGAATTCCTGAGCTTCGAGATATCTTTTCACTTCATAGAACCAAGGCTTCTCCTCTGCTCCTTCAGTGTCAATCTCATTGCAGTATGCAGGCTTCTCAAATCTATCAATGGTAATCTTGGGAGCTTCATCATCCCAACTGATCTCAAACATAGATGCCATGGTGGCTAATGCATCTGCCAACTGATTCTCTCTCCGTGGAATATGTCCAAAGGTAATCTCTTTGAAATATGGGGTCAAAGACAACACATGCTCTCTGTAAGGAATGAGATTATCATGCTTGGTATCCCAGTCTCCCTTGATCTGACTAACTACCAGGGCTGAATCTCCATACACATCAAGGAACTGAATCTTCATATCAATAGCAGCTTTAATACCCAGGATACATGCCTCATACTCAGCCATGTTATTGGTACAATAGAAACAAAGTCTGGCAGTAATCGTGGTATGACAACCTTCAGGGGAACTAATCACAACACCAACACCATTACCAAGTGCATTAGAGGCACCATCAAAAACCATAGTCCATCGGGATCCTTGCTCAGGTCCGTCATATTGTCCAGGTTCTTTGGTAACAGTCATAATGTCTTCATCAGGGAACTCAAAATTCATTGACTGATAATCATCCACTGCCTGATGAGCCAAATGATCAGAAACAACACTTCCCTTAATGGCCTTCTGAGTAGTATACTATATGTCATATTCTGTCAAGATCATTTGCCATCTTGCAATTCTTCCGGAGAGAGCAGGTTTCTCAAATATGTACTTGATCGGATCCATCTTTGAAATCAACAAGGTAGTATGGGTCAACATATACTGTCTTAGTCGGCGAGCAGCCCATGCCAAAGCGCAGCAAGTTTTCTCGAGCAGTGAGTATCTTGTTTCACAGTCGGTAAACTTTTTGCTAAGGTAGTATATTGCCTGCTCTTTTCGACCAGACTCGTCATGTTGCCCCAACACACACCCCATTGAGTTGTCTAACACTGTTAAGTACATAATCAAGGGTCTTCCATCAACTGGTGGCATCAAAATTGGTGGTTCTAACAGATATCTCTTAATTTCATCAAAGGCATTCTGACACTCATCATTCCATTCCATCACCTGATCTTTCTTCAATAACTTGAAGATTGGCTCACAGATGGCAGTCAATTGGGAAATAAATCTTGCAATGTAGTTCAATCGTCCCAAGAAACCTCTAACCTCCTTCTCAGTACGGGGAGCTGGCATCTCTCGTATAGCTTTCACTTTGGCAGGATCCACTTCAATACCTTTTCCACTGACAATGAAACCCAGGAGCTTTCCAGATCTAACTCCAAAAGTACACTTGTTTGGGTTCAATCTCAACTTGTATTTCTTCAACCTCTCAAACAACTTGTGCAGATGATCAAGATGTTGCTCTTCATTCTGAGACCTGGCTATCATATCATCCACGTATACTTCAATCTCATGATGAATCATATCATGAAACAAAGCCACCATAGCACGCTGATATGTTGCCCCTGCATTCTTCAAACCAAATGGCATCACCTTATAACAAAAAGTTCCCCATTGTGTAACAAAGGTTGTCTTCTCCATATCTTCAGGAGCCATCTTGATTTGATTGTAGCCAGAGAAACCATCCATAAAAGAGAATACCTTATGCTGAGCAGTGTTGTCTACCAGAATATCAATATGAGGAAGTGGAAAGTCATCTTTAGGGCTAGCCTTGTTCAGATCTCTGTAGTCCACACACATACGTACCTTACCATCTTTCTTAGGAACTGGTACCACATTTGCAACCCACTGAGGATAAGAAGTCACTGCTAAGAACCCTGTATTGAACTGTTTCATTACCTCTGCCTTGATCTTTTCTGACATTTCAGGACGCATACGACGAACCTTCTGCTTCTTTGGACGACAATCTTCTTTCACCGGCAAACGGTGAACCACAATGTCTGTATCCAACCCTGGCATATCTTCATAAGACCAAGCAAAGATTTCTACATAGTCATGTAACATCTGAATCAACCTGCTCTTGACACTGTCCTCTAAATCAGCCCCTATCTTGACCTCTTTTCTGTTTTCTTCAGTTCCCAGATTCACAACTTCGACTGGCTCTTCATGTGGCTGTATAGCTTTCTCTTCTTGTTGTAACAACCTAGCAAGCTCTACAGGTATTTCACAATCGTCCTCATTTCCGTCTTCAGTTTGATAGATCGGATTCTCGAAATTATAATTGGCAATAGTAGAACTGTTATCAACAGGATCCAGAGTGGATGAGAATCTGCATTTTAGTGATGTGGGTGTGTGTAAGAACACATAGCTGATAAAACAAAAATAAAAGAAAAGAAAGACAATGAACACAATATTTACAAAAACGAAACGTCCACTGATTTTATTGAATGAAGTATGCAAATGAAATGACAGCCCGTAACAAGCACACCATTGTGCCCCGGGTAAGGCACATGGCTTGAAAATTCTATTGTTCAAGAAATTACAAACTTAAAAGCAACAACATAGTAATAGTATTTACTCCTGACTAAAGGAGATAGGGATAACATCTTCAGCTTTCCAATTATTGAGTCCAGCACCCACAGTAGGAAAAATCCATGCATCCAAGTTGTAGTCTTCATCATAGTCTCCCACAGCATTGATAACCCCTTGATTGGTGATACGAGCAGCACGAGCACGACGAACAGCCTTCTGGGACTCTGCAGTGAAACCCAAACCAAACTTGTCAGACTTGTTTGGAATATCAGGAAGCTGACCCCAAATAGTACAACCACCTTCATCCACCACAGCTCTAGCATCATTGAGGGAGGCCATTGCCATTGTTGGAGGTTTTCTGGTGACCACAGGAACTTTCTTCACAACAGGAGAAGCTACACAATCATTAACAACCCAGGGAACCACTTCAAATGACTGACACGGAGTCTCAATGTATTCACCTTCCACTTCCAGATACTTGAAAGTGTTTACATGGCTGACAAAGTATTCTTCTTCTCCATAGACAGTAACAACCTTTCCATTCACCGGATATCTCAACTTTTGGTGCAATGTAGAGGTCACAGCACCTGCCCCATGGATCCAGGGACGACCAAGCAGACAAGAGTATGAAGGACGAATATCCATCACATAAAATGTAGCAGTAAACACCTGGGAACCAACTTGGATTGGAAGATCAATTTCCCCATGCACTACTCTTCTAGAACCATCAAAAGCTTTCACCACAATATTACTGGGCTTCAACACAGCATCTTCAGGACTCAGCTTGTTCAGGACTTCCTTAGGCAACACATTCAAAGAGGAACCATTGTCTATCAGCACATGTGACAGGGTAGTGCCCCTGCATTCAATTGAAATATGCAAGGCCCTGTTATGATCCCTCTTGGCAGGGGTCAAATCAGCATCAGAGAATCCTAACCCATTGTCATAGGTCAGGTGGGCAACACAGTTCTCAAATTGGTCAACAGAAATTGCATTGGGTACATGAGCCATCTTCAGAAACTTGATCAATGACTTGGCATGAGCCTCAGAACATAACAACAAGGACAGCATAGAAATCTTTGAGGGAGTATGCCCCAACTGATCAACAATGTCATAATCACTCTTGCGAATGATTTTCAATACTTCTTCCATCTGCTTAGAGAGGTCATCAGCAGCTGGCACATCAGTAGATACAGGCTCAATAACAGGACCCTTGCCCCGAGCATCAGTGGTGGTGGTAGCAGCAGGAGTAACTGTATTCTTGGAGGTATCTGGAGGAGAGAAGACTCTTCCGCTACGAGTGATCTTGCTAGATCCAGCAATATTGTCAACATCAACAGGCACATCAGCTACAGGCTCTTGCTTAACACCATGGATGTAAACATCAGACCCATAGTGCCAAGGCACAGCTTTGTCAGACGTGTATGGGATAGGACCAGGAGTGGTAATGACCACAGGAGCTACTCTGGCTTCAGCAACAACTTTTACAGGACCTTCAGCATTAATTTTGATTGGACCCTGATGAGTGATTTTAATAGGACCCTTTGAAGTGATTCTTATTGGTACTTTGTCAACCATGTCAACCTCTTCAATCTTCTTACCCCTGGTAATATGCTCCACCATACTCTCCACAGAAGACGGTCTTCTTTCAAACACTATGGTGTAATTATCCATGAGACGCTGAATTCCATCTTTCAATCTGAAGCACTTCTCTGGATTATACTCACAATAAACACAATCTTCACGACAACCCGGAAAGAACCCAGCTTGTACCAACTTCTTTCTGATGACAGACAATGGTGTGGTCAATTCATCAACTGAATGGATATGCAGATTTTCCTCAATGGCATTGACAGTCTTATCGTGATTTGGCATTGGAGCAGTGATCACATTGGGAGTACCCGGAGGATCAAACTCAATTTCTCCAGCATCAATCATATCCTGAATTTTATTCTTCAAGACCCAGCAATTATTAGTATCATGTCCTGGACAGTTTGAATGATATGCACATCGTGCATTGGGATTGTACTTGGGAGAGGTAACATTGGGATTCTGAGGAGCCTCCCTCAGGGTAATAAGTTCAGCCTTCAACAAGTGTTGCAATGCCTGAGCCATTGACATGTTGATCTTCGTGAACTATCTTCTAGCCCTCTGTTGGTTGCCTTGAGGCTGCTCTGTTGTTGCAGGAGTTGGATTTGAAATATGAACTGCACTAACAGACTGATGCCTTCTGTTACGATCAGGTTGACCATAAACAGCATTGGATTCTTTCTTCCCAGTGGGAGGCTTCTTTGCAGCACCTGATGAAGAAGTGCCCACTTGGATCTTACCACTCTTGATACCATTCTCTACCCGCTCTCCGGTCATGATCAACTCAATGAAGCCAGATGATGAGCTTCCAATGAGATGACTGTAAAACGGACCATTCAGTGTACACATGAACATATCAACCAACTCCCTGTCAGTTAAAGGGGGTTGAACTCTTCCAGCTAAATCTCTCCATTTCTGAGCATACTCCTTAAAACTTTCTTTGGTCCCATAAACATGCTTTGAAGTTGCATGCGAGTGGGGGCTAAGTCAGCATTGTATTGGTACTGCTTATAGAAAGCTTCAACAAGATCATTCCAGTCTCTGATGTTGACACTCTCCAACTGATAATACCACTCCAGCTGAGCTCCAGATAAGCTCTCTTGAAAAAAGTGGATCCACAACTTCTTGTCAGCAGTGTGGGGTTGGATTCTTCTAACATAAGACCTCAGATGCAGTTTGGGACAAGAGACCCCATCATAGACAACAAAAGTAGGAACTTTGAAACCAATGGGTATGACTACCCCAGATATCAGACTCAAATCCTCAAAATCCAGCCCAGATGATTTCTGCAACTCCATAGCATCCATTCTATCCACCAGCATTTTGAATTTGTCTTCATTAGGCTCATGGTAGTAATTAGCCTCAGAATCAGAGTCCCCCATAGTGTTGTGAAGACTGCCTCCCTCTTTCTCAGATTCCTCAGATTCATAGTCTTCAACTTGTTCTTTGGTCTTGACAGGACCTTTGAACCTTCTTCCCATGTTGAGGAACCCAGCAGACCTTCTAGCCTTCTTAGTCTTCTTGGCCAGCAGTGTCTTCAATTCATCCTGCCCCTTGGATAGGTTCAGGATCAGCTCTTGGAACTGCGCATTTCGTGCCTGAAGATCCTTAACTGATTGTTCAAGAGCCATTGCTGAAATAAACAACGAGAAGATGAGAAACCTGTGCACAATTATAAACCTGTGATGCAATGAAATGATATGGGAATGCATATGCAATGTTTTCAAGGACCGCAGGATTTAAATTTGCTTAGACAAACACGAAAGTAAACTTTTATTAGTAATAACTTGTTTTGCCTTTTAGGCTTACAAAAATGAAAATGAAATAAGTACAAAAGATGGGGTTTTAAGTCTCCCATGGACGTTTCCTCTTCGTGTTGAGGTATGAGTTGAGGTTTCGTTCCTCGTGAAGTTGCTTTGTTAGTTCCAGGATCCTTGCTTGGCTTGCTTTGTAATGAGCCTCGAAAGTATCCCTTTGCTCCTTCAGTTGGATCCAAGATCTCTGCAAGTCTTCCATATCAGTAGGCATGTCTGGGTGAAGGATGGTATAAGCTGTGTCTCCTTCAGCAACGGGTTCCATGGTAACTGGTAGGATGGCAGGATATGGCATCATGAGTGTCTGAGCACGAGATCGCACCCATCTGAGATAAGCCTCCATAGGAATAGTGTACTTAGGCTCCATTGTCTTGCTGTCAACCTTGTTTACTTTTCCCCAGGCTCGTATGAATCTCTGACGGTAACCCTGAAGATCGTTGTCGTAATCAAACACAATGCCCTAAATCAACATGTCATGTGGACCATCACTTCGGGCGTAACCAAACTGTCGTAAAGCTAGAGAAGGGTTGTAGGTGATGCCTCCTCTTATGCCTAGAAGTGGCACATTAGGAAACTCCCCACAACGGTCAATGATGGTGACATTCTCCATAGATCTGGAGCACCAATGAATATCTGAGTGAGAAAGTGACATGATCCTCTTGGACCATCTGAACCCTTGCTCATTCTTCATTACTGAGCGAGGAAGGTGAGAAATAAACCACCTAGAAAGTAAAGGTATGCAGCACATCAAAGTTCCTCTTGCCCTTGTAGTACGGGTGTGAAGAGAATGCAGGATGTCTCCAAGCAATGTAGGCACTGGATTGTGACTCAGGAAAACGTTGATGGCATGAACATCTATGAACTGATCTGGATTGGGGAACAATACTAAGCCATATATCAGCAAGGCTAAGATCTCCTCAAAAGCATCATAGCTCATGGCCTTCAAGAACATTTGAGCTTTATCCATTAATACCTTGGCAAGAATACCCTTGACTCCACTTCTGGTTTCTAGAACAATGTCAGACTTCTTCAGATGTAGAGCTGCAGCAATAACCTCTGGTTTAAGTTCTTTCTCCAAGCCTGTGAAGGGTCTTTGATCAAGAACAGGTATACCCAGAAGTTTAGAGAACTCCTCCATGGTAGGAACCAGCTGGTAGTCAGGGAATGTAAAGCAATGGTGCTTAGGGTCAAAGAACTGAAACAGAACACTCATCATGTCTTCATTGAACCCTGAAGTGACTAGATCCAATAGGTGACCATGTCTCTTGATGAACTGGGAGTGATCAGACACTTGAGAAACCAACTCTTTAAGCTTGGGAGGTATCCCCACAAAGTTGATCCTGATGGTGTTTCTACGAGCAGAAGCCATGACCTGCAACAAAGAACAAAGATAAATCCTTTGGTCCTTGAAATGGTTAGGGAAAATGATATGCTCATGATGCATGATGATGTCATGATGTTATGCTCAATCACAAACATGTGGCACACACAAACAAGTCACACCATAGCCCTAGGTTTAAAGGCTTGCATGAGGTTCAAAGGTAAGTACCCTCCCCTGAAGTTAGATGGTTCATCCTGTCCTACAAAAGTAACCAGGTTCTAAGGGATCTCAATATCATTGATCCTTCACAAGGGTGGTTGTTCAGAAGGCAACTTACTTGCCAACCAAAACCCTCCAAGTTTAAGATCTCAATGAGTGTAGCATCGAGTGTCAACCAACTTCAGTCTGCACCAAAGCCGGTTACCTCACTACTTTCTAAAGGCCAAGATGAGTTAACTAGGGTTCTAAAAGTTAGTTAGTGCATTGACAACATATGGCAGCCTCATATTATCCTCAACTTGACTTAAGGAACATAAGCACCAACCAAGAAGTCGCACTAACTATGGCCACCAGATCAACCATATCGACATACGTCGTACAGTTTCCTTGGTCTATTGCCATTTACCTAAGGTACACTAGATCCGGGTTAGGACCTTCCACACATAAGAGCACCCCAACAAGTAATATAAAGCAAACAAGGCAAACAATTTAAAGTGATCTTAATTCCTAAGGGTACCCCTCTTTAATAGATCCCCAGCAGAGTCGCCAGTTCTGTAACACGGTGGGAGAACTGACTTTAGTTATGTTGCGGATAGCAAGAGTCGCCACCGACTTTTATTTTATCCAAAAGGAAAGGGTATAAAAGAACAGGAAAGACCTTAAGAGATATTTTCGGGTCCGGGGGGTAGGTTATGTAAAGGGAAGGTGTTAGCACCCTTTACATCCATGGTTATCCATGGGCTCTTAGTTACTTAGCTCACTTTTGAATTGTTTTTGAAAGTGTAGTGTGTGAATAGAAAAATTTTCAGAATAGTTGATAATAATCCATGTATGGATGTGTAAAAACTTGTTTGAAAATTTGTTTGAAATTGTGGAAAGTTTGAAAAGTTTTTTTGAAGTGAGCAAGTACATAAGAGGAACCTACCCTAAAGTTTTAAGTCTTTCTTGTTCTTTATCCTTTCATTGGTAAGACTATCCCTACTATTAAGGAGTAGGTAGTCATTACCTTGGATGTAAGGGACATGAGAGGGACATTTTGTTTTATGAAGGCAACTGTGGGGTGTAATAAGCATACTGGAGGGACTATCATCATTATTCGAAGGAACTCGATTCGTAAAGGCAACCACGAGGGACTTGATGATTTTTTCTTTTTAAAGGGACTTGCTTTATACACCCCACTTGACCTTATTAGTAGGCAACTTGAGGGATAACCTTAGAAATTGAAACGGCGATTAAAATCGACTTACGTGTGTGAGTGTTTAATTTAATTATCTTTGATTAAAGTGATCTAATTTATTTTAAATAAAATACATATTTTTCACTCCCTAATTACTAACCATAGCAAAAATAATTAAATAATTATAAAATTTACATCCAGGAGCATTTACATTATAATAAGCAAAATAAATAAATAGCAAAAATAAGTAAAATATAAATAAATAAACAATAAATAAATAATAAATAAATAATAGGGGTTAGTGATAAATATAATCAAAAAATAAGGTTAGTGTAAATAGAATAATAATAATAATAATTAGTAAGATAAACAAAGTTAGAGACATCAAAATATAATATAATAATAAATAATAGTATGGTTAGTAACAATAATAAGAATAAGTAGAAAAAAATATTATAATGATATGAACACAAAGATTAATTTTAAATATATAATAAGAAAATTTTTTTTAAGCATAATATAATTACAAATTTTAATCATTTACAAAAATTTAATTATTTATAAAAAAAACATTTATACATTTTAAGTATCATATTCACAAAAATAATTATATTTATAAAATTTATAAGAATCATATTAAATAAATGAATAAATATACATAATAATTCCATTTAAGAATTGGAAAATAAAATTATTTAGAAAAAAATAGAATTAGGTTTTATTTTAGAAAATATTTTTAGGGTTTAATTTATAGTATGCATATATTTATAATTTAATCACAAGATAAAGAAAATAATTTAAGAGAATTTTTTTTTATATTTTAGAATTTGGAAAATATTAAACATGCTTAGTTATATTTTTATTATTAGTTAAAAAAAAACATATACTTAGGACTATATTTAATTTAAACAAATAGAATAATTAAAACAAATAAAAAGAAATAAAGCAAAAATGTGAGAACTTACCTGACTGGGGTTTGAACCCAGGTCAGTATGTTTGCAAGCAACAAGGAATACCATCAGGCCACCACACACGCAGGTGGGAAAGAGGAGAGAATAATTGTTTTTGTTCTTTGTCTAGAGAAAACCTGGAAAATAAAAGAAATAAAAAGGCCTGGGGTGGGAATTGAACCCAGGACCTTTTTCATTCACAAGCGCACGCATCACCACCCGGCTGGAAGAGCCAATCTGATTATATAATGGCAAGAAACCATAATATATTATGTTTGCTTTTATCCTGAAAATTAACAAAAAAACAATGCACCAGCCCAGTATCGAACCAAGGTCCTTACAACATACGCATATCAAGCTTACCACCAGGGCACACACGCGCGTGTGATAACAAAATAACAAAACAACATAAAATAAGTTAACATAATTTAAATTTCTGGGCGCGCGGGAAGCCTTCTTCTTCCCCAAATTTCCTGCGAAATTCCTTTTGGATTTTCTTGCGAATATTGTTGCAAGTTCTTCATGGTTCTTGACCTGCGAAAATCAAACTCACACCAAACAGTAATGATTCATGAAATTGATTACAGTTTTATGATCCTTAGGTCTCATAGAACATTCTTATGTGTCCAGAATTCATTTATATTTGTTCAATCATTAAACCCTAAAATGGAGCTCTAAACCCTAATAATGGCCGCGGGTGATATAGGTCATGAAGCTTCAATCTAATTGTCCAGAATCGTTCCTTGGAACCTCACAAACACAAAAGCACAAACAAAATTCATTAATAGTGCACAAATAAACAGAATCGAAAAATTGAAATTCAAGGTAAAACTTGATTCGGGTTCATCAATGTGTGATGCTATGAGGCAATGTAATGATCTGGTTATGTTCCATGATGATCAAGGAAGCCAACCATGTTCTTATTTTACCTTTTAGAGCCTTGGAAGAGGGAATCCGAATTTCACTTTTTTGATGAATTTTTGATTTTTGAAACTTACCCTTGGCTGCTGGAATTCGTGTCCAAGTGTTAGGTTTGTGTTTAGTATATATATGTGAGTGAATTAGGTCAGAAAAACTCATTGGTTGTGTGAAGATTTGATCCAAAAAAGATTGAAAAAGATCATGTTGTAAAAGTCAAATATTTGTTCATGAAGACTTGCTATTCTTGGATTAATCACATGATTTCTTTCTTCTTTAATTCTAATCACCAATTAAGAATTTCTAGAAGCATTATCTTCCTCCAAAAATAGATTTTCATATTTTATATTTATTTAAAATGATTTTTATGAATTAAATCAATAATAAATAAAAATAAAATAATAAAAATGCTGAATTTTGGTCAATTGGGTCGTGCATAATGATATGATGTGGATTGGATCACAACTTGGGCAGCCCATTTGGAAAGAAGTGATTTTAAACCTCCATTTTCAACATAAACCATCACAAAATTTCCCAACTTTGCAAGGGCACATCTCCCTCAATTTTAAAGGTATGAGGGTGTTATTGGACTTTTTGGAAAGCTTGAAGAGTCCTCTAAATAACCCCATTGGTTTCAGGTCCATATCATTTACCAATCTCAAGTTATGCCCTTTTGAAGTTGTTGACTTTTTGTTAACTTTTGAAATGACCTATAATGTCCTAGCTCATATCTTTCAAATGAAGCATTTTTGGGCTTAACTTTCAACATAAAAGTTGTAAAGAATTCAATTTCCTTCAAAATGAGCTTTGGATGGAGACTTGGTGATGAAGTATGTGAAAGTTATGGCTGGTCAAAGTTCAGTTGACTTTTACTAAGGAAACCCTAATTTAGAAACTCCTGATTATTGATGATCTGGAATTTCCTTGATGAATCATGATCAACCTTTGATCAAATGATGAATTTTACTTCATATACTTGATGTTGGCAAAAAATCATGAAGTTTGACTTTGGTTTGACCACAGTTGACCTCAGTTTGACTTTTTAACTGCATTGACTGATTTTGACTTATCTGATCATCTGACTGAGCAAACTTTTGAGAAAAGTCTTGAAACTTGTCATGGGGGTTCTTACACACATATAAGATGTTATGAAACTCACTTGAAGTCTTGGAAGTCCATTTAGCCTGATTAAAGTCAAAACCCTAGTTTTGGATGCACTGCTTAGGAGGTGCATTGTCTGAGGGAATTGTCAACTCCTTTGACCAATTGTGAACTTTGTGAACCTTGTGAATCTTCATAAAGTGTCTTGTGATACTCATGGGAGGTATTGTGAAGCTTGTGAACCTTGTGAATCTCATGAAGTGGCTTTGTAGACCTCATGAACCTCAGGAAAGCTTTGTAATCATTGTGAATCTTGTGAACCTTGTGAACCTTCAAGAAGTGACTTGTAGACTTCATGAACCTCATGAAAGGTGTTGAAAGCATTATGGAACTTGTGAACCTTGTGAACCTTCAAGAAGTAACTTGTAGACTTCATGAACCTCATGGAAGGTTATGTAAATGTTGAAAAGCTTGTGAACCTTGTGAATCTTCTTAGAACACAAAGTCTTGTCTTGTGAGGGCAAATTTTGGGGTGCAACACCGGGGACCTTAATTTAGTTACTAGTGCACTTTAGAGTAGTATTGTCTAGACTAAGGTAACAACTATTTATTTTCTAAATTCCCGAGTGTATGCCAAGTACTCGCTCTCAAGGCGAAGACTTGCAACCTCTAATCCCAGAATCAGAACGCTTCTTACACGTAAGAAGACGGATATTCGATTACGAACAAAATTACAACATTCCAGATCTTCAAATAGATCCACCTAAACTAGTCGTAACATCAAAGGACGCAGAGATGGCTGAAGAACAAAATCATCCACTCAAATATTACGCTAGTCCTTCGCAAGCTGAACCGCATTCCAGCATTGCCGCACCGGCTATCAACCTAAACAATTTCGAACTGAAACCTTCGCTGATATCAGCCGTGCAACAAAATCAATTCGCCGGAAATCCTACCGAGGATCCGAACCTTCATCTTTCGATATTTGTGCAGTACGCAAATACCGTAAAAGCCAATGGAGTTACCCAAGAAGCTATTAGACTACGTCTTTTTCCTTTTTCACTTTGAGACAGAGCGAGAGCCTGGCTTCAATCTCTACCTTCGAATTCAGTAACTACGTGGGAGGAACTAAAGAGAGTTTTCTTGACCAGATATTTCCCACCTAGCAAGACAGCTATGCTAAGAGCTCAGATCAACGGATTTAAGCAAAAGGAAAACGAATCACTTTTCGAAGCTTGGGAACGCTATAAAGATATGCTAAGACTTTGTCCACATCACGGATTAGTAGAATGGATGGTCATCCATACCTTCTACAATGGACTCTTGTACAATACAAGAATGACAATTGACGCTGCCGCAGGCGGTGCACTAATGGACAAAGAATATAACGATGCATATGCACTTATCGAAAGTATGGCTCAAAACCATTACCAATGGGGAAGCGAGAGAGTCACAACTGAGAAACCAACAAAAGGAGGTATGTACGAAGTGAGTAGTATGGACCAAGTCAATGCAAAGTTTGACCAACTAAACCAAAAGATCGACAACTTGGCCATAACACCAACAACCACCGTGGTTGCAGTAACACCTAACTGTGAGTTATGTGGAATTCCAGGACATGATGTTCCTGATTGTCAACTATTAGCAGGAATTCCCACAGATCAAGTGAATTATGCTCAAGGAAACCCTTACTTAAACACATACAACCCAGGTTGGAAGAATCATCCGAACTTCTCCTATAAAAACAACAATGCTTTATACGCACCAGGTCAAGCACCAGCTACACCACCAGGATATCAAAAGACTGCTCCTAATGTCCCTAGAAAATCGAACCTTGAGTTGATGATGGAGAACTTCATAGCTAACCAATCTCAAACAAACAAGGACTTCTTAAACCAAAACATACACACTAGTGAGCAGATTAAGTAATTAGTGAGCAAAGTAGATGCATTAGCTACACATAACAAAATGCTTGAAACTCAGATTTCACAAGTAGCTCAACAACAAGCACCTACCGCTGCACCAGCTGGAGTATTTCCTGGACAACCTCAACCTAATCCGAAAGGACAGGCCAATGTTGTGATATTAAGAAGTGGCAAGGAACTTGACGGACCTACCGATCCAAGACTTGACAATCCAGCCATGTACCAAAAACCGGATAAACCGACTGAAATGGTGAATGAACCAGAAGAAAAGGAAGATGATAATCAAGAGGCAGTGGAGAAAGAAAAGCCTTATGTTCCTCCACCACCCTATAAACCACCAATTCCGTACCGTCAGAGATTAACCAATTCCAAGATGATGGGCCAGTTTAAGAAATTTGTTGAACTTCTGAAACAGTTGAATATTACTATTCCATTTACAGAAGCTATCACTCAAATGCCCTCGTACGCTAAGTTTTTAAAGGAAATCTTATCCAATAAGAAAAAGATAGAGGATAACGGAACCGTTACACTTACTGCTGAGTGTAGCGCCATAATTCAGAATAATATGCCTCCTAAGCTAAAAGATCCAGGAAGTTTCTCTATACCCTGTGTAATAGGAAAATTCGTCATTGACAAAGCTCTATGCGATTTAGGAGCCAGTATCAGTGTTATGCCCTTAACGATTTGCAAAAGGCTAGACATGGGAGACCTAAGACCAACTAAAATGTCTGTTCAACTAGCCGATCGCTCTATTAAATATCCTGTAGGCATACTAGAAAACGTCCCAGTACGTATAGGACAATTCTATATTCCTACTGATTTCATAATCATGGACATCTCTGAAGACTCCACTACACCTATCATACTAGGAAGACCATTCT
Organism: Lathyrus aphaca; assembly: GCA_963966055.1. Classification (NCBI taxonomy): domain Eukaryota; kingdom Viridiplantae; phylum Streptophyta; class Magnoliopsida; order Fabales; family Fabaceae; genus Lathyrus; species Lathyrus aphaca. Next base: position 482,766,961 of record OZ014522.1, read on the forward strand.
TAGCTACCGTCGGAGCTATAATAGACGTAAAGAAAGGAAAGCTAACCTTTGAAGTAGGTGAAGAGAAAGTTGAATTTATTTTAACACAATTCTTACAATCACCAGCTATAGAGGATACATACTATCTATTGGACGTAATTGACGAATGTGTAAGAGAAATGGAAATGAAAGAAACCACCTATTCTGAAATTATGAAAATTCAAATCCCTCCGATTTTCGAAGATGATAATTGGCGTGAACCATATAAGGATGATAGTCTAAGCGAAAGTTTAGCACTTACACCGGATCCCATGCCAAGTAAGAATAAACCTACATTAGGGTTAAAAACTTTACCTAAGAACCTAAGATACGAATTCTTAGACACTGAATGTACAAGACCAGTTATAATCAATTCCAGTTTAGGAACAATTGAAACAAAGAAACTTTTAGATGTCTTAAAGAAATATCCAACTGCATTAGGATATAACATATCTGATCTCAAAGGAATATGCCCTTCAATCTGTATGCATCGTATTCTGCTAGAAGAAGATTGCAAAACCTCCAGAGAATCTCAAAGAAGAATTAACCCAATCCTTAGCACTGTAGTAAAGGAAGAAGTTAAGAAACTACTAGATGCTGGAATAATATATCCAATCTCTGATAGTAAATGGGTTAGTCCAGTACATGTAGTACCAAAGAAAGGAGGTATCACTATTGTGAAAAACGCTAAAGGCGAATCGATATCACAAAGAGTAGTGACAGGACATAGAGTGTGCATCGATTATCGTAAACTAAACAAAGCCACTCGAAAAGATCATTTCCCACTACCTTTTATAGATCAAATGTTAGAACGATTAGCCAAGCATTCATATTTCTGTTATCTTGATGGTTACTCAGGATTTTTCCAAATCCCTATCCACCCAGATGATCAAGAGAAGACTACATTCACATGCCCTTATGGAACGTTCGCTTATATACGAATGCCCTTTGGATTATGCAACGCTCCTGCAACCTTTCAAAGATGTATGATGTCAATCTTTGCAGATTTCATAGACAACATCATGGAAGTGTTCATGGACGACTTCTCTATATGCGGGCAAAGTTTTGAAGGATGTCTATCAAATTTAGAAATGGTGTTAGAAAGATGTGTAAAAGTAAACCTCGTGCTTAACTGGGAGAAATGTCATTTTATGGTTAGAGAAGGAATCGTACTAGGACACGTTATATCTGACAAGGGAATTGAAGTTGGTAAAGCTAAGATAGAAGTCATAAAAGATCTTCAACCCCCTAAAACCGTTCGAGAAATACGAAGTTTTTTAGGACACGCCGATTTCTACCGACGATTCATCAAAGATTTCTCGAAGATCACTAAACCTCTTACCGGTTTATTAATGAAAGACGCTGAGTTCATATTCAATGAAGATTGTCTAAAAGCATTCGAAACTCTAAAAACAGCCCTCATCACCGCACCAATCATGCAACCCCCTGACTGGAGATTACCTTTCGAAATCATGTGCGATGCGAGTGACTATGTTGTAGGCGCAGTTCTAGGCCAGAGGAAGGACAAGAAACTTCATGCGATTTACTATGCCAGTAGAACCTTAGATTCTGCTCAGATGAACTACGCCACTACTGAAAAAGAATTGTTAGCAGTTGTCTTTGCGCTTGACAAATTCCGTTCTTACCTAGTGGGAGCGAAAATAATCGTTTACACATACCACGCTGCTATCAGATATCTATTAACTAAGAAAGATGCTAAACCAAGACTCTTGAGATGGATTTTACTCTTACAAGAGTTTGATCTTGAAATAAAAGATAAGAAAGGTACTGAAAACGTCGTAGCGGACCATTTATCTAGAATAGAAGGTATTAAACCCGAACAAGTGTCGATTAACGATGATTTTCCGTATGAACAGCTGATAGCACAAATAGGAAGCGACCCAGTTCAGTTAGACATAGATGAACCAGAACCCGTGGAAACAATCCAAACAACTGTAGGACTGCCATGGTACGCTGACATTGTTAACTACCTAGCTGCAGGAGCTCTTCCCCCTGATTTAACCTATCAGCAGAAAAAGAAATTCTTTCACAATCTCAAACATTACTATTGGGATGAACCTTTATTGTTCAAAAGAGGACCCGACGGAATCTTTCGTCGATGTATTCCCGAAGAAGAAATAGAAGATGTCATTGCTCATTGCCATTCATCTCCTTATGGTGGACATGCAAGCACTTCCAAGACTTGTGCAAAAATCTTACAAGCCGGCCTATTCTGGCCTAATTTATGGAAAGATGTCCACATCGCTGTTATAAATTGTGATCGGTGTCAACACACCGGTAATATTTCAAGAAGAGATGAAATGCCTCAAAAAGGAATATTAGAAGTAGAAGTCTTTGACGTCTGGGGAATAGATTTCATGGGACCATTCCCATCATCTTTCGGTAATAATTACATACTCGTAGCTGTTGATTATGTTTCAAAATGGATTGAGGCTATAGCTTCTCCTACAAATGACACACGAGTAGTAATAAAGCTTTTCAAAAATATAATCTTTCCCAGATTTGGTGTGCCTAGACTCGTCATAAGTGACGGTGGCTCGCACTTCATTTCAAAAATCTTTGACAAATTACTATCTAAGTATGGAGTCAGACACCGTGTGGCAACACCATATCATCCACAAACAAGTGGACAGGTCGAAGTCTCAAACAGAGAAATTAAACAAATCTTAGAAAAAACTGTCGCCATATCTCGGAAAGATTGGTCATCTAAATTTAATGAAGCTTTATGGGCTTATAGAACAGCTTACAAGACACCCATAGGAACTACACCTTTCAAATTAGTTGATGGAAAGTCATGTCATCTCCCGGTAGAACTAGAACACAAAGCATATTGGGCGATCAAAACTCTCAATATAAACTATAATGCTATAGGAGAAAAGCGAATCCTCGATATTAACGAATTAGAAGAGTTAAGGTTAGATGCTTATGAGAATGCTAAGATATATAAAGAAAGAACTAAGCGATGGCACGATAAACGCCTATCTAGGAAAGAATTTAGTGTGGGAGACGTTGTACTCCTCTTTAATTCAAGACTTAGACTCTTTCCTGGAAAACTAAAATCTAGATGGTCAGGACCCTTTGAAATAACTAGAGTGTTCCTGAGCGGAGCAATAGAAATTAAAGGTAGGAATAGTGAACCGTTCACAGTAAACGGACAACGTTTAAAACATTACCATAAAGTTGAAAGTAGAGATTATGCAAATAGTCTAAGGCTTTTAGAGTTGTCCACTAATTTCCCTGATTAATCTACACCTAAGCATTACGTCAGGCTTTTGACGATAAAAACAGCGCTTAGTGGGAGGCAACCCATTCAACCCATTTAATCATTTAATCATTTAATCATTTTGTCATTTATAATTTTATTATTCGTTTATTTGTTTTGTCATTTTATTGTTTTATAGTTTTATTTCATTATTACTATTATTGCTTTTATTTATGCATTTATTTTCTTATTTTCCTTATTTTAATTTTTAAATCACTTTTACAGATTTTCTAAAGTCTTTTCCACTTTCCTTCTCCCCCTGATTTGTTTCCTCCGTATTTACACTAACTATGGCTAACCAACCGAGAAACATTATGGAAACCAAATTTAGAGGTAGGAACCAAAGAATGAAATTTGAAGAGTTATCACAGAGACCAATGGATTTGACTCTGTACCCGGATGATCTGACTATGGAAACCTTAGGTATACATAATAACATCCTATACTTGTTTAACCAACTTGGATGGGAGAATGCACTGATTAAACAAAAGTTTGTGACTTACCGCGAGCTCACCCTTGAGTTCCTAAGCTCCTTAATTTACTTACCCGAGCGCGGTTTTGGATTCAGGAAAGGATTTATCAGTTTCCGACTATTCAGAATAGAATATGACTTTAACCATAGAGAACTAGCTGACTTATTAGGATTCCCTAGTGGACCCTTTGCTTTTACTACCATACAGGTAGAATTGATGGACATTGAGCTGGACTTATTTTGGGGAACCTTAACCGGAAATTACCATCCTGAACCAAATAACATGAACAATGATGAGATACATAACCATGCTATCCGCTATTTCCATAAGATCCTTGCCCACACCTTCTTTGGAAAAGAAGAAAACCTTACTGGAGTATCTAAAGATGAGATATTCATTATGTCATGTCTTACTAATGGACAACCAGTTAATGGTGTACCTTTCATGATGCAAACCTTCACCCGAATCCAAGAAGAACCTGATCTACCCATATTGGTAAGAGGTCTTGTCACCATGATTGCTGATGCCTTAGGACTTAGATACCAATTACACAGGTGTAACCGTTTAGGTACCATCCGTCCTATGAATCTGAACTTTTGCTTTAACCGCCATATCATAAGAAATTTAGGACAACCACCTTTCGAGTACCTAATCAGGAATGAAGTAGTAACCCTTTTCACACTACCAAACCATGCTAGAGTCAGTGTTCACAATAAAGATAATTGGCTTTATGAGCTTACCCCTCCTGACTATCCATCCACTCCTGAAACACCTCAATCTTACAAGATAAGGGATGATATAATGACCGATGTAGAAAGTGACCCTGAGACATCTCCTGGTTACCATGACATTGCACACACTGATGAAGTGATTGAAATCCCTGAAGTGAATCAAGTAGAATATGCTGACAACTTAAAGAAAATCATGAATACTCTTGAAGTTTACCAAGCCGATATAAATATTATTAAGGATGAGATTAAAAGCATGCGATTGGACGTTATAGGTTTAACTGACATAACGTGTGAGCAATTCTACCACCTGAACTCTGCAATTGAAGATTTGAAGAAGCACTTTTGAAAATGCTGTAGTGATTTAACTTATTGTTTTTGTTTCTAGTTAGTTTAACATTTCGCAAACATTTTCGTACCTTATTTTTATTAATGTAATTTTCCTTCAATTATATCAAAAGCAAAGCACTTCTAGTTTTACCATTTTTTCCAATTTAATCAATTTCTATGCTTTCAATTCATTACTGTTATATTTAAATTGATTAATATTTTTATTTCTCGTGTGATGAAATTTGCTCTAATTTATGTTGATATATATATATATATATATATATATATATATATATATATATATATATATATATATATATATATTGTTTGTGTTATAATTAATTGAGAAGTGATAATAAAAAGAAAAAAATTGTATTGAACGTGTGAGATAATGCACTTTGTGAAGAAAATATTATAAGAGTTTTTAATCCCTCACGGTCGTCATCGCCCTCTCACGATCGTGACAAGCTAATTAGCGCGTCACGACCGTCACTCACTCATCACGACCGTGACGACCCTGTTATACGAATTCTCAGAACCAGAACTGTTCTTCTTCGCAGAAACCTCTTTTTCAACTTCCACAAAATTTAGAAACCCCCCATTATCTCCTCATTATCCCGTAACCTCCCATTAACCTAAATAAATTCCATTAACCTCTCCATTTACTCCAAACCTCTCACATTCACTTTTTGCACTATAATCAGAACCAATTTCTTCACATTTTTCACTTTTCTCACAAAACTCAAAACAAAGCCTCTCATCTCCCATTCCCATACTTGCATGCAATGGAAGAAATTCAGTTTAGAGATGGTGAGCATGGAGAAAATCAAAGACAAAAGTTCATCAGGTTTTAGAACCGTGGCGTTCAACCCACTCGGTATGTCGACACTGACTGCTTGAGGGAGTTGGGACTGCTCAACGGTGTGAAGCTCCTGCTTAGGCATGTTGGCCTGTGGCACTTGTGCAGTCAACCACAACCGACATTCGAACTCCTCACATTGGAATTTCTGAGTTCGTTTCAATATATCACTCCTCCCGGTTCATCAAGTCAACTCACCGGCATTGCTAAGTTCAGAATGTTCGGTCGGGAGTTCGAAATTACACAAACAAGGATCGCCAAACTGCTAGGTTTCGATCACGGCGATGATGCTCATCTCCGCGTGCCGGACAACTTCAGTGAAACCGCTTTCACCTTATGGCACGACATCACCAACACCCGTGCCACTGCCTTTCAGAGCCTGAATGCTACGCATATCCATAACCCGACGATCAGATACTTTCATCGCATCATTTGCAATACCATTTTTGCAAGAGAGAGCAATCACAAGCTTAACTCCAAGGAGCTCTTGTTCTTGCACTGCGCCTTAAATGACGAGCGCATCAATGCTGCCCCATTCCTGTTGTCCCATATCTAGTTCGTAGCGCAAAGAGGCGCAACCCCTTTTTACATAGGCGGGATTGTCACCACCCTCGCCATTCATCTGGATCTTGGTGACTTGATTATCAATTTGCCTCGCAGAGCCGCAGAGTTGCTAACAAAGAACTATTACAGGTCCGCCCACTTGATTTCTCAAAGAGAGGATGGAAGGTTTAGCCCTGTTATCCAAGGCACTATTTATCACCACATCATCTTGTCGTGTCGTGACCGCATCGATCCGTCCAACCGAGCCAACTGGCTATTTGCTTTACCGGATGCTGCCGGACATGTCCCCATTATTGATGAACAGGCCGATCCACCAGTGGACGAGATGCAAGACACCATGGATGCAGCTGAGCCTGTACAGGACATTCCTGAGTCCTCCACCCGACAGCCACCTGCACAGGAATTCACACTTGAAGATGTCCTCCGTGCGATTCATCAGCAAAACCAGATGAGTGCCGCATTGGAGCGAAGGCAAAAAGAGCAACATGATGCACTACTTTCAGCTGTTGCCGCTAACCAAAGGACGACTGATGAGAAGCTCGGAGAAATCTTTAGCGAGCTAGAGGCTTTGCGAATTGATATCACTACTCTCACCGGCACCGGTTCTGATCCTGAAGCGACTCCGACCAGACGCTCCCGCACCAGAAGCCGAGGCCGTGGTCATCAGCAGCCTTAGTTTTAGTTTTTGTTTATGTTTTTCCATTTCCGTTGTTTGTATTGTATTTTACCCGCTATTATATCACAACATTGAGGACAATGTCTGATATAGTGTGGGAGAGATACCTTTCATTTTTCCGCATTTTCCCTTTCCGCACTTTCCATTCCGTTGTATTTCCTTTTCGTATTTTAATGAAACAAAGTAATATTTGTGCTATTTCTTTAGTTTCAAATTTTCCCCGTTTATTTAGCCATACCGAATTTTTTTTTAATTTTATCTTCGCATTACCTGACTTACCTACGAAATCATAGTTAGGAAGCTGAGAACGATTCAACAAGATCAATACAGTCTTGACACCTTAGACTTCCTACTTAAGCATTCCGTTCCGATAATTGTTACGACTACACCTTAAGTTTCAGTTCAAAAGTAACCCCTAGTAGTTTATACTAGCAGTCATCACCGTCTGAACACAAACCACGTGGGGAGCCGATGAATATAAGTGTTTGATGCCTAATCTATAATGATCCTTCATATCTCGATGCCAATGAAGAGAAATTGCACCAAAGTACACGGTCGCATATAAGAAACGAGAAATATGAGAAGGAGTCCATTGCGGGTTGGTTCAGAGGTACCTGGTTCTGAACTTGGTAGGGCGTGCTACGGCTCGATCCCCCACAACCTCCAAATCGGATAATATATGTAGGGTTACCACATTCGTGTACCAGACCCCGTGCTTATAAAGGATCAAAGTCACTAACCGGCTACTCCACTACGTGCGTGCTAAGGCAAAAGGCTTAATGTGATTGCGCTAGAATGAAACCGGGTGAAATAAGATCTAAAGACTCTAGGTGGAACCGTAACACAATTACCGAATGTTTCATTTAACGGGAAGTCGACGACTTAGCTTGTTTCTTGTGTCATTAGTGTATCGTTAGTGTTTTATTCTAGTACCGATTTATCTGACAAAACGATTCCTCGTATGGTTTGTTATGTGTGTGCGTCGATGAAAACCTGTCCGATCATTTTTCAACCGACTATTTGCTTGAGGACAAGTAAAGGTTTAAGTTTGGGGAAGTTTGATAACGAGAAAAAGTATCGTTTTATTGCTATGTTTCAATGCCGTTTTATCGCACATTTGCCGTTTTAACACCCGATTCCTCGAGTTTTCTTTGTCATTTTGCAGGTATATTAATTACAGAGCTAAATCATAAGCCATAAGTGAAATGAGCAAAAACAACCATGAAAAAAGAAGAAGAGAGGAATTCTGCATAATCTGCATTTTTTGTAACTGTCACGACCGTCACCTAGGAGTCACGACCGTGACACGCTAAAAGGAGCAGTCACGATCGTCACCAATCCCTCACGACCGTGACGCGCGTAATACAAGGGAGACAAGCGTGACACCCTTGTCACGAACGTGACAAGGGGAATTTAGGTTAACTTGCTGAGAATTGGTCATGTACGTGTGTGTTACGTGAAGTCAAATTTCCTATTCTCCCGCAGACCAAGTAATGCAACTTTTCCCTAGATTTTCTCAGCATCTACGAAGCCCAAGGCATTATTCCAACTGCCAAGCCCAAATATTGTTTCCTATAAATAGCTTAGTTTCAAAGAACAATTTACAGAGTTTTATTTTAATTTTTCTTGCGGAAGCTCTGCCGTATTTCCATTGCACCCTTTCATTTATTTTTCCAGCATTTTGTTTTGTTCTTGCTTTAATTTTTAATATCCTAACCAAACCATATAACAATTTCCAACATTAGGAAATTGTTATAATTTAATTTCTTTCAAAGCCTTCAGAAATTCTTTTAGTAATTTTTATTTCCGATTCCGGTCCGTACTCCGAGCTTGCCAGATTGTGGAAGAAGGAGTCTAACATTGTATTTGTTATTCAGGTTTTTTTATTTAATTTGCATTTATATTAATGTTAAGAATTTATTTTTCTATTATGCATATTTTATTTTGTATTCCTCTGTTTCTGCCTCTGTCTGGTACAACAATCATGAGTAGCTAAACGCTTTAGGCGGTATGTAATTAAAATCAACTAAATCGGTAAAATCAATTCTAGGCTTAAAATAATTAAGAACTTCAAATTCTGGCTGTAACTTTTTATAATAAAATCAATCTTTTTGTTACGAGAGTAAGGTAAGTGTAATAGGTTAGGTCAAGACCACGAGAGTGTGAGATTTTAACCAGATAACTAAAGTTAGGCATTTAATTTAAACACAACGAGAGCGCTTTAAATGAATTAGACTTATTAAGTTTCCAAAAATTATTTCTAAACACTTATGGGCTAGCGAGAGCAGGCATAGGGCTTTAGGGGTAAGATCTGAGATAAGACCACGAGAGTGTGAGTTAAAGATATTTAAACTGGTAACCTCTACAGAATAGATTAAGGGAACCATCTTTATAAGCCTAGGTTAGATTGACCCGCCTAAGTTAACATAATTACATACCGACCGCCTTATTATTATTTTATTAAACTTAAATTTAATTCCCGCCTTTAATCCTTAAAAACAACCAAAAAATCGTGACAACCATTCACCTTAGCTAAACTAGTAAATCCTCTAGCACTAAGTAATCATAAAGTCCTTGTGGGATCGATAATCTTAAATATTACTTCGATAGGCTGTGCGCTTGCAGTTAAGATACTGCTAGACACATATTAGAGTACGTCTTTAGCCCATCACTCGCCGGGATGCCCTTTTTTTGCCCGGACTATAATTCTATTTTTGTGTCCAGCGGGTCTCTTTATGCGAAGTATTTTTTAACTGCGTCCGAGTTAACAGGGGATTGGAAGTCATCTCCATCCATAGTGGTGAGCATCAGTTCTCCTCCTGAGAAGACTTTCTTCACTATGAATGGTCCTTTGTAGTTTGGGGTCCACTTGCCCCTGTGATCTGAACCTGGAGGAACGATCCTCTTCAACACAAGCTCTCCCACTTGATATTCCCGAGTACGTACTTGTTGGTCGAATGCCCACTTCATTCTCCTCTGATAAAGCTGACCATGACAGATAGCCGCTAATCTCTTTTCCTCAATTAGACATAGCTGATTGTAACGAGCACACACCCATTCAGCCTCATCCAGCTTGACATCCATCATCACACGCAATGAAGGGATCTTTACTTCAACATGCAGGACTGCTTCCATACCATATACCAGAGAGAAGGGAGTTGCCCCTGTTGACGTCCTGATTGACGTTCGATACCCATGCAAAGCAAATGGTAACATCTCATGCCAATCTTTGTAGGTGACAACCATTTTCTACACAATCTTCTTGATATTCTTGTTAGCTGCCTCTACCGCACCATTCATCTTTGGCCGGTAAGGAGAAGAATTGTGATGCTGAATTTTGAAGTCCCGACACAAGTCTGCCATCATCTTGTTGTTGAGATTAGAACCATTGTCAGTAATGATCCTTTCGGGCACTCCGTATCTGCATATGATATCCCTTTTCAGAAATCTTGCCACCACCTGATGAGTGACATTGGCATAAGATGTTGCTTCCACCCATTTGGTAAAGTAATCAATCGCGACCAGGATGAAACGATGACCATTTGAAGCAGTTGGCTCTATCTTCCCGATCATGTCAATGCCCCACATAGAAAAGGGCCAAGGAGATGACATGACGTTGAGCGGGCTTGGAGGAACATGCACTTTGTCTGCATATATCTGGTACTTGTGGCATTTACGAGCGAATGAACAACAGTCTGCATCCATTGTCATCCAGTAATACCCCGATCTCAGCAATTTCTTAGCCATAGCATGCCCTCCTGCATGGGTAACGAAAGATCCTTCGTGGACTTCCTGTATCAACAGGCTTGCCTCGTGTCTATCCACGCATCTGAGCAAGACCATGTCGAAGTTTCTCTTGTACAAAACCCCGTTTGTGTTCAAGAAGAAGCTAGCAGCAAGTCGCCTCAAGGTCTTCTTGTCATTGGAAGATGCCCCAGTTGGGTATTCTTGCTTTTCCAGGAATAACTTGATATCAAAATACCAAGGTTTCTTGTCAGACACGGCGTCTATAGAGAAGGCATGAGCTGGAGCGTCAAGCCTGGATATGTCAATTCTGGGCACATAATTCCAACACAAGACTTTAATTGACGAAGAGAGAGTGGCCAATGCATCGGCAAACTGATTTTCATCACGTGGTATGTATTGAAGTTTAACTGTCGTGAAGAACGTCAACAGTTTTCTAGCATAATCCCTGTATGGAATTAGATGCTCTTGATGCGTATACCACTTGCCGGTAACTTGGTTAATGACGAGGGATGAATCTCCGAATATATCGAGGTTCTTAATCCGAATATTAATTGCCTCCTCTATTCCCATTATACATGCCTCGTATTCCGCTTCATTGTTGGTGCAGCCAAAAGTAATTCTGGCAGCGAAGGGTAAGTGAACACCTTCAGGAGTAATGAGTACGGCACAGAATCCACGACCATTGATATTGAAGGCCCCATCAAACATCAACTTCCATTTGGATTCAGGGTCAGGCCCCTCCTCCGGAAGTGGTTCCTCATAATCGTTTGCTTTGAGGTACATGATGTCCTCATCAGGGAAATTAACTTCATTGGCTGATAATCATCCTCAAGAGGTTGCTGTGCAAGGTAATCCGACAATACACTTCCCTTGATGGCTTTATGAGAAGTGTACTGGATATTGTATTCAGTTAAAATCATCTGCCACCTAGCAACCCTTCCGGTCAACGCTGGTTTCTCAAAGATGTACTTGACAGGATCCATTTTGGAAATGAGCAGTGTGGTATGAGTCAACATGTACTGCCTTAGTCGGCGAATAGCCCATACCAAAGCGCAACAAGTTTTCTCGAGCAGTGAATATCGGGATTCACAGTCGGTAAACTTTTTGCTAAGGTAATAAATAGCGTACTCTTTTCGACCAGACTCGTCATGTTGGCCTAGCACACACCCCATTGACCCCTCTAGCATGGTCAAGTACATGATTAAAGGTCTTCCTTCCACTGGAGGCATTAGAATTGGAGGTTCCTGCAAATACTCTTTTATTTTGTCGAAAGCTCTTTGGCAGTCATTGTTTCACCTGACCGTTTGCTCTTTTCTTAGCAGTTTGAATATTGGCTCGCACGTGGCCGTTAGATGAGATATGAACCGAGAAATGTAGTTCAACCTCCCTAAAAACCCGCGCATTTCTTTTTCTGTCTTCGGTGCAGGCATATCTTGAATAGCTTTTACTTTAGCAGGATATACCTCAATTCCTCTTTGACTAACAATGAAACCCATCAGTTTCCCGGAACGCACTCCGAAAATGCACTTGTTTGGATTCAACCTCAGCTTGTACTTGATCAGTCTATCAAACAGCTTCTTCAGGTTGACCAGATGCTCTTCTTCGTCTCGGGACTTAGCAATCATATCGTGCACATAACACTCAATCTCCTTGTGGATCATGTCATGGAACAATGTGACCATTGCCCGTTGATAAGTTGCCCCGACGTTCTTCAAACCAAAGGGCATGACCTTATAGCAGAATGTACCCCACGGGGTAATGAACATTGTCTTCTCCATGTCTTCCGGCGCCATCTTAATCTGATTATAAATGGAGAAGCCATCCATGAAGGAGAATACCGAGAATTGAGCAGTATTGTCCACCAACACATCAATGTGTGGCAACGGAAAATCATCTTTTGGGCTTGCTCTATTCAAATCCCGGTAGTCAACGCACATCCGGACCTTGCCGTCCTTCTTCGGTACAGGTACAATGTTAGCTACCCAAGGTGGGTAACTAGTCACAACAAGGAAACCGACATCCCATTGCTTCTGAACCTCCTCTTTAATCTTCATCGCCATGTCAGGACGAGTTCTTCTCAATTTCTGCTTCACAGGAGGACAGTCCTCTCTCAGAGGTAGCTTATGCATAACGATGTCGGTATTCAACCCTGGCATATCTTGATATGACCAAGCAAAGATATCCACATACTCTCCCAGCATACTAATCAGCTCTTTCTTGACGTCGGCCTGCAGACTGGCCCCAATCTTGATTTCCTTCTTTGCATCTTCACTGCCAATGTTGATGATCTCAATCTCTTCTTGACGAGGCTGAATAACCCGTTCCTCTTGTTTCAACAATCTGGCCAATTCTTCAGGGAGGTCACAGTCTTCCTCAACCCCTTCATCATCTTGGTAGACTGGATTGTCAAAGTCATGCATAGTCATAGCAGGAACGTTATCCATGGAATCCGGATGATCAACACTGCACAGATGATGTGCTTATTCAGAATCTGCTTATTTTGAAAAAGAGACGCTAACACAAAAACAAAAAGGAAAAACACATTGCCATTTTTTATATATTTTTTGTTTTGTGAAAAAGTTTAAAAACAAAGACAGAGAACACAGTTTGTCTAAAAATGTCCTTTTATTTCATAGCAAAATAAGATGCAGTACAAAACATGGTGGCCCAATACAATGGATCCAAGCATCTTGGGCAGAATGCTGGATTTGACAATGCAGTATGCTAATAAAAGGAAACAAAATAATTACTCTGCGAGCCAGGTGACTTGAACAATGCCTTCAGCAGACCAATTTGTTAGCTCCTCTCCGGGCGCACACGGGTGGATCCAGTTGTCCCAGTCACCGTCACTATCCCCATCTTGGCTTGCTGTACAGATCTGATTGCGGTCGAGCAACCCAGCACTTGTAAACGTGATGGCCTTACCACTTGGAGTAGACCCACCAGGCTGATACCCTAAGCCAAACTTATCATCTTTCTTTTCTAGCTCCAACAGCTTGCCCCAGCCTTGGGCACTGCCTGATTGAACAACCTTTTTTGCTTCCATGTAGGAATGGATGGATGTGCCTTCCTTCTCATTGCTCTTCTCCACAGGAGTCAAGATACTGAAGTTGACTGCTTCGAAAGCTTGGCATAAAGTCTCATGGATTTCTCCATCCATCTCTACATACTTGAACATCGACAAGTGGCTTATGAATATGTCCTCCTCTCCACAAACTGTGATGACCTGGCCGTCAACCACGTATTTAAGCTTCTGATGCAGGGTTGAAGTAACAGCTCCAGCAGCATGTATCCACGGCCTTCCCAACAAACATCTATATGCAGGCTAGATGTCCATAACATAGAAAACACTTTTAAAGACTTGAGAGCCTATCTTGACGGGCAGCTCAACCTCTCCAAAAACTGATCTTCTCGAGCCATCAAAAGCCTTAACAATCAGATCACTTGGTCTCAGAACAATCCGATCAACATTAAGCTTCATCGGTGCCTTCTTCGGAAGCACATTCAGGGAAGAGCCTGTGTCTACAAGAACATGAGACAACACAACACCCTTGCACTCCATAGTGATATGTAGTGCTTTGTTGTGGTTTCTGCCCTCCGACGTGAGGTCTCTGTCAGTAAAGCCTAGGCCATGGCTTGCATTAACACTTCCTACAACAGCTTCAAGTTGGTTGACAGTGATTTCCTGAGGAACATAGGCCATTTGCAGGACTTTCAGTAGGGCCTCTATGTGTGCGGGAGAGCGCATCAGCATTGACAAGATAGAAATCTTGGAAGGTGCCTGATTCAGTTGATCAACCACCTTGTAGTCACTCTTTTTGATAATCCTCATGAATTCCTCGACCTCTTTTTCAAACGTACCCTACCCAGCCACAGGAGTAGTTGACTCATCATTCACAGCTTGCTTTCCTTTGGCCTTGGATGAAGCCTCGGCCTCAGGATCCCCTTTCAGCACAGGGGGAGCGAATAAACGGCCACTTCTGGTGAAACCCCCAACTCCTCCGACATTCTCTACAGTCGGGCCACAACAGCAAATTTGCTCTCAATCTTCTGTCCAGCTACATATACATCTGAGCCATAATGCCAGGGAATGGCCTTATCGTCTGTGTACGGCACAGGCCCAGGTACGGTGATAGTCACGGGACTAATCTGAGGAGCATAGATTGTAACAGGCTCTCTCCTGACAGGCATGTCAGCTTCATCATAGAAAATAGTAATGGTTGACACATCATCAGCCTCTTCATTACCCACTTTGCTGAACTGCAAGGATCCATCATCAACCAAACCCTGCAAACCCATCTTCAGCTTCTCACATCCATTCTCAGCATTCATACAGTCTTCACAATCAAAACAGCAACCAGGAAACACTTGACCATTCAGCAGTCTCTCCTTCACTACCCTCAAAGGAGTCTTCACTTCCTCAATACTCAGCACCAGACTCAACTCTTTACCACCCTCAACAACATTGACTTTTGCCCCTCCATGATTCGGCATAGGGTTCGAATTAACATTCGGCGGTGGCGCAAAGTTGATTGCTTTAGAGTCTACAAGATCTTGAACTTTGTGATGCAAAGCCCTGCACTTCTCAGTCGAGTGCCCGGGTGCTTCAGAGTGGAAAGCGCATCATGCGTTGACATCATAACCCACTGGGAGCTCTCCAGGAGGTGGTGGTGCCAAAGTTCTCAGTTGAATCAGGTTCAAATCCAGCAGTCTTGGAAGTAGAGCAGCATAAGTCATAGGGATTGTTCTCAGTAGAGCAGCATAAGTCAAATCCAGCAGGCTGATACGGTCTCTGCTGATAATTGGTACGAGGTTGTTGTTGTTGCTGATGTTGTTGTTGTGGAGGACGTTGCATCTGTTGCACTGGAGCTGCAGGAATTGTGACAGCTGCCACATGCTCATAGGGTCTTCTATAACTACGGCCCCGGCCTCGGCCAAATACAACATTTGTCTCGCCCTCTCTTCTTCTAGGAGGTCCACTGAAAGCTTTCCTCGCTCCATTTGAGCTGCTAGCACTAGGATCTTGTATCTTCCCTATTTTCAGCAAGGTCTCAACCCTCTCACCAGCAATACCAATATCGTTGAATTTAGTGGCGGAACTAGACGCCAGTCTTTCAAGAAACACACCCTGCAGAATACCCATAAACATGTCAGCCATTTCGTTCTCTAGCAGCGGCGGTTGAACTCTGGCAGCAAGCTGGCGCCACCTCTGTGCATACTCTTAGAAACCTTCCTTAGCCGTCTGAGCCATGTGCTGCAATTGCGTGCGTTTCGGAGCCATGTCCATGTTATATTGATATTGTCTCACAAAGGCTTCAGCTAGATCTTTCCAACTCTTGATATTGGCTCTACTAAGCTTCATGTACCATTCCAGTGAAGCTCTAACCAAGCTGTCTTGAAAATAATACATCCAGAGTTTTTCATCATCCGTGTGAGCAGCAATTCTCCCAACGAATGATTGAAGATGGGTCTTCGGGCATGCAGTGCCATTATACTTCTCAAAGGTTGGAACTTTGAACTTGTATGGGATCCTGACCCCAGGAACCAAGCCCAAATCTGTTATGTCAAATCCCAAAGAGCTCTGGGATTGAATAGCTTTGATTTGCTCGGCCATTTCCTCAAACCTCTTGTTTATCTCAGCTCCTTGACCTTCAGCTTCGTCCAGGAGAGTGAACTGGTCGTCATGATTATCCATCTGAATATTATTTAACCCATCATTGATTATTGTCACCCCTGGCTGTGTAACAGGAGCTTCAACCTGACGTGCGCCCGCACCGGTACGATTATCAGTAGCAGCAGCAGTGTTGTTCCTGGGTTGACTGTTCTCTATCATCTCCCGCAGACGCTCTTGGTTCTGACCCATGCCGGCCATCACTGTCATAAAGTTATCCATTCTCAGTCTCAGATCTGCCAAATCTGCTTGCATATGGTCCATGACTCGCTCTCTGTTAATCTTGGTTGGATATCTATGAGAAAATGGTTGTTCCCGAACTTTACGGGGAGCTATAGTGCCTGAAACACAAAACACGTTAGCAACTGAGACAATACCTGCAAAACAAACAAACAGGTTATATGTATGCAATGCAGTTGTGTATGTTTCCAATCCCAGGTCACTCATGCCCCGGTTCCGGTATTTAACAAAGAAAACCAGATGGGTACCGATCCTCGACTTTCAGAAACCTTCACGTGGAACCACATTCAAACCATAACAACAGGCACACCAAGAAATGGTGAAAAAGAAGTCATAACATAAATCATCCTAATAGGCAAATAAAACAGAATTCCCCGTAGGGTACAAGTTTCTAAAAAGAAAACAAACAGCCAGGACTCCTACAACATGTCTGTAGGTAATCCGGATACAAGGCAAACAAACTAAGAAGCAAAACCACCGCCTGAGGACCCTGAACCTCCCTCACTAAACCCCACATCAGACCTGACCTTCTTGACTCCAGCCATTAACTTGAGGTCTTCAATCTCTTTAAGTGCTGCTTCGAGGGCTTGTTGACTATCTGCTAGCTGCTGAGTCTTCTCCCTGCGAATCTTGTGGACTTGCTCCACCTCTTCCTGTTTGTAAGCTATCTGCACTTCAAAGAACTCTCCTTTTTCTTTATATTGCATCAACTCCTGCTCTCTCTGTCCCTGCAACCAGACAATAGACTGACGAGCATCTTTGAGGGTCTTTGAATTCTTCTTGCGTTCAACTTCTCTTTTGGCTTCCATCATTCCCAACCTGTGGAAGTGTGCTTCTCTGCCAGCAAAATCCTTCTCCTTAGCCTCCAAGGTAGTCTGTATTTTTAGCAACTTCTCTTCAGCTTCAATCTTGGCCCTGTTGGCATGATGGTACAGGCTTACCATCTCAGTATTTTCAACTCTAACTGCATGCAGCTGGGCTTCCAACTTCTTGAACTTCTCTAGGGACATAGTATCAATGGACTTAGCAATTGGAGGAACTGATGATGAGAATGGCAGCAAAACTCTTCTGGCTCTGTCTTTTAACCAATTTTCATACTCTGGGAATGTATGATTGTTGCACTTTCCAAAGATAGCTATCCCTTCTCCCTTAATGCACTTCCAAGCCCCAACAACCTTCCTCACTAAGGGCATATTGTCCTTCACTGGGAAGTAGAAAATAGGGGTCAACTTCAATTCTTCTGGCTCCTCTCTCAAGGCATATCCCAATTGTCTTCTTAACAAGATTGAATTGTAATTAATCCCTCCAGTTACTCCCAATAACGGTACACTAAGATAACTCCCACAGCTAGTGATGAAACGTGCACCTTGCAGCCTTTGAGTAATCCACCTGACATCCTTGGCAAGCAACGTTTCCAGCTTCTGAGCCCATACCAAGGCATGGTCACTAAACACTCCAGTACTAGGCAGATGCCTCATGAACCACATGTGAAATAACGGAGCGCAGAAATGAACCAAACCTCCCCTCTTCTTCTCAGTCTTGTAGTGCACTGAGTAATAAAAATCTCCGAGCAAGGTAGGCACATGATTCTTCAGCAAAAAAAGATGTATGGCATTCATATCTATGAACTTCTCCATATCAGCAAACAAGATAATGCCATAGATAGAAAGAGCCAAGATAGCACAAACATCATCCCATTCTTTCTCCACAACTAACTCTTCCACCTTCTTTACCAAAGCCTCCAAAGAAAACCCAGGTACACCTCCTTTAATGATGGTCAAAGAATTTACAGCAGAAGTGCTCAAATAAAGAGCCTTAGCAATAGCCTCAGGTGCAGGTCTACTCATCTCAGCATTGAACGGAACCTGGTCTCGAACAGGCACTCCCAAGATCAGAGCATACTCCTCCAGCAAAGGGCCTAGCTGAAAATCAGGAAAAGTGAAGCAACATAGCTGAGGATCATAATACTAAAGCAGGGTATGAATGGCACTTCTCTCAGAAGGATCGAGCTCTACCACCACATCAAGAATACTCCCATAGGCCTTCCTGAATCTCTCCACATGGTTGGGTGTAATCAGCTTTACCATCTTCTTCAACAAGCCAACCTTAGTGTCAAAGAACTTGAAGTGAATATTCTGCTTGCGAGGATCTTCCATCTCTGAAGAGGATACCAGAACCGGAAGCAAAGATATGAACCTGTGAATGAAAACAAAACATGATTAATGATGAAATGATGCAATGCAGATGCAATGCAAAGACATATGGTCATCTGGGACTATCTAGAATCTGGATACCAAGGCCACATGATCAGAAACCCCAAATCCTCTGAATATCAGCCCATAAACACTCAGATAAGCTCAGATACTCCCAATCAAAGACCAGAGAAATTCAAGAACTCCAGAACCAAAGTAACTGTATCAGAACATGGAACTGTACTGGTAACAAAGGTATGATGAGGTCGAGGGTTCCTGCAAACCTGTAAACCCATTCCCAATCTCACAGGTGTGCTCCGGGTCAAACATCACGGACTCTCAAAGCTGAATAGAAATAATACTTTCACCATTTCCGAGAAATGGCTCACGACCAAATCAGAGAATCGATTTGGTATTATATGCTACACAGGGGTGCCTCAGCTGAGTCCGGGAAAAACAAGCATCCCTTATAAGTCCCCAGCTTCAAGCGCTGAAATCGAGAAACAATAGTATATTCAGCCCGTAGGATACAGTACTAATGTCATACGACCAGATGCTTTGACTGAGTTCCTATAAGAGAACCAGGCCATCCTATGCGAGTCCCCAATGGACCCTCGGGTGCGAATGGGTTTGCCACAAAATGTGGTCTGCCACTGCCACCACTGGAGAGGGTTGTTTCCACAAAGGTTCTCAATGATCGGTCCCCAGATGCACATAACTATCAAGGTCCTATCCCGAAGTGGAGGAAATCCCCACACAAGATATTTCCAAGACGGTCGCAATCTGGGCGTGAAACACACTGCCACTCATCATGTCACGTGTGAGTATAATATGTCCACTCTAGTCCTATAGTGCACTCAAGCTGGGTACTTGGCTTATCTCTCGGAAACAGTATCACCCGAGCCCACCAAACAGAAAACCAGTCCAGACAGTCCAGTATGATATATGATGCGGAAAATAAATACTGAAAACTGTAAATGAAGCTGTAAATAAAGATGTAAATAAACAACAGTACAATACAACAAGCCACAACAAGCAAACATCACCCAATGAAATAGAAAAACACAAGCGCTAGGAGAGACTCACAAGAGAACCAGAGATCTCTGGTGTGCAGTCCCCAGCAGAGTCGCCAACTGTCGCTCCCCGGATTTCCATCATGATACAAACGCGAAAGTGGCGCGGAAGAAGAATAGAGTCGCCAGCCAGGAATTTTTATCCCGAAGAAAAGGAATGGTAATGCTGCACAAACCAGAAGAAAGAAGAGGAAGGACACGGGTCATGCGAACCAAAGAGACTGAGCTCGGGAGTCGGTTACGACCTGGGAAGGTATTAGCACCCAGATCGTCCGCTGTACCCGACGGGATCCACGCTTGCAAAAGAAAATGCTTCAAAGGGTGAGGGAAAGAAAGCTACAACAAAAGAAAATAAAAAGAGACTGGAAAAGAAACTGAGAAAAGCAATGAATATGAAACAAAGAGGAAAAATGTAGGGAAAATAAAGATTGTGCTCGAACGGGCCCTACCCCGCTGCCTACGTACCTCATCAGGATAATGAGGATCAGAGAAGCCGTAGTTCCCCTAACTAGGGGTACTAAAAGGAAATTGCTTGTGAATTAAGGCTTGAACTGCCTATATCATTGCTCAGGTGTTGCAGACTCGGACGACGAGTGCGTAACCGTCTTGCAAAGTGACAAGTAGGAGCAAGTTCGCGGACGGAGCGAATGATGTGAGAAAAGAATTCCCGAAGGAAAGACGCTTATTATTTGTTTGGTGTTTTTTAGAAGCTTTTATGAGTGAAAATTTGCATAGGTAAGTGTACCTAAGTCTTACTCAATGGGATGTGTACATCTCACATCATCCCGAAATGGAATGCGCAAGAGGCACACCTATCTATGGAGGAAATCCCCAAAGCTAGTCCCATAAGTGAAGGCTTAAGCACATTGGCCTATTACCATTATTAAGTATTTTTGTGGTTTTTTTGTTAAGAAGTGTTTTTTAAGCTTTTCTTTGTGAGGTACTCATGCTAAGACCTATCCACCACGAGGGATAACTCACACCTCGCCCCGAGACGGAACGCGTGCAAGTATCTCATAGCAAAGTCCCATGTCATATGAAAGTACTCAACCTTTATTAAGTGAATTAGAATTGAGTTTGAAGATGAGAAGAGAGAGCACCAAAGGATCTCAAAGGAAAAATTCTAAAGGGGAACTAAAATAATCCTAAGTGTTAACATGCATGGATGTCCTAAAGGTTAGTGAGGTTTCTATCCTAATGAAGAAGGAAAGAAGAAGAGAAGAAGATAGAAGAAGGGATGAGAAAGGCCTAAGCCTAACAACAAATGGTTAGTACAAAATAAACCTAAGAAGAGAAGATGAGAATTGGAGATGTGGAACTCAATTCCCACATCTCACACTTACCATAGCCCCTGCAAGGTTAGCATGCATATAAGTGAAACAAAATGAGCAAGATAACATGCTAGCATTAAACAATCAGAAGTGACTGTTGCACCCCAAAATTTGCCCTCACAATACAAGACTTTGTGTTCTAAGAAGGTTCACAAGGTTCACAAGTTTCTCAATGCTTATATAACCTTTCATGAGGTTCATGAAGTCTACAAGTCACTTCTTGAAGGTTCACAAGGTTCACAAGCTTTCTTAACATTTACATAACCTTGCATGAGGTTCATAAGGCCCACAAGTTTCTTTTTGAAGATTCACAAGGTTCACAAGTTTCTCTACATTTACAAGACCTTTCTTGAGGTTCATGAAGTCCACAAGTTACTTCTTGAAGGTTCACAAGGTTCACAAGTTACACAATGATTACAAAGTTTCCCTGAGGCTCATGAGGTCTACAAAGCCACTTCATGAGGTTCACAAGGTTCACAAGCTTCCCAATACCTCCCATGAGTATCGCAAGATATTTTATGAAGGTTCACCAGGTTCACAAAGTTCACAATTGGTCAAAGAAGTTGACAATTCCCTCAGGCAATGCACCTCCTAAGCAGGGCATCCATAACTAGGGTTTTGACTTTAATCAGGCTAAATGGACTTCCAATACCTCAAGTGAGTTTCATAACATCTTATATGTGTGTAAGAACCCCCATGACAAGTTTCAAGACTTTTCTCAAAGGTTTGCTCAGTCAGATGATCAGATAAGTCAAAATCAGTCAATGCAGTTAGAAAGTCAAACTGAGGTCAACTGTGGTCAAACCAAAGTCAAACTTCATGATTTTTTGCCAACATCAAGTATATGAAGTAAAATTCATCATTTGATCAAGGGTTGATCATGATTCATCAAGGAGATTCCAGATCATCAATAATCAGGAGTTTCTAAATTAGGGTTTCCTTAGTAAAAGTCAACTGAACTTTGACCAGGCATAACTTTCACATACTTCATCAACAAGTCTCCATCCAAAGCTCATTTTGAATGAAATTGAATTCTCTACAACTTTTATGTTGAAGGTTAAGCCCAAAAATGCTTCATTTGAAAGATATGATCTAAGACATTATAGGTCATTTCAAAAGTCAACAAAAAGTCAACAACTTCAAAAGGGCATAACTTGAGATTGGTAAATGATATGGACCTGAAACCAATGGGGTTGTTTAAAGGACTCTTCAAGCTTTCCAAAAAGTCCAAGAACACCTTCATACCTTTAAAATTGAGGGAGATGTGCCCTTGCAAAGTTGGGCAATTTTGTGATGGTTTATGTTGAAAATGGAGGCTTAGAAGTATTTCTTTCCAAATGGGCTGCCTAATTTATGACCCAATCCATCTCATAACATGGTGCACGACCCAATTGACCAAAATTCATCATTTTTATTATTTTTTATTTATTTATTATTGATTTAATTCATAAAAATCATTTTAAATAAATAAAAAATATGAAAATCTATTTTTAGATGAGGACTTTGTTTCTAGAAATTCATAATTATTGATTGGAGTCAAAGAGGAATGAAATCATGTGAATTATCCCAAAATAGCAAGACTTCATGATCAAATATTTGGCTTTTAACACATGATCTTTTTCAATATTTGTTTGGATCAAATTTACATGTAACAAGTCCATGTTTCTGACCTAATGGACTCCCATATAAATATAGATCATAAGCATAACCCTAGCCACGATTTCCAGCAGCTTCAAGGTAAGATTTAAAACTCAAATTTCAAGCAAAAAAGTGGGATTCGGTTTCTTCCATACAAGAGATTTCAAGGTAAACTAAGAACGTAGACATGTTCTATGGACATCCCTGAAGCTAATGCATCACACATATGCATCTCATGACCCCTGTATTGGCCAACCCGAAGCAAACTTTGGCTTGAATATATTTTTTTCGATTCTAACAATTCATTGCATATTGCTGACTTTTGATTGTGTAAACTTGTTTGTCCATGACTATAGATGAAATCTGGATGATCTGGTGAAGCTCCATGGCCTAAAACGAAATTCACCATAGTTAGGGTTTTGACCAAGAATTGGGGTTTCATGATTTACAAAATATAAATGATTTCTAAGATCATGGCTTGACTTGAATGGATCTCTGGAACATGTTCATGCTTTCAATTTTGAAAAATTGTATGGTTTTGTTGCCCTTTGTGTTTCGCAGGTTTTACTAGGGTTTCGTTTTCGCAGGAAAAGCCATAGGAGAAATCGCAGCAAATTTTGAAGGTTTGGAGGTTGAAGAAGAAGGCCCTGGCGCCAGTTTTAAAATTCAAATTTTTATTAATATATTTTATGATTGTTTTGTTGTTTCATTAACACACACATGCGTGTGTCCTGGTGGTAAGCGTTGCTTGTATATATTGAAGGATGCCTGGTTCGATTCTTGGCCATGGCATTATTTTTGTTTTATTTTTCAGGATAAAGGAAGATTTAACATATAATGAATCATGGTCAACAAATTACCAGTTGGGCTCTTCCAGCCGGGTGGTGAGGTGCGCGTTTGTGAATATAAAGGTCCTGGGATCAAATCCACCCCAGGCCTTTTGTTCTTTTATTTTTCTGGAATTTGCAAGGACAAGGCACAAAAGCAACCATGCTTCATTCTTTCTCACCTGCGTTTGGCTGGCCCAGTGGATGTTGTTGTTGCTTGCAAGGGAGAAGTCCTGGGATCGAATCCCACCAGGTTCCTCTTCTTTTTCTTTCTTTTATTCTCTTGTTTGATTTAATTGATTTAAATAATTAATATATTATTATTATAAAATATGTATATATATTATATAGTCTAAATTACTCTTAAAACAATTTTTCTAGAAAAAAATATAAAAACTCTTGATTTTCTTTAATTTTAATTTTATTTGTATAGTTTATATTAATTAAAATAATGTTATGTGATTATTAAAAATAAATTTTTGTATATATACAAACCCTAAAAAATATAAAACCCTAATTTTCCAATTCTAAACTATTTTTCTAAATAAAATTTAATCCTGTTTTTTTATTCCTAATATAGTTATAATTTTTTCATAAAATTTTGTAAATGTAATTATAAGTCAAATTAATTTTCTTTTAATGTTTAGAAATAATTTAATTTAGGCTAATTATATTTTTGTATATGGTTAAAAATAATTTGTAAATATAATGACTAATAGAATTAAATTTTAATATGATATTTAAAATCTATCTTTTTCTTATAATACATATATAAATGTAAATATATATAATAATTAAAATTTTGTAATTATAATAATTTAATAACTAGTATATGAATTAAAAAATTATTTAGTTGTGCATGTTAATTTCTTCTTATATTATTTTTGATTTATATTATTATTATTAACTAATTTTTGCTTACTATAATTTTATTAACCTTGTAATTAATTTTTATTGCTAACCATGTTATTATTTATTATTCTATTTTTTATATTTCTAACTTTATTTATTCTAATTATTCTTATTATTATTTTACTAACCATATTATTTTGCTTTATTAATTTTATATTATTATTAATTTTTATTATTTACTAACCCCTTATTATTTATTATTGCTTATTTATATTTTATTTATTTTTGCTATTTAAATTGCTTATTATTTTGTAATTGTTTCTTGGATGTAAGGTTGTTTAATTATTTAATTATTATTATGGTTAGTAATTAGGGAGTGTAAACAACATGTATGCAATATTAAAATAAATTTAGATAATTTTTAATATAAGATAATTAAATTAAACACGTCACACACGTAAGTCGATTTTAATCGCCGTCTCACTTTCTAAGGGTATCCCTCTCGTTGCCTACGAATAATGGTCAAGTGGGGTGTATAAAGCAAGTCCCTCAAATAGAAAAATCATCAAAGTCCCTTATGGTTGCCTTTACGAATCGAGTCCCTTTCGAAAAATGATGATAGTCCCTCCAGTTTGCTTATTACACCCCACAATGGCTTTCAAAAATCAAATTGCCCCTTACATGTCCCTTAACATCCAAAGTAAGGACTACCTACTCCTTAATAGTAGGGATAGTCTTACTAAGGAAAGAATAAAGAATAAGAAAGACCTTAAACATTTGGGTAGGTTACTCCTAGGTGCTTGCTCACTTCAAAACTTTTTCACACTTAAACAAATTCTCAACAAATTTTCAAACAAGTTTTTAACACATCCTTACATGGATTATTTATTGACTATTCTGAAAATTTTCTATTCACACACTACACTTTCAAAACAATTCAAAAGTGAGCTTAAGTACCTAAGAGCCCATGGATAACCATGGATGAAAAGGGTGCTAACACCTTCCCTTTTCATAACCTACCTCCCGGACCCAAAAATATCTCTAAGGTCTTTCCTGTTCTTTTATAACCTTTCCTTATGGATAAAATAAAAGTCGGTGGCGACTCTTGCTATCCGCAACATTACTTAAAGTCAGTTCTCCCACCGTGTTACAGAACTGGCGACTCTGCTGGGGATCTATTTAAGAGGGGTACCCTTAGGAATTAAGATCACTTTGAATTGTTTGCCTTGTTTGATTTATATTACTTGTTGGGGTGCTCTCATGTGTGAAAGGTCCTAACCCGGATCTAAGTGTACCTTAGGTAAATGGCAATAGACCAAGGAAACTGTACGACGTATATCGATACGGTTGATCTGGTGGCCATAGTTAGTGCGACTTCTTGGTTGGTGCTTATATTCCTTAAGTCAAGTTGAGGATAATATTGAGGCTGCCATATGTTGTCAATGCACTAACTGACTTTTAGAACCCTAGTTAACTCATCTTTGCCTTTAGAAAGTAGTGAGGTAGCCGGCTTTGGTGCAGACTGAAGTTGGTTGACACTCGATACTACGCTCATTGAGATTCTAAACTTGGAGGGTTTTGGTTGGCAAGTAAGTTGCCTTCTGATCAACCACCCTTGTGAAGGATCAATGATATTGAGATCCCTTAGAACCCGGTTACTTTTGTAGGACAGGATGAACCATCTAACTTCAGGGGAGGGTACTTACCTTAAACCTCATGCAAGCCTTTAAACCTAGGGCTATGGTGTGACTTGTTTGTGTGTGCCACATGTTTGTGCTTGAACATAACATCATGACATCATCATGCATCATGAGCATATCATTTTCCCTAACCATTTTAAGGACCAAGGGATTTATTTTTGTTCTTTGTTGCAGGTCATGGATTCTGCTCGTAGAAACACCATCAGGATCAACTTCGTAGGGATACCTTCTAAGCTCAAAGAGTTGGTTTCCCAAGTGCCTGATCATTCCCAGTTCAACAAGAGACATGGTCACTTATTGGATCTAGTTACTTCAGGGTTCAGTGAAGACATGATGAGTGTGCTGTTTCAGTTCTTTGACCCTAAGCACCATTGCTTTACATTTCCTGACTATCAGCTGGTTCCAACCATGGAGGAGTTCTCTAAACTTCTGGGTATACCTGTTCTTGATCAAAGACCTTTCACTGGCTTGGAGAAGGAACTTAAACTAGAGGTTATTGCTGCAGCTCTACATCTGAAGAAGTCTGATATTGTTCTAGAGACGAGAAGTGGAGTCAAGGGTATTCTTGCCAAGGTATTAATGGATAAAGCTCAAATGTTCTTGAAGGCCATGAGCTATGATGCTTTTGAGGAGATCTTAGCCTTGCTGATATATGGCTTAGTGTTGTTCCCCAATCCAGATCAGTTCATAGATGTTCATGCCATCAACATTTTCCTGAGTCACAATCCAGTGCCTACATTGCTTGGAGACATCCTGCATTCTCTTCACACCCGTACTACAAGGGCAAGAGGAACTTTGATGTGCTGCATACCTTTACTTTCTAGGTGGTTTATTTCTCACCTTCCTCGCTCAGTAATGAAGAATGAGCAAGGGTTCAGATGGTCCAAGAGGATCATGTCACTTTCTCACTCAGATATCCATTGGTGCTCCAGATCTATGGAGAATGTCACCATCATTGACCGTTGTGGGGAGTTTCCTAATGTGCCACTTCTAGGCATAAGAGGAGGCATCACCTACAACCCCTATCTAGCTTTACGACAGTTTGGTTACGCCCGGAGTGATGGTCCACATGACATGTTGATTCAGGGCATTGTGTTTGATTACGACAACGATCTTCAGGGTTACCGTCAGAGATTCATACGAGCTTGGGGAAAGGTAAACAGGATTGACAGCAAGACACTGGAGCCTAAGTATACTATTCCTATGGAGGCTTATCCCAGATGGGTACGATCTCGTGCTCAGACACTCATGATGCCATATCCTGCCGTCCTACCAGTTACCATGGAACCTGTTGCTGAAGGAGACACTGCTTATACCATCCTTCACCCAGACATGCCTACTGATAAGGAAGATTTGCAGAGATCATGGATCCAACTGAAGGAGCAAAGGGATACTTTCGAGGCTCATTACAAAGCAAGCCAAGCAAGGATCCTAGAGCTAACAAAGCAACTTCACGAGGAACGAAACCTCAACTCATACCTCAACACAAAGAGGAAACGTCCATGGGAGACTTAAAACCCCATCTTTTGTACTTATTTCACTTTCATTTTTGTAAGCCTAAAAGGCAAAACAAGTTATTACTAATAAAAGTTTACTTTCGTGTTTGTCTAAGCAAATTTAAATCCTGCGGTTCTTGAAAACATTGCATATGCATTCCCATATCATTTCATTGCATCACAGGTTTATAATTGTGCACAGGTTTCTCATCTTCTCGCTGTTTATTTCAGCAATGGCTCTTGAACAATCAGTTAAGGATCTTCAAGCACAGAATGCACAGTTCCAAGAGCTGATCTTGAACCTATCCAAGGGGCAAGATGATTTGAAGGCACTGCTGGCCAAGAAGACTAAGAAGACTAGAAGGTCTGCTGGGTTGCTCAACATGGGAAGAAGGTTCAAAGGCCCTGTCAAGACCAAGGAAGAGGTTGAAGACTATGAATCTGAGGAATCTGAGAAAGAGAGAGGCAGTCTCCACAACACTATGGGGGACTCTGATTCTGAGGCTAATTACTATCATGAGCCTAATGAAGACAAGTTCAAGATGCTGGTGGATAGGATGGATGCTATGGAATTGCAGAAATCATCTGGGCTGGATTTTGAGGATTTGAGTTTGATATCTGGGGTTGTGATACCCATTGGGTTCAAGGTTCCTACATTTGTTGTCTATGATGGGGTCTCTTGTCCCAAGCTGCATTTGAGGTCTTATGTCAGAAGGATTCAACCTCACACTGCTGATAAGAAGCTGTGGATCCATTTCTTTCAAGAGAGCTTATCTGGAGCTCAGCTGGAGTGGTACTATCAGTTGGAGAGTGTCAACATCAGAGACTGGAATGATCTTGCTGAAGCTTTCTACAAGCAGTATCAATACAATGCTGACTTAGCCCCCACTCGCATGCAGCTTCAAAGCATGTCTATGGGTGCCAAAGAAAGTTTTAAAGAGTATGCTCAGAAATGGAGAGATTTAGCTGGAAGAGTTCAACCCCCTTTGACTGATAGGGAATTGGTTGATATGTTCATGTGTACACTGAATGGTCCGTTTTACAGTCATCTCATTGGAAGCTCATCATCTGGCTTCACTGAGTTGATCATGACAGGAGAGCGGGTAGAGAATGGTATTAAGAGTGGTAAGATCCAAGTGGGCACTTCTTCATCAGGTGCTGCAAAGAAGCCTCCCACTGGAAAGAAAGAATCTAATGCTGTTTATGGTCAGCCTGATCGTAACAGAAGACATCAGTCTGTGGGTGTAGTGCATATTTCAAACCCAACTCCTGCAACAACAGAGCAGCCTCAAGGCAACCAACAGAGGGCTAGAAGACAGTTCACGAAGATCAACATGTCAATGGCTCAGGCATTGCAACACTTGTTGAAGGCTGAACTTATTACCCTGAGGGAGGCTCCTCAGAATCCCAATGTTACATCTCCCAAGTACAATCCCAATGCACGGTGTGCATATCATTCAAACTGTCCAGGACATGATACTAATAATTGCTGGGTCTTGAAGAACAAAATTCAAGATATGATCGATGCTGGAGAAATTGAGTTTGATCCACCAGGTACTCCAAATGTGATTACAGCTCTAATGCCAAATCACGAGAAGACTGTCAATGCCATTGATGAAGACATTGATGAAGACCTACATGTCTATTCAGTTATGGAGTTGACCACACCACTGTCTGTTATCAAAAAGAGGTTAGTACAAGCTGGGATTTTTCCAGGTTGTCGTGAAGATTGTTTGTATTGTACCTATAAGCCGGATAGTTGCTTCATTTTGAGAGATGGGATTCAACGTCTCATGGATAAATATACTATAGTGTTTGAAAGAAGACCAGCATCTGTAGAAAGTATGGTAGATCATCTGACTCAGGGTAAGAAGATTGAAGAGGTTGACATGGTTGACAAAGTACCGGTGAGAATCACTTCAAAGGGTCCCATTAAAATCACTCATCAGGGCCCAATCAAGATTACTGCTGAAGGTCCTGTGAAAATTGTTGCTGAAGCCAGAGTGGCTCCTCTGATCATTACCACTCCTGGTCCTATTCCTTATACATCTGACAAAGCTGTGCCTTGGCACTATGGGTCTGATGTTTACATCCATGGTGTCAAGCAGGAACCTTTACCTGATATGCCTGTGGACATTGATAATATTGCTGGATCTAGCAAGATCACTCGTAGTGGAAGAGTCTTCTCTCCTCCAATTGCTTCTAAGAGTGCAGTTACTCCTGCTACTACTTCCACCACTGATGCTCGGGGAAAGAGTCCTGTTATTGAGCCTGTATCTACTGATGTTCCAGCTGCTGATGACCTCTCTAAGCAGATGGAAGAAGTATTGAAAATCATTCGCAAGAGTGATTATGACATTGTTGATCAGTTGGGGCATACTCCCTCAAAGATTTCTATGCTGTCCTTGTTGTTATGTTCTGAGGCTCATGCCAAGTCATTGATCAAGTTTCTGAAGATGGCTCATGTACCCAGTGCAATTTCTGTGGACCAGTTTGAGAATTGTGTTGCTCACCTGACCTATGACAACGGGTTAGGATTTTCTGATGCTGACTTGACCCCTGCCAAGAGGGATCATAACAGGGCCTTGCATATTTCAATTGAATGCAGGGGCACTACCCTGTCTCATGTGCTGATAGACAATGGTTCCTCTCTGAATGTGTTGCCTAAAGAAGTCCTGAACAAGCTGAGTCCTGAAGATACGGTATTGAAGCCCAGTAATATTGTGGTAAAGGCTTTTGATGGATCTAAAAGAATAGTGCATGGGGAAATTGATCTTCCAATCAAGGTTGGCTCTCAGGTGTTTACTGCTACATTCTATGTGATGGATATTCGTCCTTCGTACTCATGTCTGCTTGGTCGTCCCTGGATCCATGGGGCAGGTGCTGTGACCTCCACATTACATCAAAAGTTGAGATATCCGGTGAATGGAAAAGTTGTTACTGTCTTTGGAGAGGAAGAATACTTTGTCAGCCATGTAAACACTTTCAAGTATCTGGAAGTGGAAGGTGAATACATTGAGACTCCGTGTCAGTCATTTGAAGTGGTTCCCTGGGTTGTTAAGGATTGTGTAGCTCCTCCTGCTGTGAAGAAGGTTCCTGTGGTCATCAGAAACCCTCCAACAATGGCAATGGCCTCCCTCAAAGATGCTAGAGCTGTGGTGGATGAAGGTGGTTGTACTATTTGGGGTCAGCTTCCTGATATTCCATACAAGTCTGACAAGTTTGGTTTGGGTTTCACTGCAGAGTCCCAGAAGGCTGTTCGTCGTGCTCGTGCTGCTCGTATCACCAATCAAGGGGTTATCAATGCTGTGGGAGACTATGATGAAGACTACAACTTGGATGCATGGATTTTTCCTACTGTGGGTGCTGGACTCAATAATTGGAAAGCTGAAGATGTTATCCCTATCTCCTTTAGTCAGGAGTAAATACTATTACTGTGTTATGTTTTTAATTTTGTAATTTCTGAACAATAAAACTTTTGAGCCATGTGCCTTACCCGGGGCACAATGGTGTGCTTGTTACGGGCTGTCATTTCATTTGCATACTTCATTCAATAAAATCAGTGGACGTTTCGCTTTCGTAAATATTGTGTTCCTTGTCTTTCTTTTTCTTTTATTTTTGCTTTATCAGCTATGTGTTCTTACACACACCCACATCACTAAATGCAGATCCTCATCCACTCTGGATCCTGTTGATAACAGTTCTACTATTGCCAATTATAATTTCGAGAATCCGATCTATCAAACTGAAGACGGAAATGAGGACGATTGTGAAATACCTGTAGAGCTTGCTAGGTTGTTACAACAAGAAGAGAAAACTATACAGCCACATGAAGAGCCAGTCGAAGTTGTGAATCTGGGAACTGAAGAAAACAGAAAAGAGGTCAAGGTAGGGGCTGATTTAGAGGACAGTGTCAAGAGCAGGTTGATTCAGATGTTACGTGACTACGTGGAGATCTTTGCTTGGTCTTATGAAGATATGCCAGGGTTGGATACAGACATTGTGGTTCACCGGTTACCAGTGAAAGAAGATTGTCGTCCAAAAAAGCAGAAGGTTCGTCGTATGCGTCCTGAAATGTCAGAAAAGATCAAGGCAGAGGTAATGAAACAGTTCAATGCAGGGTTCTTAGCAGTAACTTCTTATCCTCAGTGGGTTGCAAATGTGGTACCAGTTCCTAAGAAAGATGGTAAGGTGCGTATGTGTGTAGACTACAGAGATTTGAACAAGGCTAGCCCCAAAGATGACTTTCCACTTCCTCATATTGATATTCTGGTAGACAACACTGCTCAGCATAAGGTATTCTCTTTTATGGATGGTTTCTCTGGTTACAATCAAATCAAGATGGAACCTGAAGATATGGAGAAGACAACATTTGTGACACAGTGGGGCACCTTTTGCTATAAGGTAATGCCATTTGGGTTGAAGAATGCAGGGGCAACATATCAGCGTGCTATGGTGGCTTTGTTTCATGATATGATTCATCATGAGATAGAGGTATATGTAGATGATATGATAGCCAGATCTCAGAATGAAGAACAACATCTTGATCATCTGCACAAGTTGTTTGAGAGGTTGAAGAAATACAAGTTGAGATTGAACCCAAACAAGTGTACTTTTGGAGTTAGGTCTGGTAAACTCCTGGGTTTCATTGTCAGTGGAAAAGGTATTGAAGTGGATCCTGCAAAAGTAAAAGCTATACGAGAGATGCCAGCTCCCCGTACTGAGAAGGAGATTAGAGGTTTCTTGGGACGATTGAACTACATTGCAAGATTTATTTCCCAATTAACTACCATCTGTGAGCCAATCTTCAAGTTATTGAAGAAAGATCAGGTGATGGAATGGAATGATGAGTGCCAGACTGCCTTTGATGAAATCAAGAGATATCTGCTAGAACCACCAATTTTGATGCCACCAGTTGATGGAAGACCCTTGATTATGTACTTAACAGTGTTAGACAACTCAATGGGGTGTGTGTTGGGGCAACATGACGAGTCTGGTCGAAAAGAGCAGGCAATATACTACCTTAGCAAAAAGTTTACCGACTGTGAAACAAGATACTCACTGCTCGAGAAAACTTGCTGCGCTTTGGCATGGGCTGCTCGCCGACTAAGACAGTATATGTTGACCCATACCACCTTGTTGATTTCGAAGATGGATCCAATCAAGTACATATTTGAGAAACCTGCTCTCTCCGGAAGAATTGCAAGATGGCAAATGATCTTGACAGAATATGATATACAGTATACTACTCAGAAGGCCATTAAGGGAAGTGTTGTTGCTGATCATTTGGCTCATCAAGCAGTAGATGATTACCAGTCAATGAGTTTTGAGTTCCCTGATGAAGACATTATGACTGTTACCAAAGAACCTGGACAATATGACGGACCTGAACAAGGATCCCGATGGACTATGGTTTTTGATGGTGCCTCCAATGCACATGGTAATGGTGTTGGTGTTGTGATTAGTTCCCCTGAAGGTTGTCATACCCCGATTACTGCCAGACTTTGTTTCTATTGTACCAATAACATGGCTGAGTATGAAGCATGTATCATGGGTATTCAAGTTGCTATTGATATGAAGATTCAGTTCCTTGATGTGTATGGAGATTCAGCCCTGGTAGTGAGTCAGATTAAAGGAGATTGGGATACTAAGCATGATAATCTCATTCCTTACAGAGAGCATGTGTTGTCTTTGATCCCACATTTCAAAAAGATTACCTTTGGACATATTCCACGAAGAGAGAATCAGTTGGCAGATGCATTGGCCACCATGGCATCTATGTTTGAGATCAGTTGGGATGATGAAGCTCCCAAGATTACTATTGATAGATTTGAGAAGCCTGCATACTGCAATGAGATTGATACAGAAGGGGCAGAGGGGAAGCCTTGGTTCTATGAAGTGAAAAGATATCTTGAAGCTCAGGAGTTCCCTGAAGGGGCATCTGTCAAAGATAGGAAGTTTCTGAGGAGGTTCTCTGCTAAGTTCTTTTTGAGTAATGGGATTCTATACAAGCGCAATCATGATTCAACTATGCTTCGTTGTGTGGATAAGAAGGAAGCTACAGAAATTATGGAAGAGATGCATGATGGGACCTTTGGCACTCATTCTAGTGGTCACACTATGGCAAAGAAGATATTGAGAGCAGGTTACTATTGGTCTACCATGGAAGCTGATTGCTATCAACACTCCAGAACATGTCACAAGTGTCAAATCTATGCTGATAAAGTTCATGTACCTCCATCACCACTGAATGTGTTGACTGCTCCTTGGCCCTTTGCCATGTGGGGAATTGATATGATTGGTGAGATCAAGCCTACTGCTTCTAACGGGCATCGTTTCATCCTGGTTGCTATTGATTACTTTACGAAGTGGGTAGAGGCAGCTTCATATGCATCTGTTACCAAGAATGTTGTGGCTCGGTTCATTAAGAATAATCTCATATGTAGGTATGGTATCCCTGAAAGGATTATCACTGACAACGGCTCTAATCTGAACAACACTATGATTACTGATCTCTGCACGCAGTTCAAGATTAAGCATCACAACTCTTCTCCGTATCGTCCAAAGATGAATGGGGCAGTTGAAGCTGCCAATAAGAACATCAAGAAGATTGTACAGAAGATGACTGTTACTTACAAAGATTGGCATGAGATGTTACCATTTGCTCTTCATGGTTATCGTACTACAATATGTACTTCAACAGGGGCAACCCCATTCTCCTTAGTCTATGGTATGGAAGCAGTTCTGCCCATTGAAGTTCAGATCCCCTCCTTGAGAATTATGAAGGATGCAGGCTTGAATGAAGATGAGTGGATTCAGACTCGACTTGACCAGATAAACTTGATTGATGAGAAGAGGCTAGCAGCAGTTTGTCATGGCCAAATGTACCAGAAGCGAATGATCAAAGCTTTTAACAAGAAGGTTAAGCCAAAGGTATATCAGGCTGGTGATTTGGTAATCAAGCGTATCATATTACCACAGGGTGATCCTAGGGGCAAGTGGACTCCGACATATGAAGACCATTTGTAGTAAAGACAGTATTCTCAGGAGGTGCCATGATACTGACTACAATGGATGGTGAAGATTTCCCACAGCCTGTAAACGCAGACATAGTTAAAAAATACTACGCATAAAAAGAGACCCGCTAGGTTGACAGGCCTAGGCAAAAATAAGGGCATCCCGGCAAACCAAAAGGGTTTGGGCAAAAATTAGGGATATATATGTAAAAAGTGTACACCCGGCAAGTCGAAAACCTGAAAAGGCGGCTTGGGCAAAAAAGGGTATCCCGGTGGATTGAAAACCTGAAAGGGCAATCCAGGCAAAAGTTAGGGATTAAAGCGTATGACTATGTCTCGTTTGGATCACCCATGAAACTGCAACCAGTTGTACTATTTATTCAAGCTCGAACAGATAAAAGCTCAATCCAATCGTTTCCGTCTCAACAGCAAGAAGATGAGATACTTGAGTGGCAATAGTAGAATTGAAACTCAATAGGATTATTTCCCACATAGCTGATTCTTTTTGTAAAACTTTATGACAAAATCCTCTTACTAGGGTTTATGTCTCCTTGTACAAGCTTACCCGTGTATGGGTCACTTTTGATATAAATAAATTCCATCTTTTGAATCCAGATTTACTTTTACCCTATTTACATAAGCGAAACGTCCATTGGTTGTGTTTGAATGTATGTATGCCTTTGAATATGATTGATGTTTACCAGAAATGCATGTATGCTTTTAATATGATTGATGTTTACCAGAAATGCATGAAAATGCAGTAATAGTATTTACTAAGGACGAACGAGGGAAGGATTTCAACGAAGCTTCGCCGGTTCACCTTTACAAGACAGTTACAAACTATCAGTAGGACTAATCCATCTTCACAAAGTCTAATCTCCCCTGGAATTTATATCCATCTCTTTTATCCTCATACGGATATACGGGAAATTACTTTCCAATAAGGGCACGACGAACGAAGGCGGGATATTATACTTATCCTATTATCAAACGAAGACGGGAGGTTATATATACCTTACTATCCCCAGCAGACGAGAGGTTATTTATACCTTACCATCCCTAACAACGGGAGGTTATCTATACTCTACTATCCCCAGCAGACGGAGGGTTATGTATAATATATTCTTCAACAACGAATCGGGATTTATTTTCCCTGGCCAGCAGTTGTTATACGAAGATATCCAAACTCTTCCGGCAGTATCATATCATACATACATCATTTACATCATACCATAACATACATATCCATAAATACATAATACATTTACTTAGGTGCATCATATTATACATGCATACATAAAGCATAAACTAATGTTATTATACAGAATGCTACCTTGTTTTCAGGTTAATTATCCAACAAACAAACTTATGGTCTCCAGGACTGCTTTATTGTAACCTCAGGGTTACTTTATCCTCCTGATGAGCTTCTTATTACTTTGGGACTGCTTTATTGTAACCCCAGGGTTACTTTATCCTCCTGATAACATCTCATGACTTCAAGACTGCTTTAGAGCTACTGATTGCTCTATCCTCCTGAAGCCATCTTATTATTTCAAGACTGCTTTAGAGTTATCATTATTAATGGCTCTATCCTCCTGAAATTATTACTTCAAGACTGCTTTAGGGCTATTCATTGCTCTATCCTCATGAGGTCATATTACTACTTCAAGACTGCTTTAGAGCTATTCATTGCTCTATCCTCCTGAAGCCATCTTATTATTTCAAGACTGCTTTAGAGTTATTCATTGCTCTATCCTCCTGAAATCATTTCTTCAAAGACTGCTTTAGAGCTATTGATTGCTCTATCCTCCTGAAGACATATCACATTATTATTTCAAGACTGCTTTAGAGTTATCATTGCTCTATCCTCCTGAAATCATAACACTACTTCAAGACTGCTTTAGAGTTATCATTACTCTATCCTCCTGAAATCATATTATTTCTTCAAGACTGCTTTAGGGTTATCATTATTGATTGCTCTATCCTCATGAAGACATACTGCTACAATATTACTCCAGACTCCTGACAGCTTTCATTATACCTCTATCTGAAGAACTTTCCCCTAGTGGCATCTTTAAGCCTACTCAATCATGTCCAATCAACCATCAATATCATTCTATGCACTGGTGAGTGCAAATTTTTGGGCTTTTGTGTTCAATCCCCTTCAACCTTCCAGGTTACGACTGGCAAATATACCATTCTAACCCCTCAGGTTTCAGAAAATTGAACAGGGGCAGCTGTTGCACCCCAAAATTTGCCCTCACAATACAAGACTTTGTGTTCTAAGAAGGTTCACAAGGTTCACAAGTTTCTCAATGCTTATATAACCTTTCATGAGGTTCATGAAGTCTACAAGTCACTTCTTGAAGGTTCACAAGGTTCACAAGCTTTCTTAACATTTACATAACCTTGCATGAGGTTCATAAGGCCCACAAGTTGCTTTTTGAAGATTCACAAGGTTCACAAGTTTCTCTACATTTACAAGACCTTTCTTGAGGTTCATGAAGTCCACAAGTTACTTCTTGAAGGTTCACAAGTTACACAATGATTACAAAGTTTCCCTGAGGCTCATGAGGTCTACAAAGCCACTTCATGAGGTTCACAAGGTTCACAAGCTTCCCAATACCTCCCATGAGTATCACAAGATATTTTATGAAGGTTCACCAGGTTCACAAAGTTCACAATTGGTCAAAGAAGTTGACAATTCCCTCAGGCAATGCACCTCCTAAGCAGGGCATCCATAACTAGGGTTTTGACTTTAATCAGGCTAAATGGACTTCCAATACCTCAAGTGAGTTTCATAACATCTTATATGTGTGTAAGAACCCCCATGACAAGTTTCAAGACTTTTCTCAAAGGTTTGCTCAGTCAGATGATCAGATAAGTCAAAATCAGTCAATGCAGTTAGAAAGTCAAACTGAGGTCAACTGTGGTCAAACCAAAGTCAAACTTCATGATTTTTTGCCAACATCAAGTATATGAAGTAAAATTCATCATTTGATCAAGGGTTGATCATGATTCATCAAGGAGATTCCAGATCATCAATAATCAGGAGTTTCTAAATTAGGGTTTCCTCAGTAAAAGTCAACTGAACTTTGACCAGGCATAACTTTCACATACTTCATCAACAAGTCTCCATCCAAAGCTCATTTTGAATGAAATTGAATTCTCTACAACTTTGATGTTGAAGGTTAAGCCCAAAAATGCTTCATTTGAAAGATATGATCTAAGACATTATAGGTCATTTCAAAAGTCAACAAAAAGTCAACAACTTCAAAAGGGCATAACTTGAGATTGGTAAATGATATGGACCTGAAACCAATGGGGTTGTTTAAAGGACTCTTCAAGCTTTCCAAAAAGTCCAAGAACACCTTCATACCTTTAAAATTGAGGGAGATGTGCCCTTGCAAAGTTGGGCAATTTTGTGATGGTTTATGTTGAAAATGGAGGCTTAGAAGTATTTCTTTCCAAATGGGCTGCCTAATTTATGACCCAATCCATCTCATAACATGGTGCACGACCCAATTGACCAAAATTCATCATTTTTATTATTTTTTATTTATTTATTATTGATTTAATTCATAAAAATCATTTTAAATAAATAAAAAATATGAAAATCTATTTTTAGATGAGGACTTTGTTTCTAGAAATTCATAATTATTGATTGGAGTCAAAGAGGAATGAAATCATGTGAATTATCCCAAAATAGCAAGACTTCATGATCAAATATTTGGCTTTTAACACATGATCTTTTTCAATATTTGTTTGGATCAAATTTACATGTAACAAGTCCATGTTTCTGACCTAATGGACTCCCATATAAATATAGATCATAAGCATAACCCTAGCCACGATTTCCAGCAGCTTCAAGGTAAGATTTAAAACTCAAATTTCAAGCAAAAAAGTGGGATTCGGTTTCTTCCATACAAGAGATTTCAAGGTAAACTAAGAACGTAGACATGTTCTATGGACATCCCTGAAGCTAATGTATCACACATATGCATCTCATGACCCCTGTATTGGCCAACCCAAAGCAAACTTTGGCTTGAATATATTTTTTTCGATTCTAACAATTCATTACATATTGCTGACTTTTGATTGTGTAAACTTGTTTGTCCATGACTATAGATGAAATCTGGATGATCTGGTGAAGCTCCATGGCCTAAAACGAAATTCACCATAGTTAGGGTTTTGACCAAGAATTGGGGTTTCACGATTTACAAAATATAAATGATTTCTAAGATCATGGCTTGACTTGAATGGATCTCTGGAACATGTTCATGCTTTCAATTTTGAAAAATTGTATGGTTTTGTTGCCCTTTGTGTTTCGCAGGTTTTACTAGGGTTTCGTTTTCGCAGGAAAAGCCATAGGAGAAATCGCAGCAAATTTTGAAGGTTTGGAGGTTGAAGAAGAAGGCCCTGGCGCCAGTTTTAAAATTCAAATTTTTATTAATATATTTTATGATTGTTTTGTTGTTTCATTAACACACACATGCGTGTGTCCTGGTGGTAAGCGTTGCTTGTATATATTGAAGGATGCCTGGTTCGATTCTTGGCCATGGCATTATTTTTGTTTTATTTTTCAGGATAAAGGAAGATTTAACATATAATGAATCATGGTCAACAAATTACCAGTTGGGCTCTTCCAGCCGGGTGGTGAGGTGCGCGTTTGTGAATATAAAGGTCCTGGGATCAAATCCACCCCAGGCCTTTTGTTCTTTTATTTTTCTGG
Organism: Lathyrus aphaca; assembly: GCA_963966055.1. Lineage (NCBI taxonomy): Eukaryota > Viridiplantae > Streptophyta > Magnoliopsida > Fabales > Fabaceae > Lathyrus > Lathyrus aphaca. Next base: position 482,806,407 of record OZ014522.1, read on the forward strand.
AATTTGCAAGGACAAGGCACAAAAGCAACCATGCTTCATTCTTTCTCACCTGCGTTTGGCTGGCCCAGTGGATGTTGTTGTTGCTTGCAAGGGAGAAGTCCTGGGATCGAATCCCACCAGGTTCCTCTTCTTTTTCTTTCTTTTATTCTCTTGTTTGATTTAATTGATTTAAATAATTAATATATTATTATTATAAAATATGTATATATATTATATAGTCTAAATTACTCTTAAAACAATTTTTCTAGAAAAAAATATAAAAACTCTTGATTTTCTTTAATTTTAATTTTATTTGTATAGTTTATATTAATTAAAATAATGTTATGTGATTATTAAAAATAAATTTTTGTATATATACAAACCCTAAAAAATATAAAACCCTAATTTTCCAATTCTAAACTATTTTTCTAAATAAAATTTAATCCTGTTTTTTTATTCCTAATATAGTTATAATTTTTTCATAAAATTTTGTAAATGTAATTATAAGTCAAATTAATTTTCTTTTAATGTTTAGAAATAATTTAATTTAGGCTAATTATATTTTTGTATATGGTTAAAAATAATTTGTAAATATAATGACTAATAGAATTAAATTTTAATATGATATTTAAAATCTATCTTTTTCTTATAATACATATATAAATGTAAATATATATAATAATTAAAATTTTGTAATTATAATAATTTAATAACTAGTATATGAATTAAAAAATTATTTAGTTGTGCATGTTAATTTCTTCTTATATTATTTTTGATTTATATTATTATTATTAACTAATTTTTGCTTACTATAATTTTATTAACCTTGTAATTAATTTTTATTGCTAACCATGTTATTATTTATTATTCTATTTTTTATATTTCTAACTTTATTTATTCTAATTATTCTTATTATTATTTTACTAACCATATTATTTTGCTTTATTAATTTTATATTATTATTAATTTTTATTATTTACTAACCCCTTATTATTTATTATTGCTTATTTATATTTTATTTATTTTTGCTATTTAAATTGCTTATTATTTTGTAATTGTTTCTTGGATGTAAGGTTGTTTAATTATTTAATTATTATTATGGTTAGTAATTAGGGAGTGTAAACAACATGTATGCAATATTAAAATAAATTTAGATAATTTTTAATATAAGATAATTAAATTAAACACGTCACACACGTAAGTCGATTTTAATCGCCGTCTCACTTTCTAAGGGTATCCCTCTCGTTGCCTACGAATAATGGTCAAGTGGGGTGTATAAAGCAAGTCCCTCAAATAGAAAAATCATCAAAGTCCCTTATGGTTGCCTTTACGAATCGAGTCCCTTTCGAAAAATGATGATAGTCCCTCCAGTTTGCTTATTACACCCCACAATGGCTTTCAAAAATCAAATTGCCCCTTACATGTCCCTTAACATCCAAAGTAAGGACTACCTACTCCTTAATAGTAGGGATAGTCTTACTAAGGAAAGAATAAAGAATAAGAAAGACCTTAAACATTTGGGTAGGTTACTCCTAGGTGCTTGCTCACTTCAAAACTTTTTCACACTTAAACAAATTCTCAACAAATTTTCAAACAAGTTTTTAACACATCCTTACATGGATTATTTATTGACTATTCTGAAAATTTTCTATTCACACACTACACTTTCAAAACAATTCAAAAGTGAGCTTAAGTACCTAAGAGCCCATGGATAACCATGGATGAAAAGGGTGCTAACACCTTCCCTTTTCATAACCTACCTCCCGGACCCACAAATATCTCTAAGGTCTTTCCTGTTCTTTTATAACCTTTCCTTATGGATAAAATAAAAGTCGGTGGCGACTCTTGCTATCCGCAACATTACTTAAAGTCAGTTCTCCCACCGTGTTACAGTGAAATGATATGAACAAATGCACAATGCAAATGCAACTCAAAGAAATGAGGAGAAGAAGTATGCAACTCAAAATGATGCAACATGGACACATATGAAAACAAATGCACACTTATGAAATATGCAAAGCAAAATGCACAAAATATGGACTCAAGGCTCACAACCAGAACCAAAACAAGATGAATAATGGCTTAAGAAGCCAACAAGATGAAGAGAAGAAAGGTACAAGACCAAACAATACCAAAATGGAAGCAAAAGAAACCATAAGATGAAGTGAAAGTACTTAAAGAAGCAAATGACTTAAAGAAGAAGCAAACACAAAAATTCAGAAGACACAAACCCTATCCTAGGACCAGGAAGGTACCCATACCCCAAAGGAACCCCAAATGAGAAGAAGAAATGGGCACAAGTTCCCTCCTAGGCTTACAAGAGACTTAAAGGTTCAAAGTAAGAAAAATGGGACAAGGTTCAAGATAAAATCCACAACAAAACAACCAACCATCTAAAAATTCCACAATTGAAACAAAATGATCCTCAAACATGTTATATCAACTAGCCAAAAGGGTTTGAAAAGATTCAGAAGCAAACTAGGTTAAATGGAAGCAAGAACACAAGTGAGGGTTACCAACTTACATCACAAGTTACAAGACCAAAACTCAAGAAATAAGTTTCCAAAATTCCATAGAAAAATCACATGAAAATTACAAGATCTTAAGAATCCATAGCAAAAAGAATGGGATCAAAACTCAAAATATTGAAACCTATGGAAAATGAACAAGGCAGCCCGGTCAAGAAATACTTAAAAAGAAGCTAGGTGAGATGATGAATTATTTCAGACACGTGGATAATGGAAAAAAATTAAAAAAAAATATGTTAAAATAATAGAGACACAAAAGAAAGTTCATGATTTTTTTTGGGATTTTTTGGATGATTATAACTATTTTATAAAAATTAAAACCAAACTGAATAAAAAGGAATTAAAATGAAGAAAAAGAAATAAAAGAAATGGAAGGAGGTGTATGGTAGTAAGGCTTCAACGTGGGAAATGGGATTGGGCTAGGTTGGTGAGGTGCGAATATCACTTGGTGAGGGCCCAGTCTATGCGCTAGTACATGAGGCTTATTATGGATATTACTAAATTAAATGGGAAATACTGGAAAAATGGTGGAACGCTTGATCAATCTAGTGGAGGAGGGAGACCACCTCATTAATTGAGGTGGCATTTTGCTGCGCTATAACTGGCTGGAGCATGATAACAAGCATGGAGTGTAGCACATGGTGAATTAAATGAGACAAACATAAAACAATTGAGACGGAAGGTGATATGGTGCCAAGTGGCGCGCTGTGGAGCCTAGGATGGTAGATCTAATGGTTGTAACTTCGTCTTCCCCATAGAAAACCCTAGGATGAGCAATACAAATTCCGGTGACCGGAGCTAGGGCTCCGGCACCGGAGACTAAACCAGATCCAAAAATTCACCAGAAAATGAAAATGAATAACCTAGACTAACTAATTAGACCCTCCTGAACTCAAATATGGCATCAAAAACACTTAAAACTCAAAGAATTGGCCGGATCGAACAAAATAAAGATTGACCATGAAACTTTAAATCAAGAGAAATTTCACTACAATGCACTAAAATCAATTCTACAAAGTGCAGAATCATCAGCAAACATCAAGGAACACAAAGCAACAATTTAATTCCATTTCCAGAACATGAAATTTCAAGCCATACCTGAGATGGAGATCTTGATTCAGTGAGCTAGAATTCCAACCAATGCGTGCAAATCACTCCTCTTACTCCTTAGATGCAAAATAAATGAATCTAAGGCCTTGAAATGGACTAGATCTGAGATTTCACAACAAGTTTCTTTGAAATGGCAAGCTTCTAATTTTGTGCTTTAAGCTCAAATGAATGGTTGATTCTTGATCTATATGATTCACTGATCAAGAATATGGAAGAAGTTTGTGGAGAATGTAAGAGAATTAAGAGATATGAGGCAAAATGCAAGGTTGCATGAAAGTTGAGAATGAGAGAATGAAGTAGATTTGAGATTTGTCAAGCCCTAATTCTCTTTGTTATGACCTCACAAATGAATGCTGAAAGTGTGAGAGAAAGTGCACGAATTAGAAATGAGAAAAGTGTGAAGTTGCATCATGTGCACTTGGTGTAATAAGCATGCTATGCTCATGCTCTCTTGGGCCTCTCAGCATGTGTGAGTTTCATTTCCCACCCTTGATTCAAATCCAGTCATTCCTGGCCCTTAGATTCAAGTGTCACACTTGTTTCATGATTTTTGCAAGTTTGCATGTTTTGGAGGGATTTTTTCAAAGTGCACGAAAATGACCAATTCTCTTGAGAAAAATGGTCCTTATGCAATGCATATTAAGTTTGAAACAAGGTTGGGCCTTTACCAAGTCACAAAATTCAGATTGGAAGCCTTTTGCACTTGGTGACTTTTTGAAAAATGAAGTTTTGCCCTAGGGAGAGGAAATTTTCGAATGGCCTAGGAGGAGTTCTAGAAATCCAGTGAAAAATTACTTGTACTTTTTGAAAATGGGAGCCCTTACTCTACAACTTTCATGTTTGACTTTGGTCCATTTGAAGAATTTTTGATCATGTTAAGGCCACTTGAAAATTAGGGCAAAAGTTGCCAAATTTGGAAAACTTCAAAAACCAACTTTGTACCATTTTTGCAAAACCCTTCAAATCTCCATGATTCTTGAACTTTAGGCATTCCAAACCTCTTATAACATTTTAAGGACCCCTCTTGGCCAAAAAATTTGGGTTAGACCCCTTGAAATTGCACAGTTGACTTTTTATGGGCTTTGTTGACTTTCTGCTTCATCTGCAAGCAACTGAGGCATTGTCTGACTTCCACATGGAATTTTCTCATGAAATTTGACACATAGGATCCTCTTAACATATGGAAGAACTTTCCCAAAATAAATGGCCAAAGTTGTGAGATCTTGGTGCTTGAATCTCAAACCCTAATTTGGGTGCACCACATAGGAGCTTTGCCTTGTCCTGAGATCTCTGATGATCACGCAATCTTCTGAGCTTTTGTCAATGGACTTGAACTTTTAAATAGAGTATAGACTCACCATATAACTTGTACAAACGCATTGGGACCCTTGTCATGGATTGAAATGCTTCAATGACCTCCACAGATGGCCATATGCTTGATGCTAGGACATGAGGGATGTTATGCTTCATCTTTCCATGATATGATGCTGAGGAAATGATATGTGTATGATGAATATGATATGATATGATGCTTAAAATGAAGAGGGAAAATTTGGGGTGTTACACCGTCGTTTATTCTTCCCAATGGTTATCTTGTTACCTCGGGCCGTCGTTTATTCTTCCCGAAGGTTATCTCATTTTGGGTCGTCGTTTATTCTTCCCAAAAGTCAACCTACCTTGGGCCGTCATTTATTCTTCCCAATGGTTATCTTGTTACCTCGGGCCGTCGTTTATTCTTCTCGAAGATTATCTCATTTTGGGATGTCGTTTATTCTTCCCAAAAGTCAACTTACCTTGGGTCGTCGTTTATTCTTCCCAATGGTTATTTTGTTACCTCGGGCCGTCGATTATTCTTCCCAAAGGTTATCTCATTTTGGGTCGTCGTTTATTCTTCCTAAAAATCAACTTACCTTGGGCCGTCGTTTATTCTTCCCAATGGTTATCTTGTTACTTCGGGCCGTCGTTTATTATTCCCGAAGGTTATCTCATTTTGGGTCGTCGTTTATTCTTACCAAAAGTCAACTTACCTTGGGCCGTCGTTTATTCTTCCCAATGGTTATCTTGTTACCTCGGGCCGTCGTTTATTCTTCTCGAAGGGTTATCTCATTTTGGGCCGTCGTTTATTCTTCCCAAAAAAGTTATCTTCATATTTAAGAAACATATTTGAAGACTATTTATTTAAATGGAATCTTTAAGTCCATTCAAGCATCACGATCAACCAATAGCATCATTCTACACACCAGCAAGTGCAAATTTTTGGGCTTTTTGTGTTCAATCCTCTTCAATCTTCAAGTCACGAATGGCGTACATGCCAATCTAACTCCTCATATTTCAGAAAATTGAACAAGGGGCAGTTGTTGCACCCCAAAACTTGCCCTCCCATAATAAATACAATCTCTCTCAAGACTTCTAAATGATCATAAGATCCTCAAGACTCCCAATTGATCAAGAAGTGTGGAAGTTTCCCCAGACAATGCCTCCTCCTAAGCAAAGTGTCTAAAACTAGTGTTTTGTGTTTCCTCAGGTTAAAATGACTTTCAAGGCCTAAAATGAGATTCATAACATCCCACATGTATTCAAGAATCCCTATGTCGAGTTTCAAGGCTTTCCCAATAAGTTTGCTCAGTCAGATGATCAGATATGCAAAAATCAGTCAAAGCAGTTAAAAAGTCAAACTGAGGTCAACTGTGGTCAAAATAAAGTCAAACTTCAAAATATTTTTTGCCAACATCAATTTTATTAAGTAAAATTTATCATTTGATCAAGGGTTGATGATGATTCATCAAGGAAGTTTCAGATCATCAAGAATCATGAGTTTCTAAATTAGGGTTTTCTTAAGGAAAGTTAACTGAACTTTGACCAGCCATAAATTTCACATGATTCATCAAAAAATTCCCATCCAAAGCTCATTTGGAAGGAAATTAAATTCTCTACAACTTTGTGTCTCACAAGCCAAGCCTAAAAATGCTTCATTTAGAAGGTATGAGCTAAAACATTATAGGTAATTTCAAAAGTCAACAAAAAGTCAACATCTTCCAAAGGGCATAATTTGAAAATGGTAAACGATATGGACATGAGACTAAAAAGGTTGGTTAGAGGACTCTTTAATATTTCCAAAATGTCCAAGAACACCATCATAGCCTTAAAATTGAGGGATTTGTGCTTTGTCAAAGTTGGGAGATTTTTAAGGGGTGTATGAAGAAAATAAGGTCTTAAAACCAAAATTTTCCAAATAGGCCTATCATTTTGCAACCCAATCTTCATGATAACATCAAGCACGACCCAATTACAAATATTTCTGATTTTTATAATTTATTTATTATTTATTTGGATTTTATTCATTAAAATTCAATTTAAATCAAAATAAAATATGAAAACTCAAATATTTGATTTGATTCTTCTTCTAGAAACTCTTAAAGATCATTCAAGTTGATTATATACCATCCAATTTCGTGCACAATAAATTTGGAAGGATATCATTTGACTTTTTTTACATTTAAGGTGATGGAATTACTTCATGAACGAGGCACCCAAAATCCCAATAATCCACCAAGTTCTTGACCTAATCTCATTCACCTATAAGTATACAACACAACACAAGCATGAAGGGGGATTGGCAGAGGCAAAAATAGATCATTCTAACTTCAAATTTTTTCAAGAAAAACTCAATTTCGGTTTCACACATTTAAGCCCTCTCCAAGCTATTTAAAGGTTGATGTAGTTTCTTTGGGAGAGATATAACATGTTTGGATCGTTACATTCATCATAAACCCCATAAATCATGGAATCCGAATTCTATTTTGTCTTGAATTTTCAATTTTTCGTTTTCTTTAATTCACGAATTATAAACTGTTTTTAGATGTCTAATCTTGTTTGTTATTATGTGTAGATGATTTCTGGGCAATTAGATTAAAACTTCATGGCCGGAGTCGTATTATGCCATGATTAGGGTTCCTAAAGGTTGAGATTGGGAAGCTGACATAGAAGCAATTTCATGTGAAATTGAAGGAATTATAAGACTTAGGGGACTGCCTTTGATCGATTGGTGTGTTTGAAATCAATTTCTTTTGCGTATGACGTTTTTTTTCCAGGTGCATGACATATAGTGACAGACAAAATCTGTTACTATAACCTTTAGCTAAGGCAAAGCGTCACTAGAAGCTAATCAGACGGATGCGCGGAGAAGACGATCTCTTGGCGCGATTTTTGAATTCAAATAATTGTTTTATTTTTATATTATTATTTGCAGGTAAATATCCAAATGACGAGGATGGCCTGGTGGTATGGTCATGGGGTTAGAGGTAGAGGGACCTGGGTTCGATCTCAGGTTCCCTTGTTTTTGGCTATTTGATTTCCTTTTCTTTCCTTTTCTTGTTTTCTTCTTTTTTTTATAATAATTAATTATTATATAAGATTAATCAATTAAAACTAATTATAATTAATTAATCACCATTATTTTCTTCTTCTTATAAAAACATTAAACAAAATAAAAAAAATCACTTGTTTATTTTCTAATAATATTTTCTCAAACAATTTAATTTTTTTTAATTAACTTGTAAAATTACTTAGTTTTCTTTTAATCACTATGTTTTTTAATTTCTCACTTAAATACTTCTTTTAACTAATATGTTTTTAATCAAGTAAATATTGTCTAATCTTTTTAATAATGTTGTTCTAATTAAAATTTCTAACAAGGTAAATAATTAATTATTTGTATAAATATATCATAATTCATAGTTAATTTATTTTTCTAAATTTTAAGCTTTTCTTAATAAAAATCAAATGTTCAAGTCCTAACCTAATTTTAACCCAAATTTAATTTCTAACCCTAATTTAATTTCTAATCCTAAACCCTAATATAATGTCAACCCTAATTTATTTTGTTTTCTTTATTATTTTTATATTTAATTTTGCTTTATTTAAATTATTAGAAAAATGTATAGGTTTATATTTAATGTAATTTATTTTCCGTCCGATTACTTTATATCTGTCCCAAAGCCTTGTAATAGCGTAGTTTTATTTTTCCGTCTTTTTTTAAATTATATTATTTAATTGTTTGGTTAGTAAATAGGGAGTGAAATATTTACTTGTAATTAAAATTAACTTAGATAATTAAAAAATAAGATAAATATTTGAATATAAACATTCACACACGTAAGTCGATCTTTGATTGCCATCTGCACTTCTTAGGGTATTCCTCTTGGTTGCCTTATTTAAAATGGTCAAGTCCCTCAAATATAGGGGTGTCTTAAGCAAATTCCCTTCATAAAATCATCAAGTCCATACAGTTTAAAAGATCAAGTCCCTTCGAGGTTGCCTACGGAATAATGATATTGTCCCTTCGAATAAATGATGATAGTCCCTACGAATTGCTAAAGACATTCCTAAGTTGTCTTCTATGACCATACGATGACCCTACGTTTGTCCCTTAACACATCAAAGGTAATGACTACCTATTCCTTAATAATAGAGATAATCTTACCATTGAAAGAACATACGAGAACATGACAGACTTAATCTAGGGTAGGTACCTCTTAGTTGCTTGCTCACATTTCAAAATACTTTTCACACCTCACTTTTCTTAAACATTTTTCAAAACAAGGCTTTGTATACATCCATACGAGGATCATCACAAAGTACTTAGAAAAATTTCTAAGCACACACTACACTCTTCAAAAACAATTTAAGCGAGCTAAGTAACTAAGAGCCCATGGATAACCATGGATATAAAGGGTGCTAACACATTCCCTTTATATAACCTACCCCCGAACTCAAGTCTTTTAAAAATAGGTCTTTCTTGTTCTTTTATGTCCTTTCCACTTGGATAAAATAAAAGTCGGTGGCGACTCTTGCCATCCGCAACATGACTAAAAGTCAGTTCTCCCACCGTGTTACACACTCACTGAACGGAGTGCTCGCTTCTCTCGCTCGATTTGTGGCTAAATCCGCCCAGCACGCGCTCCCATTCTACAAACTCCTCCGCAAAGAGTCAACTTTCGAGTGGACCGACAAATGCGAGCAAGCCCTGGCTTAGCTAAAAAAGCACTATCCGAACTACCGGTACTTTCCAGACCCAATGATGGTGAAACGCTATACCTTTACCTCGCCGTGTCAAACGAGGCCGTTAGTGCAACCCTTATCCGAGAGCTCCCCGAGGGGAAAAAACCCATATACTTCACGAGCAAGGCATTGAACGGCCCCAAACTCAGGTACTTGCAAATCGAAAAGGTAGCTCTAGCCCTACTCTTCGCGGCAAAGAGGTTACGACACTACTTCTTGGCCCATACTATCGTCGTCAGAACATACCAACCCATCAGACAGATGCTCGGAAGATCAGACATGGCCGGTCGAATGCTTAAATGGTCATTAGAATTAGTCGGGTTCGAAATCAAATACGAAGGACGACAGACCCTCAAAGCTCAGGTATTGGCCGACTTCGTAGCAGAACTTACCTTCAACGAGCAAATAACAACATCTCCATCTAAATGGACCATTTTCGTCGATGGAGCATCTAGCTCGACAGGTAGCGGTTCAGGGTTATGTTAGAGAACGAGGAGGGAACACTTATCGAAGCATCCTTAACCTTTTCTTTCCCTACATCCAATAATCAGGCAGAGTACGAGGCCTTCTTGGCCGGATTACGCCTTGCAGACGACCTAGGAGCAGAAGAAATAATAATATGCACGGACTCACAGTTGGTCGCTAATCAAGTACGAGGCGATTTTCAAGCTAAAAACGACAACATGGCCGAATACTTAGCCTTGGTCAAGGAAAAGCTAAAACGATTCACATCCGTAGAAGTCAGGCACGTCCCGCGCGAGAACAACATCCGAGCGGATATATTGTCCAAACTGGCGAGCACCAAGAGAAAGGGGGGCAACAAATACGTCATACAAAAGATACTCCCCCAACCCAGCATTAGAAAAACGTCGACGCCAATAGACATCAACATCATAGGCGACGCTAACTGTTGGATGACCCTGATATTTAATTACCTGACCAAAGACGAGTTACCAGCAGACCTGAAAACGGCCAGCACTGTGCGACGTAGGTCGTTCTCGTACACGATAGTCGGAGGGAGATGTATCACCGAGGATTCTCCACACCACTCCTAAAATGCGTCGAAGAAGAAAACGTTCCACATGTGTTGAAAGAAGTCCACGAGGGAATCAACGCGTAACACCCTGGCGGAAGATCACTCGCTCGTAAGATCCTACGAGAAGGATATTACTGGCCGACGATGCAGGACGATGCGAAGGGGCACGTTAAAAAATGTGACAAATGCCAACGACATGGTGACATACACATAGCGCCCCCCTACTGAGTTAAAATCACTGTCGTCCCCATGGTCGTTCGCCTGGTGGGGACTATACATCTTATGGCCCTTCATTGCCTAAGTACCACGACCGGGTAGAACCCCTGCTCGCGATGGGACATTCAAGCCACGGATGTCCGAGCCACAAACATGGCCTGGATGTCGGCCCAGGATCAACCTCCATGCATCTGATCGGTCCCCCAAACTGATGGATCACATCCCTTACGAGCATTCGTCCCTCTTTTATCGACCATTACGTCACGCTCCAAACGAGCGCAAAACACTTAAAAAAATAAACGTTTAAAAAACGAAAGTCCTCCGACGGACGAGCAATCATACACATAATCAAAAAAGCTGCATAAATTGTAAAACGACCACCAAGGTCGGAAATGTTAATTAAAAAGGTTGCGACTCCTAAAGGCCGACTTGTTCGAGATTACATGAAAAGGGGACCACGTCCCCAAACAAAGAATTAAAATTACAAGTAATTTAGGCTCACATGCCGACCTAATTACCCTCCCTCTCTTGCACCCCAGGCTGGTTGTCATTCGGAAGTTGCTGGATGGATGGCTGGATCGGCTGCTCGAACTCCCCATGTTGAGAATCGTCCATGATCATGTAACCAGGGACCACGATCCGACCATCTTCGACTTTGTACAAGTAGCTGATCTGATCGGTATCGAGGTTCAGCTCGGGATGGAGGGCCTTTTTCTGGTCCACAGCATTCTGGAAACTCAACTTAGTCGAGTCCCTCAGATCCTCGAGATCCTGATCCAGTCACACAAGGAAATGCGCCCGACTCATCAACCCCTTGGTGTCCTCATCTTCTTCATCCTTGGGGAAGAAGGTGTCTCTCAGCTTCCTATTCTAATCGACGACCTTCTTTTTGTCTACCTCCAGCTTAGCAATCACGTCCTCCCTCACTGCCAGCTCCTTGGTCGCGGCCTCAGCATCCTCGGCAGTTTTCTTCGCTTTCTCTTCAGAGACAACCAGGAGAGTTTTCAGTCAGTTAATTTCGAGCTCCTACCCGAAACTCCCCTCGGCAAACATGGATGTCATCGACAACATCCGCATCACCGCACTGGTATCCTGAGCCAAAGACAGCCTTCGAGAAGGACGGTCCACCTGCTCCAGGTACAACGAGTCTGCCCGGTCAACCTCCAAGGATGTGCATTCAAAGAAGTTTCGTTGCACGAAGCACGAAGGTAAAGGATGCTTTGGTTTTACGGGGGCGTTCGTCGTCAAATCAGTAACGATCGCTCCGACCTTATGTTTTTTGAGGGTCGAACCCGAAGACACGCCCGTAGATCCTCGAGCGATGGGGCCCGAACCAGAGCCACTCGTATCATTTCCTGCCAATCTGGTCTGAATAGTCTTGGCCTTCCGTTTGTTGCCCTGCATCAACCTCTCCTAGATCTTATCCATCGACTTCATCGAGCCTGCAAAACAAAAGAAACAAGGGTCAGACCAGTCACGAGCATAGAAGCACGACATACAAACAACAAAATAAAAACAAGAAATACCAAATAAATCAGACACTTCTTACCCATTTTTACAGGCCAAGAGAGTTGTGACATCGATCAGCGGACGTTCCACAACCTCCCCTCCGTCATAAGCCAACATCACCTTCCCTTTCCCGTCAACCAAAGGGATCAGGGTAAAAGATGATACCAACTTGTGGAATTCTTCAAAACTGGTCGCATCGTCCTCGCCCAGGTTATCCCCTACTTGCACAAAGTCGCACACCGATCTCCCGTAGTGACTGTGCTCCCAAGAGAAAGGGAACCTCCAGATCCTCCTACGAATCGGTCGACCTCCAGCGTCCAACCGAGGCACGTCATTCTCATCAGTCATTGCCCATAAAGTTGATCGTCCTAGTCGCTCCTTTAGTCAAAGGCTCGATCAAGATATAGTCACCTTTGAACGACCTGATCGACTCCGAGTGCGCTTTAAAAATCTTAGCCCGCTGCTTGAAAGAGATGAACCCTTTCCGATCGGTCCCACGCCCCACCTGGCGTTGCAGAGAAAATAGCCGAAAAAAGAGAGGAAGGGTAGCCCCGCCCCCAGGTGCTCGCATGTCATCTCAAACACCCTCATGAAAACGTAGGAGTTAGGGTGCAGCTGCGACGGGGCTACCCCCAAATAACCAAGTACCGAGTACACCAGGTCGCTAAAGGGCATCCTAATTCCCAAATTCGTGATGGCATATTCATACATAGCGAACTTCCTTCCACCGAACTCCGAGAAGATATGGTCATCGTCGCCCGGGCAGGTCACTCCCCAGTGATCAGGATCCCCCACTACTGGAAGAGGGTGCGCTCGCGGACGGGCGTACGAAGAAACTTTGTCCAGTAAATCTTCGACGACCCACTCCTCGGGGGCCAGCACCCTTACTTCTTCTTGCGTGACCACAGGAACACCAGCCTCTTCCCCTGGGGCTTTCCCGGCATCACTCACTTCAGTCGCTTCCGAATCTCCCGAGGAGCTCTTAGAACCGGACGGGACAGTCGTAGAGGAGCCCGAATCCTCCGATGAACTCTCCTCCGAGGATATATAGAAGGGATCTACGAGCACGTTTTCACTTGAAAAGTAGAGGAAAGACGTCAGTGAATTCGATCAGAATATCAAATCCGCCATTTCACTACCTATCAAGTGAAAGGGCGCGCAGCAGCCCAAAAACAGGGTTCCAAAGCGAAAGCCCCCAAGCGATCGACGTCCGAGACAGACGATCAACGCTCAGAGGGACACCAAACCCTAGCCTTGGTCGAGCGACGACTAAGACCACCGCCCACCGTGAACCAGGGTCCAGAATAGGCGGAATACATCTACCACTAAAACCTAAAATCTATACATTACCCTGATCTACCGATAAAACCAAGTCCTAGACCGCATGCATCACTAATTCTTAAAAAATAAGTCTAAAAAAGCCAGAATAGAACTCTAACCTTGGCCTTGAGACGTCATTGCAGAAAAGTAACTTGAGAAGTGCGGTGGTCGACGACGGTTGGCGATGGTCGACAGTGGTGAATGGCAGATAGTTGCACGAGCAATGAAGGGATGTAGAAGACGAAGCGGAAAGTTCCTTCTGTGGGACAGTGTTACTATTTATAGGGAAAAGGGAACGTGCGTTGAAACGTGACCCCTATCCCTAAGCAATAATAGCCTACGCACTAGGCCCTGTGCTAGCCATCAGAGCATTAAATTGACACATATCCCAAAACACGTCACCTTTTTGTTTCCACTTCCTCTACACCAACCTATAGACATAATGCTCAGAAGGTCAATCCCCCAACGTTCGCCAATATTTCCGAGCGCCGAGCTACCTTTAAGTCATCAATTCCTTGACCGAAAGCAACGACTTGGGGGGGGGGGGGGCTCCTGTTCCAGACTGGCCCAACCCTCATAATTGGGCCATATCTATCTCGCGGCCCAACAGGGGACCTGTCGAGCAGTTGATTTCTCGCCCCAACGGCTAGTTCCTAATCACCGTCGATTATTGCGGGATCCATGATCTGCGCCCAACAATTTGGGCCAATAAACACCCACTTAGGCCAGTATATAAACCCTCTGATTTGAGAGGGTCAGGTATTCAAATCTAGACCCAAAAATATTGTACTTGCTCATTCGTTGCTCATTTTCTGACTTTAGCATCAGAGTGCCTTTGCAGGTACACCCCCATTTTTTCTCCATCATCAACAACACTCATCCATGCTCGACGCGGACATATCGGATCCTGATCTCTAGGTACGATCACTTAGTATGCTTAATCATCATTCTATCTTGGAGTGATGTATGAAGCACACACTCCATTTGCAAGAGACTTTGGTACACTCTCTTACGCAAACCCCTCACATAAAAGACTTCTAAAAACTTTAAAACAAACAAAGACGTCTTTCCTTCGGGAATTCTTTTCTTACCTCCCTAACTCTCAAACGTAATAACGTGCCTCTCGTATTCTCATACAATACGGTAACACACTCAATTCAACGAGCCTGCAACACTTGAGCTAGAACATTGGTCGTTTCCTAAAAAACACAAACAAACCTGTTTCCTCTCTAGTTAAGGGCCATTCGAGCACCCTTCTTTCTTTTCCCGACATTGTTCCTCATTCTCTTTTCGTTCTCATTCTCTCTCCAGTTCTAATTTAGCAACAGATAAAGCAAATCAACACCCTTTGAGCAGTGCAAGCAAGCGTGGATCCCGTCGAGTACGACGGACGTGAAAGGGTGCTAACACCTTCCCTTCACGTAACCGAATCCCTTACCCATTCTCTCTGGTTCGCATGACCTTGTCCTTTCCTTTCCTCTAGTTTATGCAACATTACCTTTCCCTTTCCTTGGGATAAAAATGCATGACTGGCGATTCTTATTCTTTTTCCGCGCCACTTTCGGGTTTGTACCAGGATAAAAATCCCGGGAGCGACATGATGTTGTTGATCTTCAATCACCACCAATAAATATACAACCTAGAAGACCCAAGAAAAAGCGGAATATAGAAGTTGTAGAAATAGTGAGGGATGTGACACACTTAAAAAGGGAAAATGGAATCAAGTGCAGTCATTGCCGCAACCCGAAACATCTCCAATTCAGGTACTAGAAGGAACTTCAAGTCATCCACAACAACCAACAACTTCAAGTCAACGAACAATTGCAACAATTCCTAGTCAGCTACCACAATCATCTGTTTCAAGTCAGCCACCACAACCAACACCTTCAATTTCAAGTAGCCACCACTCAAAAGTTAAAAAAACATCAAAAGGGTGGAAAGCCAGTTTCAAGTCAACCTTATTTTTTGCTGTGATGTTTGTTATGCCTTATAATGGATTTTTGCAGTGTTATTTGAGTGCCTTATAATGGCTTATTGACAATGGCTTCTAATACCTTTTTGTAATGTTATGTTAGTGCCTTATAATGGCTTAATGACAATGACTTTTAATGCCTTTTTGTAATGTTATTTTAGTGCCTTATAATGACTTAATGACAATGACTTATAATGCCTTTTTGTACCACTTTTTAGATATGAATTATAACAGGTTATGTTTTGTTCCAACTTTTATACCAATTATGTATCAGTCTTTAAATGGAGATTAATGTACAAAAAAAAATACTAGTGATCACTCTTCATTAATAAAACACAAGATTACATTCATATTGTGAAAATAAAACACTGAATTACCCTAATCCTAATTGAAATACATTGTTACAAACACAAGGCTCAACCCTAAGCTCAACACCTCAACCACAATGGACATGGTCAACCATCCTTTAGTGTGGATAACCCTATTCTTCAATTTGCTAATCTTCTTCTTTTGTCTTTCAAGCTTCAAATCCCTTTTATCAACAAATTTATCCTCTAACCACTTGAAGAAATTACATCCCTTGTCCATATATTTTTGTAATTTCTACAACCCCAAATTTTCTCCCATAATTTCCACTGTTCACACCATTAACAGTTTGAAGAACACTATCATCTTGGAAAAAAATGCTCCATTCTTTTGTTTCTACGAAACACAGATCCAAATGTACCAAAGCTTGTGATTGAAGCATCGCTTGCATTCTTAGAATTTCGGCATTGATGGAAGATGGAATAATACAAATACACGATGGAAGATGGAAGAAGGAATAATGAAAGTTAGAAAACACGAACCAGATGTATGAATAATGCAAACGAAAGAGGAAGATGAAGATTAGGAAAACACAAACCCTAAATGGTTTATAGCATATCAGATGAGTCTTAACATGAATGGTTGCATACTTGATATACCATAACAACCATCCTAAATTTTTTTCACCCAAACTAATGAAAGATACTATATAATTTAAAGGAAGATAAGTTAAGGAATCATTACATAATATTTTCAAGTTAGGGGATGAACGCAAAACTTCACTTACTGTTAAGGGACATAAGGACTAATTATGCCTAAAAATATTTATAATTTTTATGTGCTAACATGTTGAGTCTTATAGTCGTGCGTATCATCATATTGTTTTGTTATTGTTTGAAACTAGCAGAAAAATTAATTTTTGATATTAACAAAAACATTTTAGTTATAGCGTGTTGTAACGAGTTCACATATCTTATTATAGATTGTTTTTAATTTACTATTTGAACAAAAGTAAATATATTGATTTTCAAATTTTGTGTTTGTTTTTTTATCATCGTTTTTCTTAAATGACACATTCATATTCACTTTATGTTGGGCAATGATTTGTTCATAGCTTTGAATTATGATAAAATTTCTAAAATATTTATGAAGTGTTAGGATGAAAATAAACTCAAACAGGTAATATTGGTAATTGGTAATTGAGTATTTAAATTACATTATCCTGTTGACCATTTCATACAAATTAAAAAAAAATGAAAGTGAAATAATGATTTTCTCACTAAAATATCTATTATCAAGAGAATAATGACTTGTAATATTAATTAGACGTTAGAATTGTAAAAGGTGTAATTGAAAGTGAAATGAGTCGTTCATTTTGGGACACTTATTTATTTTAAATGAGTCGCTCATTATGGGACAAATGGAATAATCTTTAAAAAAAATCTTAGTCATCTACATGACAAAGTCTATGGGTCGGTGCACGACTCGAAAGTTGCCGATTCAAACAAAAGTAGATGATTCAGTCATATAATCTAGTCTCTTTAATAAATTTGTATAAATAAATACCTTTTATAAAAGGTTTTCAGGTACACAATCTCTAATCTTCACTTTCAATACGATTATATTGAACCCAAAAATGACTTATGCGTTGGAGTGCTAACTGTAACGCCCTATATATTTAATTAATTATTTAATTAAATATCTTCATATTATTGATGTTAATTTGTGTTGATTGTCGAAATTGTGTTGCGTTGAGTTGCTATGTTGGTTTAGTTGAATTAATTTAATTAAGTCGATTTAAGTTGTGTTGTGGTTACTCGAATTCAATTAAGTTGATTAAGTCGCAAAAATAATGTTGGAATGATATGATACCATTATATTTAGTGGGCTTGTTTGTGAATATAATAATGAGTTGTTGTAGTTGATTGTATGTTTATTGTGTATTTGTCGTGTTTTATGTACTTGTAGTGAGGGGTAGTGACCTTAAGATTGAGTCTTGGGGGTAGTAGGGGTGTATGACTAATAACGTAGAGATTAGTGGTGTGTGAAGTAAGTTTAATTAGATTATTTTAATTAATATTTGCTCAAACATAGTATAAAAAGGATAATTAGTATATTTATAGGAGTGATGGAAATTATATTATTATTATTATAATTATTATTATTATTAATATTATTTTAATAATTAAAAAGTCAACTTGAATTAGTAATGGTGAGTGGAGGAAAATAAAGAAAATAAATAGGATATAGGTGGACTTAGTGGAGAGTTAAAATAAAAGAGTTATAGATTAATTAGATTAATTTAGAGAATTAGGTTATCAGTAGAATAAAAAGAAGTTTTGGGAGAATACGTGAAGTTGCAGAGAAGAGGAAAGAGGAAAAACTAGATTTTCACTCGAAGAGTTAGAGTCACCTTCAATCCAAGGTAAAGGGTGGAGTTTTGACTCTATAATCGGGTTGATGATATATAATATGTGGGATTAGATTTGTAGAATTTCTTTTGTGTAGGTAGAAGTGTTTTTGTGTATGTCTGTATGTTGATTTTGAAAGTGGAAAAATTGGTTGATGTTAACTAGTTGATCGTAGGAAATTGATGTAGGTTAATTGGTAAAAGAATTCCTAAATTACGTGTACTAACAAGATATAGTTGAAATGTTAGCTGGTGATCAATCAGAAGAAAAACCTGATAAATAACAAAGACGAAATATATAGAAAGGAGTTTGGACATGTGACGCCCGTCAGGGCATGGTAACGACCATCTGGTCGTTGGGACGACCGTCCCATTTGTGTAATGACCGTCACACATGTGAAGATTGTCAGGGGAGTGTGACGATGGGCACATGGGCCTGTGTTGTATTTTGTTATGCGTTGTGGTTTTATGTCTTCTATCTTGTCTGTTTTCATTGCCAAAAACATAATTAAATTGTATAGAACCATATTTAAGTTGAGAATCAGTTAGTAGCAGTAATAATTAATTGAATTGTGAATCACCCTAATTTGTAAGTAACAATAGTAATTAAATATTTTTTTGACAAAAATTGTTTAGCAGTAAAAGTGAGATTGTAATTAGTAGCAGGTTTTGGAAATTAGTCACTGGCAGTGTAGCTTAAATATAACAGAGGCATAATGAAGACCTTAGTACCATGTAGAAATAATAGGATTTTTAACCAATAATTAATTAAACGGTCTTAGTAAAAAAATTTAGGAATAATTATGCGGTTGGTTGTGGTATAATTGGTTGATTCTTTCTGTTTTGTTCCTTGTTGGAAGTTGTGAATCTTGTGTGAAGTGGTGATTTTATAAGCTAATCTAATATGTTATTTATTATATATTCGATTATATTGTTCGATATATCACCACTTCTGTTTGAATGTTTCCCTCTGTTGGTAAAGTGCAGGTAATCCAGAATAGAGTTGCTTACCTTTGTTTAGTTTGAGTCGGTGTCATCGCTCTGATACGTAACACTCGAGGGGTTGAACGTTTGTTGCTTTAATGTTGTTTTTATTTCATTGCTGAATTTTTAAGTTGAACTCGAAAGATTACTTATATTTTTAAAGTTGTTTTAAGTTGAATAAAAATGTTGTGTCATTAAAGTTGAATATTGTGAATCCACTGCTTACTTATAAAGTTGTTTTGTTTTAAAGATTAATTGTAGTTGTTATTTGTCACCTAATGCTTTAAGTGTTATGTATCCATTTATATGAGATAAATGTCATTGCTATAAGTGGTAAGTGTGACATCCTATTTAAATAAATATTGGATCTTTTGTAACTCTGATTTTAGTAACTTCGTTGGGTAGAAATGGGGTGTTACATTAAGCATGCAGACACCTCATCTGATCCATCATATTAGCAATGTTGATTTAAGATTGACACCAATAGTTAACATCGGTATAAGATTAATGTCTATGATTCGAGAAACATCATGATTTCAACCTTCGATCAACGATGTTGCACAAACAAATAGCTTTGAAAGCTTCGCTCAGTCATAATTTCCACGATCTTCTCCATTTTATGGCTCTACAACGGAACATGTGCCGTCTATGCGAAGCAACTTTAAATTCATGCAATATTCATGAGGTCAAGTTCAACTCTCAGATATGATTTCGAATTTGTCTTTGGTGAAAGAAATGAGGTTCCTAAAAGTCAAGGTCTTAATTTCGTGATGGTGGAGTACGCAAAACTCCGATCCAACTATGATCATCTCGATCTCGAGATCCAACTTTACTATTTTCCGACTGACCAGAAGTCTCTACCCTAAACCCTTAACAAAGTAGGGTCATAAATCCCCCTGAATCCAAATTCAAATTCACAGAGCCAAAATCGGTCAAGTCACATCTCACCTATAGCCAAGCAGTATTTTAAGGGCATATATACTTAAATGGTCTTGTATCCGGCCCATTCCAGATGTCTCACTATCATAATGAGTAGAGCCCGATCCTGGATAATTGCCAAACGTTTCGGGCTGCGAAATGATAAGGGAGTTACGTGGAGATGAAAATCCTAGTGTATCAGGTAACTCGGGAGATCAGATGATCAACCGAGTACTTATCCTGGTGAGGTAAGTAAGGGTCACATGGATCTCCATTGGAGAGATAAGTTCCTAACACTTCGACTCTATTCCAAAGGAAATACTAGAAAGACAATCGGGGTGTCAGCCAAGGGGAAAGAGAATTCGCGTATAATGGGCATCCCATATATAACTACCCGGGAGATTCTACATGCCATAAAGTTGAAAGTGCATCAATGACTCATCATCTAATACAAATGATAATAAGAATCCCCGGTCCCTGAGACAGTAACTCAGATATTTTAAAGATAACTTCTAGTCCAGGGACGCCGGTCTATCCTGAACCTGGGAAGCAATACCAGAAAAGTTTGTTATTACCTCTTTATTATATGTAGATAACACTCCAATTCATATGATATTTATAATTCAATTTCATTTCACTATTCTCTCTCACATAATGATTTGACTATTGGAGTTCTAACCTTGTACGTTTAGCCATCTCTCAGCCGCAATGGAAGCTCAGATTTGACATTACCTCTGATCTTCACTCCATTTCCGGTTCCAATACAGAAAAGTGGCGTCTTCTTTGGGAAACGACCACTAATTCCTACATTTTTTATTATCTCACATTCTCTCTTTGATTTGTCAATTTGTAACTTACTTAGATCATCGAATTAAGAGCACTCAAAATCAAACACGGTGATTTGTCGCATTCGATCATTAAAATAACATTTCAATTTTAATGTCTTAAATTTTTAAATCTTTGATCTCTCTGATTCTAAGTAATGGATGGATCTAAAGTTACTCGTTCCGTTGCTGCACGGGAAGATGCTACTACAACTCAAGCAACAATCAATCAACCAAGTCCCACATCCTCTGCAAGGTGTTGAGAATCCAAGAAAAAAGGTTATTTTGCATCCAAATATGGTCTAGGCTCCTCAAATACCTGGATATGTCTAACTACCTCTGATTGAACCTTCAATTCCACCTCATGTTTTACAACCTGCAACCTTACCTGGTTTCCAACTACTACGATCTAATTTTGAATGTTGACAAAGCCTCCAAATACAAGTTGTTTTCATAAGTCCTTGTTGGGCCGACCAGGCTATGGTTTAATGTTAAGCTAAATGGGAGCATTGAATGATGGTTATTTCTTTGAAAGGGATCATTCAAGTGAAGAAAGAGAGATGGCAGACTTATATTTACTAATCCATACACGTTATTATTGAAGTAGAGGGAGCCAAAGAAGTCCTTAAGTGTTGGATCTTCGAGAATGACCATCTATAAGACTATCCCGTCAGGTTAAAGATAGGAAGAAAAAAAGTACAAACCACTTAGGAAATACTGAGCATCACTCAATCTTACTTTATCTTGGAGGAAAAATTAAATACACGGTTCGACAATCCCATTACTTCTAACACTAACTTTAGTTGCCCGTCCGGGAAGGAGTCCATCAGTCGGAAGGATGAGTCTAATCGAGCAATGCACATATGATACAATAAGTACATGCCACTAAATATATCTCAGGAGAAGATCTCCCAAGAATGTGCCAACACATAGTTCCAAAACAGAGGGATTAAAACCATTTTTCCCATTAGAGAGTCGTCCTAGACCGACAAGTTGAAGTATTGTTGCTTCCATAATGAAAACAAACACAACACTGACGATCGCGTCTAGCTGAAAGATGCCATTGAAGGGTTTGTCAAGAGAGGCTGGTTGGTCGAATACATTAAATGGGGAAAAAGAGAAAGGGAAGAATCACCCAAGGGAAAATCTCCCTCTAAAACTACCAAATAAGGAACATGTGGCAAGGGAAAATGGGCCAATAAAGGTAAGCTCTTGTATTTCACCACCATCACTAGAGGTACACCTTTGGAAAACCTCCCATCTAAGGTAACCATAAAGAGTTAGATCATCTAGATGTTAC
This sequence comes from Lathyrus aphaca, assembly GCA_963966055.1. NCBI lineage: Eukaryota > Viridiplantae > Streptophyta > Magnoliopsida > Fabales > Fabaceae > Lathyrus > Lathyrus aphaca. The sequence goes on from OZ014522.1 coordinate 482,828,879, forward strand.
CATTCCATAAAAAGGATAGAAGTACATCAGTGAAAACCCATGACTGGCATATGTTAGGATTCCGAGACTCTGAGAAGGTGGGAGGCACTCCTAAGGAAATCTTGCCCCTCGTTATTACAACTACAATCAAGCAATTTGGAATCTCCCGAATCCTTATTCACTACGGTAGCTCCTACGATATCATGTACTTATATTTGTTTGAAAAGATGGGTTTGGAAAGAGGGAGCTTATGGCCGTATAAAGGCTCTAACTTACAATCATTGAATGAGACAACCACTCGTTCTTATGGGGTACATCGAGTTGATGATATAAGTAGGCATAAAGAAGTACATTCAGACAGACAATTCACAATTCCTAATCGTCCCTTGTTGGATCTTCAACAATTTCCTTTTAGGATGATCCTTTACATCCACCCTAGATGTTATAGCCTCGTTATTGCATCTTAAACTCAAGTACCATAATCTTCAGGGAGAATCGATCACCATCAATTTCGATCTTGAAGGAGCCAAAAGAATATATTAAGCACTCCAGAGAGATTAAGGAGAAGGCATGGCCATGAAGATCAATATGACTTCTCTAACTGGCCACCTTAGAACCATGGGCATCCATCCCCCAAGAAGTAGCTAGACAAACTAAAATAAAACAAGAAGAATAATTGGAGGCTAGCCCGTCGGGTTATGTTTTCTTTCTTATTTGTATAAAATATTATGTTTGTATAATCACCCTCCTCGTGTACAAGAGTAACTCTCAATTATGAATGAAATATGACAGTAACAACATGTTCGGGGTATGATTGACGAGATCGAGTCTGGCATATAAAAATTCAGCATTGTTATTACAAATGCATCCCACGTACGACTACATATATTAATTCCCCACAATGTAAAATACACACAAAGAAATTTAGATGTGTTGTCGTAAACTCCTTTCGTGTGTGACAACAACAATCGATTGTATGCAACGCGAATGACACACAAATAAATCCAGGGGTGTTGTCGCAAATTCCTCACAAGTGCAACTACAATTATCAATTCCCCATAATTAAGGGTGATCTCAAAAAATGCCTTGCGTGTGCGACTACAACAATCAATTCTCCACAAGAAATAACAGCCCACCCCGCTGGAAGTTAGCTGCACTATAGGATGCAATAGGTTGATCAGATGTCGACCTCAACTCGGGTTTTCACCTGGATGGGGAAGGGGAACCAACCTTTGGCTGAGAATTTCCCCAATAACATCTAATAAACTTTGAGGAAATACCTCGTAAGTTCACATGTAATTCAAAGATTTTCCATCTATTATTCGAGATTTTTGACACAAAAATTAATTAGGAAAACTACCCTTTTTGGTCCTTTAACTTTACCTCAGGGTTCATTTTGGTCCCTTAACTCTTCAAAACGTTCCATATTAGTCCTTTTGTCTTATTAGCGGCCGATTTTTGAATTTTTCTGTCGCTAATAAGACGAAAATGACTAATATGGAACATTTTGAAGAGTTAAAGGACCGATATGACACTTTTTAAAGTTAAGGGACCAAAATGAACCATGAGGTAAAGTTAAAGAACCAAAAAGGGTATTTTTCCAATTAATTACAGAGATGAAGCAATGATCGTGCAATAATGAGTTTTGTGAAAAGTCAAAATGGTTGATTATGACCATGTTGGTTTTTAACATATTAGACCTGTCGAATGATGGGGTTAATTCTGGTAAAATATTGCAATGAGTGAAAGACCAAGGGAATTCGTTGGGTTTGGGACTTAATGAAATTCAGAGTTCCCAGATTGTTTCTCTACACAGTTAAATAAGGTGTAATTGGATAAGGCCGGACAGTTATTCAAGGTTTTGTACCCCAAAATTTGCCATCCTATATTCAATATAAGGTGTCTCAAGAGGTCTCCTAATAGTCACAAGATTCACAATTGCTCACAAGGATTTCAGGTTTCATCAGACAAAACCCCCTCCTAAACAAAGGATCTAAAATTAGGGTTTTGAACTTTTCAAGGCAAAGTGGACTTCCAAAGACTCAAGTGGAATTCATAACATCCCATATACTCTAAATAATCCTCATGTCAAGTTTCAAGGCTTTTCCTATAAGTTTGGTCAGTCAGATGGTCAGATACTTAAAAATTAGTTAACTTGGTCAACAAGTCAACTGTGGTCAACATACAGTCAAACTTCAAGAATTTTGGTCAACAACAATATTATGAGGTTAAATTCATAATTTGATCAAGGGTTGATCATGATTCATCAAGGGAACCTTAGAATCATCAAGAATCAGGAGTTACTAAATTAGGGTTTTGTGTAGGAAAAGTCAACTAAACTTTGACCAGCCATAACTTTCACATACTTCATAAAAAATTTCCCATTCAAAGCTCATTTGAAGGAAATTCAATTCCCTACAACTTTTTGTCTCACAAGCCAAGACCAAAAATGCTTCATTTGAGAGATATGAGCCAAGACATTACATGTCCTTTTAAAAGTCAACAAAAAGTCAACTTTTTCCAAAGCTCATAACTTAAAAATGGAAAATCAAATGGACATAGGACCAAAAGGAGTAGTTAGAGGACACTCAAAACTTTTTAAAAAGTCCTAGAACACCTTCATGGGATAAAAATTGAGGGAGCTATGTATTGATGAAGTTGGATAATTTTGAGGAGGTGTGTGAAGCAAAAAAGGTCAAAACTCAAGTTTTCTACACATGGGCCCATAATATTTCAACCCAAAGTCAAATATGAGACCATTCACGACCCATTGATCATATTTTCTGATTTTTATTATTTATTTTATATTATGTTGAATTTAAATCATTTAAATCCAATTTTAATTAAAATAAATCATAAAAAATCAAATATTTGATCTAAAAATTATATTGGGATCAAATATTTGATAGTTAAGTTGATTGATCATGTCCAAATTCGTACAAGACCAAACAAGCATGATTATATGTGATTTTTGACAATTTTGGAAACATTATTTCTTCACACTCAAGCAACCCAAGAACAATCCCTCAAGGCCCAAAATTTTGACCTAAATTACAGCATTATATAAGCATAACATGACCACAAAGTGAAGACAAGAATTTATTGAGAGAAAAACCCTAGAATTTTTTCAAATAAAAGGTACCTTAGGGCGAAAATCAAAGGAGTTACACAAAGATATTTTGGGACATTCTTTCCATCCAACCTTCATCAAGAAGTGTTCAGGAGGCAATACTAATCAACATTGGAGGTGGAATAAGTGTAGAACACTATATATACAAGTATGCCGCCATAGCCATATTACTTCAAATCGAAACTTCTCATTCTTCCTATTTTAACACGCTTTGCTTTCATAAGATTGTTTATAATCATGCATAGATAACATTTGATCTTTTAGCTAGAAGTTTTGATGCAGGTTTGAAGGTATGCCATTGTTAGGGCATGAAACAATTTCCAATCGAAGCTCACGATATAGCCACTTTTAGGCCAAGATAAAGCCACCATTGAATTCCTAAGACTCGATTTAGTGGAAATACATACTTTTGACATGTTTAATTTTTTGTTTTATGAATGTTTAAAAAACACAGGATTAGCAACAACAAAAATCGTAGCAAAGTTGCAGCAAATCCGTAGCAATTTCGTAGCAAAAATACAAGTGTTGGAGGTAGAAGGTGGAGACGTGGCCGCTCGCGATTGGCTAGTTATAAAAACTGAGTAAACACACAATAAAACAATATTGTTTCATTTGATTATCACCACAATGCTTGTGGCCCAGTGGAAACGTTTCATGGTTGGTGGGTGGAGGTCCTAGGTTCGAATCCAAGCCTCCACCATTTATTTTTTGTGCGAATTCCTTTTTTTTATATTTTAATTAACTATTATTATTATCTTAACTAATTAATTAATTATAATTAACTTAGAATCAATTAAACCATTAATCTCCACTATTTTTTTTTAAAACAATTTCATAAATTATTCTTAATATTTTTTCTCACATAATATTTTTATAATATTTAGTTTATTATTTTTTAATTAAAATTGTAAATTAATTTAATTAATTAGGTTTAGGTTAATTTAACAAACCCTGATTTTTTGTTAACCCTAATTTAATCAAACCCTGATTTTCTAAACCCTAACCTTTTTCAAAACCCTATTTTTTTCTTCATAAAAACAATTTCTTTTCTAATTTAATTTTATTTATCTTATTTATTTCATTTAGAAAATTGTATAGGTCGCACTCTTATGTAATTTAATTTCTCGCTTTATTCTCGATTATGTAACTGCTTCTCCTATGTAATAACTTAGGTTTAATTTTCTGTATTTTAATTTCCGCAATCCCCCCTAAAAGTCAAATGTACCCCCTCCCCTAATGTAATAGCGTATGACTTTAATTTTTGTTTTTAATTTCTGCAAATATAATTGCGTGGTTAGTAATTTAGGGAGTGCAAAGATTGTATGATAAATAAATTGGACTTAGCCCACTAATTACAAGATAAATAACTAAAACCGATATTCACACACGTAAGTCGATCGTTCTACGATCGCCATCTGCACCTCCTAGGGTTTCCTCTCTTGGTTTCCTTCAAACATGGTCAAGTCCCTCGAATGTGGGGGTATCTTAGTAAAAGTCCCTTCAAATAAAAAATCATCAAGTCCCTTCAAAAAGACCATAGTCCCTTCAAGTTGCTACGAACAACCGATCTTGTCCCTCGATGATCCTAAGAAAATGATGATCGTCCCTTCGAATTACTAAGATACCCCTATAAGGTTGCCTTCTATGACCATATGATGACCATACGTCTGTGTCTTTAAACATCCAAGGTAAAGACTACTTCCTCACTAATAGTAAGTACAATTTTACCCCTAAAGGAAAGAAATAACAAGAAAGACCTAACAAACTCAGGGTAGTTAGTTCTTAAGTACTTGCTCACTTCTTTTCAAAACACTCTTTACACCCTGCCCCTGTTCAATTTTCTGAAACCTGAGGGGTTAGATTGGTATATTTTCCAGTCGTGACCTGGAAGGTTGAAGGGGATTGAACACAAAAGCCCAAAAATTTGCACTCACCGGTGCATAAACTGATATTGATGGTTGGTTGTATATGCTTGAGTGGGCTTAAAGATGCCACTTGGAGAAAAGTTCTTCAGATACATTTCTTGGAGGATAAAGCAGTCCAAAATATGAAGACATAATGCTAGCTTTCAGGAGGATAAAGCAGTCCTGAGGTAGTGATATGCTTTCAGGAGGATACAGCAGTCATGAGGTAATAGTATGCTTTCAGGAGGATAACAACGTCCCGAGGAGATAATATGCTTTCAGGAGGATAACAAACGTCCTGAGGTAATGATATGCTTTCAGAAAGATAAACAACGTTCTGAGGTAGGGGTGATAGCTTTCAGGAAGATAAACAACGTCCCGAGGAGATAATATGCTTTCAGGAGGATAACAATGTCCTGAGGAAGTGATGATATGCTTTCAGAAAGATGAACAACGTTCTGAGGTATGAATATGCTTTCAGGAGGATAAAGCAGTCCTGAGGGGATAATAACCTTTGGGAAGATAACAACGGCCCAAAGTAATAATATGCTTTCAGGAGGATAAAGCAGTCCTGAGGGATTGATAGCTTTCAGGAGGATAACAACGTCCTGAGGAGGTAATATGCTTTCAGAAAGATGAACAATGTTCTGAGGTATAAGAAACTTTCAGGAGGATAAAGCAGTCCTGAGGAAATGATAACCTTCAGGAGGATAAAGCAGTCCTGATAGTCACAAGTGGTTGATGAAGTCTGTTTGCTGGAGAATTAACCTGAAAACAAGGTAGCATTCTGTATGATAATATTAGTTTATGCATTATGTATGCATGTATAATATGATGCAATGTATTATGTATCTATAGATATGTATATTATGGTATGATGTAAATGATGTATGTATGATATGATGCTGCCGGAAGCGTCTGGATGTCTTCGTATAACAACTGCTGGCCAGGGAAAATAAATCCCAGTTTGTTGCTGAAGAGTACGGGGAATTTGTTCCCATCTTGTGTGATAAGAAGGTATACATAACCTCCTGTCTGCTGGGGATAATAAGGTATATATAACATCCCGTCCTCGTTCGATAGTAGAGTATATATAACCTCCCGTCTGCTGGGGATAGCAAAGTATATATAACCCCCCGTCTGCTAGGGATAGTAAGGTATACATAACCTTCGTCTTCGTTTGATAGTAGGGTAGATATAACCTCCCGTCTTCGTTCGTCGTACTCTTATTGGAAAGTAAATTCCCGAATATCCGTATGAGGATAAAAGAGATGGATATAAATTCCAGGGGAGATGTGACTTTATGAAGATGGATTTGTCCTACTGAGGGTTTGTAACTGTCTTGTAAAGATGAACCGACGAAGCTTCGTTGAAATCCTTCCCTTGTTCGTCCTTAGTAAATACTATTACTGCATTCTTATGCATTTCTGGTAAACATCAATCATATTAAGCATACATGCATTTCTGGTAAACATCAATCATATTCAAAAGCATAATACATTCAAACACAACCAATGGACGTTTCGCTTATGTAAATAGGGTAAAAGTAAATCTGGATTCAAAGATGGAATTTTATTTATATCAAAAAGTGACCTATACATAGGTAGATTTGTACAAGGAGGCATAAACCCTAGTAAGAGGATTTTGTCATCAAGTTTTTTTTTTACAAAACAAAGAAAATCAGCTATGTGGGAAATAATCCTATTGAGTTTCAATTCTACTATTGCCATTATCTTCAAGTATCTCATCTTCTGCTGTTGAGACGGAAACGATTGGATTGAGCTTTAACTGTTCGAGCTTGAGTAAGTAACACAACTGGTTGCAGTTTCATGGGTGATCCAAACGAGACATAGTCATACGCTTTAATCCCTAACTTTTGCCTGGATTTCCCTTTCAGGTTTTCAATCCACCGGGATACCCTTTTTTGCCCAAGCCGCCTTTTCAGGTTTTCGACTTGCCGGGTGTACATTTTTTATATATATCCCTAATTTTTGCCCAAACCCTTTTGGTTTGCCGGGATGCCCTTATTTTTGCCTAGGCCTGTCAACCTAGCGGGTCTCTTTTCATGCATAGTATTTTTTAACTATGTCTGCGTTTACAGGCTGTGGGAAATCTTCACCATCCATAGTAGTGAGTATCATGGCACCTCCTGAAAATACTGTTTTGACTACAAATGGTCCTTCATATGTAGGAATCCACTTGCCCCTAGGATCACCCTGTGGTAATATGATACGCTTGATTACCAAGTCACCAGCCTGATATACCTTTGGCTTAACCTTCTTATTAAAAGCTTTGATCATTCGTTTCTGGTACATCTGGCCGTGACAAACTGCTGCTAGCCTCTTCTCATCAATCAAATTTAACTGGTCCAGTCGAGTCTGAATCCACTCATCTTCATCCAAGCCTGCATCCTTCATAATTCTTAAGGAGGGAATCTGAACTTCAATGGGCAGAACTGCTTCCATACCATAGACTAAGGAGAATGGGGTTGCCCCTGTGTCGCTCCCGGGATTTTCATCCTGGTACAAACGCGAAAGTGGCGTGGAAAAGGTTAGAGTCGCCAGCCAGACATTTTTATCCCGAAAGAATGGGAAAGGTAATGTTGCACAAACCTAAGGAAGAAGGAAAGGACAAGGTCCTGCGAACCAAAGATCTGAGCTCGGGAGTCGGTTACGAACTGGGAAGTTATTAGCACCCCAGATCGTCCGTCGTACCCGACGGGATCCACGCTTGCTTGTTTTGTTTCAAAGGGTGAGAAAAATATAACTGATGCTGAATAAAACCTCTAACTGGAACTGGAATGAAATGAGAAAAGGAACTGGAAAAAGAAAGAATAGGGAAAATGTAGGGAAAATAAAGAATGTGCTCGAATGGGCCCTACCCCACTGCCTACGTACCTCATCGGGATAATGAGGATCAGAGTCGACGTAGTTCGCCTAACTAAGGCGGGAAATATTTGTTTGTGTTTTTTACAGCTGGAACTGCGTATGTATATGCTCAGGTGTTGCAGGCTCGTCTGGTACGAGTGCGTTTACCGTCTTGCATACGAGACAAGTCGTCGCGAGTTCGCGTTGTGAGTGAATGAGATGAGAAAAGAAGTTCCCGCAGGATAGTCGCTTATTATTTGTTTTTGTCTTTTATGAGAAGTGTTTTGAATTTTGTTTGTGAACATTCTCATACTAAGACCTATCCATCGTGGGAAGTACTTACACCTCGCCCCGAAACAGGACGCGTATAAGCACTCCGCAACAAAGTCTCATGTCATACAAGAATGTTCGATTTTCCATTAAATGTTTTATTGTTTTTCTTTATGAGATGAGAAAGAATGACTCAAGTTGAAAAAAAGGACAAACTAAGGGGAACTAAGACACAACCCTAATTTTATTTGTTTATTTACAAGAGAGATCCTATGGTTAATGAGGTATTCTAATCCTAAGAAAGAAAAGGAAAAGAAGAAAGAAGAGAACTAGAAACTAACTTACTTCCTAAGGAAGTTAAGTTGTCTCTAAAGAAAGGGAAAGCCTAAAAGAAAAGCACAAGGTGCTAAGGCAAACACAATTAAAATGCATAAGAGATAGGAATGAAGTAATGCATACCTCAATCTTCCCCCCTACAAAACAAAAGTTAGCATGACAATGCATATTGGAAGTAAAATCAAAGCATGAAAGCGATTAAGTACCATAAACGTCCTAGAATGGAACTAGGGTTCAAAATAAGACCTAAGTCTAAAGGTGAAGGTACCTAAAGGTTACATGACTTCTAAAGTCAGTATCTACATGATATAGATCCATAAGGATGCTAGGATACCTCACAAGATCAAACTATGTCAAACTATGTACAAAAAGTTCACCTAAGTTCACATAAATGCAAATTAGGGTTTATGGATGAAGTATGAATGCGTATGGCTTACAAGCATGAATTAATACATGAAATTAACATCAAAGTCAGTATTGAATTCTTATGAAGATGGATGAATGAATATACAATCATGAATGCAATGGATTAGGCATATGGAGCAATGAGAAGAAGGTGTGAGAAGAAACGAACAAAAATCGCATAAGATCGCACATGATGAAAGTTAAGGAAGAATAGCATGTGAATATGCATGAAATGATTATGGGTCAGTAGCATACAAGGCATGAGATGAAATTAGAATTCATGAATAGGCATTAATGATTCCCACATAATTCAAGCTATTATTTAGAGGAGAAGAGAAACTAGTTTAGGTTGAAGTTAATTCACATAAGTATGCACTTTAAAGCACCAAAACAAACCAAATGAGCATGGTTCAAAAAATGACCTATGACTGGAATTAAAGACCTAAAAGTGACCTATAATTAACTAATAAAAGTTACCAAAAAGCATCTCAAGCAAATGGCATGAATGCCTTCTTAACACTTAGGTTATGCACCCCAAAATTTGCCCTCACAATACAAGACTTTGTGTTCTTGAAGGTTCACAAGGTTCACAAGTTTCTCAATGCTTATATAACCTTTCATGAGGTTCATGAAGCCCATAGGTTGCTTCTTGAAGGTTCACAAGGTTCACAAGTTCTCCAACACTTGCATAACCTTTCATGAGGCTCAGGAGGTCTACAAGTCACTTCTTGAAGGTTCACAAGGTTCACAAGTTTCTCAATGCTTATATAACCTTTCATGAGGTTCATGAAGCCCATAGGTTGCTTCTTGAAGGTTCACAAGGTTCACAAGTTCTCCAACACTTGCATAACCTTTCATGAGGCTCAGGAGGTCTACAAGTCACTTCTTGAAGGTTCACAAGGTTCACAAGTTTCTCAATGCTTATATAACCTTTCATGAGGTTCATGAAGCCCATAGGTTGCTTCTTGAAGGTTCACAAGGTTTACAAAATTCACAATGATTACAAAGCTTCCCTGAGGATCATGAGGTCTACAAAGCCACTTCATGAGGTTCACAAGATTCACAAGCTTCACAATGCTTCCCATGAGGTTCACAAGACATTTTATGATGGTTCACAAGGTTCACAAAGTTCACAATTGGTCAAAGAAGTTGACAATTCCCTCAGACAATACACCTCCTAAGCAGGGCATCCATAACTAGGGTTTTGACTTTAATCAGGCTAAATGGACTTCCAATACCTCAAGTGAGTTTCATAACATCTTATATGCGTGTAAAAACCCCCATGTCAAGTTTCAAGACTTTTCTCAAAGGTTTGCTCAGTCAGATGATCAGATAAGTCAAAATCAGTCCATGCAATTAAAAAATCAAACTGAGATCAACTGTGGTCAAACCAAAGTCAAACTTCATGATTTTTTGCCAACATCAAGTATATGAAGTAAAATTCATCATTTGATCAAGGGTTGATCATGATTCATCAAGGAGATTCCAGATCATCAATAATCAGGAGTTTCTAAATTAGGGTTTCCTCAGTAAAAGTCAACTGAACTTTGACCAGGCATAACTTTCACATACTTCATCACCAAGTCTCCATCCAAAGCTCATTTTGAAGGAAATTGGATTCTATACAACTTTGATGTTGAAGGTTAAGCCCAAAAATGCTTCATTTGAAAGATATGATCTAAGACATTATAGGTCATTTCAAAAGTCAACAAAAAGTCAACAACTTCAAAAGGGCATAACTTGAGATTGGTAAATGATATGGACCTGAAACCAATGGGGTTGTTTAGAGGACTCTTCAAGCTTTCCAAAAAGTCCAAGAATACCCTCATACCTTTAAAATTGAGGGAGATGTGCCCTTGCAAAGTTGGGCAATTTTGTGATAGTTTATGTTGAAAAGGGAGGTTCAAAATCATTTCTTTTCAAATGGGCTGCCCAAGTTATGATCCAATCCACTTCATAAGAGTTTGCACGAAATTAATTTAATTTATTCATAATTTTATTTATTTTATTTTTATTTATTATGATTTTTATATTAAAAAGTCATTTTAAATTCAAATAAAATATAAAATCATGCAAATAAATTCTAATTTTATTTCTAGAAACTTTTAAATCATATTTAAGTGTGATTGGTACAAGAATCATGAAGAATCTCCAAAAATAGCAAGACTTTACACAAGATATTTGATTTTCAAAGGGCTATCTTTTTCAATCTTTTTTGATCCAAATCTTCACACAACCAAGTGGTTTTTCTGACCTAATTCACTCATGTATATATATTTAACACAAACCCTAGCTCATTCACGATTTGGTAGCAGCCTAGAGGTAAGTTCAAGAGCACAAAAATTCTTCAAAAGTTGAAATTCGGATTTGGAGATTCAAGCCTTTTTGAACCAATTTGAAGGTTGAGACACGTTTCTGAGACATCATTGAATCATTCCCAATGATTATTTGCATCTGAAACACCATATATGACACAACCCGAATCCATAATGTTCATCATATTTTGATTTTCGATTTTGCATATTGGCTGGATTTTAATGACTTTTGATCATTGTTTTGTGTTTGTATGGAGTTATTGATTGTTTCTGGACAGGTTTCGTGGAGAACCATCACCTAATATGGATTTCACCATTACTAGGGTTTTTCGGCCAAATTAGGGTTTATCAATCCACCAAATATAAATGAATTTGGAGAACATAGAGATGTTGTGTGGACTGTATGGATCATAAAACATTAATTAATTTCACGAATCTGTATTGTTTTGTCAATGTTTCGTTTTCGTAGGTTTTGAAGCATGAAGAACCTGCAGCTAAATTCGCAGGAAAATTCACATCTGAATTCGCAGGAAATTTGAATGTAGAAGATGAAGTTTGCCGCGCCTGGGAATTTGAATTTATGTTAATATATTTTATATTGTTTTGCTGTTTCATTTACACACACGCGCGTGTGTCCTGGTGGTAAACTCTGGCTGTGTATGTTGTGAAGTCCATGGTTCGATTCTTGGCCATGGCAATATTTTGTTTTATTTTCGCAGGATAAAAAGAAGCTTCATATATTATTAGTTGTAGCCGTTCAATAATCAGTTAGGCTCTCCCAGCCAGGTGGTCAAGCATGCGCGCGTATATCCTAAGGGTCCTGGGTTCAATCCTCCCCCAGGCCCTTTTGTTCTTTTATTTTTCTGAATTTTCCATGTCAATGCACAAAACAAAGTGAAGTTATTTTCTTATCACCTGCGCATGGAATGGTCCAGTGGTCCTTATTGCTGCCTGTAACCAAGAGGTCTTGGGATCAAATCCCACCAGGTTCCTTTTCTCTTTTTCTTTGTTTTCTTTTGTTTTCTATTTTAATTCAATTAATTTAAAATAATTTATATTATGAAATATGTATATATGTTATATAATATAATTAATCTTAAATAGTTTTCTAGGAAAAAATAAAACTCTTGTTTATATTTAAAATTTTATTTTGTATAATTTATATTAATTAAAATAGTGTTATGTAAAAATAAATTTTTATATATATAAAACCCTAATTTTTATGAAACCCTAAAAAAAAAAAATATAGAATCTTAATTTTATAAAATTCTAAAATACTTTTCTAAATTAAAATTTAATTCTGTTTTTTTTATTTCTAATACAATTATAATGTTTCATAGAATTTTGTAAATATAGTTATAGGTCAAATTAATTTTCTTTTAGTATTTAGAAATAATTTAATTTAGGATAATTATATGATTAAAAATAATTTGTAAATATAATTTTAACATGATATTTAAAATTCATTTTTTTCTTATAATATGTAATAAATATAGATATATGTTTATAATAATTAAAATTCTATAATTATGATACATTTGAAAAATAATAATTAATATATGAATAAAAAAAATATCTAGTTATACATATTAATTTCTTTTGATATTATTTTTATTACTATTAATTTTGCTTACTATAATTTTATTAATCTTGTATTTAATTTTTATTACTAACCATTATTTATCTTTAATTATTATTATTACTAACCTTATTTATTTTATCACTAACCCATTTATAATTTAATTATGTTTACTATTATTTTTGCTAATTTTCTTATTATTATTTACTAACCCCTTTATTATTTATATTTTATTATTTATTGCTTAAATTTGCTATTATTATTATTATTCTGTAATTGTTTCTCGGTTGTAATCTTGTAATTATTTTAATTATTATTATGGTTAGTAATTAGGGAGTGTAAATAACATGTATGTAATATTAAAATAAATTTAGATAATTTTTAATCTAAGATAATTAAATTAAACACTTCACACACGTAAGTCGATTTTAATCGCCGTCTCACTTCCTTAGGGATACCCCTCCAGTTGCCTACGAATAATGGTTAAGTGGGGTGTATAAAGCAAGTCCCTCAAATAGAAAAAATCATCAAAGTCCCTTTTGGTTGCCTTTACGAATCGAGTCCCTTTCGAAAAAATGATGATAGTCCCTCAAGTTTGCTTATTACACCCCACCATGGCCTTCAAGATCAAATTGTCCCACACATGTCCCTTAACATCCAAAGTAAGGACTACCTACTCCATTATAGTAGGGATAGTCTTACTAAAGGAAAGAATAAAGAATAAGAAAGACCTTTAAACATTAGGGTAGGTTACTCCTAGGTGCTTGCTCACTTCAAAGTTGTTTCACACTTAAACAAATTTTCAACAAGTTTTCAAACAAGTTCTTAACACATCCTTACATGGATTATTTATTAACTATTCTGAAAATTTTCTATTCACACACTACAATTTCAAAACAATTCAAAAGTGAGCTTAAGTACCTAAGAGCCCATGGATAACCATGGATGAAAAGGATGCTAATACCTTCCCTTTTCATAACCTACCCCCCGGACCCAAAAAATATCTCTAAGGTCTTTCCTGTTCTTTTATAACCTTTCCTTTAGGATAAAATAAAAGTCGGTGGCGACTCTTGCTATCCGCAACATTACTTAAAGTCAGTTCTCCCACCGTGTTACAGAACTGGCGACTCTGCTGGGGACTAAAATTAAAGAGGGGTACCCTTAGGAATTAAGATCACTTTAAATTGTTTGCCTTGTTTGCTTTACTTTATTTGTTGGGCTCTTATGTGTGAAAGGTCCTAACCCGGATCTAGTGTACCTTAGGTAAATGGCAATAGACCAAGGAAACTGTACGACGTATATCGATACGGTTGATCTGATGGCCATAGTTAGTGCGACTTCTTGGTTGGTGCTTATATTCCTTAAGTCAAGTTGAGGATAATATTGAGGCTGCCATATGTTGTCAATGCACTAACTAACTTTTAGAACCCTAGTTAACTCATCTTGGCCTTTAGAAAGTAGTGAGGTAGCCGGCTTTGGTGCAGACTGAAGTTGGTTGACACTCGATGCTACGCTCATTGAGATCTTAAACTTGGAGGGTTTTGGTTGGCAAGTAAGTTGCTTTCTGATCAACCACCCTTGTGAAGGATCAATGATATTGAGATCCCTTAGAACCCGGTTACTTTTGTAGGACAGGATGAACCATCTAACTTCAGGGGAGGGTACTTACCTTTGAACCTCATGCAAGCCTTTAAACCTAGGGCAATTGTGTGACTTGTTTGTGAGTGCCACATGTTTGTGATTGAGCATAACATCATGACATCATCATGCATCATAAGCATATCATTTTCCCTAACCATTTCAAGGACCAAGGAATTTATCTTTGTTCTTTGTTGCAGGTCATGGCTTCTGCTCGTAGAAACACCATCAGGATCAACTTTGTAGGGATACCTCCCAAGCTTAAAGAGTTGGTTTCTCAAGTGTCTGATCACTCCCAGTTCAACAAGAGACATGGTCACCTATTGGATCTAGTCACTTCAGGGTTCAGTGAAGACATGATGAGTGTGCTGTTTCAGTTCTTTGACCCTAAGCACCACTGCTTTACATTCCCCGACTACCAGCTGGTTCCAACCATGGAGGAGTTCTCTAAGCTTCTGGGCATACCTGTTCTTGATCAAAGACCTTTCACTGGCTTGGAGAAGGAACTTAAACCAGAGGTTATTGCTGCAGCCCTACATCTGAAGAAGTATGATATTGTTCTAGAAACGAGAAGCGGAGTTAAGGGTATTCTTGCCAAGGTACTAATGGATAAAGCTCAAATGTTCTTGAAGGCCATGAGCTATGATGCTTTTGAGGAGATCTTAGCCTTGCTGATATATGGCTTAGTATTGTTCCCCAATCCAGATCAGTTCATAGACGTTCATGCCATCAACATCTTCCTGAGTCACAATCCAGTGCCTACATTGCTTGGAGACATTCTACATTCTCTTCACACCCGTACTACAAGGGCAAGAGGAACTTTGATGTGCTGCATACCTTTGCTTTCTAGGTGGTTTATTTCTCACCTTCCTCGCTCAGTAATGAAGAATGAGCAAGGGTTCAGATGGTCCAAGAGGATCATGTCACTTTCTCACTCAGACATCCATTGGTGCTCCAGATCTCTGGAAAATGTCACCATCATTGACCGTTGTGGGGAGTTTCCTAATGTGCCACTTCTAGGCATAAGAGGAGGCATCACTTACAACCCATCTCTAGCTTTACGACAGTTTGGTTACGCTCGGAGCGATGACCCACATGACATGTTGATTCAGGGCATTGTGTTTGATTACGACAATGATCTTCAGGGTTACCATCAGAGATTCATACGAGCTTGGGGAAAGGTAAACAGGATTGACAGCAAGACACTGGAGCCTAAGTACACTATTCCTATGGAGGCTTATCTCAGATGGGTACGATCTCGTGCTCAGACACTCATGATGCCATATCCTGCCGTCCTACCAGTTACCATGGAACCTGTTGCTGAAGGAGACACAGCTTATACCATCCTTCACCCAGACATGCCTACTGATATGGAAGACTTGCAGAGATCATGGATACAACTGAAGGAGCAAAGGGATACTTTCGAGGCTCATTACAAAGCAAGCCAAGCAAGGATCCTAGAGCTAACAAAGCAACTTCACGAGGAACGAAACCTCAACTCATACCTCAACACAAAGAGGAAACGTCCATGGGAGACTTAAAACCCCATCTTTTGTACTTATTTCACTTTCATTTTTTGTAAGCCTTAAAGGCAAAACAAGTTATTACTAATAAAAGTTTACTTTCGTGTTTGTCTAAGCAAATTTAAATCCTGCGGTCCTTGAAAACATTGCATATGCATTCCCATATCATTTCATTGCATCACAGGTTTATAATTGTGCACAGGTTTCTCATCTTCTCGCTGTTTATTTCAGCAATGGCACTTGAACAATCAGTTAAGGATCTTCAAGCACAGAATGCACAGTTCCAAGAGCTGATCTTGAACCTATCCAAGGGGCAAGATGATTTGAAGGCACTGCTGGCCAAGAAGACTAAGAAGACTAGAAGGTCTGCTGGGTTGCTCAACATGGGAAGAAGGTTCAAAGGTCCTGTCAAGACCAAGGAAGAGGTTGAAGACTATGAATCTGAAGAATCTGAGAAAGAGAGGGGCAGTCTCCACAACACTATGGGAGACTCTGATTCTGAGGCTAACTATTACCATGAGCCTAACGAAGACAAATTCAAGATGCTGGTGGATAGAATGGATGCTATGGAATTACAGAAATCATCTGGGCTGGATTTTGAGGATTTGAGTTTGATATCTGGGGTTGTGATACCCATTGGTTTCAAGGTTCCAACATTTGTTGTCTATGATGGGGTCTCTTGTCCCAAACTGCATCTGAGGTCTTATGTCAGAAGGATTCAACCTCACACTGCTGATAAAAAGTTGTGGATCCATTTCTTTCAAGAGAGTTTATCTGGAGCTCAGCTAGAGTGGTATTATCAGTTGGAGAGTGTCAACATCAGAGACTGGAATGATCTTGCTGAAGCTTTCTACAAACAGTATCAATACAATGCTGACTTAGCCCCCACTCGCATGCAGCTTCAGAGCATGTCTATGGGTGCCAAAGAAAGTTTCAAAGAGTATGCTCAGAAGTGGAGAGATTTAGCTGGAAGAGTTCAACCCCCTTTGACTGATAGGGAACTGGTTGATATGTTCATGTGTACGCTGAATGGTCCGTTTTACAGTCATCTCATTGGAAGCTCATCATCTGGCTTCACTGAGTTGATCATGACAGGAGAGCGGGTAGAGAATGGTATCAAGAGTGGCAAGATCCAAGTGGGCACTTCTTCATCAGGTGCTGCAAAGAAGCCTCCCACTGGAAAGAAAGAGTCAAATGCTGTTTATGGTCAACCTGACCGTAACAGGAGGCATCAGTCTGTTAGTGCAGTTCATATTTCAAATCCAACTCCTGCACCAACAGAGCAGCCTCAAGGCAACCAACAGAGGGCTAGAAGACAGTTCACGAAGATCAACATGTCAATGGCCCAGGCATTGCAACACTTGTTGAAGGCTGAACTTATTACCTTGAGGGAGGCTCCTCAGAATCCCAATGTTACTTCCCCCAAGTACAATCCCAATGCACGATGTGCATATCATTCAAACTGTCCAGGACATGATACTAATAACTGCTGGGTCTTGAAGAACAAAATTCAAGACATGATTGATGCTGGAGAAATTGAGTTTGATCCACCAGGTACCCCAAATGTGATTACAGCTCCAATGCCAAATCACGAGAAGACTGTCAACGCCATTGATGAAGATATTGATGAAGATCTGCATGTCTATTCAGTTATGGAGTTGAGCACACCATTGTCTGTTATCAAAAAGAGGTTAGTACAAGCTGGGATTTTTCCAGGTTGTCGTGAAGATTGTTTGTATTGTACCTATAAGCCAGATAGTTGCTTCATTTTGAGAGATGGAATTCAACGTCTCATGGATAAGTATACTATAGTGTTTGAAAGAAGACCAGCATCTGTAGAAAGTATGGTGGATCATCTGACTCAGGGTAAGAATACTGAAGAGGTTGACATGGTTGACAAAGTACCGGTGAGAATCACTTCAAAGGGTCCCATTAAAATCACTCATCAGGGCCCAATCAAGATTACTGCTGAAGGTCCCGTGAAAGTTGTTGCTGAAGCCAGAGTGGCTCCTCTGATCATTACCACTCCTGGTCCTATTCCTTATACATCTGACAAAGCTGTGCCTTGGCACTATGGGTCTGATGTTTACATCCATGGTGTCAAGCAGGAGCCTTTGCCTGATGTGCCCGTTGACATTGATAATATTGCTGGATCTAGCAAGATCACTCGTAGTGGAAGAGTCTTCTCTCCTCCAGTTGCTTCTAAGAATGCAGTTACTCCTGCTGTTACTTCCACCACTGATGCTCGGGGCAAGGGTCCTGTTATTGAGCCTGTATCTACTGATGTGCCAGCTGCTGATGACCTCTCTAAGCAGATGGAAGAAGTATTGAAAATCATTCGCAAGAGTGATTATGATATTGTTGATCAGTTGGGGCATACTCCCTCAAAGATTTCTATGCTCTCCCTGTTATTATGTTCTGAGGCTCATGCCAAGTCATTGATCAAGTTTCTAAAGATGGCTCATGTACCCAGTGCAATTTCTGTGGACCAGTTTGAGAATTGTGTTGCTCACCTGACCTATGACAACGGGTTAGGATTTTCTGATGCTGACTTGACCCCTGCCAAGAGGGATCATAACAGGGCCTTGCATATTTCAATTGAATGCAGGGGCACTACCCTGTCTCATGTGCTGATAGACAATGGTTCCTCTCTGAATGTGTTGCCCAAGGAAGTCCTGAACAAGCTGAGTCCTGAAGATACGGTGTTGAAGCCCAGTAATATTGTGGTAAAGGCTTTTGATGGATCTAGAAGAGTAGTGCATGGGGAAATTGATCTTCCAATCAAGGTTGGCTCTCAGGTGTTTACTACTACATTCTACGTAATGGATATTCGTCCTTCGTACTCATGTCTGCTTGGTCGTCCCTGGATCCATGGGGCAGGTGCTGTGACCTCTACATTGCACCAAAAGTTGAGATATCCGGTGAATGGAAAGGTTGTTACTGTCTTTGGAGAGGAAGAATACTTTGTCAGCCATGTAAACACTTTCAAGTATCTGGAAATGGAAGGTGAATACATTGAGACTCCGTGTCAGTCATTTGAAGTGGTTCCTTGGGTTGGTAATGATTGTGTGACTCCTCCTGCTGTGAAGAAGGTTCCTGTGGTCATCAGAAAATCTCCAACAATGGCAATGGCCTCCCTCAATGATGCAAAAGCTGTGGTGGATGAAGGTGGTTGTACTATTTGGGGTCAGCTTCCTGATATTCCATACAAGTCTGACAAGTTTGGTTTGGGTTTCACTGCAGAGTCCCAGAAGGCTGTTCGTCGTGCTCGTATCACCAATCAAGGGGTTATCAATGCTGTGGGAGATCAAGATGATGACTACAACTTGGAGGCATGGATTTTTCCTACTGTGGGTGCTGGACTCAATAATTGGAAAGCTGAAGATGTTATCCCTATCTCCTTTAGTCAGGAGTAAATACTATTAATGTGTTATGTTTTTAAATTTGTAATTTCTGGAACAATAAAACTTTCAAGCCATGTGCCTTACCCGGGGCACAATGGTGTGCTTGTTACGGGTTGTCATTTCATTTGCATACTTCATTCAATAAAATCAGTGGACGTTTCGTTTTCGTAAATATTGTGTTCCTTGTCTTTCTTTTTCTTTTATTTTTGCTTTATCAGCTATGTGTTCTTACACACACCCACATCACTAAAATGCAGATCCTCATCCACTCTGGATCCTGTTGATAACAGTTCTACTATTGCCAATTATGATTTCGAGAATCCGATCTATCAAACTGAAGACGGAAATGAGGACGATTGTGAAATACCTGTAGAGCTTGCTAGGTTGTTACAACAAGAAGAGAAAGCTATACAGCCACATGAAGAGCCAGTCGAAGTTGTGAATCTGGGAACTGAAGAAAACAGAAAAGAGGTCAAGATAGGGGCTGATTTAGAGGACAGTGTCAAAAGCAGGTTGATTCAGATGTTACGTGACTATGTGGAAATCTTTGCTTGGTCTTATGAAGATATGCCAGGGTTGGATACGGACATTGTGGTTCACCGTTTGCCAGTGAAAGAAGATTGTCGTCCAAAGAAGCAGAAGGTTCGTCGTATGCGTCCTGAAATGTCGGAAAAGATCAAGGCAGAGGTAATGAAACAGTTCAATGCAGGGTTCTTGGCAGTAACTTCTTATCCTCAGTGGATTGCAAATGTGGTACCAGTTCCTAAGAAAGATGGTAAGGTACGTATGTGTGTAGACTATAGAGATTTGAACAAAGCTAGCCCCAAAGATGACTTTCCACTTCCTCATATTGATATTCTGGTAGACAACACTGCTCAGCATAAGGTATTCTCTTTCATGGATGGTTTCTCTGGTTACAATCAGATCAAGATGGCACCTGAAGATATGGAGAAGACAACATTTGTGACACAGTGGGGCACTTTTTGCTATAAGGTGATGCCATTTGGTTTGAAGAATGCAGGGGCAACATATCAGCGTGCTATGGTGGCTTTGTTTCATGATATGATTCATCATGAGATAGAGGTATATGTAGATGATATGATAGCCAGGTCTCAGAATGAAGAGCAACATCTTGATCATCTGCACAAGTTGTTTGAGAGGTTGAAGAAATACAAGTTGAGATTGAATCCAAACAAGTGTACTTTTGGAGTTAGATCTGGAAAGCTCCTGGGTTTCATTGTCAGTGGAAAAGGTATTGAAGTGGATCCTGCAAAAGTGAAAGCTATCCGAGAGATGCCAGCTCCCCGTACTGAGAAGGAGGTTAGAGGTTTCTTGGGACGATTGAATTACATTGCAAGATTTATTTCCCAGTTAACTACTATCTGTGAGCCAATCTTCAAGTTGTTAAAGAAAGATCAGGTGATGGAATGGAATGATGAGTGCCAGACTGCCTTTGATGAAATAAAGAGATATTTGCTAGAGCCACCAATTTTGATGCCACCAGTTGATGGAAGACCCTTGATTATGTACTTAACAGTGCTAGACAACTCAATGGGGTGTGTGTTGGGGCAACATGACGAGTCTGGTCGAAAAGAGCAGGCAATATACTACCTTAGCAAAAAGTTTACCGACTGTGAAACAAGATACTCACTGCTCGAGAAAACTTGCTGCGCTTTGGCATGGGCTGCTCGCCGACTAAGACAGTATATGTTGACCCATACTACCTTGTTGATTTCTAAGATGGATCCAATCAAGTACATATTTGAGAAACCTGCTCTCTCCGGAAGAATTGCAAGATGGCAAATGATCTTGACAGAATATGACATACAGTATACTACTCAGAAGGCCATTAAGGGAAGTGTGGTTGCTGATCATTTGGCTCATCAAGCAGTGGATGATTACCAGTCAATGAATTTTGAGTTCCCTGATGAAGACATTATGATTATTACCAAAGAACCTGGACAATATGACGGACCTGAACAAGGATCCCGATGGACTATGGTTTTTGATGGTGCCTCTAATGCACATGGTAATGGTGTTGGTGTTGTGATTAGTTCCCCTGAAGGTTGTCATACCCCGATTACTGCCAGACTTTGTTTCTATTGTACCAATAACATAGCTGAGTATGAGGCATGTATCATGGGTATTCAAGTTGCCATTGATATGAAGATTCAGTTCCTTGATGTGTATGGAGATTCAGCCCTGGTAGTGAGTCAGATTAAAGGAGATTGGGATACCAAGCATGATAATCTCATTCCTTACAGAGAGCATGTGTTGTCTTTGATCCCACATTTCAAAGAGATTACCTTTGGGCATATTCCACGAAGAGAGAATCAGTTGGCAGATGCATTGGCCACCATGGCATCTATGTTTGAGATCAGTTGGGATGATGAAGCTCCCAAGATTACTATTGATAGATTTGAGAAGCCTGCGTACTGCAATGAGATTGACACTGAAGGGACAGAGGAGAAGCCTTGGTTCCATGAAGTGAAAAGATATCTTGAAGATCAGGAGTTCCCTGAAGGGGCATCTGTCAAAGATAGGAAGTTCCTGAGGAGGTTTGCTGCTAAGTTCTTTTTGAGTAATGGGATTTTGTACAAGCGCAATCATGATTCAACTATGCTTCGTTGTGTGGATAAGAAGGAAGCTACATAGATTATGGAAGAGATGCACGATGGGACCTTTGGCACTCATTCTAGTGGTCATACAATGGCAAAGAAGATATTGAGAGCAGGTTACTATTGGTCTACCATGGAAGCTGATTGCTATCAACACTCCAGAACTTGTCACAAATGTCAAATCTATGCTGATAAAGTCCATGTACCTCCATCTCCATTGAATGTGTTGACTGCTCCTTGGCCCTTTGCCATGTGGGGCATTGATATGATTGGTGAGATCAAACCTACTGCTTCTAATGGGCATCGTTTCATCCTGGTGGCTATTGATTATTTTACGAAGTGGGTAGAGGCAGCTTCATACGCATCTGTGACTAAAAATGTTGTGGCTCGATTTATTAAGAATAATCTCATATGTAGGTATGGCATCCCTGAAAGGATTATCACTGACAATGGCTCTAATCTGAACAACACTATGATTACTGATCTCTGCACGCAGTTCAAGATTAAGCATCACAACTCTTCTCCGTATCGTCCAAAGATGAATGGGGCAGTTGAAGCTGCTAATAAGAACATTAAGAAGATTGTACAGAAGATGACTATTACTTACAAGGATTGGCATGAGATGTTACCATTTGCTCTTCATGGTTATCGTACTACAATACGTACTTCAACAGGGGCAACCCCATTCTCCTTAGTCTATGGTATGGAAGCAGTTCTGCCCATTGAAGTTCAGATCCCCTCCTTGAGAATTATGAAGGATGCAGGCTTGGATGAAGATGAGTGGATTCAGACTCGACTGGACCAAATAAATTTGATTGATGAGAAGAGGTTAGCAGCAGTTTGTCATGGCCAGATGTACCAAAAACGAATGATCAAAGCATTTAACAAGAAGGTTAAGCCAAAGGTATATCAGGCTGGTGACTTGGTAATCAAGCGTATCATATTACCACAGGGTGATCCTAGGGGCAAGTGGACTCCAACATATGAAGGTCCATTTGTAGTCAAGACAGTATTCTCAGGAGGTGCCATGATACTGACTACAATGGATGGTGAGGACTTCCCACAGCCTGTAAACGCAGACATAGTTAAAAAATACTACGCATAAAAAGAGACCCGCTAGGTTGACAGGCCTAGGCAAAAATAAGGGCATCCCGGCAAACCAAAAGGGTTTGGGCAAAAATTAGGGATATATATAAAAAGATGTACACCCGGCAAGTCGAAAACCTGAAAAGGCGGCTTGGGCAAAAAAGGGTATCCCGGTGGATTGAAAACCTGAAAGGGCAATCCAGGCAAAAGTTAGGGATTAAAGCGTATGACTATGTCTCGTTTGGATCACCAATGAAACTGCAACTAGTTGTACTACTTATTCAAGCTCGAACAGATAAAGCTCAATTCAATCGTTTCCGTCTCAACAGCAAGAAGATGAGATACTTGAGTGGCAATAGTAGAATTGAAACTCAATAGGATTGTTTCCCACATAGCTGATTCTTTTTGTAAAACTTTATGGCAAAATCCTCTTACTAGGGTTTATGTCTCCTTGTACAAACTTACCCATGTATGGGTCACTTTTGATATAAATAAATTCCATCTTTTGAATCCAGATTTACTTTTACCCTATTTACATAAGCGAAACGTCCATTGATTGTGTTTGAATGTATGTATGCCTTTGAATATGATTGATGTTTACCAGAAATGCATGAAAATGCAGTAATAGTATTTACTAAAGACGAACGAGGGGAGGATTTCAATGAAGCTTCGCCAGTTCACCTTTACAAGACGGTTACAAACCATCAGTAGGACTAATCCATCATCATAAAGTCTAAACTCCTCTGGAATTTATATCCATCTCTTTTATCCTCATACGGATATTCGGGAAATTACTTTCCAATAGGAGTACGACGAACGAAGGCGGGATGTTATGTCTAAACTCCCTGGAATTTATATCCATCTCTTTTATCCTCATACGGATATACGGGAAATTACTTTCCAATAAGGGTACGATGAACGAAGACGGGAGGTTATCTATACCCTGTTATCCCCAGCAGACGGAGGGTTATATATTCTTCAACAACGAATCGGGATTTATTTTCCCTGGCCAGCAGTTGTTATACAAGGATATCCAGACACTTCCGACAGTATCATATCATACATACATCATTTACATCATACCATAGCATATATATCCATAGACATATAGTACATTACCTAAGTGCATCATGTCATACATACATAAAGCATAAACTAATGTTATTATACAAAATGCTACCTTATTTTCAGGTTAATTATTCAACAAACAAGCTTATGATTTTTGGGACTGCTTTATTGTAACCTCAGGGTTACTTTATCCTCCTGATAACTTCTCATGACTTCAAGACTGCTTTAGAGCTATTCATTGCTCTATCCTCCTGAAGACATATCACATTATTATTTCAAGACTGCTTTAGAGCTATTCATTGCTCTATCCTCCTGAAATCATTGCTTCAAGACTGCTTTAGAGCTATTGATTGCTCTATCCTCCTGAAGACATATCACATTATTTCAAGACTGCTTTAGAGCTATCCATTGCTCTATCCTCCTGAAATCATATCCATCACTTCAAGACTGCTTTAGAGCTATTGATTGCTCTATCCTCCTGAAGCCATTATTATTTCAAGACTGCTTTAGAGCTATTCATTGCTCTATCCTCCTGAAATCATTGCTTCAAGACTGCTTTAGAGCTATTGATTGCTCTATCCTCCTGAAGACATATCACATTATTTCAAGACTGCTTTAGAGCTATTCATTGCTCTATCCTCCTGAAATCATATCCATCACTTCAAGACTGCTTTAGGGTTATCATTATTGATTGCTCTATCCTCATGAAGACATGCTCATACATCAGTATTACTCCAAACTCCTGACAGCTCTCATTATACTACTAAAAAAAAACTTTCCCCTAGTGGCATCTTTAAGCCCACTCAATCATATTCAACCAACCATCAATATCACTCCATGCACTGGTGAGTGCAAATTTTTGGGCTTTTGTGTTCAATCCCCTTCAACCTTCCAGGTTACGACTGGCAAATATACCAATCTAACCCCTCAGGTTTCAGAAAATTGAACAGGGGCAGCTGTTGCACCCCAAAATTTGCCCTCACAATACAAGACTTTGTGTTCTTGAAGGTTCACAAGGTTCACAAGTTTCTCAATGCTTATATAACCTTTCATGAGGTTCATGAAGCCCATAGGTTGCTTCTTGAAGGTTCACAAGGTTCACAAGTTCTCCAACACTTGCATAACCTTTCATGAGGCTCAGGAGGTCTACAAGTCACTTCTTGAAGGTTCACAAGGTTCACAAGTTTCTCAATGCTTATATAACCTTTCATGAGGTTCATGAAGCCCATAGGTTGCTTCTTGAAGGTTCACAAGGTTCACAAGTTCTCCAACACTTGCATAACCTTTCATGAGGCTCAGGAGGTCTACAAGTCACTTCTTGAAGGTTCACAAGGTTCACAAGTTTCTCAATGCTTATATAACCTTTCATGAGGTTCATGAAGCCCATAGGTTGCTTCTTGAAGGTTCACAAGGTTTACAAAATTCACAATGATTACAAAGCTTCCCTGAGGATCATGAGGTCTACAAAGCCACTTCATGAGGTTCACAAGATTCACAAGCTTCACAATGCTTCCCATGAGGTTCACAAGACATTTTATGATGGTTCACAAGGTTCACAAAGTTCACAATTGGTCAAAGAAGTTGACAATTCCCTCAGACAATACACCTCCTAAGCAGGGCATCCATAACTAGGGTTTTGACTTTAATCAGGCTAAATGGACTTCCAATACCTCAAGTGAGTTTCATAACATCTTATATGCGTGTAAAAACCCCCATGTCAAGTTTCAAGACTTTTCTCAAAGGTTTGCTCAGTCAGATGATCAGATAAGTCAAAATCAGTCCATGCAATTAAAAAATCAAACTGAGATCAACTGTGGTCAAACCAAAGTCAAACTTCATGATTTTTTGCCAACATCAAGTATATGAAGTAAAATTCATCATTTGATCAAGGGTTGATCATGATTCATCAAGGAGATTCCAGATCATCAATAATCAGGAGTTTCTAAATTAGGGTTTCCTCAGTAAAAGTCAACTGAACTTTGACCAGGCATAACTTTCACATACTTCATCACCAAGTCTCCATCCAAAGCTCATTTTGAAGGAAATTGGATTCTCTACAACTTTGATGTTGAAGGTTAAGCCCAAAAATGCTTCATTTGAAAGATATGATCTAAGACATTATAGGTCATTTCAAAAGTCAACAAAAAGTCAACAACTTCAAAAGGGCATAACTTGAGATTGGTAAATGATATGGACCTGAAACCAATGGGGTTGTTTAGAGGACTCTTCAAGCTTTCCAAAAAGTCCAAGAATACCCTCATACCTTTAAAATTGAGGGAGATGTGCCCTTGCAAAGTTGGGCAATTTTGTGATAGTTTATGTTGAAAAGGGAGGTTCAAAATCATTTCTTTTCAAATGGGCTGCCCAAGTTATGATCCAATCCACTTCATAAGAGTTTGCACGAAATTAATTTAATTTATTCATAATTTTATTTATTTTATTTTTATTTATTATGATTTTTATATTAAAAAGTCATTTTAAATTCAAATAAAATATAAAATCATGCAAATAAATTCTAATTTTATTTCTAGAAACTTTTAAATCATATTTAAGTGTGATTGGTACAAGAATCATGAAGAATCTCCAAAAATAGCAAGACTTTACACAAGATATTTGATTTTCAAAGGGCTATCTTTTTCAATCTTTTTTGATCCAAATCTTCACACAACCAAGTGGTTTTTCTGACCTAATTCACTCATGTATATATATTTAACACAAACCCTAGCTCATTCACGATTTGGTAGCAGCCTAGAGGTAAGTTCAAGAGCACAAAAATTCTTCAAAAGTTGAAATTCGGATTTGGAGATTCAAGCCTTTTTGAACCAATTTGAAGGTTGAGACACGTTTCTGAGACATCATTGAATCATTCCCAATGATTATTTGCATCTGAAACACCATATATGACACAACCCGAATCCATAATGTTCATCATATTTTGATTTTCGATTTTGCATATTGGCTGGATTTTAATGACTTTTGATCATTGTTTTGTGTTTGTATGGAGTTATTGATTGTTTCTGGACAGGTTTCGTGGAGAACCATCACCTAATATGGATTTCACCATTACTAGGGTTTTTCGGCCAAATTAGGGTTTATCAATCCACCAAATATAAATGAATTTGGAGAACATAGAGATGTTGTGTGGACTGTATGGATCATAAAACATTAATTAATTTCACGAATCTGTATTGTTTTGTCAATGTTTCGTTTTCGTAGGTTTTGAAGCATGAAGAACCTGCAGCTAAATTCGCAGGAAAATTCACATCTGAATTCGCAGGAAATTTGAATGTAGAAGATGAAGTTTGCCGCGCCTGGGAATTTGAATTTATGTTAATATATTTTATATTGTTTTGCTGTTTCATTTACACACACGCGCGTGTGTCCTGGTGGTAAACTCTGGCTGTGTATGTTGTGAAGTCCATGGTTCGATTCTTGGCCATGGCAATATTTTGTTTTATTTTCGCAGGATAAAAAGAAGCTTCATATATTATTAGTTGTAGCCGTTCAATAATCAGTTAGGCTCTCCCAGCCAGGTGGTCAAGCATGCGCGCGTATATCCTAAGGGTCCTGGGTTCAATCCTCCCCCAGGCCCTTTTGTTCTTTTATTTTTCTGAATTTTCCATGTCAATGCACAAAACAAAGTGAAGTTATTTTCTTATCACCTGCGCATGGAATGGTCCAGTGGTCCTTATTGCTGCCTGTAACCAAGAGGTCTTGGGATCAAATCCCACCAGGTTCCTTTTCTCTTTTTCTTTGTTTTCTTTTGTTTTCTATTTTAATTCAATTAATTTAAAATAATTTATATTATGAAATATGTATATATGTTATATAATATAATTAATCTTAAATAGTTTTCTAGGAAAAAATAAAACTCTTGTTTATATTTAAAATTTTATTTTGTATAATTTATATTAATTAAAATAGTGTTATGTAAAAATAAATTTTTATATATATAAAACCCTAATTTTTATGAAACCCTAAAAAAAAAAATATAGAATCTTAATTTTATAAAATTCTAAAATACTTTTCTAAATTAAAATTTAATTCTGTTTTTTTTATTTCTAATACAATTATAATGTTTCATAGAATTTTGTAAATATAGTTATAGGTCAAATTAATTTTCTTTTAGTATTTAGAAATAATTTAATTTAGGATAATTATATGATTAAAAATAATTTGTAAATATAATTTTAACATGATATTTAAAATTCATTTTTTTCTTATAATATGTAATAAATATAGATATATGTTTATAATAATTAAAATTCTATAATTATGATACATTTGAAAAATAATAATTAATATATGAATAAAAAAAATATCTAGTTATACATATTAATTTCTTTTGATATTATTTTTATTACTATTAATTTTGCTTACTATAATTTTATTAATCTTGTATTTAATTTTTATTACTAACCATTATTTATCTTTAATTATTATTATTACTAACCTTATTTATTTTATCACTAACCCATTTATAATTTAATTATGTTTACTATTATTTTTGCTAATTTTCTTATTATTATTTACTAACCCCTTTATTATTTATATTTTATTATTTATTGCTTAAATTTGCTATTATTATTATTATTCTGTAATTGTTTCTCGGTTGTAATCTTGTAATTATTTTAATTATTATTATGGTTAGTAATTAGGGAGTGTAAATAACATGTATGTAATATTAAAATAAATTTAGATAATTTTTAATCTAAGATAATTAAATTAAACACTTCACACACGTAAGTCGATTTTAATCGCCGTCTCACTTCCTTAGGGATACCCCTCCAGTTGCCTACGAATAATGGTTAAGTGGGGTGTATAAAGCAAGTCCCTCAAATAGAAAAAATCATCAAAGTCCCTTTTGGTTGCCTTTACGAATCGAGTCCCTTTCGAAAAAATGATGATAGTCCCTCAAGTTTGCTTATTACACCCCACCATGGCCTTCAAGATCAAATTGTCCCACACATGTCCCTTAACATCCAAAGTAAGGACTACCTACTCCATTATAGTAGGGATAGTCTTACTAAAGGAAAGAATAAAGAATAAGAAAGACCTTTAAACATTAGGGTAGGTTACTCCTAGGTGCTTGCTCACTTCAAAGCTGTTTCACACTTAAACAAATTTTCAACAAGTTTTCAAACAAGTTCTTAACACATCCTTACATGGATTATTTATTAACTATTCTGAAAATTTTCTATTCACACACTACAATTTCAAAACAATTCAAAAGTGAGCTTAAGTACCTAAGAGCCCATGGATAACCATGGATGAAAAGGATGCTAATACCTTCCCTTTTCATAACCTACCCCCCGGACCCAAAAAATATCTCTAAGGTCTTTCCTGTTCTTTTATAACCTTTCCTTTAGGATAAAATAAAAGTCGGTGGCGACTCTTGCTATCCGCAACATTACTTAAAGTCAGTTCTCCCACCGTGTTACACCTTCACCTTATCTCGGATCAAACGGATATCGCCAACAAACATCTTTGCCACACCGTGGCCTTACATCGCCATTAGCGGATTCAATCTTATGAAGTCCACTGTGTTCGTCTTGCTCTCTTTGTCCCCCTTTTCCATTGAGGATTTCGTTTGAATCTCACTCAAGAACACCAACTGAATTCAAGAGAAATCGAACTAAAAGGTATGACTTAAATCTTACTTTACTTCTGATTTTTGAGATGTTGACAGTATCCTGCTGATTTGTGAAATCGAATTGTTGATGTTGAACTGTTATACTTGCATTCTTATATAAATCTCGCGTTCTTATGTTGTAATTGTTGATGCGACGCAGAATTGATTTTGTTGTTGTTGATGCAGATGTGAGCTTTGATGAGAGTTGATTTGAAGTTGATGATGAAAGTTCAGTTGAAGAATTGATGAATATTTGTTCTGAAGTTCTTGAAGTTTTGATGATTTATGAGGCCAAGAATTTATGTTGTTGTTCTTGCAGGTTGATATGATCGCCGATGAAGACAAAGATGGTTACGACATCGAATCCGCAAAATCGACCTTTGCTCAGGTACGGTTCGAATTTGATCACTTGAATTCCCTCTTCTTCTTCTGCAATACTCTGAATCTGAGTCGTTGTTGCGTCACAGTCAAAGATATTGTTGCACGTTTGTTCTTGAACTTCATATAAGAGGTTTCGTTGAATCGGATTCGATGATAGTGCTTGATGTTGTTGATTTTGATTGCAGGTTACCGAAGGTTCTTGGTATTGGTGAAGGTTGAAGAGTGGTGACTGATGTTGATTGAAGGTGACGGAAGAATTGGTGATGTTGATGATTTGTGCAGGCTCTTGCAAGTTACAGGTTCTGAGTTTTTTTTGGTCTTGAATATGTTGAAGAGGCTGAAGGATATTGGAGAATCGAGAAGACGAAGATTGATGAGGGTTGAGAGAGATCCTGAAATTGTTCCCAAATTCTGTTTCTGTATTTTTTCACTGATATCCTCCTCTTGAGTTTTTCCTCTTTTCTGTTATATATCAGTTACCATTGTAACTGATTATTTTTTTGCTGAATTTTTTGTTATTCTGTTAGGAATAAAAATGTAACTAACTTCCTATTTTATTGGTTTTTTATTGAATTCAGCCCAATGCAAGTTTTGTTAAAAAAAAGCAGAAAAATCTATCCCATTAATTCAGTCTTAGATCCCCTTTTTTTGTGTTAATATTTGGTGATGACTATAAATGGATGAGCTAGTGGATATTGTAAACTTGCATATATTTGATAGTAAAAGAAAAAGATTAGATAGAAAAGGTGGTCTAAAAAATGGAAAACAAAATGGGATTTGGTTAATAAAATAGGATATGGACTTAAAGGTCATGGGCTTTGAAATGTGTAAAAATATGGACTTTAACCCAAACATTAGCCTAAGCTTAATAGAAGAAAATGATATTTGTTTATGACAATGACAAGTGGTTATTAAATTGAAATTTGAATAAAATGGATACTAAGATATAAATCTCTAAGAAATGGATTAAGAATGAATTAAGGAAAATAACTTGGATAATGAACGTGGTTTAGAAGTTAGACTAGCAAAAAATTTGTGAATATTAGACAAAGGAAACTTGGTTAAAAAATGGTATTTTAAAAATGGACTTTATAGAATGAATTCGGATAGAAACTTAGAATGGGTTAAGAAAAGACAATAAATGGGCTTGGAATAATTCTATTCAGAATTTTGTTAATGGGCCTAGAATTATGGTTATTGGTTTAGAGAAAAAGCAAAGAAAGAAATGGATATGGTGTTTAGATTTGCCATTTGAGATTGGAAAACAAAATGAGGCCAAGAAAAAGATTTTAATTGGGCCCAAAGTAAAATTAAGAGGAAATAGGATTAAAAGGATGATAGAAATATAATTAATGGGTTTGGAAACAAGAACCAATATATGGACTAAGAATGAAACCTGAACATCCATGAACACGAATCTTGGTTATTAACATCGATTGGCACGACATAATCATTTTGAACAGATGCGGTTTTCAACAAGCTCGTATCTTTGAATCCCACTCAATACATCCGACTCAACTTAATCAACTCAAGAACTCAATCCGTATCAAACTCGTATCCTCAACGGATCCCCAAACTCAAACTTCAATCAATAAAACTTCGACTTTATTAACTTGTATCACCAACAACAAAACACAGTGATCTAATCACCATACGAGTCCATAACTTGATCTCTTGCACCGTGAACCAATGTCCCTTTGCCATGAACCCTAATCACTTCCGCATGCGCCATGGTCTTCAATAAATTGTGTCACAAATAATAATGGAATCCCTTGAACAACAAGATTATTCATGAACGGATTTTCGCAAGGAAACTTTATCGAGTATTACCTAATTAGGGAAATAAACCCTAATCAGGAAGCGGGAGTACAAGCAGATGTTATTAGCCACATAACCCAAAACCTTGAGTCCATCTGGTGAATATGGATATGGAACCCTAGTTCTGTAATCCATGAACCCAACTCCAGTGAAGTAGAGACCTCAAACTGATGGAATAAAATGGTTCTTCAGATCAATCCCCCATGCCTGAGGAAATCTATGCGAATGTGTGATTATGAATGTTATGACCTAATGGAATACACAGATGAAATGCAAAGCGATAAGCCAGTAGAGGGAACGAATAAATGAGGGCAAATTTTGAGGTATTACAGCTGCCCCTATTCAATCAACTGTAGACCTGAACGAATAATTGCAACAGCTTTTAGACGTTCAAGGTATGGAGTGATTGAATACTCGAATAAAACCTGAAAATTTGCACACTGAGGGTAATGGAAATGCCATCTGCCGCTTTATTTATTTATATATTTTTGATGTTGACATCTGAATAGGTAACGGGGATAAAACCAGGTGGAATAGAATCAATGCAATCACTGCGACTGCTGAACGAACCGAAACCATAAGGAGGGTGCCTGTTGGCGAAACAGGACTTAACGCAACATCAACCGATTTGCGACTCAAATAAGATCAACCGATCTAACACTGAGATGGAATCAACCGATCCACCCCGGAAAGCAAGAATGTAATATCATCCGATTTACAACTTGAAGAGAAATGATATCGACCGATTCATAACTCAAATAAGATCAACCGATCTAACACGGAGATGGTATCAACCGATCCAAAACCAAGAAAACTCGAGAATGTAATATCATCCGATTTACAACTCGAAGAGAAATGATATCAACCGATTCATGACTCAAATAAGATCAACCGATCTAACACGGAAATGGTATCAACCGATCCATTATCTTCGCACTGAAACGAGACCATTGTACTTACATGGAGACTCGAAAGGAACGGGGTCGTTGTTCTTAAACGAGAGCCCAAGACGCGACCGTTGTACTGAAACGGAGACGCGAAAAAATGAGACTGTTGTACTGAAACAAGACTCAAAGACGAGGCCATTGTACTTAAATGGAAACTCGAAAGGAAAAGGATCGTTGTACTTAAACGATAACCCAAGACGTGACCGTTGTACTGAAACGGAGACGCGAAAAAATGAGATTGTTGTACTGAAACAATACTCAAAGACGAGACCATTGTACTTAAATGGAGGCTCGAAAGGAATGGGATCATTGTACTTAAACGATAACCCAAAACGTGACCGTTGTACTGAAACGGAGACGCGAAAAAATGAGATTGTTGTACTGAAACAATACTCAAAGACGAGACCATTGTACTTAAATGGAAGCTCGAAAGGAACGGGATCATTGTACTTAAACGAGGGCCCAAGACGCAACCGTTGTACTGAAACGGAGACACGAAAAGATGAGACTGTTGTACTGAAACAAGACTCAAATACGAGACCATTGTACTTAAATGGAGGCTCGAAAGGAACGGGATCGTTGTACTTAAACGAGAGCCCAAGACGCAACCGTTGTACTGAAACGGAGACGCGAAAAGATGAGACTGTTGTACTGAAACAAGACTCAACTACGAGACCATTGTACTTAAATGGAGGCTCGAAAGGAACGGGATCGTTGTACTTAAACGAGAGCCCAAGACGCACCCGTTGTACTGAAACGGAGACGCGAAACAAATGAGACTGTTGTACTGAAACAAACCTCAATGACGAGACCATTGTACTTAAATGGAGACTCGAAAGGAACATGATCGTTGTACTTAAACGAGAGCCCAAAACACACCCGTTGTACTGAAATGGAGATGCGAAACAAATGAGACTGTTGTACTGAAACAAGACTCAATGACGAGACCATTGTACGTAAATGGAGACTCGAAAGGAACGGGATCGTTGTACTTAAACGAGAGCCCAAGAAGCGACCGTTGTACTGAAACGGAGACGCGAAAAAATGAGACTGTTGTACTGAAACAAGACTCAAAGACGAGGCCATTGTACTTAAATGGAGACTCGAAAGGAACGAGATCGTTGTACTTAAACGAGAGCCCAAGACGCGACCGTTGTACTGAAACGGAGACGCGAAAAAATGAGACTGTTGTACTGAAACAAGACTCAACCGGGGATAACAACAAGACGTGGTAGAAGTAACCACCCTGGGAAACGGAGTTGCATTCTGGGGGAATACTTTAATCTGATTGGAGATGTAACGGGTCTTATGTAATATACCTCAAAACTGGCCCATGCTGGTATGCATATGTTTGGATTTATGGCGTAATGCTCCATGACGATGGAAATGCTACGCTTTGGAGGATGCAAATGTAATGATGCTTACTAAATGAAAATGAAAATGAGATCTCCTGAAAAGGAGACTGCAAGTATCCCAGATAACTTGGCTGGGGAGAAACGATGATCACTGCATTGATCTGGTTCGTCCTGATGAGGAGGAAACAACTCTGCGGGGAAAGCTGTTAATAATTCAATGGCTCTGAACAGCCGCCACTGCCAAAAATAAATTGGACTTTGAGGTTGGAGCGCCAAGACCCTGTTGGAGATGGACCCTTCTTGAACTCTGGTGGGGAAGTGAAGACTCCCTGGCTTGGCTGTGAACCAAAGACATGACACTGCTGAGGAAACAACTTGTTGGGGAGGAAAGAACTCCTTGTACTGTTGAGGATTGCCCCTGTCTGAAGGGAAACTCCTGCTCGGGGATGGCACCAACCTTCTGCTGCCTTGCTGGGGGGAGATTTCAACTTCCAACTCTACTGGGGATGATGGAGGATGTCAATGATGAAGCTTCCTGCTGAAGATAAGAGTTTAAGTTGCCACTTGTTGGGGATAAGAAATAAATCCTCTCATTTTGGGAATGAGAGATGTAAGGCGTCTCATGCTGGTGATGAGAGACGATGATACCATTCTTCTCAAGAAGTAACCTTCCATGAGACTTGCTAAGGAACCTTGATCGATGAAGTCCACAGATGAAACAACTCTTGCAGAACTGTGTTGACAATGGCTTTGCCCCTAGCCCTGGGTTGATAGATTGCATGCTAATCATGAGCGAACAATAGTTCTTTGCAATTTTCGACTCGCCTCAGATTAAAGTCCATCAGAAGTAAATGTCTCAAGAGGATTTTACAGAAAACATGGCATATGAAATGCCTCAGTGTCTTCAAACTCTTGGAGGGATTCGTTGGATCTCGAAATAACTGCCCCAGACTGCATGGTCTATGCAAGAATTTTCCTCGCGAGGATTCATGAAAAACCTCATATCACTGTGAGATAGTGTGTCCTAGTATTTTGAACCTTGGGTAGGTGCTTCTGATTAACCGTCTTTAGGAGAAAATAACTTCCAGTGCTCTTGGGGTGGCCTGCCCCAGGACGAGCCTTGAAGTAATCACCTCTGACTGACCGTGCTTTGAAGAAAACACCCAGATCAACTATTCTTTTAGAGATTTGAATCTCGAAGTGATTACCCCAGCTTAGCTGAATTTTGAAGAGATTGCTCGATATGATTGCCCCGGATTAGTTGGCTCTTACCAGGAATGTTGAGAAAGTCCCTACTCGATGGAGTTTTCTTAAAAAGTGCACCTCGACAGATTGTCCTTCGGAAGTTTCAGACTTCTCAACTTAGCAAGATTAAGCTTCTGGACTGAAGTTTCGTATGTGAATTTTTATGATGCCCAACAAATATATGCAAGCAGAAAATGTTTATTCTAAGAATGAAAATTCTAATGCAACACACATGTTAATCTTGAAGTTTTACTGTAAAAAGATGTCGCCAACCTTTGTGAGTGAATCACTGGTTAAGATACGACATTGATTTTTGATGAATGAAAGCATGCACATGCAACACCAACAAAGAACTTTTAGCACAACTCATAGGAGTCAAGAACGCGATCTTGTGGTAGTACGCTCTCAAAAATAACCCTGTTTCAGTTAGGACTTTTAAGGGTTGTATCGTGGCCTGGTTCACGGTTATAGAAACAAATGATATAGGCTCGAAATTTATTTGTGCCCACCCATCTTCGTGATGTTCTTCATTCCTATTTTCAGCTAGCTTTCACAAGCGCTCACCTCTCAAAAAGGGTTTTGGGATGGTTAAGGAACCAATTACACTAACGGTTTAAGCACCAATCAGGTTGTTGTTGGGAGCCAGCCACCCCTATTGTCTTTAGTGTCTGTATCACACGACTTTGTTCTTGTTCAAGGATCTTTCTGGTGTAATCCTTTTCGTCTTTCGCTTTTGCATTCTTTTGCTTATCCCTAACTTTTGCCTGGACCGATTCTTGTGAATCTTTAATTGTGAAGTCCAGCGGGATGCCCTAATTTTTGCCTAAGTCGCTTGCTTTCAAGTTTCGACTTAGCGGGCTTTCTCATCATTTTTTTTAAATTCTTTTTTGAACAAATCGTGTGACACTGTTTGTCTTGTTGCTTTGAAAGGGTCGTGACTGCCTCACTTCTTAGTTGTTGGGAATAACCATTGTGGTCTCCGGTCTTTGGACCTCTTGATTAGGATAACCATTGTGGTTTCTGGTCATTGGACCTCTTGATTTGGTACAACGAAAGGTAATGGATCCTCAGATTTGCACTCCTTTTCGAAATTTGAACGATCGGTCCAGCTAGCTGACACCTACCCTGCCCCTGGGTTAAATGCAAGGGTTTTTTCATGCGAAAATAAACTCCTACTTCAAGGCTCAAATGGGTTGGCGAGGGTCTATCTCCCTTATATCTTCGGTGTTTAGGACTTGAAACGATGCCTGTACATCATCAACAAGGTCTTTCTCAAAAGCACACAATTAGAGATTTTGCGTTTTCATTCCGTCATCCTCCCTGATAGAGTTTAAGCTCAACAGTTGGTATTGCAATGCACATACATAAAATCATGAGTGAATACGAATGGATTACTTCAAGAAAAACATGTGCATTTTATTATGGTTATCATTCAAAAACAAATAAGTTTCATGCATGTATACAAATGTTTAAACAAACAATATAAACTACAAATGAAAATGCAGTAAAGAAGCTGAACATTGCCGTCATTGAGGAAACTTGACTCCGTATGGACTTATTGCTTCTGAAGATGCCTTTGCAAACTAGGATGCCAACTTGATGAGGAGATTTCAATATATGAGCAGACTTTCTGGCATGATGACCTTTGAGTCGATTAAATTTTGCATCTTGTACTTGAACACATCACAGTTGTCAATTGTATGCCTAAATGCCCCTGAGTGATACTTGCATCTAGCCTTCACATCATGGTGGTCATTATTGAGGAGGTTTGACTCCATCTGGACTTATTGCTCTCGGAGACTTTCATCAGTCAGTAGTCTGGATGTTTACTCAATCAAATTCGCGACCTTGTTTTTACCTTTGTCTCTGAAAGACTTTCAATCTTCAATTAAATGGTAAGGTGCCCCAGAATGGTAGTCAGACTTGGCATTCGGCATTGAAACCCCAAAGGAAGATTTATCGGAGATGATCCTGATTGACTAGCTCAATCAGTTTGAATCTGAGCAAATAAGGAAACTCTTTGCACGTACGACATCAAAACAGGATTAAACTTCTTCTCAAGTTGTTTTGGCCTTTACCCTTATGCTCTGACCCTTAGGACTCTCTTGGGAAGATGAAATTGGATCCTGACAAAAGACATCTGAAGGGAAGAGGTTGATAAATGAAGTTGATAAATAAGGTTGCTCGCAAAGATCTTGCACGATCTCCTGCCTACGTATCTCCATTGACCAATGGAGAATCAGAGCAGCGTAGTTCCCCTCAATAGGGATGAAAATAGCTTTGTTCAGAATTTCCATAACCAAGCTCATCTGAGTCTTCATCTGGTTGACTTCCTGTTTCAGCAGTTTCTGGTTTTGAAATAAAGCTTATACCTCTGCCCTGAATGGCCTCAGCTGGGTCTTCCTTCGATTACCTCCGCCCGGAGTTGCTTCAAATATATACCTTGATGATTGTGATTCAAGTTGTCCATTCTGATGAGAAATCAAGTCAGGAAAAGAATTTGTCTCTGAACACCTGTCAAGAATGCAAGGATGTATGCAAATGCCATGTTCAATTATTTCTGAGGAATCTATCTGCTTTAATTCAAGTTTTGATACAGAAAAATCCAACAACATGATTCAGATATGTGATCCTCGGAAATAAATGAACATGTATGCAGAAATGCTATGATGTCATGTATGCAACAGACGTGTGATCAATGGTGTAATGTTGGTGTTGAGCAGTGAACCAACTGTTTGTATAGAACCCCAATAACGGCACCATCTCTGTATAGAACCCCATAACTGAGAACCCAATAACTGTAGAACTGGATCACATAATAGAATAGTCACTAACGGTGTTGAAGTTGAACAACGAGCCAAGTATCTGTGGAGAGTCACAATATCAAGGTCATAATGGTAATCACAGTAACAATTTCTCTGAATAGAAATCCCAGATCTCAGAATCAAAGAACCATAGAACACTGAACAATACTGGCAAAATGGGTATGTTGAAGTTTAGGGTTCCTGCAAACCTGTAAACCCCTCCCAATCTCACAGGTGTGCTACTCGGGTCAACATCACGGACTCTTAAAGCCGAATAGCAATAATATGTTCACCATTTCCGAGAAATGGCTCATGACCAAATCAGGGAATCGGTTTGGCATTATGTACTACTCAGGTAGGTCTCAGTTGAGTCCGGAAAAACAAGCATCCCTCACAAGTCTCCAGCTTCAAGCACTGAATCGAGAAACAATAGTACATTCATCCTGAAGGGTACAATACTATCGTCATACGAACAGTTTTGCTTTAACTGAATTCTTATGAGAGAACCAGGCCATCCTATGCGAGTTCCCAATGGACCCTCGGATGCGAGTGGGTTTGCCAACAAATGTGGTCTGCCAATGTCATCACTGGAGAGGGGTGTTTCCATTAAGGTCCTCGAAGATCGGTCACCAGATGCACATAACTATCAAGGTTGTACCCTGAAGTGGAGAAGAACCCCCACACAGAATAGGCCCGAGATAGTCGCAATCTGGGTGTGGAACACATCACCACTCATCATGTAACCATGCGAGCACAACGTGTCCATGCTAATCCTATAGTGCACTCAAGCCGGGTAGTTGGCTTATCTCACAGTAACTCTCATCCCGCAGAAAAAATGAAAACCAGCAC
This sequence comes from Lathyrus aphaca, assembly GCA_963966055.1. Lineage (NCBI taxonomy): Eukaryota > Viridiplantae > Streptophyta > Magnoliopsida > Fabales > Fabaceae > Lathyrus > Lathyrus aphaca. The sequence goes on from OZ014522.1 coordinate 482,868,032, forward strand.
AGCCAGACAGTCCAGTATAATATGATGCATGGAAAATAAAATACTGAAAGCGGTAAATAAATGCGGTAAAGTAAAGCTGTAAATAAAAGTTGTAAATGAAAATAGTAAAGCTAAACTAAAGCACACAGCAACAAGCATATAAACACCCAAAGAAACAAAACCAAACAGGCGCTAGGATTGACTCTACAAGGGAAACCGGAAGAATCAGGTTAGTCCCCAGCAGAGTCGCCAGCTGTCGCTCCCGGGATTTTCATCCTGGTACAAACGCGAAAGTGGCGTGGAAAAGGTTAGAGTCGCCAGCCAGACATTTTTATCCCGAAAGAATGGGAAAGGTAATGTTGCACAAACCTAAGGAAGAAGGAAAGGACAAGGTCCTGCGAACCAAAGATCTGAGCTCGGGAGTCGGTTACGAACTGGGAAGGTATTAGCACCCCAGATCGTCCGTCGTACCCGACGGGATCCACGCTTGCTTGTTTTGTTTCAAAGGGTGAGAAAAATATAATTGATGCTGAATAAAACCGCTAACTGGAACTGGAATGAAATGAGAAAAGGAACTGGAAAAAGAAAGAATAGGGACAATGTAGGGAAAATAAAGAATGTGCTCGAATGGGCCCTACCCCACTGCCTACGTACCTCATCGGGATAATGAGGATCAGAGTCGACGTAGTTCGCCTAACTAAGGCGGGAACTATTTGTTTGTGTTTTTTACAGCTGGAACTGCGTATGTCTATGCTCAGGTGTTACAGGCTCGTCTGGTACGAGTGCGTTTACCGTCTTGCATACGAGACAAGTCGTCGCGAGTTCGCGTTGTGAGTGAATGAGATGAGAAAAGAAGTTCCCGCAGGATAGTCGCTTATTATTTGTTTTTGTCTTTTATGAGAAGTGTTTTGAATTTTGTTTGTGAACATTCTCATACTAAGACCTATCCATCGCGAGAAGTACTTACACCTCGCCCCGAAACAGGACACGTATAAGCACTCCGCAACAAAGTCTCATGTCGTACAAGAATGTTCGATTTTCCATTAAATGTTTTATTGTTTTTCTTTATGAGATGAGAAAGAATGACTCAAGTTGAAAAAAAGGACAAACTAAGGGGAACTAAGACACAACCCTAATTTTATTTGTTTATTTACAAGAGAGATCCTATGGTTAATGAGGTATTCTAATCCTAAGAAAGAAAAGGAAAAGAAGAAAGAAGAGAACTAGAAACTAACTTACTTCCTAAGGAAGTTAAGTTGTCTCTAAAGAAAGGGAAAGCCTAAAAGCAAAGCACAAGGTGCTAAGGCAAACACAATTAAAATGCATAAGAGATAGGAATGAAGTAATGCATACCTCAATCTTCCCCCCTACAAAACAAAAGTTAGCATGACAATGCATATTGGAAGTAAAATCAAAGCATGAAAGCGATTAAGTACCATAAACGTCCTAGAATGGAACTAGGGTTCAAAATAAGACCTAAGTCTAAAGGTGAAGGTACCTAAAGGTTACATGACTTCTAAAGTAATTATCTACATGATATATATCCCTAAGGATGCTAGGATACCTCACAAGATCAAACTATGTCAAACTATGTACAAAAAGTTCACCTAAGTTCACATAAATGCAAATTAGGGTTTATGGATGAAGTATGAATGCGTATGGCTTACAAGCATGAATTAATACATGAAATTAACATCAAAGTTAGTAGTGAATTCTTATGAATATGGATGAATGAATATACAATCATGAATGCAATGGATTAGGCATATGGAGCAATGAGAAGAAGGTGTGAGAAGAAACGAACAAAAATCGCATAAGATCGCACATGATGAAAGTTAAGGAAGAATAGCATGTGAATATGCATGAAATGATTATGGGTCAGTAGAATACAAGGCATGAGATGAAATTAGAATGCATGAATAGGCATTAATTATTCCCACATAATTCAAGCTATTATTTAGAGGAGAAGAGAAACTAGTTTAGGTTGAAGTTAATTCACATAAGTATGCACTTTAAAGCACCAAAACAAACCAAATGAGCATGGTTCAAAAAATGACCTATGACTGGAATTAAAGACCTAAAAGTGACCTATAATTAACTACTAAAAGTTACCAAAAAGCATCTCAAGCAAATGGCATGAATGCCTTCTTAACACATAGGTTATGCGACACATAAACACATGAATCAACCTAGGATCTAGGTGACATGGAAAAATAGCAAAAAGCCTTTAAAAATTATGAAATTAAATCCCTGGAATAATATAGTCATTATATCACATGGTCCAAAAGGATTCCTTAAAATTATGCACCAAAATGCCAAAACAATTACTTGATTAGCAAGGTAGCAATGAATGATCACCCAAAAACAACTCCACAAAGTGGATCAAAAAGGGCACTAAAAATTATGAAAAAAATGCATAATGAGCATTAAAATGTCACAAATTACAGTAATTAATCACACACAAAAAAATAGGTTTCACACCTGTGGGAAAAAATCAATTTCGGTCCCTTATGCCAAAACACTCCCTTTTGGGACAGCTCATGAACTAAAATCCAAATTAATTATTAAAACCACCCAAATCTGAAAACAAAAAATATGACAAATTAATTAAGAGGATTAGGATCACTCATGAATTTTTCCAGAATTTTATCTCACCTAAAACTATTTTTAATAATTGCGACGAAACGGGCAAAAAAGTGGATTTTAAGGGGAAGTGAAAGGAAGCGATCCTAATGGTTCGTAACCTAATCCCTAAGTTTCGAAATCGATACATATCATCAAAAATCACAAATATAACCAATGCCTCAGGTGGGAGGGCTCAGTATGCACCTTAAATTATATGGTCCTAAGCCGCATACAACTATAGTGATGCTTAAAAAGCCGAAAACGTCGGAATTACTTACTTGATCGAAATGCCGATTCCTCACAAAAAGAAATCCGAAAAAAACCTTAAGCAAGGTCTTGCAATCTCCATGAGCAAAATAAATGCTCATCTTCCATAATCACTTTGTTGAGCTTCACCATAATCGAAATCGATACAAATCGATCAAAAAGGCTCATGAACACTTTATTCCAAAATTAGTCTTAAACAAATAATTAAAATTAGTGCAAAAATTCTAATTAAATTTGTCAAGAAATGGATTAAGACAATAATCCACAAAAAATAATTAGAAAGAGAATCAATTAACCATTTTCTAAAAGAAAAATCAATTAACAAATTTACTAAAACTAATGAAAACAATGGAATGTACACGGGTGGTGCGAATAGAGAATCCATGGGCAAAGGCCCAATCTACATAACAGCAGCCGCAGTAGGGGGTGTAAAAAGCGAGTTGGAGGTGCGGAAATGAATTAATGGAGTCCTTGAGCCCAACCCGAATGCACAGTGCAAGGGTGTTGAAAGTAAAACATGGTGAGAATTGATGAGCCCAATCCACTTGTTTATGAAACCCTAAATACTTTGAGGAATTTGACCTAACGTAAAGACACCAAAACACATCGTCTTCTTCATAGAATTTCGCCGCTCTCTTCTTCATAACCACACCGCCATGACTCATCCTTCCTTCCGCCGTCAAGATAAATCGATACACCACACGCCACCATAGCTTCGCCATATTTTACTCGGACCTCACCTCCACACTTCGACCCTCCTCTTTATCCTTCGACGCGGCCTAGCAACCTCTCCGAAGACCACTGTCATCACCGTCGTCCATTCACCCGTTTATTTGTATCGCACCGTGTCACACACATCGTATCTTTCCGAACTCACTTAGGTATGCCTTGTGGATTCCAACTTCTCGCACAATCCTCCTCGACCTTCTTTTTGCGTAATCTGAAATCTTTTCTGAAAATAACAAAGATCAACACCGCGACCTTCACCTTATCTCGGATCAAACGGATATCGCCAACAAACATCTTTGCCACACCATGGCCTTACATCGCCATTAGCAGATTCACTCTTATGAAGTCCACTGTGTTCGTCTTGCTCTCTTTGTCCCCCTTTTCCATTGAGGATTTCGTCTGAATCTCACTCAAGAACACCAACTGAATTCAAGCGAAATCGAACTAAAAGGTATGACTTAAATCTTACTTTACTTCTGATTTTTGAGATGTTGACAGTATCCTGCTGATTTGTGAAATCGAATTGTTGATGTTGAACTGTTATACTTGCATTCTTATATAAATCTCGCGTTCTTATGTTGTAATTGTTGATGCGACGCAGAATTGATTTTGTTGTTGTTGATGCAGATGTGAGCTTTGATGAGAGTTGATTTGAAGTTGATGATGAAAGTTCAGTTGAAGAATTGATGAATATTTGTTCTGAAGTTCTTGAAGTTCTGATGATTTATGAGGCCAAGAATTTATGTTGTTGTTCTTGCAGGTTGATATGATCGCCGATGAAGACAAAGATGGTTACGACATCGAATCCGCAAAATCGACCTTTGCTCAGGTACGGTTCGAATTTGATCACTTGAATTCCCTCTTCTTCTTCTGCAATACTCTGAATCTGAGTCGTTGTTGCGTCACAGTCAAAGATATTGTTGCACGTTTGTTCTTGAACTTCATATAAGAGGTTTCGTTGAATCGGATTCGATGCTAGTGCTTGATGTTGTTGATTTTGATTGCAGGTTGCCGAAGGTTCTTGGTATTGGTGAAGGTTGAAGAGTGGTGACTGATGTTGATTGAAGGTGACGGAAGAATTGGTGATGTTGATGATTTGTGCAGGCTCTTGCAAGTTACAGGTTCTGAGTTTTTTTTGGTCTTGAATATGTTGAAGAGGCTGAAGGATATTGGAGAATCGAGAAGACGAAGATTGATGAGGGTTGAGAGAGATCCTGAAATTGTTCCCAAATTCTGTTTCTGTATTTTTTCAATGATATCCTCCTCTTGAGTTTTTCCTCTTTTCTGTTATATATCAGTTACCATTGTAACTCAGTTACCATTGTAACTGATTATTTTTTTGCTGAATTTTCTGTTATTCTGTTAGGAATAAAAATGTAACTAACTTCCTATTTTATTGGTTTTTTATTGAATTTAGCCCAATGCAAGTTTTGTTAAAAAAAAGCAGAAAAATCTATCCCATTAATTCAGTCTTAGATCCCTTTTTTTTGTGTTAATATTTAGTGATGACTATAAATGGATGAGCTAGTGGATATTGTAAACTTGCATATATTTGATAGTAAAAGAAAAAGATTAGATAAAAAAGGTGGTCTAAAAAATGGAAAACAAAATGGGATTTGGTTAATAAAATAGGATATGGATTTAAAGGTCATGGGCTTTGAAATGTGTAAAAATATGGACTTTAACCCAAACATTAGCCTAAGCTTAATAGAAGAAAATGATATTTGTTTATGACAATGACAAGTGGTTATTAAATTGAAATTTGAATAAAATGGATACTAAGATATAAATCTCTAAGAAATGGATTAAGAATGAATTAAGGAAAATAACTTGGATAATGAACGTGGTTTAGAAGTTAGACTAGCAAAAAATTTGTGAATATTAGACAAAGGAAACTTGGTTAAAAAATGGTATTTTAAAAATGGACTTTATAGAATGAATTCGGATAGAAACTTAGAATGGGTTAAGAAAAGACAATAAATGGGCTTGGAATAATTCTATTCAGAATTTTGTTAATGGGCCTAGAATTATGGTTATTGGTTTAGAGAAAAAGCAAAGAAAGAAATGGATATGGTGTTTAGATTTGCCATTTGAGATTGGACAACAAAATGAGGCCAAGAAAAAGATTTTAATTGGGCCCAAAGTAAAATTAAGAGGAAATAGGATTAAAAGGATGATAGAAATATAATCAATGGGTTTGGAAACAAGAACCAATATATGGACTAAGAATGAAACCTGAACATCCATGAACACGAATATTGGTTATTAACATCGATTGGCACGACATAATCATTTTGACCGGATGCGGTTTTCAACAAGCTCGTATCTTCGAATCCCACTCAATACATCCGACTCAACTTAATCAACTCAAGAACTCAATCCGTATCAAACTCGTATCCTCAACGGATCCCCAAACTCAAACTTCAATCAATAAAACTTCGACTTTATTAACTTGTATCACCAACAACAAAACACAGTGATCTAATCACCATACGAGTCCATAACTTGATCTCTTGCACCGTGAACCAATGTCCCTTTGCCATGAACCCTAATCACCTCCGCATGCGCCATGGTCTTCAATAAATTGTGTCTCAAATAATAATGGAATCCCTTGAACAACAAGATTATTCATGAACGGATTTTCGCAAGGAAACTTTATCGAGTATTACCTAATTAGGGAAATAAACCCTAATCAGGAAGCGGGAGTACAAGCAGATGTTATTAGCCACATAACCCAAAACCTTGAGTCCATCTGGTGAATATGGATATGGAACCCTAGTTCTGTAATCCATGAACCTAACTCCAGTGAAGTAGAGACCTCAAACTGATGGAATAAAATGGTTCTTCAGATCAATCCCTCATGCCTGAGGAAATCTATGTGAATGTGTGATTATGAATGTTATGACCTAATGGAATACACAGATGAAATGCAAAGCGATAAGCCAGTAGAGGGAACGAATAAATGAGGGCAAATTTTGAGGTATTACACCCTGTTGAAGTACGTATTGTGGTACGATAACCATGAAGAGCAAACGGTAACATCTCATGCCAATCCTTGTAAGTAACAGTCATCTTCTGTACAATCTTCTTAATATTCTTATTAGCAGCTTCAACTGCCCCATTCATCTTTGGACGATACGGAGAAGAGTTGTGATGCTTAATCTTGAACTGCGTGCAGAGATCAGTAATCATAGTGTTGTTCAGATTAGAGCCATTGTCAGTAATAATCCTTTCAGGGATGCCATACCTATATATGAGATTATTCTTAATGAATCGAGCCACAACATTCTTGGTAACAGATGCAAATGAAGCTGCCTCTACCCACTTCGTGAAGTAATCAATAGCAACCAGGATGAAACGATGCCCATTAGAAGCAGTAGGCTTGATCTCACCAATCATATCAATGCCCCACATGGCAAAAGGCCAAGGAGCAGTCAACACATTCAAGGGTGATGGAGGTATATGTACTTTATCAGCATAGATTTGACACTTGTGACAAGTTCTGGAGTGTTGATAGCAATCAGCTTCCATGGTAGACCAATAGTAACCTGCTCTCAAAATCTTCTTTGCCATGGTATGACCACTAGAATGAGTGCCAAAGATCCCATCATGCATATCTTACATGATCTCAATTGCTTCCTTCTTATCCACACAACGAAGCAAAGTTGAATCATGATTGCGCTTATACAGAATGCCATTACTCAAAAAGAACTTAGCAGAAAACCTTCTCAGAAATTTCCTATCTTTGACAGATGCCCCTTCAGGGAATTCCTGAGCTTCAAGATATCTTTTCACTTCATAGAACCAAGGCTTATCCTCTGCCCCTTCTGTGTCAATCTCATTGCAGTATGCAAGCTTTTCAAATCTATCAATAGTAATCTTGGGAGCTTCATCATCCCAGCTGATCTCAAACATGGATGCCATGGTGGCCAAAGCATCTGCCAACTGATTCTCTCTTCGTGGAATATGTCCAAAGGTAATCTCTTTTAAATGTGGGATCAAAGACAACACATGCTCTCTGTAAGGAATGAGGTTATCATGCTTAGTATCCCAATCTCCTTTAATCTGACTTACTACTAGGGCTGAATCTCCATACACATCAAGGAACTGAATCTTCATATCAATAGCAGCTTTAATACCGAGGATACATGCCTCGTACTCAGCCATGTTATTGGTACAATAGAAACACAGTCTGGCAGTAATCGGGGTATGACAACCTTCAGGGGAACTAATCACAACACCAACACCATTACCAAGTGCATTGGAAGCACCATCAAAAACCATAGTCCATCGGGATCCTTGTTCAGGTCCGTCATATTGTCCAGGTTCTTTGGTAATAATCATAATGTCTTCGTCAGGGAACTCAAAACTCATTGACTGGTAATCATCTACTGCTTGATGAGCCAAATGATCAGCAACAACACTTCCTTTGATGGCCTTCTGAGTAGTATATTGTATATCATATTCTGTCAAGATCATTTGCCATCTTGAAATTCTTCCGGAGAGAGCAGGTTTCTCGAATATGTACTTGATTGGATCCATCTTCGAAATCAATAAGGTAGTATGACTCAACATATATTGTCTTAGTCGGCGAGCAGCCCATGCCAAAGCGCAGCAAGTTTTCTCGAGCAGTGAGTATCTTGTTTCACAGTCGGTAAACTTTTTGCTAAGGTAGTATATTGCCTGCTCTTTTCGACCAGACTCGTCATGTTGCCCCAAGACACACCCCATTGAGTTGTCTAACACTGTTAAGTACATAATCAAGGGTCTTCCATCAACTGGTGGCATCAAAATTGGAGGTTCTAGCAGATATCTCTTGATTTCATCAAAGGCAGACTGGCACTCATTATTCCATTCCATCACCTGATCTTTCTTCAACAATTTGAAGATTGGCTCACAGGTAGCTGTTAATTGGGAAATAAATCTTGCAATGTAATTCAATCGTCCCAAGAAACCTTTAACTTCCTTCTCAGTACTGGGAGCTGATAACGAGAAAACATATCAATTATATTGCTAAGTTTCATTGACGTTTTATCGCATAGTCATCGTTTTAACACTCGATTTCTCGAGTTTTCCTTACCGTTTTGCAGGTACATCATATATGGAGCTAAATCATGAATTAAGAGCAAAAGGAACAAAAGCAACCATAAAAAGATGAAGAAATGAAGAAGCCTGCAGAACTGCATAATTTGTTGCAGTCACGGTCGTCACCAAGGTGTCACGACCGTGACACCCCAAAAGAATCCATCACGACCGTGAGCACATTGTCACGACCGTGACACTTAAAATGCAAGGGACACGAGCGTGAAGACCTTGTCACGACCGTGACAAGTGTAAAAATAGGTTTTTGACTGAGACCACGTCAAAACCTTACGTGAAGAAGCTTTTGCCTATTTTTTAGCCACGTTCCTATATTTCCTCCACCACTTCAGCAAGGCCCAATGCAACAAGTACAAAATTGAAGCCCATTAATTGTTCTATAAATACCACAAGTTTTATGAAGAAACTACAGAGCATTTTTTATTCATTTTTCTGCGGAAGCTCTGCCGATTTATTTTACGACCCTGTTTTTATTTCTGCATTATTTTCAGTTTTTCATTCTTATTATATCCCAACCCAACATATAACAATTTCCAACATCAGGAAATTGTTATACATTTACTTGTTTCTAAACCTTCAGAATTTGTTTATTTTCGATTTCCGCCAATTACTCCAAGCTTTCCGGTCTGTGGAAGAAGGAGTCTGCTATAATATTTGTTAACCAGGTTTTTATTATATTGCAAATTTAATATTTATAATGTTTATTTATTTTTCTGCCATGAGTATTCTATTATTTGTTTTTCTGTCTCTGTCTGGTTCAACATCAATGAGTAGCTAATTACCTTAGGGCGGTATGTAGTTAAAACAAACTTAATCAGTAAAATTTAATCATAGGCTTAAAATAATTAATAACTTAACATCTGGCTGATACTTTTTAATTAAAATCGACATTTTCGTTACGAGAGTAAGGAAAGAGTATTAGGTTAGGTCAAGACCACGAGAGTGTGAGATTTTAATCAGATAGCTAAAGTTAGGCATTTAAATTAAACACAGCGAGAGCGCTTTAAAATAAATTAGAATTACTAAGTTTCCAAAAATTATCTCTAAACACTTATGGGCTAGCGAGAGCAGGCATAGGGCTTTAGGGGTAAGATCTGAGATAAGACCACGAGAGTGTGAGTTGAGGGTATTTAAGTTGGTAACCTCTACCGAATAGATTAAGTAAACACCTTTATAAGCCTAGGTTAGATTGACCCACCTAAGTTAGTATAATTACATACCGACCGCCTTAGTATTATTTTATTAAAACTTAAATTTAATTCCGCCTTTAATATTTTAAAATCAACAAAAAAATCGTGACAACCCTTCACCTCAGCTAAACTAGAAGTCCATCTAGCACTAAGTAACCATAGAGTCCCTGTGGATCGATAATCTTAAATATTACTTCGATAGGCTGTGCACTTGCAGTTCAGATACCGCTAGACACATAATTAGACACGTCTTTAGCCCATCAAGTTTTTGGCGCCGTTGCCGGGGACCTTAATTTAGTTACTAGTGCAATTTAGGTAGCATTGTCTAGACTAAGGTATCAACTATTTAATTTATTTTCCGAGTGTATGCCAAGTACTCGATCTAAAAGCGAAGACTTGCAACCTCTAATCCCTGAATCGGAACGCTTCTTACACATAAGAAGACGGATATTCGATTACGAAAAAAATTACAATATTCCAGATCTTCAATTAGATTCACCTAAACCAGTCGTTACATCAAAGGACGCAGAGATGGCTGAAGAACAGAATCACCCACTCAAGTATTACGCTAGTCCTTCGCAAGCTGAACCGCATTCAAGCATTGCAGCACCGGCTATCAACCGAAATGATTTCGAACTAAAACCTTCGTTGATATCAGCCGTGCAGCAAAATCAATTCGCCGGAAATCCTACCGAGGATCCGAACCTTCATCTTTCGATCTTTGTGCAATACGCAGATACCGTAAAAGCCAATGGAGTTACCCAAGAAGCTATTAGACTACGTTTATTTCCTTTTTCACTTCGAGACAGAGCAAGAGCTTGGCTTCAATCTCTGCCTTCGAACTCAGTAACTACGTGGGAGGAACTTAAGAGAGTTTTCTTGAATAGATATTTTCCACCTAGCAAGACAGCTATGCTGAGAGCTCAGATCAACGGATTTAAGCAAAGGGAAAGCGAATCACTATTCGAAGCTTGGGAACGCTATAAGGATTTGCTGAGACTTTGTCCACATCACGGATTAATAGAATGGATGGTCATCCATACCTTCTATAATGGACTCTTGTACAATACAAGAATGACAATTGACGCTGCCGCAGGCGGTGCATTGATGGACAAAGAATATAATGATGCTTATGCACTCATCGAAAGTATGGCTCAAAACCATTACCTTTGGGGAAGCGAGAGAGTTGCAACCGAGAAACCAACAAAAGGAGGTATGTACGAAGTGATTAGTATGGACCAAGTCAATGCAAAGTTTGATCAACTAAGCCAAAAGATCGACAACTTGGCCATAACACCAACAGCCACCGTGGCTGCAGTAACACCTAACTGTGAGTTATGTGGAGTTCCAGGACACGAAGTTTCTGATTGTCAACTATTGACAGGAATTCCCACTGATCAAGTGAATTATGCTCAAGGAAACCCATACTCAAATACATACAACCCAGGTTGGAAGAATCATCCGAACTTCTCCTATAAGAATAACAATGCTTTATACGCACCAGGTCAAGCACCAGCTACATCACCAGGATATCAAAAGACTGCTCCTAATGTCCCTAGAAAATCGAACCTTGAGTTGATGATGGAGAACTTTATAGCTAACCAATCTCAAACAAACAAGGACTTCTTAAACCAAAACATTCACACTAGTGAGCAGATTAAACAATTAGTGAGCAAAGTAGATGCATTAGCTACACATAACAAAATGCTTGAAACTCATATTTCACAAGTAGCTCAACAACAAGCACCTACTGCTGCACCAGCTGGAGTATTCCCTGGACAACCTCAACCTAATCCGAAAGGACATGCCAATGCCGTAATATTAAGAAGTGGCAAGGAACTTGACGGACCTACCGATCCAAGACTTGACAATCCAGCCATGTACCAAAAACCGGATAAATCGACTGAAGTGGTGAATGATCCAGAAGAAAAGGAAGATGATAATCAAGAGGTAGTGGAGAAAGAACAACCTTATGTGCCTCCACCACCCTATAAACCACCAATTCTGTACCCTCAGAGATTAACAAATTCCAAGACGACGGGTCAATTTAAGAAATTTGTAGAACTTCTGAAACAGTTGAATATTACTATTCCGTTTACAGAAGCTATCACCCAAATACCCTCGTATGCTAAGTTTTTAAAAGAAATCTTATCCAATAAGAAAAAGATAGAGGATAACGGAACAGTTACACTTACTGCCGAGTGTAGCGCCATAATTCAGAATAATATGCCTCCTAAGCTAAAAGATCCAGGAAGTTTCTCTATACCCTGTGTAATAGGAAAATTCGTCATTGACAAAGCTCTATGCGATTTAGGAGCCAGTATCAGTGTTATGCCCTTAACGATTTGCAAAAGGCTAGACATGGGAGACCTTAGACCAACTAAAATGTCTGTTCAACTAGCTGATCGCTCTGTTAAATATCCTGTAGGCATACTAGAAAACGTCCCAGTACGTATAGGACAATTCTACATCCCTACTGATTTTATAATCATGGACATCTCTGAAGACTCCACTACACATATCATACTAGGAAGACCATTCTTAGCTACCGCCGGAGCTATAATAGACGTAAAAAGAGGAAAGCTGACCTTTGAAGTAGGTGAAGAGAAAGTTGAATTTATTTTAACACAATTCTTACAATCACCGGCTATAGAGGATACATGCTATCTATTGGACGTAATTGACGAATGTGTAAGAGAAATGGAACTGAAAGAAACTACCTATTCTGAAATAATGAAAATTCAAATCCCTCCGATTTTCGAAGATGATAATTGGCGTGCTCCCTATCAGGATGATAGTCTAAGCGAAAGTTTAGCACTTACACCGGATCCCATGCCAAGTAAAGATAAACCTACATTAGGATTAAAAAATTTACCTTATAACCTAAGGTACGAATTCTTAGACATTGAATGTAAAAGACCAGTTATAATAAATTCCAGTTTAGGAACTATAGAAACAAAGAAACTTTTAGATGTCTTGAAGAAATATCCAACTGCATTAGGATATAACATATCTGATCTCAAAGGAATATGCCCTTCAGTCTGTATGCATCGTATTCTGCTAGAAGAAGATTGCAGAACCTCCAGAGAATCTCAAAGAAGAATTAACCCAATCCTTAGCACCGTAGTAAAAGAAGAAGTTAAGAAACTACTAGATGCCGGAATAATATATCCAATTTCTGATAGTGAATGGGTTAGTCCAATACATGTAGTGCCAAAGAAAGGAGGTATCACTGTTGTGAAAAACGCTCAAGGCGAATCGATATCGCAAAGAGTAGTGACGGGACATAGAGTATGCATAGATTATCGTAAACTAAACAAAGCCACTCGAAAAGATCATTTCCCACTACCCTTTATAGATCAAATGTTAGAACGATTAGCCAAGCATTCATACTTCTGTTATCTTGACGGTTACTCAGGATTTTTCCAAATCCCTATCCATCCAGATGATCAAGAGAAGACTACATTCACATGCCCATATGGAACGTTCGCTTATAGACGAATGCCCTTTGGATTATGCAACGCTCCTGCAACCTTTCAAAGATGTATGATGTCAATCTTCGCAGATTTTATAGACAACATCATGGAAGTGTTCATGGACGACTTCTCTGTATGCGGGCAAAGTTTTGAAGGATGTCTATCAAACTTAGAAATGGTGTTAGAAAGATTTGTAAAAGTAAACCTCGTGCTTAACTGGGAGAAATGTCATTTTATGGTCAAAGAAGGAATCGTATTAGGTCACGTAATATCCGACAAGGGAATTGAAGTTGATAAAGCTAAGATTGAAGTCATAAAAGATCTTCAACCCCCTAAAAACGTTCGAGAAATACGAAGCTTTTTAGGACACGCCGGTTTCTACCGACGATTCATCAAAGATTTCTCGAAAATCACTAAACCCCTTACTGGTTTATTAATGAAAGACGCTGAGTTCATATTCAATGAAGATTGTCTTAAAGCATTCGAAACTCTAAAAACAGCCCTCATCACCGCACCAATCATGCAACCCCCTGACTGGAGATTACCTTTCGAAATCATGTGCGATGCGAGTGACTATGCTGTAGGCGCAGTTCTAGGCCAGAGGAAGGAAAAGAAACTTCATGCGATTTACTATGCCAGTAGAACCTTAGATTCTGCCCAGATGAACTACGCCACTACTGAAAAAGAATTGTTAGCAGTTGTCTTTGCGCTTGACAAATTCCGTTCTTACCTAGTAGGAGCGAAAATAATCGTTTACACAGACCATGCTGCTATCCGATATTTATTAACTAAGAAAGATGCTAAACCGAGACTCTTGAGATGGATTTTACTCTTACAAGAATTTGATCTCGAAATAAAAGATAAGAAAGGTACTGAAAACGTCGTAGCGGACCATTTATCTAGATTAGAAGGTATTAAACCCGAACAAGTGCCGATTAACGATGATTTTCCGTATGAACAGCTGATAGCACAAATAGGAAGCGACCTAGTTCAGTTAGACATAAATGAACCAGAACCCGTGGAAATAATCCAGACAACTGTAGGACTGCCATGGTACGCTGACATTGTCAACTACCTAGCCGCAGGAGCTCTTCCACCCGATCTAACCTATCAGCAGAAAAAGAAATTCTTTCACAATCTAAAACATTACTATTGGGATGAACCATTATTGTTCAAAAGAGGACCCGATGGAATCTTTCGCCGATGTATTCCCGAAGAAGAAATAGAAGATGTCATTGCTCAATGTCATTCATCTCCTTATGGTGGACATGCAAGCACTTCCAAGACTTGTGCAAAAATCTTGCAAGTCGGTTTATTCTGGCCTAATCTATGGAAAGATGTTCACATCGCTGTTATAAATTGCGATCGGTGTCAACGCACCGGCAATATTTCAAGAAGAGATGAAATGCCTCAAAAAGGAATATTAGAAGTAGAAATCTTTGACGTCTGGGGAATAGATTTCATGGGACCATTCCCATCATCTTTCGGTAATAATTACATACTCGTAGCTGTTGATTATGTTTCGAAATGGATTGAAGCTATAGCTTCTCCTACAAACGATACACGAGTAGTAATAAAGCTTTTCAAAAATATAATCTTTCCCAGATTTGGTGTGCCTAGACTCGTCATAAGTGACGGTGGCTCGCACTTCATTTCAAAAATCTTTGACAAATTACTATCTAAGTATGGAGTAAGACACCGTGTGGCAACACCATATCACCCACAAACAAGTGGACAGGTCGAAGTCTCAAATAGAGAAATTAAACAAATCTTAGAAAATACTGTCGCCATATCTCGGAAAGATTGGTCATCTAAACTTAATGAAGCTTTATGGGCTTATAGGACCGCTTACAAGACACCCATAGGTACTACACCTTTCAAATTAGTTTATGGAAAATCTTGTCACCTCCCGGTAGAACTAGAACACAAAGCTTATTGGGCGATTAGAACTCTCAATATAAACTATAATGCTGCAGGAGAAAAGCGAATCCTAGACATTAACGAATTAGAGGAATTAAGGCTAGATGCTTATGAGAATGCTAAGATATATAAAGAAAGAACTAAGCGATGGCACGATAAACGCCTATCTAGGAAAGAATTTAATGTGGGAGACGTTGTACTCCTCTTTAATTCAAGACTTAGGCTCTTTCCTGGAAAATTAAAATCTAGATGGTCAGGACCCTTCGAAATAACTAAAGTATTCCCGAGTGGAGCAATAGAAATTAAGGGTAGGAATAGTGAACCATTCATAGTAAATGGACAACGTTTAAAACATTATCATAAAGTTGAAAATAGAGATTATGCAAATAATCTAAGGCTTTTAGAGTTATCCACTAATTCCCCTGATTAATCTAAACCTAAGCATTACGTCAGGCTTTTGACGATAAAAACAGCGCTTAGTGGGAGGCAACCCATTTACTCATTTAATTATTTAAACTATTCTCTTTATCATATTGTTATTTATCGTTTTACTATTTATTTATTTGTTTTTTTTTCATTTTATAGTTTTATTTTATATTACTATTATTGCCTTTAAATTATGCATTTCATTTTCTTATTTTTATCTTAAATCACTTTTTACAGATTTTCTAAAAGTCTTTTCCACTTTCCTTCTCCCCCTGATTTGTTTCCTCCATATTTGCACTAACCATGGCTAACCAACCCATAAACCATATGGAAACCAAATTTAGAGGTAGAAACCAAAGAATGAAGTTTGAAGAGTTATCACAGAGGCAAATGGATTTGACCCTGTACCCGGATGAACAGACTATGGAAACCCTAGGTATACATGATAGCATCCTGTACTTGTTTAACCGACTTGGATGGGAGAATGCATTGATCCAAAATAAGTTTGTGACTTACCGCGAGCTCACCCTTGAGTTCCTTAGCTCCTTAGTTTACCTACCTGAGCGCGGTTTTGGATTCAGGAAAGGATTTATCAGTTTCCGCCTATTTGGAATAGAATATGACTTTAACCATAAAGAACTAGCTGACTTATTAGGATTCCCTAGTGGACCCTTTGCTTTTACTACCACACAGGTAGAATTGATGGATATTGAGCTAGATTTCTTTTGGGGAACTTTAACCGGAAACTACCACCCTGAACCAAATAGCATGAACAATGATGAGATCCATAACCCTGCTCTCCGTTACTTCCATAAAATCCTAGCCCACACCTTCTTTGGAAAAGACGAAAACATTACCGGAGTCTCTAAAGATGAGATATTCATTATGTCATGTTTCACTAATGGACAGCCTGTTAATGGTGTACCTTTCATGATGCAAACCTTCACCCGTATCCAAGAAGAACCTGAATTACCTATATTAGTAGGAGGTCTTGTAACCATGATTGTTGATGCCTTAGGACTTAGATACCAATTGCACAGGTGCAACCATTTAGGTACCATCCGTCCTATGAATCTTAACTTCTACTTTAATCGCCATATCATAAGGAATTTAGGACATCCACCTTTCGAGTACCTAATCCGGAATGAGGTAGTAACCCTGTTCACACTGCCAAACCATGCTAGAGTAAGTGTTCACAATAAGGAAAACTGGCTTTATGAGTTAACCCCACCTGATTATCCATCCACTCCTGAAACACCTCAGTCTTACAAGATAAAAGATGATATAATGACCGATGTCGAAACTGACCCTGAGACACCTCCTGGTTACCATGACATTGACCACACTGACGAAGTTATTGAAACCCCTGAAGTGAATCAAGGAGATTATGCTAACAACTTACAGAACATCATGAACACTCTTGAAGCTTACCAAACTGATATAAATTCATTTAAGGAAGACATTAAGAGCATGCGATTGGACATTATAGGTTTGACTGACATAACCTGCGAACAATTCTATCACTTGAACTCCGCAATCGAAGATTTGAAGAAACGCTTTTGAAAATGCTATAAGTGATTTAGTTTATTTTTTCTCATTGTTTTCGTTTCTAGTTAGATTTATTTTTCGCAAACAATTTCGTACCGTATTTTCATTTATGTAATTTCAATTTCAATTATTATATGCAATGCACTTCTAGTTCCAAAATTTCTCCATTTTAATCAATTTATATATTTTTAATTCTATGTATTGTTATGCTTGCATTTACTCCTATTATATAAAAATCTCTCATGCCATGCAAGTTAGCAAAGTATTATGTTGAAATAAATTATTATATGGTGTTTAAAAGTATTATTGAGTGTGAAGTGAAGAAAATAAATTATTATAAAGTATGTGAAATATATGAGATAGTGCTTTCTGGAAATTTTTCAACGAAGCAAGCCCTCACGGTCGTCACGTCCCCCTAATGATCGTGACGTGCTCATTTAGCGTGTCACGACCGTCACCTCCCTGTCACGACCGTGACAACCCTAATTATAGGATTCGTGAGAAACAGAACTGTTTCTTTTCGTGACCTCTTCTTCTTCTTCCTCCATAACTTCCAAAAACCACCCATTTTCTCCATAACTTCCGTAACCTCCCATTACCAACTTTAAACTCATTAACCCCCCATTATCACCACACCTATCACATTCTCACCTTCCAATATTTACCCGAATCATTATTTCTCTCATTTTATCACTTTTTCACAAATATCAAAAATCTTCATTTTTCACTCTAGCTCTTGCATGCAATGGATACCATTCAATTTAGAGAAGGTGATGCTGGAGAAACCCAGAAAGAAAGATTTATCCGATTCCAGAACCGCGGTTTGCAACCTACGCGTTATATCGACACTGAATGCTTGAGAGAGCTCGGAATGCTCAACAGTGTCAAGAACCTGCTTAAGAAGGTTAATCTATGGGTTCTATGCAGTCAGCCTCAACCAACATTCGAGTTGCTGACACTGGAGTTCTTAAGCTCGTTCTGTTACATCACCGGTTCCGGTTCTCAGAGTCAGCTCACCGGCGTTGCTAAATTCAGATTGTTTGGCCGGGAGTTTGAACTTTCACAAACAAGGATAGCCGAGTTGCTAGGCTTCGCTCACGGAAATGAAGCTCACCTCCGCGTGCCGGATAATTTTAGTGAAACCGCTTTCACTTTATGGCACGACATAACCAATACCCGTGCCTCAGCCTTCCAAAGCCTCAATGCTACACACATCCACAACCCGACAATCCGTTATTTCCACCGAGTCATTTGCAACACCATATTCGCTCGAGAAAGTAACCATAAGCTCAACTCCAAGGAGCTTCTATTCTTGCACTGCGCTCTAAATGACGAGCCGATCAACGCTGCCTCGTTCATGCTTTCTCACATCCAGGCTATTGCGCACAGAGGCTCCACCCCATTTTTCATTGGCGGCATTGTCACCACCCTCGCCTTTCAGTTAGGGCTCAGTGACTTGCTCAACAATTTTCCTGGCATAGCCGCAGAATTCCTCACCAAGAGCTATTGCAGGTCCGCTCACTTGATTGCGCAGCGAGAGGATGGCAGGTATAGCCCTGTTGTCCATGGCACCATTTTTCACCATATCATTCTGCCGTCCCGTGACTGCATCGACCCATCCATCCGAGCCAACTGGCTCTTTATTTCACCAAATGCTGCTGAACATGCCCCTATTCATGATGATCAGGCAGATCCTCCAGCGGATGAGATGCAGGACGCTATGGATGCAGCTGAGCCTGTCCAGGATATACCAGAGTCATCTACCCGACATCCTCCTGCACCGGAAATCACACTTGAGGAAGTCCTCCGTGCGATTCATCAGCAGAACCAGATGAACGCCGCACTGGAGCGAAGGCAGAAGGAGCAGTATGATGCTTTACTCAGCACTATTGCAAGCAACCAGACATCTACTAATGAGAAGCTCGACGAAATTTTCAGCGAGCTAGAAGCCTTACGCATTGACATCACTGCTGCCACCGGCACCGGTTCTGATCCTGAAGCGACTCCTTTCAGACGCTCCCGCACCAGAAGCCGACCCCGCGGTCCTCAGCAGCCTTAGTTCTAGTTTTGCTTATGTTTGTTTTTTGTTTTTGTCGTTTGTACTGTACTTTTACCGCATTTATATCACAACATTGAGGACAATGTCTGATATAGTGTGGGAGAGGTACCTTTCATTTCCGCATTTTTCCCTTTTCGCATTTTCCCATTCTGTTGTATTTCTTTTCACAAGTTAATGAAACGAGCAAATCTTTGTGCTATTTTCTTTAGTTTCGAACTTTCCCCGTTTATTTAGCCATACCAGAAAAAAATCTTTAATTATTCGCATTACCCGACTTACCTACGGAATCGCAATTAGGAAGCTGAGAACGATTAAACAAGACCAATACAATCTTGACACCTTTGACTTCCCACTTAAGCGATTCCATTCCGATTATCATTACGAGTACACTTTAAGTTTCAGTTCAAAAGTAACCCCTAGTAGTTTATACTAGCAGTCAGCACCGTCTGAACACAAACCACGTGGGGAGCCGATGAATATAAACGTTTGATGCCTAATCAATAATGATCCTTCATATCTCGATGCAAATGAAAAGAAATTGCACCAAAGTACACGGTCACATATAAGAAACGAGAAATATGAGAAGGAGTCCATTGCGGGTTGGTTCAGAGGTACTGGTTCTGAACTTGGTAGGGCGTGCTACGGCTCGATCCCCCACAACCTCCAAATCGGATAATATATGTAGGGTTACCACACTCGTGTACCAGACCCCGTGCTTAAAAAGGATCAAAGTCGCTAACCGGCTACTCCACTACGTGCGTGCTAAGGCAAAGGGCTTAATGTGATTGCGCTAGAATGAAACCGGGCGAAATAAGATCGAAAAACTCTAGGTGAAATCGTAAAGAAATTACCGATTGTTTCGTTTAACGGGAAGTCGACGAAATAGCTTTTTGCTTGTGTCATTAGTGTATCGGTAGTGTTCTATCAAAGTACCGGATTATCCGACAAAACGATCCCTCGTACGGTTTGTTATGTGTATGCGTCGATAAAAACTTGTCCGCCGATTTTCAACCGACTATTTGCTTGAGGACAAGCAAAGGTTTAAGTTTGGGGAAGTTTGATAACGAGAAAACATATCGATTATATTGCTAAGTTTCATTGACGTTTTATCGCATAATCATCATTTTAACACTCGATTTCTCGAGTTTTCCTTACCGTTTTGCAGGTACATCATATATGGAGCTAAATCATGAATTAAGAGCAAAAGGAACAAAAGCAACCATAAAAAGATGAAGAAATGAAGAAGCCTGCAGAACTGCATAATTTGTTGCAGTCACGGTCGTCACCAAGGTGTCACGACCGTGACACCCCAAAAGAAGCCATCACGACCGTGAGCACATTGTCACGACCGTAACACTTAAAATGCAAGGGACACGAGCGTGAAGACCTTGTCACGGCCGTGACAAGTGTAAAAATAGGTTTTTGACTGAGACCACGTCAAAACCTTACGTGAAGAAGCTTTTGCCTATTTTTTAGCCACGTTCCTATATTTCCTCCACCACTTCAGCAAGGCCCAATGCAACAAGTCCAAAATTGAAGCCCATTAATTGTTCTATAAATACCACAAGTTTTATGAAGAAACTACAGAGCATTTTTTATTCATTTTTCTGCGGAAGCTCTGCCGATTTATTTTACGACCCTGTTTTTATTTCTGCATTATTTTCAGTTTTTCATTCTTATTATATCCCAACCCAACATATAACAATTTCCAACATCAGGAAATTATTATACATTTACTTGTTTCTAAACCTTCAGAATTTGTTTATTTTCGATTTCCGCCAATTACTCCAAGCTTTCCGGTCTGTGGAAGAAGGAGTCTGCTATAATATTTGTTAACCAGGTTTTTATTATATTGCAAATTTAATATTTATAATGTTTATTTATTTTTCTGCCATGAGTATTCTATTATTTGTTTTTCTGTCTCTGTCTGGTTCAACATCAATGAGTAGCTAATTACCTTAGGGCGGTATGTAGTTAAAACAAACTTAATCGGTAAAATTTAATCATAGGCTTAAAATAATTAATAACTTAACATTCTGGCTGATACTTTTTAATTAAAATCGACCTTTTCGTTACGAGAGTAAGGAAAGAGTATTAGGTTAGGTCAAGACCACGAGAGTGTGAGATTTTAATCAGATAGCTAAAGTTAGGCATTTAAATTAAACACAGCGAGAGCGCTTTAAAATAAATTAGAATTACTAAGTTTCCAAAAATTATCTCTAAACACTTATGGGCTAGCGAGAGCAGGCATAGGGCTTTAGGGGTAAGATCTAAGATAAGACCACGAGAGTGTGAGTTGAGGGTATTTAAGCTGGTAACCTCTACCGAATAGATTAAGTAAACACCTTTATAAGCCTAGGCTAGATTGACCCACCTAAGTTAGTATAATTACATACCGACCGCCTTAGTATTATTTTATTAAAACTTAAATTTAATTCCGCCTTTAATATTTTAAAATCAACAAAAAAATCGTGACAACCCTTCACCTTAGCTAAACTAGAAGTCCATCTAGCACTAAGTAACCATAGAGTCCCTGTGGATCGATAATCTTAAATATTACTTCGATAGGCTGTGCACTTGCAGTTCAGATACCGCTAGACACATAATTAGACACGTCTTTAGCCCATCAGGAGCTGGCATCTCTCGTATAGCTTTCACTTTTGCAGGATCTACTTCAATACCTTTTCCACTGACAATGAAACCCAGGAGTTTACCAGATCTAACTCCAAAAGTACACTTGTTTGGGTTCAATATCAACTTGTATTTCTTCAACCTCTCAAACAACTTGTGTAGATGATCAAGATGTTGCTCTTCATTCTGGGACCTGGCTATCATATCATCCACATACACCTCTATCTCATGATGAATCATATCATGAAACAAAGCCACCATAGCTCGCTGATATGTTGCCCCTGCATTCTTCAAACCAAATGGCATCACCTTATAACAAAAGGTGCCCCACTGTGTAACAAATGTTGTCTTCTCCATATCTTCAGGTGCCATCTTGATTTGATTGTAACCAGAGAAACCATCCATAAAAGAGAATACCTTATGCTGAGCGGTGTTGTCTACTAAGACATCAATATGAGGAAGTGGAAAGTCATCTTTGGGGATGGCCTTGTTCAAATCCATGTAGTCTACACACATACGTACCTTACCATCTTTCTTAGGAACTGGTACCACATTTGCAACCCACTGAGGATAAGAAGTCACAGCTAAGAACCCTGCATCAAACTGTTTCATAACCTCTGCTTTGATCTTCTCTGACATTTCAGGACGCATACGACGAACCTTCTGCTTCTTTGGACGACAATCTTCTTTCACTGGTAAACGGTGAACCACAATGTCTGTATCCAACCCTGGCATATCTTCATAGGACCAAGCAAAGATCTCCACATAGTCACGTAGCATCTGAATCAACCAGTTCTTGACACTGTCCTCTAATTCAGCCCCTATCTTGACTTCCTTCCTGTTTTCTTCAGTTCCCAGATTCACAACTTTGACAGGCTCTTCATGTGGCTGTATAGTTTTCTCTTCTTGTTGTAGCAACCTAGCAAGCTCTACAGGTACTTCACAATCGTCCTCATTTCCGTCTTCAGTTTGATAGATCGGATTCTCGAAATTATAATTGGCAATAGTAGAACTGTTATCAACAGGATCCAGAGTGGATGAGGATATGCATTTTAGTGATGTGGGTGTGTGTAAGAACACATAGCTGATAAAACAAAAATAAAAGAAAAGAAAGACAAGGAACACGATATTTACGAAAACGAAACATCCACTGATTTTTATTGAATGAAGTATGCAAATGAAATGACATCCCGTAACAAGCACACCATTGTGCCCCGGGTAAGGCACAAGGCTTGAGAGTTTTAATTTGTTCAAGAAATTACAAACTTAAAAAGAAACAACACAGTAATAGTATTTACTCCTGACTAAAGGAGATAGGGATAACATCTTCAGCTTTCCAATTACTGAGTCCAGCACCCACAGTAGGAAAAATCCAAGCATCCAGATTGTAGTCTTCATCATAGTCACCCACAGCATTGATATGATCTTTCATAACCCCTTGATTGGTGATACGAACAGCACGAGCACGACGAACAGCCTTCTGGGACTCTGCAGTGAAACCCAAACCAAATTTGTCAGACTTATATGGGATATCAAGAAGCTGACCCCAAATAGTACAACCACCTTCATCCACTACAGCTCTAGCATCCTTGAGGGAGGCCATTGTTGGAGGTACTCTGGTGACCACAGGCACTTTCTTGACAACTGGAGGAGCTACATAATCATTAACGATCCAAGGAACCACTTCAAATGTCTGACACGGAGTTTCAACGTATTCACCTTCCACTTCCATATACTTGAAGGTATTCACATGGCTGACAAAATATTCTTCTTCTCCATAGACAGTAACAACCTTTCCTTCTACCGGATATCTCAGCTTCTGATGTAATGTAGAGGTTACAGCACCTGCCCCATGGATCCAGGGACGACCAAGCAAACAAGAGTACGAAGGACGAATATCCATCACATAAAATGTAGCATTAAAAATCTGAGAACCAACTTTGATTGGGAGATCAATTTCCCCATGCATTACTCTTCTAGAACCATCAAAAGCCTTCACCACTATACTACTGGGCTTCAGCACAGCATCTTCAGGACTCAGCTTATTCAGGACTTCCTTGGGCAACACATTCAGAGAGGAACCATTGTCTATCAATACATGTGACAGGGTAGTGCCCCTGCATTCAATTGAGATATGCAGAGCCCTGTTATGATCCCTCTTGGCAGGGGTCAAATCAGCATCAGAAAACCCTAACCCGTTATCATAGGTCAGGTGGGCAACACAATTCTCAAACTGGTCAACAGAAATTGCATTGGGTACATGAGCAGTCTTCAGAAACTTGATCAAAGCTTTTGCATGAGCCTCAGAACACAACAACAAGGACATCATAGAAATCTTTGAGGGAGTATGCCCCAACTGATCAATAATGTCATAATCACTCTTGCGAATGATTTTCAATACTTCTTCCATCTGCTTAGAGAGATCATCAGCAGCTGGCACATCAGTAGATATAGGTTCAATAACAGGACCTTTGCCCCGAGCATCAGTGGTAGAGGTAGCAGCTGGAGTAGTTGCACTCTTGGAAGTCACTGGAGGGGAGAAGACTCTTCCACTTCGTGTGATCTTACTAGACCCAGCAATATTATCAACATCAACAGGCATATCAGCTAGTGGTTCTTGCTTAACACCATGGATGTAAACATCAGACCCATAATGCCAAGGCACAGCTTTATCAGACGTATACGGAATAGGACCAGGAGTGGTAATGACCACAGGAGCCACTCTGGCTTCAGCAACAACCTTCACAGGGCCTTCAGCAGTAATCTTGATTGGACCCTTATGAGTGATTTTAATGGGTCCCTTTGAAGTGATCCTTACTGGTACCTTATCAACCATGTCAACTTCTTCAGTCTTCCTACCATTAGTAATATGATCCACCATACTTTCTACAGACGACGGAGTCCTCTCAAACACTATAGTATACTTATCCATGAGACGCTGAATTCCATCTCTCAATCTCCAACAACTATCCGGCTTATAGGTACAATACAAACAATCTTCACGACAGCCTGGAAAAAACCCAGCTTGCACTAACTTTTTCTTGATAACAGACAACGGTGTGGTCAACTCCGCAACTTAATAGATATGTAAATCTTCATCAATGGCATTGACAGTCTTCTCATGATTTGGCATTGGAGCAGTAATCACATTTGGAGTACCAGGAGGGTCAAACTCAATTTCTCCAGCCTCAATCATATCTTGAATTTTGTTCTTCAAGACCCAGCAACTATTAGTATCATGTCCCTGACAGTTTGAATGATATGCACATCGTGCATTGGGATTGTACCTGGGAGAGGTAACATTGGGATTCTGAGGAGCCTCTTTCAGAGTAATAAGTTCAGCCTTCAACAAGTGTTGCAATGCCTGAGCCATTGACATGTTGATCTTTGTGAACTGCCTTCTAGCCCTCTGTTGGTTGCCCTGTGGCTGCTCTGTTGTTGCAGGAGTTGGATTTGAAATATGAACTGCACTCACAGACTGATGCCTTCTATTACGATCAGGTTGACCATAAACAGCATTGGATTCTTTCTTCCCAGTGGGAGGCTTCTTTGCAGCACCTGATGAAGAAGTACTCACTTGGATCTTGCCACTCTTTATACCATTTTCCACGCGCTCTCCTGTCATTATCAACTCAGTGAAGCCAGATGATGAGCTTCCAATGAGATGACTGTAAAAAGGACCATTCAGCGTACACATGAACATATCAACCAATTCCCTGTCAGTTAAAGAGGGTTGAACTCTTCCAGCTAAGTCTCTTCATTTCTGAGCATACTCCTTGAAACTTTCTTTGGCACCCATAGACATGCTTTGCAGCTGCATGCGAGTGGGAGCTAAATCAGCATTATATTGATACTGCTTATAGAAAGCTTCAGCAAGGTCATTCCAATCCCTGATGTTGACACTCTCCAATTGATAATACCACTCCAACTGAGCTCCAGATAAGCTTTCTTAAAAAAAATGGATCCACAACTTCTTATCAGCAGTGTGAGGTTGGATTCTTCTGACATAAGACCTTAGATGCAGCTTGGGACAAGAGACCCCATCATAAACAACAAAAGTAGGAACCTTGAAACCAATGGGTATGACTACCCCAGATATCAGACTCAAATCTTCAAAATCCAGCCCAGATGACTTCTGCAACTCCATAGCATCCATTCTATCCACCAGCATCTTGAATTTATCTTCATTAGGCTCATGGTAGTAATTAGCCTCAGAATCAGAGTCCCCCATAGTGTTGTGGAGACTGCCTCCCTCTTTTTCAGATTCTTCATATTCATAGTCTTCAACTGGTTCTTTGGTCTTGGCAAGACCTTTGAACCTTCTTCCCATGTTGATCAGGCCACCTGACCTTCTAGTCTTCTTAGTCTTCTTGGCCAGCAGTGTCTTCAATTCATCCTGCCCCTTGGTCAGGTTCAGGATCAGCTCTTGGAACTGTGAATTTTGTGCCTGGAGATCCTTAACTGATTGTTCAAGAGCCATTGCTGAAATAAACAGCGAGAAGATGAGAAACCTGTGCACAATTATAAACCTGTGATGTAATGAAATGATATGTGAATGCATATGCAATGTTTTCAAGGACCACAGGATTTAAATTTGCTTAAACAAACAAGAAGGTAAACTTTTATTAGTAATAAATTTGTTTTGCCTGTTGGGCTTACAGAAAATGAAATGAAATAAGTACAAAAGATGGGGTTTTAAGTCTCCCATGGACGTTTCCTCTTTGTGTTGAGGTATGAGTTTAGATTTCGTTCCTCGTGAAGTTGCTTTGTTAGTTCCAGGATTCTTTATTGGCTTGCTTTGTAATGAGCCTCGAAAGTATCCCTTTGCTCCTTCAACTGGATCCAGGATCTCTGTAAGTCTTCCATGTCAGTAGGCATGTCTGGGTGAAGGATGGTATAAGCAGTGTCTCCTTCAGCAACAGGTTCCATGGTAACTGGCAGGATAGCAGGATATGGCATCATGAGAGTCTGAGCATGAGATCGCACCCATCTGAGATAAGCTTCCATAGGAATAGTGTACTTAGGCTCCAGAGTCTTGCTGTCAACCTTGTTTACTTTTCCCCATGCTCGTATGAATCTCTGACGGTAACCTTGAAGATCGTTGTCGTAATCAAACACAATGCCCTGAATCAACATGTCATGTGGACCATCATTCCGAGCGTAACCAAACTGTCGTAAAGCTAGAGAGGGGTTGTAGGTAATGCCTCCTCTTATGCCTAGAAGTGGCACATTAGGAAACTCCCCACAACGGTCAATGATGGTGACATTCTCCATAGATCTGGAGCACCAATGGATATCTGAATGCGAGAGTGACATGATCCTTTTGGACCACCTGAACCCTTGCTCATTCTTCATTACTGAGCGAGGAAGGTGAGAAATAAACCACTTAGAAAGCAAAGGTATGCAGCACATCAAAGTTCCTCTTGCCCTTGTAGTACGGGTGTGAAGAGAATGCAGGATGTCTCCAAGTAAGGTAGGCACTAGATTGTGACTCGGGAATATGTTGATGGCATGAACGTCTATGAACTGATCTGGATTGGGGAACAATACTAAGCCATATATCAACAAGGCTAAGATCTCCTCAAAAGCATCATAGCTCATGGCCTTCAAGAACACCTGAGCTTTCTCTATCAACACCTTAGCAAGAATACCCTTGACTCCACTTCTCGTTTCTAGAACAATGTCAGACTTCTTCAGATGTAGAGCTGCAGCAATAACCTCTGGTT
Organism: Lathyrus aphaca; assembly: GCA_963966055.1. Lineage (NCBI taxonomy): Eukaryota > Viridiplantae > Streptophyta > Magnoliopsida > Fabales > Fabaceae > Lathyrus > Lathyrus aphaca. The sequence continues at coordinate 482,895,708 of OZ014522.1, forward strand.
TAAGCTCCTTCTCCAAGCCTGTGAAGGGTCTTTGATCAAGAACAGGTATACCCAGAAGTTTAGAGAATTCATCCATTGTAGGGACCAGCTGATAGTCGGGGAATGTGAAGCAATGGTGCTTAGGATCAAAGAACTGAAACAGGACACTCATCATGTCTTCATTGAACCCTGAGGTGACTAGATCCAATAGGTGACCATGTCTCTTGTTGAACTGGGAGTGATCAGACACTTGAGAAACCAACTCTTTAAGCTTGGCAGGTATGCCCACAAAGTTAATCCTGATGGTGTTTCTACGAGCAGAAGCCATGACCTGCAACAAAGAACAAAGATAAATCCTTTGGTTCTTGAAATGGTTAGTGAAAATGATATGCTTATGATGCATGATGATGTCATGATGTTATGCTCAATCACAAACATGTGGCACACACAAACAAGTCACACAATAGCCCTAGGTTTAAAGGCTTGCATGAGGTTCAAAGGTAAGTACCCTCCCCTGAAGTTAGTTGGTTCATCCTGTCCTACAAAAATAACCAGGTTCTAAGGGATCTCAATATCATTGATCCTTCTCAAGGGTGGTTGTTCAGTAGGCAACTTACTTGCCAACCAAAACCCTCCAAGTTTAGAATCTCAATGAGCGTAGTATCGAGTATCAACCAACTTCAGTCTGCACCAAAGCCGGTTATCTCACTACTTTCTAAAGGCCAAGATGGGATAACTAGGGTTCTAAAAGTTAGTTAGCGTATTGACAACATATGGCAGCCTCATATTATCCTCAACTTGACTTAAGGAACATAAGCACCAACCAAGAAGTCACACTAACTATGGCCACCAGATCAACCATATCGGTATACGCCGTACAGTTTCCTTGGTCTATTGCCATTTACCTAAGGTACACTAGATCCGGGTTAGGATCTTTCACATATAAGAGCCCAACAAGTAAGTATAAAGCAAACAAGGCAAACAATTTTAAAGTGATCTAATTCCTAAGGGTACCCCTCTTTAATTTAAATCCCCAGCAGAGTCGTCAGTTCTGTAACACGGTGGGAGAACTGACTTTAGTTATGTTGCGGATAGCAAGAGTCGCCACCGACTTTTATTTTATCCAAAGGAAAGGCATAAAAGAACAGGAAAGACCTTTTAAAAAGATTTTTTGGGTCCGGGGGGTAGGTTATGTAAAGGGAAGGTGTTAGCACCCTTTACATCCATGGTTATCCATGGGCTCTTAGTTACTTAGCTCACTTTGAATTGTTTTTGAAAATGTGAAGTGTGTGAATAGAAATTTTCATAAGAGTTTAATAATGATCCATGTACGGATGCGTAAAAAACTTGTGTTTGAAAATTGTTTGAAATTGTGAAGTGTTTGAAAAGTTTTTGAATAGTGAGCAAGCAACTATGAGGAACTTACCCTAAAGTTTAAGTCTTTCTGTTCTTGAATCCTTTAAATGGTAAGACTATCCCTATTATTAAGGAATAGGTAGTCATTACCTTGGATGTGAGGGACAAGTAAAGGGACATCTGTTTAATGGAGGCAACTGTGGGGTGTATAAGCAATTTTGAAGGGACTATCATCTTTATTCGAAAGGGACAAGATCATTACGAAGGCAACATTCGAAAGGGACTTGATCTTTTATCTGTTAAGGGACTAGATGATGTGAATTTGAGGGACTTTTGCTTTATACACCCTACTTGACCTTTTTGATTAGGCAACATGAGAGGTATCCCTAAGGAAGTTAGATGGCGATCAAAGATCGACTTACGTGTGTGAGTGTTCAATTTAATATTTATCTTTTGAATTAAGTGATCTAAATTAATTTTAAATAACATACATGTTTACACTCCCTATTTTTACTAACCATGACATAAAAATAAATAATTTAAATATTACAAAATATTACATCCAGGAGCAATTACAATAATAATAAAGCAATTTAAAATAATAAGCAACATAATTAAATAAACAAAATAAATAAGCAATATAATTGGGTTAGTAATAATAATAATAATAACAATTTAAAAATAAATGGGGTTAGTAATAATCATGATTAATAATAATAATAAAAATAAACAAAAGTATTATAATAAACAAAATTTTTAAATGTTAATAAGAAAATATGAACAATTATTATAGAATTTTAAAGTATATGCATATTATAAAATTATATTAATTATGAACATATTATAATTATAAAATTAAATTAACAACTTTTAACTATAAAAATTATGCCAAAAATAAACAATTTATGTCATATTTACATATTATAAAAAATAAATTAAGAATTTTAATTTTTAGGTACAAAAATTTAAATTATAAGCAATTTATATGTTTAATAGAAATTGGATTAGAAATTTTAATTACATTATAAATATAATATATATACAAATAATAATATTAAAGAATTAGGGTTTTGAAAATAATTAGGGTTTAATTTATATACAAAAATATTAGGGTTTAATTTACAATAATAATTTATTAACTATATAAATATATACATATTAATAAATATTAAAAAAACATATAAAGAAATAAATATATTAATTTTGGTTTTGAGAAAATAATATAAGTTTTAAAAAAAATGGTTTATATATATTGTTTTAAAAAAGTATTTAAATTAGTTTTAGAAAATAATATAAAATAATAATAAGAAAATAAAACCAGAAAAAATAAAAACCAAAAAAACAGGACCTGGGATTTGAACCCATGTCCTTTACCTGAACATTCAGAAGCATAACCACTGGGCCAATGCAACGCAGCTGATAGCCTTTCCCTTCAAGTTTGTTTTGTTGTTGTTCTGAAAAACAAAAGAAATTAAGCAAAAAAATGTACTTTGGCTGGTTTTGAACCCAAGCCCTTCAGTCTACAAACACGCATCAAAACCGTCTGAGCTACGCGCTCGTTGTGAAATATAAACAGAACAAAATCATAATAAAATAAATTTAACTTTTGAATTATATTTTTGCGCCAGTCAACTTCATCTTCTACCTCCTGACCTTCGCATTTACCTGCGAATTCTTCCACGAATTTTCCTGCGTGCTAATTCCTGCCAATTCTCAATCATCATGAAAACAGTAAAATTTTCTTAAATTGATGCATGAAATATGATCCTCAAGGTCCATACAACACAACCATGTCTTCTAAATTCATTTATATTTAGTGAATCGAAGAACCCTAAATTAGGTTTGCAAACCCTAGCTATGGCATCTCCCAATTCCTGCAGCTAAACTCAACCAAATTTATCCAGAAAGTTTCTACACCATCACACAAGCATGATTAAGCAAACAAAATCCATTAAAATGCAGTAAATTTATAGAATCGAAAAAAAATAATTTAAGAACAAGAATGCTTCGGGTTATGGATATGGGCATGATTCTGATGCATTTGAGAGTTGGTTTCGCATCTGAGATGTTCAAGGAGTGTTGCTATGTCCTCAAATTACCTTCTAATGCCTTGTATATCCAAATCCGAATTTGAGTTTGTGAGAGGTTTTTGAAATTGTGGAACTTACACTTGGGAGGCAGAAAATTCGTGTCTTGTGATTGTAATGTGTCTTCTTATATGTAATGAATCAAATTAGGTTAAAAGATTGGACTATCCTTTGGAAAATTTGGATCAATAAGATTGAAAAATATCATGTCTTAAAATCCAAATATTTTTTGATATATCCTTGCTATTTTAAGACAATCATCATAATTCCCATATCAATTTGATCCAAGACATATTTATGATTTTCTAGAAGCTCAATCATATTTAAATCTTTGACTTTTATATTTTATTTTAATTTAAAATGATTTTTAATGAATTAAATAAAAATAAATAAAAATAAAATGATAAAAAATCTGATTTTTGTTGACTTGGGTCGTGCATGAGGTTATAGTATGGATTGGGTCATCATATGGCAAGCCCATTTGGAAGAAATTGGTTTTAGACCTCCATTTTCTTCATAAACCAACCAAAAATTTCCCAACTTTGCAAGGGCACACATCCTTCAATTTTAATGCTATGAGGGTGTTCTTGGACATTTTGGAAATCTTGAAGAGTCCTCTAACCAACCCCACTGGTTTCATGTCCATATCATTTACCATTCTCAAGTTATGCCCTTTTGAAGTTGTTGACTTTTTGTTGACTTTCAAAAGGACCTATAATGTCTTAGCTCATACCTTCCAAATGAAGCATTTTTGGGCTTGGCTTGTGAGACACAAAGTTGTAGAGAATTCAATTTCCTTCAAAATGAGCTTTGGATGGAGACTTGGTGATGAAGAATGTGAAAGTTATGGCTGGTCAAAGTTCAGTTGACTTTTACTAAGGAAACCCTAATTTAGAAACTCCTGATTCTTGATGATCTGGAATCTCCTTGATGAATCATGATCAACCCTTGATCAAATGATGAATTTTACTTCATATACTTGATGTTGGTAAAAAATCATGAAGTTTGACTTTGGTTTGACCACAGTTGACCTCAGTTTGACTTTTTAACTGCTTTGACTGATTTTGACTTATCTGATCATCTGACTGAGCAAACTTTTGAGAAAAGTCTTGAAACTTGTCATGGGGGTTATTACACACATATAAGATGTTATGAATCTCACTTGAAGTCTTGGAAATTCATTTAGCCTGGTTAAAGTCAAAACCCTAGTTTTGGATACACTGCTTAGGAGGTGCATTGTCTGAGGGAATTGTCAACTCTTTTGACCAATTGTGAACTTTGTGAACCTTGTGAACCATCATAAAATGTCTTGTGAACCTCATGGAAGGTCTTGTGAACCTTGTGAACCTTGTGAACCTCATAAAGTGACTTGTAGACTCCATGAACCTCATGAAAGGTCTTGTAAGCATTGTGAATCTTGTGAACCTTCTTAGCACACAAAGTTTTGTATTGTGAGGGCAAATTTTGGGGTGCAACACACCCCACTTTTCGAACATTTTTCACAGCTAAACACTTTATATATATATATATATATATATATATATATATATATATATATATATATATATATATATATATATATATATATATATATATATATATATATATATATATATATATCCATACGAGGATCATTTGCAAAGTTAAAGACTTATGAAAATATTTTCTAATCACACAGTACACAATTTTTCAAACAAAGTAAAGTGAGCTAAGTAGTTAAGAACCCATGGATAACCATGGATACAAAGGGTGCTAACACCTTCCCTTTGTATAACTTACCCCCCGAAATCAAATCTTTTTAAAAAGGTTTTTCCTGTTCTTTTATTCCTTTTCTTTATTGGATAAAATAAAAGTCGGTAGAAACTCTTACTATCCGTAACATAGTTTTTGGAAACAAAAACGGCCAGGTGAGTTCTCCCACCGTGTTACAAAACTGATGACTCTGCTGGGGGGTACTAATTAAAAGAGGGGTTACCGTAGAGTTAGGACACTTTACTTGTTTGAATTGATTGCTTTATTTTTAAGGGTACTTGTTGCGGGGTTACTATGAAAAATATCCTAAACCGAATCTACTATACCTTAGGTAAGTGGCAATAGACCAAGGAAACTGTACGGCGTATACCAATATGGTTGATCTGGTGGCTACAGTTAGTGTGACTTCTTGGTTGGTTCTTATGTTTCTTAAGTCAGTTGAGGATAACATGAGGCTGCCATATGTTGTCATTAACACTAACTTACTTTTAGAACCCCAATTAACCCATTTTGGCCATTAGAAGGTAGTGAGATAACCGATTTTGGTGAAGTCTAAAGTTGGTTGTGTCGTATCCCGAAAAATACGACCTTACGCGATCCGAATGGACGGAGCCGCGCGCCGGACGGACTGAAGAGTCGCCACCTAATTCTATTTATTCCCGAAGAGGGAAAGGGGAGATATAGATACAACCCGGGAGGAAAAGGACGAGGACAAAGGTCAACGGAACCATTGCCTGGGTTCGGAAGTCGGTTATGTAGGAGGAAGGTATTAGCACCTCCTACATCCATCGTACTCGATGGGAACCATCTAGGTTGTCATGCGCGAAGGGATGTCTATACTTATGATTACTTGTTGAACTAAATGGTTTATTGATCCTAGGGGCTCGGCAAGGATTGAGATCCTCGTGCCTACGTATTCCCTTGTGCAATGGGAAAGTCAGAGCTTCGTAGTTCGGCCTGATATGGGTATTGGTTGTTGATTTTATTACCTTTCTTCGATGAAAGGATTTAAGAGTCCATTTGCACTAAAGACTATGGATAGTTTATCTCGCCCAACAAGACGAGTGTCCTGCGTCGAAATAATCGGAGCGAGTAACAAAAGCTCGTTATCCTCCTTTCTATCGCTTAAGGCTCGTGGCGTGCAATTTTCCTCGTATTTATTGAAGTGTTTTGTTTCCTAAGACCGCTTGATGTTGGATCAAGGGTTTGGATCTAAGAAGTAACATTTTGGTTTTTTGAAGTCTAAGGTGAATGCAAGTGGAGGTTTATTTGTTGGTTTTGTTAGCGAGGCACAATGTGCTCGACTCGCAAAGTTGAGGAAATAAGCTAAAGACTAGCTATGGAAAACAAGCGCGATGCGTTGATTCATTAAGTTGGAAAAAGTTGCTAAAAGTGTAAGGTGCAAAGTTCGTGCAGATGGCGATCGAGGAACGATCGACTTACGTGTGTGTATGAAGTGAAGTGCATATGGATATTTATTTGGCGTTGGACCAAAGATTTCGTTTATCTTTGAAATGACTAATCTTAATGTGCGTTCGTTTTTTACTTAGCAATTTTATCGTCAAAAAATGCAAAAGTAATCACACGAGTAAGCATTATATCATGTCGCAAGCAAATAGAAATCGAGCATACGCAAAACTCATATCACACACATAATCGAGCAAAGGTGAAAAAATTAATTAATCCGAATTAAATAATAATATTTAATTAGATTAATTATCAAATTAACTAATCTAATCAAATAATATATTTAATTAAATTAATCTATGAATTTTTTTATTTTTGAAATATAAAGATGAGAAATTAATAGAGAATTTTGAAATTTGAAAAGAAAGTCAAGAAAATATTTTTTGAATATTAATTAATTCTTTAAATAAAATCATTTAATAGAATTAGTTAATCGATTAACTAATTTGATTAAATAAACTTATGTAAAACAATTAATTAATAAAAAAAATTTTATGATTTTGATATTTGATTTCTTTAATAAAATGACCTAAATAAGATATGAGCTGATTCTAATCCATCGGTTGGATAAATGAAAAAACACAGTAAACCATGAAAAATAACCAAACGCATGAACCAAAGGAAGTCTAAAGGGCAGTGGTGACAAACACCTCCTCCTAGTCCCTATATGCTGTCGCTTTTACCGACCAACAGATGTCAGCCGTTTGGGAAAACTCAATCGGGCAATGCAAAAAAACAACAGTGAAGAAGGAACGATTCACACAGCTAACGCATGGAAGAAAAACAAACACAAAGGGGCACGACATCTAATCAGCGAGAGAACACTTCAAAGATCTCTTCCATTTTTCCTCAGAAAAACAAACCAACGCCAATCGCAAATCATTCCTTCTTAATAACCAGCAAAGGATAAACTTGGTGAATGCCATCATTACCATTACCGTTCTAAACCTTTCGGCAAAAATCACTCATGCTCGGTCATCATCTTCTCAGGTGAGAGCATAACCTCATCGCATATCATTGTGAGCACGAAATCACAAGTTAAATCAAAAATAGATCAGGGAACCAACAACAATCAATCAGACTTAGAATAAGTTCACAGAGCAACAAGCAACGAGGGTTAAGGAGGGCTACCTCAATCGGAGAAATAACGGTCTACACGGCTTAATGGTATGCTATTTGACTTTCCTCTATTTGCTTCAAATCGTCTTCTTCTGCCTTCTTCTTCACTTGCTGTGATATTTGTTGTTCGCGGTGTATGAATGTAGTGGATGAGGTTTAGCTCATCTTGCTCATAATTTCAGTGTAAAATTATGAGGAGATGTTTCTTGAGCTTTAGAGTGATTTAGGGTTTTTTTTTGTGTGTACTCTAACTTTTCGCTTTCGTTTTCAGGTTGTGATGGTGTGTATAATCATTGCCAATTATTAGGCTTCTTATAGGAAGGGTTGGAAGGATCTGATACGTGTGAAGAGGAGGATTTTGGCACCCGGTTTGTTACGAGTTTCGTGCGAGCCCGGATCAAAAATCCGTTAGGGGATTTTGGGAGGAGATTTCGTGGGGCCCCCTTTGAGAGTGACAGGTATGAGCTGGATGCATTCTGTGTTATGTGAAATAGAAAATGGTCCCCCTTTGCAAATTCGATTTTTTACTGAGTTTTTACTGCTGTAACTTTAGACTTCTTCTCTCACTCTTAATGCTGTGTTTAACATTGCCTTGTTTGACTTCTCGCTTATGATTCGCTTCTAACATAATGTTTATGCCTATTTGATGGAGAGTCCTATAATCATGCTTGAAAAATGATCTGATATGTTTCCATCTTCCAGGTCCAAGGAGTTATATGGCAATGTTTCAAAGATGATTAAATGATGGTCCAAGTGAGTATTCAGTAACTAGGCTACATCAGTTAATCTTCAAGAATCTCATGATTTGTGTATGACAATGACACTATCAATCTCAGTTCTACTCCACCATGGTATGACCTTTCTTAGTGTCTTAGCATTATGTTCATGATGCAACATTTATTTTTGTGAAATTCTGGTCTGATTTGGTTATTGTATTGTTGATTCTACAGCATCTGATGTTCCTGATGTTTCAGTTGGGGCTGAAGCATAGTGGAGTCTGACTGAAGGGTATTCAGATTGGGTTGGATTACACTCACCCCACCTGTTGCAGAGCTCGCAGAATTTCTGCTGTATAGTTGATGCAGAACCTTGTAAGTTTGATGCTTGCATACTCTGCTTCTCATGTGCTCCCAATTTTTCTTTGAAACTAGGCATGATGATGCTCTTGGGAATCTGTAGGAATGTTATCATGTGTTCCCCCAACATTCTATATTGCCTCAATTTTTCACCTTATCTGATTTGGGCTATTGAGGAGTAAAGTCATACTGCTGAAGTCTCCTAGCAACTTCCTGGAATATTTCATTCAGATCGGGCAAGTAATTTTGTTTCATTGTTTGCAACTTTATGCATAATTCTTCTTGCCAATCACTCCTACTTAATTGTTCGATCTGTGTTGTATAATCTACAGAAGTTGTGGATGTTTCAAGAAAAGCCCTTTGGGATTGACATAATTGTTTTTGCTGATCAAGAACACCTTGTTGTTGATGTAAGGACCCTGAGGCTTGGAGATTTTGCTGCATATCTCGTTGCAATTTTTGCAAAGAACTTGGCTGCTGACATTTAATTGTTTCCTTGTGTTTGATGTTCTTGTAACTGTGTAAGATTTCTCTGAACTTGTTCAAATCTGCAAATCTTTTCATTATTGTGTTTCAAAACAAAAACATGCTCGTGGGAATCGTCTGGAATCTTTGAAGTATCGAAACTGAGTCCTTTTGAGTATCAGCTTTTATGTCCTTGTGCCACTTTAATTTTGCAATGTTTTTCTGTATTACTCCTTACTCTGATCTTATTATGATTTGGCTCGCAGAATCGACTCGCTTGTTGCATAGTCCGGTTTCATCATGGAAGTGCTAAACTTCCTTAACTCTACATGCCTGATTGTGCAATTAGATATGTTCTGAATTTTATTCTAACTTCAACCTTTATGAATTTTATTTGCTATGATTCATATTCATTATTTGCTGATGGAAATTCTAGGTTTCTACAGGTTTGGTTATGGAAGTTCGATGTCTAGAAGTGTGATGGAAGTTCAATGGAGCAAAAGTGGTATAGCCTTAATTATAGTTTCAGCTTTAGCTACAGATGTAAATTGAATGTGGTGTTCCCAGGATTGCAATGTAATTGATGGAAAGGCTTTCCCTGTTGCATTTCGAATGAGGTCACTTTGATTGGCAATTCTGAATTTGGATATTTTTTGCAACTTGAAGCTTAGGTTGAAGTACTGCATTATAGAACCTAGGATCATAAGTCTTGCTTGCAACCTTGTAACATGTCTCTCCTTAGTATTTTTCTTTTCTTTTGAACTTCAATAAGAGAATGTATTAATCTTGAAACTCGCAAATTTTTCTCTAGTCACCAAGTACTTGCCACTTTGATAAGATGAAAGAAATTCAAATCTGTTAATCTTGATGACACATTTGAGCTTGTGAGATGTCTTGGCATAATAAGCACCTAAAGAAGAATTGTACTGTCAGACACATTTCCTCTTTTCCCTTTAATATGTATTATTTAAAAAAAGCCTTGACGACTTTAAATAGCCTCAATTAAAATTCTTCTAAACCATCACAATGATGCCAGGTTTGAGAGTGGCGTCCTCCACAAAGACAGTTTTGCAACAAACATGAATCAAAACCCAAGACAAAAAAATGAGTTCAAGACCACCATGATACTTCAAAGTCCAATAAAGAAAACGGAACCCAAGCTCACTAATTCTTTGCAACTAAATTTGAAACCAATAGGTCATCAATTCTACATGACACCTTAGTCTTTATTGCAAGTATAATCCAAATAAATCCTTACCAATAAAATCTTGAAAAATGCTCTAAGCCATTTAGAAATGATCTAAACACTTAATATCATTAATGCACCCAAAAAAAACTTATTAATTCAAAGTGCATGACCACCAGATTTTGTGAACTAAATCTTAAAAGACAATGGCCTTAAGTCAAATGGTCATCAAAATAAAAATTGGAAAAGGTGGGACAAATTTGGGGTATGACAGATGCCCCTATCTGATCGTCTTGAAACCGAAGAAGTTGAAATGCTGCATGGCGTTCAAATTTTAGGTTGAAAGTCAATCAGATACAAACAGACCCCAGAATTTGTCTGAGAAGGTGTGAAATGCGATGTTAGTAATAAAATAAGAGGATGAGACGGTAGATTGTACAGAATGTCCGAAATTCTTTGTACTAACAAAGCAGTATCCCAATAAATTTCTCCAGGTCGTATGAAGCAGTTCCTTTCAGTCAAGGCTCTTCAGTGACTCTAGAACGAACGTCTTAACAAAGCATGAGATTCTTCGGATCTTGCGAAGCAGTACCTTTTCGATTAAGGTTCTTCAGAGATTCTTCGGATCTTGCGAAGCAGTACCTTTTCGATGAATATTTTCGAGTCGTATGAAGCAGCCCTTTATGGATTAGGGTTTCTTCGGTGACAAGATCTTAACAAAACGCGTGATTCCTTGGGTCATACGAAGCAGTACCTTAACAATAAAGGCTCTTAGGGGAATGCCCAAATTGATATCTTAAACAATGATGTTCTATGGTCCAACAAAGCAATTCCTCACACTTAAGGCTCTCCATTGATACTCAGAGAAACATCTCCACAAAGGCATAATATTTTCTAAGTCATACGAAGCAGTTTCCTTTGGTCAGGACCCTTCAATGACTCTAGAACAAGTGTCTTAACAAAGCATGAGATTCTTTAGTCCATCAAAGCAGTACCTTACCAATGAAGGCTCTTTGTGGACGTTAGAACAATGTCTCAAATAAATGGGGTAAGATTTTCATATCATGCGAAGCAGTTCCTTAAACATAGGATCTTCAGTGATACTAGAACAGTGTCTTTACCGAACATGAGATTCTTCGGGTCTCGCGAAGCGATACCTTGTCGATTAAGGTTCTTCGGGGAATGCCAAAGCAGTATCTCGACCAAATGAGATTTCCTAGCTCATCAAAGCAGTACCTTACCAATGAAGGCTCTTTGGGGATACTTAGGGCAGTATCTCGAATAAAATGATATATGATTTTTTTTTTCAGACTATGCGAAGCAGTTCCTTATATACAAGGATCTTCAATGATACTAGAACAATATCTCCATCACAACACGAGCTTTTCCGAGTCTTGCGAAGCAGTACCTTTTCGATTAAGGTTCTTCGGAGGATTCCAAAGCAGTATTTCGAATAAAATGGTATAAGATTTTTTAGATCATGCGAAGCAGTTCCTTATATTCAAGGATCTTCAGTGATACTAGAATAATATCTTAAACACAACATGAGATTCTTCGGGTCTGGTGAAGCAGTACCTTCTCGATTAAGGTTCTTCGGAGAACTCCAAAACAGTATCTCGAATAAAATGGTATAAGATTTTTTAGATCATGCGAAGCAGTTCCTTATATTCAAGGATCTTCAGTGATACTAGAACAGCATCTCCATCACAATATGAGATTCTCTAATCCAGGCAAAGCAGTACCTTACTAATGAAGGCTCTTTTGTGGACGCTAGAACAATATCTCGAATAAATAGTGTAAGACTTTCCAGATGTGAAGCAGTTCCCTATATTTAAGGATCTTCAGTGATACTAGAACAGTATCTTAAACACAACACGAGATTCTTCGGATCTTGCGAAGCAGTACCTTTTCGATTAAGGTTCTTCAGAGAAAACCAAAGCAGTATCTCGGACAATGAGATTCCCTAGCTCATCAAAGCAGTACCCTACCATAAAGGCTCTTTGGAAATATTTTAGGGCAGTATCTCGAATAAATAGTGTAAGACTTTCTAGATGTGAAGCAGTTCCCTATATTTAAGGATCTTCAGTGATACTAGAACAGTATCTTAAACACAACACGAGATTCTTCGGATCTTGCGAAGCAGTACCTTTTCGATTAAGGTTCTTCAGAGAAAACCAAAGCAGTATCTCGAACAATGAGATTCCCTAGCTCATCAAAGCAGTACCTTACCATAAAGGATCTTTGGAAATATTCAGGGCAATATCTCGAATAAATAGTGCAAGACTTTCTAGATGTGAAGCAGTTCCCTATATTTAAGGATCTTCAGTGATACTTAGAACAGTATCTTAACCATAACATGAGATTCTTCAGATCTTGCGAAGCAGTACCTTTTCGATTAAGGTTCTTCGAAGAAAACCAAAGCAGTATCTCGAACAATGAGATTCCCTAGCTCATCAAAGCAGTACCTTACCATAAAGGCTCTTTGGAAATATTTAGGGCAGTATCTCTCCCTCATGGCATAAGACTTTCTAGATGTGAAGCAGTTCCCTATATTTAAGGATCTTCAGTGATACTAGAACAGTATCTTAAACACAACACGAGATTCTTCGGATCTTGTGAAGCAGTACCTTTTCGATTAAGGTTCTTCGGAGAAAACCAAAGCAGTATCTCGAATAAAATCTTCCAGGATGCTCTCTGCTTGGAGAGCAACGAAGATGGTGGACAAAATCATCATCAACTATAGAGCTTGAAGAATGATTTGCTGGGGAATAAAATCCGTAAGCACGTGCGGAGTATCAGCTCTTTTCAGAGGAATACCATCAACTTTGAGAGGAAAATCCTGGATGCATGTCCTGGATCCTGTTATGCTATCCTGATCTGACCTCGTGCATTGCATGATGCACGATGATTCTTATGAAAATGAAATTACAAATGATTCTTATGCAAATGCTTTGTTATATGCTAATGATTAATATGATTGTGTTTGATGACATTCTTGTTTTTTGGACAAAAATGCTATGCATGTCATGCTTGTGACAATGCAAATGGTTGTATATGCTGGAGGTAAGTTTTTTTGATAGTTGCCAACGAAATTGGACTTTGGAAAGATGCCACTCCACGGGTAGACTTTCATTTTTTTAGTGGTTTTGAAAGCAAGGGTGAAAAGACTCACTGGGTATCAACTCAGGGTTGAGAAAGCAAAGGTATCAACACGGGGTTGAAAAGCTAAGGGTATCAACACGGGGTTGAGAGAAGAAAGGTATCAACACGGGGTTGAAAAGCTAAGGGTATCAACACGGGGTTAAGAGAGGAAAGGTATCAACACGGGGTTGAAAAGGTATCAACACGGAGTTGAAAAGGTAAAGATATCAACACGGGGTTAAAAAGGTATCAACACGGAGTTGAAAAGGTATCATCAACACAGGGTTGACTAAGATTGGATTGTGAGAAATGCCAAGAGAACTTGGACTTTCAAGTTGTGCCAAACGCTATTGGACTTTTGAGATGTGTCAAACACAATTGGACTTTTGGCTTTCTGGTAGTTGCCACCATAGTGGACTTTTGGGAATTATGAGGGCACCAATGAAATTGGACTTTAAGATTTTTGGTGGTTGCCAATATAATTGGACTTTTTGGGGTGGTGGAGGGTATTGACTTCCCGACACTTGGTATCCGACGGTGCTCTGATCGGAGGATGGATATGACCATATTTGGTGCCCCAAGTCTTGATCCATTGTTGAAGTTGTAAGTTGCTGCGAGAACTTCAACGTATTTGACTGATGTCATGATGACTTTCAAATGAGCGTAGCGACATAATCAATGCATGCTGATTATGCTTTGGCTTAACCCTAAGGCCTCATTTTATAACTGCCTTGCCCCAGTTTGTAGGGACTTTGAAGGAATCTTCTTCGAATGGAAGCCTTGAGAATGATTGTACCCTAATTTGACATGTTACAAATTGCCCCAGTATATGGGTCTCATGGGGAGTTGCCCCTGTCTGAGCCTTTGGAAGGAATCATCTTAAATTTGGTGATCATGAATTATTTGTCCCAGATAGGCTGCTAATTGAGATAGTCTAATTTTAATGCCTGGAGATTTGATTTTCGACCAACCAATTCTCATGTCCATACAGTCATTGGAAGCCATGCCCCTGATTAGGAGTGATTTTGATTTGAGTCAACACCACTAAATTCTGAAGCTCCTCTTTGACTTTTCCTTATTTGGAATTTCTTTAGATACTAAATATTGTCTTGCAATTAAAATTTATTTGTACAGAAATGGTAATTTTAATGCAATATTCATGCGGGTTTTGAAAAATCATTTTTTTGGATGATGTGATAGTGTGTGACGAATGGATCAGTTGTCCAAACGTAGTGCTAATTTAGCAAGTGATTTGTGAAATAACAAGGAGAAGATTAGCAAATCTTTTAGGAGTCAGCTTACGCAACCTTGCTGAGATATGCCCTCAGGATAAACCCTGCTTCAATTAGGTCTTTTAAGGGTTGTATCATGGTCTGGTTCACGGTTATGAAACAAAGGATATAGGCTCAAATATTTTTGTACCCACCCATCTTCGTGATGTTCTCCAGTCCTACGTTCAGTTAAATGACACACATATTTGTCTCCTATGAGAGCTTGAAGGTGTAATGGTTGAAGATGATTATTCAAGACTTTTTTACAATGGCATTCACCTTATTCATTTTTCTGGGATGTTAGTGACCCTTTTGATTTTGGATAAGATGGTCACTAACTTATTTAGTTTTTTGCTGAGGATTTTGACAACCTCTTTCTACTGTCTTTCTTTTGATCCCTAATTTTTGCATGGACCGTTATTTTTGAAGTCTTTAGCCCATCGGGATTGCCTTAACTTTTGCCTAAGTTGCCTATTCGGATGTTCAACTTAGCGGGCTTTTTATATTATTATTTTTGTTGAAGGATTGTGACTGCCAAGTCATTGGTCATGGATGGATCTCCAGATTGGAATGTTTCACCTTGTAGTTTGTATGTACAGTCAAGTTAACTGAACACTACCCTGCCCCAGGTTAAGCGTAAGGGTTTTGAATATTCGAAATAAACTCCTACTTCTAGACTCGAAGTGGTTGTCTAGGGATTAACTCCTTATATCTCCAGTGTTTGGGGATTTGAAACAATGCCTGTATATCATCAACGAAATTCTTTCGGAAAGCATATTATCAGCAATTATGGGTATTACGTTTTCGTCATCCTCCCTCAAATATTTGCTAACAGTGTGATAAAGGAGGTAAAGTGCATTTTTTTTTTGCAATAAGTGGGAAAATGTGAGTGAATACGAATGGATTCGTTCAAAACATGCATGTTCATTACATTAATATTACCATTAAAGACAACAGTTCTTAAAAGCAAGTAGCACTTAATAGAAAAGAAATTACATATGCAAAGTAATGATATGAGCTAAATATTGCCAGTGTTGAGGAACTGGACTTTGATTTGCTGTTGGGAAGCCTTAATTCAGAATTGCTCTTCAAGATCAGTTTGAGAACCATCTTCGCATGTACTCTCAACAACTTCTTCCATGACATGGATTGATGAGCCTGCCTGATTGTGGATTTGAATTCCTTGAGGTGTGAATGAGATTACCTTGGAATCAATCAGATCCTGGACTTTATTTTTGAATTGTTGGCAATCATCAGTTGAATGTCCCGGTGAGTTGGCATGAAAGCCACAATAAGCATTAGGATCAAAGTTCGGTCGATGCGGAAGAGGCATTGAATCTATCTTCCTTGGCTCTACCAATCCACTATTAATCAAACATGGAAGTATGTGACTGTGAAGCATTGACAATTGATCAAAATGTCTTTTTGGTCTTTTAGCGTAGTAAGGACGCTGTTTTGGAGTACGTTGTTGTTGCATTGGCTCTTGATGTGCAACCTGTTGTCGATACTGAGGAGGTCTTCTGCCTGGGTGAGGCACTGGAGGTGGAGTTTGTAGATATTCCCAAACTGCATTAATTTCCTCCCCTGTTTCTTGGGAACTGACAATTGATTCGCTTTCACTAGTCTGGACGTCTGAGGCGTCCTGTACTTTTCTACTCTTGAGTAGGATCTCAATTCGTTCTCCAACTGACACCAATTGTGAAAACTCGGGAAAAGAGCTACCTATCATTCTTTCGATATACGGACTTCGCAAACTATCCATAAATAAGCCAACCAATTCTTTCTCTAAGATTGGTGGTTGAACACGAGCAGCTAACTCTCTCCATCTTTGAGCATACTTTTTGAATGGTTCATCGCTTTCTTGAGATAACCCTTGCAATTGCATGCGGTCTGGAGCCATGTCGAGATTGTAGTCATACTGCTTCATAAAAGCACTGGACAAGTCCAACCATGATTGGATGTGGCTACTTTTTAGCTGTGTATACCAGTTCAATGATGCTCCACTCAAACTGTCTTGGAAACAGTGAATCATCAATTTATCGTTCTTAGTATGAGTGGTCATTTTTCTACAGAACATCACCAAATGATTCTTTGGACAACTATCTCCTTCGTACTTCTCATATTTTGGCATTTTGAATTTAGGAGGGATTACCACATCAGGCACTAAACATAAGTCAGAAGCGTTTAGACCAAAAGTATCATGTCCTTTTAAGGCCTCAAATTTCTCTTCCAACACACGACATCTTTCAGCAAACTTAGGATTTTGAGGTTGTTCAGCATTCAATACCAGGTTTGACCCTCTGGGATTAGGCGCGGAGATTGAAAAGCTATGATACTCCATGGCGTCAACTGATGAAGAATTCTCATTCCTAACAATGTGACGCTTTTGTGTAATAGAATCCCCAACTGCCGTTCGTTGAATGTTGTTCTCTCTTTTTGACAAGGCTATCATGACCTCCACAAGTTGCTCCACTTGTTTCTTCATTGAGTCTACATCTCCTCTTAAATTAACATGGCTTCGCTCCAAAGGATCCATAGTCCTTAAAGCTACTTCAAGTCTGATACAAGTGTCGAGAAATCAACTCTGATATGGACAAAAGATGGGTAAGCTCTTTGGTTCTGGGAAAATGATATGCAATGCGTATGAAATGATGTGTAAATGAAATGCAGGATCTAGGATCATAGGACCAAAGGTATGGGATGGAGGATACTTTGATTATTCTCCTTATAAGGATCTCACCAGGTGACCTCTACAGTTTAAGGATACCAAAGTTAACAATTCATATGGATGTTCATCACACACGCCATCAACATGACGGTTGATTGACTCCACCATATGGATTTCGTTTGGGTGAGATCTTCGTATCGAGCCATACAAGAGAGAAATCTCCTAGTGCCCTATACTACGTGATCGTCTACACGAGGTTTAGAACAAAGTCCTGGAGTTATGGACCTTCCTCAATTGTTTGATGCACGTGTCAATTTTTATATATTTTGACAGTCAGTCAACTCCATTGAGTAAGTCTATTCCAAGTGAGGTTTTCGTATTGAGCCACGCGAGGGCGAACCCTGGTGCCCTAATACTACGCAACCATCAACCGATGTTTTAACCAAAAGGTTCTAAAGGTCCTCAGAGTCGACGACTTTAATGAAAACAACTGAGCACACACGCCAAGAGCTTGACGGTTGTCAGTATTTCCATTAAAATCTACTCCGAGTGAGGTTTTCGTATCGACAACCCACGAGAGAGGTTCCCTCGGGAGCCCATACTACATAACCTCGCTAACTTATGTTTACACTCATAGAACCGGGTATAGAGCCTTTCCCTCAAGTTGTTTCGATCAAAGTATCAATCCAGTACAAAAGATCCACAATAAGGATATAAAATGTAAAGCAATAAAGAAAGCGATAAACAAGTAACACGGAAGCAAACATCCAAACAGACGTGGAGACCTAGACTAGGCTCGACTTGCATAGGGGTGAACCAGTCCCCAGCAGAGTCGCCAGCTGTCGTATCCCGAAAAATACGACCTTACGCGATCCGAATGGACGGAGCCGCGCGCCGGACGGACTGAAGATTCGCCACCTAATTCTATTTATTCCCGAAGAGGGAAAGGGGAGATATAGATACAACCCGGGAGGAAAAGGACGAAGACAAAGGTCAACGGAACCATTGCCTGGGTTCGGAAGTCGGTTATGTAGGAGGAAGGTATTAGCACCTCCTACATCCATCGTACTCGATGGGAACCATCTAGGTTGTCACGCGCGAAGGGATGTCTATACTTATGATTACTTGTTGAACTAAATGGTTTATTGATCCTAGGGGCTCGGCAAGGATTGAGATCCTCGTGCCTACGTATTCCCTTGTGCAATGGGAAAGTCAGAGCTTCGTAGTTCGGCCTGATATGGGTATTGGTTGTTGATTTTATTACCTTTCTTCGATGAAAGGATTTAAGAGTCCATTTGCACTAAAGACTATGGATAGTTTATCTCGCCCAACAAGACGAGTGTCCTGCGTCGAAATAATCGGAGCGAGTAACGAAAGCTCGTTATCCTCCTTTCTATCGCTTAAGGCTCGTGGCGTGCAATTTTCCTCGTATTTATTGAAGTGTTTTGTTTCCTAAGACTGCTTGATGTTGGATCAAGGGTTTGGATCTAAGAAGTAACATTTTGGTTTTTTGAAGTCTAAGGTGAATGCAAGTGGAGGTTTATTTGTTGGTTTTGTTAGCGAGGCACAATGTGCTCGACTCGCAAAGTTGAGGAAATAAGCTAAAGACTAGCTATGGAAAACAAGCGCGATGCGTTGATTCATTAAGTTGGAAAAAGTTGCTAAAAGTGTAAGGTGCAAAGTTCGTGCAGATGGCGATCGAGGAACGATCGACTTACGTGTGTGTATGAAGTGAAGTGCATATGGATATTTATTTGGCGTTGGACCAAAGATTTCGTTTATCTTTGAAATGACTAATCTTAATGTGCGTTCGTTTTTTACTTAGCAATTTTATCGTCAAAAAATGCAAAAGTAATCACACGAGTAAGCATTATATCATGTCGCAAGCAAATAGAAATCGAGCATACGCAAAACTCATATCACACACATAATCGAGCAAAGGTGAAAAAATTAATTAATCCGAATTAAATAATAATATTTAATTAGATTAATTATCAAATTAACTAATCTAATCAAATAATATATTTAATTAAATTAATCTATGAATTTTTTTATTTTTGAAATATAAAGATGAGAAATTAATAGAGAATTTTGAAATTTGAAAAGAAAGTCAAGAAAATATTTTTTGAATATTAATTAATTCTTTAAATAAAATCATTTAATAGAATTAGTTAATCGATTAACTAATTTGATTAAATAAACTTATGTAAAACAATTAATTAATAAAAAAAATTTTATGATTTTGATATTTGATTTCTTTAATAAAATGACCTAAATAAGATATGAGCTGATTCTAATCCATCGGTTGGATAAATGAAAAAACACAGTAAACCATGAAAAATAACCAAACGCATGAACCAAAGGAAGTCTAAAGGGCAGTGGTGACAAACACCTCCTCCTAGTCCCTATATGCTGTCGCTTTTACCGACCAACAGATGTCAGCCGTTTGGGAAAACTCAATCGGGCAATGCAAAAAAACAACAGTGAAGAAGGAACGATTCACACAGCTAACGCATGGAAGAAAAACAAACACAAAGGGGCACGACATCTAATCAGCGAGAGAACACTTCAAAGATCTCTTCCATTTTTCCTCAGAAAAACAAACCAACGCCAATCGCAAATCATTCCTTCTTAATAACCAGCAAAGGATAAACTTGGTGAATTCCATCATTACCATTACCGTTCTAAACCTTTCGGAAAAAATCACTCATGCTCGATCATCATCTTCTCAGGTGAGAGCATAACCTCATCGCATATCATTGTGAGCACGAAATCACAAGTTAAATCAAAAATAGATCAGGGAACCAACAACAATCAATCAGACTTAGAATAAGTTCACAGAGCAACAAGCAACGAGGGTTAAGGAGGGCTACCTCAATCGGAGAAATAACGGTCTACACGGCTTAATGGTATGCTATTTGACTTTCCTCTATTTGCTTCAAATCGTCTTCTTCTGCCTTCTTCTTCACTTGCTGTGATATTTGTTGTTCGCGGTGTATGAATGTAGTGGATGAGGTTTAGCTCATCTTGCTCATAATTTCAGTGTAAAATTATGAGGAGATGTTTCTTGAGCTTTAGAGTGATTTAGGTTTTTTTTTTGGTGTGTACTCTAACTTTTCGCTTTCGTTTTCAGGTTGTGATGGTGTGTATAATCATTGCCAATGATTAGGCTTCTTATAGGAAGGGTTGGAAGGATCTGATACGTGTGAAGAGGAGGATTTTGGCACCCGGTTTGTTACGAGTTTCGTGCGAGCCCGGATCAAAAATCCGTTAGGGGATTTTGGGAGGAGATTTCGTGGGGCCCCCTTTGAGAGTGACAGGTATGAGCTGGATGCATTCTGTGTTATGTGAAATAGAAAATGGTCCCCCTTTGCAAATTCGATTTTTTACTGAGTTTTTACTGCTGTAACTTTAGACTTCTTCTCTCACTCTTAATGCTGTGTTTAACATTGCCTTGTTTGACTTCTCGCTTATGATTCGCTTCTAACATAATGTTTATGCCTATTTGATGGAGAGTCCTATAATCATGCTTGAAAAATGATCTGATATGTTTCCATCTTCCAGGTCCAAGGAGTTATATGGCAATGTTTCAAAGATGATTAAATGATGGTCCAAGTGAGTATTCAGTAACTAGGCTACATCAGTTAATCTTCAAGAATCTCATGATTTGTGTATGACAATGACACTATCAATCTCAGTTCTACTCCACCATGGTATGACCTTTCTTAGTGTCTTAGCATTATGTTCATGATGCAACATTTATTTTTGTGAAATTCTGGTCTGATTTGGTTATTGTATTGTTGATTCTACAGCATCTGATGTTCCTGATGTTTCAGTTGGGGCTGAAGCATAGTGGAGTCTGACTGAAGGTTATTCAGATTGGGTTGGATTACACTCACCCCACCTGTTGCAGAGCTCGCAGAATCTCTGCTGTATAGTTGATGCAGAACCTTGTAAGTTTGATGCTTGCATACTCTGCTTCTCATGTGCTCCCAATTTTTCTTTGAAACTAGGCATGATGATGCTCTTGGGAATCTGTAGGAATGTTATCATGTGTTCTCCCAACATTCTATATTGCCTCAATTTTTCACCTTATCTGATTTGGGCTATTGAGGAGTAAAGTCATACTGCTGAAGTCTCCTAGCAACTTCCTGGAATATTTCATTCAGATCGGGCAAGTAATTTTGTTTCATTGTTTGCAACTTTATGCATAATTCTTCTTGCCAATCACTCCTACTTAATTGTTCGATCTGTGTTGTATAATCTACAGAAGTTGTGGATGTTTCAAGAAAAGCCCTTTGGGATTGACATAATTGTTTTTGCTGATCAAGAACACCTTGTTGTTGATGTAAGGACCCTGAGGCTTGGAGATTTTGCTGCATATCTCGTTGCAATTTTTGCAAAGAACTTGGCTGCTAACATTTAATTGTTTCCTTGTGTTTGATGTTCTTGTAACTGTGTAAGATTTCTCTGAACTTGTTCAAATCTGCAAATCTTTTCATTATTGTGTTTCAAAACAAAAACATGCTCGCGGGAATCGTCTGGAATCTTTGAAGTATCGAAACTGAGTCCTTTTGAGTATCAGCTTTTATGTCCTTGTGCCACTTTAATTTTGCAATGTTTTTCTGTATTACTCCTTACTCTGATCTTATTATGATTTGGCTCGCAGAATCGACTTGCTTGTTGCATAGTCCGGTTTCATCATGGAAGTGCTAAACTTCCTTAACTCTACATGCCTGATTGTGCAATTAGATATGTTCTGAATTTTATTCTAACTTCAACCTTTATGAATTTTATTTGCTATGATTCATATTCATTATTTGCTGATGGAAATTCTAGGTTTCTACAGGTTTGGTTATGGAAGTTCGATGTCTAGAAGTGTGATGGAAGTTCAATGGAGCAAAAGTGGTATAGCCTTAATTATAGTTTCAGCTTTAGCTACAGATGTAAATTGAATGTGGTGTTCCCAGGATTGCAATGTAATTGATGGAAAGGCTTTCCCTGTTGCATTTCGAATGAGGTCACTTTGATTGGCAATTCTGAATTTGGATATTTTTTGCAACTTGAAGCTTAGGTTGAAGTACTGCATTATAGAACCTAGGATCATAAGTCTTGCTTGCAACCTTGTAACATGTCTCTCCTTAGTATTTTTCTTTTCTTTTGAACTTCAATAAGAGAATGTATTAATCTTGAAACTCGCAAATTTTTCTCTAGTCACCAAGTACTTGCCACTTTGATAAGATGAAAGAAATTCAAATCTGTTAATCTTGATGACACATTTGAGCTTGTGAGATGTCTTGGCATAATAAGCACCTAAAGAAGAATTGTACTGTCGGACACATTTCCTCTTTTCCCTTTAATATGTATTATTTAAAAAAAGCCTTGACGACTTTAAATAGCCTCAATTAAAATTCTTCTAAACCATCACAATGATGCCAGGTTTGAGAGTGGCGTCCTCCACAAAGACAGTTTTGCAACAAACATGAATCAAAACCCAAGACAAAAAAATGAGTTCAAGACCACCATGATACTTCAAAGTCCAATAAAGAAAACGGAACCCAAGCTCACTAATTCTTTGCAACTAAATTTGAAACCAATAGGTCATCAATTCTACATGACACCTTAGTCTTTATTGCAAGTATAATCCAAATAAATCCTTACCAATAAAATCTTGAAAAAGGCTCTAAGCCATTTAGAAATGATCTAAACACTTAATATCATTAATGCACCCAAAAAAAACTTATTAATTCAAAGTGCATGACCACCAGATTTTGTGAACTAAATCTTAAAAGACAATGGCCTTAAGTCAAATGGTCATCAAAATAAAAATTGGAAAAGGTGGGACAAATTTGGGGTATGACAGGTTGATACTCGATGCTACGCTCATTGAGATTCTAATCTTGGGATGTTTTGGTTGGCAAGTCAGTTGCCATACTAAACAACAGCCTTTGAAAAGAATCAGTGATATTGAGATCCCTTAGAACCCGGTTACTATTACTAGGACAGATTGAACCAACTAACTTAAGTGGGGAGGGTACTTACCTATGGACTTCATGCAAGCCTTTAAAACTAAGGCTATTGTGTGACTTGTTTGTGTGTGTCACTTGCTTGTGTTGAACATAACATCATAACATCATGACATCATAACATAGCATTCTCACTAACCATTTCAAGGACCAAAGGATTTATCTTTGTTCTTTGTTGCAGGTTATAGCTTCCGCTCGTAGGAACACTATCCAGATCAACTTTGTAAGGATACCCTCCAAGCTTAAGGAATTGGTCTCTAAAGTTCCCGAAAGATCTCAATTCCTCATAAAGCATGGTCATCTACTTGATTTGGTTACTTCAGGGTTTGATGAAGATATGATGAGTGTTCTGTTATAGTTCTTTGATCCTAAACATCACTGCTTCACATTTCCCGATTATCAGTTGGTGCCCACAATGGAAGAATTCTCCAAATTACTTGGTGTGTCTATCCTTTATCAGAAACCTTTCACGGGCTTAGAGAAAGAGCCTAAACCTGAAGTTATTGCAGCAGCCTTGCATCAGAAGAAATCAAACATTGTACTGGAAACAAGGAGTGAAGTTAATGGTATTCTTGCTAAAGTATTGATAGAAAAAACTCAGGTGCTCTTGGATGTTATGATTTATGATGCTTTTGAGGAGATCTTAGCCTTGCTGATTTATGGTTTGGTAATGTTCCCTAATCCATACCAATTCATAGATGTACACGCCATCAACATATTTTTGACTCGCAATCCGGTGCCTACCTTGCTTGAAGATATCTTGCACTCTCTTTACACTCGTACTACAAAGGCGCGAGGAACTGTGATGTGTTTCATACCTCTACTATCAAGGTGGTTTATTTCACACCTTCCTCGATTTGTGATGAAGAATGAACAAGGTTGGAGGTGTTCTAAAAGGATAATGTCATTCTCTCATTCAGACATTCATTGGTGTTCCCGATCTATGGAGAATATTACTATTATTGACCATTATGGAGAGTTCCCTAATGTACCACTCCTTGGTATAAGAGGGGGCATTACCTACAATTCTTCATTAGCACTACGTCAGTTTGGTTATGCTCGGAGTAATGGTCCCCATGATATGATTATTCAAGGCATTATGTTTGATTATGACAACGATCTTCAAGGTTACCGTCAAATATTTATACAAAGGTGAACAAGATCAACAACAATACTTTTGAACCAAAACACTCCATCCCTATGGAACCTTACCTCAGATGGGTGCGATCTCGTGCTCAGACTCTTATAATGCCATATCTTACTGTTCTACTAGTAACTGTTGAGCCAATTGTTGAAGGAGATGTTCCTTATACCATTCTTCATCCTGATATGCCTTCTGATCTGGAGGAGCTGCAGAGATCTTGGATCCAACTGAAGGAGCAAAGGGATACCTTTGAGGCTCAGTTCAAAGCTAGCAAAGAGAAAGTGTTGGAGCTAACAAAGCAACTTCACGAAAAGCGGAACCTCAACACATACCTCAACATAAAGAGGAAGCGTCCATGGGAGACTTGAGTCTCATATGTTTATTATTTTTGTACCTTTGCTTGTTTTCCTTCATTGTAAGCCCAATAGGAAATTATATTTTAAACCTTACAAATGAAAGTTTTGTTTTTTGTTTTCCTTTAACAAATTTAAATCCTACATGGTCCTTGAAAACATTGCATACGCGTCTATATACCATACCATTGCATAACAGGTTTCCGCGACAGGTTTCTTATCTTCTCGCTATTTATTTCAGTGGAAATGGCCCTCTAACAGATTGTCAAAGATATCCAAACCTAGAATGCTCAACTTAAAGAAGTGATCCTGAATTTGTCCAAGGGGCAAGAAGAGTTGAAAGCCCTCTTCACTAAGGACGCGAAAAAGAAGAATCCAGAAGACAACAAGGGTAATCAGTTGGAACAATTGCAAGCTGAGATGGAAGAGATGAGAGTCCAGATGAATGACCAGGTGGCTCTTATCCAAAACTTAGCCCATGGGCAAGAAGAGCTGAGAGTATTTGTCAATAAACGTCAAGGTAACAGAGTCGAGAATCTAATCATCAGTCAACCTCTGATGAAACAAACTAACTTGGTTGAAAGGAAGATGAGGATAAGAGAAGGAAAAAGACAGGCTCCTACTGATAGTTCTGCAATTAAAGGAAGAATGTCTTATACGGTTAATCCGCCTCAACACAAGGAATATAAAAGACAATTTATCAAAATCAACATGCCAACGTCGCAAACTTTGCAATGCTTGTTAGAGATGAAGATAATCACCTTGAAAAATTCTCCTCTGAATCCCAATACTTCTTCTCCCGGCTATAATCCCAATGAAAGGTGTGCATATCATTTTAATTGTCCTAGACATGACACTGATAACTGTTGAGCATTGTGGAATAAGATT
This sequence comes from Lathyrus aphaca, assembly GCA_963966055.1. Lineage (NCBI taxonomy): Eukaryota > Viridiplantae > Streptophyta > Magnoliopsida > Fabales > Fabaceae > Lathyrus > Lathyrus aphaca. Next base: position 482,921,686 of record OZ014522.1, read on the forward strand.
CAAAACCTGCTTGATGAAGGAGTCCTCGAGGTTACGCCATAAGACCATATTGAATTCTCCTATCATTCATCAAACATCGAAGCTGCAAAACAAATCGCCCGAGGTAGCAAGAAAGAAATCCCACCTATCCCTGTTGAAGTTTGGGATACCTTAGGACATCCAAGTGGCATGTTTGATTTCATGGTAAAATATACCGATCATGAAAGTTCACAGATTGCAATCGAAGACATTTAGTCAAATGGATAGAACATCATTTGATTTCTTCAGTTTTAATTTCTTTTGTTTTCTCAAACACTTACTATTATGTCAAACTTTGTTTTCACATTAATGCATTACATATGTTTATCTTGAATTAATCCATTCGTTTCACTATATTTAAACTATACTTCTTACTTCTCTTTTGTGATATTTAAATCTTGTTAAAGTTGTAAGCCTTTAGAGGGAGGATGATGAAGATGATACCATAATTTCATAATGTATGCTTTTGAATAAACTATGCTGAAGATGTACAGGCATTGTTTCGATTCCTAAACAGTGGAGATATAAGGAAGTTAATCCCTAGTCAACCCTTTTGAGCCTATGAAGTAGGAGTTTTCATTCTCACGCAAATTAAAACCCTTAATCATAACCTAGGACAGGGTAGTTCCTCGGTTAACTCAATTATGCCATTTGTCCTTTTGTATACAACTAATGAAGGTTCCCTATAATCGTTAAGTCCGACAGTCAATTTCTAGCAAAAGAAAAGCTCACTAAGTCAAAACCTATGAAGGAGACTTAGTAAAAATTGAGACATCCCGCTGTAATCTTGAAATAAACAGTTTAGGCAAAAAGAAGGGATAACAAAGTCAAAAGAAAAAAAGAGGTCATTACAAATCCTCAACAAAAAAAAAAGATGACTGGCTTTTCAAATAAACTGCTGTCAGTGTTACAATTCCAAACTCCTTTGGAGCCTCAATGCATAAGTTAATCGAACATAGGACTGAAGAACTTCATGAAGAATGGGTTGGGTACAAATAAATTTGATCCTTTATCCTTTGTTTCTTAAACCATGAACCAGTACACATTAAAACCCTTAAAAGTGCTAACTGAAGCATGGTTAGTTCGAAAGCATAATGCTACAAAACATTATCCTGACTCCATTAGGGCTTATTATAAATCTTGAGTTAATATAACAGTTTTTACAAACATTGTTTTGCTAAAATAATTCTTTTTCAAAACTTCAAGACAGACATAAACGTTGAATTTTGAATATAATTGTTTGCATATAACTAAGTGTTTGATAGTAGAGAAGCTTACATGATGAACATTCAATAAACCAAAGTCCTTCCGACATACAAAGTTGCTTCCTAAATCAAAGCCAATGTATACAAGGGGCATAGTCACTATCTTCCAATCAAGGGGGAATGCCATGTTATTGTCCAATTCATCTGGGGCAGTCAGGTCAAGATTCAACAATGCTTAAATAGCCAGGGGCAAGTCTCCTTATATGAATTACCAGAGGTAACATTACATAGTTCACAATGCCAGAGGCATATTGTTGTAGGGCATTTTGTTTATTTCTCTAGAGGTTTCCCTTTTCAAATACTTTCATTATGGGACAAATCATCCTCATCTAGGAGCAACGCTCTCTTTTCAAATCTAATCAGATCAAATTCAGTTGCAAGCTCCTTAACCATTACACAGGGCGTACACGATCCACCGTAGTCTGAAAGCACATTCCTCTGATTACATTGCCTTGATACTGGATTTCAGAAAAAGTCATTATGGAAATTAATTGTCTGTGCCAATAGTATCAGATGGTGTCAGTATCATGTCTTCGAATTCAGTTATGATAATTCCTAGAAAATTACTCGAGAAAGTCGAGAATATCAGAAGTTCTGAATCCATTGGTTACTTTGAATGAATATATGCTTTCAAATATGATTGATGTTTACCAAAATGCATAAAATTACAATAATAGAATTTACTAAAGACTCTTGGAGGTTGGAATCCCCAGTAAAGTTCATATCCAACGAATCTTCGCAAGTTCATCCCCACAGAGTAATCCTTACGGATATATTTTAGCGAAGTATTCCAAGTAGCCTTTAGCACTTCCAACTCTATGAGATCCCCAAGCAGATTTCTCTCAAGCCTGATATCCTCCAAAGAATTGACATTTGGTCGGATAAGCCTCTCAGGGGAACATTTGTCCCTTTTATCCCCAGTCAGGGTATTTAGGAATTTAATCCTTCAATAAGAAGTATGACGAACGGAAAACGGAAGATCCTAAGTACAATATTAAAAAACAATACAAGAACGATATCTTCGTATTCCTCAGCAACAAATCAAGATTTATTTTCCCCAACTAGCAATGGATATACAAAGCTACTAATATGCTTCGACTACATAATTCATACATACGTCACTCACATCATATCATGGCATACACATCCATAATGCATATAATATTCTCAATTACATTAAGAACGTCATGCCATGCATGCATACATAAAGTAATCTTGCATAAAACTAACTTTTCCTTTTCAGGATAGTTGCAGTCAGATAAACACTATCAACTCCTAGAGACAGTTCAGAGACGATCTAAACAAAGATCTAGTACTGATACTTAGTGCAAGATACTTTCCAGAAGCAGTTCAGAGATAATCAAAACGAAGATTTATTTCTGATACTTAACTCAAGATATTTTCCCAGAGACAGGTCAAAGACGATCTATACCAAGATCTAGTACTGATACTTAGTGTATAATATCTTTTCCCCCAGAGATAATTCAGAGATGATCTACACGAAGATCTAGTGCTGATATTTAGCTCGAATATGTTATAGAGACAGTTCGGAGATGCTCGAGAGGAAGATCTAATTCTGATACTTAGTGCAGTAACAACATTCAAATAAAGTTAAACGTAGACACATTCTGATACTCCTACCCACAGATACTTTGGATGACATCTATAAGCCCATCTCCAGTTACTCCGAATGGCATGTTTAAGCCCATTCAAGCAATATAATCAACAAATAGTATAATTTTATGCACAGGCGAGTGCAAATTTTTGGGCTTAAGTGTTCAATCCTCTTCCACCTTCAGGTCACAAATGGCGTACATGCCAATCTAACTCCTCAGGTTTCAGAAAATTGAACAGGGGCAGCAGTTGTACCCAAAAAAATTCCCTCCATTATTCAATATAAGGTGTCTCAAGAGGTCTGCTAATAGTCACAAGATTCACAATTTCTCACAAGGATTTCAAGTTTCATCAGACAAAGCCTCCTCCTAAACAAGGGATCTAAAACTAGGGTTTTGAACTTTTCAAGGAAAAGTGGAGTTCCAAAGCCTCAAGTGGACTTCATTAAATCCCATATACTCCAAAGAATCCTCATGTCAAGTTTCAAGGCTTTCCCTATAAGTTTGGTTAGTCAGATGCTCAGGTACTTAAAAATTAGTTAACTTGGTCAACAAGTCAACTGTGGTCAACATACAGTCAAACTTCAAGATTTTTGGTCAAAATCAAGATTATGAGGTGAAATTCATAATTTGATCAAGGGTTGATCATGATTCATCAAGGGTACCTCAGAATTATCAAGAATCACGAGTTACTAAATTAGGGTTTTGTGTAGGAAAAGTCAACTGGACTTTGACCAGCCATAACTTTCACATACTTCATAAAATATTTACCATTCAAAGCTCATTTGGAAGGAAATTCAATTCCCTGCAACTTTGTGTCTCACAAGCCAAGTCCAAAAATGCTTCATTTGAGATATATGAGCCAAGACATTACATGTCCTTTTAAAAGTCAACAAAAAGTAAATTTTTTCCAAAGCTCATAACTTAAAAATGGAAAATCAAATGGACATGGTACCAAAAGGAGTAGTTATAGAACACTCTAATATTTCCAAAAATTCCTAGAACACCTTCATGGGATAAAAATTGAGGGAGTTATGCATTGATGAAGTTGGGCAATTTTAAGGAGGTGTATGAAGCAAAAAAGGTCAAACCTCAAGTTTTCTACACATAGGCCCATAATATTTCAACCCAAACTCAAATATGAGACCATTCACGACCCATTGATCACATTTTCTATTTTTTATTATTTATTTTATATTATGTTGAATTTAAATAATTTAAATCCAATTTTAATTAAAATAAATCATAAAAAATCAAATATTTGATCTAAAAATTATTTTGGGATCAAATATTTAATAGTTAAGTTGATTTATCATGTCCAAACTCGTGCAAGACCAAACAAGCATGATTATATGTGATTTTTGACAAATTTGGAAACATTATTTCTTCACACTCAAGCAAACCAAGAACAATCCCTCAAGACCCAAAATTCTGACCTAAATTACAACATTATATAAGCATAACATGACCACAAAGTGAAGACGCGAATTTCTTGAGAGAAAAACCCTAGAATTTTTTCAAATAAAAGGTACATTAGGGCAAAGATCAAATGAGTTCCACAAAGAGATTTTGGGCCATTCTTTCCATCCAACCTTCATCAAGAAGTGTTCAGGAGGCAATACCAATCATCATTGGAGGTGGAATACGTGTAGAACACTATATATACAAGCATATCGTCATAGCCATATTACTTCAAATTGAAACTTCTCATTCTTCATATTTTAACATGTTTTGCTTTCATAATATTATTTATAACCATGCATAGATAACATTTGATCGTTTATCTTGAAGTTTTGATGCATGTTTGAAGGTATGTCATTGTTAGGGCATGAAACGGTTTCCAGTCGAAGGTCACGATATAACCAATTTTAGGCCAAGATAATGCCACCATTGAATTCCTAAGACTCGATTTAGTGGAAATACATACTTTTGACATGTTTAATTTGTTGTTTTGTGAATGTTTAAAAAAACGCATGATTAGCTACAAAAAAATTGTAGCAAAGTTGCAGCAAATCCGTAGCAATTTCGTAGCAAAAATACATGTGCTGGAGGTTGAGGTGGAAACATGGCCGCTCGTGATTGGCTGGTTATAAAAACTGAGTAAACACACAATAAAACAATATTGTTTCATTTGATTATCACCACAATGCTTGTGGCCCAGTGGAAATGTTTCATGGTTGGTGGGTGGAGGTCCTGGGTTCGAATCTAGACCTCCACCATTTATTTTTTGTGCAAATTTCTTCTCTTTTTTTCATATTTTAATTAACTATTATTATTATCTTAACTAATTAATCAATTATAATTAACTTAGAATCAATTAAACCATTAACCTCCACTAATCTTTTTCTTAAAAAACAATTTCATAAATTATTCTTAATATTTTTTCTCACATAATATTTTTATAATATTTAGTTTATTAGATTTTAATTAAAATTGCAAGTTAATTTAATTAATTAGGTTTGTGTTAATTTAACAAACCCTGATTTTTTGTTAACCCTAATTTAATCAAACCCTGATTTTCTAAACCTTAACCTTGTTCAAAACCCTATTTTTTTCCTCATAAAAACAATTTCTTTTCTAATTTAATTTTATTTGTCTTATTTATTTCATTTAGAAAATTGTATAGGTCGCACTCTTATGTAATTTAATTTCTCGCTTTATTCTCAATTATGTAACTGCTTCTCCTATGTAATAACTTAGGTTTAATTTTCCGTAATTTAATTTCCGCAATCTCCCTAAAAGTCAAATGTACCCCATCCCCTAATGTAATAGCGTAGGACTTTAATTTCCGCTTTTAATTTCTGCAAATATAACTGCGTGGTTAGTAATTTAGGGAGTGCAAAGATTGTATGATAAATAAATTGGACTTAGCCCACTAATTACAAGATAAATAACTAAAACTGATATTCACACACGTAACTCGATCGTTCTACGATCGTCATATACACCTCCTGGGGTTTCCTCTCTTGGTTGCCTTCAAACATGGTCAAGTCCCTCGAATGTGGGTGTATCTTAGTAAAAATCCCTTCAAATAAAATATCATCAAGTTCCTTCAAAAAGATCATAGTCCTTTCGAGTTGCCTACGAACAAATGATTTTGTCCCTCGATGACTCTACGAAAATGATTATCGTCCCTTCGAATTACTAAGATACCCCTATAAGGTTGCCTTTTATGACCATGCGATGACCCTACGCCTGTCCCTTTAAACATCCAAGGTAAAGACTAATTACTCACTAATAGTAAGGACATTCTTACCCCTAAAGGAAAGAAATAACAAGAAAGACCTTACAAACTTAGGGTAGGTAGTTCTTAAGTACTTGCTCACTTCTTTTCAAAACACTCTTTACACCCCACTTTTCAAACATTTTGCACAGCTAAACACTTTGTATATATCCATACGAGGATCATTGCAAAGTTAAAGACTTATGTAAATATTTTCTAATCACACAATACACAATTTTTCAAATAAAGTAAAGTGAGCTAAGTAGTTAAGAACCCATGGATAACCATGGATACAAAGGGTGGTAACACCTTCCCTTTGTGTAACTTACCCCCCGAACTCAAATCTTTTGAAGAAGGCCTTTCCTGTTCTTTTATTCCTTTTCTTTATTGGATAAAATAAAATTCGGTGGCGACTCTTGTTATCCACAACATAGTTTTTGGAAACAAAAACGCACAAGTCAGTTCTCCCACTGTGTTACACAAGGACACATGGAAGTCTGTCAAAAAGACATTACATGTCCTTTTAAAAGTCAACAAAAAGTAAATTTTTTCCAAAGCTCATAACTTAAAAATGGAAAATCAAATGGACATGGTACCAAAAGGAGTAGTTATAGAACACTCTAATATTTCCAAAAAGTCCTAGAACACCTTCATGGGATAAAAATTGAGGGAGTTATGCATTGATGAAGTTGGGCAATTTTAAGGAGGTGTATGAAGCAAAAAAGGTCAAACCTCAAGTTTTCTACACATGGGCCCATAATATTTCAATCCAAACTCAAATATGAGACCATTCACGACCCATTGATCACATTTTCTATTTTTTATTATTTATTTTATATTATGTTGAATTTAAATAATTTAAATCCAATTTTAATTAAAATAAATCATAAAAAATCAAATATTTGATCTAAAAATTATTTTGGGATCAAATATTTGATAGTTAAGTTGATTTATCATGTCCAAACTCGTGCAAGACCAAACAAGCATGATTATATGTGATTTTTGACAAATTTGGAAACATTATTTCTTCACACTCAAGCAAACCAAGAACAATCCCTCAAGACCCAAAATTCTGACCTAAATTACAACATTATATAAGCATAACATGACCACAAAGTGAAGACGCGAATTTCTTGAGAGAAAAACCCTAGAATTTTTTCAAATAAAAGGTACATTAGGGCAAAGATCAAATGAGTTCCACAAAGAGATTTTGGGCCATTCTTTCCATCCAACCTTCATCAAGAAGTGTTCAGGAGGCAATACCAATCATCATTGGAGGTGGAATACGTGTAGAACACTATATATACAAGCATATCGTCATAGCCATATTACTTCAAATTGAAACTTCTCATTCTTCATATTTTAACATGTTTTGCTTTCATAATATTGTTTATAACCATGCATAGATAACATTTGATCGTTTATCTTGAAGTTTTGATGCATGTTTGAAGGTATGTTATTGTTAGGGCATGAAACGGTTTCCAGTCGAAGGTCACGATATAACCAATTTTAGGCCAAGATAATGCCACCATTGAATTCCTAAGACTCGATTTAGTGGAAATACATACTTTTGACATGTTTAATTTGTTGTTTTGTGAATGTTTAAAAAACGCATGATTAGCTACAAAAAAATCGTAGCAAAGTTGCAGCATATCCGTAGCAATTTCGTAGCAAAAATACATGTGTTGGAGGTTGAGGTGGAAACATGGCCGCTCGCGATTGGCTGGTTATAAAAACTGAGTAAACACACAATAAAACAATATTGTTTCATTTGATTATCACCACAATGCTTGTGGCCCAGTGAAAATGTTTCATGGTTGGTGGGTGGAGGTCCTGGGTTCGAATCTAGACCTCCACCATTTATTTTTTGTGCAAATTTCTTCTCTTTTTTTCATATTTTAATTAACTATTATTATTATCTTAACTAATTAATCAATTATAATTAACTTAGAATCAATTAAACCATTAACCTCCACTAATCTTTTTCTTAAAAAACAATTTCATAAATTATTCTTAATATTTTTTCTCACATAATATTTTTATAATATTTAGTTTATTAGATTTTAATTAAAATTGCAAGTTAATTTAATTAATTAGGTTTATGTTAATTTAACAAACCCTGATTTTTTGTTAACCCTAATTTAATCAAACCCTGATTTTCTAAACCTTAACCTTGTTCAAAACCCTATTTTTTTCCTCATAAAAACAATTTCTTTTCTAATTTAATTTTATTTGTCTTATTTATTTCATTTAGAAAATTGTATAGGTCGCACTCTTATGTAATTTAATTTCTCGCTTTATTCTCAATTATGTAACTGCTTCTCCTATGTAATAACTTAGGTTTAATTTTCCGTAATTTAATTTCCGCAATCTCCCTAAAAGTCAAATGTACCCCATCCCCTAATGTAATAGCGTAGGACTTTAATTTCCGCTTTTAATTTCTGCAAATATAACTGCGTGGTTAGTAATTTAGGGAGTGCAAAGATTGTATGATAAATAAATTGGACTTAGCCCACTAATTACAAGATAAATAACTAAAACTGATATTCACACACGTAACTCGATCGTTCTACGATCGTCATATACACCTCCTGGGGTTTCCTCTCTTGGTTGCCTTCAAACATGGTCAAGTCCCTCGAATGTGGGTGTATCTTAGTAAAAATCCCTTCAAATAAAATATCATCAAGTTCCTTCAAAAAGATCATAGTCCTTTCGAGTTGCCTACGAACAAATGATTTTGTCCCTCGATGACTCTACGAAAATGATGATCGTCCCTTCGAATTACTAAGATACCCCTATAAGGTTGCCTTTTATGACCATGCGATGACCCTACGCCTGTCCCTTTAAACATCCAAGGTAAAGACTAATTACTCACTAATAGTAAGGACATTCTTACCCCTAAAGGAAAGAAATAACAAGAAAGACCTTACAAACTTAGGGTAGGTAGTTCTTAAGTACTTGCTCACTTCTTTTCAAAACACTCTTGACACCCCACTTTTCAAACATTTTGCACAGCTAAACACTTTGTATATATCCATACGAGGATCATTGCAAAGTTAAAGACTTATGTAAATATTTTCTAATCACACAATACACAATTTTTCAAACAAAGTAAAGTGATCTAAGTAGTTAAGAACCCATGGATAACCATGGATACAAAGGGTGGTAACACCTTCCCTTTGTGTAACTTACCCCCCGAACTCAAATCTTTTGAAGAAGGCCTTTCCTGTTCTTTTATTCCTTTTCTTTATTGGATAAAATAAAATTCGGTGGCGACTCTTGTTATCCACAACATAGTTTTTGGAAACAAAAACGCCCAAGTCAGTTCTCCCACTGTGTTACACAAGGACACATGGAAGTCTGTCAAAGGCGAAGGCTGCATGGAGACGAATACATGGCATATTTTTCTTAGTCCACCATTGTAGATAGTTATTTTAGACTAGTATATAAGTAGATGTTTGTTTATGTTTTAAGGGTTCATAATTGTACATAAATTCTACCAAGCTTAAAGTATCAGTGTGATTGAGAAAAGAGTCAAGAATGTACGTGCGCGTTCCACTTTTTACAAATCAAAGTCTTTATATTCAAATCATTTCCTGCAATTAAATTTGTAATTTTATTCTAAGTTCTATGTATTTCAATTCTAATTTAAATTTCACTCATTATATTCAAACTTTGCATTTCGATTTCAACGTCAAACTTGAGTAAAATTCATGATTCATACAAATATGTCTAGGGATCTTTTAGAGTTTAATACCTTAAGTATTGATTAAAACTTTCTTTGTTTACTAAATTTCGCAGTAAACACCATCGGGATCACACAAATACACCTCATGTAGGTAAATGAACATTTCATTCCAAATATATATGCATATATATACTTTATTACATGGGTACTTTACATACAATACACAAAAAAAGTGTGGCCAACATAGCTACACCAGCAAGGAGACGATCTCTCCATCTTTGAGCATATGGTTCGACCAAAAAACTCCAATGAAATACGCAAAGGATGGGAAAATGTTATACTTCTTGCAAGGTATTTTCAAAAGACTGAGAAAACGCCTCAAGGGTGGAAGTTGTATAGTCAGCCAAACGTTGAGTCAGTGAAGTGTTCAGTATTAGCTCCCTGTAACCCACCATGAGAGAGGCCTAAGCAGACATCAAAATATTCCAGGAAGAAGCTAGGAATTTATAATTCCTCGCCACGGTCCTTACCAGGTGGACCACCTAGTCGGAAAGAGAATCAACGAGATTAGGGGGAGAAAAGCGTTCATATCCCAGTGAGAGAGGTGGAAGTAGTCTATATTTCATGCAGGTATGTATCATGATGAAGTGTCAAATTGCAAACACTTTCTTCCAGCCGATGCTTTTTCTCACGTTGCTGGTCAGACTAAAGAGCATCCCAGTGACCGGTTTTACCGAGGGCCTAAGCCTCATAGGCCCATCGAGTATACCTTTCCAGAGTCGCCAATTATTTATCTAGGGAACACCCAAATAAATTGATTAGATACGAGCAATCCTCCTTCGAAGGAGGAACCCGACGTTCTCTAGATGGAGCATGTGCATGACCCCATCAACAACAAAATGGCCATGATACATAAAGTACTATGCGGCCCCTAAAGAACATTCAAAGCAACAACCCTTCCAAAAGGCTCTAAAGTAGTAGAAATGTCTACTTTAGTTCCTATCGGCCATATTTCCCACCTTAAAAGTCAGAGATTCACTTCATCCTTCTTCGAATTTACACACAATCATTATCAACAAAAATACGTCATGAGTAAGCATATTTAAAACGAGTAAGCAAATTGAAAACGAAAATGCCAAAAACTTCCAGAACTTAACAAAAATAATCTTCCTTTCTTTCGGAGTACGCGCCTCAATCTGCAATGGGTTATCAATAAGGCGTTTCAAGCATTTCTGGTCGGCCTCCTCTAGAGGAACACTGTCCCTAAAATATCCTAGGTCATTCATGAAACTCATCAGTTACTTCTTGCGGTCCTCCTATTTATATACATATAACACGGTCCATATGAGGAAATGACTATTGATCCAGTACTTGGAGAATAACTCAACACATTCACCCGCTGCTCCGCCTCTAACACCGTAGAAAATTGTGTAGGCTTCTGGAGGATAGAGATAACCAGAAAGATTCAATATTAAAATTGATGCAAGCTTTTAGAAAAAAATATGAAACCCTAGACGGTCAGCACCATAGAAACTAATCCTCTTCTCTGTGTCTGAGTCATGGGACCATGTTTACATCAAAAGAGATGAAAGAAAAGGGTCAGATAAGGCTTCCCCTTCGAGTATTTACACTAGTACTGTAAGATTTTCACATACACTTAGCTTGTTGGATGAAGTTAAGACGAAGCCATTACCAGAGGCTTAAGACCGAGAAGGCGCATTCATAAAAAGGAATGATGCAATCACCATACTCACTGCATATTATGTTATTATAGCTAGGGGTCAACACACTCTAATATGAAGATATACCAACCTTAATAAAGGCTCCATCAATATTACCCTTTTTTGGCAAAGATATAAATTATTAAAGAATAATCAGAGTCAACCCATGAAGGTTGAGCATTCTTCTGGGATTTCTTTTACACTCTTCTGAGATTTTGTACCCATAATGTACTAACTTTTCTAGATACAGGAAAGCAAAATATCAAAAGGAAGGTGGATAACAACAAACTTAGAAAGACAACTTAAAAAATGTGAAAGAAAGTAGACTCTATCAAACATGTCAAATCACTCACACACAACACTCGAGTGTTTCAGTTCCTAAGAATCATAATGAGGGTACCTCCAAAAAGAAGTTTGAAGTATGAAGCATTAAAGGCTTAAATCCATAAGAAACTGAAACGTTCCCTTTTTCTCTTCCAAGATAAATGAAAGAGTGATCGGAAGCCGAGTCGAATATGACAAGCCTTTGTCTTGCTACGCATAAGCAAATGCTTGGGGGAAACTATTCTAGACCGACCACATTGATCCTGGTCGACCACTCTGAAGGAGTTGCAATCCTTCCAAAACCTTCTAAATACACGAGAAATATCTTACTGATGAATACATAGGATCCCGACTTCAAGTGCATCCAACGACTCTCTGCGATCCACGCCTAATGAATAACAAGTTTGTTATTTCATATGTACTATATATAGAGCGTGCCAATTCAGGTACTGAATTTCAAATTTAATTTCAATTCAGTATTCTCCCTCACATACTGACTTGAGTGTTGTAATACTAACATTGCAGACCATCCCCCTCTATGTTGCACCAAAAGTTCAAATTCGCTATTATCTCTGATCCTCAATTCATTTCTTGTTATAATATGAAACAAATTTAATATTGGATTAAAAAAATATTAAAAAAAATGCTTTTATACCATATTTTTTATAAAAAAATCGATATAATATATTGGATTTTTGAAAAAATTAGTATAAAAGCATAGATTTTATACATGTTTTTTTAACAAATCAGTATAAAAGTATATTTTTTTAAAAATCTATGATTTTATTTTATATATTTAAAAAAAACGGTATAGAATCCTTATTTTATCAGATTTTTCAAAATTTTGGTATAAAATTATATTTTGAAAACAAATTATGATTTTAAATCCGTTTTTTCAAATATTCGAAAAACTACAAAAATATATAGGATTTATCAAAAAATATCTGTTAGTATTAGCTTTGTTTTTTATTTGATTACCTAATACTCCCAATTTTCTTTTTTAAATTCCAGAAATTAACACGGTTCACCATTATTTTTTGAAAATGACGGTGCATCAAATATTTTGATTGGCCAACTTGATTTTTTTGCACCCGAGAGCAAACTTTTCATCACTTTGATAATTGAAAAAAATGTGAGGGCTGTTTTTTATATTAAGAAAAATTAGGAGTACCAATAAAACTCTATGGATGTGTTTACTAGTAATTTTTTTAGTAAATAATCATAAGTTTTTTCACTTGAAAGATTAACTCAAAAATTCTTAAAGACAATTTGTGTGAAGAGACTATACAATAAAAAATGTGTGATTAGGATTTAAAACGCTTGAATAATAAACCAACTTGATGCAACCAATAAACTTTGTATTTCAATAAACAAAATAAATGTAATAAATGACATTAATTGTAAATTGAAATACAAATTATTTGTAGTAAATTTAAAGAGTGGACGTTGACTCGCATTTTTCACAAACTATTTTGTTCGATGATTTAGATATTCTAGTTCTATAGAGAATGAATGAGAATTTTGTGGCCTTTAATTCAAGGCTTAAGCCTGCTTTATATACTAGTCCTAAAATAACCGTCGACAACAATCGTTGGTAATATGATCGACGCATGTATTACTACGTGGAATGTTTTTCTCTAACTTGTTGCCACACGTCTTCAAAGGAAAATTGATGAAAATCAAACAAACGTGGTGATAACTACGTTGATAACCGTTCTGAAAGCTTTAACTGTCATTGTCCAGAACTGAGACAACTCCATATCACCTAGTATTTGGACTTTGAAAATATCTTAAGGCCTAAATACTTACTAAGTGTCGACTTCAACGTTTTGTCAAAGAGTTGATATATGACTTTCAATATTCTGAACATGTTTGGAAGAGAGAGTGATCACAATCTTATGAATTTGTTCCTAAAACTCATTCAAACCATTCTTGACCTTGACTCTACTTACAGGTCAATCGGACCACTAGGTTGACACTGTCAACGTATCAAAGCTTTTGGTTTAAGTTTTGACACTTAATAATTTCAACATAGCCATTATCGCTCAGTTGACTTTTCAAGAGAAGTTCCAAGATAACAAGATGGCCAAGCAAATTCTCCTCTTTATAATATGGAAAGGGGAAGTGTACAAATTACACATATTAGATCTTACTCTTCGACTATATTTTAGCTCTAATCAAAATTGAAATAGTACTATCAAATTCTCTCTTAGAGTTGCAAATGGAAATGATACTCCTTTTACTATTTATATTGTTAATTAGGCCTTTCTTATTGAGCATTTCTTAATACACCCCATGGATTTCTATGACACCTAGCAAATTTTCTTTTATGCCCCTAGTATCTGGATGTGCACATGCGGACGCACCAATTTTTTACAAAATATTGGTTTTTTCCGGATGTGCATATCCGGAAGCTCCACCGGATCTGCACATTCGTAAAAATACCATAACTTTATTTATTTTTCTTAAAATCAATTTTGTTAGTTTGTCCCGGATGTTAATTTATCGTCGCAACTCAATATACATTTGAAACATCCATATATATAATAAAATGATATATATATATATATATATATATATATATATATATATATATATATATATATATATATATATATATATATATATATATATATATATATATATATATATATATATATATATATATATATATATATATATATATATATATATATATATATATATATATATATATAATCTTGTCAAAATACAATACAAAAATGTAAAAAAGTAGAATACATCAAACAAAAACTACTGTGTATGCCTAAGGATCTCTCAACAAAGGCCATCAACATACCGTACGTGATCTGGGAATACCCAATCCTCGAAAGTCCTTTAAAACTAGAGGTAGCAAGTGCAGTTTGAAACCACTCATCTTCTAGAAGCTCCGCAACCATGTCTAAGACCTTGCCCTCATGATTATAGAACTTTTGGGGATCCTTCTCCTGAAAATTTCCAAACAAAATAATGTTACAAATTGAATATATTTTCAACGAAAAAAATTCTAAACAGAGAATAGTTATTTATCCTTGCCAGACATATCTGACAGTATGCTCAGAGTACCTTAGGAGTAGGGACATATCAGACGGTCCCCCGGGGTAACCATTCAGCTCATTGAAGTCGTCATCACCCTCATGTGCCAGGTGATCACCCTCAGAACCAGGAATAATTGCCTCAATGGGTGCATCACGAACATCCTCCTAAGGTGTGGTTGATGGAACAGTAACAGACATAGGAACGGTAGCAGGTGTAGGAACAAGAGTCTTTCGACGACGCATGTGTGTGGGGCCCTAGATGAAGAACCAATAGTAATTGGGCGCCTACGAGATGAAGAAGCATCGACTGTGGTGGGAATGGTCTGTGACGTGGAAGGTTGTGTTGTAGGAAGTCTCTCAGCTGTGGTGAGAGTGGTCTGTGATATGGAAGGTGGAGGTGTAGGATTTCCCCCATCTGTAGGGGTTGCTGGGATATCCTCTGCGCCTAATGTCTCGCCTCTATCCTGCATCCGCTCACGTCGAACGGATGCATGTTGCGCTGGCCGGCCGTGTATCATACGATCCTCTCTATCAGCCATGTAATCTGCAAAGCATAAGTCTTCCTGATATGCACATCCGGAACAAATTGTAAAAGGTGGTGCATCCGGATGTGCGCATATATAAATAGGGGGTAAAAAAGCCGATTTTATGCGGTGACTAAATAACTCATAAGATGTATTAAGAAATCCTCTTCTTATCTAAATTCCTTTTAACGACTTATGTTGAATATTTAATCTTTATAAGAACTTATATAGAATAATCCAGAAATGTAACAACTTATGTTAAATATTTATATCCCTTACCATTGTACCTTTACCCTTATATTAAATTTATCCTTTTAAATATATCCTTTTATAAAGTACGATATTTTCCACAACTTAACCTTAGCTAAGTCGGGGTTAACAATTACAATTATTAACAAAAACAAATTACTAAATATTTAGTCACCAATAATATTTTTTAAGAATTCTTTTTTTAATGTATTCCAATGTACAATAATATTTATTGGTTTACCCATAAATAAATAGTGAATAAACTTTTAGAAAATCTTTTTGACAAATTATCCCGTAAATAAATTTATACATGAAAATATAAATTTATCAACTAATATATTATAGGTAAAATTTCAACAAATTTTTTTTGTACAATTTATCCGATAAATAATTTGGGAAATTTAGTTATCCGATAAATAATTTTACCATAAAAACTTAGATTTACTCATGAGTTACAAACAATTCGGAAAATTTATAAAGATAAAAAATACAAATTCCTTGCGAAGTTACAAACAACTACATTGAAAATTGTGTTAGGAGATTTAGTGTCGTTGTGCCAATCGACTTTTGTTCCTGGTAGACAATTGTTGGATGGGGTCTTGATAACTAATGAAGTGGTGGATTATGTTATTAGGGAGAACAAGGAATGTGATTTGTTCAAAGTACATTTCAAAAAAACTTACGATTGTATTAATTAGAATTTTCTTCGCTATATGTTGAGGAAAATGGAATTCAGGAACACTTGGATGAGGTGGATGGAGGTTTGCGTCTTCAAGAGTCATTTATCGATTTTGGTCAACGGGAGTCCAACTAAGGATTTCGAGGAGGCGAGGGGATTAAGGCAGGGAGATCCTTGTAATACCCCGTAATTTACTTAACACTCTGGATAATAAATTAAATATCAATAAGGTTTCGGGTTGCTTTGGGAGATTTTAACAAAAATAATTTAGAGCAATCAGTGAATTTAAATTGATTAACTAATATTATCTGACTCAGAGTTTTTTTTAATTGGTAATACAGAGACATTTTTGGATACCCTCTATTTGAACCGATTGGGACATTTTGATAACACTACTAATGAGTCAATTACTCTAGTAGAACAAATATTAAGTATTATGCCACTTAATATATTTGTTACTACTTTGTGCCTTCTTGTTCACCACACAATTTTAGTAGCCACTTTGTGACCACATGTTTCTACCAACTTTCTCTACATGTCACACTACTTGGTACCATTCTCTCTTTGTAATGTATATCAGTAAAAAGAAATAAGGGAACAACATAAAGAGAGAAGTGTAAAGAGAAGGAAGAAAAGAAAGGGAAAAAAGAGGAAAGCTTATGGAAGAAGAAGAGCTTGAATCATCATTCTTCTTCATCAATCTTCTTCAACCTCCTCTTCATTCTAAGGTGGGTTCTAGTTAGAAACTTAGATGTAAGTTTTTGTTGAGTTTTAGGGTTTAGAGAGATTATGTGAAAATGATTTCTTTTTGATAAATCGGTAAATCAAACGGTTGAAATGTGTTATAATCTTGACACTATGAGTTTCATATGTGTGGTATCACTTACCAATGCTTGTATTTTCGATTGGTTTGATTTGGAATCGAAATTAGAAAATTGTCATATAAAATTTTGGGGATTTTTGACATGTTCTAAGTTTTCTTACATTATTCATGAAAAAATGTGGTATTGTTGTTGTTGTTGTTTAACATGTTCATTGGTGTTATACTGTTGCTTCTATGTTTCAATATGAGTGGGTATGTTGGGCTGAGATTGAATAACCACGTTGTTCATATAGAATTGCTTATATGAACTATATAGTGCAACTTATCCACATGGTTCAATGAACTATATAATGCAGTTTATACACACGGTCCAATGAACTATATAGTGCAGTTTATCCAAATGGTTCTATGAACTATATAGTGCAGTTTATCCACATGGTTCAATGAACTATATAATGCAGTTTACCCACATGGTTCTATGAAATGTATATTACAATTTACCATTGTTGTGTTCAGAAAAATAATATTTCTTATAAAATTCATACTTTTTACTCGGGTGTCTGATTGAGGCAAACTTTATATCGTTGGAAAGCTATGACAACGTACTATCCAATGGTAGAAGAAAATATTACTTTTGAAGCGGAAATTATTTATGTATTTTATGTCGATTAAAATATTGATTATGTATTGTGATATGTCATATGATTTTGCATGCTAATCAATAATAATCATGAGACTACTTAATTAAAATGAGTTAAGTAGAGTGAGGAAGACTTACCTCATATCAATAGTAGAACCTAGTTGTGACTAGAAATTTGATAGAAACTAGATGGCGATGCTCGGACGTTCGATGCTTAGAGAAGTATCTTAGTCGAGTAATGGTCTAGTGGCGAGTGAGGCACTATATGGAACGTGTGTGTGAACCCGTTTGGGTGTGTTATTTGTGGAAAAGGTTAACAGGCCTTAGGAATGTCGTATGCATTCCTTTTTGAGTGAAATCACGTAATCAGAATCGTTTTTTCCTAAGATTTCGTTTCATGAGTCAGGGGCTCCTCTGGAATGTACGCATGTATTACTTGGCAGGTTTGATTCCCGCGTTTAGTACGAATGGAACATATTGCATATGTAGAAACTTGAGATGGTTAACAGGCCATGTGAAGTGACGTAGGTTAACAGACCTAGGATCTGAATCTATTTCGTATGCTAAATAATTTACAATGATCCATGACTCGGGCTGACTTCTAGATGTAGAAGAGGACGAGAATAAGGGATACATTTGTGGTTGTCGGATTAGTGTTACTTTCGAGTTGTTTAACTCAAGACATGATTCCATATGAGTGTGAGTGTTGTGGACTCAAGGTATTTTCCCTTTTGACTTGAGTAGGATTTTATAGAACCTTGTAGAGCCGAGAGAATCCATAAGATATGGAACTCACTGAGATGTTGATATTTCACCCCACTATTATTGTTGCTTTTCAGGTTTCTTTTGTAGGTTTGGTTTACAAATGGAGCTATGCTCGGATGTTTCAAGAGAAACATATATTTAGTTTTCGCTGTGTATTTATCTTTTGTACAATGATGGATATTGTATTTGTTCTTAGTATTTTTATTTTAGTATGATTTCAATGTCTTGTACCATAGTTTGTATTATGTTTTAATATTGGTCAAGAATGTGAATTATGTTATTTGAAACTTATGATGGTGTCAGTACCAAACAAACACTTGTATGATATTATTTTAGATATATATTATACAGGACGTTACAATCATCTATCTCCCTTCCAGTTTGTGTTAGTGGCTGAAGGATTATCGGAGCTGATTAGCAAGGCAGTTGAATTAGGTGAATTCACATATTTTATAGTGTATAAGGGGTGTTCGGTTGATGGAACGCTTATTGTAGGTGGAGGTTGATGGAAGACTTTATGGAGTATTAAAGTTGTCCGTGGAGGTTTCAATATTGTTTCGGGGTTAAGTGTCAATTTCTCCAAAAGCAACCGATTGGTATTAATGTAATCAAACATTTTTGAGTTGTTGCTTCTAACTTCCTATCTTGCAAGGTTGAGGAAGGATTTAAGATTTTGGGTTTACCAATTGGATCTAACCCAAGAAGAATCAAAATCTGGACTCCTATTTTGGATAAACTTAAGTCTAAGTTGACTTTGTGGAGAGGGAGCCTCCTTTCGTTTGCAGGGAGAATTACTTTAATCAACTCGGTCCTTAGCAGTATTCCTATATTCTACATGTTGTTCTTTAAAGCTCCTGTAAAAATTTGGAAAGATATTGATAAAATCAGACAAAGGTTACTTTGGGGTGTTGAGGATGGGAAAAGTAATATCCATGGGTGGGCTTGGTATTAAAAATATTGTTGAATTCAATCTGGCTCTTCTCACTAAATGGTAATGGAGAATTCTTGTTGAAGATCAAGGGCTTTGGAAGATGACCTTTATAGCGAGATACTGCAAAATTGAGCACATTATTCTTATGGAGAAAAAGGGAAATTCGAAGAAGGCAACTTCAGTTTGGTGGAAAGACTTGACAAACTTATGCGATCTTTCAACTAACTTTGGTTTTTACTTTGCAGGAACTATCAAACACAAGTTAGGAAACAAAAATTTGATCCCGTTTTGGTATGCGAATTGGCTTGGAGATTTTTGGTTTGCTTCAGACTTCAGTGGCTTGTTCTCTCTCAGTAATAGAAAAGAAGAATTCGTGAAGGACATGGGTCATTGGCAGAATGATAAATGGTTTTGGGGAGATTTCGGAATTCCTCGACATATGCAGGATTCGGTTCATGACAACCTGCTAATTTTCAAAGAATTGCTTGTTAGCCGCTCCCCTATCGTGTTTGCTACAGGCTTTGTGCAGTGTAGTTGCGTTGTTGATTCGATTTACACAGCCAGAGATGGATACAATTGTCTTAGGAAAAGCAATATTCGAATTTAGAGTTGACTCATACATTTAGTTTGCTTTGGAAAATTAAAGTTTCGGCGAAGATTTTAGCTTTTGGATGGAGGTTGTTCTTAAATATATTGACAACAAAAGATCAACTGAAAATTAGAGGATTATGTAGATTATTGAATGAGGACTGTTGTGTGTTCTGTTTGCAGAATGAAGAAGACCTGCTGCATTTTTTCAACGTCAAGCTTTTAAGTTAATATATTTTCTTTCATCTTGTTAGTTACTTAATAAAAAAAATTGTACAATTTTTTTAATATTACAATTTTTGTTTTGATAAACCAGGAATTATATTAATGAGTACTAGGGATACTCAAATCCGGATTACAAAATGAGGGAACAAACACCCCAAAACAAAAATCTACAAGATATTACGGGCCAATTGAAATTTATGTCAAAAAATACAAAGGAACTTTGCAAAATTCATAGAAATTGCAATTGGAATAATTAATATCTCTTAGATGATTCCATCTCCAAACCATTGATTTGATACTCCAAATTAAATCAGAAACATTGCACTTCTTCTCCTTAAAAATCATTTCGTTCCTTAAATACCAAATACACCAACAAGTTATAATCCAAAGCGATCCTACTCTTGAAGCCTTTACTCTTTTCCTCTTAAAAAAATCAACCCAATACAAGAAATAAGTGAATATATCAGTAGACAATGAAGGAGCCACCATATCAACCCAACCTGCAATTTCAGACCAAACTTTCGTCGATACCTCACAATCGAAAAACAGATGGAATGAATTCTCCGTTCCAGCATTGCACAAAGTACAAGCAGTTTGATCAACAGTAATTATACTACAACGAAACAAATTGTCCTTTGACGGCAACCTATTAAGAAAGAATCTCCAACCGAAAGTTCTGATTTTAAAAGGAATAGCAGAATTCCATAAAATGTTGAACACTCTCCCTTTAACTTCATCCAAGACTTCATTAACAGTAGCATTATCAGCTGTAATAACAGAGTATCCTGAACTTGCCGAATAACCTTCGACAATATCCGGTATCCAGTGGAACCTATCCTGCTCCCCGAAGACCGGCCTGTTATCGTTCAGCACATGCGTGCATTGCATGGTCACATCCTAATTCTTATTGTATAGGTACAAGTACAACTTTTGCTTTGGTATACAAAGTACAGTATTTATAGAAAATACAAAGATCTGGACTAGAAACATGTTTGGAAATACTCCTTATCCATCGCGTAGAAGAATGGAATACTTTACTTCGTTTGTTCTTTTTCTATCAGCCCAATCACAAACTCTTTTGACCTCCCATCCCATACCAGTTCCAGTTAAAATGCCTCTATCTCAATGTTACTCAGTTGCAAAATAACTGTCCAAGAATGGAGTGCTAAAGTGGTCTGGCCAACATTAAAATTTAGTGATAAGGAGTTCATGGATTCAACTTCGTCCCAAACGCATATCATATCCTTTCGAATGAAAATCGTCGTATTCGAACGGTGATATTTTTTGCGATTATTAATTAACTTAAACTTAGGTGGAAGAAATGTAAATTTCACAATCATTTTTATCATGTAATGATAACAAGAGTGGCATGAGATTAAGCTTATATTAAACAAGACTCTCATACTTGAAGGCCATCCATAACTTCCTGAATAGTAACAAATCGACCACTTTCTATGGAAACTTGTGCTGCAACTCCAATAGCAACAGATATTAATCCATCTTCAAGATCTACAGCGGGACCCTTTTCACCTTCACCTCTGATAGCACCCAAGAAATTTAGGTGTTCTAGATAGCTAGACCCATGGTGTAACCCATCATATCTGTACAAAAATAATTTCCATCATTATACTAAAATCAACTTCAAATTTACTTCATCATCTCAAAACTTAGTTAATCAATGAAATATTTAACACAAACACAAGGTACTACCCACTTTATCCGGGGATCTTCTGCTTTCAAACTCTGGACACCATCTCGTCCTGCCTCACGCGTTCCAAACCGCACAACACTCTCAGGAACGAAAGCCTCTCCCTGTAAAGACCACAAGTATAATTACCTTCTGGGTGGGTGGAATAGCTTAGTTGAGTTTAATAGATGTAAGCTGCTGGTCCGGCAGAAAATTTTACCTTTCCAATATCACCAACAACAGATATTTCTTGCTCATTTTTGCTCCCTTCCGCAAACATACAAAGGTCAAGCATTCCTCGAGAACCGTTGTCAAATTCAACTATAACATACGCATTGTCAATAATATCTGGAACCTGCCCAAAGTAATAAACTTGTCAATACTCAATAGCAATAATAATGCAAAACAACATTCCATTGTAAATTTAAGTCCTTAATTCTGAACATTGTGAGACAATAATTCATCGCATCTAGTTTTTCTACCTTTCCATCATATATTTCATCCTTGTGATTAACATCAATAGCTCCAGAAGCCATCACGCGGACAGGATTTGCGCCAACAAAGAGCCTCATGAGATCAAAAAAGTGGCAACACTTCTCTACTAGAGTTCCCCCAGAGTTAACATTGAACCGATTCCAATCATTCACCTATCGCCAATATCACTCTTTCAGCTTTACTCAATACTAGAACCAAAACATGTAATGTAATATCAGTTGGTATAAAATCTAACCTTAACCAAAAAAGGAAACCGGTGCTCCCGAATTGATACCATTCTAACATGTCCAAGGCTTCCTCCGTTCACTATTTCTATCAGTTTTGCAACAGGCGGCATGTATCTATACTCAAGTCCCACCTGAACCAATATATCCGGTCTCTTTTGAGCAGCACGAACAACCTAATCCAAACTCATTAAGGTGATAAATTCGACCATTATACCAACTACTTATCATAAGAACTTACAGCACAAACCTAATCAGTTATTCTACAGCTAATATGAAAATTGCACCTCACATGATGGTAGTAAATAGACAAACCTGTTTGCAGTGAGAGACAGTGGTGCAGAGTGGCTTTTCTACCAACACATGATGCGGTTTTGAATGATTGATTATATCCATAAGAATGCTATAATGTGTCATATTAGGAGTAGATACCACCAAAACATCACAAAGTCCAGTATCCAACAACTCCTTGTGACCTGAGAAAACCTTCACAAATCAAAAACTCATTCATTTACCTTCTTCACTAAACCACATCATCAAATTTTCAAAGATTAGCATAAAAAATACTGAAAACACATATTTACCTTGAGAGGCCAAGAAAAGGAGTGTGCTAGGTCGATGGCGAGTTGTTGAGAGGGGAGGTGAGGGTCAGCAATGGCAACAACAGCAACAGCTTGGTTGCGAAGATGATACAAATTGATGAGATGTTCCCTTCCCATCATTCCAACACCTATTATTCCGTACTTTACTACTGTTGTTGTTGCAGTGGCCATCGATTTTGATTCTTGTTATTCTACGACCCTTTCGTCGGTTTTGGTTTCTCAAATCATATCTGAATAAATTTCATTTGTTGCTTCGCTTGTTTGTTTCGTATCCAACAACTGTGAACATAGTCACTCGATTATCTGCTCCTTATCAATAATAATAATAATAATTTCATTTACAATAATTAGTAGTATATGCTTAGAATATCTCTAGCGCTGCGGAATTAAAGTGTTAGTCGGAAATTACACTCATCTTCCATTCCATAAAGTTTGTTAAAATAACACTTATACTTCTTTTTAGGGGTGTTCGATGCACTTAAAAATATTGCGATAGAAAAAAAAATGCATACGAAATGGTTGGATTGACTTTTAAAAATAAAAGAATTTTGGATGTTCAATTGATTCAATTATTTATAAGATTTTAATTAAGTCATATATATGTTATAAAAAATAATGAAAGTTTATGTTTAATCATTCATATACCAGCATAAAATAAATCTATAGCTGTCAAAATAAATTTATGATTTGATATGAGATTTGCCGAATTTTTTTTAGAATAACATACTTTAATAAAATAAATACCAAAATAACATGGATTTGGAAAAAATTACCAAAGTTGCGTACTTTGCATGCATGTTCGCCAATTCAATTGGCTAAAGAATGCACATACGCCACACCAATTGGCGAACATGTTGTATTTTTAAAGCAATTCGTCATATGGATTGACGAACATGTTGTATTTTTACAACATGTTCGTCAATCCATATGGCGAATTGCTTTAAAAATACAACAGGTTAACCAATTGGATTGGCGAATTCGTTGACAAATCAATTGGCGAACATGCATGCAAAGTATGTCACTTTGGTAATTTTTTTCAAATCCATGTTATTTTGGTATTTGTTTTATTAAAGTATGTTATTCTTAAAAAAAATCGAGATTTGCCTCTTACAATTTCATCTTGCACAAAGAACAATATGAAATATTCGGGAATAACTTCCCTATTCATCCTAAAAAATTGGATAATGTGCATTCCTTCAATTAAAGAATGTCATATCATTTTATTATATTTATTTATTTAATAATTCAAACTTTTTGGATTTCTAAAGCAATTCTAATACAAATTATATTATTAATTATATTTTTTGGATTTCCAAAACAATTCTAATGCAAATTATACTATGAATAACTCTACCTAACTTTTTGAGAGGTAGATAAGAATTCACCAAAAATATATATATTCGTAAATAAATGTTATAAGCAAGTATATTAATGTGATTATTCTAACTTGATAACACAATCATTTTCTTTATCATCAATAGTTTATATATAAAGAGATACAAAATTAATGCAAATTATTATTTTTCATTTAATTTTATTATTGTCAACATCAACGAATTAAAAATGAAAAAAAATATAATTATATAGTAATTTATTTTAAATAAAATAATAGTATTTATATATAAATTGACGTGTATTTGATTTTTGTCTTTGTATTTTATTTTTTGAAAAATCCTTAAATATTGATATTCATTTGATTATTTATAAAATGGAACATGCATAGTATTTTAATTCATTCGCCCGCTTATTTTTTCATTCTTTTTTATCAATTTAGTCACTTTTTGGAAGATAGATTTCCATCTTGTTGAGTTGTCCATTGAGAGAAGTGACATTAATCTTCATGGATGTGCCTTTTCCCATATATTTTTGCAGAGCCTGGTATATTCTATTTGCTCCCTCTAGGTCCTCGTTGATGGTAGCTGATTCTCCTTACAAGTTGTGATATTTGAGTTTGATGTACACCGACGAGGAAACAATGTCGAGTGTGGCTGCAAAGGATCGTCCCATGATAGAGTTGTAAACACTCATGCAAGGAACAACACGAAATTGAGAAGTTACCGCTTGGACGTCCTTTCCACTACCAATAGAAACCATCAACACCACATATCCCCAGGGAGATAATGGTTCCGTTGAACGCCTAGAGATCAGAACCTTCGTATGACAGTAAACTGCTTCGCTCTAACCTCATTTTCTTAAACAATTTTGAGTACATGATGTCACATAAGTTACTGTCGTCAATGAAGATTCGGGATACGTCGAACTACCCCAATGTAGCAATGATTATGAGGAAGAACTTTTTATTGGGAATGCCTTCGATCTTCTCTAAGTCTCAGAATCCCAACATAGGTCGGTCGAGGATTTTTGACGTTGTACTTTCTTCCTTGCGGTAGACAACCATCATTTCTATAATTTTCCTCTTCATGGTGCCTTTGGAGATGAGGTTTGATTGGGGTGTTCCTCCAGCTATGGCATAAATGTAGGGTTGTTTGCATTTGCTTGCCTTCTTACATCCTCATTTCGTACCAACCTTTGCAATTGTTGAAGGAGATTTTCCTTTAGGTGAATTTTCTCTATCTTGTTTTCCCCTTTGATGTATTGGGACAGTCGAAATCTCTTGATTAGTCCTTAATGGAATCCTTCAATTGGACACAATCGTCGGTATTGTAGTCGTGGCTCTAGTGGAAGTCAAATTATTTTGACTTATTCATCTGAGGTGTCTCTTTGACGGGATAAAGAGGTCTTATTCCTGATTTTCGAAATACAATATTTGTAAAGTCTTGATAAACCCTCTCTCGGGATACCGTCGAGGGTGTACCTATCGTACTTCCCCAGCATACCTCGGTCAGAATCATCTCGACGTCAGTGGGACTTATTCCTAATTAGGCGATTAAAGCGAGATTCAATGGAGGCGGGATTGTCAAAGTGTGTGGTATTCTTTTCTTCCATAATCAAATAAGGTTCAATAAGTCGATCATTCACGAGTTGTGCATGCTCATCAGGATCTCCTTTTCCATTATAATTGCAAAGCTTGGGCAATTTCTCCATGGGTTTTGGAATCATGATTTTCAGAATTCTTACTGACAACTGGTGATTTGGTTTCACCTTCATCGTGTAACACCCCAAATTTTTCTCTCTTATTTATTACCAGTTTCAAGCAGCTTATGCTTCTTTTCGTACATCATTTAGTTCATACTCTCATGCATTGCATTGTACTAAAGCCATACAAAAATAAAACATTCATCTTTGGTTGTGCGTAGGGCATGTGATTAGTGGATTTCCAGAATATTGGTCATTCAAGGCTCTCTTATGTCCGTGTTATCTCATTTGGGTTCATCAAGTCATTTGAAGATGAGAATTCACCAAGAAATGGGACAATGCATCATATCCTAACAAGATCACCAAAACTTAGTCTCATGGTGTTCCATATGCTATCAAGCTTCTAAGGATGGAAGATTTCCTATTGGTTCATTTCAAAATGGGATTCAATTGATTAGTTATTTGAAAATCAAGAAATTGGGAAAAACTCAATCAAAAGTCAACTCTTGACTTTTTGGAGTCACAAGATCCTATGACATCCCCAGAGTGTTTATTTGATGGAATTTGATCATCGAATGTTCAAATAATCAAAAATCAAGATTTATTTCAAAAGTTTCTAAAAGCGGAAAATAACTTATAATTGTATCTTTCCATTTTGGAAAAGTTTTCAATGGTTTGTATTCCAACTTTGGAGCTGATTTCAAGCATGATGACTCATCCAAATGGAATTTTTCCAAACATGAAAGTTGTATAACTTTTTTCACCTTTCCAAATATGTAAACCATTTGTCATTTGAAGGTTTGAATCAAAAGTTATGATAGGTCAAAGTGAATACCATAAAAGTTGACTTTTATATAACTTAAATTTTTTTCTAAGTTGTTAAAATACAAGATTATGGTGTCTTCTTAAATCAAATCTTTTTCATGCTTCAACGCTTCTATTGATCCATTTTGAAACATAAATATTTTTGTATGGAGTTTCATCTTTCCAAAACTTAAAAAAAAAATCAAGAGTTTTTGTTAAGAAAAATTCTATTTTTTAAATTCATAAAGTCAGTATTTTTTACAAAAAAATTAAATCATAGAATTTTTCCACAAAAAGAATATTTCTCATTACAAAAAAAAATCCCCTGACATGTATATCATCCACATTTTCATTTTAATTGGTCTTGAATGTCCAAGAAAATTCATACTTTTTTATTACATTTTCTACATTTCCATGAATTAAACCATAACATGATTTCATCAGAACCATTCATTCAAACTAATATTTTTTCTTTGTAAATGATCATTGCATCTCATAAGGAGATTACCATGAACTTCATACAATGCCATGCACCATAAAATTTTCACTTTCATAAAAATTCCAATTTTTACATAACCACCAAAAATTTGTTTAATCATGATTTTAATTGTTAACTACACATGGTTAACAGTTAATCACTCCATATAAAATAGATAAACTCACTCATAACCATAGTTACTCACTCATTCTCTCATTTTCACCATTTTTGCATTTTGCATTTTCTTTGAAAACTCTCTCTAGAAGCCATCAATCTTCAATCTATCTCCATAATCTTCATCTACACACTTCATGGAAGCTTTTGCAAGCAAGGAAATGGAGTTGTAGTGCCTCTATATTCGCCCATGAATTTCACCAACTTTCCCATCACTTTGCATTTTAAGCAATTTCAAGCATTTGTGAAGTTTTCCTTGAGATCCAGAGGACATTTGGTGAAGAATACAAAGGTTTATAGAGGTTCTTGCACAAAGTTTTACAAGACTCCATTAAAGGTTGGTGAAGCTTCTTAAGTTTTAAATTATGTCTTAGTATGTGGTTAGGATCGAAGGAGAATGCAGGGATTGAAGTTCTATAGTGATATAGGCACGATTTGGTAGTTCAAATTAAGATATATGTGATTTTCATTCTTTAGATCTTGAAGTTGTTAAGCACTTTCCGAATTATTCGTGCATGGTATAAAAAAACGGATTCCGTATTTGAGATCTAAGCAAAAAAATCGAGCAAAATGATGTACTCATACGAATTTTCTAGAAAACAAATATACCGACCGATGGTGCACTCGCCGGAGAAGGAGACCGAAACTCTTCTCCGGTGAACTGGTTTTGCATGGTAGCATACACGTGTCGTGACCCCATTTGCATGAGATTCTGCGCGAGCCAATAAGAGGATGACACACAATTGTTGGTGAATAATGAGGGAGGCACATGAGTTTCATAAAGCCATGTTACTTTTTTTATATGTTATTGTATGTTCATTTTTATTAGAAACATAGTGTAATATATGGGATAAATCCTCTGTGCGTGCGTACGTAGTGCTATGGTGAGCAAGCGTTTGAGAACCATTGGATTCACATACTTTTTTTCATCATCCAAAGACTTCGATCCAATGGTGTAATACGGTGGGAGAACTGAATTTAGTTTAAATGTTGCGGATATCAAGAGTCGCCACCGACTTTTATTTTATCCAACGGAAAGGCATAAAAGAACAAGAAAGACCTTTTAAAAGATTTTTGGGTTCGGGGGGTAGGTTATGTAAAGGGAAGGTGTTAGCACCCTTTACATCCATGGTTATCCATGGGCTCTTAGTTACTTAGCTCACTTTAAATTGTTTTGAAAAGTGTAGTGTGTGAATAAAATTTTCTTTAAGTACTTTATAATGATCCATGTACAGATATATATAAAGTCTTTGTTTTGAAAATTTGTTTGAAAAATGTGAAGTATTTGAAACGTTTTTGAAAAGTGAGCAAGTATATAAGAGGAACCTATCCTAAGTTAAGTCTTTTCTGTTCTTAAATATCCTTTAAGTGGTAAGACTATCCCTATTATTAAGGAATAGGTAGTCATTACCTTGGGTGTGTGAGGGACAAGTGAAGGGACATCTGTTATTTAGGTAACTGTAAGGTGTATAAGCAATTTGAAGGGACTTATCATCTTTATTCGAAAGGGACAAGATCATTACGAAGGCAACCATGAAGGGATTTGATCTTTTTCTCTATTAAGGGACTAGATGATATAAAATGAGGGACTTTGCTTTACACCTTACTTGACCTTTTGTTTAGGCAACTTGAGAGGTAACCCTTAGGAAGTGAGATGGCGATCAAAGATCGACTTACGTGTGTGAGTGTACCAATTCAAATATTTATCTTTAAGATTAATGATCTAAATCCAATTTTTACATACAAACATGTTTTACACTCCCTATTTTACTAACCATAGCATTTAAAAATAAATAATGAAAATTACTACAACTATTACATAAGGGATACAATTACATTATAATAATTAGAATAATTAAAATAAATAAGTAAATAAATAAATAAATAATTGGGTTAGTAATAATAATAATAATAAAATAAATAATCACATAAGAAATAAATAAATAAATAAAGGGGGTTAGTAGTAATAAAATAAATAAGAATAAGATGAAAGAATTAGCATAATGATAAATAATAAATTAAAAGTTCAATTTTAAATGAATAATTATTTTTAAAGTTTTTTTTTTAATTAATAATAGAAATAAATGATAAATATTATATATTAACAAAATATGACTAATAGTCTAATTATTTTAATTTTATATACATATTAAAAATATCTAATTATTATTTAAATAAGCATACAAACAAATAAAATAAATTATATTCACAAGATAAAATTAGGGTTGCTTAATTATTAGAAAAAAACTAGGATTTACTATTTAATTAAATTATTTACATATATAAACAAATTATAAAAATAAAATTTACATACAAACATATTAATATTCATAAGATAATTAGGATTAAAAAAAAAAAAACTAGGTTTTATATGAAAATATTAGAGTTAAAAATAAATTAGGGTTTATGAGTTTAGAAAATAGAATTAGGGTTTTATTCATTAACTTACAACACAAACTTATTTATTTACAAATTATATTTATTTAATAATATATAAATACAAAATATAAATAATTAAATTTTGAAAATAAAGTTTGAAAAAAAACATGAATTTTTAGGCATAAGAAATAATATATATTCATTTTAATATTTTAAGAAATTAATTAAATTTAATTATAAAATATAAACAAATAAAATAAAAGGAAGAAAAAGAGAAAGAAAACATACCTGGGGCTGGGATCGAACCCAGGCCCTAGGCTTTACTCCCTCCAGACTAATAAGTCAACCACTGGGCCAGCTGTGCGCTGGTGATAGTAAATGGCATACAATTGTTTTTATTTTAAACCTGCAAATATTACAACAACAAAAAAAAACAAATACAAAAGGGCCTGGGGGGATTCGAACCCAGGACCCTCAATCAACAAACAAACACTCCAACCATCCAGCCAGAAGGGCGCATCTGTTAGATAATCACAACAATTCATAATATATTAAGTTTTGTAAATGAATGTGAAAATAAAAAGAATGCTGCCTCCAGGAATCGAACCAAGGTCTTGAACCATAACACGCGTAGCCATTACCACTGGGCCAGGCAGCCTTAGCTGAAATAAAATAGAAACAATTACAAAAAATATTAAACCAATTTTTGAATTTCTCTGATGGCGCCAAGAGGTCATCTTCAACCTTGGTTCCTGTGAATTTTATTAAAAAGTTTGCCACGAATTTTCCTGCGAATCTCATAATATATAAAACCTACGAATTTTGAATATCAACAAAACAGTACAATTATTACAAATTAATTAGTGAAACATGATCCTCAAGATCCATACAACACAACCATGTTTCCAGAATTCATTTATCTTTGATGGATCAAGAAACCCTAAAGCTTGGCCGAAACCCTAATAATGGCTATTTACGATTCAGGTCATTATTCTTCAATCCAATTATCCAGAAAGCTTGCTTAGATCATTACAAACACAAAACAATCATTAGAATCAATTGAGAATGCATAAAAGTATGGAATCGAAAATCAAAACAAGAAGAGGAAGATGCGTTCGGGTTGTGCAATATGGCATGCCTCAAAGGCATATAATGGGTGGTTTTGATTCAGGGAAGCTTAAGGAAGCTTGTAGTGTCCTTAGAATACCTTGAAAACCCCTGCAAAGTAGAATCCGAAAATTGATTTTTTGATGAAATTTGAAACTTTGAAACTTGTCTTTGAGGCAGAAAAAATCGTGTCATATGCATTTGTGTAGTTTGTATACTTATAGAAGAATGAAATTAGGTCAAAATATTGTAGGTTTGTTTGGATTTTTTGGATAATTGAGATTGAAAAAGATCATGTTTTAAATTTCAAATATTCTTGAATGTAACCTTGCTATTTTAAGACAATCACCATAATTCTCATATCAATTTGATCCAATTAACTTTCATGACCTTCTAGAATCAAAATATTTTTTAAATCTTCATATTTTATATTTTATTTGAATTTAAAATGATTTTTAATATAAAAAATCATAATAAATAAAATAAAATAAATAAAATAATGAAAATATTAAATAAATTTCGTGCATGATGTCATGGAACACCTTGGTGTAATACCTCAAAATTTGCCCTCTCATTTCCTCAACATTTTGCATAGCATTTTGCATATATGGATTCATAAAATAACCAAAAACATTGCATCATATATAGCATAGCCGAGGCGTGGGTATGTGATCAATGATCGGAGCAACCGAAAGTTATGAAGAGGCTACCGAAGGGCCACAAAGCTTCTCTACCTTGTGCAAAGGGTTCACAATATCCCACAAGTCTTCACTTGAAGCCACAAGTCATGGAAAGTTTTGGTTTGATTGAAGGAGGCAAGCAGTGCAATACTTCTTGAGGGAAAAGAGCCGAATTAGGGTTTCATTTCTACGGGGTTTCCGCATAAATTTTTGAGTCGAAGTGGATTTCTTTGACTTATATATGATGTCAAGTGCCTAGGGTTCAAATCTCGTCCACAAATTCATTTTGGAAGGGGTTCGACTGGCCGGACGACGGAAAATCGAAGAATTGGAGAAAAGGCAACCGAGCTAGGTAAAAAGGGATCGACTCCGGACTTTTAAGATCGAGATCGTGAAATTAGGGTTACAATTATCCTATGGTTCAAGTTTGGTCAAGAAACGATGGAGGAATCATGAAAAAATCAAAGAAAAATCATTTGAAAGTTAGTTGGTTTTCCATTTCCCTCCACCTTTCCTTCCACTTTCTTTCCACACTTCCTTTCATTCTTTCCATCTCATTTTTCCACTTCAATTCCACTCCATTTCCCTTGGAAACTTCCACCACCTTCCACCATCTTCTAGAGTGTTCCAAGGAATATTCCAAGGAATATTCCAAGGAATATTCTCTTTTCCAACCCTAACCCTAACTAACTTCCAAACCTAATTTTGGATCCCAAACCTAATTTTTGGGCCCCAAACCCAAACCTAGCTCCTAGCCTAGTCTCTATTTAAGTCATTGTCATCCAAACCAAAAGGGGTTCACACCATTTTTCCAATTTTTTCACTTCTTCACAAGCACTTTTCTCTCTCACTTTTCCTTTCCCTTTCACCAAAGCTTTTTCAAATAAGCTCTTCAAGTTTCACATTGAAACTTGAAGATCTTGAAGCTTAAGCCTCAACCTCCATTGATTTTGTGGATTATAGAAGAAGAAGCTACTGAATTTTGTGAGGATTATCGACTTATCGGAAGCGCACGAAGATTCAAGCTCAAGAACGCATTTATTTTGCGGTTTTCGGTTTTCGGTTTTCTCTTCGATTCAAGCTCCGATACTTGCAACAATCACCGAAGCACTCCTCCGCTTCGTAGGTTGGTGATCTTAATCACTTCTTCTTTAAGTTATTCTCTTCATCTCGCCACTTTTGGCATTCTTTAAGTGCTTTTCGCTTTTTCGAAATCAATTCCGTTTCAATTATGTTTGCTTGTGATGTTTGATTTTTTGTTGAATTAGTATTTAGAGTGTTAATAGATATAGGTTCTATCATGTGTAAATAAGCTCCGAATAAGTAGAAATTAGTGGTAGCATGTCCCTAGGTATGTTAGGATTGTCTAGAAGCAAGTTTGTGGCCAAAAGCACTTTTTTTAAAAGCTTTTTTCAATTCTGTTCAGGGTTAACCGGTTAACGCATGTGGTTAACCGGTTAACGCGTGCGGATTTGGCCAGTTTGCTTCTGTTTTGGGTCTGTTAACCGGTTAACCTATATGGTTAACCGGTTAACGCTGTGAATTTTTGTGTTTTTGGTTTCTTTGATTGCTTAGCCCTAAGTCCTAGTGCCTCTAATGTTCATACTTGTTTAGGTAGTGATTTTAGGTAATTTTTGGATCCATTTCCAGTAGCTAGTTCCCCCATTTCGAGTCGTTTCGACACGATTCCGTTCATGTTGAGTTTTATGCGGCTTTTGTGTTTTTTGTGCATGCTTTGATTTCTTGCATTTTGTTGCTATGTTCATACATCATTAGGTATGTAATAATCATGTTGCATTCTGTTTTTTACATGTTTGCATTGCATTAAATCATTTTGCATTTCATTGTATCATTATGTTGATGTATGTTGCATGTTGCATAAGCATGTATGTATGTGCATTTGGTTGCATTTAGTTGCATGCTTGATCATAGCATTTGCATAAATTCAATTCTGAATTTTACATTGAGTTTGACATTATGTTTGATCTAGCATATTGCATGTTCATAATCAAAGATCATCATGTTCATATGCCATGTTCATGTGATTCATTGTTGCATTTACTTGTTGCATAAGCCATATGATGCATGCTTGAATAATCATAATGTTCATGTTCTTGCATTTATGTATGATGATCCATGTTCAAATGCATGTTTGTGATGTGTTTAGGGCATTTTTAATTGAGTTTGTGCATTAAAAAATGAAAATGATCAATTCTGGATTTTGCATTTCATAGCTGTTGTTTTGCATAAGTGCTGTAAAATGTATGCTGTTTGTTATGTGTGCATGCTGCATTTGACCTTTTACACCTACTTTTTCATGCTGCATGCTGGCTGTAAAAAGCTGGTGGGTGTTAGGCATTGTTTTCATG
Organism: Lathyrus aphaca; assembly: GCA_963966055.1. Lineage (NCBI taxonomy): Eukaryota > Viridiplantae > Streptophyta > Magnoliopsida > Fabales > Fabaceae > Lathyrus > Lathyrus aphaca. Next base: position 482,956,053 of record OZ014522.1, read on the forward strand.
GCTGTTTGTGTAATAGGGGCTGTAATAGGTGCTGTATTTTTTGTTCTAGTTTTTCTAGTTCCTTTAGGATTAGGATTGAGTCTAGTTTAGGCCCAAATTTAATTAGGATTTAATTAATGTGTGTTTGCCTTATTCTTTTTAATAAAAAATGTGCATTAACACTTGTTTTGTAGTGGGGAAGATTGAGGTAAGTTTACTTCACTTTATCCTTTATTTTTTATGCATTTCTTTTTAGGCTTTTTAATTCATTTTTCCTTCCATATGTGTGATTGGTAGGATTCCCCATTGTTAGGACCAACTTATCTTCCTTAGGAAGTAAGTTGCATCCTTTTTTCCTTTTTTCTTTTCCTTTTTCTCATTAGGATTAGAAAGCCCCACTAACCATTAGGATCTCCCTTTGTGCATAATGAATAACTTAGGGTTGTGTCTTAGTCCCCCTTAGTTTTTGTCCCTTTTCCAATTTGAGTCATTCTTTCTCATCTCCAAAGAAAAACAACAAAACACTCAATGAAAAAACGAACAATCTTGTACGACACGAGACTTTGTTGCGGAGTGTTTATACGCGTCCTGTTTCGGGGCGAGGTGTAAATACTTCCCGCGATGGATAGGTCTTAGTACAAGACTGTTCACAAACAAATTCAAAACACTTCTTTTAAAAGCCAAAAAACAAACAATAAGCGGCTAATCCTGCGGGAACTTCTTTTCTCATCTCATTCATTCACATCGCGAACTCGCGGCTACTTGTCTCGCATGCAAGACGGTTAACGCACTCGTACCAGACGAGCCTGCAACACCTGAGCATAGACATACGCAGTTCCAGCTGTAAAAAAACACAAACAAATAGTTCCCGCCTAGGTTAGGCGAACTACGTCGACTCTGATCCTCATTATCCCGATGAGGTACGTAGGCAGCGGGGTAGGGCCCGTTCGAGCACACTCTTTATTTTCCCTACATTTCCCCATTCTTTCTTTTTGTTCTCTTTTTAATTCCTTTTCTCATTTCATTCCAGTTTCCAGTTAGCAGTTCATTTGTTCAGCAGCATCTTTATTTTCTCACCCTTTGAAACAAAGCAAGCAAGCGTGGATCCCGTCGGGTACGACGGACGATCTGGGGTGCTAATACCTTCCCAGTTCGTAACCGACTCCCGAATTCAGATCTTTGGTTCGCAGGACCTTGTCCTTTCCTTCTTCCTCAGGTTTGTGCAACATTACCTTTCCCATTCCTTTGGGATAAAAATGTCTGGCTGGCGACTCTAACCTTTCCGCGCCACTTTCGCGTTTGTACCAGGATGAAAATCCCGGGAGCGACAGCTGGCGACTCTGCTGGGGAATAACCTGATTCTTCCGGTTTCCCTTGTAGAGTCAATCCTAGCGCCTGTTTGGTTTTGTTCTTTGGGTGTATATGTGTTTGTTGCTGAGTGCTTTAGTTTAGCTTTACTGTTTTATTTACAGTTTTATTTACAGCTTTACTTTATCGCATTTATTTACCGCTTTCAGTATTTTATTTTCCATGCATCATATTATACTGGACTGTCTGGCTGTGCTGGTTTTCATTTTTTCTGTGGGTTGGGAGTTACTGTGAGATAAGCCAACTACCCGGCTTGAGTGCACCATAGGATTAGCGTGGACAGACATTGTACTCTTATGGTATCTCACCATGATGGGTGGCGATGTGTTCCACACCCAGATTGCGACCGTCTTGGAACTATTCTGTGTGGGGATTACCTCACTTCAGGGTACGACCTTGATAGTTATGTGCATCTGGTGACCGATCTTTGAGGACCTTAATGGGAACACCCCTCTCCAGTGATGATAGTGGCAGACCACATTTGTTGGCAAACCCACTCGCATCCGAGGGTCCATTGGGAACTCACATAGGATGGCCTGGTTCTCTCATAGGAATTCAGTTAAAGCAAACTGATCGTATGACGATAGTATTGTACCCTTCGGGATGAATGTACTATTGTTTCTCGACTCAGTGCTTGAAGCTGGAAACTTGTGAGGGATGCTTATTTTTCCGGACTCAACTGAGACCTCCCTGCGTAGTATATAATACCAAACCGATTCCCTGATTTGGTCATGAGCCATTTCTCGGAAATGGTGAACGTATTATTGCTATTCGGCCTCGAGAGTCCGTGATGTTGACCCGAGTAGCACACCCGTGAGATTGGGAGGGGTTTACAGGTTTGCAGGAACCCTGGTACCTTCAGCATACCCACTTTGCCTTTGGTTCAGTTTTGTGATCTGGATTTCTGGTCTTAAGTTATGGACCCCGAATCAGAGGGATGATTATTGTGATATCTGGATTTTGAGACCGTGCACTGACACCTGATTATATGATTGGCACATCACAGACACTTCACTGATCACATGCCTTGCCTTGCATAAGCATCATATCATCATTAATCATTTGTGTTTCTTTTATTCTCAGGGTTTACATTTATTCCCGGTTCCTGGTCATATCTTTGCTTCAGAATGGAAGACGTCAGAAAGAAGAATATTTTCTACAAGTTTTTTGATACCAAGATTGACTTGCTCAAGCAGATGGTGTCTCTCATTACCCCGGGTCACTTGGATTTCTTCAAACAGCAGTATGGTGATATTTTGGATATGGTTTTCAGCTTGGATAGTTCGCAGAAGAGCGCCATTCATACTTTGTTACAGTACTATGATCCTAGACTCCGATGTTTCACATTTCCGGATTTCCAGCTAGGTCCGTTGCTAGAAGAGTATGTTGAGATCCTAAGACTACCGATTCAGGAACAGATTCCGTTCAATTCAGAGATGACAAGACCAACTCACACCGACATTGCTAAGGCTCTTTATTTGAGCCCATCAGAAGTATCTGCTAATCTGGTTTCCACCAAGGCCGGGGTGCTTGGTTTTCCCTTAGAGTTTCTGGTCGGAAAAGCTGAAGAGTGTGTCGTGGAAAAGCAGTGGGATTCAGTTTGCGCTATCTTGGCATTATCTGTGTACGGGACAGTTTTGTTTGCTGATATGGACAAGTTTGTGGACATAAATGCAATTCATTTGTTCGTGTTGAAGAATCCGATACCTACTCTCCTAGGTGACTTGTATTATTCGGTGCACTATAGGAATGAGAAGAGACGAGGTGGCTTGGTTAGATGTTGTGCTCAATTGTTCTACACTTGGTTTATGAGGCACATCCCTATTGCTGGAGTGTTTAAGGATCCCAATGTGATATGGTCGCAGAAGCTCAACACGTTGACTGCCAAAGACATCAGATGGTTCACTTTGAAGTTAAAAGGGAAAGAGCTCATCTCTAGTTGCGGAAAGTATCCTAATGTTCCCCTCTTAGGAGTAGCAGGTTGCATTAACTACAACCCCATACTCTTGAGAAGACAATTGGGGTACGCTTTGAAGAATGTTCCCAAGGATTCAGAGTTGGATCAGACTTTCTATTTTCCTATGAAGGATAATCTCCCATTGGTACGGGAGGCTGCAGGTGCTTGGAAAACGGTTATTAAGAAGGGTATAGATCGTTTGGGTAGGAGCAACAACCAAATGTTTCCCGAGTTTGAAGCGTGGGTAAGAGAAAAAGCCCAAGTGACTCTAATCCCTTTCTCTGCACCGTTACCACCACCTACTACGGTGCCCTTGGAGGAATATCAGAAATTGGAAGCTTTGGTTAAGCAATTGAGGTTTGAAAATCAAGAGGCTCTTAATTCTTGTCAAGCGCTGATGATCCAGAACCGTCAATTGAAAGATAGAGCTGAGCAAGCCGAAGAGATAGTCCGTCTTAAGCAGAAGGATTTTGAAGATAGAGAGCTCTACTTCCGAAAGAAAGGTTTAGCTGAGACTCATATGACGGCCCAGCGCCGAAGAGAGAAGAAGGATCTTAGTGAAGCCAATGAAGCTGTTACTTTATGGCAGGAGAAGTGGGACGAAAATCTGAAGAAACAAAAGGAGTTAGACGCCAAGCACAAACAGGAAGTCAAAAGCCTTCAGGATTCTTTAGACGGGCAGAAAGAGCTTCTCAGGAAAGCTTATTATCAAGAGGAGGATCGTATCCGGCGCGTAACAGAAAGTCAGCAGGCACTGAAGGAAGCTCAAAAGGAGATTGAAGACTTGAAGTTGAAAGCTGATGTGAAAAGATCGAAGGCCGAGTCAAGTCAAAGCAAGGAGAATGAAGCAGCATTTCTACAGCAGATCGAGAAGTTGCACGCTTTTTCCGATACGAGGGACCTCCTCATTCAGAAGCTCATCCAGGAGCCCAGTCATCCAGATGTGGTTCAGCTGTTCCAGAGCGTCAAATGCCTTAGCTGGAGATTGAAAGATATAGAGTTCCCTAGTGTGTAATTTCATATTGTTGTGCTTGGATTACCCACAGGCTTGTTGTGGGATTCCTTATATGTGATGTACTTTTGTTATCGTGATTGGCACCCTTCGGGGACTTTGTATTTTCAAACTCCAGTTTATATGGTTGAGTTGTTCCGGATTTCTTGTTTGTTATTTGCACCGACACGGGGTAATGAGCACCAATTCTTCACAGCCGTTATTATGTCTGAATATCATTTGGGTCTTCTTCCCAATTCTTATCTTCTTAATGCCAGGACCGGACGCAGTAAAATACTCGGGAATAAAAGGAACACATTGCATTGCATACACATCATTTGCATTTTGTCTTTGTCTTTGCAGGTTTTTCTTCGAGGTGTCTAATTTATCTGTGTTCATCAGGCAAAGATTGCGAGGGCCGCCAAGACCCGATACCTTCGACAAAATATTCTTCATCGGTACGCAACCCGCAGTAATCAAAGAACAGCAATGGACGTCATGCAGACAGAACTCAATGATGTCCGTACCAAGATGGCAGAATTTATGACTCTGATGCAGGGGATGACCCAGGGGCAGCAGGAACTGAGAAATGCAATTCAAGGGTTGACTCCTCCTAACACTAATGTTCAGGCAACTACTCCCGGCGGACAAGGGGGTCCTCCCAACACTAACAACGGTACAGGTGGACCTCATGTTCCAGATCCATCTATGGCTGCGTATGTTCCTGTGCAGGACAGGCAGGAAGACCAATTCCAGTACTTCAACAACGATATGGGTTTCGGCGGTGACGGAAATCTCAACGACTTCTTGGTGCTTGCAGAGAAGGTCAAGGCCTTAGAGTGCAAGGACACTTTGGGAATCGACGTGTCAGATATGGGTTTAGTACCTGGGGTGGTCATTCCACACAAGTTCAGGCCACCAGCATTTGATAAATACAACGGCAACTCTTGCCCGAAAACTCACCTACAGGCCTTCTACAGGAAGATTGCGGCTCACACGCGAGACGAGAAACTATGGATGTACTATTTCCAGGATAGCCTTTCTGGAGGATCCTTGGAGTGGTACATGAAGTTGGAAAGAAGTTCTATCAGAAGCTGGAAGGATTTGGGAGAGGCCTTCCTCAGACAATATCAATACAACATTGACATGGCACCTAGCCGTACTCAACTTCAAAGCTTGACACAGAGGAGCTCGGAGAGCTTCAAGGACTATGCACAGAGGTGGCGTGAGGTGGCCGCCCGAGTACAACCACCGTTACTGGAGAGAGAGATGGTCGATCTTTTCCTGAATACCCTCCCAGGGCATTTCATGGAAAGGTTGGCTGGTTGTTCCTCAAGTGGTTTTTCGGACATTATCCTGACTGGAGAAAGAATCGAAAGCTGGCTCAAACAGGGGAAGATTCAAAATGGAAGCGCTTCAACGTCTGGTATCAAGAAACCCTTTGTGAAAAGGAGGGAAGGAGAAACAGGAGCAGTATACGCGCAGAGAGGAATGATGCACCAAGGATATTATCAACAAGTGGCCCCCGTCACTATTTCAACTCCTCCAGTTCAACAACGGGTTCAGCCTCCACAGCCGCAACGCTCACAGGGGTATCAGCCAAGACCCCCTCGTCCGTATTACCCTCAGAAGCCGAGAGATAGACATTTTGAAGCTCCACCAATGTCTTACTCCCAACTGTTAAAGAATCTCCTGCAGCTTCAAATGATTCAGCTCCGTACCTTGCAACCTCCGAGGCCAGGCCAAACTCCTGAAGGTTATGATTCGAATGCTAGATGCGAGTTTCATTCTGGAGCTCCCGGCCATAGTACTGAGAATTGCAAAGCGTTGAAGCATGCTGTTCAGGACTTGTTGGATTCTAAAGCGATCAATTTCGCTCCCACTCCTAATGTGCTGGAAAATCCCATGCCTCATCACAGGGGCACGGTTGGTGCAATTGGTGAAGGGGAGAAATTGAATCTGGTGGATGATGTAGATGACTTGAAGACTTCATTGGTTGCTATCAAGGTTTGCTTGTTGAAGAAAGGCATTTTCCCCGGATGCGAGGATGATTGTTCAGAATGTACAGAAGCTACCAATGGTTGTAAACGGTTGAAGGCCGGAATTCAAGGCATGATTGATGAAGGAGTGCTGCAATTTGACAAGATTGTGAAAGAGAGTGAAGTATCTACAGTGACCATCTTTTATGATCCATCCCAAGCTCCTTCGCGCGCCAGAGCAGCGCCAATAACTATTACAACTGCTGGACCCATAATGTACCAAAGTGACAGAGCAGTTCCTTGGCATTACGGTGGTGAAGTGTATTACAATGGCCAGAGGCAAGAATGGGCCACGACTAGTATAACCCCAGCTCAAGTAGAGAATGTTGGAGTAGGGGGTTTTACTCGAAGTGGAAGATTGTTTGCGCCTGAAGCATTGAGAAATAATGTGATACCACCTAGAGATACTGCCGAAGCCCAAGCAAGAGCCAGAGGGAAGCAACCTGTAGTTGTCAATGATCCAACTCCATCAGCTGATTCAGATCTCACCTTTGACAAAGAAGCCGAAGAATTCTTGAGGATCATCAAGAAGAGTGACTATAAGATTGTAGATCACTTGCAGCAGACGCCATCAAGAATCTCCATCTTATCATTACTCATGTGCTCGGATTCTCACAGGAAGGCCCTTTTAAATATTCTGAACAAGGCATACGTGCCTCAGGATATTTCTGTGAATCAGTTAGAAACAGTGGTGTCCAGCGTTAACGCCAGTCATGGATTGGGTTTCACAGACTTGGACTTAACTTCTGATGGGCGTGCTCACAATCGGGCATTGCATATCTCTCTTGAATGTAAAGGTGCAGTACTCTCCCACGTGCTGGTGGATACTGGTTCATCTCTGAATGTCTTGCCTAAGAAGGCATTGATGAAGCTGGACTATGATGGGGTGGTGCTAAAGCCCAGTGATTTAGTAGTCCGAGCATTTGACGGATCAAGAAGATCGGTGTTTGGAGAGGTGGAGTTACCCATCAAGGTAGGTCCACAAGTCTTCAATACCACATTTTACGTGATGGATATCCAGCCGGCATATAGTTGTTTACTTGGAAGGCCCTGGATACACTCGGCAGGAGCGGTTTCTTCTACACTTCATCAAAAATTAAAGTTCGTCTGGGAAGGTCAAGTTGTGACGGTCAGCGGGGAAGAAGATATTTTCGTTAGTCATCTCGCCTCATTCAAATATGTGGAGATGGATGGCGAAATAGTCGAGACCCCTTGTCAAGCTTTTGAGCCTTTAAAGTCTGAGCAAGCGTCTGCAGTAGCAGCTTCTCCTGAAGAACCGAAGAAGGTAGTTTCCATAGCTTCCTATAAACAAGCACGTGAATTGGTAGAATCCGGAATCCGAGAAGGCTGGGGCAGCCCGGTAGAAGTGTTAGAGAAGAAAGACATGTTCGGGATTGGCTATCACCCTGGAAGATCTTCGTCGGAATCAAGTGCTAAAGGTTGTCAGAGCCCGGTCACTTTCACAAGTGCGGGAGTGGTAAACTACGAGAACATCAGTGCCGTACAGGATGACATCGTCGATAGTGATGGTGACTTAGATGAATGGATCAGGCCTGCCGCTCCAGGAACTCAACTTAGCAACTGGGCATCGGAAAGGCTTATCTCGGTCACCTCCTTCAAAGAGTAATAATGTTTTGTTTCTATTTTTTCCTGTACTAAAGCACTATGTCTTACCCGGGGCATAGTGTCTCTTTGTAAGGGTTCATTTGTTCATTAACACAATCATCAATAAAATTGACGTTTCGCATTCATTCATGTTGTTCTCTGTCTTTCGCTTTTTACTTTTGTTTTTCAAAAAGAAAGAAAAGTTTTAAAAGGGCAGTGTTTCCCATCTTCTCAAGTTGTTGCTAAAGCCTTGCATGAATCATCATTCATGCAGGTGCTCGTCACCGGATCTTATCAATGACGACCCTGTTATGGCTAAGTATGACTTCGACAATCCGATTTATCAAGCCGATGAGGAAGGTGAAGAGGATTGTGATTTACCCGAAGAATTGGCCAGACTGCTCAAACAGGAGGAGAAGATGATTCAGCCGCATGAGGAAGATGTTGAAGTGATAAACCTGGGTACGGAAGAGGACAAGAAAGAAGTCAAGATCGGAGCTGCATTAGAAGAATCTGTCAAGACTCGTTTGATGGCTATGCTTCGAGAATACGTTGACGTCTTCGCATGGTCCTACCAAGATATGCCGGGTTTAGACACTGACATCGTGGTACACAAGTTACCTCTCAGAGAAGGTTGTCCTCCGGTAAAGCAGAAGTTGAGGCGCACACGTCCAGACATGGCAATCAAAATAAAAGAAGAAGTGCAAAAACAGTTTGATGCTGGTTTCTTGGCTGTGACCAGTTATCCTCCGTGGGTTGCCAACATTGTGCCGGTCCCTAAAAAAGATGGCAAAGTCAGAATGTGTGTGGATTACAGGGATTTGAATAGGGCTAGCCCCAAAGATGATTTCCCTCTACCTCACATAGATGTACTTGTCGATAATACTGCTCAGTTTTCCGTGTTCTCCTTCATGGATGGATTCTCAGGCTATAATCAAATCAAGATGGCTCCCGAGGATATGGAAAAGACAACTTTCATCACTCCTTGGGGCACCTTTTGTTACAAGGTCATGCCGTTTGGTTTAAAGAATGCAGGAGCTACCTACCAACGGGCAATGGTGACGTTGTTTCACGACATGATCCATCGTGAAATTGAGGTTTATGTTGATGACATGATAGCAAAGTCCCAGACTGAAGAGGAACACTTGGTCAACCTAGCAAAACTGTTTGACAGGCTTCGAAAGTTCAGACTGAGGTTAAATCCGAATAAATGCACCTTCGGAGTTCGTTCTGGCAAGTTGCTCGGCTTCATTGTTAGCGAACGAGGAATTGAGGTCGATCCGGCCAAAGTGAAAGCAATCCAGGAAATGCCTGAGCCGAAGACTGAAAAGCAAGTGCGTGGTTTCTTGGGGAGACTAAACTACATTGCACGGTTTATTTCTCACCTAACGGCCACGTGCGAGCCCATCTTCAAGCTTCTGAGGAAGAATCAGGCCATTAAATGGAATGAAGATTGTCAGCGGGCCTTCGACCGAATCAAAGAATACTTGGTGGAACCACCAATTCTTATGCCTCCAGTGCCAGGGAGACCTCTGATTATGTATCTCACTGTGCTGGAAGGATCGATGGGATGTGTACTGGGTCAGCAGGACGAGTCTGGTCGAAAAGAGCATGCCATTTATTACCTTAGCAAAAAGTTTACCGATTGTGAGACACGATACTCACTACTCGAGAAAACTTGTTGCGCTTTGGCATGGGCTGCTCGCCGGCTAAGACAGTACATGCTAACTCATACTACTCTCCTAATTTCCAAGATGGATCCTGTAAAATACATCTTTGAGAAGCCGGCTTTGACAGGAAGAGTGGCCCGTTGGCAGATGATACTCACGGAGTACGACATACAATACACTTCACAAAAAGCAATCAAGGGGAGTGTGTTGTCAGAGTACTTGGCCCAGCAGCCGATTGATGATTATCAACCCATGAGGTTTGAGTTTCCGGATGAGGACATCATGTTCCTCAAGTTGAAGAACCATGAAGAACCACTTCCGGAGGAGGGGCCTGACCCTGAATCCAAATGGAAGTTGTTGTTTGACGGAGCTGTAAACATGAATGGGAGTGGAGTCGGTGCTGTTATTATCTCACCAGAAGGAGTCCACACACCTCTCGCTGCTCGGTTGACCTTCGAGTGCACTAATAACGAGGCAGAGTATGAAGCCTGCATCATGGGGATCGAAGAGGCAATAGACTTGCGAGTCAAGAACCTTGAGATCTTCGGAGATTCTGCTTTGGTGGTAAATCAGGTCAATGGCAAATGGCTAGTTCATCAAGCTCGTTTGATTCCTTACCGAGATTACGTCAGAAGGCTGTTAACTTTCTTTACCAAGGTAAAGCTGAGCTATGTTCCTAGGGACGAAAACCAGTTTGCCGATGCTCTCGCAACGTTATCATCCATGATTAAAGTATGCCAAGAGAATTTCGTGCCTCGAATTTCGATCTCCCGTCTTGAAAGACCGGCTTATGTCTTCGCAGTTGGTGATGGGGAAGATGACAGGCCTTGGTACCACGACATCAAACAATTCCTGAAAGCTCAAGAATACCCGGCTGGGGCATCCAGTAAAGATAAGAAAACTCTTAGGAGACTGGCGGGAGGTTTCTTCTTGAATCAGGATGGTGTGTTGTACAAACGGAACTTTGACATGGTGCTGCTCAGGTGTGTCGACAGACACGAGGCAGACCTGTTAATGCAGGAGGTTCACGAAGGCTCCTTTGGTACTCATGCTGGAGGTCATGCCATGGCCAAGAAACTATTGAGATCGGGATACTATTGGATTACCATGGAGTCTGATTGCTGTAAATACTCCCGTAAATGCCATAAATGTCAAATTTATGCCGACAAGGTCCATGTGCCTCCGAATCCGTTGAGTGTCATGTCTTCACCGTGGCCGTTCGCTATGTGGGGCATCGATATGATTGGAAAAATTGAGCCAACAGCTTCTAATGGGCATCGCTTCATCCTAGTTGCTATTGATTATTTCACGAAGTGGGTCGAAGCGGCTTCCTACACCAATGTCACTAAACAAGTGGTCGCTCGATTTATTAAGCGGGACATCATTTGCCGGTATGGAGTCCCTGAAAGGATCATTACTGATAATGGTTCTAATCTCAACAACAAAATGATGGCTGACTTGTGTCGAGACTTCAAAGTAGAACACCACAACTCTTCTCCATATCGTCCGAAGATGAATGGCGCCGTCGAGGCGGCTAATAAAAACATCAAGAAGATTGTTCAGAAGATGGTTGTGACGTATAAAGATTGGCACGAGATGTTGCCATTCGCCTTGCATGGGTATAGAACCTCAGTACGCACTTCAACTGGGGCAACTCCATTCTCATTGGTGTATGGTATGGAGGCAGTTCTGCCAATCGAAGTAGAAATTCCCTCGTTGAGGTTGATGATGGAAATCAAGCTAGATGAAGCTGAATGGCTCCGATCCAGGTATAATCAATTGAGCCTCATTGAAGAGAAGCGTCTAGCAGCTGTATGCCATGGACAGTTGTATCAGCGACGAATGAAGCAAGCTTTTGATAAGAAGGTGCGACCACAGAGGTACATGCCAGGAGACTTAGTGCTGAAAAGGATTCTTCCTCCTCTCAATGATCACAGGGGAAAGTGGACACCCAATTATGAAGGACCGTTCGTGGTTAAAAAGGTTTTCTCAGGCGGAGCCTTAATGCTGACAACCATGGACGGAGAAGACTTTCCATCCCCTGTCAACGCAGACGCAGTAAGAAAATACTTCGTGTAAAAAGGACCCGCTGGATAAAAACAGAATAAAGATCCAGGCAGAAATGGGCATCCCGGCGAGCCAAAAACAGAATAAAAGGCTCGGGCAAAAGTTAGGGAAATATTGAAAAAATGTACACCCGCTGAGTTGAAAAGCCACATCGGACAACTCAGGCAAAAAAGGGTATCCCGGTGGATTGAAAACCCGAAAGGGCGATCCACGCAAAAGAGGGATTAACACGAACGACTGCGATCGGCGAGATCCATGACCTACCTACAGTTGAGGCTATCCTAAGGGTTGAAGATCAGTTCATTTGCTTTTTCTCAAGAGGCAGAAGAGCAGAGCGTCTTGAAGACATACGAGTCATAACTGGGTTGATACTTGATGAGATTCATTTTTCACATTGCCAATAGGGTAGTTTGTTTTTCTTTTCAGTTGTTCCCTCATTCCAGGGAACTGCTTCCTTTGTATTGCCTATTCAGGGCTACCTTTCCAAATCAATAAGAATTCAACTTCAGTCAATTGACTATCTTGCTTCTTTGTTTTTACTTTTTTCATCTAGCATTGATTGACTGTGAAAACGTCTAGCAAATGGTAACTTGCATTGTGTTATGAACATTTGAATGCTTTTCTAACTCGTGCAGGAGAATAGAAACATTTAATTCAACTCTGAAAGGGTGCCGAGATACCTAGACAATGATTCATGCTATGAGCCTGGGGCAAGCAGGTCCCAAACTAATTCTCTATGTTGCAGGTACTATCGATGGTGTTCATGCAGGTACAGGTACTGGTGTTGCTAACAGAGCTAAAAGATCACTATCCAGGATGGGCATTCCCATTTGTTTGAGCAGGAACAAATGTCTCCCAGGGTGTTTCCAATTATCCCCAGCCATGTGCAATTTGAAATTTCTCCCAGCTAGACAGCAGAAAGTGGGTGCAATTCCCAAGCATAAGGTTTCCCTTCAGACAGGGGCAATCCTTAACAGCATAAGGGATGTCTTGCCTCCCCAGCAATTGCTTCTTCAGCAGTGTCATGCCTTTGGTTCCCCACCAGAGTTCAAGAAGGGTCCATCTCCAGCAGGGTCTTGGCGCTCCAATCTCAAAGTCCAATTTATTTTTGGCAGTGGCGGCTATTCTGAGCCAGTGAATTATTAACAACTTTCCCCGCAGAGTTGTTTCCTCCTCATCAGGATGAACCAGATCAATGCAGTGATCATCATTTCTTTCCAGCCAAGTTATATGGAATTACCTGCAGTCTCTTTATCAGGAGATTTCTTTACATTGTCATTCGCATAATCATCATTGCGTCTGCATCTTCCGAAGCGTAACATTTCCATCATCATGGAGCATTACGCCATAAATTCAAACATATGCATACCAGCATGGGCCAGTCTTGAGGTATTACGTACGACTTATAGCATCTTCTCAACCTGAAGTACTCCGCACAGAGGATACCAATATCATGTCCCAGACATCCTTGTCTTTTCAAGTCAATGTTGGTCACTTTTTCCGCGTCTTGTTTGGTACAACAGTCGCGTCGCAGGTTCCCGTTTTGTACAACGGTCCTGTTTGCTTGGGCTCTCGTTTTTGTACAACGATCCCGTTCCATCTTGTCCTATTTTCTTTGTGTTTGGTTATCAGTCGAGGCTGGTATACCTTTGCGTCTCCATTCGAGGATGGTTTCGTGTTAGATCCGAGGATCCTTTGATTTGTCATTCGAGGATGGCATTTCTTTTCTTCAAGTCCTTCTGCGGTTGGTCTTGTTGTTGTGGCTATTATTCGAGGATAGTAGTTCACATGTTGAGCTTATTGATCGAGGTCAGTTTGTCTCATTTGCAAAGTCTGTCTGAGGTCAGCTTTGTGTGCGGTTATCAGTCGAGGCTGGTATACCTTTGCGTCTCCATTCGAGGATGGTTTCGTGTTAGATCCGAGGATCTTTTGATTTGTCATTCGAGGATGGCATTTCTTTTCTTCAAGTCCTTCTGAGGTTGGTCTTGTTGTTGTGGCTATTATTCGAGGATAGTAGTTCACTTTTTGAGCTTATTGATCGAGGTCAGTTTGTCTCATTTGCAAAGTCTGTCCGAGGTCAGCTTTGTGTGCGGTTATCAGTCGAGGCTGGTATACCTTTGCGTCTCCATTCGAGGATGGTTTCGTGTTAGATCCGAGGATCTTTTGATTTGTCATTCGAGGATGGCATTTCTTTTCTTCAAGTCCTTCTGCGGTTGGTCTTGTTGTTGTGGCTATTATTCGAGGATAGTAGTTCACATGTTGAGCTTATTGATCGAGGTCAGTTTGTCTCATTTGCAAAGTCTGTCCGAGGTCAGCTTTGTGTGCGGTTATCAGTCGAGGCTGGTATACCTTTGCGTCTCCATTCGAGGATGGTTTCGTGTTAGATCCGAGGATCTTTTGATTTGTCATTCGAGGATGGCATTTCTTTTCTTCAAGTCCTTCTGAGGTTGGTCTTGTTGTTGTGGCTATTATTCGAGGATAGTAGTTCACTTTTTGAGCTTATTGATCGAGGTCAGTTTGTCTCTTTTGCAAAGTCTGTCTGAGGTCAGCTTTGTGTGTGGTTATCAGTCGAGGCTGGTATACCTTTGCGTCTCCATTCGAGGATGGTTTCGTGTTAGATCCGAGGATCTTTTGATTTGTCATTCGAGGATGGCATTTCTTTTCTTCAAGTCCTTCTGAGGTTGGTCTTGTTGTTGTGGCTATTATTCGAGGATAGTAGTTCACTTTTTGAGCTTATTGATCGAGGTCAGTTTGTCTCTTTCGCAAAGTCTGTCTGAGGTCAGCTTTGTGTGTGGTTATCAGTCGAGGCTGGTATACCTTTGCGTCTCCATTCGAGGATGGTTTCGTGTTAGATCCGAGGATCTTTTGATTTGTCATTCGAGGATGGCATTCTTCCCAGCATATTTCCACCTGGTTCTATTTTCGCTGCCTATTCAGAGGTCAAAATTAAGAAATACATAAATAAATAAATGGGCAGATGGCATTTCCATTACCCTTGGGGTGCAAATTTTCCGGTTTTATTAGAGTATTCAATCACTCCACACCTTGAACGTCTAAAAGCTGTTGCAATTATCCGTTCAGGTCTGCAGTTGATTGAATAGGGGCAGCTGTAATACCTCAAAATTTGCCCTCTCATTTCCTCAACATTTTGCATAGCATTTTGCATATATGGATTCATAAAATAACCAAAAACATTGCATCATATATAGCATAGCCGAGGCGTGGGTATGTGATCAATGATCGGAGCAACCGAAAGTTATGAAGAGGCTACCGAAGGGCCACAAAGCTTCTCTACCTTGTGCAAAGGGTTCACAATATCCCACAAGTCTTCACTTGAAGCCACAAGTCATGGAAAGTTTTGGTTTGATTGAAGGAGGCAAGCAGTGCAATACTTCTTGAGGGAAAAGAGCCGAATTAGGGTTTCATTTCTACGGGGTTTCCGCATAAATTTTTGAGTCGAAGTGGATTTCTTTGACTTATATATGATGTCAAGTGCCTAGGGTTCAAATCTCGTCCACAAATTCATTTTGGAAGGGGTTCGACTGGCCGGACGACGGAAAATCGAAGAATTGGAGAAAAGGCAACCGAGCTAGGTAAAAAGGGATCGACTCCGGACTTTTAAGATCGAGATCGTGAAATTAGGGTTACAATTATCCTATGGTTCAAGTTTGGTCAAGAAACGATGGAGGAATCATGAAAAAATCAAAGAAAAATCATTTGAAAGTTAGTTGGTTTTCCATTTCCCTCCACCTTTCCTTCCACTTTCTTTCCACACTTCCTTTCATTCTTTCCATCTCATTTTTCCACTTCAATTCCACTCCATTTCCCTTGGAAACTTCCACCACCTTCCACCATCTTCTAGAGTGTTCCAAGGAATATTCCAAGGAATATTCCAAGGAATATTCTCTTTTCCAACCCTAACCCTAACTAACTTCCAAACCTAATTTTGGATCCCAAACCTAATTTTTGGGCCCCAAACCCAAACCTAGCTCCTAGCCTAGTCTCTATTTAAGTCATTGTCATCCAAACCAAAAGGGGTTCACACCATTTTTCCAATTTTTTCACTTCTTCACAAGCACTTTTCTCTCTCACTTTTCCTTTCCCTTTCACCAAAGCTTTTTCAAATAAGCTCTTCAAGTTTCACATTGAAACTTGAAGATCTTGAAGCTTAAGCCTCAACCTCCATTGATTTTGTGGATTATAGAAGAAGAAGCTACTGAATTTTGTGAGGATTATCGACTTATCGGAAGCGCACGAAGATTCAAGCTCAAGAACGCATTTATTTTGCGGTTTTCGGTTTTCGGTTTTCTCTTCGATTCAAGCTCCGATACTTGCAACAATCACCGAAGCACTCCTCCGCTTCGTAGGTTGGTGATCTTAATCACTTCTTCTTTAAGTTATTCTCTTCATCTCGCCACTTTTGGCATTCTTTAAGTGCTTTTCGCTTTTTCGAAATCAATTCCGTTTCAATTATGTTTGCTTGTGATGTGTGATTTTTTGTTGAATTAGTATTTAGAGTGTTAATAGATATAGGTTCTATCATGTGTAAATAAGCTCCGAATAAGTAGAAATTAGTGGTAGCATGTCCCTAGGTATGTTAGGATTGTCTAGAAGCAAGTTTGTGGCCAAAAGCACTTTTTTTAAAAGCTTTTTTCAATTCTGTTCAGGGTTAACCGGTTAACGCATGTGGTTAACCGGTTAACGCGTGCGGATTTGGCCAGTTTGCTTCTGTTTTGGGTCTGTTAACCGGTTAACCTATATGGTTAACCGGTTAACGCTGTGAATTTTTGTGTTTTTGGTTTCTTTGATTGCTTAGCCCTAAGTCCTAGTGCCTCTAATGTTCATACTTGTTTAGGTAGTGATTTTAGGTAATTTTTGGATCCATTTCCAGTAGCTAGTTCCCCCATTTCGAGTCGTTTCGACACGATTCCGTTCATGTTGAGTTTTATGCGGCTTTTGTGTTTTTTGTGCATGCTTTGATTTCTTGCATTTTGTTGCTATGTTCATACATCATTAGGTATGTAATAATCATGTTGCATTCTGTTTTTTACATGTTTGCATTGCATTAAATCATTTTGCATTTCATTGTATCATTATGTTGATGTATGTTGCATGTTGCATAAGCATGTATGTATGTGCATTTGGTTGCATTTAGTTGCATGCTTGATCATAGCATTTGCATAAATTCAATTCTGAATTTTACATTGAGTTTGACATTATGTTTGATCTAGCATATTGCATGTTCATAATCAAAGATCATCATGTTCATATGCCATGTTCATGTGATTCATTGTTGCATTTACTTGTTGCATAAGCCATATGATGCATGCTTGAATAATCATAATGTTCATGTTCTTGCATTTATGTATGATGATCCATGTTCAAATGCATGTTTGTGATGTGTTTAGGGCATTTTTAATTGAGTTTGTGCATTAAAAAATGAAAATGATCAATTCTGGATTTTGCATTTCATAGCTGTTGTTTTGCATAAGTGCTGTAAAATGTATGCTGTTTGTTATGTGTGCATGCTGCATTTGACCTTTTACACCTACTTTTTCATGCTGCATGCTGGCTGTAAAAAGCTGGTGGGTGTTAGGCATTGTTTTCATGGCTGTTTGTGTAATAGGGGCTGTAATAGGTGCTGTATTTTTTGTTCTAGTTTTTCTAGTTCCTTTAGGATTAGGATTGAGTCTAGTTTAGGCCCAAATTTAATTAGGATTTAATTAATGTGTGTTTGCCTTATTCTTTTTAATAAAAAATGTGCATTAACACTTGTTTTGTAGTGGGGAAGATTGAGGTAAGTTTACTTCACTTTATCCTTTATTTTTTATGCATTTCTTTTTAGGCTTTTTAATTCATTTTTCCTTCCATATGTGTGATTGGTAGGATTCCCCATTGTTAGGACCAACTTATCTTCCTTAGGAAGTAAGTTGCATCCTTTTTTCCTTTTTTCTTTTCCTTTTTCTCATTAGGATTAGAAAGCCCCACTAACCATTAGGATCTCCCTTTGTGCATAATGAATAACTTAGGGGTGTGTCTTAGTCCCCCTTAGTTTTTGTCCCTTTTCCAATTTGAGTCATTCTTTCTCATCTCCAAAGAAAAACAACAAAACACTCAATGAAAAAACGAACAATCTTGTACGACACGAGACTTTGTTGCGGAGTGTTTATACGCGTCCTGTTTCGGGGCGAGGTGTAAATACTTCCCGCGATGGATAGGTCTTAGTACAAGACTGTTCACAAACAAATTCAAAACACTTCTTTTAAAAGCCAAAAAACAAACAATAAGCGGCTAATCCTGCGGGAACTTCTTTTCTCATCTCATTCATTCACATCGCGAACTCGCGGCTACTTGTCTCGCATGCAAGACGGTTAACGCACTCGTACCAGACGAGCCTGCAACACCTGAGCATAGACATACGCAGTTCCAGCTGTAAAAAAACACAAACAAATAGTTCCCGCCTAGGTTAGGCGAACTACGTCGACTCTGATCCTCATTATCCCGATGAGGTACGTAGGCAGCGGGGTAGGGCCCGTTCGAGCACACTCTTTATTTTCCCTACATTTCCCCATTCTTTCTTTTTGTTCTCTTTTTAATTCCTTTTCTCATTTCATTCCAGTTTCCAGTTAGCAGTTCATTTGTTCAGCAGCATCTTTATTTTCTCACCCTTTGAAACAAAGCAAGCAAGCGTGGATCCCGTCGGGTACGACGGACGATCTGGGGTGCTAATACCTTCCCAGTTCGTAACCGACTCCCGAATTCAGATCTTTGGTTCGCAGGACCTTGTCCTTTCCTTCTTCCTCAGGTTTGTGCAACATTACCTTTCCCATTCCTTTGGGATAAAAATGTCTGGCTGGCGACTCTAACCTTTCCGCGCCACTTTCGCGTTTGTACCAGGATGAAAATCCCGGGAGCGACACTTGGGTCACAAAAAGTTCAGCCCATTTGAAGAATTATGGTTTTAAGATCCCATTTACTTCATAAACCACCCAAAAATTTCCCAACTTTGCAAGGGCACAAATCCTTAAATTTTAATGCTATGAGGGTGTTCTTGGACATTTTGGAAAGCTTAAAGAGTCCTCTAACCAACCCCATTGGTTTCATGTCCATATCTTTTACCATTCTCAAGTTATGCCCTTTTGAAGTTGTTGACTTTCAAAAGGACCTATAATGTCTTAACTCATACCTTCCAAATGAAGCATTTTTGGGCTTGGCTTGTGAGACACAAAGTTGTAGAGAATTAAATTTCCTTCAAAATGAGCTTTGGATGGGAAAACTTTGATGAAGCATGTGAAAGTTATGGCTGGTCAAAGTTCAGTTGACTTTTCCTGAGGAAACCCTAATTTAGAAACCTCTGATTCTTGATGATCTGAAATATCCTTGATGAATCATGATCAACCCTTGATCAAATGATGAATTTTACTTCATATACTTGATGTTGACAAAAAATCATGAAGTTTGACTTTGGTTTGACCACAGTTGACCTCAGTTTGACTTTTTAACTACTTTGACTGATTTTGACTTATCTGATCATCTGACTGAGCAAACCTTTGAGAAAAGTCTTGAAACTTGACATGGGGATTATTAAACACATATAAGATGTTATGAAGCTCACTTGAAGTCTTGGAAGTCTATTTAGCCTGATTAAAGTCAAAACCCTAGTTTTGGATGCCCTGCTTAGGAGGATGCATTGTCTGAGGGAATTGTCAAATCCTCTGACTAATTGTGAACTTTGTGAACCTCATGAAATGTCTTGTGAACCTTGTGAACCTCATAATATGTCTTGTGAATCTTGTGAACCTCATAAGATGTCTTGTGAACCTTGTGAACCTCATAAGATGTCTTGTGAACCTTATGAACCTCTTAGTACATAAAGTCTTGTCTTGTGAGGGCAAATTTTGGGGTGCAACAGCTGCCCCTGTTCAATTTTCTGAAACCTGAAGGGTTAGATTGGTATCTGTACCATTCGTGACCTGGAAGGTTGAAGGGGATTGAACACAAAAGCCCAAAAATTTGCACTCACCGGTGCGTAGAGTGATATTGATGACTAGTTGTAGATGCTTGAGTGGGCTTAAAGATGCCACTTAAAAAAAGTTCTTCAAATATACCTCTTGGAGAATAAAGTAGTCCAAAGTATGAAGATATAGCTTTTGGGAAGATAAACAACGTCCCAAGATAGTGAGATATCCTTTGGGAAGATAAACAACAGCCCAAGGTTATGATAATACTTTTGGGAGGATAAACAACGGCCCAAAGTAATGATAGCTTTCAGGAGAATAAACAACGTCCCGAGGTATAAGTATAACTTTTGGGAAGATAAACAACGGCCCAAAATAGTGATATGATTCTTGGGAAGATAAACAACGGCCCAAAGTAATGATACGGCTTTTGAGAAGATAAACGACGTCTCAAGATAGCCCTCGGGAAGATAAACGACGTCCCACGATAATGAGATAACCTTTGGGAAGATAAACAACGGTCCAAGGTCATGATAGCTTTCAGGAGGATAAACAACGTCCCGAGGTATAAGTATAACTTTTGGGAAGATAAACAACGACCCAAAGTAATGATATGGCTTTTGAGAAGATAAACGACGTCTCAAGATAGCCCTCGGGAAGATAAACGACGTCCCAAGATAATGAGATAACCTTTGGGAAGATAAACAACGGCCCAAGGTAACAAGTTGTTGATGAAGTTTGTCTGCTGGAGAATTAATCTGAAAAACAAGATTAGTTTGATGCAAATATCATGATGTGTATAACATTCTGCAAGATAATATTAGTTTATGCATTATGTATGCATGTATAGTATGATGCACTTAAGTAATGTATTGTGCATTTATGGATATGTATGTTATGATATGATGTAAATGATGTATGTATGCATCATGCAGCTTGAAGCGCCTGGGTATCTTCGTATAACAACTGCTGGCCAGGGAAAATAAATCCCGATTTGTTGTTGAAGAATATGGGGAACTCGTCCTCGTCTCGTTTGTTCAATAGTAAGGTATTCATAACCTCCCGTCTTCGTTCGTTTAGTAAGGTATTCATAACCTCCTGTCTTCGTTCGATAGTAAGGTATCCATAACCTCCTGCCTTCGTTCGTCGTACTCCTATTGAAAGTATAAATTCCCGACTATCCGTATGAGGATAAAAGAGATGGATATAAATTCCAGGGGAGATGTAACTCGAAGTATTTATGAAGATGGATTTGCCCTACTAGGGGATTTGTAGCTGTCTTGTAGGGATGAACCGGCGAAGCTTCGTTGAATTCCTTCCCTCGTTCGTCCTTAGTAAATACTATTACTGCATTTTCATGCATTTCTGGTAAACATCAATCATATTAAGCATTTTATGCATTTCTTGTAAACATCAATCATATTCAAAAGCATACATACATTCAAACATAACCACTGGACGTTTCGCTTATGTAAATAGGGTAAAAGTAAATCTGGATTCAAAGATGGAATTTTATTTATATCATAAAGTGACCTACACATAGGTAAGTTTGTACAAGGAGACATAAATCCTAGTAAGAGGAATTTGTCATAAAAAAATTTACAAAACAAGGAGAATCAGCTATGTGGGAAATAATCCTATTGAGTTTCAATTCTACTATTATCATTATCTTCAAGTATCTCATCTTCTGCTGTCGGGACGGAAATGATTGGATTGAGCTTTATCTGTTCGAGCTTGAGTAAGTAACACAACTGGTTGTAGTTTCATGGGTGATCCAAACGAGACATAGTCATACGCTTTAATCCCTAACTTTTGCCTGGATTGCCTTTTCAAGTTTTCAATCCACCGGGATACCCTTTTTGGCCCAAGCCGCCTTTTCAGGTTTTCGACTTGCCGGGTGTACATTTTTTATATATATCCCTAATTTTTGCCCGAACCCTTTTGGTTCGCTGGGATGCCCTTATTTTTGCCTAGGCCAGTCAACCTAGCGGGTCTCTTTTTATGCGTAGTATTTTTTAACTATGTCTGCGTTTACAGGCTGTGGGAAGTCTTCACCATCCATAGTAGTAAGTATCATGGCACCTCCTGAGAATACTGTTTTGACCACAAATGGTCCTTCATATGTAGGAGTCCACTTGCCCCTAGGATCACCCTGTGGTAATATGATACGCTTGATTACCAAATCACCAGCCTGATATACCTTTGGCTTAACCTTCTTATTAAAAGCTTTGATCATCCGTTTCTGGTACATCTGGCCATGACAAACTACTGCTAATCTCTTCTCATCAATCAAATTTATCTGGTCAAGTCGAGTCTGAATCCACTCATCTTCATTCAAGCCTGCATCTTTCATGATTCTTAAGGAGGGAATTTGAACTTCAATGGGCAGAACTGCTTCCATACCATATACTAAGGAGAATGGGGTTGCCCCTGTTGAAGTGCGTATTGTAGTACGATAACCATGAAGAGCAAATGGTAACATCTCATGTCAATCCTTATAAGTGACAGTCATTTTCTGTAGAATCTTCTTAATGTTCTTGTTAGCAGCTTCTACTGCCCCATTCATCTTCGGACGATACGGAGAAGAGTTGTGGTGTTTAACCTTGAACTGCGTGCAGAGGTCAGTAATCATAGTGTTGTTTATATTAGATCCATTGTCACTAATAATCCTTTCAGGGATGCCATACCTACATATGAGATTATTCTTAATGAATCGAGCCACAACATTCTTGGTAACAGATGCAAATGAAGCTGCCTCTACCCACTTCGTGAAGTAATCAATAGCAACCAAGATGAAACGATGCCCATTAGAAGCGGTAGGTTTGATCTCACCAATCATATCAATGCCCCACATGGCAAAAGGTCAAGGAGCTGTCAACACATTCAATGGTGATGGAGGTATATGTACTTTATCAGCATAGATTTGACACTTGTGACACGTTCTCGAATGTTGATAGCAGTCAGCTTCCATGGTAGACCAATAGTAACCTGCTCTCAATATCTTCTTTGCCATAGTATGACCACTAGAATGAGTGCCAAAGATCCCATCATGCATAGCTTCCATAATCTCAGTTGCTTCCTTCTTATCCACACAACGAAGCATAGTTGAATCATGATTGCGCTTGTACAAAATCCCATTACTCAAAAAGAACTTAGCAGAAAACCTTCTCAGAAACTTTCTATCTTTGACAAATGCCCCTTCAGGGAACTCCTGGGCTTCAAGATATCTTTTCACTTCATAGAACCAAGGCTTCTCCTCTGCTTCTTCAGTGTCAATCTCATTGCAGTATGCAGGCTTTTCAAATCTATCAATAGTAATCTTGGGAGCTTCATCATCCCAGCTGATCTCAAACATGGATGCCATGGTGGCTAAGGCATCTGCCAACTGATTCTCTCTTCGTGGAATATGTCCAAAGGTAATCTCTTTAAAATGTGGGATCAAAGATAACACATGCTCTCTGTAAGGAATGAGATTATCATGCTTAGTATCCCAATCTCCTTTAATCTGACTTACTACCAGGGCTGAATCTCCATACACGTCTAGGAACTGAATCTTCATATCAATGGCAGCTTTAATACCCATGATACATGCCTCATACTCAACCATGTTATTGGTACAAAAGAAACAAAGTTTGGCAGTAATCAGGGTATGACAACCTCCAGGGGAACTGATCACAACACCAACACCATTACCAAGTGCATTAGAAGCTCCATCAAAAACCATAGTCCATCGGGATCCTTGTTCAGGTCCGTCATATTGTCCAGGTTCTTTGGTAATGATCATAATATCTTCATCAGGGAACTCAAAACTCATTGACTGATAATCATCCACTGCTTGATGAGCCAAATGATCAGCCACAACACTTCCTTTAATGGCCTTCTGAGTAGTATATTGTATATCATATTTTGTTAAGATCATTTGCCATCTTGCAATTCTTCCAGAGAGAGCAAGTTTCTCAAATATGTACTTGATTGGATCCATCTTCGAAATTAATAAGGTAGTATGAGTCAACATATACTGTCTTAGTCGGCGAGCAGCCCATGCCAAAGCGCAACAAGTTTTCTCGAGCAGTGAGTATCTTGTTTCATAGTCGGTAAACTTTTTGCTAAGGTAGTATATTGCCTGCTCTTTTCGACCATACTCGTCATGTTGCCCCAACACACACCCCATTGAGTTGTCTAACACTGTTAAGTACATAATCAAGGGTCTTCCATCAACTGGTGGCATCAAAATTGGAGGTTCTAGGAGATATCTCTTGATTTCATCAAATGCTGTCTGACACTCATCATTCCATTCCATCACCTGATCTTTCTTCAACAACTTGAAAATTGGCTCACAGGTAGCAGTTAATTGGGAAATAAATCTTGCAATATAATTCAATCATCCCAAGAAACCTCTAACTTTCTTCTCAGTACGGGGAGCTGGCATCTCTCGTATAGCTTTCACTTTTGCAGGGTCTACTTCAATACCTTTTCCACTGACGATGAAACCCAGGAGTTTACCAGAACTAACTCCAAAAGTACACTTGTTTGGGTTCAATCTCAACTTGTAGTTCTTCAACCTCTCAAACAACTTATGCAAATGATCAAGATGTTGCTCTTCATTCTGGGACCTGGCTATCATATCATCCACATACACCTCTATCTCATGATGAATCATATCGTGAAACAAAGCCACCATAGCACGCTGATATGTTGCCCCTGCATTCTTCAAACCAAATGGCATCACTTTATAACAAAAAGTGCCCCACTGTGTAACAAATGTCGTCTTCTCCATATCTTCAGGTGCCATCTTGATCTGATTATAACCATAGAAACCATCCATAAAAGAGAATACCTTATGCTGAGCAGTGTTGTCTACCAGAACATCAATATGAGGAAGTGGAAAGTCATCTTTGGGGCTGGCCTTGTTCAAATATCTGTAGTCTACACACATACGTACCTTACCATCTTTCTTAGGTACCGGAACCACATTTGCAACCCATTGAGGATAGGAAGTCATAGCTAAGAACCCTGCATCAAACTGTTTCATCACCTCTGCCTTAATCTTCTCTGACATTTCAGGACGCATGCGACGAACCTTCTGCTTCTTTGGACGACAATCTTCTTTTACTGGTAAATGGTGAACCATAATGTCTATATCCAAACCTGGCATATCTTCATAGGACCAAGCAAAAATCTCCACATAGTCATGTAACATCTGAATCAATCTGCTCTTGACACTATCCTCTAATTCAGCCCCTATCTTGACCTCTTTCCTGTTTTCTTCAGTTCCCAGATTCACAACTTCGACTGGCTCTTCATGTGGCTGTATAGCTTTCTCTTCTTGTTGTAACAACCTAGCAAGCTCTACAGGTACTTCACAATCGTCCTCATTTCCGTCTTCAGCTTGATAGATCGGATTCTCGAAATTATAATTGGCAATAGTATAATTGTTATCAACAGGATCCAGAGTGGATAAGGATCTGCATTTTAGTGATGTGGGTGTGTGTAAGAACACATAGCTGGTAAAACAAAAAAAAGAAAAGAAAGACAAGGAACACAATATTTACGAAAACGAAACGCCCACTGATTTTTATTGAATGAAGTATGCAAATGAAATGACATCCCGTAACAAGCACACCATTGTGCCCCGGGTAAGGCACAAGGCTTAAGAGTTCAATTGCTCAAAAATTACGAACTTAAAAGTAACAACACAATAATAGTATTTACTCCTGACTAAAGGAGATAGGAATAACATCTTCAGCTTTCCAGTTATTGAGCCCAGCACCCACAGTAGGAAAAATCCAAGCATCCAAGTTGTAGTCTTCATTATAGTCACCCACAACATTGATCTTATCTTTCATAATCCCCTGATTAGTGATACGAACAGCACGAGCACGACGAACAGTCTTCTGGGACTCTGCAGTGAAACCCAAACCAAATTTGTCAGACTTGTAAGGAATGTCAGGAAGCTGACCCCAAATAGTACAACCACCTTCATCCACCACAGCTCTAGCATCCTTGAGGTAAGCCATTGTTGGAGGTACTCTGGTGACCACAGGAACTTTCTTGACAACAGGATGAGCTTCATAATTATTAACAACCCAAGGAACCACTTCAAATGTCTGGCACGGAGTTTCAACATATTCACCCTCCACTTCAAGATGCTTAAAAGTGTTCACATGGCTAACTATATATCTTTCCTCTCTGTAAACAGTGACAACTTTTCCTTCTACTGGATATCTCAGCTTCTGATGTAAAGTAGAAGTTACAGCACCTGCCTCATGGATCCAGGGACGCCCAAGCAAACAAGAATACGACGGACGAATATCCATGATATAAAAGGTAGCATTGAAGACCTGGGAACCTACTTTGATTGGGAGATCAATTTCTCCATGCACCACTCTTCTCGAGCCATCAAAAGGTTTCACCACTATATTACTGGGCTTCAACACAGCATCTTCAGGACTAAGCTTATTCAGGACTTCTTTGGGAAACACATTCAGAGAGGAACCATTGTCTATTAATACATGTGACAGGGTAGTGCCCCTGCATTCAATAGAGATATGTAGAGCCCTGTTATGATCCCTTTTGGCCGGAGTCAAATCAGCATCGGAGAAACCTAACCCATTATCATAGGTCAAGTGTGCAACACAATTTTCAAATTGGTCTACAGAAATCTCATTTGGTACATGAGCAGTCTTCAAAAATTTAATCAAGGCCTTGGCATGAGCCTCAAAACACAACAACAGAGATAATATAGAAATCTTGGAAGGAGTATGCCCCAATTGGTCAATAATGTCATAATCACTCTTGCGAATGATTTTCAGTACTTCTTCCATCTGCTTAGAGAGATCATCAGCAGCTGGTACATCAGTTGGTATAGGTTCAATAACAGGACCTTTGCCCCGAGCATCAGTGGTGGAGGTAGTAGCTGGAGTAACTGTATTCTTGGAGGTAACTGGAGGAGAGAAAACTCTTCCGCTTCGTGTGATCTTACTAGATCCAGCAATATTGTCAACATCAAGGTTTTTATCAGCAACAGGCGTATCAGCTAAGGGTTCCTGCTTAACACCATGGATATAAACATCGGAACCATAATGCCAAGGCACAGCTTTATCAGAAGTGTACGGAATAGGACCAGGAGTGGTAATGATCATAGGAGCCACTCTAGCTTCAGCAACAATCTTCACAGGGCCTTCAGAAGTAATCTTAATTGGACCCTTATGAGTAATTTTGACAGGTCCTTTGGAAGTAATCCTTACCGGCACTTTATCAACCATATCCACCTCTTCAACCTTCGCACCTTTAGTTATATGATCAACCATACTCTCCACAGAAGGTGGGGTCCTCTCAAACACTATGGTGTAATTATTCATGAGGCGTTGAATTCCGTCCTTCAACCTCCAGCAGCTATCCGACTTATAAGCACAATATAAACAATCTTCACGACAACCTGGAAAGAACCCAGCTTGTACCAACTTCTTCTTAATAACAGACAATGGTGTGGTTAAATCTGCAACTGGGGAAATATGTGAAACTTCATCAATGGCATTGACAGTCTTCTCATGATTTGGCATAAGAGCAGTAATCACATTTGGAGTACCCGGAGGGTCAAACTCAATTTCTCCAGCATCAATCATATCCTGAATTTTATTCTTCAATACCCAGTAACTATTGGTATCATGTCCCTGACAATTTGAATGATATGCACATCGTGCATTAGGATTGTACCTGGGAGAGGTAACATTGGGATTCTGAGGAGGGTCCCTTAAAGTGATAAGTTCACCCTTCAACAAGTGTTGCAAGGCTTGGGCCAGTGACATGTTGAGCTTAGTGAACTGTCTTCTAGGTCTCTGTTGATTGCCCTGGGGTGGCTCTGGTGTTGCAGGAGTTGGATTGGAAATATGAACTGCACTCACAGACTGATGCCTCCTATTACGATCAGGTTGACCATAAATAGCATTTGACTCTTTCTTCCCACTGGGAGGCTTCTTTGCAGTACTGGATGAAGAAGCACCCACTTGGATCTTGCCACTCCTTATACCACTTTCTACGCGCTCTCCTGTCATTATCAACTCAGTGAAGCCAGATGATGAGCTTCCAATGAGATGACTGTAAAAAGGACCATTCAATGTACACATGAACATATCAACTAACTCCCTGTCAGTTAGAGGGGGTTGCACTCTTCCAGCCAAATCTCTCCACTTCTGGGCATACTCCTTGAAATTCTCTTTAGCACCCATAGACATGCTCTGCAGTTGCATGCGAGTAGGGGCTAAATCAGCATTGTATTGATATTGCTTATAGAAGGCTTCAGCAAGATCATTCCAATCACGGATGTTGACACTCTCCAACTGATAGTACCATTCCAATTGAGCTCCAGATAAGCTCTCTTGGAAGAAATGGATCCACAACTTCTTATCAGCAGTATGGGGTTGGATTCTCCTAACATAAGACCTCAGATGCAGCTTGGGACAAGAGACACCATCATAAACTACGAAAGTAGGAACCTTGAAACCAATGGGTATAACCACCCCAGATATCAAACTCAGGTCTTCAAAATCCATCCCATAAGACTTTTGCAATTCCATAGCATCCATTCTATCCACCAACATCTTGAACTTATCCTCATTAGGCTCATGATAGTAATTAGCTTCAGAATCAGAGTCCCCCATGGTATTATGGAGACTGCCTCCTTCTTTCTCAGACTCTTCAGACTCATAATCTTCAACCTGTTCTTTGGTCTTGACAGGACCTCTGAACCTTCTTCCCATGTTGATCAGGCCTCCTGACCTTCTAATCTTCTTAGTCTTCTTGGCCAGCAGTGTCTTCAATTCATCCTGCCCTTTGGACAAGTTCAGGATCAGCTCTTGGAACTGTGCATTTTGTTCCTGGAGATCTTTGACTATTTGTTCAAGAGCCATTGCTGAAATAAACAGCGAGAAGATAAGAAACTTGTGCATAATAAACCTGTGATGCAATGATATGGTGTATAAATGCGTATGCAATGTTTTCAAGGACCGCAGGATTTAAATTTGCTTAAACAATCACGAAAGTAAACTTTTATTAGTAATAAATTTGTTTGCCCCTTGGGCTTACAATAAAAATGAAATAAATACAAAAGATGGGGTTTTAAGTCTCCCACGGACGTTTCCTCTTTGTGTTGAGGTATGAGTTGAGATTCCGTTCCTCGTGAAGTTGCTTTGTTAGCTCCAAGATTCTTTCTTGACTTGCTTTGTAATGAGCCTCGAAAGTATCCCTTTGCTCCTTCAACTGGATCCAGGATCTCTGTAAGTCTTCCATGTCAGTGGGCATGTCTGGGTGAAGGATGGTATAAGAAGTATCTCCTTCAGCAACAGGTTCCATAGTAACTGGCAGGATGGCAGGATATGGCATCATAAGAGTCTGAGCACGGGATTGCACCCATCTGAGGTAAGCTTCCATAGGAATAGTGTACTTGGGCTCCAGAGTCTTGCTGTCAACCTTGTTCACTTTCCCCCGTGCTCGTATGAACCTTTGACGGTAACCTTGCAGATCGTTGTCATAGTCAAACACAATACCCTGAATCAACATGTCATGTGGACCATCACTCCGAGCGTAACCAAACTGTTGTAGAGCTAAGGAAGGGTTGTAAGTAATGCCTCCTCTTATGCCTAGAAGTGGCACATTAGAAAACTCTCCACAACGGTCAATGATAGTGACATTCTCCATAGATCTGGAGCACCAATGGATATCTGAATGAGAGTTTGACATGATCCTTTTAGACCACCTGAACCCTTGTTCATTCTTCATCACTGAGCGAGGAAGGTGAGAAATAAACCACCTAGATAGCAAAGGTATGCAGCACATCAGAGTTCCTCGTGCCTTCGTAGTACGAGTATGAAGAGAATGCAGGATGTCTCCAAGCAATGTAGGCACTGGATTGTGACTCAGAAATATGTTGATGGCGTGAACGTCTACGAACTGATCTGGATTGGGGAACAACACTAAGCCATAAATCAACAAGGCTAAGATCTCCTTAAAAGCATCATAGCTCATAGCCTTCAAGAACACTTGAGCCTTCTCTATCAACACCTTAGCAAGACTACCCTTAACTCCGCTTCTCGTTTCTAGAACAATGTATGACTTCTTCAGATGTAGAGCTGCAACAATAACCTCTGGTTTAAGCTCTTTCTCCAAGCATGTGAAGGGTCTTTGATCAAGAACAGGTATACCCAGAAGTTTAGAGAACTCTTCCATTGTAGGAACCAATTGATAATCAGGGAATGTAAAGCAGTGAAGTTTAGGGTCAAAGAACTGAAACAGAACACTCATCATGTCTTCATTGAACCCTGAAGGGACTAGATCCAATAGGTGACCATGCCTCTTGATGAACTGAGAGTTTTCAGAAACTTGAGAGACCAATTCCTTAAGCTTAGGAGGTATTCCTACAAAGTTGATCCGGATAGTATTCCTACGAGCAGAAGCCATGACCTGCAACAAAGAACAAAGATAAATCCTTTGGTCCTTGAAATGGTTAGTGAAAATGCTATGCTTATGATGCATGATGATGCTATGATGTTATGCTCAATCACAAACATGTGGCACACACAAACAAGTCACACCATAGCCCTAGGTTTAAAGGCTTGCATGAGGTTCAAAGGTAAGTACCCTCCCCTGAAGTTTAGTTGGTTCATCCTGTCCTATAAAAAGTAACCAGGTTCTAAGGGATCTCAATATCATTGATCCTTCACAAGGGTGGTTGTTCAGTAGGCAACTTACTTGCCAACCAAAACCCTCCAAGTTTAGAATCTCAATGAGCGTAGCATCGAGTATCAACCAACTTCAGTCTGCACCAAAGCCGGTTATCTCACTACTTTTCTAAAGGCCAAGATGGGTTAACTAAGGTTCTAAAAGTTAGTTAGTGCATTGACAACATATGGCAGCCTCATATTATCCTCAACTTGACTTAAGGAACATAAGCACCAACCAAGAAGTCACACTAACTATGGCCACCAGATCAACCATATCGGTATACGCCGTACAGTTTCCTTGGTCTATTGCCATTTACCTAAGGTACACTAGATCCGGGTTAGGATCTTTCACACATAAGAACACCCCAAAAGATAAGTATAAAGCAAACAAGGCAAACAATTTAAAGTGATCTAATTCCTAAGGGTACCCCTCTTTTATTAAATCCCCAGCAGAGTCGCCAGTTCTGTAACACGGTGGGAGAACTGACTTTAGTTTAAATGTTGCGGATAGCAAGAGTCGCCACCGACTTTTATTTTATCCAACGGAAAGGCATAAAAGAACAGGAAAGACCTTTTAAAAGATTTTTGGGTTCGGGGGGTAGGTTATGTAAAAGGAAGGTGTTAGCACCCTTTACATCCATGGTTATCCATGGGCTCTTAGTTACTTAGCTCACTTTAAATTGTTTTGAAAAGTGTAGTGTGTGAATAAAATTTTCTTTAAGTACTTTATAATGATCCATGTACAGATATATATAAAGTCTTTGTTTTGAAAATTTGTTTGAAAAATGTGAAGTATTTGAAACGTTTTTGAAAAGTGAGCAAGTATATAAGAGGAACCTATCCTAAGTTAAGTCTTTTCTGTTCTTAAATATCCTTTAAGTGGTAAGACTATCCCTGTTATTAAGGAATAGGTAGTCATTACCTTGGGTGTGTGAGGGACAAGTGAAGGGACATCTGTTATTTAGGCAACTGTAAGGTGTATAAGCAATTCGAAGGGACTTATCATCTTTATTCGAAAGGGACAAGATCATTACGAAGGCAACCATGAAGGGACTTGATCTTTTTCTCTATTAAGGGACTAGATGATATAAAATGAGGGACTTTGCTTTACACCTTACTTGACCTTTTGTTTAGGCAACTTGAGAGGTAACCCTTAGGAAGTGAGATGGCGATCAAAGATCGACTTACGTGTGTGAGTGTACCAATTCAAATATTTATCTTTAAGATTAATGATCTAAATCCAATTTTTACATACAAACATGTTTTACACTCCCTATTTTACTAACCATAGCATTTAAAAATAAATAATGAAAATTACTACAACTATTACATAAGGGATACAATTACATTATAATAATTAGAATAATTAAAATAAATAAGTAAGTAAATAAATAAATAATTGGGTTAGTAATAATAATAATAATAAAATAAATAATCACATAAGAAATAAATAAATAAATAAAGGGGGTTAGTAGTAATAAAATAAATAAGAATAAGATGAAAGAATTAGCATAATGATAAATAATAAATTAAAAGTTCAATTTTAAATGAATAATTATTTTTAAAGTTTTTTTTTAATTAATAATAGAAATAAATGATAAATATTATATATTAACAAAATATGACTAATAGTCTAATTATTTTAATTTTATATACATATTAAAAATATCTAATTATTATTTAAATAAGCATACAAAAAATAAAATAAATTATATTCACAAGATAAAATTAGGGTTGCTTAATTATTAAAAAAAAATAAACTAGGATTTACTATTTAATTAAATTATTTACATATATAAACAAATTATAAAAATAAAATTTACATACAAACATATTAATATTCATAAGAAAATTAGGATTAAAAAAAACAAAACTAGGTTTTATATGAAAATATTAGAGTTAAAAATAAATTAGGGTTTATGAGTTTAGAAATTAGAATTAGGGTTTTATTCATTAACTTACAACACAAACTTATTTATTTACAAATTATATTTATTTAATAATATATACATACAAAATATAAATAATTAAATTTGAAAATAAAGTTTGAAAAAAAACATGAATTTTTAGGCATAAGAAATAATATATATTCATTTTAATATTTTAAGAAATTAATTAAATTTAATTATAAAATATAAACAAATAAAATAAAAGGAAGAAAAAGAGAAAGAAAACATACTTGGGGCTGGGATCGAACCCAGGCCCTAGGCTTTACTCCCTCCAGACCAACAAGCCAACCACTGGGCCAGCTGTGCGCTGGTGATAGTAAATGGCATACAATTGTTTTTATTTTAAACCTGCAAAAATTACAACAACAAAAAAAAAAAACAAATACAAAAGGGCCTGGGGGGATTCGAACCCAGGACCCTCAATCAACAAACAAACACTCCAACCATCCAGCCAGAAGGGCGCATCTGTTAGATAATCACAACAATTCATAATATATTAAGTATTGTAAATGAATGTGAAAATAAAAAGAATGCTGCCTCCAGGAATCGAACCAAGGTCTTGAACCATAACACGCGCAGCCATTACCACTGGGTCAGGCAGCCTTAGCTGAAATAAAATAGAAACAATTACAAAAAATATTAAACCAAATTTTGAATTTCTCTGATGGCGCCAAGAGGTCATCTTCAACCTTGGTTCCTGCGAATTTTGTTGCAAAGTTTGCCACGAATTTTCCTACGAATCTCATAATATATAAAACCTACGAATTTTGAATATCAACAAAACAGTACAATTATTACAAATTAATTAGTGAAACATGATCCTCAAGATCCATACAACACAACCATGTTTCCAGAATTCATTTATCTTTGATGGATCAAGAAACCCTAAAGCTTGGCCGAAACCCTAATAATGGCTATTTACGATTCAGGTCATTATTCTTCAATCCAATTATCCAGAAAGCTTGCTTAGATCATTACAAACACAAAACAATCATTAGAATCAATTGAGAATGCATAAAAGTATGGAATCGAAAATCAAAACAAGAAGAGGAAGATGCGTTCGGGTTGTGCAATATGGCATGCCTCAAAGGCATATAATGGGTGGTTTTGATTCAGGGAAGCTTAAGGAAGCTTGTAGTGTCCTTAGAATACCTTGAAAACCCCTGCAAAGTAGAATCCGAAAATTGATTTTTTGATGAAATTTGAAACTTTGAAACTTGTCTTTGAGGCAGAAAAAATCGTGTCCTATGCATTTGTGTAGTTTGTATACTTATAGAAGAATGAAATTAGGTCAAAATATTGTAGGTTTGTTTGGATTTTTTGGATAATTGAGATTGAAAAAGATCATGTTTTAAATTTCAAATATTCTTGAATGTAACCTTGCTATTTTAAGACAATCACCATAATTCTCATATCAATTTGATCCAATTAACTTTCATGACCTTCTAGAATCAAAATATTTTTTAAATCTTCATATTTTATATTTTATTTGAATTTAAAATGATTTTTAATATAAAAAATCATAATAAATAAAATAAAATAAATAAAATTATGAAAATATTAAATAAATTTCGTGCATGATGTCATGGAACACCTTGGGTCACAAAAAGTTCAGCCCATTTGAAGAATTATGGTTTTAAGACCCCATTTACTTCATAAACCACCCAAACAATTCCCAACTTTGCAAGGGCACAAATCCTTCAATTTTAATGCTATGAGGGTGTTCTTGGACATTTTGGAAAGCTTAAAGAGTCCTCTAACCAACCCCATTTGTTTCATGTCCATATCATTTACCATTCTCAAGTTATGCCCTTTTGAAGTTGTTGAGTTTTTGTTGACTTTCAAAAGGACCTATAATGTCTTAGCTCATACCTTCCAAATAAAGCATTTTTGGGTTTGGCTTGTGAGACACAAAGTTGTATAGAATTCAATTTCCTTCAAAATGAGCTTTGGATGGGAAAAATTTGATGAAGCATGTGAAAGTTATGACTGGTCAAAGTTCAGTTGACTTTTCCTGAGGAAACCCTAATTTAGAAACCTCTGATTCTTGATGATCTGAAATATCCTTGATGAATCATGATCAACCCTTGATCAAATGATGAATTTTACTTCATATACTTGATGTTGACAAAAAATCATGAAGTTTGACTTTGGTTTGACCACAGTTGACCTCAGTTTGACTTTTTAACTACTTTGACTGATTTTGACTTATCTGATCATCTGACTGAGCAAACCTTTGAGAAAAGTCTTGAAACTTGACATGGGGATTCTTAAACACATATAAGATGTTATGAAGCTCACTTGAAGTCTGGGAAGTCTATTTAGCCTGATTAAAGTCAAAACCCTAGTTTTGGATGCCCTGCTTAGGAGGATGCATTGTCTGGGGGAATTGTCAAATCCTCTGACTAATTGTGAACTTTGTGAACCTCATGAAATGTCTTGTGAACCTTGTGAACATCATAAGATGTCTTATGAATCTTGTGAACCTCATAAGATGTCTTGTGAACCTTGTGAGCCTCATAAGATGTCTTGTGAACCTTATGAACCTCTTAGTACACAAAGTCTTGTCTTGTGAGGACAAATTTTGGGGTGCAACAAATGGTCATGGTGCAAGTCAACAAAATTGACATTAGTGTCCACCATGTACCCTTAGGCAAAACACGAATGGGCCTTGCACTTTTGCTTTTTTCCTCCCTTTTTCGCCCCATCATATTTGAACTATTTTTTTACTTCCTTTTCACACCCATCTCATTTTTTACAAAAATTAATTTTCTTTTCATACATCTTTTGGAAACGAAAATTTAAAAATAGTAAAAAGTATCTAAAAATCATGAAATAATTCATGGAACTTAAAAATACCTCAAATAAAATTTTCTCAAATTTTATTTTGATTTTCCTTTTACTTTACTATTTTTTGAAGTATTTTCTTTCCATGTCATTCTTTTGGGTTTCCTTCATGACCAAGGCACCAAAAACATTTTAATTGACCTAGTTTCCTTATGATTTTTTTTATGATATTTGGTGACATAATTTCACACATATTAAAGGGCATTGTTCATTTTTTAGGTAATTTTTAGTTCCTTCCTTCATGGTCATTTGAAGTGGTAATTAGGATGACTTATAATTTGATCCTTTGAGTATGGTGTGGCCATTTTGTGCATGTTAATTGATCTTTTGATACAAATATTTTGTGTTTGGTTCATCTCCGATCTTTTGAATTATAGGTCAAGGTTTCATAATTTTTCTCATCTCTTTTCTATTTTCTTTTCCTTTTGGATTATAGGTTCTATTTAGGAATGTCTTAACTTGTACATGAGATTGTAAGGAGACATTTATGCCATTGGTTTAGAATAATTTGAGGAAACTTTAGATGATGATTATAGGTCACTTATAGGTCATAAAAAGAGGATTAAAATTTATCCATTGTTTGTGTTTGCTTGACTTTAAGTCACACCATTTTCTTTGTGCTTTCTTTGTGTATGTGATGCATTAATCTCCATGACTCATAACACAATTACATGACCATTTCATACAACTTTTAATTCACATCATTCATTCATCATTTTATATTGATTTAGATTTAAATTTTTCATTTCACATGTCATCTGAAGTTGTTCATGCATACTAACTTTTATAAGCTTTTAGAATACAATTAAATTGACTTTTAACTTGTTTGCTTGCTCATTAAGAAATAAAATGTCATTGACCTATAAATGATTATACTAACCTCAACTTAAATTCAATTTATTCTCTAACACCTAACATGACTTAGGTTGTACATCTTTGCTTACTTGCACTCATGTGACTTAGTAGAAGTAAGATGACTTCATTGTGCTTCATTTAACAAATGCATACCTAATTTTGCTCCAAAGTTTGTGTGATGATTTTTTGGACTTCAAATGAGTTGTATACATTATGTAGCTACTGTATTTTATCATTTGCATGATTGTTTACACTTATCTTGTCCATCCTTTACTTACTTTGCAAGTTATGCATCCTTAGGAGCTAGTTTCACTTTTAACCACTTTGTTTTGCTTTGGTGAACTAAGTTTAGTTTTCTCTAGTCATGATAGATAGGTTATTAGTATGTTGTTTTAAACTTTTCAAACTCCATTCACTTATGGGTTTTGTTAATTCTCATGTCCCACAATTATACTTACTTCATTTGGGTATTTCATTTTACAAGTTTACATTTAATTTCAAAGTAGTTTAGTTTAACGTCATAGTTAGAATGTGAATTGTGATTATCCCCTTTTTTTCAAGTATTTTACCTTAGATAAGGTACCTAAAATATATGTAGAGTTGTTGTACCCCAAAATTTGCCCTCATATCTTCAAGACAATATGTCTCAAGAGGTCTCCTAATAGTCACAAGATTCTCAATTGCTCAAAGGGATTCAAGGTTTCATCAGACAAAGCCTTCTCCTAAGCAATGGATCTTAAATTAGGGTTTTGAGTTTCCCAAGGTAAATTGGAATTCTAAAGCCTCAAGTGGACTTCATGGTATCCCATATACTTCAAAGGATCCTCATGTCAAGTTTCAAGACTTGCCCTACAAGTTTGGTCAGTCAGATGCTCAGATAATCAATAATTAGTTAACTTGGTCAAAAAGTCAATTGTGGTCAACATATAGTCAAACTTCAAGATTTTTGGTCAACATTAATATTATGAAGTAAGATTCATCATTTGATCAAGGGTTGATCATGATTCATCAAGGAAACTGTAAACACCCCAAATTTGCCCTCACTCATATCACACCATGGCTTGTGATCTTTCATTTTCGGATAAGCATAAGCATACTACCTCACATTGCATTTTTGTTTCATCTGCATAGTTCAAGTTCATCTGCATCCAGGGTTTGTGATCTGAGCAATCCAAGAATCCATCTGAGTCATACCAAAGGCCTAAAAGCTTTCCAAGAGGGTCCATGTGTGTTCTATCATCATATTATGTCCCTCAAAGTTCATGGAAGTCAAGAGATCACAAGAACTGGCAAGGCATGAAAGCAGAGCTAGGGTTTTCACTACACAAATGACCAAAATTAGGGTTTTGGTTTCAGAGGCCTTAACTCCAAATTTTTGGGCCATTCTTGTTTCTAATGTTCTTAATATGTCATAAGGATCATGTGTACCAATTTTGATGAAGAAATTCATTGTGGAAGTCATTTGTTCACTGGGTAACTTCTTGAGCAAGTTAAGTCAAAATCAGGGCATCTGAGGCCCCCAACAATGGAACCAAAGGGGCATTTTCATCAAATTGAAGTTCTATGATCTTTATTTTATCTTATAAGAGGTTAGAAGTTCACAATATTGAATAATTTTGAGCCATTTGCAAACTTGCCAAAAATGGAAATGACTTGTAATGGAAACTTTCCATTTTGGGAAAGTTTTTCAACCTCCTCTTTCTCAACCAAAAATGCTTCAAATGAAAAATTCTTGGTCATGAAAGTTGTAGATTAGGTCTTTCCCTTTTCAAAAAGTACAAGAATATGTCTTGATTCATCCTAAAACTCAAGATATGGCCTTTTAAAGTTGGCAAAAATCCTAAAATTTCAAGTTTCATGCCAAAGAGGATTTTTTGCAAAATCAAGTTTCAAGCATTCAAGTGACCTCTAATTGACTTCTAGTCATCAACCAAACATGGTGCAACATTACAAGATCAAAATCTTGCCTTGGATCACAAGTTTCCATAAGCCATTTTTCACAAAATTCTCAAAAGAGGGATTTTTGCAAGAATGATATCCAAGGCTTTATGTGACCTCTAACTTATCTCAATGCACCATAACAACATTATGCAATATGCCATGACCAAAATTCAGCATTGAACAAGGCACTCCCATTACCAAATGTCTCAAAATACACCAAGTTGTGAAAATGCAAAACATGTGCAATCTCACCATTCATTCACTTCTGATCACTCTAAATCATCTCATGGTCATCCTTGAAGACAGCTGAACTCAGAGCAACCCTAAAACACCTCCTGCCATGGCCCATACCCAAGGACACCAACTATTGACTTTTTGGCCAATTGCTCCATACCATTCCCACAGTGCATATCAAATCTTCTGACTCATTCCAATAGTTTAGGGATTGCATAAGGATGATAAACCAAGCATGCCATGAGCTCAGAACACACACAACATCATATTACACAAAACTTGCAAAAACCTTCCCTTCTTCGATTCTCTCAAACCACCCATCAAACTTCAGAAATTCTTTCACCATCCATTCAGAAATCTCCCATAGAACACAAACCAACCATTGAAATGGCCTGAAACATCATAAACACAAACCTCATTTTCTGCTACACCATAACTGGAACCTTCAAACTAGCCATCATAAAAGCTTTTGAAGCATTCCATTAGCCTCAGGAGGATCAAAGGAGGCTTTTTGCACAAAGGAGAGGTCTTGAAAGCTCTCATCTGCAGTTCATCAGCTCAGGTAACCTCAAGAACAAAATCTTTCAGAGCTTAGTTTTTTTGTTATAAAATGAAAATATATGTTATGGGGATCACACTGATGCTTTTAGATTCGAAAATAGTCAAGAAATGAGCATGTTATGAGTTTCTGAAATTTTGTCCAGATTTTTATTCTTCTTCGATTCTCCATGTTTGTGTGTTATAAATCATGTTTGAAGGTTGATTTGAGTTTAGTTTGAGTAGGGGATCATTTCTGGGCAATTAATTTGGGGTGGGGTGGCCTGTAGAGAGACTTAGGGTTTTTGCTCGCCGGAGAAGATGATCGGAACACTGTTCCGGTCACCTGAAAATAATTAGAACCCTAATTAGGGTTTAGTTGCCCAGTTTCAGTTATGGCCCTTGGATGAGGATTAACGCGTGAATGTGTGGCTCAGATTGCTTCATTAAATTTTAAATCTGTTTAATTATATTAATTAGGATTAATTAATTAAATTAGCTCAGGTTAGATCCCAGCCCTCCATCTGCGCGCGCAGTCAACCCCTTCTCCCTGAATTTGAATTTCAGCCATTGGATACGCATACCTTTCATTTAATTCATTTTATTTTATTTTCTTTCTATTTCTTTTGCATAATTAATTAAAAATACGAAAAAGCTTTCAAAAAATATTTCCTTTTGCATTTCTGTTTTAAATATTTTTCTTAACCAGAAAATTATTTTTATTTTATTTTTTGCATTAAAAAAGTATTTTTAAAATATTTAAATGTTATTTTTAATTAATTAAAGTCTTTTAATTAATTAAAAATACATTTAGGTTTCTAAAAATCACCAAAAAAATCATGAATCATCCCTTTGCATTTAGAAACATTTTAAAACTCTTCACACAAATTTCTTTTTAGATTTGATCATAACTTGAGAATTTTCTTTGAATTAAGGGTCATTTAAATCATATTTTTGAACCCTAACTTGAAAACATCTTTTCTACCTAACCAAGAAGAGTTTGAAGATTATTCTTTTTGCATTGTTTTGTGCATAGCATGTAGTTTATAGATCATTTATCTCATGAATTTATCTTGCATTTTTGAATTGATTTGCATTTTATTTTGAGAATCACCCAAAAAACCCTAGAAACTTAGGAAATTCATAACCTTTGAGTGGTAAGGCTTCTGACCTTCTCCTTTGGGGTGTGACCTAGTATGGGATTAGGGTTTGTTTGAGCTTGGTTTCAATTTTTTATAATGTCATTTGCTTCTGTCTTTTTCATTTGCATTTCATATGTCCCTAAAACCCTAATTTCTCATGTTCATTTGCATTCATCTTGCATATGCATCATTACATGAACTTGACATGACATTTCATACATTCATATGTCACCTTAGACATCTTAGGATATGTTAGAACCATGCTTGATCATTTCTTCATTCATTTGCCATGATTTGCATTCATTTCATTCCATTAACTTTCATGTGTTTTCAAACTTCAAAGCATGCTTACATGATATCTCATTCTTGTATGATCATACATATGCACTTTGTATGCCTTTGCATCATCTCACATGGCATTAACATTGCATAAACACTTCTGAATTTGGTCATTTCATCTCATCTCATCTCATCTCATTTCATTTCATTTCTTTATGCCTTGAACTTTATGCATTCATGCTAACATTTTCAGGTGGTAAGTTACTTTGAGAAGTGGATTTGCCTTCACTTATCATTTCTCTTTATCTCTTTCATATGCATCTTGCTGGTTTCTTTGAGGTGAACTTGTTCACTTGTGTTCTTTATTTCTCACTTTCTTTCTTTAAGTTACTTATCTTCTTCAATGAAGTAAGTAACTTGTTTCTTCTTTCTCATCCTCTTTTCATTTGCTTCTTCTATTGGTGGCTTCCTTGAAGATCTTTCTCAATCCTTACAAACCATATGATATCCAAGCATGATAATAATTAGGTTGTGATTAGTCCCCCTTAGTTTTTACCTTTGAGTCTCCTTGAGTCTCTCTTCTCATCTCAATAATCAGAGACTAAACTCTTAAAGTTTTAGGACTTTGGAATTAGGGTTATGTAGCGGTAAAATCATGAGTGTAAGATATTATCCAACTTAACTCAAGGTAAACAGAGTCGCCACCGCGCTTTTATTTTATTCCAAATGGAAAAGGGAAAAAGAGCGAATAAAACCTAATGAATCTAAAAGCAAAAAGCTAAAAGAATCAAACAGAGAACGGGTAAGGGGATAGGTTACAAATTGGGAAGGTTTTACGCACCCAAAATGTCTGTGGTACTCCACGGGAGCCCTTTGAAATATTTATTGCTTTTTTGGTTTGAAAATGGTTTGTTTGAAAGAGATTGAAGAGATGAGAAGAGAAATGTTTTTTAATATTTTTGTGTTTGAAGAGACGATTGTCTCATGCCTACGTACCCACAAAGTGCAATGCGAGATCAAAACCTCGTAGTTCGTGGTAAAAAATGTGAAAAGAACAATGAGTTGAATTGATTTAAAAATGTAAAAATAAGTCGTCATTCCTTAGCGAATAATTCTGCTAGAAAGAATGAATCATATCTAAACATGAAAAGAAAAGTGCACGAAGGAACAAAAACAATTGAATGAGTTTTGAATTTTTTTAAAGTATTTTGAAAAATGAAGTTTCGATATGCTTATATGGTTTAGCATTTATTAAGAAATGAAATGAAAAGGTAAAACCGCTTGACCTAAGTCCAATGCTAAGGATAGTGGCCATAGTCCGAAATTAAAAGTCAAATGCTAAGGATAGTGGCCATAGTCCGAAATTAAAAGTCACAAGTCTTTTTTTAGATGTTTAATCCTTTATTAATGTTTTTGTGTCCGAATGGACAAAGGAAAAATCACAAGCATAACAATATAAACATAAACAATATGATGAATGATATAGTATAATAAAAGCATAATAAAAGAGATAGGGAGCGAGAGATTGAAATAAAGAGGATAAGGTGCGAGAATGAATTAAAATGTTAGCATATTAATAGTATAATAATATTTACATAGAAATGGTATGATGAACTTAATCAAACACAACCACAAAAAGATAACCAAAATCGAGAGGCAACCGGATCCAATTGGATCTTATTCCGAATTCGGGACAAGTTTAGGTCTATGTTAAGCAATCGCCGAGTAATTTACGAATTAATTACCCTACAAATGAGACCGGCCACCACCAATTAAGGTGGAAAATATTTGTGCTAATACATGTTAGAGAAATGATATTATGGATCATTCTCCGAAAACATGTCGCACGAAAAGAAAAAACGGTAACGGTCTAATCTTAATCGAGATTTCACATTGAATTATCGAATGCAACCTATCACGATCCCAAAGTATGGAGAATGATCCAAATGATCATTCATCCATAGATTTGAAATAATGAAGATTAAACATCTTCGAAGATCAATAATCTACGAATCGGAGATCTCATCGACCAAAAGAAAATAAAATGAAAGAAGAAATGGATCTAAAATCGACTCCACAAAAAAACAACTAAAATATATTTTCTAAAGACTTTCTTAAGTGATTTTTGAAGAATAGTTTCAAAATACTTTTCTAATGACTTAAA
Source organism: Lathyrus aphaca (assembly GCA_963966055.1). Classification (NCBI taxonomy): domain Eukaryota; kingdom Viridiplantae; phylum Streptophyta; class Magnoliopsida; order Fabales; family Fabaceae; genus Lathyrus; species Lathyrus aphaca. The sequence goes on from OZ014522.1 coordinate 482,998,353, forward strand.
AAAAATCATTTCTTCTTTTTAATTTTTCAAATAAAGAAACAAACAAAGTTATAAAAAAATGGTAAGAAGTTATATAAAAACAAACTAATAATAGGAAAAAAAATAAAATAAAATTGAGAATGGAGGGGGGGAAGACGCATGGTTTGGTGGTGGTAATAGTAATCAGTATTAGTTCACATGCCTCTAAAGGCCCAAACACTTAATCAATTTAAAACAAAAAATGTAATAAAACAACTTATAAAATAATAAGAAAGAAAAAGGTAAAACAGAAGAACATGCTCTTCTTCTTCTTCGAAAACAGGGCAAACGCAGGCACTGTTCATACTTCACCTTCCAAAAGAAATTGTCGCCGCTAAACTTTTCAAAACGCCGTCCTAAACTCGTCGATTTCCTTATCCTTCTTCACTGAAATTGCGTTTTTCTCCTTCTTGTTTTTCCGATCCGACTTGTGCGGTTCTATTTTGTTGTTGATGATTGATGCGAATTTCAGATTGAAGATTGAAGGTTAATTCATAGTTGTTGTGAGATTTGAATGTAATTTATGGTTTTCTCAGATTTGGATGAAGCTTTGTTTTGGATTTGTGCAGGGTGATTGGAGGCTCTCAAAGCTTGTTTTCAAATGAAGAAGGGTGCCGAATTTATAGAGGAGGAAGATGAAATTTGAATGTCGTTTTGTTCACTGATTTGTTGCGTTTTGAACAGTGATGAACGCGTGCTTGCTTGCTGCGTTTTCGCTTCTGATTTTGTGTGTTTCGCTTGATGTGCTAGTGCGTTTTGCAGGTAAAGTGTTTTGGGCTGTGAATCCGCGTGCTACTGCGTTTCAACTTGTGTTTGTTGCTTGTGGTATGCGTTTTGATCTTCTATGCAGGTGCCTTCTGCGTGTGATGCTCACGTGTGAGAGTTGCGTTTAAGTCATTTTCTCATTGCGTTTTGCAGCAGGTATTGTTCATAGAATCAGCTGCGTTTTGGCTTGTTCGGCTGTGTTTTGAGTGCGTGACTTTTGCCAGGTATTGTTGTGAAGCTGCGTTTTGGAAGTGGGTCATGAAAATGCATTGTAGCTTGGCTTGAAAAGTGTTTCATGTGTATGACGCGGCTGGACTTGCAAGTGACTTCAGGTGTGCTGATTGATGGCTGGAGTGAAGTTTGTGTGGCTGGAAAATATTGTTGTTCAGCTTGGAATCACGTGTGAAAAGCTGATACATTGGGCTATAGCTGATGAAGTCAGCGTGTATAATAAAAGGGCCCCATCTTTTTTGTTTCATTTATTTTGTAATGGACTTAACAAACAATAACAATTGTGGGCCTAATGTCATATTTTTTTTTATGAAAATAAAATGGATTAAAAAATGACTCCATTATTTTGTGATGGTTAAAAAAATGAAAATAGAAAAATGGAAATTAATTTGTGGCAATAAAAAAATAGAATATTTGGACATAGTTATAAAAAAATGTTTATTTGGATAATAATGGGATATATGGGTAATCGAGAAAAAAAAGAAACAAAGATTATTGAATAAAATGGATATTGGAAATTGAAAGAAAAAAAATTAAAAAATGGTTTAATCGAAAAATGGATAATGGATGAAATCTGGTCTTTTTGTGAATTGAATTAAAAAAAAAGGAATAGAAATGGATAATGGATATGGAATTGAATATTTAGCCCAAAACTGAATCTTAATTATTCTTGCACAAACCACTTGATTAAACACAGTCATTTCCAAACCACTGAATAAATCGTAACTTTGGTCACAACCATTTGAATCATTTGAAAATTGCCTCGATTGTTTGAATCCATGCTGAGGAAAATAAATCCACAGATGAACCACTGATAAACTGATGAACAAACCGAACTTCACACGCAACACTTCTCGATAATCTGATGACTTTCGCACACAACACAGCTTGAACTTTTGAATACGCACTGTCTGAGAAATAACCACTGGCACGCATAACTTGCAGTCAAAACAATCTTTTGATAGTTTGACCAAGATTAGGTCAAACGTCCATCTGAATCGAATCGTGAACTGAATAACCATATCTGAATTAAAATTATTGCTCTGTCTTTGAAATCCTGCACACACAGAGAAGAAGAAGCAACTGCAACATATTTTTTTGGTATTTTGGTTAGAAGTTAGTAAGTATAAACAAATAAAAGCAAGTGAAAACACAGTGATCCCCTGCGAAGCAAAGATCTGCAATTGAAAAGGATAAACGAACTATTGCGTGATCTTGCTTTATGCTAGATGCAGATGAGATGCGGAAAATCTTAGGGTCAAAAATTAGGGTATGACAGGTTATGCCTGCATCCTTCTCTTAGGATGGAGTGTATAACTTTAATCTTAAGTGTTAAACCTTTAATTTGTTTAAACCTCTTAATCAAATCATCTTAATAATCACTAAGACTTCATCTTGTAACTTGGGCCTTACATTAGGGTTCTAATTCTTCCTTTATGGTTAAGAAGGACTAACCCTAGTGTTCAATGGACAAGTCCTCCTCAAAGTTGTCTTACAAACTATAAAATCCACCTCTTAATCTCATCCCTTAATTAAAATCCACTTAATAAAGGTTTGTTATATAATGAATTTAGTCCCTAACCATGGATTAAGTTGAGGTATCTTCCTCAGCTTAAGTGTGCTCATCTATTATCCTTCTATTAGAATGGTGTAATGAGTTCACTAATTTGTGATTAGAGATTAAACTCATTACTTAACACTAAACAAAAAAAAACAAAAACATCTAATTAATCACAAGTAGGTTAATGATCTTAACCCTACATCATCATGGTAATTAAGTTGAGATGCTTATCTCATACTTAAGTAGGCTCATTATCCCTAATCAGGGAGGATATAATGAGTTTACAAGCCTTTGATTTAGGCTTAAGCTCATTAACTTATGCAAAACACCAAAAACAATAGCAAAACTGAAAACACTAAAACAAACAATAATCGTCTCCTTCGGGATTCCTTTCTCATCACACTCATTCATAAACGAGAACTTGCTTCTTCCCTTTAATGCAAGACAATTAGCACTCGAGCCAGACGAGTCATACACTTGAGCATAGACAAGTAAGCAGTTCACAGTCAAATTTATTTTCAGTCTCTTTGAGTCGAACTACGGTGTTCTGACTTCCTCATTGCACGCGAGGATACGTAGGCATAACTTAACTGTTACCGAACAAAAGTCTTTGTGTCTTCCCCTTCTTTCAGCATTCTCTTTTAAGCCTCAATCCTGAGCAATTCACACTTTTTTGCACTGACACTTGTATATCTTCTTTCCAGCTTTTGCACACAGATAGCACATACACTACCCCTTTAAACACAATCTTATAAGTGTGGATCCCGTCGAGTACGACGGACAATCTGGGTGCTAATACCTTCCCTGGTTGTAACCAACCCCCTTTCTAAGTTTCTCTGGTTCGCAATCGTCTTATCCATATCTTTCTAGGTTTATGCAACATTACATTTCCTTTAGGATAAAAATGCCTAGTTGGCGACTCTATTCATCTTCATTTCATTTTATCCTTTCGCCGACCGTTTGTGCTTGTACCGGGATGCAAATCTTCGGGAGCGATATCTTGGCGACTCTGCTAGGGAGTTCTATCTTGCAACCAGGGCTTATGGTTCTTTTTGTGGGTTTCTCCTAGCGCTTGTTTGATTTGTGTTTACGGGGGTGTTATGTGCTACTTGTGCTTATTGTTTTTACTTTATTTATTGCTTTATGTGTAGCTTTACTTATTGCTTTCATTTACTATTTATATGCATTTCATACTATTATCATCATATCTGTTGTCTGAGATACGTAGGACCGTATCAGATCCTAGAAAGGATTGGTGAAGTCGCTTACCGGTTAGGCTTGCCGCCATCTCTATCTAAAATGCATGATGTCTTCCATGTATCCCAACTTCGTATGTTCATCCCCGATCCTCTTCAGCCTATTCTGCTGGATTCTATTGAGATAGAAACGAATTTGACCTTTGAACCCAAACCAAGTCGTATTGTTGGGAGAGAAACCAAGGTGCTGAGAAATAAAGAAATACCACTTGTTAAAGTGAAATGGGACGAGACGCATCCGGGTGATGCTACGTGGGAGTTGGAATCAGAAATGCGAGAATCATATCCTCACCTATTCAGGTAATCTTTCAAATTCGTGGACGAATTTTATTTAAGGGGGGAGGATGTAATACCCCGTATTTTATTTAAAGCTCTGGACATTATTAATTGGTAATAATATTATTTCGGAATACTCTAAGAAATCTTGATGGAACTAAATAGAGTAATTCATGGGATTATATTTTATTTAATTGATAATTAGCTGACTCAGAGGTTTTATAAAATATCGGATTAAGAGACATTTTTGGATACTCTCTAATTTTGACTTATCGGTAAAAATATAAGCTTTTATATTATATTATATATATATATATATATATATATATATATATATATATATATATATATATATATATATATATATATATATATATATATATATATATATATATATATAGAGAGAGAGAGAGAGAGAGAGAGAGAGAGAGAAAGATTATGAGAGAAAGAAGAAAGTTGGTAGGAAGAGAAGAAAAGGAGAAGAGAAGAGAAGAAGAAGAAGAGAGAAAAAACTCTAAAGCTCCAATCTTTCATTCCCGATCGTCCGTCGAATCAACTCAATCTTTCCGCCAATCTTCATCTCTCGAGGTGGGTTCTTAGTTAAAAACTTTTATCTTTGATTTTGGTTGAGTTTTAGAAATGTTTGTGGTTAGGGTTTAGTTGGAAACCTAAGAGAAATCGGAAGTTTAACGGTTAAAACTCGATTAAAACTTACTTAAAATACTCACATTATGATAATGGATACGTTTGATCATGTCTTGTTGCATTGGTTGAGGTTTGGGAGAGATTAGGTGTGGGGAGAGTGATTTCCCGTAAGGCTGGAACTTCCTGAACTGGTGTAGCTCGCTCAGCGAGCATACCTCGCTCAACGAAAGTTCCAGGGCGAGTTTCGCTCAGCGAGACCTGTAGTTTTAAATGTTGGTTTTTAATTCGTAACTTATGTTTCGGGTGTCCGTTTTGAGCGTTCCATATATCGTTTTGAAGCTTAAAGAATAATCTATATATTAAGATTGAATAACATTAATTTCGAGCCGACTTTTACTCGACTAATTTCAAATGATAAAAACTTGATAAAATGGAACTTGTGAGTTAATGGAAATGGAGAAAAGGTACGACTTGTGAGGTACATAGGTTTCCTTTAGACTCGTTTGAATTATGATTTTTGTTTGTTTGTTTTGGGATCCTCCGTAAGGTCTTGTATAAGTCTCTATGTGGTTACTATGTGTTTCCCTAGAGCATCCGTAAGGATTTGAGGTATCCGTTGTGTATACGTGGGCGTTGATTTGAGAAGTGTAGACTATAAGTCCCCCGTAAGGTCTTGTATAAGTCTCTATGTTGTTACTATGTGTTTCACTAGAGCATCCGTAAGGACTTGGGGCAAGTGTTATGCTAATTGTGTCAATCTAGAGTAAGTCTTGAGGTGGGTTATCCTGAGTCCCGCGAGAAGCATCTGTAAGGATTGAAGCGCGTGTATGTCTTTCCTCCGTAAGGTCTTGTATAAGTCTCTAAGTTGTTACTATGTGTTTCACTAAAGCATCTGTAAGGACTTGAGGTAGGCATTTCCCTTTTGTGTTTGGAAATCGTGTGTGGACCCTAGTTTTCCCTATATCATTGTCCCTCGTGTAAATTGGTTCGTGAAGCATGCGAGTTTCGTTGGAAATGACCCTTAGAGCCGAGAGAACTCTAAGATAGTGAACCCACTGAGATGTTTTATCTCACCCCATGTTGATATTGTTATTTCAGGTACTTCAGGTTCCGCTAAGGGTAAGGATAAGGCGACTTGATTATCTTTGCTAGCTGATGGCTTAGTCTTCCGCTGTGGACTTTTGAGATCTTCGTATCTAGTTCTTAGATCTTTTTGTAGTTGAACATCTTGTATTATTATATAGCCTGTTTGTACCTTAAGTTTGTAGTGGCTATATTTATGCAATGTGTTGCTAAGAACTTATTTGTATTTCAAGTACCAAATCATTAATATTATATATGAAAAATATGTTTTATGTATGTCTTTTGTATATGGATATTACATATATTCTTACATTTCTTCTTCAAATTATTTCTTACTAAATAGTATTACTCAAAATATATATATATATATATATATATATATATATATATATATATATATATATATATATATATATATATATATATATATATATATATATATATATATATATATATATATATATATATATATATATATATATATATATATATATAATAAAAAAATAGTTTAAACAAAATCATCAAATAAAAAATTAGTTTAAATAATTTTCAATACAATGTTATTTTATTCACTCTTTTAATATAAATAATTTTTGATATTAAAATTTTCAAATAATCACTTAAAATTATTTTGAATAATTTAAAAAAAAAAACATTTAACAATTTTTTTTTAATATTATATAATTTTAACTATGTTTTAATTTTCAATAATGTATCTTAGATTACTATAATCAAAACTAATCTTTTAATTTATAAATAAAATGAGTTTAAAATAACTTAGTATTTTCATAAAAAGTCATTAATTTTTTAAAATACAAAGAAAAAAATCTATTCTTATAAGTAAAATAAATGGGCTCATAATATTCTAAATTGATTTTGATATATTTAATCTTCGTAGATGAATCTCCAGAAAATTCTCTTTGAGAAAACACAATCAAACAAATAGTCCGTCTGTCCCCCAACAAACCCAAACGATGCAAAAATGCTCCAAAATGCATTTTCATTGTCATATAACTATTTGATCAATGTTTCACCAGCATCCATCTATACTGTATAAACACGTGTTTTCTGTATAATTTAAATGGAGTCTAAGTACATGCATAAGCATAATTACTGAGTTGTAGAAAACGTAATCTATCTTTTTACTTTTTGTCAGTAGCCTTGTGGCTGAAAAAATGTATTACCTTGTTAGTTAATATGATCAAAATATGTTGAAATATTCTGAAGGTTAAAGATTTTTGAGGCAATAACCGACCAATCTACTGCGTTTGCTTATTATAAGCTTTGCCCTTACCTCATTTATAATTAAACATCAATATCATCAAGAAGAAAACAACTAGCCAAACTAAAATGGACACAAAAATGAAAGTCATGGGTTGTATTATCTAATTGTCATGAGTTGTATTATCTAATTGTCACAAAAATGAATGCAGTGGCTGCGTATTACATTTACAGCTTTCTACTGATAACTGTTTTTCTCTCCATAAACATAATTGTATTAACAATAATAATTTTTGTTAATGAGATATTATCATAGAAAAAGAGAAATTTGGTTCTACAATAGGGCCATATTGGCATGCCAGCTTAAATATGACGCAAATGACAAACCACTGCAGGAAGGAAAGTGTCATTGCTTCAATGGAATAACTTGTATTTGTAATTCTTTTTGGGAAGGTTTTTATGCTTTTGTGACATGAGACAAATGACAGGGTTGTGCAAGAACTTCATGACTCCACAAATACAAACAAACTAGTAGGTTGACAGAAAAACAGTAGTGGATTATCATTATGGTAAAGGTAGGTCTTATCTTGATTGTAAAGCTTTGTTAAACCTATTCCCACATGTTCCGATGAATGATTTGATTGAAGGTAATTTGATGTAAGGTGACAAATTCAACAAATTAATTAAGCTAAAAATTATTTACTTGGTACCAGAAAATGATTAAAGTGATGGTGATGGAGATGGTCTGCTGGTTTCTCCTATTTTCTCAACCCATCAATTAAGAAAAACAAAGCAAACATATTAATAGAAACAGAACAAATTGAACAATCTGCATTTTGCAGAAACAAATAAACCAACATAGCCACGGAAAAAATAATACATCTCAAACCAAATGGGCTATGCAGATGATAAAACACATTAAGTCATAAAAATGGAGCAAAGTGAGAGTGCTAAACCAAGTCATAACACAGTGTACCAATGGAAGAGGAACAAAATTAAGAGCTATAAGTCTACAATAGGTAACACTGCACTAAATAAAACAGAGAACATGACCTCTACCAGTAATGGAGAAACTTTGGTCAACCTCTACTGGCAACAATTGGGAACAGGACCAATGACAGCTGAGGCTCAAACTGTTTGCAGCAGATCTGATTGAGAGTGGTATAGCTTTGGAGAGACAACTTCAATATGTGGGTTCGACGTCGACACACTAAGATAAATGGATGATTGGGAATGGCGAACAGATGGGCTGTCAGGGCGTGTGGTCGCTTAAAAGCTCCACCACTAAGTGGCCTAATACAAACATGGGCTTAGTGGTTATTCTGTGGGCTCAAAGGCATATTCACAAATCTAATTCCGAAGGCTCTCAGAGACATCACGAAAGAGCCACCCTCGCCTTAAAGGGCTCTTTCAAATATTGCAGGGTTGCAATGTGGGTTTTCTAGAAGGTGCAGCTTATATCTCCATAAAATGTCTCAAATAAATCCAATGTTTACAAATCTTGAGCAAATCATTAGAGATTAATTATAAAGTTATCTAATCGCTGAATATACAGTATACTCTATCACCATTCGCCACCCCAAAGACCAAGAGCTGGCATTGCCGCTCTCTCCTGTTTCATGTCCTTCACAGCTTATCATCCAACGTCACATTGAAGTACAAGTGTACCACACAGGAGGTTTTGATCAATTTACACAGGTAATGCACTACCCATGAAAACTCGATCCTTCTAAATTTATCATAACTGTTCTTGAAAATAATTAGTTACTAGATTTATCAAACTAATGTTACCTTTATATGACAACCAGTTAATAGAAAGGACTCGTATACTTGAAAGATAACATCTCAACTGAGTTCCAATTCTATAACTAATATACGAGACTTCAATATCCTCAAGCAACAAAACGTACGTAATGATCTTGACTTTACATTTTCAAAACCAATTAAGTAAAATGAACAACAAAAATAAATAAAAAACAGAATGTGTATGTTGAAAATTCCTATACCAGTAAAATGACCAAAGTACACAACATTGAACTCTATAAGTAAAAATGTAAAGACAATGGCATGTATACAGAGTTCAGAATCAGGTGAACAACCACACTTAGGAGATTTGGAATGTCAATGCATTTTTACAAATGAACAAATGGTAGATATGTCAATGCCTCTAACCTAATCAAGCATTTCCTCCAAACAAAGCCAAAGACAAACCTTAATCTACTAAATCAGAGTCTTCTCAACTCATCACTACCACCACCACCATTCCTACCACCGCGTCTCTATATCACAACCTTGTTCCTGAAATTGCATCAATTGCACGTAAATATCAAACCCTCACAAATTAGGATCAACTAGAAATAAAATTATAAAAAAAAACATGAAATTGAAGAAAAATAATCGGAAATTTGGAAGAATTGAAAAAAGAAAGGGCACACCTACGTCTGTTTGGTGTAGGAGGAAGAGGAAGGAACGCGTTTGTTACGGAACATCATGTAGCCGACCGGTAAAACAACTCCGATCATCATTACGGCGGCTCCGATTAGGTATCTGAGAGGACTTGGAGGCCCCACCTCTATGAAGGTTCTAATCTGAATCAGAATGAGATTTCATTAGATCAAATATTTCGCAAGAAAAACCCTAAAATCATCTTCGTTTTAAGCAGATCTACTTACAGGCATGACGAGGAACGTTTTCCACTGATTGTATTGTCGTTCGCTACACTCTCTTCAGTTATGGAAGCTTCCCCTCTGCATCTGATGATCAAAAGCTTAAGGCCATTTTGTTACAGGTTATTTTTAAAGAAAAAATAAGTTTAGACCAACATTAAAAAATAAATGTGGAATACTAAAATTTGAAAAAAAATTAACATTAAAAAAAAAAAAAATTATTTCATCCGTTTATTATAAATTTATAATTTTGTTGGAATACTAAAATTTGAAGTTCTCTTTTGAGATAATCTATCGTATAAGAAATGAATGTGCTTATTATAAATTTATAATTTTTGTTGGAATACTAAAATTTGAAGTTTTTCTATAAATTATTTTTGAGATAATCTATTGTATAAGAAAGAATGTGTTTATTAAAAGTTTTAATTATCCTCGTTACTTGATTAATTACACACTCCAACTAATTGACACTTGATAAATTAACTTAATTCAATTATTAAAAATAATTAATTATTTATTAAACAATAAAATTCATAAATAAAGGAAGATTTGTTGTGTAGTTTATGATAACGTGCAAACATCCGCTCTTCACATAAATCTCTCAAAATCGTCTCTCCCACCACCACCCCTCTCTCCGACCACCACCCCATTACATAGGGGCTAGGTCTACCTGATACATGAGATCAATTCATAATCTTCAGATTTTTTTCCTTTTCTCAACCCACGATCTTCTCACTATTTATTCCCTGTCTATGCTGCTTTCGGTCGGTTTCCTTCTGACGGCTCAGCGAGGCTTTCAAATCCCTCTGCCTTCGTACATTTAGCAACTTGCGTCGACGCAGTTTGCGGCTTGCGATTTACAACGAGGATTTCAACAGGTTTGTGGATTTCTTCTGCAATTCTTCTTCTTTCTACAAGAAAAATTAAAACTTTTATTGTTTGTAAGAATTTTGAAAAAGAATAACTTTTGAAATTTGAAATTAATTATTTGAGATTGAAATTTTTGAAATTGAAATTAATATTCTCTATTATGATTTTGCAGGCGTGGTTGAAGATTTGATTCACTCAGCTCCAATTGCTTCCGTTTCGATTTTGTTGCGTCGGCACGATTTCGTTAACAAAGTTGCAGAAGCAGAGGATATATAATTACGAACTTTTAATGTTGTAATTTTTGTAGCAGCGAATCTATGGTTTAATGGTGTAATTTTTCATGTTGAATTTTTCTCACAATACTTCCTTTCTCTCCATGTTCTTATTTATTTCCTTTATTTCGGTTCTATGATCAGTGGTGACTCGGACTCTGCTATTATATCCATAGATATTTATTATTTTTCAATTAGAATAACCTACTTTAACTTATACAATTGTTGAATAATATAAAAGTTGTTGTCTTTTGTTTCTTGATTCTAACTTGCTTTGGCTTATATAATTGTTGTAACTTTGTTTTATAAGGATTTAGCCTTAGGGTTTTAATGTATAACTGGTATGATACCCGTGCGTTCGTATGGGTACACGTCGATGATTTGCATTTGTTCTTAAAATGTATTTGTTATAAGAATTTATTTGTTTATATTTAAAATTTGAAAATAAAAAGTATCTAATTAATTAATAAAAATTAGTAAAAAAAATGTATATTTAAAAACAGATATAATCAATTCTCTCGGGTACCAATATTTTAATTAGTAAATTTATATTACTGTTATTGTTTAATATTTATATCAGTAATTTCATGTTCTCGTTAATATTTAATATTTTGATCAGTAATTTAATATTCTCGTTAATAATCAATATTTTGATTAATAACTTCACGATTCTCTTAATATTCAATATTTTGATTAACAACTTCATGTTTCGAATAATATTCAATAGTTTGATCAAATCAATAACTTCATGTTTCTGATAATATTCAATATTTTAATTAGTAACTCGTGTGAACACATAATATTTGTTTATGTTATTATTCAACATTTAAATTAATAGTTTAATATAAGTATTATATATGTGTCATATCCGTGTTTAAAAAAATAATAATTACGGATTTGAATCACCAATTTTTTTCTCGTTGATAAGAATGATAAATATTATTTTTGTTTTGACATTAATTATAAAAATATATGAATCAATAGTAAACTTAGTCTCGTTTATAAAAAATGACATTGTTTAAAAATATTTGATGATAATAAAATATTTTATAATAATAAAAATCTTAAATTGACAAAATATAGTGAAGATATATTCAATCAAATTATATAATTTAATTAGTAAAAACACTTTAATATATTATTGATTAAAATCAATTTACAAATAAAATATATTATTCTATATATAAAAATATTTGAATCAACGGTATAATTATTTCTATATATAAATAATTTTGTTTTGGAATTATTTATAAAAATATTTAAGTCAATAGTAAATTTATTTTTGTTATTATTCAATATTTAATTAAATGTGTTAATATCAATACCATATATGTACCTGTGAGTATAGTGAGTATATGTAATATATTATTTCACATTTGAATGGAATTGACCCCAATAAAGTTTTTATTTTAATATTTCAATTTCTTTATATTATATATAGATAAATATATATTGATAATTGATGAACTTGTGCGATTAAAATTTTAAATTTTATAAAGGAGAAAACTTAGATACAATTCCTTAGATGTGGTTTAAACTATTTTTCAATTAAAATATGACAAGTATATTTAAATATTATTTATGGAGTAAAAATATGGAAAAAATTGCATACATGTAGGAGGAAATTAGGGGTGATAAAACGGGTCATGGCCCGCCGGGCTGGTCCGCACACCCGCCAAAATATGGCGGGTTGGATTGGGATTTTGGGACCGCCACCCGCCAAAGTCCGCCTCGCTAAAGACCGCCACCCGCCAAAGCCTGTTCCGCCAAAACCCAACGCCCGCCAAAGCCCGCTCAACTATAAAATAAACACTTTTAAGGTATCTTAAAAAAACTAATACCAAAATTGATTACATAACTTGTTTCAAATCATAAATCATTTTAGTTTCACCTTCCAAATAACCAATTTAAACTTTCTAAATGTTGGTTTAATGTTTTTTTATTGAAATGTATAACAAAACCATCTAATTTATTTAAAAAAATAAAAAATACATTAAAAAAAGAAGGCATGTAAGTCCGCCGTCCGTCGTCTTGGCGGGACGGGCTAGACTTTTATGCCCATTTAAACTTGGCGGACATGCTTGCCTGCTCTTTTTTTGGCGGACATTAAGCGGGATGGGGCGGGGGTCCCGTTTTGCCACCCCAAAAGGAAATTATACACTTGTCATATTTTTAGTATAAAGCACACACGAATAATTGTATCTAAGTTTTCTCCTTTTATAAATGACAAATAGATTGTATGATTAATAAAAAATATAATACAATTTTGATACTATTTATTGATACATTACTTATGTTTCATTCTATTAGTATTTATATTGAAGTTCATTTAATTCATTTAAATTGTATTCTTATTTTGTATTTTGTATGATTACTTCAGCCTATATTCATTTTAAAAATTCGACGTCATATCAACTCATATTAAAAACTCTATACACTATTTTTTATTTATTATTTTTTTGTTTTTTTGTTTTTGGTATTCTATACTCTCTCTCTCTCTCTCTCTCTCTCTCTCTCTCTCTCTCTCTCTCTATATATATATATATATATATATATATATATATATATATATATATATATATATATATATATATATATATATATATATATATATATATATATATATATATATATATATATATAAGAACTGGGAGAAACTAAATAAGGCCATGAAGATCCAGAAAATATGATAGAGATGAAAATGAGACTAAAGCCATCAATTATCATTGATTTAAAGATTGAGCCGATTTAAAGATTAAAGACAGAAATTTGAGCCGATTTAAAGATTAAAGACAGAAATATGTGCATTACAATTTGGGAATAGATGCGTTACAAAAAAATGTATATTCATTATAATTTATATATTTTATTAACTTCTTTGTTAAAAAAACATGCTTAATAATGAGTGTGTTATAAATTATTGTAATATGTTTTTTATGATTATTATTTGTCATGAGTTAAGAAAGAATAAAACAAATATTATAAATTTGTAACATATTGCATATCAGATATAAAAAAAAACATGATTCAGTAGCAAATCAAATACCCTCAAATAAGACGATATCATAAAATAAGAAAGTTATAATTATAAATTAATTAGTATCATAATCATTTATTATTTTCATAAATATTTATATCAGATAGATATTGCATATCATAAATATAAATATTGCATATCATTTATATTTATATCATAAATATATTTATATCATAACTACTACTACTACTTTATACTACTACTACTTTATACTACTTTATACTACTAATACTTTATACTACTACTTTATACTACTACTACTACTTTATACTACTACTACTATTACTTTATACTACTACTACTACTACTTTATACTACTACTACTACTACTACTTTATACTACTACTTTATACTACTTTATACTATTTTATACTACTTTATACTACTACTTTATACTACTTTATACTACTTTATACTACTACTACTACTACTTTATACTACTACTACTACTACTACTACTACTACTACTACTTTATACTACTTTATACTACTACTACTATTTTATACTACTTTATATTACTACTAATACTACTTTATACTACTACTACTACTTTATACTACTACTACTACTACTACTACTACTACTACTTTATACTACTACTACTACTACTTTATACTACTACTACTACTTTATACTACTTTATACTATTTTATACTACTTTATACTACTACTACTTTATACTACTACTTTATACTACTTTATACTACTTTATATTACTACTACTACTAATTTATACTACTTTATACTACTACTACTACTACTACTACTACTTTATACTACTACTACTACTACTACTTTATACTACTACTTTATACTACTACTACTACTACTTTATACTACTACTACTTTATACTACTACTACTACTTTATACTACTACTTTATACTACTACTACTACTACTACTACTACTTTATACTACTACTACTACTACTATACTACTACTACTACTACTACTTTATACTACTACTACTACTACTACTACTTTATACTACTACTACTTTATACTACTACTACTACTACTTTATACTACTACTACTTTATACTATTTTATACTACTTTATACTACTACTACTACTTTATACTACTTTATATTACTACAACTACTACTTTATACTACTACTACTACTTTATACTACTTTATACTTCTTTATAGAGTGTAATACAATATATATACACTACTACGATAGAAACATAAATAATATTTCAATATCCTCCAGACTTTTATATATAATAGAAACATAAACAGTATTCCAATATCCTCCCGAGATCCCATCAATAAAAAACTTCTTACCACTAAATAATAATTAAAAAATAAGATAATATTGCAATATAATTTTCAATTTCCTAAACCAATAATTAATAAATAAAAAATAATATAATTTTCAATTTCCTAAACCAATAATTAATAAATAAAAAATAAGATAATATTGCAATATATTTTTTTCCGTCAAATATGACATATAATTGAACATACAAATACATATAGATATAACAATTGGATACAAAGATGCACACAAAATTTAAATTAACAATTTGTCAACAAATATCATCTCAAAATACTATAACTCTTTGTTGTCATTGATGTTCCGCCAATTGTCATTGGTGTTTCGCAATGAAACTACGAGTAATATATGAGAATTGGGAGAAAACAAATGAGGCCATGAAGATCCAGAAAATATGATAGAAAATATGATAGAGATCAAGATGAGACTCAAGTTGAATGTATTGAGTCGGTTTTAAATAAGGCAAAAATATGTGCGTTACAATTTGAGAATAGGTTACAATTTGGGAATATGAATAGGTTACACTACTACAATAGAAACATAAATAATATTCCAAAATCCCTCCCGACTTTTTCTATTTTATAGAGTGTAATACAATATATACAATAGAAACATAAACAATATTCCAATATCCTCCCGAGATCCCATCAATAAAATACTTCTTAAACAACGAATTTCCTAAACCACTAAATAATAATTAAAAAATAAGATAATATTGCAATATAATTTTCAATTTCCTAAACCACTAATTAATAAATAAAAAATAAGATAATATTGCAATATATTTTTTCGTCAAATATGACATATAACTGAACATACAAATACATATCAATATCACAATTGCATACAAAGATATCCAATTGGATACAAAGATGCACACAAAATTTAAATTAACAATTTGTCAACAAATATCATCTCGATTTTAAATAACAGACCAATCATTATAGGCAAAATATGTGCGTTACAATTTGAGAATATGTTACAATTTGGGAATGAGAATACCATAAAACAAATTAAGGTTGGGAGAAAAAAAATTGTTTTTAGCCCATCCACGTGTCACATGTTTACACCAAAGAGTGGATTTTCTTATATGATAGATTTATATCCAATTAGAATAATTTGTTTGTCGGATATTAGTGGCGGCAGTTTCTGTAGAAGGCGAGGCAGCGTGTGCAACACTAATTTTAAATTCTTATATGTGAAGTTTCACTTCATTATACTTGATTGAGTTTCAATGATTCCACCTCTTGATGAATTTGTTGTTTTTTATGTTCTGTCACATTAATTAAGATTGTTATAATTCATCACTTCTTGATGGATTTGTTGTTTTTTAGTTTTGTCACATTAACTAAGTTTGTTATAACTCATCACCTCTTGATGGATTTGTTGTTTTTTATGTTCTGTCACATTAATTAAGATTGTTATAATTCATCACTTCTTGATGGATTTGTTGTTTTTTTGTTTTCTCACATTATATATATATATATATATATATATATATATATATATATATATATATATATATATATATATATATATATATATATATATATGGATGCTACCAATAAGCGCAGCATAGCAATAAAGGGATTCAATTGTTGATTACAATTTTATTTTATTTTGCATGTAGATATTATGTATAACAGAGTAACATATTTAACAATATTTTATTTAATAATAATTAAGAGGAAAATGATAGAAATTTGTAACTTTTTATTTGTATAAATCTTTTACAATCATTTTTATAAGTATATGATTATAAAAGTATTTCAATCATTAATGTTAAATAAATTAATGAATAAATCTTTTTCAATCATTTTTGAAACATAATAATGGAGAAAAAACCATTAAAAAATGATTAGCTAATTAATAGCATTTAACGTGGACACCAATGAAAAACTTAATTGGCTAATGTTGCAAGATTTCAATTTATTTTCTTTTCAAATTTTGGACACCAATGGAAAATCGAGTTTTTTCGGAAAATTAAATATTTTTCGAAAAATCGAGATTTTTTTCGATAAATCGAATATTTTTCAAAAAATTGAGTTTTTTTCGATAAATCGAATATTTTTCCCAAAAAAACAGTTTTGTTCGAAAAATCAATTTTTTTCTCTAAAAATCGGGTTTTTTCGGTAAATCGAATATTTTTCGAAAAATAGAGTTTTAATCGAAAAATCGAGTTTATTTTCGAAAAATTGAGTTTTTATTCGAAAAACTGAATATTTTTCGTAAAACTATTTAGTTTTTTTTTTCAAAAAATCGATTTATTTTCGAAAAATCTTGTTTTTTTCTTCAAAAAATTGAGTTTTAATCGAAAAATCGAGTTTTTTGTTATTATTATTTTCGAGAAAAATGACTTTTATATGTTCGAGAAAAATCAGTTTTTATAATTTCGGAAAATGTCGTTTTTTTTTTTGTTTTTTTCTGAAAAATCGACTTTTTTTTTTCGAAAAATCAAATATTTTTCGAAAAATCGATTTTTTTGAAAATAGAGTTTTTTCGAATAATCGAGTTTTTGTTTTCGATAAAATCGAATACTTTTCGAAAAATTAAGTTTTTTTTCTTCGAAAAATCAATTTTTTTTAATTTTCGAGAAAAATCGGGTTTTTTAAATTTTGGAAATTGTTAGTTTTTTAATTTTTAAAAAATCAACGTTTAAAAAAAGACGATTTTTTTTTCGTAAAAAAATAAAAGGGTTAAATATGTTTTTGACCCCTACAAATATTTCATTTTTTGAAATTAATCCCTCTAAATATTTTCTTCAAACATTGGTCCTCCCAAAGTTTTCTGTTTCCAAATATAGTCATTTCCGTTAGTTTGAACTAGCGGAGGGTGATGTGGCATGCCATGTGGGAATTTTTTTTGATGATGTGGAAAGTCCTAGCTAATTTGTAGCTAATTCGTAGCTAATATCATATTTAAACTAATAAATGGTAGTTAATTCCTAGCTAATTTGTAGTTAATATCATATTTAAACTCATAAATGGTAGTTAATTCCTAACTAATTTGTAGCTAATTTTACATAAAATGAGTTCGACAAACAAAATGTATCCAACAAACAAACAACAACAAATTCAAGTATATATTATAATACGGAGTTCGATTTCTACTCATAAGAAAAAGTTCATATTTGAATTTGTTTACTCTTCCCTTACAACAAGTTCTCCTAATAAGATTTAAACTATAAATGTTTATGATCAAGTTAAACATAATATAAGCTAATACAAATATATACTAATCTACACATAACATATATTATTCTAGTAAAATCCATTAGGGAGACCAGAAGTTGATGAATGAAAGCTAAGAAACTTGTTTCCTTGGACAAAGTTCAATAAGGAAACCATTAGGTTTCCCTGAAGAAGAAGAAAAATGAAATTGATAAAGATGATGAATCGGTCTAGGTTTCAAAGGAGGGAATGAAGAGTTCCAACATTTTTTGAAACCAATTAACAACCGAACAAGGGAAGAAAAAAGCGTAAGCCTCCTTCAACAAAAGATATCTGGAGGGCGGATGCTTCTAAACCAACTCTTCGACCTTGTGATCTAAGGGTATGTCACAGTTGTTGATGGCAGAAGCTTTATGAGGAAAAAAGTGTAAGCCTCCTTCAACAAAAGAGATCTGGAGGCGTAAAAGGTGTGAGATTGATGAAGTGGATAATGGGGATTAGGGTTAGAAGAAGATGAGAAGACAAGCGAGGCCACGTAAGTTACACGTCTGGAAAAAATTCACACTTGGCATGCCGCATCACTTTCCGTTACTTGAAATTAATGGCAGGGACTACATTTAGAAACAAAAAACTTTAGGAGAATCAATGTTTGAAGGAAAATTTTTGAGGGACCAATTTCAAAAAATGAGATACTTGTAGGGACCTAAAACTTATTTAACCCAAAATAAAATATTTGATATATTAGATTTTGAGCCCTTTACTTTGGCTCCATAAAAAATAAAAATATGATGGAGCTTAAAAATAATGGACCAAAAAAAATTTATTTAATAGGGGGCCAAATATGGGCCTAAATCTTAGGGTCTTATCCACTATAAGATTGGCAGATTACGACGGTTATTTTGGCAGATTACGACGGTTATTTTGGCAGATTACGAGGGTTAAAACCGACGTAATTTTCATATCACAACGGTTGCAACACTATTGTAGAAACGTGCGTCGCGAGGTTGTATTGCCTCGGTTGTCAAAATCGTCGCACAAACCGTCGTAATCTCTCACGACAGATAGGAAACTGACGTAATCTGCTTATTACGTCGGTTACCAACTGTCGTAACTTTTCATTTGAATTTTGTTTTTATGGTTGATTACGACGGTTCAAACTGTCGCAATTTTTCGTTTCACAAGTATATTTACAACTAAATTCATAGGAAATTTACTTTACACAGGTAAATTCGCAGGTAATGTATTTTTAAAATTAAAAATAAAATTGTTTCTACAAATATAAACATAATAGGGCAAAAAATCACATATATATCATATTACATTTATACAACCACCGTGTCACTTTATATTTTAAAAGCTTATGATGTTACAATAACATTCAGATAAGGAATCAAATACATTCAAGAATATTTTTCCGAGTCATTAGAGACATAAAAGGATAAGGAGAAGCGAATCAATATGTGATACAACACCACTGGTCACAGAGAGTGTGTCCTTCAATTGGTTAGCCCACAATAGTTACTGCATAGGGTGGGAAAATCCCAAAACTCCACATGTGGCATACCATGCCAAAACTCACCATCCTCACCGGTAAGCATGGCTGCAAATGTAAAGGAACACATACATTAATAAGAATTCATATTAATGTTCAACAGAATTCCCTCAAACTCCCCACCTAATTCTATTATAAATTGCAGTCACCAATTTGGGATAGCAGCATGGGCCCATGGTGGAGTAGACCACAAAACATAGTTGTAATAGTTGATAACAAGATGGCTGCTATTGAGGATGTTATAATATCTCAATCAATCTTGAATAGTTTCCCTGAAATTTCAAGATGTATTTTGAATAGATATAAATGAAAACCATGTTGCTCCACAAATCTATTATCTGTAGCTTGTAAATGCTTTTCATTATGACATTCAGCCAGAAGCTTTTAGCAACCAATTTTTTTAATCTTTTTAACACAATAGGCTCTAATATGGTATTAACTCAACCAAATCATACAAGCATACGCATGATGTGATAAGCTATCTTGTTCAGAATTTAATTGTATGACTTAAATATCTCGTTCAAAATTCTATTAAAGGGATATGCATGTGTGTGAGAATTGATGCATAGCAAACAATCTATGACAAAAGAAACTGGGATTAGACAGGCTGCTACCTGAACAATTAGAACCAACAATATGAAATTTATAAATAGAAGCTTTCCTAAAGCAATGATGAACCCAAATATTTTTAAATATTTCT
This sequence comes from Lathyrus aphaca, assembly GCA_963966055.1. NCBI lineage: Eukaryota > Viridiplantae > Streptophyta > Magnoliopsida > Fabales > Fabaceae > Lathyrus > Lathyrus aphaca. Next base: position 483,018,960 of record OZ014522.1, read on the forward strand.
CCAAAACCTGTAATATGCAAATTATAAATAGAAGCTTTACTTATAACAAAGTATATACATAAGAAGAAAAGGAGTACTACTTCTATCATACTTAATGCAACTTAAATATGTTCTGAATTTCATTGTTTCAGTTCAATATACAAACACACCAAATGGATTCCCATGCAAACTCATAATATTTCACATGAGAAATGCTTAATAATTCACATTAATTGTGCTACCTAGCTATTTAGCTGGTCAATCACGTAGATGAATGTAATGAATGACTCAAATCATTATAATTGTGACTCCATCTTTAAATCACTAGCTACATACAAATTTGATATAATGTACATATTATACTATATAATAGTAATAGTATACACATGCATCTTGATTCCTAATGTTAATGTCGTTACCTTTACGAACACTACATACCATTAGGATATATATGGAAATCTCATATATGTGTGGTATCGCGTAAGATCTAAATGCAGTACTTCATTAAGGGTATGATGCATGCTCTTGCTAGTTGGAATATATATATATATATATATATATATATATATATATATATATATATATATATATATATATATATATATATATATATATATATATATATATATATATATATATATATATATATATATATTCACAAGTGGAAGTGTCCGTTTCATCAACGATTTCAAACCAAGAAATTATTCAATAATTCATTAAAATCTAAACACACAAATATTAGATATTTGGCTTAATTCATCTTTTTATCCTTTAATTTAATTTATTGTTTAGCTTTGGTCCCTCAGTTAAAAAACGTTATATTATAGTCTCTTATAACTATTCTGTTAGTCAAATCAATCCATTCCGTTAAATTTTGAGAAAAAAACGTTAAATTGTACATACATGGCAGTTTACTTGGCATTTATTCTCTTAGTTGGCTTTTTGTATTTTTTATTATCAAATTATTAGTAAACTTATTATTATTATTATTAAATATATTCTTTTGTTTCTCAAATAAATAAATGACATTACTCTATAAACTTGCCACATGTTTCAACCTCTTCAAACTCTGGAACTAATCTTGTAGGCACAAAGCAATCGAAGCTTTCTTCAAACTCTGGATTTTATAAAATAGAGAAAGCTTTTAGCTTGAGATGAAACTTTTTTGTCTAAGGGGTTTTTGTGTCAAATTTGGGTTCTTTAAGGTATGATTTTGAACTTTCTTGGTTTCGGTTAAGATTTGATTTCACTATGTTTAGATCTTGATTTGATTTCACCTTGTTTGTGCCTACAAGATGTTCTGGATAATGCTACTACTTCTGTTTATGTTGTTACTTTGAAACAAGCTCCAACTTCTCATTCCTATGGTGTTTTGACAAGGTTGAAGGATGATAATAATGGTTTCAAAGATAATGGAAGAACTCAATTTCAAAAACCAAGGTATCATTCTTCTAACTTACTCCTTTAGTACTTTTTATTTGGGGTTTGTAATTTTGTTGCATGTGATTTGGATGGTTTGTTCTTAATTCTTTTAGATCAAGATGTTTTTCTAGCTTTTTCTAACTTACTCCTTTAGTACTTTTTATTTGGGGTTTGCAAGCCATAAATTGTGTCTTGTAGGTTCTTGTTGTTGCCTGTTGGGACTTCGTGGTTTCTTCGGTTTTGCGGTGGAAGTTGTAGCAGGAGGAGGATGGAGTTTTAGGATAGAATTCTGATTTTCATGAATGTTTGTAACAGAATAGCAAGCTGAGTAATGAATTTAGGATAGAATTCTGATTTTGTAATGTCATTTTTTGTGAAATTAATGAATTTGTTATACAACATGTCTGAGTTTGTAATGATAATTTTATGAAAATGTATTTTTTGTGAAATTAAAATGATTTTTTTCTTTTTAACAGAAAATGTATCTTGTTAAAAGCCAAACAATGCATCCTAATACACAAAAAAAATAAATCTGAATATATATATATATATATATATATATATATATATATATATATATATATATATATATATATATATATATATATATATATATATATATATATATATATATATATATATATATATATAAATTCAAAAATCAAAATATATAGTAAAATTAAAACAATAATATAAGTTTAAATTTGGCATAATTAAAATTAAAATAATTTTATTAATAATTATAAAAATTAAATAATATGCCATGTCATATTTAAAATAATATTTTATTATATATTTGATGACTCAACGCACATTTGTCATGCCACCGTGGCATAACTAACAGCTAAACACTAAAATTAACGGTGGAGGATCAAATGTCTTAACGGAAACAATATTAAAGGACTAACGTGAAACGTTTTTTTATTGAGAGGCTAAAACGAAACTCAAAACTAATTTACGGGACTTGGGGACTAATTATGCCTAGATGTTTCGATAAAACTAGATGCAACAAAACTCACTTGGATAACATTTGCTATGCATATATGGCAGCTTGACCTCCCATAGTCTGAAGTCCATTCCCAAATCCACAAAGAAAACTAGCCAATAAGGCTCATCCTCGGCCATTCTAGTCTCTTAAATAGGCTTTTAAGCATCATTTCAATAGAGCTTACAAAAGTAGCCTCATTTATCATCTGCCTCAATTTCCTTCTAATGCTAAACTTCCTCTTACTTATCAAACTCATAGTCTCATACTATAATTTCCTGAAACATCATCAATATAATATAATCAAAATGGTATCAATAAAAAAGATAGCTTTTCAATAACATAAAAGTATATAGGGTGAAAATTACACGAAAGTATATAGCTTTTCATCAACAGTTACGTGACAGTGAATTAAATTAGAAATATATACCAAATCAGAACCATACAAGTATGCATAACCAAATGTATATAAGATATCATAAAGCCACCATGAGTACTTGTGCCACTAGCTATTAGAGTCTTGCAAAAGAATTATGTTGGTTGACGGTTTTGCTTGAGGCCAAAGTCAGATGCCAATATTGCTTCCTTGACATACTGCAGAAGAAGAAAATGAGACAATCTTAGGTACATTTACTCATAATTAGCTTGAGAGGATGTCAATGAAAACTAGAGAACTAAATCATAGATTGAATAACAATTATTTTCCAAACTAAAGCCTAAAAACAAGTTTACTTGCATAAACAAGTCATAAAATAAAAAAGAAAGCTTAACTTTAATGTTTCAACCATCTAACTCAAACACCAGACACGTCACTAACACGTCCTAACATGTCGATATATTATTAGTAATAATTTGTAAAGAACATGAATAATTAAATGTCATCCCATATGGAAAAGTCATGTCGACGTCGAACACGAAAAAGGCGAATACACATTCTATTTAAAGTATGCATTCTACATAATTACTAGAATGTAATTGTCATAAACCTTGCATCTCTACATTTGTAACACACAAACCAAAGTATCTAAAGTAGAAAGTAGTTTTACCAACTAACTTTTCAATCCAACCAAAAAAACTCAATCACAACTTTAGCATTTTATAGCATTTTGTCTCACCCGATTCACCTCTCCATCAATAAAAATACATCGAGTAATCTTTATCTGGAAAAAAAACATGAATAATTATTTAGGAATTTCATCGAACAGTTGGTACCCATTGAACCAGTAGTTTGGAAATAAAAGAGATAAAACCTAAATCCCAAAATCAAAACCAACAAAATTAATAAATGATTTTATGAGCATTAAAACGAATAAACCCTAAATCTCTAATTGAAACAAATTTCTTCAGAGAAATAAAAAATAAAAACACAAATAAAATGTACCTTCACTGAGTTTCTTTGTACATGAGATGTGGGAGAAGAATGATTTTGCAATTAAGAATTAGATAAAATAAGAACTTTATGTAATTTTAAGAAACTGGAATATGGCTTCAAATTGGATGGAAAAATGACAAGGGTTTACGATTCTAAAAGAAAACGAAAGTGCAGTAGAAATTAGAAATCACAACCTTGATAAAGAAGAACACGACAGATGGTCGAGAACCGTCGTAGAATTTCAGTGAGGTCGATTCTTAACCGTCGAGGGATATGAATATGAAGCGTCATTCGTAGAGTCATTTGTGCTTTTTAACCAAAAAGATTTTATATAAATATCAATTAATATATTATTTTTAAATTAACATTTTTACTTGGATTAATAAAATAGTTTATGTTGTTTAATAATATTTTTCTAAACAAATTTACTTTAATAACTAAATTTTTTAATTATTAATTGTAATATTTTTTATGTTTATTTAAATATGCATATTACAAATTATTAAAAAATCAATTATTTAAAAATTAAATTATAATTATTTTTAAAATAAGAAACTATTTGATGTTTGTTTTGTAAGAAATATATAATATTAAGTGAAATATATATTTATAATGTATTAAAAGTTGAGTCAAATATCAGAATATAAAAATTTGGTAATTATTTAAAATTCAAAATTAAATTGAAAACAAATGTAATATATATTTATAATGTATTAAAAGTTTTGAGTCAAATTTCAGAATATAAAAAATTGCTAATTATTTAAAATTCAAAATTAAATTGAAAAGAAATGTAATGTAATTTTGCATAGTTATTTAAATTTAATTACTTTTTTATGGAACAAATTTAACTACGTGGTAGTCTAAAAACCAACCAAATGATTGCGATAATTGTCAAAACTGTCGTGTGAACTGTCGCAAAAATTCATAAAATGGCATATTATGACGGTTGTAGTACAACCGTCACAATCTAAATGTCGTAAATTACTATTTTCTTGTAGTGATCATATAAGGTTTTTTTGACACCTCTATAGTCTATAGTCGAATGGAGAAGGTTATAACAATGGTATAGTAACCGCCAAACTGTCATTTTACTTTAACTCTGTGACTTTTTAAATAAATAATATAAAAAATTAAGAGATAAATAATAGAAAAATATATTTAGTGAAGGGTAATAATAATAATAGATTATGTCAGCCTAAAATCTTTTATTCACTTTATAGAGAGAGTTATTGATATATGTTTTTCAACTCAAACCTCAAATATTTTGGCACTAAAACTATTATCTTATAATTCAAAAGTTCGTCATCATCCTCACCTTCAACCTAGAAAAATCAAGAATAGAAGAAAAAAATCTCAAATTTAAATTAAATATGAAAGCTTAAAAAAAACATCAATGAAAACATTACACTTTAAAAAATAAAAGCATTTAACTGTCATAAAAAAATCAGAGCTAAAATACATATTTTTTACACTCAATAAAGTTTCTACACCTTTAAATTACAAAATTTCCTCAGACTTAGTTGTGTTTTAACATTAAAATGTTTATATTGTGAAACTATATGATATTATTTGAAGAATATATATATATATATATATATATATATATATATATATATATATATATATATATATATATATATATATATATATATTGTTCCGGACTGGGCCTCAAGGCTGTATTAGGCTACGGCCCAACAGGTCGAGCAGAGGCCCATATACTCGAGCAGAGGCACCTAACAGTCGGGCAAGTTTCTCATACGACGGGCATGCACTCAGAACGGGCAAAGAACAAGTCTACCAGTTCACTTGCCACGTCACTCAACTGTCCCCTATTATCTCCTGGAAGATAGGGGCAGTTGGACCAAGGACCAGACCACTTAGCTAGGTCTTCACGCTTCTCACGCGTTCCTTGGCAGTTCTTCCTTGGGCCTAGCTGATCCAGCCCAAAGAAGGACCTTGGCCCAGCGTCGGGGGATCACTATAAATACCCTTTTTCACTAAAGGGTCAGGTATTCTGATTCATCCTATAACTTACCTACTTCATTGTACCTATACTCACTTAAGCATCAGAGTGCCTTGCAGATACACCCCCCTCTCTCCCATTCTTTGGCCGTTACACCAAATTGCTGGAAGGTCCTCCTGATCAGGTAAGATCAGTGGCGCCGTCTGTGGGAAACTAGCTTCCCCTTCTTCCACAACAGAAGATCAAAGCTCAAATACTATGTCCTTTCAGCATGTCCGGAGAACAGCTCAACGACCACAACTGTCCCCTTGTCGACTACACGATGGAGGACAATTTGAACTACCACGAATCTGACGCCCAAGATGGACGCCCAGCCACCCCGTCTCCTGAACCCGAGAACAATGGGAACCAACCTCAGATTCAAGACCAAGAGATCAGCGCATTCCAACCCATCCATGTGCCCGTCGAAGGGGATGCCACCATGATTGCTATGGTGAACGCCCTTAACCAGGCTAGCTCCATGCTCTACCAGCAGCACGAGAGGATCATGGCCCTAGAGGCTGACCGGCAGGAGGGCCGACCTCAGCAGGAAAAAAGGACGCATCAACGTCCAGAAGCGACGAAGAAACGGGGACAACGCTCCCCGGAATCCAACAAGAGCAGGTCACGAGCCCGTCGGGATTCCGGCCGGTCAGGGACCTCGCCAAGGCACAATCGGAGCCCTGATAATAACGAGCTCTCACCACCGAGGAACGACGAGGAAGACCCGAATTGCCCCCTCTCACGGGCAATAATGGAGGCATCACTCCCCAAAGGCATGGAGAAACCCCCAAACTTGGCCATCTACGACGGGACCACCGACCCCGACGATCACGTCGACAATGTCAACGCGATGCTCGACTACCGCAACGACATCACCGGGCACCTCAAGTGCAGGTTGTTCTCGACAACCCTCAGGATATGAGCCATGGCCTGGTACAAAAGTTTAGCCCCTAAGTCCATCACATCTTGGAGAGTCATGAGATCCATGTTCACGAGGCATTTTACAGCCTCCCGACGCCATCCCAAGACAGACGCGACCCTCGAAGCCATAATGCAAAGGAAAAATGAGACATTGCGCTCGTATATCGAGCGATTCAACCAAGAGGCTGTCGAGGTGGACACCACGAAACACATGAAGAAATACCTCCTCGAGAGGGGACTCTTGTCCGAAAGTGAACTTAGCAGGGCAGTTAGGATAGAGCCTTCCCACACTCTGAATGACCTCCTGCATAAAGCCCAGGCTTACATTAGATACGAGGAAAAGCAGGTTGCCCACAATGTTCGCAGCAGTCGTAACGCCGGGGAAACCGAACATCCCAAGCACGAGGATCCGAACGTTCCTCGTTGCAACGGGGACAGGCGAAGGGAAGATAAACCCCGTGAGCCCCGTGAAGGAAGAGGGCCCGCGAGCCGATACATCAAATATACATTGCTGACAGCTCCCCACGAGCGTATCCTCGCCGAATATATCAACTCCGAGTTCAAGCAGGGCAGGGTAAGGTTCCCAAAACCTTCTGCACCCAAGCCCCACACAGACAAATCCAAGTACTGTAGGTTCCACAGGAGCCACGGGCACGTGACTGAAGACTGTGTCCACTTGAAAGACGCAATAGAAATTTTGATCCAAGAGGGACATCTCAAGCAATACACTAGGAAGAACGAATCCTCCAAACACGAAGAACAAGAAAAGAAGAGACCCCGGGAGGACACTCCCCCCGACGACTCTTCTTATCAGGTGGCCCTATGCGTATCACGACCAAAAGACTTCATCTTCCCCGATTTGCCGCCAGAAGGGAGGATCACTGCTCTCAGCCCCTAGGAAGACTTTCCAACCGCCCTTGTCATATCAGGTGGAGGGATGAACGGCGAAACCGATGCCCTTTCGGTAAAACGCAAGTTCGACGAACTCCTCCTGACCGCACCCGAGAAAAAGGAAACGCTGACAAAATACCGAGGCAAGTCCAATCCAATATCCTTTTTTCTAGAGGAGCTTCCGGGCGGTTCCCCCAACTCGGGCATCCCGCTACTGATCAGGGCCAAGATGGCTCATTTCGACGTCCGACGCATTCTGGTCGACCAAGGCAGTTCGGTGGACATCATGTACGTCCACCTTTTCCAAACCCTAAAGTTGGACAAAACCAACCTATCTCCCTACGTGGGATCCGACCTCCAAGGGTTTAACGGGGCCACAACGAAGCCGTGGGGTTACGTCGAGCTCCTCGTCACCTTCGGAGAGCAAGAGACGGCCATAGAAATCAAGATCCAATTTCTGGTCATAGAATGCCCCTCTCTTTACAACTGCATCCTCGGCCGCTCGACTCTGGCTGAGCTGACGGCAGTCCCATCCACCGTCCACCTGAAGATGAAATATTACACCAAACTGGGCCGCGTGATCACAATCCACGGCGACATCGAAGCCGCCCGAAGATGCTATGATGCCGCAGTAAAAGAAAATGCCACAATTAACACAAAGAATAACAAAAAGCCCAGGGTCGAGGAGCCTCCCCCCAAGGAATCAACTCCATCGACCTCGATTGCTGCATCGGCGGGGACGAAGCTGAATAGCAAATACCCGCCGAGGGACTGACTCCCACTCACCCGTTCCGCCCAGTCCCAGACAAAGAGTTCGAGCTTGTCCCACTGGGCGATAACCCCGACAGGACGGTAAAGACAGGCATGGGGCTGCCTGTGGAAACGAGGAAGCAGCTCGCGATATGCCTCAAGGAGAACACTGACCTCTTCGCATGGAACGCCGCGGAGATGCCCGACCTAGACCCTGAGGTCGCATGTGTAACACGGTGGGAGAACTGACTTTAAGTTATGTTGCGGATAGCAAGAGTCGCCACCGACTTTTATTTTATCCAAAAGGAAAGGGTATAAAAGAACAGGAAAGACCTTAAGAGATATTTTTGGGTCCGGGGGGTAGGTTATGTAAAGGGAAGGTGTTAGCACCTTTTACATCCATGGTTATCCATGGGCTCTTAGTTACTTAGCTCACTTTTGAATTGTTTTTGAAAGTGTAGTGTGTGAATAGAAAAATTTTCAGAATAGTTGATAATGATCCATGTACGGATGCGTAAAAAACTTGTTTTTGAAAATTTGTTTGAAATTTGTTAAGTGTGAAATGTTTTGGAAGTGAGCAAGTACATAAGAGGAACCTACCCTAAAGTTTTAAGTCTTTCTTGTTCTTTATCCTTTAATTGGTAAGACTATCCCTACTATTAAGGAGTAGGTAGTCATTACCTTGGATGTGAGGGACATGAGAGGGACATCTGTTTGTTATGAAGGCAACTGTGGGGTGTAATAAGCATATAGGAGGGACTATCATCATTATTTCGAAGGGACTTAATTCGTAAAGGCAACCATGAGGGACTTGATGATTTTTTCTTTTAGGGACTTGCTTTATACACCCCACTTGACCTTATTAGTAAGCAACAATGAGGGATAGCCTTAGAAAGTGAGGCGGCGATTAAAAATCGACTTACGTGTGTGAGTGTTTAATATTAATTATCTTTGATTAAAATGATCTAATTTATTTTAAATAAAATACATATTTGCACTCCCTAATTACTAACCATAGCAAAAATAATTAAATAATTACAAAATTTACATCCAGGAGCATTTACATTATAATAAATAATAAATAGCAAAATAAATAAATAGCAAAAATAAGTAAAAATATAAGCAATAAATAATAAATAAAAAATAATAGGGGTTAGTAATAAATTAAAAAAAAAAAGGTTAGTGAAAATAAAATAATAATAATAATAATTAGAAAAATAAACAAGGTTAGAGACATGATAATGAGAATATAATATAATAATAAATAATAGTATGGTTAATAACAATAATTAAAGTAAAAATAAATAGAAATAATATTATAATGATATGAACACAAAGTTAAATTTTAAATATATAATAAGAAAAATTTCTAAGCATAATATAATTATAAGTTTTAATCATTTACAAGAATTTAATTATTTATGAATATATATTAACAATTATAAAAAAAATATTTACACATTATAAGGAGAAAATAAGTTTTAAATATTATATTCATAAAATTAATCATATTTACAAAAATTTAATTTTATTAGTTATTATATTTACAAAATTTAGTTTCTACTAATTAGTATATTTACAATAAATTTTAAACATATACAAAAATATAATTATTAAATTGTCTCTTAAACATATATTGAAAGAAAGATAATTTGGATTAAAAAAATATATTTACAAATAAGTTAGAATTATTTTAAATAAACATGTATAATGATAATTACATCACAAATTAGAAAATAAAAACAATTAGGTTTTAATTGGTACTTAGAAAATAAATTAGGATTTTTGTTAGAAAAATATTTTTTAGGGTTTAGAATATACAAATTATTAGATAAACATATATCCTATAATTTAATTATACAAAATTACATACATGATAAAGAAAATAATTTCATGGAATTTATATATTTTAAAATATTAAGCATGCTTCATTATTATTATTTTTTAATTGTTTAGAAAAACATATACACACAAAATCATATTTATAATTTAACATTTGAATATTTAAAACAAATAAAAGAAAAAGAATATGAAAAACTTACCTGACTGGGGTTTGAACCCAGGTCAGTTTGGTTGCCAGCAATAGAAATCACCACCAAGCTACCACACACGCAAGTGAAAGAGGAAAGGGAATAATTGGCTTTGTGCCTTGCTTGAAAAATCCAGAAAATAGAGAAACAAAAAAGGCCTGGGGTGGGATTCGTACCCAGGACCTTATGTATACAAGTATGCGCGCATTACCACCCGGCTGGAAGAGCCCATCTGCTAATTGAATAGCCACAATACATAATATATTCAATCTTCTTTTATCCTGAAAAATAGAACAAAAATAATGGTACAAGCCAGATTCGAACCCATGCCATCACCCAACAAGCCTGCAAGCCTTACCACTGAGACACACACGCGCGTGTGATAAACAAACTAACAATTAAAGATAAAATATTTAATTAATATTTGAATTTCTCAAACGCGCGGGAGGAGGTCATCTTCTACCTCCAGCGCTGCGAATTTAGCTATGAAAATAGCTGGGAGTTTACCTGCGAATTTTGCTACCTGTTCAAACCTGCGAAAATCCAAACTCTCATGAAACAGCATCAATTCATGAAATTGGTTAGTGATTCATAATCCTCACAGTTCACACAACAACCCTACGTTTCCAGAATTTATTTATATGCATTCAAACGTTAAACCCTAATTATGAGGTTATGAACCCTAACATGGCCGTTTGCGTTTTAGACACTCATTCTTCAATCCAGTTGTCCAGAAACATTCCTTGGAACCTCACAAACACAAAAGATCAAACAAAATTCATTAATAATGCACAAATGAACAGAATCGAAAAATTGAAATTCAATGTAAAATTTGATTCGGGTTCATCAATGTGTGATGCTATGGGGCAATGTAATGATCTGGTTATGTTCCATGATGATCAAGGATCCTAGCCATGTCCTTATTTTACCTTCAAACCTCTTGGATGATGAAATCCGAATGCCACTTTTTTGATGAATTTTTGGTTTTGAAACTTACCCTTGGCTGCTGGAAATCGTGTCTTAGGGTTATGCTTATGCTTGATACTTATATGGGAGTGAATTAGGTCAGAAAAACTCATTGGTTGTGTGGAGATTTGATCCAAAAAAAGATTGAAAAAGATTGTAGTTTAAAGTTCAAATATTTGATCATGAAGGCTTACTATCTTTGGATAAATCACATGATTCCCTTCCTCTTTAATTCCAATCACCAATTAAGACTTTCTAGAAACATTATCCAAATAAAATCTTTAATTTTCATATTTTATTTTTATTTAAAATGATTTTTAATGATTTAAATCAAAATAAATAGAAATAAAAATAATAAAAAACAGATTTTAAATGGTTTGGGTCGTGCATGATGATGTGGTATGGATTGGATCACAACTTGGGCAGCCCATTTGGAAAAAAGTGGTTTTAAACCTCCATTTTCAACATAAACCATCACAAAATTTCCCAACTTTGCAAGGGCATATCTCCTTCAATTTTAAAGGTATGAGGGTGTTCTTGGACTTTTTGGAAAGCTTGAAGAGTCCTCTAAACAACCCCATTGGTTTCAGGTCCATATCATTTACCAATCTCAAGTTATGCCCTTTTGAAGTTGTTGACTTTTTGTTGACTTTTGAAATGACCTATAATGTCCTAGCTCATATCTTTCAAATGAAGCATTTTTGGGCTTAACTTTCAACATAAAAGTTGTAGAGAATTCAATTTCCTTCAAAATGAGCTTTGGATGGAGACTTGGTGATGAAGTATGTGAAAGTTATGGCTGGTCAAAGTTCAGTTGACTTTTACTGAGGAAACCCTAATTTAGAAACTCCTGATTATTGATGATCTGGAAACTCCTTGATGAATCATGATCAACCCTTGATCAAATGATGAATTTTACTTCATATAATTGATGTTGGCAAAAAATCATGAAGTTTGACTTTGGTTTGACCACAGTTGACCTCAGTTTGACTTTTTAACTACACTGACTAATTTTGACTTATCTGATCATCTGACTGAGCAAACTTTTGAGAAAAGTCTTGAAACTTGTCATGGGGGTTCTTACACACATATAAGATGTTATGAAGCTCTCTTGAAGTCTTGGAAGTCCATTTAGCCTGATCAAAGTCAAAACCCTAGTTTTGGATGCACTGCTTAGGAGGTGCATTGTCTAAGGGAATTGTCAACTCCTTTGACCAATTGTGAACTTTGTGAACCTTGTGAACCATCATAAAATGTCTTGTGAACCTCATGGGAGGTATTGTGAAGCTTGTGAAACCTTGTGAACCTCATGAAGTGACTTCATGAATCTCAGGAAAGCTTTGTAATCATTGTGAATCTTGTGAACCTTGTGAACCTTCAAGAAGTAACTTGTAGACTTCATGAACCTCATGAAAGGTCTTGTATATGTTGAGAAGCTTGTGAACCTTGTGAACCTTCAAGAAGTGATTTGTAGACTTCATGAACCTCATGAAAGGTATTGAAATCATTGTGGGACTTGTAAACCTTGTGAACCTTCATAAAGTAACTTGTAGACTTCATTAACCTCATGAAAGGCCTTGTAAGTGTTGGGGAAACTTGTGAACCTTGTGAACCTTCTTAGAACACAAAGTCTTGTATTGTGAGGGCAAATTTTGGGGTGTAACAGCTGCCCCTGTTCAATTTTCTGAAACCTGAGGGGTTAGATTGGTACATTTGCCAGTCGTGACCTGGAAGGTTGAAGGGGATTGAACACAAAAGCCCAAAAATTTGCACTCACCAGTGCATAGAGTGATATTGATGGTTGGTTGAATATGATTGAGTGGGCTTAAAGATGCCACTAGGGGAAAGTTCTTCAGCAGTATAATGAGAGCTATCAGGAGTCTGGAACAGTCCTGAGGTATTGATGATATGTTTTTCAGGATACTGGAGTAATCCTGATGTAACAGCATGTCTTCATGAGGATAGAGCAATCAATAATGATAACCCTAAAGCAGTCTTGAAGTAATAATATGATTTCAGGAGGATAGAGCAATCAATAATGATAACTCTAAAGCAGTCTTGAAGTAATGATTTCAGGAGGATAGAGCCATCAATAATGATAACTCTAAAGCAGTCTTGAAGTGATGATTTCAGGAGGATAGAGCCATCAATAATGATAACTCTAAAGCAGTCTTGAAGTGATGATTTCAGGAGGATAGAGCCATCAATAATGATAACTCTAAAGCAGTCTTGAAGTGATGATTTCAGGAGGATAGAGCCATCAATAATGATAACTCTAAAGCAGTCTTGAAGTGATGATTTCAGGAGGATAGAGCCATCAATAATGATAACTCTAAAGCAGTCTTGAAGTGATGATTTCAGGAGGATAGAGCCATCAATAATGATAACTCTAAAGCAGTCTTGAAATAATAATATGATTTCAGGAGGATAGAGCAATCAATAATGATAACTCTAAAGCAGTCTTGAAGTCATGAGAAGTTATCAGGAGGATAAAGTAACCCTGAGGTGACGATAAAGCAGTCCCAAAGTAATAAGAAGCTTATCAGGAGGATAAAGTAACCCTGAGGTGACGATAAAGCAGTCCTGAAGAAATAAGAAGCTTATCAGGAGGATAAAGTAACCCTGAGGTGACGATAAAGCAGTCCCGAAGATCATAAGTTTGTTTGTTGGATAATTAACCTGAAAACAAGGTAGCATTCTGTATAATAACATTAGTTTATGCTTTATGTATGCATGTATAATATGATGCACTTAGGTAATGTACTATATGGCTATGGATATATATGCTATGGTATGATGTAAATGATGTATGTATGATATGATGCTGCCGGAAGCGTCTGGATATCTTCGTATAACAACTGCTGGCCAGGGAAAATAAATCCCGATTCGTTGCTGAAGAATATATAACCCTCTGTCCGCTGGGGATAACAGGGTATAGATAACCTCCCGTCTGCTGGGGATAGTAAGGTATAGATAACCTCCCGTCTGCTGGGGATAGTAAGGTATAGATATAACCTCCCGTCTGCTGGGGATAGTAAGGTATATATAACCTTTGTCTTCGTTTGGTAATAGGATAAGTATAACATCCCGTCTTCGTTCGTCGTACCCTTATTGGAAAGTAATTTCCCGAATATCCGTATGAGGATAAAAGAGATGGATATAAATTCCAGGGGAGATGAGACTTTATGAAGATGAATTTGCCCTACTGAGGGTTTGTAACTGTCTTGTAAAGGTGAACCGGCGAAGCTTCGTTGAAATCCTTCCCTCGTTCGTCCTTAGTAAATACTATTACTGCATTTTCATGCATTTCTGGTAAACATCAATCATATTAAGCATACATGCATTTCTGGTAAACATCAATCATATTCAAAAGCATACATACATTCAAACACAACCAATGGACGTTTCGCTTACGTAAATAGGGTAAAAGTAAATCTGGATTCAAAAGATGGAATTTATTTATATCAAAAAGTGACCCATACACGGGTAAGTTTGTACAAGGAGACATAAACCCTAGTAAGAGGATTTTGCCATAAAGTTTTACAAAAGAGAATCAGCTATGTGGAAAATAATCCTATTGAGTTTCAATTCTACTATTGCCATTCAAGTATCTCATCTTCTTGCTGTTGAGACGGAAACGATTGAATTGAGCTTTATCTGTTCGAGCTTGAGTAAGCAGTACAACTGGTTGCAGTTTCACGGGTGATCCAAACGAGACATAGTCATACGCTTTAATCCCTAACTTTTGCCTGGATTGCCCTTTCAAGTTTTCAATCCACCGGGATACCCTTTTTTGCCCAAGCCGCCTTTTCAGGTTTTCGACTTGCCGGGTGTACATCTTTTTATATATATCCCTAATTTTTGCCCAAACCCTTTTGGTTTGCCGGGATGCCCTTATTTTTGCCTAGGCCTGTCAACCTAGCGGGTCTCTTTTCATGCGTAGTATTTTTTAACTATGTCTGCGTTTACAGGCTGTGGGAAGTCTTCACCATCCATTGTAGTCAGTATCATGGCACCTCCTGAGAATACTGTCTTGACTACAAATGGTCCTTCATATGTTGGAGTCCACTTGCCCCTAGGATCACCCTGTGGTAATATGATACGCTTGATTACCAAATCACCAGCCTGATATACCTTTGGCTTAACCTTCTTGTTAAAAGCTTTGATCATTCGTTTTTGGTACATCTGGCCATGACAAACTGCTGCTAGCCTTTTCTCATCAATCAAATTTATCTGGTCAAGTCGAGTTTGAATCCACTCATCTTCGTCCAAGCCTGCATCCTTCATAATTCTCAAGGAAGGAATCTGAACTTCAATGGGCAGAACTGTTTCCATACCATAGACTAAGGAGAATGGGGTTGCCCCTGTTGAAGTACGTATTGTAGTACGATAACCATGAAGAACAAATGGTAACATCTCATGCCAATCTTTGTAAGTAACAGTCATCTTCTGTACAATCTTCTTGATGTTCTTATTAGCAGCTTCAACTGCCCCATTCATCTTTGGACGATACGGTGAAGAGTTGTGATGCTTAATCTTGAACTGCGTGCAGAGATCAGTAATCATAGTGTTGTTCAGATTAGAACCATTGTCAGTGATAATCCTTTCAGGGATGCCATACCTACATATGAGATTATTCTTAATGAACCGGGCCACAACATTCTTGGTAACAGATGCAAATGAAGCTGCCTCTACCCACTTCGTGAAGTAATCAATAGCAACCAGGATGAAACGATGCCCATTAGAAGCAGTAGGCTTGATCTCACCAATCATATCAATGCCCCACATGGCAAAGGGCCAAGGAACAGTCAACACATTCAATGGTGATGGAGGTACATGAACTTTATCAGCATAAATTTGACATTTGTGACAAGTTCTGGAGTGTTGATAGCAATAAGCTTCCATGGTGGACCAATAGTAGCCTGCTCTCAATATCTTCTTTGCCATAGTATGTCCACTAGAATGAGTGCCAAAGGTCCCATCATGCATCTCTTCCATAATTTCTGTAGCCTCCTTCTGATCCACACAATGAAGCATAGTTGAATCATGATTGCGCTTATACAGAATGCCATTACTCAGAAAGAACTTAGCAGAAAACCTTCTCAGGAACTTCCTATCTTTGACAGATGCCCCTTCAGGGAATTCCTGAGCTTCAAGATATCTTTTCACTTCATAGAACCAAGGCTTCTCCTCTGCTCCTTCAGTGTCAATCTCATTGCAGTATGCAGGCTTCTCAAATCTATCAATGGTAATCTTGGGAGCTTCATCATCCCAACTGATCTCAAACATAGATGCCATGGTGGCTAATGCATCTGCCAACTGATTCTCTCTCCGTGGAATATGTCCAAAGGTAATCTCTTTGAAATATGGGGTCAAAGACAACACATGCTCTCTGTAAGGAATGATATTATCATGCTTGGTATCCCAGTCTCCCTTGATCTGACTAACTACCAGGGCTGAATCTCCATACACATCAAGGAACTGGATCTTCATATCAATAGCAGCTTTAATACCCAGGATACATGCCTCATACTCAGCCATGTTATTGGTACAATGGAAACAAAGTCTGGCAGTAATCGGGGTATGACGACCTTCAGGGGAACTAATCACAACACCAACACCATTACCAAGTGCATTAGAGGCACCATCAAAAACCATAGTCCATCGGGATCCTTGTTCAGGTCCGTCATATTGTCCAGGTTCTTTGGTAACAGTCATAATGTCTTCATCAGGGAACTCAAAATTTATTGACTGATAATCATCCATTGCCTGATGAGCCAAATGATCAGCAACAACACTTCCCTTAATGGCCTTCTGAGTAGTATACTGTATATCATATTCTGTCAAGATCATTTGCCATCTAGCAATTCTTCCAGAGAGAGCAGGTTTCTCAAATATGTACTTGATTGGATCCATCTTTGAAATCAATAAGGTAGTATGAGTCAACATATACTGTCTTAGTCGGCGAGCAGCCCATGCCAAAGCGCAGCAAGTTTTCTCAAGCAGTGAGTATCTTGTTTCACAGTCGGTAAACTTTTTGCTAAGGTAGTATATTGCCTGCTCTTTTCGACCAGACTCGTCATGTTGCCCCAACACACACCCCATTTAGTTGTATAACACTGTTAAGTACATAATCAAGGGTCTTCCATCAACTGGTGGCATCAAAATTGGAGGTTCTAGCAGATATCTCTTGATTTCATCAAAGGCAGTCTGGCATTCATCATTCCATTCCATCACCTGATCTTTCTTCAACAACTTGAAGATTGGCTCATAGATGGTAGTTAACTGGGAAATAAATCCTGCAATGTAATTCAATCGTCCCAAGAAACCTCTAACCTCCTTCTCAGTACGGGGAGCTGGCATCTCTCGTATAGCTTTCACTTTTGCGGGATCCACTTCAATACCTTTTCCACTGACAATGAAACCCAGGAGCTTCCCAGATCTAACTCCAAAAGTACACTTGTTTGGATTCAATCTCAACTTGTATTTCTTCAACCTCTCAAACAACTTGTGCAGATGATCAAGATGTTGTTCTTCATTCTGAGACCTGGCTATCATATCATCTACATATACCTCTATCTCATGATGAATCATATCATGAAACAAAGCCACCATAGCACGCTGATATGTTGCCCCTGCATTCTTCAAACCAAATGGCATTACCTTATAGCAAAAGGTGCCCCACTGTGTCACAAATGTTGTCTTCTCCATATCTTCGGGTGCCATCTTGATTTGATTGTAACCAGAGAAACCATCCATAAAAGAGAATACCTTATGCTGAGCAGTGTTGTCTACCAGAATATCAATATGAGGGAGTGGAAAGTCATCTTTAGGGCTAGCCTTGTTCAAATCTCTGTAGTCTACACACATACGTACCTTACCATCTTTCTTAGGAACTGGTACCACATTTGCAACCCACTGAGGATAAGAAGTTACTGCTAAGAACCCTGCATTGAACTGTTTCATTACCTCTGCCTTGATCTTTTCTGACATTTCAGGACGCATACGACGAACCTTCTGCTTCTTTGGACGACAATCTTCTTTCACTGGCAAACGGTGAACCACAATGTCTGTATCCAACCCTGGCATATCTTCATAAGACCAAGCAAAGATCTCCACATAGTCACGTAACATCTGAATCAACCGGCTTTTGACACTGTCCTCTAAATCAGCTCCTATCTTAACCTCTTTTCTGTTTTCTTCAGTTCCCAGATTCACAACTTCGACTGGCTCTTCGTGTGGCTGTATAACTTTCTCTTCTTGTTGTAATAACCTAGCAAGCTCTACAGGTATTTCACAATCGTCCTCATTTCCGTCTTCAGTTTGATAGATCGGATTCTCGAAATCATAATTGGCAATAGTAGAACTGTTATCAACAGGATCCAGAGTGGATGAGGATCTGCATTTTAGTGATGTGGGTGTGTGTAAGAACACATAGCTGATAAAACAAAAATAAAAGAAAGACAAGGAACACAATATTTACGAAAACGAAACGTCCACTGATTTTATTGAATGAAGTATGCAAATGAAATGACAGCCCGTAACAAGCACACCATTGTGCCCCGGGTAAGGCATATGGCTTGAAAGTTTTATTGTTCAGAAATTACAAATTTAAAAACATAACACAGTAATAGTATTTACTCCTGACTAAAGGAGATAGGGATAACATCTTCAGCTTTCCAATTATTGAGTCCAGCACCCACAGTAGGAAAAATCCATGCATCCAAGTTGTAGTCTTCGTTTTGATCTCCCACAACATTAATCTGGTCCTTCACAACCCCTTAATTAGTGACACGGGCAGCACGAGCACGACGAACAGCCTTCTGGGACTCTGCAGTGAAACCCAAACCAAACTTGTCAGACTTGTATGGAATATCAGGAAGCTGACCCCAAATAGTACAACCACCTTCATCCACCACAGCTATAGCATCATTGAGGGAGGCCATTTCCATTGTTGGAGGCTTTCTGGTGATCACAGGAACTTTCTTCACAACAGGAGGAGCTACATAATCATTAACAACCCAGGGAACCACTTCAAATGTCTGACACGGAGTTTCAATATATTCACCTTCCATTTCCAAATACTTGAAAGTGTTTACATGGCTGACAAAGTATTCTTCTTCTCCGTAGACAGTAACAACCTTTCCATTCACCGGATATCTCAACTTTTGGTGCAATGTAGAGGTCACAGCACCTGCCCCATGGATCCAGGGACGACCAAGCAGACAAGAGTACGAAGGACGAATATCCATCACATAAAATGTAGTAGTAAACACCTGGGAACCAACTTGGATTGGAAGATCAATTTCCCCATGCACTACTCTTCTAGAACCATCAAAAGCTTTTACCACAATGTTGCTGGGCTTCAGTACAACATCTTCAGGACTCAGCTTGTTCAGGACTTCCTTAGGCAACACATTCAAAGAGGAACCATTGTCTATGAGTACATGTGACAGGGTAGTGCCCCTGCATTCAATTGAGATGTGCAAGGCCCTGTTATGATCCCTCTTGGCAGGGGTCAAATCAGCATCAGAGAACCCTAACCCGTTGTCATAGGTCAGGTGGGCAACACAGTTCTCAAATTGGTCAACAGAAATTGCACTGGGTACATGAGCCATCTTCAGAAACTTGATCAATGACTTGGCATGAGCCTCAGAACATAATAATAGGGAGAGCATAGAAATCTTTGAGGGAGTATGCCCCAACTGATCAACAATGTCATAATCACTCTTGCGAATGATTTTCAATACTTCTTCCATCTGCTTAGAGAGGTCATCAGCAGCTGGCACATCAGTAGATACAGGCTCAATGACAGGACCCTTGCCCCAAGCATCAGTGGTGGAAGTAGCAGCAGGAGTAACTGCATTCTTGGAAGTATCTGGAGGAGAGAAGACTCTTCCACTACGAGTGATCTTGCTAGATCCAGCAATATTATCAATGTCAACAGGCACATCAGGTAAAGGCTCCTGCTTAACACCATGGATGTAAACATCAGACCCATAGTGCCAAGGCACAGCTTTGTCAGATGTATAAGGAATAGGACCAGGAGTGGTAATGATCAGAGGAGCCACTCTTGCTTCAGCAACAACTTTCACGGGACCTTCAGCAGTAATTTTGATTGGACCCTGATGAGTGATTTTGATAGGACCCTTTGAAGTGATTTTTATTGGTACTTTGTCAACCATGTCAACCTCTTCAATCTTCCTACCCTGAGTCAGATGATCCACCATACTTTCTACAGACGACGGAGTCCTCTCAAACACTATAGTATACTTATCCATGAGACGCTGAATTCCATCTCTCAATATGAAGCAACTATCCGGCTTATAGGTACAATACAAACAATCTTCACGACAACCTGGAAAGATTCCAGCTTGTACTAACCTCTTTTTGATAACAGACAGTGGTGTGGTCAACTCCATAACTGAATAGACATGTAGATCTTCATCAATGGCATTGACAGTCTTCTCGTGATTCGGCATTGGAGCAGTAATCACATTGGGAGTACCCGGAGGATCAAACTCAATTTCTCCAGCATCAATCATATCTTGAATTTTGTTCTTCAAGACCCAGCAATTATTAGTATCATGTCCCTGACAGTTTGAATGATATGCACATCGTGCATTGGGATTGTACCTGGGAGAGGTAACATTGGGATTCTGAGGAGCCTCCTTCAAAGTAATGAGTTCAGCTTTCAACAAATGTTGCAGTGCCTGAGCCATTGACATGTTGATCTTTGTGAACTGTCTTCTAGCCCTCTGTTGGTTGCCCTATGGCTGCTCTGTTGTTGCAGGAGTTGGATTTGAAATATGAACTACACTAACAGACTGATGCCTTCTGTTACGATCAGGCTGACCATAAACAGCATTGGATTCTTTCTTCCCAGTGGGAGGCTTCTTTGCAGCACCTGATGAGGAAGCACCCACTTGGATCTTACCATTCTTTATACCATTTTCTACTTGCTCTCCTATCATGATCAGCTCAGTGAAGCCAGATGATGAGCTTCCAATGAGATGACTGTAAAACGGACCATTCAGCGTACACATGAACATATCAACCAATTCCCTATCAGTCAAAGGGGGTTGAACTCTTCCAGCTAAATCTCTCCACTTCTGAGCATACTCTTTAAAACTTTCCTTGGCACCCATAGACATGCTCTGAAGCTGCATGCGAGTGGGGGCTAAGTCAGCATTGTATCGGTACTGCTTATAGAAAGCTTCAGCAAGATCATTCCAATCTCTGATGTTGACACTCTCCAACTGATAATACCACTCCAGCTGAGCTCCAGATAAGCTCTCTTGAAAGAAATGGATCCACAACTTCTTATCAGCAGTGTGGGGTTGAATTCTTCTAACATAAGACCTCAGATGCAGTTTGGGACAAGAGACCCCATCATAGACAACAAATGCAGGAACCTTGAAACCCACAGGTATGACCACCCCAGATATCAAGCTCAAATCCTCAAAATCCAGCCCAGATGATTTCTACAACTCCATAGCATCCATTCTATCCACCAGCATCTTGAATTTGTCTTCATTAGGATCATGGTAGTAATTAGCCTCAGAATCAGAGTCCCCCATTGTATGGTGGAGACTGCCTACCTCTTGCTCAGATTCTTCAGATTCATAGTCTTAAGCTGGTTCTTTGGTCTTGGCAAAACCTTTGAACCTTCTTCCCATGTTGATCAACCCAGCAGACCTTCTAGTCTTCTTAGTCTTCTTGGCCAGCAATGCCTTCAATTCATCCTGCCCCTTGGACAGGTTCAAGATCAGCTCTTGGAACTGTGCATTTTGTGCCTGAAGATCCTTAACTGATTGTTCAAGAGACATTGCTGAAATAAATAGCGAGAAGATGAGAAACCTGTGCACAATTATAAACCTGTGATGCAATGAAATGATATGGTAATGCAATGCAATGTATTCAAGGACCGCAGGATTTAAATTTGCTTAGACAAAAACGAAAGTAAACTTTTATTAGTAATAACTCTGTTTTGCCTTTTAGGCTTACAAAAATGAAAATGAAATAAGTACAAAAGATGGGGTTTTAAGTCTCCCAAGGATGCTTCCTCTTTGTGTTGAGGTATGAGTTGAGGTTTCGTTCCTCGTGAAGTTGCTTTGTTAGTTCCAGGATTCTTTCTTGGCTTGCTTTGTAATGAGCTTCGAAAGTATCCCTTTGCTCCTTCAGTTGGATCCATGATCTCTGCAAGTCTTCCTTATCAGTAGGCATGTCTGGGTGAAGGATGGTATAAGCTGTGTCTCCTTCAGCAACAGGTTCCGTGGTAACTGGTAGGACGGCAGGATATGACATCATGAGATTCTGAGCACGAGATCGCACCCATCTGAGATAAGCCTCCATAGGAATAGTGTACTTAGGCTCCAGTGTCTTGCTGTCAACCCTATTTACCTTTCCCCAAGCTCGTATGAATCTCTGACGGTAACCCTGAAGATCGTTGTCATAATCAAACACAATGCCCTGAATCAACATGTCATGTGGATCATCGCTTCGGGCGTAACCAAACTGTCGTAAAGCTAGAGAGGGGTTGTAGGTGATGCCTCCTCTTATGCCTAGAAGTGGCACATTAGGAAACTCCCCACAACGGTCAATGATGGTGACATTCTCCATAGATTTGGAGCACCAATGGATATCTGAGTGAGAAAGTGACATGATCCTCTTGGACCATCTGAACCCTTGCTCATTCTTCATTACTGAGCGAGGAAGGTGAGAAATAAACCACCTAGAAAGCAAAGGTATGCAGCACATCAAAGTTCCTCTTGCCCTTGTAGTACGGGTATGAAGAGAATGTAGGATGTCTCCAAGCAATGTAGGCACTGGATTGTGGCTCAGGAATATGTTAATGGCATGAACGTCTATGAACTGATCTGGATTGGGGAACAATACTAAGACATAAATCAGCAAGGCTAAGATCTCCTCAAAAGCATCATAGCTCATGGCCTTCAAGAACAACTGAGCTTTTTCTATCAACACCTTAGCAAGAATACCCTTAACTCCGCTTCTCGTTTCTAGAACAATGTCATACTTCTTCAGATGTAGAGCTGCAGCAATAACCTCTGGTTTAAGCTCCTTCTCCAAGCCTGTGAAGGGTCTTTGATCAAGAACAGGTATACCCAGAAGTTTAGAGAACTCCTCCATTGTAGGAACCAGCTGATAGTCAGGGAATGTAAAGCAATGGTGCTTAGGGTCAAAGAACTGAAACAGAACACTCATCATATCTTCATTGAACCCTGAAGTGACTAGATCTAATAGGTGACCATGTCTCTTGATGAACTGGGAATGATCAGACACTTGAGAAACCAACTCTTTAAGCTTGGCAGGTATGCCCACAAAGTTGATCCTGATGGTGTTTCTACGAGCAGAAGCCATGACCTGCAACAAAGAACAAAGATAAATCCTTTGGTCCTTGAAATGGTTAGTGAAAATGCTATGCTTATGATGCATGATGATGTCATGATGTTATGCTCAATCACAAACATGTGGCACACACAAACAAGTCACACCATAGCCCTAGGTTTAAAGGCTTGCATGAGGTTTAAGGTAAATACCCTCCCCTGAAGTTAGATGGTTCATCCTGTCCTACAAAAGTAACCAGGTTCTAAGGGATCTCAAAATCATTGATCCTTCACAAGGGTGGTTGTTCAGAAGGCAACTTACTTGCCAACCAAAACCCTCCAAGTTTAGAATCTCAATGAGCGTAGTATCGAGTGTCAACCAACTTCAGTCTGCACCAAAGCCGGTTACCTCACTACTTTCTAAAGGCCAAGATGAGTTAACTAGGGTTCTAAAAGTTAGTTAGTGCATTGACAACATATGGCAGCCTCATATTATCCTCAACTTGACTTAAGGAACATAAGCACCAACCAAGAAGTCGCACTAACTATGGCCACCAGATCAACCGTATCGATATACGTCGTACAATTTCCTTGGTCTATTGCCATTTACCTAAGGTACACTAGATCCGGGTTAGGACCTTTCACACATAAGAGCACCCCAACAATATAATAATAAAGCAAACAAATCAAACAATATAAAGTGATCTAATTCCTAAGGGTACCCCTCTTAAATTTAAATCCCCAGCAGAGTCGCCAGTTCTGTAACACGGTGGGAGAACTGACTTTAAGTTATGTTGCGGATAGCAAGAGTCGCCACTGACTTTTATTTTATCCAAAAGGAAAGGGTATAAAAGAACAGGAAAGACCTTAAGAGATATTTTTGGGTCCGGGGGGTAGGTTATGTAAAGGGAAGGTGTTAGCACCTTTTACATCCATGGTTATCCATGGGCTCTTAGTTACTTAGCTCACTTTTGAATTGTTTTTGAAAGTGTAGTGTGTGAATAGAAAAATTTTCAGAATAGTTGATAATGATCCATGTACGGATGCGTAAAAAACTTGTTTTTGAAAATTTGTTTGAAATTTGTTAAGTGTGAAATGTTTTGGAAGTGAGCAAGTACATAAGAGGAACCTACCCTAAAGTTTTAAGTCTTTCTTGTTCTTTATCCTTTAATTGGTAAGACTATCCCTACTATTAAGGAGTAGGTAGTCATTACCTTGGATGTGAGGGACATGAGAGGGACATTTGTTTGTTATGAAGGCAACTGTGGGGTGTAATAAGCATATAGGAGGGACTATCATCATTATTTCGAAGGGACTTAATTCGTAAAGGCAACCATGAGGGACTTGATGATTTTTTCTTTTAGGGACTTGCTTTATACACCCCACTTGACCTTATTAGTAAGCAACAATGAGGGATAGCCTTAGAAAGTGAGGCGGCGATTAAAAATCGACTTACGTGTGTGAGTGTTTAATATTAATTATCTTTGATTAAAATGATCTAATTTATTTTAAATAAAATACATATTTGCACTCCCTAATTACTAACCATAGCAAAAATAATTAAATAATTACAAAATTTACATCCAGTAGCATTTACATTATAATAAATAAATAGCAAAAATAAGTAAAAATATAAGCAATAAATAATAAATAAAAAATAATAGGGGTTAGTAATAAATTAAAAAAAAAAAGGTTAGTGAAAATAAAATAATAATAATAATAATTAGAAAAATAAACAAGGTTAGAGACATGATAATTAGAATATAATATAATAATAAATAATAGTATGGTTAATAACAATAATTAAAGTAAAAATAAATAGAAATAATATTATAATGATATGAACACAAATTTAAATTTTAAATATATAATAAGAAAAATTTCTAAGCATAATATAATTATAAGTTTTAATCATTTACAAGAATTTAATTATTTATGAATATATATTAACAATTATAAAAAAAATATTTACACATTATAAGGAGAAAATAAGTTTTAAATATTATATTCATAAAATTAATCATATTTACAAAAATTTAATTTTATTAGTTATTATATTTACAAAATTTAGTTTCTACTAATTAGTATATTTACAATAAATTTTAAACATATACAAAAATATAATTATTAAATTGTCTCTTAAACATATATTGAAAGAAAGATAATTTGGATTAAAAAAATATATTTACAAATAAGTTAGAATTATTTTAAATAAACATGTATAATGATAATTACATCACAAATTAGAAAATAAAAACAATTAGGTTTTAATTGGTACTTAGAAAATAAATTAGGATTTTTGTTAGAAAAATATTTTTTAGGGTTTAGAATATACAAATTATTAGATAAACATATATCCTATAATTTAATTATACAAAATTACATACATGATAAAGAAAATAATTTCATGGAATTTATATATTTTAAAATATTAAGCATGCTTCATTATTATTATTTTTTAATTGTTTAGAAAAACATATACACACAAAATCATATTTATAATTTAACATTTGAATATTTAAAACAAATAAAAGAAAAAGAATATGAAAAACTTACCTGACTGGGGTTTGAACCCAGGTCAGTTTGGTTGCCAGCAATAGAAATCACCACCAAGCTACCACACACGCAAGTGAAAGAGGAAAGGGAATAATTGGCTTTGTGCCTTGCTTGAAAAATCCAGAAAATAGAGAAACAAAAAAGGCCTGGGGTGGGATTCGTACCCAGGACCTTATGTATACAAGTATGCGCGCATTACCACCCGGCTGGAAGAGCCCATCTGCTAATTGAATAGCCACAATACATAATATATTCAATCTTCTTTTATCCTGAAAAATAGAACAAAAATAATGGTACAAGCCAGATTCGAACCCATGCCATCACCCAACAAGCCTGCAAGCCTTACCACTGAGACACACACGCGCGTGTGATAAACAAACTAACAATTAAAGATAAAATATTTAATTAATATTTGAATTTCTCAAACGCGCGGGAGGAGGTCATCTTCTACCTCCAGCGCTGCGAATTTAGCTATGAAAATAGCTGGGAGTTTACCTGCGAATTTTGCTACCTGTTCAAACCTGCGAAAATCCAAACTCTCATGAAACAGCATCAATTCATGAAATTGGTTAGTGATTCATAATCCTCACAGTTCACACAACAACCCTACGTTTCCAGAATTTATTTATATGCATTCAAACGTTAAACCCTAATTATGAGGTTATGAACCCTAACATGGCCGTTTGCGTTTTAGACACTCATTCTTCAATCCAGTTGTCCAGAAACATTCCTTGGAACCTCACAAACACAAAAGATCAAACAAAATTCATTAATAATGCACAAATGAACAGAATCGAAAAATTGAAATTCAATGTAAAATTTGATTCGGGTTCATCAATGTGTGATGCTATGGGGCAATGTAATGATCTGGTTATGTTCCATGATGATCAAGGATCCTAGCCATGTCCTTATTTTACCTTCAAACCTCTTGGATGATGAAATCCGAATGCCACTTTTTTGATGAATTTTTGGTTTTGAAACTTACCCTTGGCTGCTGGAAATCGTGTCTTAGGGTTATGCTTATGCTTGATACTTATATGGGAGTGAATTAGGTCAGAAAAACTCATTGGTTGTGTGGAGATTTGATCCAAAAAAAGATTGAAAAAGATTGTAGTTTAAAGTTCAAATATTTGATCATGAAGGCTTACTATCTTTGGATAAATCACATGATTCCCTTCCTCTTTAATTCCAATCACCAATTAAGACTTTCTAGAAACATTATCCAAATAAAATCTTTAATTTTCATATTTTATTTTTATTTAAAATGATTTTTAATGATTTAAATCAAAATAAATAGAAATAAAAATAATAAAAATCAGATTTTAAATGGTTTGGGTCGTGCATGATGATGTGGTATGGATTGGATCACAACTTGGGCAGCCCATTTGGAAAAAAGTGGTTTTAAACCTCCATTTTCAACATAAACCATCACAAAATTTCCCAACTTTGCAAGGGCATATCTCCTTCAATTTTAAAGGTATGAGGGTGTTCTTGGACTTTTTGGAAAGCTTGAAGAGTCCTCTAAACAACCCCATTGGTTTCAGGTCCATATCATTTACCAATCTCAAGTTATGCCCTTTTGAAGTTGTTGACTTTTTG
The DNA here is from genome assembly GCA_963966055.1 of Lathyrus aphaca. Lineage (NCBI taxonomy): Eukaryota > Viridiplantae > Streptophyta > Magnoliopsida > Fabales > Fabaceae > Lathyrus > Lathyrus aphaca. Next base: position 483,046,783 of record OZ014522.1, read on the forward strand.
TTGACTTTTGAAATGACCTATAATGTCCTAGCTCATATCTTTCAAATGAAGCATTTTTGGGCTTAACTTTCAACATAAAAGTTGTAGAGAATTCAATTTCCTTCAAAATGAGCTTTGGATGGAGACTTGGTGATGAAGTATGTGAAAGTTATGGCTGGTCAAAGTTCAATTGACTTTTACTGAGGAAACCCTAATTTAGAAACTCCTGATTATTGATGATCTGGAAACTCCTTGATGAATCATGATCAACCCTTGATCAAATGATGAATTTTACTTCATATAATTGATGTTGGCAAAAAATCATGAAGTTTGACTTTGGTTTGACCACAGTTGACCTCAGTTTGACTTTTTAACTACACTGACTAATTTTGACTTATCTGATCATCTGACTGAGCAAACTTTTGAGAAAAGTCTTGAAACTTGTCATGGGGGTTCTTACACACATATAAGATGTTATGAAGCTCTCTTGAAGTCTTGGAAGTCCATTTAGCCTGATCAAAGTCAAAACCCTAGTTTTGGATGCACTGCTTAGGAGGTGCATTGTCTAAGGGAATTGTCAACTCCTTTGACCAATTGTGAACTTTGTGAACCTTGTGAACCATCATAAAATGTCTTGTGAACCTCATGGGAGGTATTGTGAAGCTTGTGAAACCTTGTGAACCTCATGAAGTGACTTCATGAATCTCAGGAAAGCTTTGTAATCATTGTGAATCTTGTGAACCTTGTGAACCTTCAAGAAGTAACTTGTAGACTTCATGAACCTCATGAAAGGTCTTGTATATGTTGAGAAGCTTGTGAACCTTGTGAACCTTCAAGAAGTGATTTGTAGACTTCATGAACCTCATGAAAGGTATTGAAATCATTGTGGGACTTGTAAACCTTGTGAACCTTCATAAAGTAACTTGTAGACTTCATTAACCTCATGAAAGGCCTTGTAAGTGTTGGGGAAACTTGTGAACCTTGTGAACCTTCTTAGAACACAAAGTCTTGTATTGTGAGGGCAAATTTTGGGGTGTAACAGCTGCCCCTGTTCAATTTTCTGAAACCTGAGGGGTTAGATTGGTACATTTGCCAGTCGTGACCTGGAAGGTTGAAGGGGATTGAACACAAAAGCCCAAAAATTTGCACTCACCAGTGCATAGAGTGATATTGATGGTTGGTTGAATATGATTGAGTGGGCTTAAAGATGCCACTAGGGGAAAGTTCTTCAGCAGTATAATGAGAGCTATCAGGAGTCTGGAACAGTCCTGAGGTATTGATGATATGTTTTTCAGGATACTGGAGTAATCCTGATGTAACAGCATGTCTTCATGAGGATAGAGCAATCAATAATGATAACCCTAAAGCAGTCTTGAAGTAATAATATGATTTCAGGAGGATAGAGCAATCAATAATGATAACTCTAAAGCAGTCTTGAAGTAATGATTTCAGGAGGATAGAGCCATCAATAATGATAACTCTAAAGCAGTCTTGAAGTGATGATTTCAGGAGGATAGAGCCATCAATAATGATAACTCTAAAGCAGTCTTGAAGTGATGATTTCAGGAGGATAGAGCCATCAATAATGATAACTCTAAAGCAGTCTTGAAGTGATGATTTCAGGAGGATAGAGCCATCAATAATGATAACTCTAAAGCAGTCTTGAAGTGATGATTTCAGGAGGATAGAGCCATCAATAATGATAACTCTAAAGCAGTCTTGAAGTGATGATTTCAGGAGGATAGAGCCATCAATAATGATAACTCTAAAGCAGTCTTGAAATAATAATATGATTTCAGGAGGATAGAGCAATCAATAATGATAACTCTAAAGCAGTCTTGAAGTCATGAGAAGTTATCAGGAGGATAAAGTAACCCTGAGGTGACGATAAAGCAGTCCCAAAGTAATAAGAAGCTTATCAGGAGGATAAAGTAACCCTGAGGTGACGATAAAGCAGTCCTGAAGAAATAAGAAGCTTATCAGGAGGATAAAGTAACCCTGAGGTGACGATAAAGCAGTCCCGAAGATCATAAGTTTGTTTGTTGGATAATTAACCTGAAAACAAGGTAGCATTCTGTATAATAACATTAGTTTATGCTTTATGTATGCATGTATAATATGATGCACTTAGGTAATGTACTATATGGCTATGGATATATATGCTATGGTATGATGTAAATGATGTATGTATGATATGATGCTGCCGGAAGCGTCTGGATATCTTCGTATAACAACTGCTGGCCAGGGAAAATAAATCCCGATTCGTTGCTGAAGAATATATAACCCTCTGTCCGCTGGGGATAACAGGGTATAGATAACCTCCCGTCTGCTGGGGATAGTAAGGTATAGATAACCTCCCGTCTGCTGGGGATAGTAAGGTATAGATATAACCTCCCGTCTGCTGGGGATAGTAAGGTATATATAACCTTTGTCTTCGTTTGGTAATAGGATAAGTATAACATCCCGTCTTCGTTCGTCGTACCCTTATTGGAAAGTAATTTCCCGAATATCCGTATGAGGATAAAAGAGATGGATATAAATTCCAGGGGAGATGAGACTTTATGAAGATGAATTTGCCCTACTGAGGGTTTGTAACTGTCTTGTAAAGGTGAACCGGCGAAGCTTCGTTGAAATCCTTCCCTCGTTCGTCCTTAGTAAATACTATTACTGCATTTTCATGCATTTCTGGTAAACATCAATCATATTAAGCATACATGCATTTCTGGTAAACATCAATCATATTCAAAAGCATACATACATTCAAACACAACCAATGGACGTTTCGCTTACGTAAATAGGGTAAAAGTAAATCTGGATTCAAAAGATGGAATTTATTTATATCAAAAAGTGACCCATACACGGGTAAGTTTGTACAAGGAGACATAAACCCTAGTAAGAGGATTTTGCCATAAAGTTTTACAAAAGAGAATCAGCTATGTGGAAAATAATCCTATTGAGTTTCAATTCTACTATTGCCATTCAAGTATCTCATCTTCTTGCTGTTGAGACGGAAACGATTGAATTGAGCTTTATCTGTTCGAGCTTGAGTAAGCAGTACAACTGGTTGCAGTTTCACGGGTGATCCAAACGAGACATAGTCATACGCTTTAATCCCTAACTTTTGCCTGGATTGCCCTTTCAAGTTTTCAATCCACCGGGATACCCTTTTTTGCCCAAGCCGCCTTTTCAGGTTTTCGACTTGCCGGGTGTACATCTTTTTATATATATCCCTAATTTTTGCCCAAACCCTTTTGGTTTGCCGGGATGCCCTTATTTTTGCCTAGGCCTGTCAACCTAGCGGGTCTCTTTTCATGCGTAGTATTTTTTAACTATGTCTGCGTTTACAGGCTGTGGGAAGTCTTCACCATCCATTGTAGTCAGTATCATGGCACCTCCTGAGAATACTGTCTTGACTACAAATGGTCCTTCATATGTTGGAGTCCACTTGCCCCTAGGATCACCCTGTGGTAATATGATACGCTTGATTACCAAATCACCAGCCTGATATACCTTTGGCTTAACCTTCTTGTTAAAAGCTTTGATCATTCGTTTTTGGTACATCTGGCCATGACAAACTGCTGCTAGCCTTTTCTCATCAATCAAATTTATCTGGTCAAGTCGAGTTTGAATCCACTCATCTTCGTCCAAGCCTGCATCCTTCATAATTCTCAAGGAAGGAATCTGAACTTCAATGGGCAGAACTGTTTCCATACCATAGACTAAGGAGAATGGGGTTGCCCCTGTTGAAGTACGTATTGTAGTACGATAACCATGAAGAACAAATGGTAACATCTCATGCCAATCTTTGTAAGTAACAGTCATCTTCTGTACAATCTTCTTGATGTTCTTATTAGCAGCTTCAACTGCCCCATTCATCTTTGGACGATACGGTGAAGAGTTGTGATGCTTAATCTTGAACTGCGTGCAGAGATCAGTAATCATAGTGTTGTTCAGATTAGAACCATTGTCAGTGATAATCCTTTCAGGGATGCCATACCTACATATGAGATTATTCTTAATGAACCGGGCCACAACATTCTTGGTAACAGATGCAAATGAAGCTGCCTCTACCCACTTCGTGAAGTAATCAATAGCAACCAGGATGAAACGATGCCCATTAGAAGCAGTAGGCTTGATCTCACCAATCATATCAATGCCCCACATGGCAAAGGGCCAAGGAACAGTCAACACATTCAATGGTGATGGAGGTACATGAACTTTATCAGCATAAATTTGACATTTGTGACAAGTTCTGGAGTGTTGATAGCAATAAGCTTCCATGGTGGACCAATAGTAGCCTGCTCTCAATATCTTCTTTGCCATAGTATGTCCACTAGAATGAGTGCCAAAGGTCCCATCATGCATCTCTTCCATAATTTCTGTAGCCTCCTTCTGATCCACACAATGAAGCATAGTTGAATCATGATTGCGCTTATACAGAATGCCATTACTCAGAAAGAACTTAGCAGAAAACCTTCTCAGGAACTTCCTATCTTTGACAGATGCCCCTTCAGGGAATTCCTGAGCTTCAAGATATCTTTTCACTTCATAGAACCAAGGCTTCTCCTCTGCTCCTTCAGTGTCAATCTCATTGCAGTATGTAGGCTTCTCAAATCTATCAATGGTAATCTTGGGAGCTTCATCATCCCAACTGATCTCAAACATAGATGCCATGGTGGCTAATGCATCTGCCAACTGATTCTCTCTCCGTGGAATATGTCCAAAGGTAATCTCTTTGAAATATGGGGTCAAAGACAACACATGCTCTCTGTAAGGAATGATATTATCATGCTTGGTATCCCAGTCTCCCTTGATCTGACTAACTACCAGGGCTGAATCTCCATACACATCAAGGAACTGGATCTTCATATCAATAGCAGCTTTAATACCCAGGATACATGCCTCATACTCAGCCATGTTATTGGTACAATGGAAACAAAGTCTGGCAGTAATCGGGGTATGACGACCTTCAGGGGAACTAATCACAACACCAACACCATTACCAAGTGCATTAGAGGCACCATCAAAAACCATAGTCCATCGGGATCCTTGTTCAGGTCCGTCATATTGTCCAGGTTCTTTGGTAACAGTCATAATGTCTTCATCAGGGAACTCAAAATTTATTGACTGATAATCATCCATTGCCTGATGAGCCAAATGATCAGCAACAACACTTCCCTTAATGGCCTTCTGAGTAGTATACTGTATATCATATTCTGTCAAGATCATTTGCCATCTAGCAATTCTTCCAGAGAGAGCAGGTTTCTCAAATATGTACTTGATTGGATCCATCTTTGAAATCAATAAGGTAGTATGAGTCAACATATACTGTCTTAGTCGGCGAGCAGCCCATGCCAAAGCGCAGCAAGTTTTCTCAAGCAGTGAGTATCTTGTTTCACAGTCGGTAAACTTTTTGCTAAGGTAGTATATTGCCTGCTCTTTTCGACCAGACTCGTCATGTTGCCCCAACACACACCCCATTTAGTTGTATAACACTGTTAAGTACATAATCAAGGGTCTTCCATCAACTGGTGGCATCAAAATTGGAGGTTCTAGCAGATATCTCTTGATTTCATCAAAGGCAGTCTGGCATTCATCATTCCATTCCATCACCTGATCTTTCTTCAACAACTTGAAGATTGGCTCATAGATGGTAGTTAACTGGGAAATAAATCCTGCAATGTAATTCAATCGTCCCAAGAAACCTCTAACCTCCTTCTCAGTACGGGGAGCTGGCATCTCTCGTATAGCTTTCACTTTTGCGGGATCCACTTCAATACCTTTTCCACTGACAATGAAACCCAGGAGCTTCCCAGATCTAACTCCAAAAGTACACTTGTTTGGATTCAATCTCAACTTGTATTTCTTCAACCTCTCAAACAACTTGTGCAGATGATCAAGATGTTGTTCTTCATTCTGAGACCTGGCTATCATATCATCTACATATACCTCTATCTCATGATGAATCATATCATGAAACAAAGCCACCATAGCACGCTGATATGTTGCCCCTGCATTCTTCAAACCAAATGGCATTACCTTATAGCAAAAGGTGCCCCACTGTGTCACAAATGTTGTCTTCTCCATATCTTCGGGTGCCATCTTGATTTGATTGTAACCAGAGAAACCATCCATAAAAGAGAATACCTTATGCTGAGCAGTGTTGTCTACCAGAATATCAATATGAGGGAGTGGAAAGTCATCTTTAGGGCTAGCCTTGTTCAAATCTCTGTAGTCTACACACATACGTACCTTACCATCTTTCTTAGGAACTGGTACCACATTTGCAACCCACTGAGGATAAGAAGTTACTGCTAAGAACCCTGCATTGAACTGTTTCATTACCTCTGCCTTGATCTTTTCTGACATTTCAGGACGCATACGACGAACCTTCTGCTTCTTTGGACGACAATCTTCTTTCACTGGCAAACGGTGAACCACAATGTCTGTATCCAACCCTGGCATATCTTCATAAGACCAAGCAAAGATCTCCACATAGTCACGTAACATCTGAATCAACCGGCTTTTGACACTGTCCTCTAAATCAGCTCCTATCTTAACCTCTTTTCTGTTTTCTTCAGTTCCCAGATTCACAACTTCGACTGGCTCTTCGTGTGGCTGTATAACTTTCTCTTCTTGTTGTAATAACCTAGCAAGCTCTACAGGTATTTCACAATCGTCCTCATTTCCGTCTTCAGTTTGATAGATCGGATTCTCGAAATCATAATTGGCAATAGTAGAACTGTTATCAACAGGATCCAGAGTGGATGAGGATCTGCATTTTAGTGATGTGGGTGTGTGTAAGAACACATAGCTGATAAAACAAAAATAAAAGAAAGACAAGGAACACAATATTTACGAAAACGAAACGTCCACTGATTTTATTGAATGAAGTATGCAAATGAAATGACAGCCCGTAACAAGCACACCATTGTGCCCCGGGTAAGGCATATGGCTTGAAAGTTTTATTGTTCAGAAATTACAAATTTAAAAACATAACACAGTAATAGTATTTACTCCTGACTAAAGGAGATAGGGATAACATCTTCAGCTTTCCAATTATTGAGTCCAGCACCCACAGTAGGAAAAATCCATGCATCCAAGTTGTAGTCTTCGTTTTGATCTCCCACAACATTAATCTGGTCCTTCACAACCCCTTAATTAGTGACACGGGCAGCACGAGCACGACGAACAGCCTTCTGGGACTCTGCAGTGAAACCCAAACCAAACTTGTCAGACTTGTATGGAATATCAGGAAGCTGACCCCAAATAGTACAACCACCTTCATCCACCACAGCTATAGCATCATTGAGGGAGGCCATTTCCATTGTTGGAGGCTTTCTGGTGATCACAGGAACTTTCTTCACAACAGGAGGAGCTACATAATCATTAACAACCCAGGGAACCACTTCAAATGTCTGACACGGAGTTTCAATATATTCACCTTCCATTTCCAAATACTTGAAAGTGTTTACATGGCTGACAAAGTATTCTTCTTCTCCGTAGACAGTAACAACCTTTCCATTCACCGGATATCTCAACTTTTGGTGCAATGTAGAGGTCACAGCACCTGCCCCATGGATCCAGGGACGACCAAGCAGACAAGAGTACGAAGGACGAATATCCATCACATAAAATGTAGTAGTAAACACCTGGGAACCAACTTGGATTGGAAGATCAATTTCCCCATGCACTACTCTTCTAGAACCATCAAAAGCTTTTACCACAATGTTGCTGGGCTTCAGTACAACATCTTCAGGACTCAGCTTGTTCAGGACTTCCTTAGGCAACACATTCAAAGAGGAACCATTGTCTATGAGTACATGTGACAGGGTAGTGCCCCTGCATTCAATTGAGATGTGCAAGGCCCTGTTATGATCCCTCTTGGCAGGGGTCAAATCAGCATCAGAGAACCCTAACCCGTTGTCATAGGTCAGGTGGGCAACACAGTTCTCAAATTGGTCAACAGAAATTGCACTGGGTACATGAGCCATCTTCAGAAACTTGATCAATGACTTGGCATGAGCCTCAGAACATAATAATAGGGAGAGCATAGAAATCTTTGAGGGAGTATGCCCCAACTGATCAACAATGTCATAATCACTCTTGCGAATGATTTTCAATACTTCTTCCATCTGCTTAGAGAGGTCATCAGCAGCTGGCACATCAGTAGATACAGGCTCAATGACAGGACCCTTGCCCCAAGCATCAGTGGTGGAAGTAGCAGCAGGAGTAACTGCATTCTTGGAAGTATCTGGAGGAGAGAAGACTCTTCCACTACGAGTGATCTTGCTAGATCCAGCAATATTATCAATGTCAACAGGCACATCAGGTAAAGGCTCCTGCTTAACACCATGGATGTAAACATCAGACCCATAGTGCCAAGGCACAGCTTTGTCAGATGTATAAGGAATAGGACCAGGAGTGGTAATGATCAGAGGAGCCACTCTGGCTTCAGCAACAACTTTCACGGGACCTTCAGCAGTAATTTTGATTGGACCCTGATGAGTGATTTTGATAGGACCCTTTGAAGTGATTTTTATTGGTACTTTGTCAACCATGTCAACCTCTTCAATCTTCCTACCCTGAGTCAGATGATCCACCATACTTTCTACAGACGACGGAGTCCTCTCAAACACTATAGTATACTTATCCATGAGACGCTGAATTCCATCTCTCAATATGAAGCAACTATCCGGCTTATAGGTACAATACAAACAATCTTCACGACAACCTGGAAAGATTCCAGCTTGTACTAACCTCTTTTTGATAACAGACAGTGGTGTGGTCAACTCCATAACTGAATAGACATGTAGATCTTCATCAATGGCATTGACAGTCTTCTCGTGATTCGGCATTGGAGCAGTAATCACATTGGGAGTACCCGGAGGATCAAACTCAATTTCTCCAGCATCAATCATATCTTGAATTTTGTTCTTCAAGACCCAGCAATTATTAGTATCATGTCCCTGACAGTTTGAATGATATGCACATCGTGCATTGGGATTGTACCTGGGAGAGGTAACATTGGGATTCTGAGGAGCCTCCTTCAAAGTAATGAGTTCAGCTTTCAACAAATGTTGCAGTGCCTGAGCCATTGACATGTTGATCTTTGTGAACTGTCTTCTAGCCCTCTGTTGGTTGCCCTATGGCTGCTCTGTTGTTGCAGGAGTTGGATTTGAAATATGAACTACACTAACAGACTGATGCCTTCTGTTACGATCAGGCTGACCATAAACAGCATTGGATTCTTTCTTCCCAGTGGGAGGCTTCTTTGCAGCACCTGATGAGGAAGCACCCACTTGGATCTTACCATTCTTTATACCATTTTCTACTCGCTCTCCTATCATGATCAGCTCAGTGAAGCCAGATGATGAGCTTCCAATGAGATGACTGTAAAACGGACCATTCAGCGTACACATGAACATATCAACCAATTCCCTATCAGTCAAAGGGGGTTGAACTCTTCCAGCTAAATCTCTCCACTTCTGAGCATACTCTTTAAAACTTTCCTTGGCACCCATAGACATGCTCTGAAGCTGCATGCGAGTGGGGGCTAAGTCAGCATTGTATCGGTACTGCTTATAGAAAGCTTCAGCAAGATCATTCCAATCTCTGATGTTGACACTCTCCAACTGATAATACCACTCCAGCTGAGCTCCAGATAAGCTCTCTTGAAAGAAATGGATCCACAACTTCTTATCAGCAGTGTGGGGTTGAATTCTTCTAACATAAGACCTCAGATGCAGTTTGGGACAAGAGACCCCATCATAGACAACAAATGCAGGAACCTTGAAACCCACAGGTATGACCACCCCAGATATCAAGCTCAAATCCTCAAAATCCAGCCCAGATGATTTCTACAACTCCATAGCATCCATTCTATCCACCAGCATCTTGAATTTGTCTTCATTAGGATCATGGTAGTAATTAGCCTCAGAATCAGAGTCCCCCATTGTATGGTGGAGACTGCCTACCTCTTGCTCAGATTCTTCAGATTCATAGTCTTAAGCTGGTTCTTTGGTCTTGGCAAAACCTTTGAACCTTCTTCCCATGTTGATCAACCCAGCAGACCTTCTAGTCTTCTTAGTCTTCTTGGCCAGCAATGCCTTCAATTCATCCTGCCCCTTGGACAGGTTCAAGATCAGCTCTTGGAACTGTGCATTTTGTGCCTGAAGATCCTTAACTGATTGTTCAAGAGACATTGCTGAAATAAATAGCGAGAAGATGAGAAACCTGTGCACAATTATAAACCTGTGATGCAATGAAATGATATGGTAATGCAATGCAATGTATTCAAGGACCGCAGGATTTAAATTTGCTTAGACAAAAACGAAAGTAAACTTTTATTAGTAATAACTCTGTTTTGCCTTTTAGGCTTACAAAAATGAAAATGAAATAAGTACAAAAGATGGGGTTTTAAGTCTCCCAAGGATGCTTCCTCTTTGTGTTGAGGTATGAGTTGAGGTTTCGTTCCTCGTGAAGTTGCTTTGTTAGTTCCAGGATTCTTTCTTGGCTTGCTTTGTAATGAGCTTCGAAAGTATCCCTTTGCTCCTTCAGTTGGATCCATGATCTCTGCAAGTCTTCCTTATCAGTAGGCATGTCTGGGTGAAGGATGGTATAAGCTGTGTCTCCTTCAGCAACAGGTTCCGTGGTAACTGGTAGGACGGCAGGATATGACATCATGAGATTCTGAGCACGAGATCGCACCCATCTGAGATAAGCCTCCATAGGAATAGTGTACTTAGGCTCCAGTGTCTTGCTGTCAACCCTATTTACCTTTCCCCAAGCTCGTATGAATCTCTGACGGTAACCCTGAAGATCGTTGTCATAATCAAACACAATGCCCTGAATCAACATGTCATGTGGATCATCGCTTCGGGCGTAACCAAACTGTCGTAAAGCTAGAGAGGGGTTGTAGGTGATGCCTCCTCTTATGCCTAGAAGTGGCACATTAGGAAACTCCCCACAACGGTCAATGATGGTGACATTCTCCATAGATTTGGAGCACCAATGGATATCTGAGTGAGAAAGTGACATGATCCTCTTGGACCATCTGAACCCTTGCTCATTCTTCATTACTGAGCGAGGAAGGTGAGAAATAAACCACCTAGAAAGCAAAGGTATGCAGCACATCAAAGTTCCTCTTGCCCTTGTAGTACGGGTATGAAGAGAATGTAGGATGTCTCCAAGCAATGTAGGCACTGGATTGTGGCTCAGGAATATGTTAATGGCATGAACGTCTATGAACTGATCTGGATTGGGGAACAATACTAAGACATAAATCAGCAAGGCTAAGATCTCCTCAAAAGCATCATAGCTCATGGCCTTCAAGAACAACTGAGCTTTTTCTATCAACACCTTAGCAAGAATACCCTTAACTCCGCTTCTCGTTTCTAGAACAATGTCATACTTCTTCAGATGTAGAGCTGCAGCAATAACCTCTGGTTTAAGCTCCTTCTCCAAGCCTGTGAAGGGTCTTTGATCAAGAACAGGTATACCCAGAAGTTTAGAGAACTCCTCCATTGTAGGAACCAGCTGATAGTCAGGGAATGTAAAGCAATGGTGCTTAGGGTCAAAGAACTGAAACAGAACACTCATCATATCTTCATTGAACCCTGAAGTGACTAGATCTAATAGGTGACCATGTCTCTTGATGAACTGGGAATGATCAGACACTTGAGAAACCAACTCTTTAAGCTTGGCAGGTATGCCCACAAAGTTGATCCTGATGGTGTTTCTACGAGCAGAAGCCATGACCTGCAACAAAGAACAAAGATAAATCCTTTGGTCCTTGAAATGGTTAGTGAAAATGCTATGCTTATGATGCATGATGATGTCATGATGTTATGCTCAATCACAAACATGTGGCACACACAAACAAGTCACACCATAGCCCTAGGTTTAAAGGCTTGCATGAGGTTTAAGGTAAATACCCTCCCCTGAAGTTAGATGGTTCATCCTGTCCTACAAAAGTAACCAGGTTCTAAGGGATCTCAAAATCATTGATCCTTCACAAGGGTGGTTGTTCAGAAGGCAACTTACTTGCCAACCAAAACCCTCCAAGTTTAGAATCTCAATGAGCGTAGTATCGAGTGTCAACCAACTTCAGTCTGCACCAAAGCCGGTTACCTCACTACTTTCTAAAGGCCAAGATGAGTTAACTAGGGTTCTAAAAGTTAGTTAGTGCATTGACAACATATGGCAGCCTCATATTATCCTCAACTTGACTTAAGGAACATAAGCACCAACCAAGAAGTCGCACTAACTATGGCCACCAGATCAACCGTATCGATATACGTCGTACAATTTCCTTGGTCTATTGCCATTTACCTAAGGTACACTAGATCCGGGTTAGGACCTTTCACACATAAGAGCACCCCAACAATATAATAATAAAGCAAACAAATCAAACAATATAAAGTGATCTAATTCCTAAGGGTACCCCTCTTAAATTTAAATCCCCAGCAGAGTCGCCAGTTCTGTAACACGGTGGGAGAACTGACTTTAAGTTATGTTGCGGATAGCAAGAGTCGCCACTGACTTTTATTTTATCCAAAAGGAAAGGGTATAAAAGAACAGGAAAGACCTTAAGAGATATTTTTGGGTCCGGGGGGTAGGTTATGTAAAGGGAAGGTGTTAGCACCTTTTACATCCATGGTTATCCATGGGCTCTTAGTTACTTAGCTCACTTTTGAATTGTTTTTGAAAGTGTAGTGTGTGAATAGAAAAATTTTCAGAATAGTTGATAATGATCCATGTACGGATGCGTAAAAAACTTGTTTTTGAAAATTTGTTTGAAATTTGTTAAGTGTGAAATGTTTTGGAAGTGAGCAAGTACATAAGAGGAACCTACCCTAAAGTTTTAAGTCTTTCTTGTTCTTTATCCTTTAATTGGTAAGACTATCCCTACTATTAAGGAGTAGGTAGTCATTACCTTGGATGTGAGGGACATGAGAGGGACATTTGTTTGTTATGAAGGCAACTGTGGGGTGTAATAAGCATATAGGAGGGACTATCATCATTATTTCGAAGGGACTTAATTCGTAAAGGCAACCATGAGGGACTTGATGATTTTTTCTTTTAGGGACTTGCTTTATACACCCCACTTGACCTTATTAGTAAGCAACAATGAGGGATAGCCTTAGAAAGTGAGGCGGCGATTAAAAATCGACTTACGTGTGTGAGTGTTTAATATTAATTATCTTTGATTAAAATGATCTAATTTATTTTAAATAAAATACATATTTGCACTCCCTAATTACTAACCATAGCAAAAATAATTAAATAATTACAAAATTTACATCCAGTAGCATTTACATTATAATAAATAAATAGCAAAAATAAGTAAAAATATAAGCAATAAATAATAAATAAAAAATAATAGGGGTTAGTAATAAATTAAAAAAAAAAAGGTTAGTGAAAATAAAATAATAATAATAATAATTAGAAAAATAAACAAGGTTAGAGACATGATAATTAGAATATAATATAATAATAAATAATAGTATGGTTAATAACAATAATTAAAGTAAAAATAAATAGAAATAATATTATAATGATATGAACACAAATTTAAATTTTAAATATATAATAAGAAAAATTTCTAAGCATAATATAATTATAAGTTTTAATCATTTACAAGAATTTAATTATTTATGAATATATATTAACAATTATAAAAAAAATATTTACACATTATAAGGAGAAAATAAGTTTTAAATATTATATTCATAAAATTAATCATATTTACAAAAATTTAATTTTATTAGTTATTATATTTACAAAATTTAGTTTCTACTAATTAGTATATTTACAATAAATTTTAAACATATACAAAAATATAATTATTAAATTGTCTCTTAAACATATATTGAAAGAAAGATAATTTGGATTAAAAAAATATATTTACAAATAAGTTAGAATTATTTTAAATAAACATGTATAATGATAATTACATCACAAATTAGAAAATAAAAACAATTAGGTTTTAATTGGTACTTAGAAAATAAATTAGGATTTTTGTTAGAAAAATATTTTTTAGGGTTTAGAATATACAAATTATTAGATAAACATATATCCTATAATTTAATTATACAAAATTACATACATGATAAAGAAAATAATTTCATGGAATTTATATATTTTAAAATATTAAGCATGCTTCATTATTATTATTTTTTAATTGTTTAGAAAAACATATACACACAAAATCATATTTATAATTTAACATTTGAATATTTAAAACAAATAAAAGAAAAAGAATATGAAAAACTTACCTGACTGGGGTTTGAACCCAGGTCAGTTTGGTTGCCAGCAATAGAAATCACCACCAAGCTACCACACACGCAAGTGAAAGAGGAAAGGGAATAATTGGCTTTGTGCCTTGCTTGAAAAATCCAGAAAATAGAGAAACAAAAAAGGCCTGGGGTGGGATTCGTACCCAGGACCTTATGTATACAAGTATGCGCGCATTACCACCCGGCTGGAAGAGCCCATCTGCTAATTGAATAGCCACAATACATAATATATTCAATCTTCTTTTATCCTGAAAAATAGAACAAAAATAATGGTACAAGCCAGATTCGAACCCATGCCATCACCCAACAAGCCTGCAAGCCTTACCACTGAGACACACACGCGCGTGTGATAAACAAACTAACAATTAAAGATAAAATATTTAATTAATATTTGAATTTCTCAAACGCGCGGGAGGAGGTCATCTTCTACCTCCAGCGCTGCGAATTTAGCTATGAAAATAGCTGGGAGTTTACCTGCGAATTTTGCTACCTGTTCAAACCTGCGAAAATCCAAACTCTCATGAAACAGCATCAATTCATGAAATTGGTTAGTGATTCATAATCCTCACAGTTCACACAACAACCCTACGTTTCCAGAATTTATTTATATGCATTCAAACGTTAAACCCTAATTATGAGGTTATGAACCCTAACATGGCCGTTTGCGTTTTAGACACTCATTCTTCAATCCAGTTGTCCAGAAACATTCCTTGGAACCTCACAAACACAAAAGATCAAACAAAATTCATTAATAATGCACAAATGAACAGAATCGAAAAATTGAAATTCAATGTAAAATTTGATTCGGGTTCATCAATGTGTGATGCTATGGGGCAATGTAATGATCTGGTTATGTTCCATGATGATCAAGGATCCTAGCCATGTCCTTATTTTACCTTCAAACCTCTTGGATGATGAAATCCGAATGCCACTTTTTTGATGAATTTTTGGTTTTGAAACTTACCCTTGGCTGCTGGAAATCGTGTCTTAGGGTTATGCTTATGCTTGATACTTATATGGGAGTGAATTAGGTCAGAAAAACTCATTGGTTGTGTGGAGATTTGATCCAAAAAAAGATTGAAAAAGATTGTAGTTTAAAGTTCAAATATTTGATCATGAAGGCTTACTATCTTTGGATAAATCACATGATTCCCTTCCTCTTTAATTCCAATCACCAATTAAGACTTTCTAGAAACATTATCCAAATAAAATCTTTAATTTTCATATTTTATTTTTATTTAAAATGATTTTTAATGATTTAAATCAAAATAAATAGAAATAAAAATAATAAAAATCAGATTTTAAATGGTTTGGGTCGTGCATGATGATGTGGTATGGATTGGATCACAACTTGGGCAGCCCATTTGGAAAAAAGTGGTTTTAAACCTCCATTTTCAACATAAACCATCACAAAATTTCCCAACTTTGCAAGGGCATATCTCCTTCAATTTTAAAGGTATGAGGGTGTTCTTGGACTTTTTGGAAAGCTTGAAGAGTCCTCTAAACAACCCCATTGGTTTCAGGTCCATATCATTTACCAATCTCAAGTTATGCCCTTTTGAAGTTGTTGACTTTTTGTTGACTTTTGAAATGACCTATAATGTCCTAGCTCATATCTTTCAAATGAAGCATTTTTGGGCTTAACTTTCAACATAAAAGTTGTAGAGAATTCAATTTCCTTCAAAATGAGCTTTGGATGGAGACTTGGTGATGAAGTATGTGAAAGTTATGGCTGGTCAAAGTTCAGTTGACTTTTACTGAGGAAACCCTAATTTAGAAACTCCTGATTATTGATGATCTGGAAACTCCTTGATGAATCATGATCAACCCTTGATCAAATGATGAATTTTACTTCATATACTTGATGTTGGCAAAAAATCATGAAGTTTGACTTTGGTTTGACCACAGTTGACCTCAGTTTGACTTTTTAACTGCACTGACTGATTTTGACTTATCTGATCATCTGACTGAGCAAACTTTTGAGAAAAGTCTTGAAACTTGTCATGGGGGTTCTTACACACATATAAGATGTTATGAAGCTCTCTTGAAGTCTTGGAAGTCCATTTAGCCTGATCAAAGTCAAAACCCTAGTTTTGGATGCACTGCTTAGGAGGTGCATTGTCTAAGGGAATTGTCAACTCCTTTGACCAATTGTGAACTTTGTGAACCTTGTGAACCATCATAAAATGTCTTGTGAACCTCATGGGAGGTATTGTGAAGCTTGTGAACCTTGTGAACCTCATAAAGTGACTTCATGAATCTCAGGAAAGCTTTGTAATCATTGTGAATCTTGTGAACCTTGTGAACCTTCAAGAAGTAACTTGTAGACTTCATGAACCTCATGAAAGGTCTTGTATATGTTGAGAAGCTTGTGAACCTTGTGAACCTTCAAGAAGTGATTTGTAGACTTCATGAACCTCATGAAAGGTATTGAAAGCATTGTGGGACTTGTAAACCTTGTGAACCTTCATAAAGTAACTTGTAGACTTCATTAACCTCATGAAAGGCCTTGTAAGTGTTGGGGAAACTTGTGAACCTTGTGAACCTTCTTAGAACACAAAGTCTTGTATTGTGAGGGCAAATTTTGGGGTGTAACAGCATGTCACCAATTAGCTTTAGACCGAGCAATCAAGCTTGTAGCACAACGTAGGTGCAAGCAGTCCCCCGAGAAAGCGGAGGCTGCCGAGCGAGCTGTAAAAGACCTCCTAGAGGCAAATTTTATTTCTGAAGCCCAGTACACAACCTGGCTCTCAAATGTAGTCTTCGGTAATAAAAATAATGGAAAATGGCGCATGTGTGTTGATTATACTGATCTTAATAGGGCTTGCCCCAAAGATGCTTTTCCTCTCCCTAACATAGATAAACTCGTCGACAATTCTGCAGGTTTCAAACTCTTGTCCTTCATGGACGCATACAGCGGATATAATCAAATCCATATGTCGGACATGGACAAGAGACACACGGCATTCATGACCCCGACCGACAATTACTATTATAACGTAATGTCTTTCAGACTCAAGAATGTCGGGGCCACGTACCAGCGAATGATGAACAAAGTCTTCCGAGAAGAAATCAGGGATATGCTCGAGGTATGCATGGACGACATGATCGTCAAATCACACGATGAGACTGACCATGCACGACACCTCCGCAAGGTCTTTGAGCAGGCTAGGCAATGCAAAATGAGGTTTAACCCTGAGAAATGCACGTTCGGCGTCCGGGCAGGAAAATTTATAGGTTTCTACCTCACCGAGAGGGGGATCGAAGCCAATCCCGACAAATGTCGAGCATTCTCAGAGTTCCCGACCCCGAAATCTAAAAAATCCATTCAATCCCTCAACGGGGTGCTCGCCTCGCTCTCTCGTTTCATCGCCAAATCCGCTCAACACGCACTACCTTTCTTTAAACTCCTCCGAAAGGATGCCACCTTCGAGTGGACCGACGAATGTGAGCAGGCACTGCTCCATCTGAAGAAGGCACTCTCCGAACCCCCGGTCCTGTCACGACCATTAGAGAGGGAGACCTTATACCTATATCTGTCTGTGGCAACCGAGGCCGTCAGCGCCGCTCTTATTAGAGAAACCGACGAGGGACAAAAACCCATCTACTTCACGAGCAAAGCACTCTAAGGTCCCGAGCTGAGATACCAACAAATTGAAAAAGTTGCATTAGCTCTCATAAACGCCGCGAGAAGATTACGTCACCACTTCCTCGCTCACACGATCAAGGTAAGAACCGATCAACCAATAAAACAACTCCATGGTCGACCAAACATGGCCGACAGAATGTTAAAATGGTCTCTGGAACTTTCCGAATTCGACATACAATACGAGAACAAGAAAGCTTTGAAAGCTCAAGCCCTGGCCGACTTCGTCGCAAAAATGACTCACAACCCAAAGCCAGCAGACGACGCCCACAAATGGACGATCTTCGTCGACGGCGCCTCCAGCTCGACAGGCAGCGGGGCCGGGATCATCCTCGTAAACGAGGAAGAAATCCTGATTGAGATCTCACTGGCATTAGTCTTCCCAAGTTCCAACAACCAAGCCGAATATGAGGCTTTCATCGTCGGTCTGAGATTGGCCGAAGACCTAGGAGCAAAGGAAGTAAAAATATTGACAGACTCCTAGCTCGTGGCATCACAAGTACGGGGAGAGTACCAAATCAAGAACGACAACCTCATCGAATATTTAGCTTTGGTCAAAGAAAGACTCGAAAAATTCGAGAAGTGGGAGGTCCAACACGTGCCCCGCGAACATAACACGCGAGCAGACATCCTATCAAAGCTTGCTAGCACGAGGAGGAAAGGAGGAAACAAATCAGTAATCCAAGAAATCCTTCCTCGGCCCAGCACCGAGAAGCCACCTCCTCCGCTCGAGGTTAACGTGATCGGGGACACTCATTGCTGGATGATACCCATCTATAACTACCCCACAAAGGGCGAACTCCCCGCAGACCCTAAAGAGGCGGCCACTACTAAGCGTAGGGCGTGGTCATAGGTCCTCCTCGAAGGGAAACTCTACCGTAGAGGACTCTCCATCCCGTTACTAAAATGCATCGAGGAAGAGAAAGTTCCCGACATATTGGGGGAAATGCACCAAGGAATCAACGCCCAACATCCCGACGGACGATCGCTAGCATGTAAGGCTCTTCGAGTGGGCTACTATTGGTCGACTATACAACACGACTCCAAGGAACACGTCAAAAAATGCAACAAATGCCAACGACACACCGACATGCACCTTGCACCCCCGAACGAGTTAAAAACGCTCTCTTCTCCTTGGCCCTTCGCATGGTGGGGCATGGACATCCTCGGCCCATTCGTAACTGGATCATACCAAAACAAATACCTCATTGTAAGGGTAGACTATTTCACCAAATGGATCGAAGCAGAAGCACTGGCCAAAATAACGACACAGAACATTCTTCGATTTTTCAAACGAAATATCCTCGCTCGATTCGGCATACCTCAGGTCCTCATCACGGACAACATAACGTAATTCACGGACGGAGGATTTCAGGACTTCGTGGCCAGCTTAGGCACTAAACAACACTTCACTTCCGTCGAGCACCCTCAAACCAATGGACAAGCGGAGGCAGCCAACAGGGTAATCCTGCGCGGACTGAAGCGCAGACTCGGCGAGGCAAAAAGGGCATGTGTCGAGGAGCTACACAACGTCCTATAGGCATACCGCACGACACCACATTCCACGACCGGGGAAACCCCATTCAGACTAACATACGGTACCAAAGCAGTCATCCCAATGGAAATACGAGAACCGAATAGACGCATAGAGGAGTCCCTCGACGAGGAGATGAACGACGAGGCACTTCGAGCCGAGCTGGATCTAGTCGACGAGATCCGCTCCGAAGCAGCCCTTAGGGAAATATCCCTCAAACAAAAAATAGCCTTATGCCACGACGCGAAGGTCATAAAAAGATGTTCCAGGTGGGCAGCCTGGTCCTCAGAAGAAACCAAAAAAATCCAAGAGAGGGTAAACTGGTCGCCAACTGGGAAGGCCCCTACCGCGTCTACGACAAGACGAGCAACAAGGCCTACTATCTGGAAAACCTTCAAGGTGAAGAACTCGTTCGACCATGGAACGCAAAAAAAACTTAGACAATATTATAGCTAAATATGACCCGGGGAGACATGGGAGGTACGACCACGCTCTTCACCACCAAAACAACATGGAGAATCTACGCTACCCAGGGGCGAACAGAACCCTTCCAGCGAACACAACCCTCCCCGACACTGGGCACCTCAAGCGAGCCCCAATGTCGCAGTACCACGATTGGCAGAGCACCCAGCTCGCGATGGGAAAACCCAAGCCCCAAGGTCGGAGTTCTCCAACCGCAAACTCTACCTCGATTTTAGGCGAGCACAACGCCCGCCACCTTATCGGTTCCTTAAACCGACGAGACCAACATTGTCGAGCACAAACAGTTCAAAAATATAGCAAATACAAAATGAGACCGACATCAGACAAACAAATAAATAAATAAGGTGAATTAAAAACATTCATTCAAAGCGGCCGCAGCCAAAGGAAATACAAAGTGAGCCCGAAGGCCAATATTCATCCAAGCACAGAGACCGTCATATACAGGCATGCAGGCCATACAAAAATAAACAAAACAAAATTCAAAGACTCCTCCCGGAGTTACTCTTCATCCTCCAGCTCCTCATCAGCTGCGAAGGGGCACACAATTTCCCCGTCAGCCACACAGTAGTTATGAGCCGACCCCTCCGTCACCAACCCGGGGTTCAACACCTTCAGCTGATCGGTGGCATTGTCGAAACCTTCCTTGAACATCTCCATCAGGTCCTTGTTGGCAGCTCAGATGTGTTTGACCAATTCACCCCGGGTGCGGAGGGCAAGATCCTACTCAGTTTCATCCTCCAGGGGGCGGATTGCACCCTCAAGCAGAGCCATTCGGGCACGGAGCTGCTCATTTTCCTCGGCGACCTTTTTGTGCCAAACAGCTTGCTCTCCCAGACTCTCCTTCTCCGCCTTCAGCGTATCCCGTTCGAGCTTCATCTCCTCCAGCCCCTCATGCAGCTAATGCTCCTCCTTGTAGTCAGATAGGTCCTTTGACAACCTATCCTTCTCAGAATGAGCCTTCAGAAGGGCATCCTCCAAGGAAGCCGTGGAAACAGTAGTGTCGGACAGGACCATTGCCGTCTCCATCACCCGGATAATAGCGGCCAGATCCCCAGCCAGCTCCCTTCGCCGGACATCCGCTTCCTGGCTCAAGATGGCCTTTGCCTCGGGCGCCACCGCCACAACAACACCTTCAGCCTTAAAAATCTCCTGCTCTGGATAGCAGGGAGGCAACAAATAACTCTCGGGCCTATCCGGAGTATTGCCCCCCGCTGCCGCAGACCGGGCAATGGTCTCATCCAGGCGTTTCCATTTGTGAAGAGGAGAGTTGGAAGGAGGAGGGCTGTCATGTATCTGGATCGGGGAGGATCGTTGAGCAGGCGGATGAGAGGTAGACACCGGGCTAGCAGTATTAGAGGTACCTGCCCCGGGGTCAGCAGCCACCTCCTGAACTCGGGGTGCCACTTTCTTTTTTTTCTTAGAGACCCTGTCCGGAACTCCAGCCTGGTTCGCCAGCTTCAGCACGCGTTCACGGAGGGAAGGCATGGCTCTTGCAAAACAAAAACAACAAAAACACGTTAGTTGGAAAGACACGACCGAGGAAAATAAGCGAGCAAAAGAACACCTACGCAGTAACTCCAAGGCCTCCTCATCGGTATCACACTCGAGCACAACCCTCGTGTTTATAAGACGTGGTTCACAGATAAGCATCTCAGCCTCATCGACATAGGGAACGCCTTTCCGATCGACCTAAACCTCCAGGTTGAAACTCTGCACATATTCTACCAGCCTCTTGTAAGCCAGCCGATCCTCTACCCCCAGGCTCAAGAACTTCACCCGGTAGTGACTGGTTGAGAGATCGAAGTGGTCAGGCTGCCACCTCAAAGGTATCCTCGACATAAGCTTCTCCTCCCCAGCAGCATTCCACTTGTAATAATAAAGGGAGTGCAAGGCGGAACGGGTGATCGATTTCACCGTATACCACCGCCCTTTGAAGTGTTGAGCAGAGTCCACGTAAGTCTTGAATAGCCTCACTGGTTGCTTGAAGGACACCCAACTATGACGCCCTCGGACACCAGACCTTTGCAGGTGGAAAATATGGAAAAAGAGGGGAAAAGTGCACCCAACGCCGAGGAAACGACAGACTAACTCGAACGCCCGCATAAAAGCAATGGCGTTTGGGTGCAGTTGTGACGGCGCCAGCCGGAGCCACTTGAAAACCCTCATCTGAAAGGAGTTGAAAGGCAGCCTGACCCTCGCTTCTCGGAAGGCGAACTCGTACATGGCGAACTGCTTCCCCGGGAAGCGATGACATATCTGGTCCGCTTCTTGAGGAGCAAGACACTGCTAATTCCCAGGCTCCTCGGGACTAAGATCTTCCACCACGGCATATGCATGGGTCGTCTCATCACAAAAATAAGATTCTTCTTCCAAGGGTTCGTCCGCAACCTAGGATAAGCCATTTTTCCCGGACGAGGAAACGTGTCCAGTACCCTCCCCAGCAGTTCGTTCCTCGACATTTTGATGCACGACCTCCTCCTCATCAATGGGTCGCGGTTCGGCATCTCCTCCCCCGATCTGCAGATGCCCGGTTGTACCTGAAACGCAGATAAAAAAAGTGAATTCGACATCGTATCAAATCCACCCTTCCACCGCAAGTAAAGTGAAAGGGCGTAAGACTAAAACGCATGCCCCAAAGCCTGACTACTGGCCTAAACCGACGATGGGGCAACCCACGTGAGCATATGAGCTTGTAAAGTCCCGACCTACGAATTCACACTGACGTAAACTCTATGCCCGCAGCATGTTGGCCTTACCCAAGAGTATTCATACACATGAATTTCATGCCCGATACATGCTAAACTTGCCCGGGACATTCATATGCGTATGAATTTTACACCCGGAACATTCATACACACATGAATTTTTCGCCCGTGACATGCTTAACACGCCCGGCTTATTCAAGCGCATATGAATTTTTTGCCCGGGACATTCTAATCCTACTGGGAAATTTCATACCTAAAACCTAAAAAACTATCCCAAACTAATTCTACCTACTTTACGCAAATAAATCATGCAAATTTCTAGCTACTAAACAGAAAAGCACATAAAACAGGGAAGCTGAAGTAGTACCTGACATATTTGAAGTGGAGGATAAACGGTGGCGCGCGGGCAGAGACGGCGGTGCAGACGGCGGAGACGGGCGGAGAAAGATTTTTCTTCAGAGCTTCCGGTCAACGTCAGAGCGAAAAAGTCCAAATGAAATGGATTATTCCCTTTATATAGTCATAAGCGCGTGGACGGACGCACCGAGTCATCAATGCCTAGTGCCTACACCGCCGCTTGCACAGGAAACGAAGCGACGCACCATTAATGCTGAGACACGTCAATCCACAAGAATCCTGAACGACGTCGGGCGATTGTACATCTTCCCGACTATAGGAAACATCCTCGCCTCTGCTAAACACCATATGCCCGACGATAAAACACATCGGCTGACTCTGTTAACACCATGCTCGACATAGCTATACGCCCGCGACTTTATCCAACGCGCATACACCCGACTATATAACAATTTGTCACTCCGACTCGGAGACTCGACTTGGGGGGCTCCTGTTCCGGACTGGGCCTCAAGGTTGTATTAGGCTACGCCCAACAGGTCAAGCAGAGGCCCATATACTCGAGCAGAGGCACCTAACAGTCGGGCAAGTTTCTCATACGACGGACATGCACTAAGAACGGGCAAAGAACAAGTCTACCAGTTCACTTGCCACGTCACCCAATTGTCCTCCATTATCTCCTGGAAGATAGGGGCAGTTGGACCAAGGACCAGACCACTTAGCTAGGTCTTCACGCTTCTCACGTGTTCCTTGGCAGTTCTTCCTTGGGCCTAGCTGATCCAGCCCAAAGAAGGACCTTGGCCCAGTGCTGGGGGCTCACTATAAATACCCTTTTTCACTAAAGGGTCAGGTATTCTGATATTCTATAACTTACCTACTGCATTGTATTTATACTCACTTAAGCATCGGAGTGCCTTGCAGGTACACCCCCTCTCTCCCATTCTTTGGCCATCACACCAAATTACTGGAAGGTCCTCCTGATCAGGTAAAATCAGTGTATATATATATATATATATATATATATATATATATATATATATATATATATATATATATATATATATATATATATATATATATATATATATATATATATATAAGTAGTTATATAAATGAAAAAATGTTTAAATTAAGATTTGTACGTGATGTATATGTTTAAGCATCATATGGTATGAGTTTATGTTCTAGATTGTGGATTTTGCATGATTTTAATTAAAATATAATTTAAATAATAATTGAGTTTGTGTTCTGGTAACATGCATGTAGCTTGAATGAAGATGGTTATCTTCGTTAGTTCGAGTCGGTGTCGATGCTCTGATACGTAACACTCGGAGGATGAACGCTTAGTTGTTCTGTTGTTGTTTTAAGTTGTTGCATTTAAAATATGTTGTTACTAAGTTGTTTAAGTAGAATAACATGTTATATTATGTATAGTCAAATAACTGCGTAATCACTGCTAGTTATGAAAGTTGTTTTATTTCAAAGTATGAAAAATGTTGTTACGGTTTCGTCTGAATGAACGAGTTATGTATCAGTGTTTTATGGAATGAAAATGAATATGTTTGGAAGTTAAAATGTGGCATATTGATTTTATAATTAAGTTGAATTTCAAAACTCTAACTTTGTCGATAATTGCTAGGTAGAAATGGAGTGTTACATTAGTGGTATCAAAGCAGGTCGGTCCGCCTGACCAATATTGTCTAATATCGTTTATTCCTTAGTGCTCGGCATGTGTATGAAACACTGTCGGTACTTGTTTGTTAGTTTATAGTCCCTGTATGCAGGTGTTGGTTTGGATTAAGTGGGGGATAGACTTGTCTCCCGTACGTGTTGTTGGTATGTAGAAATTTGTTCAAGTTGATGTTGATTACAAGAGTACAAAGTTGTTGAAGCGATGTTGTTACGGACCAGCGAAAGTATGGACTCATGAATTCTTTTCGGTCAAGTTGGAGTTGTGCGTAGACCATGGATGGTGAATTAAGAATGATTGGAATAAAGATCTATTCTGAAAGAAATGATAAGTTGATTGATTAATTTGGTAGATTGTATGTCATGAGTGTAGTTGAATTAAAATCGGGTAATTCTCGTAGTTGGATAAAAATAAAGGATGTTGGTGAATTTTGGAATCTAGAGAGACGGAGAGAGATGAAACTTATGTTCACCAATCTCAAATTCCGATTTTTGTAATTTTGGAGTTGCTGTCAGTAAAAGAGGTATACATTTTTACTCGTTAGATGTTATTAAATCTTAAATTTAATTTAAAAATAAGTATTTAATATAGTTGATCAAAATTAGTTGGATAATTTAACATTAATGTTATTAATTTATGTAAATAATAATTTTCATTTAAATTTTGAATATTTACTTTTAACCTTTTTTTTTTCAAATTTCAAATATTAAGTAAAAAAAAGTAATTAATTTTCATTTTAAAATGTTTTGAATTAATATTAGAAAAGTAAAAGTTTTAACTTAATTTGTAAACAATGTTTCGACATCTCTAAAGTATAATGGAATAATCCAAAAATACTGATATGATATCCGACTATACATCTACTCTATCATTCATAAAACTACTATATGATGTGGATCTTATCCCTGATAATCTACCCCTCATTTGCTATTATCACCTTAGTTAGTAAAAACAACTGTTATACTATAATTTTCTTCCATCTTCCCTCCCTTGGCCTTTCCGCGACGATATCTTGGTGTCATTTTCAATTCTTATAATATCGACAAAAAAACAAAAATGAAATCGAAGCTTTATAACTATATAAACAATAATTATTCAATAGAATATTTAATTGCTAAAAAAATATAATTTACCGAAAAATAAAAATAAAATTATTACCTCCTCAAATTTCATAATCTATTTTGTGGCAATAACATGTTTGTCCAAAGCCATTTCAAATCACAGCAAAACCTTAAGAATAAAAAACAATAATATTAGAAGAATTTGAATTGTGAAGTGTAAATTATAAAGAGATATCATAACATAGGATAAGAAGAGACCATTGAAGGGAAGGAAATAAAAAGAATATGACAGAGGATTTCAATTTCAAACCTATTGTTTCTGAAGAAATACATTGCAAGAGAATTTAGAGAGTCTCCCAAAAATGAAAATTGTTTCAAAAACTCAAATTGTTGGGAAATTTGGCTGAAAATTGTTTCAAAAACTCAAATTGTTGGGAAATATGGTTTTTCAGCCACTGTTAGCTATAGTACGGTTGCAACATTTTTCTTTTATAGCAGATGTTTGTCTCCTTATTGTCCGTCTTGTAACCTGCTAGAAATACTGACATCATAATAATTAAGATCCATTGTTAAATTATTTATCAAAATACAAAATCATTGTTAAATCCATCCATATCAACATTTACAAACCAGAAACACAAATAAACTAAAAAGGTTAGATACAAAAGCTGTCAAAGAAGAACTACCTTATATTCATTTCCTGTTAATAAAGTTACCTCCTGGAAGAAGTGTTTCAATCATCACTTGAGGCTCCCTGAACATTGATTTCCCCTTTTGATCAAAAACTATTTTTAAATTTGAACATGTAAAAAAGTGATATGCTAAAAATTGTAAATCCTCACTATCGTAGTTTTCAGCATAGATGCATTTTCTGATTTGATCAGAAGATTCAAAATTGCAGAAATATATTTATTTTATGATATTTCAAAGGAGAAATCATAAAACTTTAATATTATTACGTTTGAGCGAATGTTGTATTGTTGCTATTTAGACATTGAAACAACACAAGTCATATTGTAATTAGAAAAAACATGTAAGAAACATTAAACATAACCAAAATTATGCAGCTGATACAAACATTAGAAGCAAACCCATTTACCAAAATTTTCAAAAATCCTAAAACAAAGCAAGACCCATGACTGAAATAACCTTAAAACTGAACAAAAACGATGCAATTGAATCTTCAGATTGGATCAAATCCCAAGTCGACAAGTACAAATTTTATACGAAAAATGAAAAACCCATCAGAACGTGCTTATAGAGGAAAACTTTACCGTGTTTAAGCATCTTGAGGAAAATACCCATTGCAATTTGCAGCCATTTCCTGAAGACCATCATCACCTATTGAATCATGGACATGCACAACAAAAGCAACCATTGGATATATCAAACACATAATAGAAGAAACCAGAATAAAGAAGAAAAAGGCAGAAGAAGAAAAGAGAGAACGTGGGATGCAGTTGCGTAACAAACCCTAGTTCCATAGCAAAGCAAATGAAGTGAATGAAAATGAAGAATAAAACCACCAAATCTGAAACAAATGATCACGAATAATGGGTGTAGAAACAAATGAGGAATATGGAGATTGAAACATTTTCAATCCATTACTTCAATAGACAAACCTTGTAAGTATGAAGAAGATGAGTGTTGATTTTAGATCTCGGGGTTTTGATATAAGATCTGGTGGTTTCGATTTCAGATCTCATTGTTTCGATTTTAGATCCGTCGATGCCGTTTTGAATCACAGTAAAACCTGAAGAAAAAAACAATAAAATTAGTTAGGAGAAAACATAAATGGTGAAAGAGAGAGTAGAGAAGAAAGAAAGACAAAGAGAAAGTGGAAGAGGAAAAATGAACAAAGTTTAATAAAGGTTGAAGAAGAGTTTATACAAAAACGTTGGAAAAATAAAAATAGACCATAGACATTTAAGACATAGGGCATACAAAGAGTTATTGATGTTACCAATGTAAATAACTTTTAAAAATCGTAAAAGAGTTATTTTTACTACGATATTTGCAAGGGAAAAATGTGTTAGTATTCAATTAACCTATCCACTTGTCATGATTAAGAGCCAAAGGGGCAAATTAGTCTTTTACAAAATATTGAATGTTTTTATATGGTAGATTAATTAACATAGTAATATTTATCTAATTTATAAACCGTCAGCATCTTAAATTGATTTCTTTTTATTTTTTAAATAAAGATATAAAAATGAATCCAAGATAAAGATAAAAACGATATTCTGGACACCTGTTTATTTATTTTCTCGTGTTGAAAAAAAAGCCAAAACTCGAAATAAACACCGAATGGTTTTCACTCCTCTATGAAATATTATCAAAATAAATATAAATTCCACTTGGAACTCGGAACAAGTACCCACACACTCTCTTTCTGTTGTGTCATTTCCATTTCTACTTTTTCTCTCACTACTCAATCTACCACCCTTTCCCTTTCTTCGCCTGAACCCTAATTCCATCTGCCGGAACCCAAAAAACCACCGCCGAGGTTTCATCCACCTTTTTCCTATTCCATTATAGTTTTTTTTTTTATCAAAATATTATTTGAGTGGTTCATTTTACGCTCACATTGAATGAGTTGTTGATGCAGTAGATGATTGGAGAATAGGCTAGAGATCACAAGAAGCTGGATTTCCTCGCCGAATGGAGGGAGGTAGCATCTCTAGACTTATTTATTCTGGTACTTTCATGTCCAACTTTTTTTTTTTGGGATATAGGGTTCTCATTTACTATATAGTGTAAGACAATTCTATTTCCGATACTGTGTATTTGGAGGTTTAATAGTTTGCAAAGTTAGTGTTTTAATTTCAATTTCGAGCATTGTAAAGTTTTTTATTGCATACTATTTTGAGACTATTATGCATGGACGTGGATTTATATTTGGTGGATCTTATGTGTGGGTTTGTCTATATATGAGTATGAATATATTTGTATTGTATCCCGTTTGACCTTATTATTCTAGCTGTTTCTCTAGTCTGATTCACTTGTATGTTTAAGGGATACACTCATGGATTATGATGACAATGACTTTCAAAGCCAGAATCTCCATTTAGCCGGTGAAGGGAGTACAAAATTTCCTCCAGTATTAAGACCGTATCCTCTCCCCAAGTTTGATTATGATGAAAGCCTTCAAGGTCATTTAAGGTTTGATAGTTTGGTTGATACTGAAGTTTTCCTTGGCATTGAAAGTAACGAAGATAATCAGTGGATTGACGCATATTCCCGTGTAAGTAGTGGCATAGAGTTCAATTCAACTGAAGCTGAAACTTGCTCTATATCAAGGCATAATAATGTTTGGTCTGAGGCAACTTCCTCGGAATCTGTTGAAATGCTGTTAAAATCTGTTGGACAGGAGGAATTTATCCCTAGAGAAGCTGTTATACAGGAATCAGATGCCTGTGATGAACTTGCATGCTTAGTCAACCCAATGGATCCCCATCTGAAAGCTGATGAGAAAATTGAGTTTACAGATAATGTTTCCGATAAACAACCACCTAGTTGTATTCATGAAAACTTGCCTGTAACAAAAGAGGATGTAGAAATGGAGCAGTCTCTGGCTGGAGTTTCCCAAGGCTGTGAAGGTGAACCATCAATAGATGTAAGTTTAAATAATATGGAACCACCTGATATGCATCATCATATTGACTTACCCGAGTCTGGGGGGATTCCCTTTACTGATGGTAAATATGATACAATCCAAATGAAAGTTGAAACTCCTGCCGATGCTTCTATCCATGAAAAAACTAATGATAACTCATCTGTGTCTGTGGCGACGACTAGTATGACTGAGGCATCTACAGAGAATATCCCTTCTACTTGCGAAGTCTTAAAAATTCAAAATGTGCAAAATCAAATAGCTGGTATTGGCGATGACAGCCAAAGTTCTTTAGAAACACAAACTAGTAAGCAGGATTTGGAGTCTTACGTGAAGAACAACAATTCTGATGATGGCACTCAAACTTTTGATGTCAGTGCAGTTGAGGGTGAAGCAAATCAGTCTGATAATCCACTTTGTTTAATCCATAGGGAAGACACTTTGGAAGGTGAGAGTGTAGTTGAAGGCTTTGCGACTGGGATAAGTGCTTCAGAGAAATCCTTGAACACTGTATCTAATGATATTTCTAACCTGCAGAAAGCAGAAAGAGAAAGTGAAGATGCACGTTTTAGAGATTTATCCCAGAGAAATGCTAATATAGACACGTTATTGATTAAAGATCCTGTGGTGGGTGATCAATCTGCACCAAATACAAGCAACGTTCCAAAGATTGCAATAAAAGATGATTCCAGTTCTGAAGGGGAAGATGCATGTTTTAGAGATTTATCTCAAGGAAATGCAAATAAAGATGCTTTTTTGATTAAAGGTCCTTCGACAGATGATCAATCTGCAATAAGTACAAGTGACACATCAAAGATTGCCATAGAAGATTCTTCAAGTTCCGAGGGGCATAAAGTTGAGGCTAGTAATTCTGATTGCGTAACTTGCCCTAATTATCAGCCGAATATGGTTACAATTGAGAAGACACTTGGCGAGAGCAATGTTTCCAAGGAAAAGGAGTTGTTAAACATTGGTAACCAGATGGATACAGATGATTTGTTAAGTAAGGCAGAGGCATCTATGTTTGCTGTGGTGGATAAAAATACTTTTGTAGTTAGCGAAGGAAATAGTGATAACAGAGCAAGTGTTTTCAGTTTCAATACAGTGGTTTCTACTAAGTCTTGTATTTTAGGCGAGATAACTCAAGTATGTGAAAATAACAAATCTAACAAGCAGGATGAGCATACATTTTTTAGTCAAGCTATTTCTATCAGTGACCAAGGGACTGAAAAGGCTCCATTCGATTCAAGCGCAATTCATTGTAATGTTGATCAATCCCATCTTGCTAACGGGGGAGTTCGTTCATCACCTCTTCGTGCATGTAGCATGGAAGCCTCCACAGTGTCGGTTGATGTCATGCCCATCAATAGTTCAGGTATATTACAAATTAGAAAATCAAGCTGGTTTAATCGAAGATCTATCTTATTTTAGGGTTTATCTTCAATGTTTCTTTGCATCTTATTTTTCAGGTTCAAAATATTTGTTAGAAAGTATTTATTCAACATCCTGTAAGACAGTATATGTTGTACATTCTAGCTGAATTATTATGTATTAGTTTAGCAGCGTAATTCACACATATATTGGTATAGGAGTTTATTTATGTGATTTCAATACATGCTTAATAACTGTATAGTCTGTAGCAACATAATATACTGAATTGGCATATTCTGACACTACATTGAGCTTCTTAAGGCTTGACCTCTGAATAAGTAATCTGTGTACTTCACTGAGAGCTTAGGTGAATCATTACATATGTTGTACCTCCTAGCAGAATTGTGTATTAGTTTACTAGCGTGATTCCTATATTTATTGGTATAGTAGTTTATCTATGTGATTGCAATACATGCTTAATAATTGCAATCTGTAGTAACCTATGAAGCACAGACACCGACGACACTGACACGTCGACACACGACCCTGTCACATCACACCGGTAATAATTTTAAAAAATGAATCAATTGAATGTAATCACAAGTGTCGGTGTAGGTGTGACAGACATGGACACTGACACACCTATTTTTCGAAGTGTTGGTGCTTCAGAGGTAGTATTCTGATACTAAATTGAGCTTCTTAAGACTTGACCTCTAAATAAGTAATCTGCGTACCTTAATGAAAGCCGAGGTGAATCATTACAACAGTTTCACTGAACAAGACTCTCAGATTTCTTTCTCTGGTTTATCATTTTCCTATACTTTCCTTCTTTTGCTCTCAGTCTAACTGTCCACACTTGAAGTTACAGATCACCATGAGCTTAAAAGGATGAAGCTTGTTGGCTCTGCTTCTGTTGATGAAAAGGAAGACTTTGAAGCCCAAATAGTTGAGGAAACAGACATTTCTCTTCCTGTTGGGTTTTCTAAACTGGAGGTTGATCCTTGTCCTGTTGCTGGAAACAAAAATAAAAAAAATTCTGACGATACTGGACACATAATATGTGAGACAGACAACAGCTGTCTGCATAATTTGGATATTAGTGCTACTGAAAGTATTGGTGAACCTCAAGAAATACTAAGTGGTATGGTGGTTGATCACGAGTGCACAAAAGAGGCTACCGTGGTTGCTGTTCTATGCGAATCTAATGAGAAACAGGGTGACGGGGTTACTGTTTCTTTTATTAAGGATGATAAGGAGGCAATACAAGAGCATCATGACAAGCCATACTCGAAATTATCAGGTAGTCTTTAATATATACATATGGTTCCTTTCCAATTTTATAGTTTTTGTAGGTGTAATCAATTTTTAATGACTATGTTATTGATAGTGCTTTGTGCACCTCTAAGAACAAATTGTCTATATGCAACTATTCTTGAATGTTAGAGCAACTCGTTACACATATTAAGCCTGGCACCTTATTTATGGTCGCTGCATATGTATGTGAATGTGGTTGTGGCATCTGATTCCTGATCAATTGTCTACTTTTTGAATTTTTACTTGATTTTTCTTGTTACTCTTGTTTCTGCTTGCGGTGTGCATATAACACATTAACTTCTTGGTGTAATATTGGAAAATGTTATAATTTATACTCCATCTTTTTTTATTGGGAAAAAAATTCTGCCAAATTATAAGCCGTTTTACATTACCAATGAATCATAAATGTTACTTTTTCTATTATACCTTTAAATATTTATTATTCTCTCTTTTTCAACTCTTAAAATTTATCTTTCCCATATCATTAATGAAGGACAATTTTGTAAAATCCTTCATAATTTCTCTCTTCTCAACCCAATCATTACATTTCTTAATACATGTGAAACTAGCAAAACGCGACATATAATAAAAAGTTGAGATAGTATCAATTTGTCCTGTCATGTTTTAGAATGACCCCATCTTATGTTAATGCAGTTTTTGAAGTATGTTTGAACTATGTGCTGAATTGTTTATACTTGATTTTTTTATTTTTTTTTACAGCAAATTGTTTATATTTGTAATATACATCTCCCATTCTTTTGTAACATTTATTTAATTTTTCCATACCTATTAGAAGATCAATTTTACAGATGACTTATTGTTTGCAAATGAAGGTTCCATATCGTCTTCTGTTCCGGATCCTCACAATGAGTTGCATGAGACTGGAGGTTGTCCTGACAATCCTTCATTTAATAAGCGTGGACCATCTGCGACATTTGGTAGCCCTCTTGAAACTGAAAAGGGTGAGAATATTAAGCCTAATGCTAATCTGAACACACCAGTTGTTGAGTTCGTGAATAAGGGTGCAAGAAACACATCATCTTCTGATCATGATCACAAGGGAATTGATGTATCTAAAGATGGGAGACGCTTAGCTCCTGATGTAGATCTAATGGCAAATTCGTCCAACAAAGACGTTACAGATTTGACCCCAATAGGAGCAAAACCTGGTGAGAGGGGTCCTCTTGAAACTGAAAAGGGTGTGAATATTAAGCCTATTGCTAATCTAAACACACCAGTTTTTGAGTTCATGAATAAGGATGCAAGAAACACATTGTCTTCTGATCATGATCACAAGGGAAATGATGTATCTAAAGATGGGAAAAGCGTAACTCTTGATGTAGGTCAAGTGGCAAATTTGTCCAAAAAAGATGTTACAGATTTGACCCCAATAGGAGCAAAAGCTGGTGGGAGGGGTTCCTTTCCTGTTATTGCAGCCAACGAAGAATCAGTGGTAATTCGTGTTGCAGTTCATAATAAAATTTCATAGGATCTCTTACATAAATGTTACTTCTTCATCAGTTACAGCTTATTGAAAGATTCATTGTAAAATACAATCTGTATTTTTTTTTTCATTATGAATTCATCTAGTTGACTTATTTTATTCTTTTTTTCTCCTCTTATTTTTTAAGATTGTAGCAGAATCTCCGCTGGATTCTGAATTAGGTACTCCCAAACCAAATGTAGCTAGACTTGTATCTCATGGAAGTCCACAAATACCTGATGGTGATTTAGCCCAAAGTGTTTCTAAAGGTACACCTGAGCGTAAAACCAGGCGAACACCTAATAAGACTGCTGGAAAGGAATCGTCTAGAAAAGGAAACAAAGGAAAGACTCCAGCAAAACGGTCAGAAAAAGGGGATAGTTCAACCAGTGTACCTCTGAGCCCATCCTCTGGTTTCCACCTGAATTCCAACGAGGCACATCAGTATAGGAAAATTGATTTCATCAGTACAATGCCATTTTCAGATTTGAATACCTCTGCTTCTCCGTCTGTTATGTTTCAACAGCCTTTTATGGATGCTCAACAAGTACAGCTGCGTGCACAGATCTTTGTCTATGGAGCTTTGATGTGAGTTCTAATGTTGGCTGTTATTTTCATTTAAATGTTATGGCTACTTAGATGTGATGTGCAAGTATGCTTATGAGTATTATACATTCATTCGTTCCCCTCCACATCTATAACCCTTAGTGTTCAAAATTGGACCAGACTAGTCGTTCCTACTGGTTGAATTAGGAATCAGCCAAGCATTCTGTTCTTAACTGATCTTAGAATCGGCTAGAACAATAAAAAGGCCAGCTGAGAGTGTTTTTTCTTTCTTTTCTGTAATTTTTATTTTTATCTAATGTCTAGTGATAAAAAGCCATTATTATGGGTTTTTACTATTTTACCGTTTACTATTAATTTTCTTTGATGTTAATTTAAAATTAAACTTTCTTATATTTTAATACTCCCTCTGATCCTATATTTAAGAGACAATTTACTTTTTAGATACATTGAGTAATCAATGTATCAGGACTATATATGGACCAAATACATCTATTATTCGATGTATCTAAAAATTACTCTTATAAATAGGACCGGAGAGAGTATTATTTACTATTATATAATGTAGAGCGTGTATGTATGTGTCTGATATCCGGACCATTGACTGATGAACTAATGTCTTTGCCGGCTATGTGATTATTTTGAAGTTTTATTGGAATTCTTTCAGTTCAATTTGGTGTGTTGAACCTTAGTCATCTTCTATTCCCAACTTCTAATAACTGTTATCTGAATCCAAAGCCTGTTTGCATCTTTATGAGATAGGATTTGGTATAGGCAGCATGAGTTGTGCTATACTCACCAGTATGATGACCAACTGTGCTGATCATCTTTCTTATTGATGTTGCTGCAGTCAAGGCATAGTACCCGAGGAGGCCTATATGTTATCAGCTTTTGGCGGTGCAGGTTTTGTCCCCCTCAAAATCATGTTCTCTTTGCTTATTTTTTCCTCTGGCTTGCAATAAAGTATTAAGCTCCTAGAAATTGTTTTTTTAGATGGTGGACGGAACTTTTGGGAGAAAGCCTGGTCTTCCTGCATGGAAAGGCAGCGGAGTCACAACAAGTCTCATCCAGTTAACCCAGAAACACCACTGCAATCACTATCTGGTATATTTATGATATGTACTTCTATACATGTGTTTAGATTTTCCTCTGGTTTCACCGTGTAACTATTGTGAAATGAGATCCTGCAGGTACTAGAACCCATGATTTGGCAGTTAAGCAAAGTGAACCGCAGGGAAAGGGTATCTCTTCCCCTCTCGGCCTCGCCAGTAGCAAGGGCACTCCGGCCATTGTAAACCCTTTCATCCCCCTGTCATCTCCCCTTTGGAGTCTACCATCTCCTGCACAAGCACTTGTTTCATTGCATCCTAATCAAACTCCACCTCTGAGAAACTTTCTTGGGCATAATACATCTAGGATATCCCAATCCCCCCTCCGTGGACCATGGATTGCTTCTTCTACTCCTACACTTGATAACAGTTCCTATCTCTGTGCATCCCCTGTCACAGATACAATTAAGTCCAGTTCAATCAAAGGAACTTCTGTGCCTTCTTCCTCTAGTATTAACAATGTCCCACCTAATCTGCAAGCTTCTAATGTAGGTCTCCAAAATGTATTTCTGCAAACTACTCCTCTGTTTAATACAAGCAATGCGACGGTATCATCTGCCAGGCATTCTTGTGATCCAAAGTCCAAAAAAAGGAAAAAGGTTACAACAGAGTCTGAGGATCTTGGCCACAAGGTTATGCATTTGCAGTCCCACCTAGTATCAACTCCTGTTGTCAGCAACCATATATCTCCTGCTAACGCCATTGCAACCCCTGTTGTGAATGTGCCAGTAACGACTGTTGAAAAATCAGTTGAGTCTGTATCTCCTCTATCTCTTGCTGATCGCCTCAAAAGTGGCTGGAATATTGAGAAGAGGATTATGTCAGATGAGTCTCTTACAAAAATTGAGGAGGCAAGGATAAATGCAGAGGAAGCTTCTGCTCTTTCTGTCGCTGCAGTGAATCATAGCATGGAGATATGGAAACAGTTGGATAAGCAAAAAAATTCTGGATTGGCATCAGATATTGAGGCCAAATTAGCTTCTGCAGCAGTTGCAGTTGCAGCAGCTGCAGCTGTTGCAAAGGCAGCAGCTGCAGCTGCCAGTGTTGCGTCAAATGCTGCACTGCAAGCAAAACTGATGGCTGATGAAGCATTAATCTTTTCTGGTTGTGAGAGTTCTTGCGGAACTTATTTTTCGGAGGGTATGAGTAACTTCGGAAAAGCAACCCCTGCTTCCATCTTAAAGGGTGCAAGTGGAATCAATAGCTCTAGTTCTATTATCGGTGCTGCAAAGGAGGCTTCGAGAAGGAGAGTGGAAGCTGCTTCATTTGCCAGAAAACGAGCTGAAAATGTGGATGCTATTGTGAAGGCTGCTGAGCTGGCAGCAGAAGCTGTTTCACAGGCAGGAAGGATTGTTACCATGGGTGATCCTTTGTCGTTAAGTGACTTGGTAAAAGCTGGTCCAGAGAGTTATTGGAAAACATTCCAAGAGTCTTCTCAGCAAGTTGGGTTATTGAAAGGCATGAGCAGAGGTCCAATGAATGTTGAAAATCTAGACAGACCAGAAACCTCTCAAATATCTAACAGAGATACCTCATCCATGGAAATGGGGAAGCCGATTGCTGCAAGTGAGGAGTCACCCTTTCAGAAGGTGCATAATGAGACGTCACTGGACCATATGAGATCAGTT
The DNA here is from genome assembly GCA_963966055.1 of Lathyrus aphaca. Lineage (NCBI taxonomy): Eukaryota > Viridiplantae > Streptophyta > Magnoliopsida > Fabales > Fabaceae > Lathyrus > Lathyrus aphaca. The sequence goes on from OZ014522.1 coordinate 483,083,617, forward strand.
GATGAAAATAGTTCAAATGTATCAAGGGGCCGCAGGGTTTCTAATTTAGTCAATCCCATTGAAGTACTTCCTGAATCTGTGACTGAAATACAGGCGTCTTTAACTGACCGTAATGGACCCGGAAATCTGGAGGAGAATAACATAAAAGAGGGCTCATATGTAGAGGTTGTTTTAATAAACTTTTTCCTTTCTCTTAGTGATTTAGTTAATGTAGTTACTAGTTAGATTCATGACTGCTGATTTTTTGGGTTATGTGGTATCATGACAACTTTGATTATTATTAGGTTCTACCGTTCTGGTTTTTACTAACCATTCATGACAACTTTGATTATTATTATGTTCTACCATTCTGGTTTTTACTAACCATTCTTGGCTAACTGAAGCAATCTGTAACAGGTTTTTAAAGATGGAAAGGGATTTAAAGCAGCATGGTTCACAGCCAATTTATTAAGGTTGAAGGATGGTAAAGCATATGTATGCTACGACAGGCTTGTAGCTGAAGAAGGTTGGTCAAGCTTATGCATACTTGTTCATTGATGAGAATGAAATACATTAATTTCTACTTGATCAATAAGACAAACTACATGATTTTGTTTTTTTTACTATTTGCACTGGTCAATATTGGGCTTTGTGTTTACTTCAACTCAGGAATCCTCTACAATAGTACATCTGAATGTAAAAGCTCATAGACAAGATCACATAACTCATTTTGATATATTTTTGAAGGTGGTTTTGTCGTAGGTTTAATCAATAAATTCACAATTGAGGTTTTAAATTTAAATTAACCATTTCTGATATAATTTTTTTTAATTATAAAATTGTTAGTATGATGCTCGTCACTGGTCATTTCAAATGAAGTTCTTATATAATTGTGTAATATAGGCCGCACTCTTTTGATGTGAATAAGAAGAAAAATCATTGTTTCAAAGGTGCAGGGCCTTTAAAGGAATGGGTTTCACTTGAAGATGAAGGAGATAAACCCCCTAGAATACGTGCTGCTCATTCTCTTGCCAGTTTTCATAATGAAGGGACAAGGAAGAGACAAAGAGCAGCTATGGTAGATTATTGGTCCATTGGGGATAAAGTTGATGCTTGGAAACAAGAAAGGTATATTTTTTGTTTTTATACTCTATGTTAGAAAGATAAAGTATGCAACATATGTGATTTAGCACCAATTTTTTGTTTGCTTTCAAATAAATGGAGTAACTAATTTTAAAAACAAAAATAAATTCAGTGCATTATAATGTTTTGTTGCTATGGGTAACTTTATATGTTATTTTTTAAAGGGAAGGTGCTAATCATTAAATTTGTACTGGGGAATGGGTTTTTATTGCATTGATGGATTTGTTATGCTCAAAGCACTGGAACAATTGTTATTTTTTTTATACTTGTTACCCATCATTCCGGGTCTTATTCAGATAAGACAAATAAATAAGATCTTTTATTGTTGTGCATTCAGCTCCTTCAGGGTAAAGTAGGTACACATTAAAAGGTTTTGCAGATTCGACTCATCCTATTTATTAGCATTTCTCTCGCATAAACTTCATAGCTGCAAAGCTTGGCCAATTAATAATGGTCTTGCTGCTTGGTTTTGAAGCATCAATTGGTTTCTTACCGTAATTTCATTATGCTGCCGCGCACCATAGCTGTGTATTTTCATTTATAATAATGATGTATTTCGTATATTACGTGTATATTTTGATGTAGCAGTTACCTCAAATTTAGCCATTTTTGTTATTAGTTGGCAAGAAGGAATTATTACAGTAAGGAATAAGAAAGATAAAACATATATTGTTCAATTCCCAGGTATTGAAGTTATTTAACTAGCCATTAATTTTAAGTTGTGGTTACCAGTTTGGCGGCTTCTTGGAAATAATCTATTTGGTTTTCTGCAGCAAGTGGAGAAACATCAGTTGTTGAAGCTTGGTATCTCCGTCCATCCCTCATTTGGAATGATGGGAAATGGGTTGAGTCTCCTTATGTAGGAGCAAACGACAGTCCCTCAAATGAGGTACTTTGTTTGCAAACTCTGATGTTTTAACTTGATGCATTGCCTTCTGTACTGAGCTGTGCATTTTGAATGCAGGGTGATGCACCACGCGAAAAACGGACTAAATTAGGTAGTCCTGCACAAGAACTAGTAAAAGGAAAGGACAAGACCTCAAAAGGCACTTATGCTTCAGAATCAGCTAATCCCAGTGAATTAAGGTTGCATAATTTGACTGAAGATCATAGAGTGTTCAACGTTGGTAGGAACATCAAGAACGAAAAGAACCCAGATGCACACAGATTGGCAAGGTCCGGTCTTCAAAAAGAAGGACCAAAAGTGATATTCGGAGTTCCTAAACAGGGGAGAAAAAAGAAATTTATGGAAGTAAGCAAACATTATGTTGCAGGGGGGACAAGTAGAATTAATGATGGAAATGATTCAGATAAGATTGCGGATTCTTTGATACCACATGCTTCAGGGTCACGCGGATGGAAAAATAGTTCAATAAAAGACACCAAAGAAAAAATAGGAGCTGACTGCAAGCCCATTTCCAAGTCTGGAAAGCCACATAGCGTTTTGGGTAGAGTGATCCCGTCAAAACAAAAACCTTTGTCAAACTCTCGTAACAATGATTTGACAAGTCGTACAGAAAGGTCAAGGGATTCTTCAAGTCATGCCAACAGTGCATCTCAGCGTGAAAATCAGATGGAAAGGGCATCCTTTTCTGAAACCCCAGGAGCAAGACAAACCTCGAATTCCTCACGAGCATCTTCAACCGATTCTCATCCCACTAAAAAGCCAATCACATCAAGAGCAAGTAAAGGAAAACAAGCCCATGCTGATGGAAGGTGGGGTAAAGTTGAAGTGGAAAAGGCTGTGAAAGGAAATCCGGTGAGATCAACCTCTGAAGAAGTTCTTGAGCCTCGTAGATCGAATCGTAAGATCCAGCCAACATCCAGAGTAAGAATATGTTTGACGTCAACTAAAATTGATTAATCTAAAGATTTTGCATGTACTGATTTTATTTTATTTTCAAAATGATAAGAATCTGTAAAAATTTAGCCATTTATTTTGAGCCTGATGTTGTTGACTTTGGGTTTGCAGCTATTGGAAGGAATCCAGAGTTCTTTACTTATCACAAAGACTCCTTCGGGTCCACATGAAAAAGGTCACAAAAACCAGAACCGGAATACTCCTAGGGGGTAAGATTCTGTTTCTATAATTCTACTTTCAGCTATTCTCTTGTTTCTGTAGCCGGGTGAGTTTAACATTCAAATTTATGATTAACTGACAGATGATAACCATGGTTGAATGAAGGATTTGCAGTGGTCACAGTTAGTTGAAAGATTAAGTGCGGTGGATGATTCACATACTCTGCATAAATTTGTATATTATATATAATAGGGGACACATCAATGGGAATTCTTGCCTTTTTTTTGGTTTAGAGACTAGTCAGAGTAGTTGTTCATATTGATGTATCCATATCTCGTCGAATGACACGGTAGGCTGTTCATGGAATTTATCCATGTTGACTTATTTATAGAAGTTTGCTGCTGCTGATATATCAATTGCTAACATAATACTTCTCCTTGGGTATTATTAACTTAACTAATACAAAGGTTTATACACCCATTTTTCACCTTTACCATCAGCTCGGTAAAAAAAGATTTAGTCACTATATTACTAATATTTATTGTTTTGTAGATCATATTTAATATTTATTGTTTTGTAGATCATATTTATAAATTTTGAATCTTTGCCAATATTTTTGTTTCATCTTGAAAATAAATGGTGCATCCGGGTTATAAGAAGTAGCCTTTCGAAGAAAATGGCATAAGTCGTACATTGAAGGCGAAAAAGGTTATTAGTAATATTAATAAATTGTCAATAAATAAATTAAAGTAAGATTAATGTATTTTTTTAAAGAAAATAATATAGTTTGGTCTCGTAATATTAGTTCCGTTAGTAAGATCGGATCCTTTCGTTAGTTTTTAATTGAGAAGCAAAATGATTGCATTGAAAACTTACAAGGGACTTGATTAGAAAAGTTAATCCAAGCAAAAAGGATTGAGTGAAACCTTATAATTATTTAAGGGAAAGTTAATCCAAATTTGGTCTTGCAATATTAGTTTGGTTAGAAAGTTTGGTCCCTTTTGTTACTTTTTAGCTGAGGAGCAAAAAGATTGAATTGAAACCTTATAATTATTTAAGAGAATCAGAAAAATTAGTCCAAATAATTCATAATATTTTGAATTCAATTTTTAAACTTTCAATAGGTTTTATGATAACACTGGTACCATAAAAATCAAAATAGTGTCCATGATCAATATCATATCTGTAATTTTCTATAATTTTTATTGGAATCAAAATCTAATACTAAACACTTGAAAACACACTACTGCACAAAATCAAGATCTATAACACAAAATAAACTAAAATACGTTTGTGAAATAAAATACAAATTAAATCCAGAAAGTTGTAATTTTTTCTCTAAAAAGTACTACCGCACGCAATCGCCATCTTTGATCCGCTCAACCCCCCTTCGAAAACGTACGACCACCGACAATTGCAAAAACTCCTCTTTAAACCTTCACACGCAACCTCATCACAATTGCTAATTGTTTGAATGTTTAAGAATAAGATATAGAATTTCGTAAGAGAGGAAGAAAGAATAAGATATCGGTTAGGGTTTTGGAGAATGAAAGAGAGAAAAAGAGAAATTTGGAAGTTAATAAAAAAAATGCAATAAAACAACATAATTAATAGTTTCAAAAAAAATTAAATCAACGTGGATAAAAAAAAATCCAAATTGACTTGTAGGTAATTTTTCTTTTACAATATTTAACAGAAACTAATTATAACACTTTTTAGATACAAAACAAAAAAGAAACATTAAATTAAATAAGAAAAAAAAAACAATCAAGCCTAAATTTATCTAACAAGCTTTAGCTACGTAAACAAACATATAACAATCAAAATTTCACAAGCGCCAATTTTTTAATTGGAATTGATATCACTTTATTAAAATATTTTGTTAAGCTATGGATCTCTTTGTTTATGAGCTTGTTTATTTGAGCTTTAAGAAATCTGAAATTTTATAACATCAATAATAAATAATATATTATTGATGATTAAAATATAGTTGGGAATTCAATTTAAAATAAAAAAGAATTTTATAAAAATTATTTCAAATAGTTTCAAAAATACTTTTAAAAAATTAAATAATTTTTTATAATTTTTAAATATACAATTTTAATAATAACTATTCAAACTAAATTTTTATTTGAAGCTAATAGTTTTTTTTTTTTTTTGTAAATTTCTTTTGCATAAAATTATTTTATATTATAAAAATCATGTTTTTTTTATATATTTAAATAAGGCAAAACAAATGGACTATATATTTCTCTTAAAATGATTTATATAATATTATATACTTGGTTTAAATTTATTTTTGGTGGTTTTATTTATTTAGTTTTAATTTTAATTTTAAATTTAAATTTTTGGTCTTATTTATGAAACGACTTATATGGTCACAAATCCAAATGATATTTATTTAGGTACTCACACAAACTATATAAACGAGAAATATAAAATATTATTATATCAATAAAAATAATAAGAAATAAGTATTTTCTTTCTTATATTTTATCAAATGTGAGTATGCTCAAATCCAAAGAGAATTTTTTGATGCACCTTTTATCACGCCTCATAAAAATATAATAATACTTTCAGATTTTGAAGATGCATCTATAGGTGCATCCTAAATATATATAATCAATATTGATTTTGAGTTATGTCTTAGGTTTGTGTCTATTTTGATTTCGAAAACGCATCTCGGTAAACTTTACAGAGATGTATTTTCATAGCCTACTGAAGGAAAAAACATCAAGAAAATCAGAAAGTTGCACCTTAACAAATTAAAATTAGCATTGATAACATAAAATCAACATTACAAAAGTGACGTTAACATAAATCAAATATTACATTTCAATTTTTAGATAGACGTTTCAACATCTTCATAATATCTTTGACTGATCTCGAAATCGTCGCATCCAGCTCGATCAGAATTTTTGTTTCTAAACGGAAAAAAGTATTCCACATAGCCCTTAAATATGACGACCAACTTAGAATAAAGATTGTTGTCTTTGAATATGTGTTCCAACACTGTGATGCTATGATCAAATGATGTTTGTTTCTCATTATGCTAATTTTGGATCATTTGGTTCACAAAGTCTCAATCTCTATAGAAATCACTCTTACTTTTTTCCAACCAATTCTTCAATGTAGCATGAGCAAACTCAACTCGGTATGTCGTTGTATTTCCAAGGTGTCTAACTTAATCGGTCCAAGCATAGTTAATCAACTCATTCACCTGGTCCACACATCCATTATTCTTTCTTGTATCACGTCCTCCTTGACCATTTTTTCATCTTCACCCTCAACTTGTTTTGTCCCTACCGCGAGTTTTAACATGCCTTCTTACATTCTTTGTATTGTGATACCTACAAATAATGCGTAAGAAGTAGAAAATACTTTTGCACCCGAATTCATCAAAGTAGTATCACGGCTGGTGACAATTACTTTTGACGTGTCTTCTTTGGCCTTCAACATTGCCCGACACAGTTCTAAATCCCGAGTAACATTTTCCTCTTTTTCGCTCTCCAAAAATGCAAAGCCGACACGACAAGTCTTCTCAGTAAATCAATGATGAACAAAATAGGAAACATGTTAAACAACTTGATCGAATTAGAATGAATATATCTCTAACGGTTACTCCATCATCGTACCTTCGGTACCTAAATACATATTTCTAATCATCCAAAAGTTTCACGAGTTGTTGCATTTCCTTTTTATCCCCCCTTGTTATTTTGGTGCTGAATATTGTATACTTGTATGATATTTGCGATATTTCCAAGTCTTTTATGTTTCAAAGTTGTAAGTATGTTTTTCGGTTGCACCAAATTCAATGTCCTGTTTGAAACACATTTTTTCTCTTTCGGCACGAGACGACATGAAATTGGATGACCGACTAACTTTTCACACAAGTCATGGTTATGTAAACCACATATCACATTAAATTTCCATTTGTTATTTGCCAACAAATAACCACAGGACTTAAAGAGTCATTCACATTTTCTTGAACCAATGTCATCTCGTATGAAATTCCGATGAGGTGTTATATACTTCACACTTCTTTCGCATGTCATTGTCATAAATGCACATCTTCTATCTGAACCATTATTGTAGGGATGACAAACATACCCAAACCCATGAGCCCCACCCGCACCGAACCTAGGTCAACGGGTGAAAACCCGATTAATTGGATTCAGGTGCGGGTTTGGATAGTTCGAAACCCACGCCCGAAACCCGAAACCACACCCAAAATATTTTTTATATTTATTGCATAATCAATATAATAAATATTTTTATTTTATATTAAACTTACTTTTAAAATAAAAAATAAATTTCATTTGAAGTTAATTTTAAAAAAATAAATTTTACAAAATAATATTTATTAAACACTCGCGAAAAATCCATCAATAATTATTAAGATTTAAAATATTAACATCCACGTACTACAAGATGAATAATTATTATATTATATTTTTTTATTAAACTAATAGAGATCTGACATGTTTCATACAAAACAAAATAATTTTAAATAATATCCATATCAACGGTTATTCAAACTATAGAAATATATAAAAATTGAATAAAAACTATATTTTTTCATCAATTTTCTATGCCCACTGAACATTTTTGTTTTTATATTATTTAATATTATATATTCATGAACCGTCTTAAAACATTAATTCACCAGAAAACTTCAGTTTAACTCCTCAAAGCAAGTACCATAATAGAATCTTTAAACCACATGTTGTTGAGGATTTTAATTCCTTAATTTATTTGAGAGATATTAATTCCTTAATTGCTTAATTTTAATGCTCATATATATATATATATATATATATATATATATATATATATATATATATATATATATATATATATATATATATATATATATATATATATATTGCTATGGTTCAGATTTAGATAAAAAAAAACGAATCCAGCGGGTGTGAGCGTGAGTGTTATTTTGTCAAAGCAAGTATCATAATAGAATTTTTAAACCACCACATATGTTGAGGATTTTAATTCCGTAATTTATTTGAGAGATATTAATTCCTTAATTCCTTAATTTTAATGATCCTAAATATATATATTTTTTGTGTTTTTGCTACGGGTTCAGGTTTAGGTGAAAAAACCTGAACCCAGCGGGTGTGAGCGTGAGTGTTATTTTGTCACCCGAATAGTCTTTGGGTTCAGGTGATAATTTCTGGTGCGGGTTTGGATAGTGTGAAACCCGCACCCAACCCGACCCATTACCATATCTACATTATTGGAACTTCCAATTACAACATCAAAGCTTAGTTTGGATGCCTCCGTACGAATCCATTGAAAAAAACACGCGTTCACGAAATTCAAACTCTTGTTCATTTTTAAAATGATTGACAACATCTAGCTCCTTCACAACAACACGTTTGGCATCCAGAGACACAATAAGTTTGGGGAAAACATCAGGGTGTACCATATCTAATATAAACAATAACATAAAATACAAACATACAGACTCCAAAAATGCATTTCCAAAGGAATTCATACAGAATCCGGAAATACATTTCAGGATTAAACATAAGTTTTTTCAGCTAAAAAACAAGATTAATGTGAGTAATGAGAACTGAAATAAATGATATTTACCTTGAATTTGAGCTTCTTTTACTCCTTTTAATGTGATGAAACACAATAATGAAGTTTTTGGGGGTGAAACTCTTGATTGAGAATGAAATGGTTTTTGGAAAGGGTTTTTAGAAAAATGGGTATGAGGTCTGATCATGCAGGTGGTTGTTTTATCAAAATCACGTTCGTTATTTTCGAAAATGCATCTCCGCAAATGACATACATGCAAAGGTGATAAATTTCAAACTGCCGTTTCAAAACTCCAGAAATACATTACTGAAAACTCCATCAAGATGCTCAATAAACAATAAATTGAATATATACGTCCGGAGATACATCTCCGAAACAAAATTTTGCTTTAAAATGGGATGACACTCACTTGGTGCGTCATTCAGTGATATAAATGGTACATCCAAAGATACATCTCTGAAATTTTAGGGGCATTTTCGAATTTTCATAGAGTACTTTTCCACCTCATAGAGTGGGATTAGAAATTCCCAACCCAAAACATTTATGATTGTACCCGTAGAAGTCTTTCTTAGATTTATCTCGATTTTTTTTATCTATCATTTTTCATGAAGTGTGGGTTATGGCTTTCACTAATAACATGACACATACACATTGGATTGTTTGGTGTCACATTATTTTTACTCAAAATGTATTCAAATCACAACAAAAATTCAAAATTTACTTGAATCAACAAAGAATTTGATGGGGTGAAAAGAATTAACTGATGGCTAAAAAGGTGTATTGAGAAAGATGAGGAGAATATCAAAGGCATTAATGAGTGTGGATAATGAAGTTTAGAAAGAGATAAAAATAAAGATATTTGCATTGACATGGAAGAAGAACAACAAGGATGTGGCTCATCGATCATAAGGAAAATGTGTTTGTTCATTCACACTAAGTTTGTCAGAATCGAGTTTTTATCTTGACTTATTTAATATAGGTAATATTGAAACATAAAATCGTAGAGTTATCTCATATTAAAATCATATAGTTATCTCATAGAGTATTTACCTATTGATTATAAATCTGACATAATAATTATAGTTTCAATCTTCTTTTCTAATGTCGAGCTCGCTAGAGCCCGATGAAATATTATATCCTTCATTAAATAAATTAAAGCATATATTCTACTTATCCTCTATAGTTTTTTTATGAATAAAGATTTTGCCTTCTTCACCTTTAACACATTTCACTGGATCCTAATCTCTCGTGTTTCTTTCTCTTCCCTTAGTAAGCCTATATATACACTTTCTCCATCAATGATTCCTAAAGATTGGTATAATCCATCAAAAACTTGGATTTTTTCTTCACTCGCTGCGTTCTTGGTCTCTTTAATAGCCTTCTAATATTTTTCTCAAGTTTCAACATATTTATACTAATATCATTCTTTAAAGCAATCACTTTTTCCTCTAACATTATTCTGGAAAAATCCATTCCACTATCACAAATCTTTACCCCTAGGTCTAAAACCTATTGATTATGCTTTTTTAATCTATTGGACCATTTTATTCTGCATATTATTTGCACTTCAATGTGGTTGTCCAAACTCTCCCTCCAAGATCTTGTGTTTGAAACTTCCTAATTTTCACATTTTCAATGCCACCACTTGACGAGATCTTGTGTTTGAAACTTTCTAATTTTCACATTTTCAATGCCACCACTTGACCTGCAACGCTCCCATGTGACTTCTCCTCTTAATTTCTCTTGATCCTTACATCCATAATCAATACTCTATGTTGGATAGTCAAACTATCTTCTAAAACAAATTTACAATCCAAGTAAATCTTTCCATCTGACTTCTTAATAAGAAAAAAAGTCTACTAGAGAACATATCATCCCACTTTTATGTGATTAAATGCTCATCTATTTATTTAATATATATATTAAGATCAAAAAGTGACAAATTTCAAGATAAATTTACCATCCATATTAACCTCACATAGACCATATCCTCGTGGATGGTGTAAAAATTTCTTACTATGCTCGTTACATGTTCATCTGTGTGTGTTTTTTTGTTTGTTATTGTTGTTAATACCAAAGGAGAGAAGATGAGTGAGATTTTTTCCCCATTAAATCTAAATTGGAGAAAATAAATATTAAATAATATAACGATGACAAAAAATAACACCGGAAACAACTAGAGAGAAAACTCAACAACAAAAACATGTTATAGCTGAGCTCACAATATAAAAAAAAACATATCTATTAACATTTGTAAGGCGTTGATGTCATCTACTTACTTTTCCCCTATACATTGATCTATATTGAGCCATTACAACATGAAAGAACAAGATTTTCATGATGGCCATGTAACAGCTCAATATTACTACCAACTTTAAAGGTACCAAAGTTGCTCATTCAACTCTCATCATCATCATAATGTCATGTTCTCTCACTTGGCTTTGGTAGCTCAAAATTTTCTTCATTTCCACTATTTATTTCAGAGTCAGTTCCCGTTGTCATATTTCTCATCGCGAGTTTAGGCGGGTGAATTCCATCTTCACTCAGTTTATCTATAAATGGTTTCTCACAGACACAAGCGCTTGGATATTCATGAAACTCTCGTCCAGGTTTCATCTCATCTGGCTCTCCCATGAATCCTCTCTGACATGCCTTCACCTTTTCGGAAAATGTATCCCAGTTCATCTCATGCCTTGACATGAGCAACGCGCTAAGCTTCTTTGCATTTGGTCTAATGGTTCTTTTGTGACCCATGTATCGCCTGTTACGTACAAGAGGAAATCAGTTTTCCTTTATTGAACAATATTCATATTAATTTTTTGAAGCAAGGAAGAATAAAATCACAGACATCACAGTAAACTTGTATATTCTTACCTTTGACCAGCAAGAATCTTGGCCATGTTTCCATTGTTGTTAGCAACAAATACATTACTTTCATCACAAACAACGTAATCGATAGCAGCAAGGCGGGAAGAAAATGAAAGAAAAGGTTTCAGCTCTTCCTCAACAAGCATCTCCTTTGTATAGATATTCGGGAAAAGTTCTTTAAGAGGCTGCATGGTTTCATCCCCACCATATATTTCCCCAGACGCAACATATAAGTAGGTGTCATTTGTAAAACCAAGTGCTCGCAGCATCAAACCCACTTCATGAGGAGTAAGAGGACATTTCCCACGCTTTCGTTCTCCATCAGGGCTCAAATCCTGTATTATCACATGAGATTACCACTCAATCACTTGATATCAACATGGAAACAACTAGTTTTGGAGTTGTTCGCTTTAGTTTATTTAGATGTTTGTTGAATATTTTGAAAAAAATATAGAATTAGGAAAAAAAAAATCAGATTCCTGGTTATTTTGAGAGAAGTTTCTTTTTGAATAGCTTCTAAGTAAAACCCTGATATTATAACTTTCAAAAGTTAAAACAGTAACTGCTTGAATAAAATCTCTAAAACCTAAAATCATCTCTAAAAGGACAAATTGTTGTCTTGGCAATAGAAATGATTTAGTTTTGTCAGTAGATGTCATAGGAATGTAGTCTTACAGGCAGTGTTGTCCATCTTTTTCTGATTTCACCAAGCTCTCGTTTTTCTTTTTCACCCCCACCAAAATAACAACCTGAAAATGCCAGCATATCTGGCTCAAACCTGTGCCATAAATCATTATGGATTATGAGAATCCAAACAATGGCTACAATTTGACATAAAAAATTTGCATAAAAAATTTGACATCTTCAAATTGTTCAAATGGTTGCAATCAATTTCAGACAATGATGAAGTTGTGAAAAGGGGAACACAAACCAACCAGATTAAGATAAATCAAAAGATATAAAAGGATAGGAACATATATGGACAGCATGTTTGTCACTAGGAAAGAGTAGAGATCAGCTCACACCACTTTGCCATTTATTGAGGTTGAGTTTAAATTTCATATAGCAGGTTTATTGAACAAACCTCAAATGAACTGCTATGTAACGGTTCGCCATCTTTTGCATCCTCATTACAATTTTTTGTCCAAGCCTCCTTATAGGTTTTGTAAATCTCAAAGCATGATAATTAACACGGCACCGGAGTTTTTGTAGCTCATCATCGAGGTCATTGGCAAGTCTATAGTCAAACTTTGTCAATTGAAGAACCTGCAAAATATCCCAAAAAATCCGTTACCACCACAGCTGAATTCAGAAAGGACTTGTCTAAACTGACATTAACAAACTACTAGGCATTTCATTGTGGCAGTCATTTAAAGAAACAAAAAATCTTCCAGTGAAAATAATCACAAAATTTCTTATATTAGATCATAAATGCAGCCATACCCGTCGTCTCAAGAGTATTGGCAAAGCTTGGTCAAGATAATATTCAGGATCTGATTTCCTAGGGACACGCATTGTGTATGGGGGTTTCTCCATTGATCGCATAATCTTATCCGGAACTCTTTTAACAATAGTAACATCTTTTGCAAGATAAGTAATGAACCAATTAACATCGAAAATATTGGCAAAGTCACTGTATTTAAAAAAAAGTGTCGTTTATCAAATGAACAATTGTTAACTAGATTCAAAGTAATTCTTATATGAGTAAAGACTACGAAATGATATGCAAATTACCTCTCATCTTTCCAAAAAGAATTATGATCTAATTCAGGTACAACAAGCGTAGCATTAAGAATGCGTGCAACAACAACAGCGTCAGTTATCTGAAGGCAAGAACATGATTGTCATTTCCATAGAAATAATATTTTTTTAAATCAATACTTTGTTTTAGTTGAGTTTGTGACTTCTGTGTCTAAATCAGATCACACTAGGCTGTGCTTATAATTGAATTACAATAAATGATAATTGATGCAATTTCTCAATCTAATCCTAGCCACTGATAAACATGCAATGAAAGAATAATAACATGTAAGTAGTTCTACCAATTATCATCATGAATTTGAAAAGAATTTAATCAATCTAACTTCACATTCTTTAAAAAGAACTGAAAAGGAAAAAATGTGCTAACGCAAAATCTTTTCTGCCCTTTTCATGATTTTGATCAGTAGGAGAGCAACCAACTAATAATACCAGATACATTAATCATTTCCATCCATGTACGCGTAATTGATAATCGCACCACTGAGTGAGGACCAATGGCATATCATAAAATTAATATCCTACTTACCCCAGTTCTTTGTTGGTTCAGTCCTCCGCTTGCTGCAATAAGCAAGTAGCCATTTGACTTGCGCTCAAGTATAGCAGCTGCATTATCCAACTACCATAATGAGATAGAAAGTGACATGAAGAAAAATCAAATGATTCATTTCGATATTAATGAATTGCCTAGAGGTAAAACAAAGTATAAGATGGAACACTTAAATTTTCTCAGTCATCTAATGGAAGGGGCCATGAAAGCCTCTTACCACTGGAACAATTATACACACACTATAATTAGAAAGGAGCGTTCATTAATCAAGATATATTAGAATAAATAAGTGTTCAAGGCAGAAGCACAACTCCTTGCACTTGAACTTTTACATGTGTGCTTAAGGGAGCAAAAAGAAGACGGTTTAGCATACTGGGGTTGGGAAAAGACCAAGAATTATCAAAATTTTGTGAAAAGCCTAGCAGTGTTACAAGTCATCTGGACCTGTTTAATATCTATAAAACAGTACCATACTACCATACACAAGGGATGCAAAACACCGAGCCTAAAGTGGTGGATGAAAAATGTCTCGGAGGCTAATAAACCTAAGAGAAAATTTGCACTGATCTCTATTTAATCTACTGATGTAATCTATAACCTAAAGCAGTGGAGAAATATTGACAACAGAATTGTACTTAACCAAACATCATAGGAGATACATGTCAGTGGTACCAATTTTAGTTAGCCTTAGCAAACATATTGTAAAATATGTTTGCCCTCACATATTTACATACCCAACAACCACAATGTGGGACTTCAAACAAACTTCAACAACACAACTAAAAACTTCAACACATATAACAAAGGGAGTTAGTTAATTAACTTACGCGAAAAATTGCGTCCCCTTTCTTTGCATCCATAGTAGTATTTAGAATATTGTGATTCCCAAATATCAATTGGCGCATGATCATTTCCATCCTACCAAAAAAAAACATTTATGATGCAAAAATTAATAAGGAATCATATGGATTATAAGATAAATGCATCATGCTATATATAGAGCTTATGAATAATTTAACTACCTAACTAAGTAACTATCAACTATAACCACTAGCTAGGAGTTGTAACTAACTCACTAATAAATCAATATTTCAGTTAATTACAATATATGTTTAATGAAGCACGGACACAGACACCACACTGATAATAATTTACAAAAATAAACAAATTGAACATAACGGACACGCCTTCTTCAGAGGTGTCAGTGCTACAGAGATATTGCGATGCAATGCATAAAAGGGAAATAAGAAGACTAACCGAAAAGAAAGAGCGGTGAACAAATCGTTGAGAGTACCATTCAACGTGAGAAACAAGGTGACCTGTTAAGAGGGAAATTAAACCGAAACCGAAAAGCATGAAGCCGCAAATGAGGGACCAAGGGATGGATCTCGAACAGAAGACGTGTTTGGTGTTAGGGTGAGTGTGGTTCATCGATAACAAGCACGACTTCACCACACCCATTGGGGTTTGGGTTACAAAATCAAAACCAAAATCTTCATCAATTGAAATTCTAAAACCCCATTGAAGAATAGAATGGTGTAGATATTAGACAGTCACGCGAAACTTTAGAATACAATCAGATTTGCGAGGCCAGTTTGTTAATTTGCTGTTACTCAAAACAGAGAATGTAAGAAAATGATTGAAAATCAAAGAATCCACCCTATAGATCTTACTATTTCTATTTCTTTTGGGTTCATTACATAGAGATTCTATTTTTAATGTATTGCTACATATTTTTCCTTCTTTATTCAATTGAAATTAATTTATATAAAATGATTTTTTCATTCAAAATCTAAAAATATTCACTTACACTCAAATTTATTCAAATACTATTTTTTGGGTTAAATAAGTTTTAAGTTCTTATAATACAACGATTTTCAATTTTAATTCCTAAAAGAAAATTCTTTAAAAATGGGTCCCTACAAGATTTTTTGTCTGAATAAATAGTCTCTGACATTAAATACATTTAACAGTTGTTGATGTGGTTACGCAAGTGGATTAAATAATCTTTTGAACGATATTACATGGATTTCTTATAATGATGTGGCATGAAATGTGTAATAAGGATGCCATAAAATGACCAAATCCTTAATTTCAGTTTCATTTGCGTTAATCCTTAAGAGTTGAAGTACTTTGTGCGTGGTGGTCACTCTCTCCGTTTCCGTCTGGCTCGTCATTGTAGACACTGGTGGTCCCAACATAAAAGCACGAAGATTTGGTAGTCGTGGTCCCAAAGCAAAGGTAAATGTTTTTAATTATTGTATTTCCCACTTGCTATTGTTTATTGTCTTCAAAATTAGTTCCTTTAAATGTGTGTGCCCTACAATTCTTGAAATGTCTGATAACTTTTTAATTTTTTGCATTGACTGAACATGCATATGGTTTTGTACCCTTTTGTAGTGTCTGATATACCCTTGTACTTTCTTGTAATGTGTAGGGTATGAGGATATTTAAGGTTGTATTTTATACAAAAGGGTCTTTTGTAAAGGATGTAGGGTTAAGATATAAAGGGGGTGTGTATGATGTAAGTGGACAAGACACGGAAAAGAATGCAAACTAGTTGCCAACATATGCAGGCATGTTGAAATTTCAAGTGTCTCATGTCATGTTTACTTATTCTTTTGTTGTAGACTGGCAAAACACACTTGTTCTTGCAATTTTTGGGAACTGGTTGAGATCCCTTGTAGACATGCAATTGCAGCCATACATAAGAAGGTTGATGATCCACTTAAGTATGTAAACAAGTGTTATCATAGGGAGACTTATTTGTTATGTTACAATCAAGTCATTACTCATATAAATGGGCAAAACAAATGGCCAAAGACCACTGATCCTGAAATATTACCACCAAGTTTCAAGAGGGGACCTGGAAGACCAAAGAAACCATATAGAAGAGAACCCGGGGAGGAATCCCAAACAAGATGGAAAAGGATAAACACAAGCCATACATGCAAGATTTGTTTTGAATATGGTTACAATAAAATAACATGCAATAAAAACAAACAACTGGTGGTTATTGATGCTGCATTACCAAGAGTTGTTGAAACACAAGCCAACCAAACTCCAAGAGTGAAGACAAGACCAAAAAAGAGGGTAACGAACCTTTACTTGTCATTTACCTTTATTTGTTTGAAAATGTAATTTACTTTCTTGTTATAATAAACTTTACAGGGTAGGCCATAGAGTACCACAAAGAAAGGAGGCACGGTTAAAAAGGCAAAGATTGATGATGTGCCAGCACCTTCACAATCTGCACAGCAAGAAGGGCCACAAATTGTACAGCCTGAGGAGCCACAAACTACACAACCTGAAGTACCAGAAAATGCACAGCTTGAGATACCAGAAACTGTACAATCTGAGGTACCAATTTCATCACAACCTACTCAAACTTCTGTTAGCTCTGCTGAGACAATGAGGATGTATTTTGGGATTGATCCTGATGAATTGGCTTATTTGTTGGATGATGATGAAATTTTGGACATTAAGCCACTAAGTGTTGGATGATGATGAAATTCTGGACATTAAGCCACTAAGAAAAATTGGGATGACATACATAGGAACATGAATTAATGAATACTTGTGTGTTGTGGAACTTATGTGTTTTGATTTGAAATTATGTAATATGAACCTTAGATGTTTTGTTTATGAACTTATCTATTATGAATGATTGAAGACTTGTGTATTAGGGCATATGGTTTGCATATGACCCTTTTGTTTAGAATTTTATGTGATGTATGACTCAAAGAAGTACACTTATTGCATCAATGTAATGTATTTCTTATTCCGGTGGAAATTATCTAGCCATTCACATCACATTATTTATTAGTATAACAACAACAAGATTGAAACGATTATCATTTTCATTATATTTAAAAGAGTAGTTTGCGATATCAATCAATTTCATTACATTAAACAAAGTACAATGCCAACAATAAACAACATCAACAACTTCATTTTATTACATTAATGCAACATCAACAACTACATATCATTACATTACATTAAAACAACATCAACAACTAAATTTCATGACATAATACACATTGAACACAAATGAAATAACAAGACACAACATCTTCAATCTTCCATAAAATGTCTCTGTTTTCAACTTAATCTTCAAGATCTTGTTTTTCTTCCTTGTTTCTTCATAAAGAGACTTCATATACCCAATAAAAACCATGACTTCCAAATCTAAGTTTGTAACAACTCCATCATCATTTACAGATTTTTCTGCAAAATTATTATCCCATATGAAAAGATTACTAGTATTAACATTCCTCCCATAAGGGCATCTCTATAATAACCTTCCCTTATTTGGTCCCTTTTTGCAGTGAAATGACACCATACGAACCTGACACCCACAATATTTCCCAAAACGTGATTTAACGGATGCAGAAGACATGGGCACAGAAAATGATGAAGGAAGAAGAATACTTAAATGCAAATGACGAACATAACAGTCTGAGATGGGAATAATGGAGAAAACAATGAAGAGAACAAGCAAGATGAAGAAGAAGGGACAGACGAATTTAGGTCAAGCATACACAAAATTTATTTTAAAATTGGATCATCTTACCATTGGACATTAAATTCAATTAAAAAAAAGTATTTAATCCACCTGCACAGCCACGTCAGCAACCGTTAAGTGTATTTGACGTCAAGGACTATTAATTCAGACGAAAAATCTTGTAGGGACCAATTCTTAAAGGAAAATTTTTTAGGGACTAATTTTGAAAACCTCTATATTTATAAGGATCTAAAACATATTTAACCTTTTTTTACAAACATACATGGATATGTTAAATCTTGATGAAAGATCACAGAATAAATTATAAATTTAAATGATTATGTGTTTGTTTAATTATTTCGCTCATATAAGTCTCATGCTTGAAGGATTGTAGAATGTTAAGTCTTTGCTTAATCATTTTATGTTTTATAAACTTTGTGATTGAGTAACTATGGACTATTATGTCTTTGCTTAATCACTTAGTCTAGATTTGTGTTTGAGATATTGTGAATCATTATGTCATTGTTTAATCATTTTGTCCCTATAGACCTTATGTTTGAGTGACTGTGGAACATAATGTCCTTGTGTAATCATTTTCTCATGCATGTCTTTTGTTTAAGTAACTGAATTGTCATGTCACAAATCAAGCCCGGCAAGATCCAAATCCCCCGGGCCGCTAACTTTCTAACTTATAACCAATACAAGTATGGCCAAAATAAAAATGGGTATGGTCATATGGAAATCATATGGATGAGCTTGCCCCAACTCCCACTATGCCACACCTCGCAGAATGGCGTTAAAGACATGTCCCAAGCACATTAACAAGATTTCTTAAGCCATGGATCAGAACATACCAGGTTTGATAAGTTAATCTCACTTCCATATTCAAGTAATGACTCACCAACTTGCTTCTACTATTGAGTCGAAGGCAGGAGACATGTGACAAAGCTTATAGGCGTGATAACTAGTCTCCTTCTAAGGGATTCTACGATTATAAATACCTAGCCAAGCAGTTGTGGTTCTATGTGATGTGAAAGTTAATATCTTCTAAAGATTTTGATGATCACAACTGAACAACAGATAATAAATCAAGCATCATCAGTCAAGAAACAAGCACATGTTAAAGATTTCAAAGTTCTAGTTGAAAGAGTTCGACAAATTTAAATCAAGAAGGAACTAAAGGTGTGAAGTTATGAAAACTCGTATGATATATGTTTAATTTTTATCTTGTATTTTGATTTGTTAGATGTAAATGAAGTAAAAGTAAGTATTGCAATTCCTTCTTGTATGAGAGTGACAAGTTATTATCTTCTAAAGATTGTGATTATGATAACTAGGGGTGGCAAAATGGGTCTTGCCCACTGGGCTAACCCGCGTACCCGCCAAAAAATGGCGGGTTGGGTTGGAATTTTGGGCCCACTGCCCAGCAAAGTCCGCCCTGCTAAAGACCGCCACCCGCTAAATCCCACCCCACAAAAACCAACCACCCACGAAAGCCTGTCACACCTATTCGTTCAATTTGTCTAACCTTAAACCCGCATTTTTTTAGTTAATTCTAGTAATTTCAATTCTTGATGGTTTTATTCTATACATTTATTTGAGAATATATGCAATTTTTTTTGAAGTAAAATTTGTTAAAAAAATGCTTTATAAAAATTGTTCTAAAAAATAAGTGAAAAATCTAATTGAAATGTAAAAACAAGTATATTAATCTATTAAAAAATCAAATAAAAAAAATAGATGGACAAGCCCGCCGCCCGCCACCTTGGAGGGGCGAGTTAGTTTTTTATGCCCATTTACACTTGGCGGGCTTGCCGCCCCGCCTTTTTTTTATGCGCTTAAGGTGGTGCGGGGAGAGAGACCTATTTTGCCACCCCTAATGACAACTGAATAAGGGAGAAAAAATCAAGCACAATCAGTCAACAAACAATTGCATCTCAAAGTGTTCAAAGTTCTAGTTGAAAACGTTTAACAAAGTTAAATTGAGAAGGAATTAAAGGTGTTTATTTGTGAAAAATCGTCTGGTCTCGCGTTTAATGTTTTATCTTATAGTTTGATTAGTTAAACGTAATTGAAGTAAGAGTAAGTCTTGCAGTTCCTTCTCATATGTGATGTTTTTAAACTCAACGGGATAGTTCCTTCTCGCAAATCAAGTATCTTTATTTAATAAACAAGCACATGTAAAAATGTTCGAAGTTCTAGTTGAAATAGTTTTAAAAAGCTAAATCAAGAAGGAATTGAAGGTGTGAGTCTATGAAAAGTCATCCGATACCGCAATTAATGTTTATCTTGTATTTTGATTAGTTAAATATAAATGAAGTAAAAGTAAGTCTTGTAGTACTAAGGCGGTGCGTACACGCACTAAAACATTTTTAAAATCTTCATCTTTTTATTAAAACTTCTTAAAAACCAATCATGGCAAATACTCAATCTATTAAGAAACTTTCTAATTAATTAGGAAAATAGATCTCGTCTAATCAATTAGGTATTTCATCAAATTGATTAGAACAAGAGTAATGCCTCCTAAATGATAACGTCTCTTAATCAATTAGATAACATTGTTAATCGATTAAGGGACATATAAAATTATAGTTTCCTTTTTGGGGTTAACCTAATCAATTAGGTTGGTGTTCTAATCGATTAGGGAAATGCCGAGGCCCATAAATTATTGCCTTTTTGAACCAATTTTGTTTCTATATAAATATGTGTTTTCATAACTTCTAAACACACAAATTTTCTGAATAATATTCTCTTCTATCTAACTCACTCTCTTTCTTGTATAAGTTTTATTGACTATAAGTTTCCTTAGTAGTGAGAGATTGAAAAAATTCATCTAAGAATAATTGTGCTCTACTATTTTGCTGAATCTATTTATTCAAGAGCTTAGTACTTTTGTGATAGTGTAATAGATTTGAAGGTTGCAAACTAAATCTATAAAACTCTTGGTTTAGAGGTGTCAGGCGAAACCTGTGTAAAAGCTTAAGTTGTTTATGTAAGGTTGTTGGGGGTGATCCAGAGCAAAAGCTTAAGTTGTCTAAGGTTTTGGGTTGAACTTATGTAAAGGCTCAAATTATTGTTTAATGGAAATATCGAAAAAATATCTTGGGGGTTGAAGTAGGTCGGTGAAGGAGAGAAAAACACAAGAAGGGGGGGAGGTTGAATTGTGTTCACTTTTTTTCTTTCTTTTTAAACTCATAGTCAAATTCTAAACACAAGTTGTATAATCTAATTTAGTCATAAGTAGGTAGGGGATATAAAATACAAGAAAGAATAATAACACACAAAGTTATCATGGTTCCTCTTACGACTTAAAAGTAATCAAGTCTCTTTATACTTACAAGAGATTTTCACTACAATAACACAAGATTACAATTTGCTCAAGCACACAAGTAAGACATTTACAATGCTCAATCACTAAAGTAAGATACTTTTATACTCAAGCACACAAGCAAAAGACTTCTAATGCTCAAGCACATAATCAAGATACATCCAATGCTCAAGCATAGAAGCACGAGACTTCTGATTCTCAAACACTTAATAAGAGACTTCTAACAATATACCTAAAAGATAAATGATTATTTGAGAAAGTACACTTGATATACAATAAGAAGTGTAAAAAGAATACAATGAAAGTAGACTCTATTAAGATTTGGGGATTTATAAGATATAAAAGGATGAGAAATACTAAGTTATTTTGTACTTTTTATGTTTAGTTAGTAACTTCTTTTTTAGTGTCAGTCGGTGTATTTTTCCTTCAAGTCTTTAACTCTTTAAATAAAGAAGAAAAAATAATTGAAGATTCAACATAATAGAGTCCTTTGAGAAACTTCAAAATAGATGTTGGGATCTTTCATCAAATAGTCAAGGCTGGTGAAGGCTAGTTTGAAAATCCTCTTTTACAAAATGAATTAAAAGTTGTATCCCAGTAGACTATATGAAAAATAAAGCTTTAGGTCTTCATGTGACAAAATATGTTCAAAGATGAACATTTACCTATCGGAGTCACCTTGGTCCTTGCGCTTTGACTGCCTTAAATTATGATAATCAAAATTAGATTTCTTCATATTTCGGTCTTAAGAGGGTGATTCCTTCAGACTCTGATCTTCAGACATTGATCTTTTTAGAAGTTGACTTCTACAGAGTCTAGTCTTTGGCTTTTGATTCGTCAGATTTTGGTATTTAAGCTTCTCTTTGAATGTTCATAAATAGAACCAGTATTTGGATTCTATATGAAATTATAGTCTATGATCTTGCATACTTGAACAAGTAGTATACTCAATTGTTCTTTAAATAATTTGTTATCATAAAAAACCTAACGGATATGGGAAAAACCAATTTTGTTACAAAAATCTCCCATTTTTTTATGATGATAAACATAAGTATTTAAGAACAATGGTTGATAATTTAATTAACTAGTTGACTTCAGTGTTTGAGGTTTGTAAGCTCCCCTTGAGTCTAACAGTGCATAAAGTGAGGTTTGTAAACCCCCTAAGTCCTATCTTGATTAATTAAATTTAAACATTTAAAGTACATAGATAATACTTCATAATTTAAGCAAGATAATAATTGTCATATTTCAGGTGCTTAAATACATATATATCAACTTGCACTTTTGTCATTAACAAAAATAATTAAAGGAAATATAAAAGATATTGAAGAAAATATATTATCATTAAACCGAAGAAGAATTCAAATGTCAGAAAACATATTTAAAAGTAGTTGAAAAGAAAAAATAAAGGGTAATCTAAATACTAAAGCCTAAGGTTTTTGCTTCAGAATCTCAAAGATAGCCTTCAGATCATAATGTATATCATCTTGCAATTACAGTCTACAATTGAACATCCATTTCTTCTTGATTAGCAACAACAAAAGTCAACTTCTCCTCCAAATGTTAAAACTTTTAACTATAAGAAGCTATAGAATCAGATGAGAAAGAATTCAGATTTTGCATAACCACGTCCACAAAGGTTCTAAGAGAATCACTACAAGAAAAAAAGTGTTTTACGACACATAGGTTGCGACAGTTCCATAAAAATCGTCCTCCTTCATAAGTTACGACGATTTCTACATCGGTTTTGGACAACTACCGTTAAATTTTTTTAACTATTTTACGACGGTTGTAGATCTAACTGAGCTAAAAAGATATCCACGACGGTTCAATAATCATCGCTCCAAATAAATTAGAAAACCACGCACTACTTACACAAATTTAGAGGAATCACAAAAAATAAAATAAAAATTTAGGGCTAAGAAGGTTTTAGAACGACCGTCCCCCCAAAACTTAAAAGATTACACGCAGGCCAAAACTGAAACAGACGAAAGGAAATGTTTTTCGTTTCAGAACTAGTCTTTTCAGATTCTTCTTTTCATACCTCGAAAGCTTGAAACAACCACCATCACACCACTGCAAAAACCCTAACGCCACCTTCCATTGTATTTTCCTTGTATAAACAGTGAGTAATTCAATTCTCTACTTTACTCAACCCTAATTTTGTTTTGATTTTTGTTTCCATTTAATTTTCTATTCACTATATTTCTAGGTTTCAATTCTGATTTTGGTTTCCATTTGTTTTTTTGTTCACTATATTTCTAGGTTTCAATTCTGATTTTGGTTTCAATTCTAATTTTGGTTTCAATTCGATATTCACTATATTTCCAAGTTTCAATTTCAATTTGAATATTGATTTCAATTTCGATTTTCTTCTCACTACATCTTCAGGTTTCGTTTTCAATTTGAAAATATTTCAATTTCCAGGTTTCGACTTCAGTTTGAAGGTATTTTAATTTCCAGGTTTCGATTTCAATGTGGGTTGAAGTACACTAAATTATTTTGTTTATTTATGATGTTCTTGTGACTTAATTTGGCATGTGAATTATTCTCTATTGGAGTGAGAATATAAAATCTTCAAAAGTTCCCTATTGTATGTAGGAGCAAGACGATTCAGGAACTTTTGAAGATGAAAGTTAGGAAACATCTGCATTTTTTGGTTGTTCAACTGAGTGGACCAAACACAATTGTCCTCAACATAGCCGATGCTGTTACAAGTCACCGGATAAACGTGACCGGAAGTTATACACTTCAATTTTCCAAGTTAATAAAGTCTTACAAGATGATTCCAATATGAACTATGTGTTTCCCTAGATTTACTACAATGTTTCAAGTTACTCAAGTTTTGCAAGAGGATCCTAACATGATTTCTATTAAGTTATATCCTGATATTATATTTCCTTTCCTTTTTGTGTCCATGATGTAACTTCAATACGTTAATATCATATTAACTAGTTTCATTCTGTATGTGTAGGGTATCCCTAATGGTGATTGGGCTTCAGAGGGTGTGACACAGGTCGTGTCACACGACACGGGCGGCCGTGTCACCCTTCTGTATTTGGGAAAAATGAGATTTTTATGTTGGCGTAGTAGGCCGTGTGACACAGGGGGCCGTGTCAAGCCTCTGATTTTGGAAAATTTTCGATATTTTTAGCCGTTTTTGTCCCATTATTTTGGCCAACCTTCTTACCATTGGTCTAAGACATTGAGAATAGTATTTATGAAGAGTATAGGACCTGACGAACCATAAGTAGTAGTTATGTTCTATATGATTGATTTAAAATGAATAAAGTTAGAAAGAACCCAATGATATTGTGTTAATTATGAATAATGATTCTGGTTTGTGTGGCATAACCTATATTGACTGTGATGATTGATAATGTGTGAAGATCAGGAGGATCGCTTCGTGAATAGTTTATGTTCATGTTTATGTATGTTGATGTATATGTAATCGAGTCTTGCATACGCATACATGTTGGTGGAATAATCATGTCTCAGATGGAGCGTAAATGATTATTCGGATTCATTGAGAATCAATGGGTGGGGATGATCGTGTCTCAGTAGGAGCGTAAGTGATGCATCCGGGTCCGAATCAATGGACTATTGTTGAAGTCGATACCGCATTTGTATTGTGTTGTGGAGTCACATTGCATATATTTGAATGAATGATTGATATAGCATATTATGACTTGTTTGTAATTACTCCTCCTAGATGTTATTTGCACCGTTATGATGTAGAATTACTTCTCACCCCTTTGTTTTGTTGTTGTGTATGTACATCTTTGGAAGTATAGATAACCCAGGTACATGAGAGTGCTATGGTGTTGTTGTTCGAGTCATAGGACCCTATGATACGTAACACGAGAATACGAACTTTTGCTACTTTGTTTTTATTTTATTTTCCTACTTTGCTAGTTACGTATTTGTTTAATAAATTGGAAAGATTGTTTTATGTTTTGAATTGGTTATGTCGTTGAGCAAGTACAAAATGAGCTATTTTGATTCTGCTGCTTAATGAAAGACTTTATTGAATTTGTTTTGTTCAAAGTGTAGCATATCACTTTTGTATGAAAACTCTGATTTTTATTGCGAATCACGTTATTTTTGAAAATGGGAAAAGTGGGTGTTACATTCTACATTACGTGACTCGGTCACGTTACAAATTTGGTTGTATCGTTTATTTTTATTTACTTAAACTTTAGATTTAATTTAATCTCAGTTTTAATATAATTGGAAAAAAAATACAGGAAATACTTTATTAAATTTTATATTTATTTTAAGAGTTATATAAAATAATTTGGGTTTAATACAAGTTTTAGTCTCTTAACTTTATTTACTAATTTTCGGTACTGCATCAAGTTCTTTAAAATGCAAAACTTACTAATGGTGAAACTAGTGTAGTTTTTCGTAATCGACAAAGCCATACAACTAAAAGAATGTGAATCAACAACTCCATTATAGTTGCTAGGTCTCCCCGCCATTGCATCCTAATTAGAGATGATAAACAACTTCATGCATTGGTAAAAAGCAAAGTACTTAATCATTACATTTAGTAATTGATTTTTCTCTGCAATTGAAGGTTTTCTCAATATTTTTAAAACTATTATTTGTATGTTGCAGATAAGTGTGAATTTGGATATTAGAGGCTAATTCTTTTTGTTTGATAACAAGGCTAATTTTTGCTAACATCGCTACTGCAACTTCTACTTAAAACTTTGCTAACAAGACTAATTCTTTATATATGAAATGTGATGATTGAACAAACAGAGAAATATGGGAGCAAAGCAAATCAAGTTTTAGTGTAAAGAGCATGGACATTCACACCAAGCTTATGAGGAAGTACAAACAAGTTCCTGAATGGTGGTTTGCATGCATACTCCAAATCAGGGATCATAACCGCAATCGAGATCATAACCGATATCACAAATCAGGTAAATACATATACATAGATCAATAGAAGAAAAAACCGAACTTACTTAATTGTTAACTTAAAATTTTAATTATAGAGTCTGGGCTTGAACATAATCACGAAGTACATCATAGGATATATCTACCCGGGATATCCCGTCGCGAACTTGTGTTTCAAGGTTTATGGTTAATTTAGTATGACACAAGCCATTACATTCTTACAAGAGTTCAAACTTGGCCACTACATGAAAATCCCTCCCAGAACCATGTTCATGGCACAAGTTGTGGGACACTAATTGCTGGTCTTGTCTATTTGACCACTGCATGGTGCTTAATGGAAAGCATACCAAACATATGCAAAGACATATCTTCTGTTTGGACTTTTCCAAGCGACACAATGTTCTACGACGCATCAGTTATTTGGGGTTTGATTGGTCCAAGAAGAATCTTCGGAAACCTAGGAAAATACGAGAATGTGAATTGGTTCTTCCTAGGTGGAGCCATTGCTCCTTTGTTGGTTTGGTTACCTGCCAGAGCTTTCCCTCAACAAGAGTGGATTAAACTCATCAACATGCCGATTATTAGAGATATTCATGTAAGTAGGTTATCAGAGTTTATTTTGTTTATGTTGATATTTGATGAAATGTGTGTCCTTTTTGGCGCTCACATTTTTTTTCTTTCTAAAAATCTCATAGTACTTTCCCATGGTTGCTTGTCACTAACTTCTCTCAATTGGGTTGCTAGGTTGATCCAGTTGTGTATAATATGTTGGATGAATGTTAGAAGGCATGCATGGTATTTCATCTATTTTGTAGAACCTAAATCTGAAGCTCATATCTAAAGCTTTGATCAGTTATACTAAGTCTGAAGCTTATATCGCATTGTTGCTGCTGTCACCTCAATGATTTTAGTTTATAAGTTTGGTAGAAGAAAATTCTTTATATGAAGCTGCATTTGAAATTTTATAGTTAGAATTGTTTCAAGTAAATTCTGAATTTTGATGTATTCCTTAGTTAAGTTATGTTTGATCTTGAGAAATATCTCTGTCTTTGTTTATTGAATTTTGGAGATCATATATGTTCCAATATATTTTGAATGTACTAGTTAACATTTAATCATTGGATAGCTTATTTTTTACTCAAATTGGATAGCTTTTTTTATAATTAATATATTTAAATTAAAAAATTGAGATGATAATAATTTAATTAAAAAATAATAAAATACATAAAATTAGGACGGTTGAAACCGTCGCAAAATCCGTTAATTATATTTTATGGTTAGTAAATAAAATTACGACGGTTGAAACCGTCAACATGCATGAATAATATTCAAAATTAGTAATTAAAATTACGGCGGTCGAAACAGTCGTATTATGCGATTTACGTCAGTTTAGTAACTGTCGCAATTACAATGACAATTGGAGTGACAGTTTTGGAAATCGTCGCAATAAAGCCTGGCGACACACGATTTTGTGACAGAACCAAAACCGTCGCGACAAGTAATTTACGACGGTTGGAACTGCCGTAACCTTCCAAATTTAACCATTGCAATTTGCCAATTTTCTCGTAGTGAATCCCATTTAGCTGCATATGTTATGCGATCAGATGTTATGAGCCTTTCAGCAACCAAATTATGAACTCTATAAAAAAATAACAGTTTTAAACTCTTCCATTTGGTAGTTTATGTGAGGTGGAAGGTTTAGGTTTAAGTTTATAATAGGGTGAGAGGTATAAGGGCTAGGTAGAGGTATTGTGTTAGATTTTTACACAACATCATCTTCCATAGAAGATGTGTTGTGATGGTCAGAAGGTTCAAAATGTGCAGGGTGTTGTTCTGGGGCATTTTTTTTCATTTGTGAAGTTTGGTGGAGGTTGATTTTGAGTCACTTGTTAAGCCTAATTTTGATTTTAATTACCAGTTTAAGATTGAACAATATTTGATTAGGATTTAGGACTTGTATGGGTTGGAATTTCTAGTTTAGGTTACAGTACTAGTTCAAATTCAATTTGAATATGAATTTCATTCCAAATAAGGTTTGATTGGACATGTTCAACTAAAGGTGCAATTTCAATAGGGATGTCTTTGAGAGGCATGATGTTGAGATGAATTAAGTTTAAAGCATCAGAATCAGAACTTGAGCTAATGCTAAAAGACTTATAACTAGGGTGGTTATAATATAATGTTAATGGGTGATGGTTGCTCAGAATCATAAATTTAAGCTAAATGGTTATGATCATAAGCAAATTCACCAGCTATTGTTATCCCTAAATTTCGACGCTAGCAATTAATGAGGTTATCTTGGCTTAGTAAGAGACTTTGCTGGTGATAAGCCAAAAGTAAGTTTTTCGACTTAACCAATTAAAAATGAGATTCGAAGCGAACTACCTACAAGTTTCATACTTAGTGAAATTCTAAGTTTGGAATATTTTCCAAGTGTTGAGGGGATTCGACCAAGCATGTGTTCGACGAAGGTGGCAGATACCAAGGGTCTTACACGTTCATTCTTGGAGGGAAAACATGGGGTTTTCAATTCAAAGACAGGGACAAGTGGCGCAAGATGAAGCTTCTTTATCATGTGATGGGACAAGTGTCACCATCTTAGGATAGTTGTAGGAGAAACCGTCGAAAGCGGTTACTTTGTAATATGTTTATATATATATATATATATATATATATATATATATATATATATATATATATATATATATATAGCTTAGTATAGTGTTAGAATAAGTGTGTGGAAATCATATGTACTAGTAACTCCGTAGACTCAAAGTATCCGCGTGTAGAGAAACGAGTGCAGTGAGAATGTACGTGATTGAAACACCACCACTAATTTATCTTTTAGGTCAAATTTATCTTCAAGTTATTTACTTTTGAAGTCATTTATCTTCACAAAGCCTTTATTTTAAAGAACTTTACATTTCAAAGCCATTTATCTTTTCAGCAATTTACTGCATTTTCTTTTACCATTCCAACCTCTTTTACATTTCCAACAATTTAACATTCCTCGCTTTTCCTTTAAATTTCATTTAAGTTTCAAGCCTTGCCTTTATTTTCCTTATTAAAACTAAATCTGAGTCTCGTTGAGAGATTCAAAAATCTTTTTCTTTCCCAAAAACGTGATATATCAACATCACAATCTTCTCCAGTTTAGCACATGTCCTAGGATCAATCTGGTTGATCCTGCGAGTGACTGAGGGTATTTTTGGTATCTTCAGAGGACCAACGGTTGTTTACCAATTTTGGGGGTAAACAAATTGGCACGCCCAGTAGGACAGTGCTAAAGTAGAAAACGTTTTAGTGTTAATAACTTTTTTTTCTTGTAACGTTTTTTATATCTTCCGTGTTTTATAAATTCTTTGATGTGGATGGTCTGGTAAAAGGAACGGTTACCTTTTTAGTATGCATTTGAGAAGTGGCAAAGTAGCCAGTACAAACCATTATATCCCTAAAAGAAGAAACACAAAAAGGATGGCTTCTGGCCAAGGTAACTCAAGTGATTTAATACCCGCAACGAGTGGTTGAATCCTCAAGTGAGTAGTTCAAGCGTTCGTACGATAAATGCACAAGGTGGACCAAGGAATGAGACCATCCCAGCCTCCAATCCTTTGACGGGAGCCACGGCCATACCAATTGTGACGTCAGAGCAAGCCCCTTCGACGGGATTGGGAGACACAGTTAACAGATATTATACACAACCATTGCTGGAGTATATTGGGCCAAATACTCAAACTCCACAACCAAGTACAACTGTATTTCGACAACAAATATCTACATCACTTTCTTAGGCATATCTTAGACTCTTTAGTACCTCAACTACCATGGAAGGATTGAGGAATGCTCCCCGGATTTATTCAGACATTGTTATTTCTTCACCATTAGAGGAACTTCTTAAGGAGGTTCATATCAAACCTAAGTGGAAGGACTCGAGCTTTCTCACCTTTTCTACGTATGGGCAAAGAAAGATTTTAGTGAGGGCAAGCTCAACAAGAAGCCTTCGACAAGATCAAAGAATACCTGAGTCATCCTCCAATTCTTTCTCCACCTTGTAGAAAGAAAATTATGAGATTGTACATAGCTGTTTCAGATAGAACTTTAGGGAGTATGCTAGCCCAAAAGGATGATGATGGCGTAGAAAGAGCCATTTATTACCTTAGTAGAGTTCTAAATGATGCAAAAACTAGGTATAGTATGATATAAAATTTATGCCTATGTTTGTATTATTCTTGTACTAAATTGAAGCAATATATAAAACCAGTTGATGTTTATGTATCTTCCCGCTTTGATATTATTAAGCATATGTTGTCCAAACCTATCTTGCATAGTCGAATTAGAAAATGGGCACTGGCATTAACTGAATACTCTTTAACCTATAAACCCTTAAAAGTTGTTAAAGGGAAGGTGTCGCATATTTTATAGTCGACCATTCTCTAAATGAAAGTCCCTTAAATTATCTTGGGATTGAGCCATGGAAATTATACTTCGATGGGTCTAGTCATAGAGAGGGGACGGTAGTTGGAATACTTGTTATTTCTCTTGATAAAATTCCAACAACATTCAAGTACAAAATTGAAGGCCATTGTTCTAACAATGAAGCTGAATATGAAGCTTTGATAGCCGGACTTGAGGTATTGTTAGAATTGGGGGCAACTCATGTCGAAATAATGGGAGATTCTGAGTTGGTAATAAAACAAGTCACCAAAGAATACAAATGCATAGAAGAAAATTTAATTATGTACTTTGTTGTAGTAAATAGGCTATTGAAAATTTTTTAATCAGTCACCTTTCGACACATCCCCATATTACAAAATCAGGTCTCAAATGACTTGGCTCAAATTGCATCAGGATATAAAGTCAAAAGAAAAATTACAAAGTGCAATAGAGGTGAGGGGAAGGGTTGTGTCAGTAGGTTTAGCCCCATCAGACTTAGAAAAAACTAAGCTTGGGTATGTTGACGAAGAAAAATTTGAAATACTAATGGTCGTTAGCATAAGTGACAAAGATTGGAGGAAGCCCTTAATGGACTACCTAGAAAATCCAGCAACTTCGACAGAAAGGAAATTCAAGTACCAAGCATTAAGCTATGTTCTTTTTGGGAACAAATTATTTAAAAAGAGTGATGAAGGACTATTACTTAAATGCCTTAGTGAGGTTGAAGCATATTTAGCTCTTTTGATGGTCCACAGTGAAGCATGTGGAGCACATCAAGTAGGCCACAAAATGAAGTGGCTCTTATTTCGAAAAGGTGTGTACTGGCCTACTATGCTGAAAGATTGTATAGAATTCGCCAAATAGTGTCAAAAGTGTCAAGTACACGCTGACATCTAACACGTGCCTGCAAGTGAATTACACTCTATAATAAAACCTTGGCCTTTCAGAGGATTGGCTTTGTATTTGGTTGGAGAAATTCGACCAACATCTTCAAAGAATCATAAGTACATTTTGGTAGGGATTGATTATTTCTCCAAATGGGTCGAAGCGATCCCATTACCAAATGTCTACCAGGAGGATGTAATTGAGTTTATTCAGAAACATATCATATACAAATATGACATCCCAAAAACGATTACCACGGATCAAGGATCTGTATTTACGGGACGAAAGATGCAAGAGCTCGCCACATAAATGGGTTTTAAACTTTTGACATCTACACCTTATTATGCCCAGGCCAATGGCCAGGTCGGAGTAGCGAATAAAATAATCATTGGTTTGATAAAAAACATGTGGGTAAGAAGCCAAGGAATTGGCACAAAACATTAGAACAAATCCTACGGGCATGTCGAACTTCACCCAAAGAAGAAACCAATACAACTCTATTTCAACTGACTTATGGGCATGACGCAGTTCTGCCTCTTGAAATTTATCTTCAGTCCACAAGAATTCAAAGGCACCATGAGATTCAAGCTGAGACTTATTAGGTTATGATGCTAGATGAATTGCTCGACCTGGACGAAGAAAGACTTCATGCCTTAGAGTTATTAGAAAGGCAGAAGAGGAGGGTAGTGAAATCCTACAACAAAAAGGTTAAATTGAAAACCTTTTCAGTTGGTAAATTAGTGTGGAAAGTCATATTACATATGGATCAAAAGACTAGATCCTTAGGAAAATGGTCACCCAAATGGGAAGGCCCTTTCCAAATCATAAAAGTGTTTAGTAACAATGCGTATGAGATTCATGAGATTGAAGTTGATTTGAGAGTCTTTAAAGTAAATAGTAAATATTTAAAAAGATATAGACTTGTGCTTCAAGAGATTCATATCAGAAAATAACAATTTCATTAATCATAAAAAGGAGCCATGAAAGGCCGTCAATTACAAGGGTCTAGGAACATGGTTGAATAGCCAGAAAACAAGAAAACCTAGTCTTGAAGATCCTCCCAAGTGAGGCAGTTAAGATAATTCGCCCAGTCTTCATCAATTTCATCTTTAGGTGGTGGCTCATTCTTGGGAAGCTCCTTGGCTGGAGATGCCACCTTATTCCCCTTTGATTTGGAACGAGTAACGACCCTTGCGCGAGGAGTAGTTTTCTCTTCCCTTTTTTTTCCTTTGTTTGTAGGAAATGGTGCCATCCCCTTTCTTTGCAGAATTATCCATGTTGTTGTGATGGAGAGATGAATTGAATAAGGGTTATTTATAGATGAAGGGCTCGTGTGCTGATTGGCCAGATGAAAGGCAACCAGAAAGCGTGTAAAGTCTTTCTTGGGAAACTGTCGCTCCCCGGATTTTCATCCCGGTGCAAACGCAAACCGTAGGCGATGTTTGTGGTTGAGGTTGAATAGAGTCGCCAACTAGGCATTTTTATCCCGAAGGAAAGGTAATGCTGCATAAACCTGGAAAGATATGGATAAGACGGTTGCTAACCAAAGAAACTGAGAAAGGGGGTTGATTACGACCTGGGAAGGTATTAGCACCCAGATCGTCCATCGTACTCGACGGGATCCATGCTAACTTTATTGTGTTTAAAGGGGATAATGTATGTGCTGAACTGTGCATAAAAAGCTAGGGAGAGAGGAATGTACAGAGTGTCAGTGCAAAAAGAAAGTGAGTGCTCAAACTGAGGCTAAGAAAAGAGAAATAGGAAGAGGAGAGGGGGGAAGGACAAAGAGACTTTTGTTCGATAACTGTTAAGTTATGCATACGTATCCTCTCGTGCAATGAGGAAGTCAGAACACCGTAGTTCGACTCAAAGAGACTGGATGATTTTGTTGTGAACTGCTTGTTTGTCTATGCTCAAGTGTATGACTCGTCTGGCTCGAGTGCTAATTGTCTTTCATTAGACGGAAGAAGCGAGTTATCGTTTTTAGAGTGAATGTGATGAGAAAAGAATCCCGGAGGAGACGTTTTTGTTTGTTTTTGTGTTTTCAGTTTTTTTATTGTTTTTGGTGTTTTGCATAAGATGATGAGCTTAAGCCTTAATCAATGGTCGTAAACTCTTTGTATCACCTATGATTAGGGATAATGAGTTTACTTAACTATGAGATGAAAATCTCAACTTATTTGCCCTCATGATGTAGGATTAAGATCATTATCCTACTTGTGACTATTAAGTGTTTTTGGATTTTGTTTGTGTTAAGTAATGAGTTTAATCTCTAATCAAAGATTAGTGAACTCATTACACCATCCTAAGAGAAGGATAATAGATGATAACACTTAGGATGAGGAAGATACCTCAACTTAATCCATGGTTAGGGATTAAAATCATTATATAACAAGCCTTTATTAAAGTGGATTTTAATTAAAGGTGAGATTAAGAAATGGATTTTTATATTTGTAAGACTAAACCTGAGGGGGACTTGTCCATTGAACACTAGGGTTAGTCTATCTGAACCAACAGGCAGAGATGTAACCCTAATATAAGGCCCAAGTTACAAGCTTAAGTCTTAATGATTATTAGGTATAAACAACTTAAAGGTCTAACACTAAGTATTAAAGTTATACACTCCATCCTAAGATAAGGATACATGCATAACCCTAATTCAGAGTCTTAAAACTTTAACTATTTAGCCTTGATTATGAGATGAGAAGCAGAGACTCAAGGAGACTCAAAGGTAAAAACTAGGGGGAACTATATACAACCCTACAATTATCATGCTTGGACATTCCAATGGTTTGTGAGGCTTAAAGAAATATCTTCAGAAAGTCTTCAAATGGCCACCAAGGAAGAAGAAGCAGATAAAAAGATAAGAGGAAGAAGAATAGGTTACTTACTTCCTGAAGAAGTTAAGTAACCTAAGGGAAAGAAAGGGAGCAAGAGGGAACATAAGTGAGTCAAACTCACTTCAAAGACAAATAAGATGCAAATGGAAAGATAAGAAGAGATTGGATGTGGAGGCAAATCCACATCCTGATCAACTTACCATAAGCCCCTGCAATGGTTAATATGAATGCATAAGGTGAAACAAAATGCAACGATGCAAAGATGAAGATGCAATGATGCCAACCAGAAGTGAATACATGATGTAAATGTGTCATTGAGAGATGCAAAGTCATATACAATACATATGTATGATCATACAAGTGATGGATGCAAAAACAAGCATGTTAGAAGCTTAAGAACACATAAACATACATAAGATGTAATGGATGCAAACATACCAAATGAATGCAACAATGATCAACCGATGTTCACACATGTCATAAGGCATCTAAGATGACATACAAATGTATGAGATGTCATGACAAGTTCATATGATGATGGTATGCAAATATGAATGCAAATGAACATGATTAATTAGGGTTTTAAGAAAGTATGAGATGAATATGATCAAAACAGAAGCAAAACACATGATAAAAAATTGAAATTGCAACCAAGTGAACCCTAAACACACATACGATCACTCCCCAAATATGGAAGTCAGAAGCTAAATCAAAGTCAAGTTATGGTTTTTCTAAGTTAGGATAGGGTTTTGGGTACCTCTTCATGAAAAATACCAAACAAATGGAAAATGCAATGAAAAAATATGAGGTAAATGCCCTAGGTACTACATGCAAAATACGAAATAATACAAAAAGAACCATACACAAACTCATCTTGGTTGATCATAGATGAATTTTTGAAGTTAGGGTTAGAAAAATAGGAAATTTGGAAACCCTAATTCATGTTTAATTGTCAAAATATGATCAAACCCTAAAAGAAATTTGTAAAATAAGTTTGTAAAATGTTATAAATATGTGAGAATGCTTCATGAATTTTTTTTGTGATTTTTAAATACCTAAAAGTATTTTTAATTAATTAAAATGGATTAATTAATTAAATAATACAATTAAATGATTTAAAAATATATATTTTAATGCAAAAATTAAAAATAAAAATGTTTTTGGTTTCTGAAAATTAATTTGAACAATGATGTAAAAAATCAGAATTTTATAAAATGTTTTACTATTTTAAATAAATGAGAGAAAATAAAATGAAATAAATAAAAAGAAAATGCAAAGTATGCTTGATGGATGGATGAGATTGTGCAAGAGAGAGATCAAGGGCCGGGATTGGAAGTCTGCTTGACTTGTGGTATGAAAGATCTAAGGCCCAAGTTTAAACTTGGCTTACGCGCATGATCTAAAGGCTGAGATTCAAATTGACTAATTAATTATAAATTAACTTAATTAAATGTAATTAGGGTTTAATGACACAATCTGGACCATCCATACGCTAACCTAATCTACATCCAAGGTCCATGGTTCAATCTGGAGACCTAACCCTAATGACTTTCAGGTGACCGGAGATAAGCTCCGGTCATCTTCTCCGGCCGTCCCCCAATCCTAACTCCACCTACAAGCTTCTAAAACTCCCCAATCCTGCCCAGAATCAACCCCCAAACATCATAGAATACAAATCAATCATCAAATAGCATTTATTTCACAAGAATCAAGCAAATCAAAGCAAACATTCAAACACGGGCAGAGTTTCAAAACCATCATAAATTCTCATTTCTTGATCATTTTCAAATTTAAACATATCAGGATGATCCTTAGAACATGTAGATTAATAATATAACAAGAAATAGGATTTCTGAAAAAAATGTTCTTGAGCTATATCTGAACTGAAGCTTTTCAAAGATGAGATTTCAGAGCTTCCCCCTTGTGCAAATCAACTCCTCTGGTCCCCCTGAAGCTAATGGAGTGCTTGGATGAAGCTTATAATGGTTGGTTTGAGGTTTCCAATTCTGATATGGCAGAAAATGAGGTCTTGATATGGTGTGTTTCAGGCCATGGTGATGAGTGGGAAATGATCTATGGATGATTTGTGGTTAATTGGTGAAAGAAATTTGGAAGTTTGATGGCTGAGTAGTGAGAATCGAAGAAGGGAAGTTTTTGACCAATTTTTTGCAATCTGAGTATATCCCTGTTATCAGCTCTTGTGTGTTGCTATATCTCTCCCATAAAGTGTGAATGGATCATAGAGTAGGTTTGTAGAGGCTGCTGATCACTATTCCAAGAGTATGGGGGAAATTGAAAAAAGTCAAGGTTTCGTGTACTTGAGGTATGGCATGGTGCAGAGATGGTTTGAGGGCTTGTAATGCATCATCTGAGTTCAAGGAGCACCATTGGATTGAAAGTTGTGAGTTGTGACACTAGATTCAAGAGTTTGCATAGGTTTTGCATTTTTCCCTCTTTGTGATTTCTTGAGAAGCAAGTCATGGAATCCTTTGGTTCAGGGCTCAATTATGGTCAAGACAAGTTGTATTATGTTGTTATGATGTGTAGCAATGCATTAGAGGTCATAAGAAGGCTTGGAAATAAAAATTGCATATTTCCCTCTTTGGCATGAACTTGAAAATCACAAGATTTTTCCCAACTTTAACTTGCCATATCTTGAGTTCTAGGATGAATCAAGAGGAGTTATTGTACGTTTTGAAAATGGGAAGATCAAATCTACAACTTTCATGTTTGAGGAAAATTCATTTGAAGCCTTTTTGATCAAGAAAGAGGAGGTTGAAGATCTTTCCCAAAATGGAAAGTTTTCATTACAAGTCATGCCCAAAAGTAGAAACTTTTCAAATGGCTCAAAATTCTTCAATCTTGTGAACTTCTAAGCATTCCTAAGATCAAATAAAGATCATAGGACCTCAAATTGATGAAGATGATCTTTTGGAACCCTTGTTGGTGGCCTCAGATGCCATGATTCTGACTTTTCTTGCACAACAAGTTACCATTTGATCAGATGACTTCCACAAGGAATTTTTGCTTCAAATTTGATACACATGCTCCTCATAACATATATAGACCAATATAATCAATAATGGCCAAAACGTTTGCGTGTAAGGGCCTCAACTCCAAAACCCTAATTTTAGGTCATCTGTGTAGGAGCTCCTAGCCTGCCTGGACATCTCTGCAATTTCTTGTGATCTTTTGACTTTCAAGAACCCTTGGGGGTATAAAATGATCATAGAATACTCATGTACCCTCTTGACATGCTTTTTGGCTTTTGAGATAGCCCAAACCACTTCTAAGATTCATCTGATCACAAACCCTAGCTATGCATCTATGCAGTGAAATAACTATGCAGTGTGAGATGTGATGCTTATGCAATGCAATATGAAGGATCACAAGCCAAGGTGTGAAAAAGAAGAGAGGAAAAATTTAGGGTGTTTACAGAAACAACATTATAAAAGGGCGTTCAAGATTCAATCCGAAGTTGGGAACTTGTGCCACAAAAGTATGAGGCATTGAAAGTTGAAACGCCGTCGTCATAATTAAGGTTGAATCACTAATGCTTTGACCCAAGGTTAAGTTAGAGTTTCTCTGACTAACTTAAAAGTTATGTTAAACGGCCAAATAAAATACAAACACATTATATATATTGAGAAAAGAGATATGAGTCGAAAGTGAAAAAGAAATGCGTAAATTAATCGGGGCAACAAGGCCCTAAAATTGTCATTACATAAGGGCCACAACAGGGCCAAAGAATAAGATTACATAAGAAGAATAAAAATGCAAAGTCCTGGGACATGACAAATTCCGTCGAAGATTAAAAGGGTAGCTTTGATTGCAACTAAAGAAAATTGTGTTGACTGGTTAAAAGGCGGTTCTCACAGAAAGCTTTGTCAAGTTTGGAAGTAGTAAGCTCTTTGTCAAGCACCTCAACATTATCAATGAGGTCGAAGGTGCACTCTAACTCAACATTCAATAAATCCTCGTCGAACTGACTAAGCTCTATGTTGCTCTACTTAGATGCAACAATCTTCTTCTGAAGTTCTTAAAACTCCTCTTATGAAGTTTCTTACCACTCCTAACCCATGTCTTCTGAATGATGTCCTCAACTTTGGGAACAA
Source organism: Lathyrus aphaca (assembly GCA_963966055.1). NCBI lineage: Eukaryota > Viridiplantae > Streptophyta > Magnoliopsida > Fabales > Fabaceae > Lathyrus > Lathyrus aphaca. The sequence continues at coordinate 483,122,511 of OZ014522.1, forward strand.
GCTTAAGATCATCAGACATTTGGTTCACCAAAGTGCTTAGTTCCATGAGGTATTGAGTGACCTTGGGGTCAAGCGTCGAAATATCCAGCTATTGCATGGCATCTTTTAGGAAGAGGTGAGCAGTAGGATCCACGCCCAGAGTAGTACGAATGTCCCTCTTGAAAAAATTATTTTTTATCTTCTCGAGGATTGGGCCAGCAAAATCACCAGGAGTTGTCGAGGAGCTGCTTTCAGAGAAGCCAAGACTTTTCCTAAGCTTTAGCCTAGTGTACTCAATGGGGTTCAACTGTTTCAATGCTGACATTGGATCCCCAACTGCAGAAGTTGGAATTTGGAGGTCAGGAGTTTGCTGAGAATGTCCTTCAGGCAAGGTGGATTGGGTCGTTGCAGACCTTGTTTCTGGTTAGATCCATCCTTGCCTTGATTATCATCCTCTTCCTCCTCTTCCTCATTTTCTTGCTCATGATGATTCATGACATGACGTTGAGCAGAAGCTTGAGGATCACCCGCAGTCTCTGGATTTATTCTTTGAGGCTGGAAGGGGCAGGCTCTTCAGTTTCTTTACCTTGTTATTTTTCATCAACAACAAACGTTGCATCCATCTCCTTAGTAAGTATGTTGGTTTGCCCAACAAAGTCCTTGTTGGTCACATTTTCGTACTCATGCTCTGAATCATCTGTATGAAATTGCTGAGTAGTTGTCTTAGCAGGAGAATATGGTGCAGTTTCGACAGTTAGGAGAGGAACAACTGTCATGGTTATGGGTTGGTTAATTTCATCCAAAGAGCTATGATCAGAGCCAAAATCAGAGGTTTGATGATAAGTAGGCTCACCTTGGCTGTTTAGAAGAACTGTAGGCGAAAGAGGAGCAGTCAAGGGTTGCAAGTCAACACCTGCACCAGCCTTTCAACAAGAGAAGAGGCTAAGTCGAGTCTATGAGAAGAAATCGAGAAGGGTCGAATATTAAGTTAAATACCTGATTTTCTTCGCCTCTGGGACTTGAGTTGGCACTCTCAGGAGTGTCGGCAACAGGCTTCACCACAGGAGTGGGAAGTGTAACTTTAACAACACCCTCAGTGGGTGCCTTCTTCAAAATTTGGCCACCTTAGAGGATGGTTGGCCAACCACACTGGGAGACTGTACAGTCTTCCTCTTCCTTTTGAGGGGCACATCCTCAGGAGATTCGTCATCATCTGTAGAGATGACAACAATGAAGGTCTTTTTCCCCTTTCTTGGAGACACAAAAGGCTTTTTGGTTGTCTAGCAGAAAGGCCAGAGATTAGAATACAGATAAATGAGGAGTTATATAAAGTAAGGATTATAAGATACCTTCGTGCCTTCTTTGTTCTCCGGCTGTATTACCACGCCTTTATTGGCAATGGTTCTTCTGGTAATTGTTGGAAGTGCCAAAAATAATTGTCATGAGTTAATAATTGATTATTCAGTCAAGGGAAATAAAAGACTTTAAACCTTCATATATCTCGGATTCGACGCTAACGTCTTCAAGACATATATGAAGGTTCCCTTTGAAACTATCCAGTGTGTGCTTAGTCGCAACCACCCTTTGAGCTTTTGGTTGAGACTGCTGTCGAAGGATCTTAATTGAATCCCCACAGACGAACCAATATGGAAATGGAGGAGCCAGTGCCACTCCAAAATCAGCAGTAGGAAGTTGAGGGAATTTTGGAGGAAAAAGTCGAAAAGCCTCCTCATATCGCCTCTCACGAGGAATGTTTGGGGGGGGGGGGGTTCAACTTATCCATATTTTGTAAAAATTTCTCCTTTAACGTGACAGCAGCCTCACGAACGGTACGACTAAGATCATCTGGTCGATAGATAGTTTCAAAGTACTTTTGGAAAGCTTGTATCTCTTGGATGTGAGCAGACTTGCTTTTCTTGACCTTCTCCTGCACATCAACAAAAGCAAGGTCAAGTTGAGTAGAAAATTCAACAGCAGTGATAAAGTTCTCACTATAATACTTGCACCACCAATCATTGAAAGAATGGGTGCGATGGGTTGAAGGTCGAAAGAAGACGGGAGACAAAAATGCCTTTTGAGATTCCCATATGGCGAAGATGTCAGCAACATCATCTTTGTCGAAAATGTTATTGTGAAAAATGACTTGGATTTTTCGATCATAAATACATTTGGGAAAACTCTGACTTAACCCAAATTTCCTAGAAACCAAATTAGGTTGGTAAGCAATAAGGCTTGTATCAGGCCTCCCGCCATTCAACCTATAAACAAAGAATCTGGGAATAAAAAAGGCTTCCTAAATTCCAACAGAATCCAAATGAAGCTTCCTTGTAGGAGAGTTAGGGAAGGCCCTAGTGAACCACTTGAGACCACACTTCCTACCAGCAAAGGGAGCCATATATGGTGCCAAATCATATTGATGAGCAAAAATCAACACAAAACTATAGAAGGCCCCTTTCAGGGTTACACTTTCGTCATCCGGAGTAAGCTGGGCCAGTCGAATGCCCTCAGTGCTCCTTAACCTGATCTCCTCTGACTCTTCATTGCCTTTCCCTTTCCTTGGAAGTACAGGCTCAAAAGTGGCATTCAACCAAAGCCGAAGGAGCCAAAGAGGACCACTGAGACTCATAGAACCAGAGTTGTCGTCTGGGTCCCTCAGTCGAGTCACTCCCTCACTGAGAGACTCATAAAGACTAGCTAGGATGAGCTCACTCAAGCAAACCTTCCTGTTTTTATGAAGCTGTTTTGCTAGGGGTAGATACTTCTTCGCCACCTGAAGAGACTTGGTGCAGAAGACATACCTAGACAACCAAAATGTGAGGAAAGCAATATGTTCCTCATCAGAAACTACTTCTTTCTTTGGTTTAGAATGATGCTTGAGGAATATAGTGTATGTTAGCTTGAATGTGTTGAAGCCGATAGTATCTTCGACATCAACGGTGGGGTCGTAAGTAGGACCATCAGGTCGAAGCCTTGTGATAACGACAATGTCAAAAAGCGTGAGGGTAATCATCCCACAAGGAAGATGAAAGGTATAATGTGTACAATCCTAGAAATACAAGGAGACAGCCAGGAGGTTTAATCAGTAGAGTATATGCGTCTTTGTCAGCATTAAAAGATCATATATCCTAATGCTTTTCCAATGGTCAGCCTTAGTCTTCTCTAATCTAGCCAACCATAGATCAAACTTAGCAAACTGGCTGGCAGGTCTGACCAGCCTAGTACCATCATAGAGGTACTTCACATCTAGTTTAGCAAGGGGAAGGGGGTTAGAAGAAGAATCGTCAGATTTAGGGAGGAGTTTGTGCCCTAAAGGTTGAGTTTTTCGGTAGTAGGGGAAAAACTCTTTTGTACTAGGTACAACAACCAATGGACCAAAAATAACAAAAAGGACAGTCATTTACAAGGAATGAAATAATTACATGAGATTGGTATATGCTCCTTGTTTCGTTGGCCAAAGGTTTAGGATCGAACTGGGGATATTTGATGCTTTTCGGTTCAGAGATGTTGTTGAATGGTGGAAAAGTTTCTTCAAAATGAAAAGCTTTTGATTTCTGACCTTTCATTTGAGAAACGTTGGTCTTGGAGGACGTCATTATTGATGAGGAAAATGGAAGTTTTCTGGGGTGCTTGAAAGAAAGGAGGGAGCTTTAGCAAGGAAGGGATGAATTCGCAAAGAGTTTGGAAATTTTTCTTTGTTTGCTGAAGAGGTTATTTATAGGAGTAGGAAATGAAAAGTTGCAAAGTCTAGCCACTTAATGAAGACATGAAGTGGTGGCTCACGTGGCACTTGGGATCTGACGCATTGAGGAAGTAGTTAATGAAAAAGACTGTAGCACATTGTTTCAAGAAATAAATTCATGATCAGAAAGCCGTAGAAACGAATGACGAGACCTTTGGAATTTTTGGAATGATTACATGACGTCATGCACGTGGGCGAAGAATCACAACAGTTTTAGAATACGGGATAGGTGGTTTCAACCATGCTTTTGTTTGACCTAAGTTGGCGTCGAAAATATGAATATCAAAAAATGATCTTTTCATCAAGATGGTCGAAAAAAACATTTTTGGGGGGAAATTTGCTATCCCTAAATTTCTACGCTAGCAATTAATGAGGTTATCTTGGCTTAGTAAGAGACTTTGCTGGTGATAAGCCAAAAGTAAGGTTTTCGACTTAACCAATTAAAAATGAGAGTCGAAGCGAACTACCCACAAGTTTCATACTTAGTGAAATTCTAAGTTTGGAACATTTTCCAAGTGATGAGGGGATTCGAACAAGCAAATGTTCAACGAAGGTGGCAGTTACCAATGGTCTTACACGTTCATTATTGGAGGGAAAATGTGGGGTTTTCAATTCAAAGACAGGGATAAGTGGCGCAAGATGAAGCTTCTTCAGCATGTGAAGAGACAAGTGTCACCATCTTAGGATAATTGTAGGAGAAACCGTCGAAAGCCGTTACTTTGTAATGTATATATATAGCTTAGTCTAGTGTTAGAATAAGTGTGTGGAAATCATATGTACTAGTAACTCCGTAGACTCAAAGTATCCGCGTGTAGAAAAACGAGTGCAGTGAGAATGTACGTGATTGAAACACCACCACCAATTTATCTTTTATGTCAAAGTTATCTTCAAGTTATTTACTTTTGAAGTCATTTATCTTTACAAAGCCTTTATTTTAAAGCACTTTACATTTCAAAGCCTTTTATCTTTTCATCAATTTACTGTGTTTTCTTTTACCATTCCATCCTCTTTTACATTTCCAGCAATTTAACATTCCTCGCCTTGCCTTTAAATTTCATTTAAGTTTCAAGCATTGCCTTTATTTTCCTTTATTCCAAGCATTGTCTTTACTTTGGTTTATTTTAAAAGCCTTTGTCTTTTACTTTATTTTCCTTTTTTAAACTAAATCTGAGTCTCGTTGAGAGATTCAAGAATCTTTTTCTTTCCCAAAAATGTGATATATCAACATCACAATCTTCTCCAATTTAGCACATGTCCTAGGATCAATCTGGTCGATCTTGCGAGTAACTGAGGGTATTTTTGGTATCTTCAGAGGACCAGCGGTTGTTTACCAATTTTAGGGGTAAACAACTATGTGATTTGTTAATTCCTCTATAACGGATGTTATAAGGATTGTTTCATGTTGAGAAAAATCCCTTAGTATCTGAGCAATGTTAGGAGTATCTAATTCAGGGGTTGGTTGATGGGATAAAGTGACATGACCAAAAGATATGTTATGGTCATGCTTGGATGAATGTGTGTGATGTAGTGAGAGTTTAAGTGATTGAGGTGGTGTTCGTATGGTTGATTTAGTCATGAACAAGGATTGGAAGAATTTAAATTATTAGTTGAGATATAGTTCAGATGAATACATATGTTGACAATTTTTGCATCTCTAAAAGCAGATTGGACTTCTTCCTCATTGGTTTCATGAGTATGAACATTAACTCCTTCTGCCATATCAAAAGTACCAACATCAGAAGCACCATTAGCTTCCTTCTCCACAACTTCTACCATAACCTCAACTTCTATTTGCTTCAGAAGGACTTCAATAATATAATGCTTTTCCATAACCTTATTGAGTAAAGCAGTAACAATCAATTTTGCTTCTTCTTGAACATCTTTTGTAGTAATATTATAAGCACCCTTATTAAGAAACTTTGTCCTCTTAAGCAAAGGTTGTTAATCCTTTTCTTACTCTTCATCATCAACATCTGATAGCACCATCTTCCTTGATTTATTCTTCTTAAAGGTAGTTTTGATTGTTTTTTCACTATATCATCATATCAATCACATAACTGTTGATAACGTCAACTTTAAGTTACAAAATTATTTAAAGCATTACACTTAGCTCAGGGCAGACAATTAGATTAATTGATTTATGCATTATTCATTTGAGACTTTGCATTATTATTTTGAGACATATGTATTTTTTTGTCATATAGTATAATATAACGTCAATACAATCCAACAAGACGACCCATAAATATTCTAAGAGTACATCCACAAATTTGGTTATTGGTTCCCACATAATCATCTCTCGAGAACTTTTAAGCAATGTGTCTCGATACAACTCTTGATACCGATCCACGCAAATTCACATAAAATGAACTAGTTTGGGTATGCTCAACCTCATGAAAACTATTTCGAAAAGAGGCTTTATTGTTGCCTAATTCTAACATCAAGTTATTGTTTATAGCCTCTCAATAGTTGCACAAGTCACCTATATTGTTCTCCAACATCTACTTTATTTTCCAATGAGCATACTCAATCCTAAAATGATATAAAACATCAAATAAGTAGACAAAAACCTTAAAATGATAAAAAAACATAAAATAAGTACAAACTAAGATTATTACAAATATGTACCTATTAGTCATGGTGTTACCCAAATGTATCAGGTACTATTATACTACCCGATAACTATAATGTAAGTTATTCAACAAACATATCACTATACCAAAATTACTTGAATGCAAATTATCTGGTGAAGAAAATTACGTACCCGAATTCTTTACTTAAAATTATCCCTTACAATGATGTAGGGGTGAAAATGCTCTAATTTCGAAAAAGTTAATTATAATGATAAAAATTGAACGATGAATTATTTAATAGATGAAAAAAAATAAAATTGAAATATTTTGAAAAATATCATGGCAGGGCATTACTATAGGAATATAAGATAAAATTTTGAGCATTTAACCTGCCACCAAGACTAGAAATGAGTCAAGTCGAGTAGATTTCTCCCCAGCTCGGCTTAACTCGTTAATAATTGGTTCAACTCAAATCTCGGTACAAGCTCAATACAAATCTTTTTTAGCTCAAACTTAACTTATTATAAGTTCACAAACAATTTGATTCAACTCGTTAAGTTCATCTCGTTAAATTAAACTTACATGCTTCATGGACTTAAAAGTCATTTTTAAGTCAATTTTTTATATATATAATTGACATTTTAAATAATTATTTTTTAAAAAAGAAAATATTTAAATAAAATAAAAGTTAACATATTGAAATTTAACATTGTCTAAAAAGTTTATTAATCTAAAAACTACACAACTTTAATTATATACATTTGAAAGTCTAATTCAAAAACTACTCAACTGGAGTTTGAATCTGTCTAAAAAAATCAACAACTTCATCTAAATATTTAGGAACCTTACCATTTTAATGAAATAGTACACCAAAGATTACTAGAAATTGATACATTTCCATCACAAAATGATCATACCACTTGCAATCTTCATTACACATTTTATTTTAACAAATGACATAATACCTTCAACAAAGATGACTCTAAATACAATTGTTAATTTTATTGGCATAACTAGTATAAAAGGGACAATATAGGATTATGATTTGGAGTAAATTTATAAACCTACTCTTAAAGACAGTATAATCATTCTCATATATAATCGAGTTGACTCGTGAACATAACGAATCAAATTATGTATAGTTCAAGTTTATCTCATTTAGTTAACAAACTTATTTTTTCGCTCATATTCCAACTCATTTGGTTCATGAACCTAGTTCAACAATTTAATTGTCGAACCGAGTTTCAAACTATTTTTGAGTTGGTTCTGTTCATTACCAGCCCTACCCACCACCATCCCATTTAAACCTCTCACCCCACAAACACAATCAATTGACTATATTAACCTTGCAACATTTTTAAACATTTGACAAAACTCACTCAGAATTTGCACAAATTTCAAAAACTTTGAGCGATATCGAAAATTTCACAATTCTATCGAAAGTCTTATGAAAAGTAAGATTTTTACCAATAAGTTCAAATTTTTTTGATACAATCCTTTCAATTTTTATCCTTTAAAAAATCTCGATATTTTTGTATGCATGTTTATCAGTAAAATCTCAAGTGTACTAGAAATATTTGAAAATTCTGATATTAGTTCATACCAAATATTATGAATACACTATCAAAATTTTTTAATTATACTGAAAATTTTGAATTACTTACCAAAAATTTTATACTCACATTTGAATCCAATTTTGAATAGGATCACTTTTGAAATTATCAGGTGCGGTAGGTATAAAAGAGGGAATGACATGTTAAATCCTCTAAAATTTTCAATTGTTTACGGAAAAATTTACCCTATATCCCTACAGTTATATCAATACTCCTATAATTTTTTAAAAATATCAATTTTGTCCTTATTTATTTTTAATTTATTTTTTCTTTTTTAAAGTTCGTGTCAATTTTTATATATCAGAAAACTTGTCGAAAGTGTACCAGAACACTTAGGATGAAACTTCTAGTCTTAATAATACCATTTGGATGTATTATCAAGACACCAAAATATTTTTTGAAAGTCTTCAGGTAAAAAAAATTCTAAATAAATTTCAGCAACAATTAACTGTGGCCTAAAGTACTGAATATCATTTCAGAACACTTTTCAAAAGTGTTCCGGTTACAAAATTTTCTAAATGAGTTTCTGCAACGGTTAAAAACCATGACCTAAAGTACTGAATATCATTCCAGATCACTTTTTGAACCATTGCATATTGTTATTGAATATCGTTACTTTAGCCACGGTTTTTAACCATTGCAGAAACTCATTTAGAATTTTCGATAAGTTTTTCGATTAATAAAAATTGATACGAATAATAAAAAATAAAAAATAAAAAATAAATAAGAATAAAATTGACACTTTAAAAAAATTGTACGGATATTGATATTACTGTAGGGGTAAGGGTAAGCTTTTCTATTTCTGTCAAATAAAAAAAAAAAAGAGCCCAATTTCAACCAAAGGCCCGTTAAGGCACCCCAAAATTTGGTTAATCCCACGAAAAACTGAAAACCCAAAACCCTAATTTTCGCTGTTCAAATTCTTCCGATCTGATCTCATCATCAATGGCTTCAGCTTGCAGTAGAATTGCTCAAAGAGCGTCAATTTCGTCCATCAAATCAGCTATCAAATCGAACATTCGTTCATCTTCTATCCCCAAACCAACATCCACCACTTCTACTCCTCTTCGCCGATCCTTTTCATCCAGGATTGCACCGGAACTTGGATGCATGCAGTCGATGTTGCCGCTTCACAGCGCGGTTGCGGTGTCTAGAATGATGTCACGCCTCAGCATAACTTCAAGGAACTGTCAGTCGCTTTCTCAGGGTACACTCTGCTGCACCTCTCCCGGCCTCTAATACTTTGTTTTCAAAATTATTCACACACTGTGAGTAGCTTTCTTGCTTCTTACATTTAGCATTCCATGAAGTTTTCATTGATTTTCGGCATTTCAATAAGCTTTTCAAGTTAGCAAAAAAATAAAATAAAATAAAATAATTGTTTGTTTAAATTAGTGGTAATTGCATTGGTGTGCGACGTTTGTCCTCTTGATGATGCTGTTGTATCTTGTATGTAGTGTTATTAGTAGTTACTTAAAGTAATTGTAGCTAATTTACAAAAAACATAAGTATAAGAATTTAGACCAAACGCTTATATAGACTCGGTTTCGGTATTATTTAGCGATTATTATAGCATAAAAACTTATCATAAAAGTTTAATGTATATAAGCTATTGGGCGCTTTGTCAGTAGAATATTGCTATGTTTTTTGAATTTTCAATGACTTGCATTGCCCATGTACATGAAAACTTTGTGAATCCAATGGAAGCTTTGTTGAATTTAAGAGCATAATCTCAATTGATTGACACTACCCGAGGATATTTCAAAATGTGTATGAGATTGTTTTTGATACCGACTGTCTCCTATGGTCTTGTAGCCTCCTTGAGTTTTTAGAATAAGGGCATTGTTTGGGGCATAGGTAGGTTGGTTTTGTCGGGGAAAAGTAAAAACTATTTGGAGGCCATTAGTAGAAAAGTGAAAGACTAAAGTTCTCTAACAGGGGATTTAGATGTCAACTAACTGTAAAATTTGGTTCCTGCAGGCACATAGTTAATTGGGAGTATGCGGGACCAGCCAATTAAGGCCTGCGGCTTCATTACCAAGTACGAAACTATTAGTGTTCTTTAAAGTTTTAATATTTAATTTAGTAATTTCTTCGGCAATATTAGAATGGAGCTTCCGTTTCTATTTTCTTAAGAAGAAATTCTTTTGGTGGCTTCACCAGTTGGAAATTCAGAATAGATTTTACCTATAGTGGGTTCTCTTTCTTTTTCTTAAGAAATATAAAGAGGGGGTTAAACAGTAAGGGAAATGAAATTGATGAAGTTAATGCACGTTAATCCTCTTGTTACATGGTGGCCATTGCCGCATGGAGTTGCAGTTTTTGGACGCTGCCCTGTGCGGCCATGATGGAAATAGTGGCGTAGTAGATCCAATTCACATACTAACTCATACTTCTTTTGCAAAGTCTCACCCTGTGTTTTTGGCTTCCCTTCCCCCTCTCACTATTGCAACTTTAATAGATGACCCATATTCTCTCTGGTATATCCTATCTCTGGAAGCTACCTTTTTTCTTTCTTTTTCTGTGTCCTTTTTATGTTCTGTAATTCCTTATTGCTTGAGTATCCATTTCTCTCTGTTCTGCATATCTCTCTATTCTCTGTCTATCCCATACTATTTCTTTCTCTCTATTGCTCTGTTTTGTAATAGTAATTTTCTAAGGCTCTGTTTTGTGAGCAGAATATCCTCTGTCCTCTCTTTTCAGTCTCTATTCCGTGATTCTGTCTTCTGTTTGTTGGTTACTTATTTCCTTAAATTCTGCAGTTTTAGTGTTCCATTTTGCGTGAGTATTATACTTATATTTGTAGTATTTCTATAATGATTCCATCTTATGATCCAATTCCTTCCATGGTATTGTTATGGCTGATTTATGGCTTCCCATCAGGAATCCAATTTGCCATTAATGTCTAGATTCATTGAGAATTTTTTTACCCATTAGTCTCTTCTTTTAATATTTGTCAAAGAAGAGTCCAAGTAATTTGCCACCTGTCACTATGTTTTGTTCATTGGTTGTGAATTTTATTTAATGTACACATTTTGTTCTGGATAATTAGTCTCGCATGATGAGCTTGGAGACTCACAAACATTCTTAAAATAGCCATTTTATTTAACGCTAATGCCAGTGAGTTGCTGCTTTCATCTTTTTTCTTAAAACACTACCCAACCTAAACAAATGGGTGATGATGTAAAATAGTGGAGCTTATAAACACAATTTTTTTTGGTATGATTTATATATTTTTATTTGATTAATGTATTACATGGTTAAACTTGAACAATAAAAAAATAGTCAGAACTTGAGTGTATGTCTGTAATGGTATATAACATTCCCCAAAGGTTTCCCTGTGGGATATTTTATGAAAAACAATGGAAAAGCTATGCAGTGATATATAGGGAAACTGAAACTAGGAGTGTTGATTTAGAATTTGAATGGATCCGTTAGAGTTACAACAGCCTACTGAACTCTCCAAACTCAATTTATTTCTAAGAAGTTATAATATGTTGAATGATTCTTTATACTAAGTAAGTATAATATGATAACGTAACTGTTACTTTCACCAGATGCAATTGATGGAACGTGAGACATGCTTGCTGGTTTAAGGTGGGGTATTTTGTTTTCACCATTTGAAGAACTCTCTGAGAAATCCTATCAGCCATTCCATAATACGTGTTCAAACATGTGTTTAGAAATATGTTTTTTCTAAGCAAGTTGTATGATTGACATATTAATGTAGCCAATAGTTACTAGTGTTTACACAGACCACCGAAGTTTTTCCTTAATATGATAGCATAACTGCAACTGACTTGTATATAAATTTTGTTAATTAGTCTTTGGAATTTTGCCTTATTTAGGGTTTCTACAGAAGCATATTACTAATTGAGCCTTTGTTTTATTTGTTATAGAGCTTGGTCTATCGGTTCCAAGGTGATTTACTAGAAGAAAGATTGAAGAAAGGTTTTTAGGTTTGTAACGATGGATTTGTAATCATTTTATTACATTGGTTCCCAGAAAGTGGGTATACTTGCTGTAATTCTTTCAGGTTTAGAAAATGATTTGTTCTGGTGAATAAAAAAATCGTACCTTAACTGATATATTTATTCACATAAATAGCATGATACCTTCTGCAAATCTGCATCTACCACCATTGTACATCCTACAAACGTGTGTCTATTAAACTGAATTTTCCAGTTTTTAGTAGTTCATCAAGAATTCACGAGTAATCTAATCCTGTAAGAATTGTAATAAGTTGCAAAGGGAGGAAAGCGGGTTAACCTTCAGTTCCTTGTTTCAAACTAAATTGGCTAGCTCTCTTAAGCACGCAGGATCAAATATAGTGTTCTAGCTGGTTAAGCAGGCTGAGTCTATAGAGGAAAATTGCATTTCTGCACAACATTTTTGGAGTGGCGGAAGAATTTTAAACTATAATCTTATCATATGATTGGAGATTTGGCCATAGCTGGTCCAAAGGATGGGAAAATCGTTTTCTTCAAATTTCAAAAAATGTAATTCTAATTCTAGAATCCAGAGTGTTTTTAAGTATTCAGATTCAAACAGTGGATATAAAGTATAAACTACCAAACGCCTCTTCTAGTCTGCCACATCTGCAATTTTTAACACATACCCTTCTTCTGACCTTGGTGACTTTCTCTCGAAGGGTATTTTTATCGTATCAGAGTTTACCTATGATTTGTGCAAAATATAATTTCACCTAAAGATTAAAGTTTTTGTAAGGATACTGATTTTTTTCTTATAAATAATTTCTTTATAGTATATTACTTATTGTTTATCCGTTGCTCATCCGAATCCGCTCAAATACAAGTAAAACCCGGAAATATTACTGAAAATTTTCATGACGTGGTAGAAATTATTGGATGGTATAAAAAATTCTTTAATCATTCTCTACTTTAAGCCACAAAGATTCTACAAAATTCTTGACTTAAAATATATAGATTGGCCTAACCTAGTTATATTTTTTAACTATTTCCACCGCCTATCACATGTCACATTTGACGGTGCATTAATACCGATACTCCGATAGTTGAGTTGAGAGGTAACCTCGAATGCCTAACCTAGCTAAATATGGAACTGATTTATTTTCATGGTTAAATTGAGTGCATATATGCATTTTCTTAATCTCAATTCAATAATTACGTGTATTGAACGTGTGAATATAGAAAATCTCACTTAAGGTAATCATGGTCCTAATACCTTACAAAATCAATAACTTGGAGAATCGGTTTACCAAATGGACAGAAAATAGTTTAAAGTAAAACAGAAAATAATTAAATTTATAAAAAAGTGAAAAGAAAAAAGAAAATAGGATAGAAAATCTTTGTCTCTATTTTCAAGGAATAATATCTAGATTTAGATATTGTAAAGACAAATTTATGGCTAACTAATTCCCACTATTTATAGACATGTTCCAAAAACATGGTTTGGTAAGAGATTGTAGCATGCATCTGAGATTCTGAATAAACACAAAACAAAAAAAACAAAAAATTATAGTTTTCCTTAAAGCGGTCGGAAAGACTGGTAGATAGAAAACATCAATGACAGTTCAGTTGTTGTAACTTTGTTTTCGCACACGTTTCATCTTCAATAGCGGTTACATCAATTCCAATATCATGCTTCACGCATTCATATAATAATTATTAATATAACATTTTTCTTGTTTTTCAAATCATGAATTATGATGAGAGATTTGGAATTTGAGATATAAAAGAAGCATAAGAGAATGTAGAGAGGATAGGGTTAAATATATATCCTCTCTTGTGAAATTTGAAGAAAGAAAATGGTGGATTCAGGGATGATTGAAGATGTGATTATAATTGGAGGGTTGATTGGTGTGCAATTTGTTTATGCTGGAAATGCTATGCTCATGAGTTATCTTATGTCTTTGGGTCTTCAATCTTTTACCATTGTCATTTTCACTGCCTTTGCTACGTTTCTTCTTCTCCTTCCCTTTGTTCTTTATTATGAAAGGTACTTTTTTTTTTTATTATTATTATTATTTTTTTGGAGGTGGGTTATGGGAAAGTTTTGAACTTTGATGATGATTTTTATTGGGGTATGATTGTTTCTATTGCAGGAGTAAATGGCCTAAGAAAATTGGTTTTAAGTTGTTTTTGAAGTTTCTTCTTCTTGCTTTTGGAGGGTAAGAAAATCTTATTACTATTATGTGTTTTTAGTTTAATGTCCTTAGCCTTTGAATTTTGTTTTCACTTTTGATCTTTTCTTATTCTTTTCATTCTGTTAAAAGAAAAATGGGGGTTTGAAAAGAAGATTTTGAATTTCTAGGATCTTAGAGTTGCATACCTAATTCAAATCTTGAAGATCAAGATTGACTAATTTTAGATGTTTTTTGGGAGGGATTCATTATCATGGATTTTTGGGAAATATTTGATCCCTAGAATCTCTCACAAATCTTGAAGAATACAATAGACTAATTTTAGATTTTATTTTAGGCGGATTTATTGGCATGTTTCATCTTAATCCTACTCTGTCGGACATGTCTGTTTTGTCCGTATTCTTTTGCCCATCTTTTGTCCATTTTTTTTGGTGGATCAAAGTTTTAATTCAACATTGTTCCATTTTGTCCACCTATTTATTTTAGAGTGAACATTAATAAGAAATTTTGAAAATTTTAATTCTTAGGGATTCAAGGCCCGCATGCCCTAATCCACCTCATTTTTTTAGCACACAAAGTCAAGTGTTTTAAGCATGCATTCTTAAGTATGCCACTCAGCTTTATTTTTTATGGATTTTTGCGGGACGGGTAGGGTGGACAGGTTCATTTACCACTCTAATCTTAAGAGAAGACTTATTTAAATGAAAGGATGATATTATTTGAAAGAATTTGAGAGCAATTAAAAACACATTGCATTAATGAATGTTGAAGAACACTAGAATCTGTTATTAATTGATCATTGATATTGATAATCTTATGCAGTGTAACTTTGTTCCAATCTTTATTCCTTAAGGGAATCAATCTAACCTCAGCAGCAATGGGAACAGCCATGCCAAATCTTGCGCCGGGGTTTATCTTCATCATCGCATGGATTTTTCGGTAACCATTTTCGCACGACTAATTTCTAACTAATGTTACTAATTTGTAACCAAGTTTTACATCTATAATAATGTGATGCAGGTTGGAAAAAGTAGACTTAAACTGCACATTTAGTAGAGTAAAAATAATTGGCACATTGCTTTGTGTCTTAGGAGCACTCACAATGAGCTTAATGCAAAGTATCTCTACTCCTATACCAATTGAAAAGTTAACTATTCCACCACCACCAGTTGTAATGTTTGACAGAGATAAAATTATTGGTTGCCTATATCTCTTGGTTTCAATCCTTCTTCTCTCAGGCACAGTTGTCTTACAGGTAATGTTTTTTCGTTCTCATTCAATTCGGTCCTCAAATGCAGTCTGATACAAACTGCATTTGAAGACCGACCGAACATACTATATGCTCAAAATTGTGTTGATAAAAAATTGTGTTTGTTGCAGGCATTTACTTTAGGAGAATTTCCCGCGCCTATGACATTGTGTGCGATAACATCATTTTTGGGCGGTGTGATTACAACAGCAGCTCAATTAATTGAATATCATGAAATAAAAACTGGGTGGCCATTAGTTAGAGTTGGTGACATGATTGGCTATTCTGTTCTGGTAATTTCAATTTTGTACTAATATTGTGAATTACTAGTACATTGGTAGTTAGATATTAAATGATGGCTGAATTGAAAATTCACAGTCAGGTGCAGTAACTGGAATATGCTTAAGTACCAGTGCTTGGGCTCTTGAGAAGAGAGGACCAGTTTTGGTATCCATGTTCAGTCCTGTTGGCACTGTTTGCTCTGTCATTTTCTCTATTGTTACTACAGGAGATAGTACTCTCAACATTGGAAGGTACCTTCATATCTTTCCAAACTATTATTTTTTACCATGAAACACTTATATCAGACACCAGACACACACCGACACTGACCCATGTAATAATTTGAAAAAATAAATAAATTAAATGTAATCATATGTGTCGGTCAGTGCTACAAAGATAACTAAAGAATGTTCGACTTACATTGCAGCATAGCAGGGATGATCCTCATGTTCACTGGACTCTATTTTGTGCTTTGGGCTAAAGGGAAAGAAGATTGCTTGGAGAGTGAGTTTGTTGATGCAGAGAAGCCTCTCTTAAGTTGATTTGTATTTTCTAAAATGAATGTCAAAACAAATTGTGTGTATGTTTTGATAAGTTAGTGTGTAATTGTTAACTATAGGTTTTGAGATAGAGTAATGTATTAAATAGGGGAAGTTTTTTTCTTTAGGCAAGGATATTAATTAGTTATAAACTATAGGTTTTGGGATAGAGTGATGTATTATATCCTCATTTCTAATTAAGAATGCATGATGCACATCCAGGTACAAAACAAGTGGATCATAGTAGCTGAATTATCACAATTAGAATCTTAATGGTCATTGCATAGCACAAATAGTTTTGAAAGAATAGTTGAGGGAGAAAATGGAACTTAAGAAAAAACAACTTTGAAGAAGAAAAGTATAAATATTTTAATCTTATAAACGATTTTGTGGCTGGAATAAAAGTATTTGTAGACCATTTTAAAAATTGTTGAGAGTCAAGTGTGAGAAAGAAATCCCACATTGATTATAAAATGAAAGATTTAAAATTATATAAGTGAAAGAATTCACACACCTATCACCTTAAGGTTTTAGGTGGATATGTGGTGTGTTTCTCACAAAAGGTGTGTCCTAAATAAAAATGCTTCCTCGTTGACTCCCCCGATTCGCTCCAACAGTGGTATTAGTGCCTGGTTTCGAGTGAAGGGTCAACTTACTTGTATCGTAACACTTCCCGCAGGCGTGAGTGTTTTCCCACCTAGAATTAGGTTTGCTTGTTCATCAAGCCAAAAGTCCAAAATATCTATTTTAGAATTAAATCAAATCTAGATTAAATCATATATGACATAATGAATTACACTTTCAACACACCACCTAATTCATTGTGTCTAAGCTATTTACATTCATCATAGCTCTTAGTCTTCTGAATACATCGACCTGTACTCCATTCGTCATGATATCTGCAATCTGATAATGAAACCTCATTTCGATGTGCTTGCTTCGATCACGTGCTATCAGATTCTTAGCCAGATTGATAGCTGGCATGCTGTCAATTTCCATGGTGATTGCTCCATCGATGTAATCTCTCCGACCAAGTTCACCATCCAAGTTGCTTGACATGCACAAAGAAAAACAACTATGTACTCTGCTTCGCATGATGACAATGCCACTACTAGCTCCTTTCTCGAACTCCAAGCAACTGGTGCACCACCTAACATAAACAGATATCCAGCTGTGGATTTTCAATCCTCAACATCACTACACCAACTTGAATCAATGTATCCCATTATCTTTACATTCTTTTTCTTCATCAGTTGCAAGAAACAAAATGCCATAGTCGAAAGTTCCTTTCAAATACTTCACTATCATCTTCGCCGCTGCTAGGTGCGATACCTTTGGCTTCAGCATGAATCTACTCACCATACCAACACTGTATGCTAAGTCATGCCTTGTGTGACAAAGATATCGAAGTGACCCAATAAGCCTTCTGTATTGGGTTAGGTCGACATCATCTTAATATGAGTCTTTCAACAGTTACAATCTGGGCTCACCCGAAGTTGAAGTTGGTTTGCAATCTTGCATCTCGAATCTCTTCAGTATTTCTCCTGCATATCTTCTTTAATGCATCATAAAACCTCTAATATTCTTATAAAATTAAATGCCAAGGAAATATGAGAGATTTTCCAAATCTGACATTTCAAACTCCTCGTTCAGGTCACATTTGAAATCTTCAATCTCTTTCTTGCAACTTCCTGTTATCAATAGATCATCGACATAGAGACATAGTATAAGCAATTCACCATTGCTTCTTCTTACATATACTCTATGCTCATTTTTGTAAATTCCTTATCCCTTAGAAAACCATCTATTTTCTTATTCCAAGCTCTTGGAGCTTGCTTAACTCCATACATGGCTTTATGCAGCCTGTACACTTTTCTTTCATCACATTTTCACAAACCCAGCTGGTTGTGCAACATAGACTTCTTCGTCTAAGGGGCCATTGATGAATGAACACTTCACATCCATCTGACATGTGTGCCAATTCTTCATATTCGTTAGACCAACAACCAACCTGATTGTTTCGATCCTAGCAACAGGTGCAAATACTTCATCGAAGTCGATTCCTTCCTTCTGAAGAAATCCTTTCTCCACAAGCCTCGCCTTGTGTCGAGTCACTTCCCCTATGGGATTTAGCTTCACCTTGTATACCCACTTCACATCAATTGCCTTCTTTCCTTGAGGTAATTCGACAAGTGACCAAGTTTTGTTGACTTCGATTGACTTCATCTCCTCATTCATGGATTTCACCCACTTCGAATCTTTCAATGCCTCAACTGCATTGATAGGTTCGACATCTGCATAGAAAGCATAATGTACCAACTCACTTTCTTCATCGACCACATCATCTGATGTAATCACGCATTCTTGCAACCTTGCAAGTACGTGTCTTGTTCGTTGAGGTCTGCTTGGGCCTGCTTCACCTCTAACTTTTTATCGAATATCTCTTTCGACTTCACTAGCTGGTTCTTCACACAAGATTCTAACCGAATCTTTCTTGACATTTTCAGTCCAATCACATTCTTTAAGCTCATCTATGATCACGTCCTTGCTGATCACTACTTGTTTGTTCACTGGGTCGAACAACTTGTAACCTCCAGTCGAATGATATCCTATCAGAATCATTTGACTAGACTTGTCATCAAGCTTTCTTCTCAACTGATCTAGAACATGTCTGTGTTATAGATCCAAACACCTTCAGATGACTCAAGCTAGGCTTGACACCAAATCAACACTCTTCTAGCGTAACTCCTTCTAGCTTCTTCGTCGAACACCTGTTCAAAATATACGTTGCAGTGACACAAATTCTCCCCATAGTTCTTTGGATATATGCTTTCCATTCAACATACTTCTTACTATGTTCATGATGGTTAGATTCTTCCTTTCTACAATTCCATTCTACTGTGGAGTGTAGGGTGACACATGTAACGCCCCGGTTATTATTTTATTTATTTATTTGGATTTGTTATATTTTTCTGTGGAAGAAATTATAATATTATTTGATATGATGTTAATTTAAAGGAAATACATTATATTGAATAATTATAATAATTAGAATATTAAGGGAAATGGGTAGAATGGTAAATTGGTGAAGGATAATGAGGGCATAAGGAAAACCATGGATGAGGTTTAAGGGATAAGTTTGGAAATTAGGAAAAGAGGAAGTTCAGTCGTATTTTTGGATCGTGAAGAGTATTGTGAACAGAGAGAAGAAGGAAGGAGAAAGGGTAAAGCTAGAAGGAAGAATTCGTGGAGAAGAAAGGAATCGCTCATCGAACTAAGGTAAGGGTGGGATTTTTTCATCTCATAAGGGTTTAATAATCTGAATATTAGGTGTAGTATTGTTGAATAAAGAATTGGGGTTTGGGTGATTTTGGATGAAATTGTGTTAAATTGTCAGTAGTTGTTGATTTTGTATGAGAAATGTATGAATTAGGCAATGAAACGCGTAAATTCTGCATTTTCTGGTTGTTAGACTGGTTTTTGAGTGATTATTTCGTAGCAGGGTTTTGATTGTTCGCAGAAGAAGAGCTGTAAAATTCGTAGCGCTCACTTAGCGAGTTGCAGCTCGCTTAGTGAGCAAGTTGAAATTTTAGAGAGCGATTTACAGAGAGTTGCTCGCTCAGCGAGCAAGCCCCTTGCTTAGCGAGACTTGGAGTGAAAAATAAAATGTTTTATTTCTAAAAAATTCTTTAATTAATATATTAAGGGATGTAGAGTGATGTAGAGCTATTAGAGGTAAGTAGAGGTGAGTTATGAGCTTAATTGGAAGAATAATAAGCATAAGTTGAAATGAACATGAATTAATATGTACATTGTTGTTGTTATTGCTATGTGTGGTTGTTGTTATTGTTACATGACATAGTTGTTGGTATACGTTAATGTAACTATTGGTGTATGTTGTTTTGTTGTTATGTGTTCTCGTTGATGTTGATATATGTTGTTATAGTTGATGATGCATGTTGTAGGTGTTATCGTGCAGGTGATCAGGATTAGTATAGTGGAGGCCGGTGAAGTCGGTGTACTTCACATTTAGATGAGTCGGCTTTGATACGTGCTTTGGAGTGTCAGGATGACAATTGTTCTTTGTTTATTTATTTTAGAAAAACATTTTTTAATTGAATCTTACTTTATGTTTCTTTCGATTTTTCCGCTGCAATTTAAACTATTTTGTAAGATGTATCACATTGAGCCATGTGTTTTGTTGATTGTGACACTCAGAATAGAAATGGTGTGTTTTATTTACTCTGATTTTATTTATAAATTCGTCGGAAAATTTTGGGTGTTACAAAGTGGTATCAGAGCAAGTCAGTTCGTCAGGCCAGGTTGTGTAGTTGTGTTGTCTCTAGTATGCCACATGTGTGTGAGAACACTGCCGGTACTTGTTTTGTTTTCCATTGCAGGTTGGGAATGAAACAAGTGGGAGAGAAGAGTTTGTTTCTCTTGGATATTACCGGTGTTGAGATGTGATATATCGAGTCGCAGTAAGAGGTAGTGATGTATGGATTGTTCACCTATTTAGAGAAAGGTGTTACCTTGAAGGGAGGCAGTCAGGTGTTCTTGTTGTTCATTTCCTTGTGGAGGGGGAAGGCGACGTTTTAGGCCAGATGTGAGCTTGTGATGTGTGGAGTATCCTGACGTGTTTCCTTAGGAGGTACACAATTATCTTTGAGTTAGAACAAGGCGATGTTATTCTTGGAATGAATGGATGAAGTTAAATAGTGTGTTTGTCAATCATTTATAGGATGGTGTATTATGTTGTTGAATGCTATTATGACTTGGTGAGGATGGTTTATACCCCATCATTATTGTCGGATGTATATCAACAAATTGAGGAACTAATCACCCTTAATCTGTCGTTGATAATAGACGAGATCATGTTGAATGGGATAGACATGACTTGCTAAGATAAGATAACATGTACAGTGAATTGTACGGAGTTAAGCCAAGTACTTGCAGAGTGTTTGGATTAGTTGATGTAAATTCCTATATCTGTAGGTGAGACTGATTCAGGAATGTGAGGTTTTCCATGGATGCAAAGATAATGTTATGGAAATTGTAAATAAGGTCACAACGATGGACTACGGGTTGTGCGTGAATTTTGGAGTTGTTTCAGAAGAAGGTATCAGATATTCTGTTAGGAGAGGAAGATGGAATTTTATTGGAATTCTGGTCGTGGTCCTGGATTCTATGGTATCGTACGAGATGTCGGGGTTATTGAAATAATAGTCAAAGGATTTATTAAAAAGGGAAAATTGTGAAACCAGGAGTGCCGCCGTGGAGAATTTTAGTATGATTGGTGAAGAAGAGAACGATGGCTTGGGGTTACGTGTTAGTCGGTGAGTAGTATGGAATTCACAATTGTGTTCAGGATAACTTAGATTTGAAGCATGATGAATCACACATGGGTTGAAGTTTCTTGATGGTATTAGTGGACTATGGGGTGAAAATAAGTACGAAGTGTGGTAATTAGAATTAGCAATCATTAAACCACGTGGAACGGTAATGGTAAGATATAAGTATGGTTATATGCCTTGGACTGATAAGACGAATATAGAATGTAAAATATGCAACCATTGTCTTCTATGGAATTCATGAATTGAGAATCTGTGGGACATAAGATTTGAAACATTAGAAAGGTGACCTAGTAAGGGAGTAAATAAAATGCGCGGAATGTTTCAAAGTTGGATTATAAGTATTAATTGAAGAAAGTAAAGTTGTATGATAAGTTGTCAAAGAGTGATTTTTGGTTGGTAGAGGTGAAGTTGCATGATTATGCCAAGTCAAATGAAGGTATTGTTGTAAATCCATAAGATAGGACGTAGTCCTACAATGAGGAGGCTCCAAAGTAGGTAAAGAAATTAAGATGTTTTGCCTGCGAATTTTGGAAGGTAGTTCCCAAGTTAGCAATTCTGTTATCTTAGTTAAATTGCGAAAAATAAGTTGTATGTTTGGGATGTTTGTTGTAGGGGAGTTTGGAGAATCGAAGTAAAAGTCGGCTATAGTTCCATTTTGATTCGGTCTAATCCTAATACATTGTTTGAGGAGTGTTGAGATTTGTGGGTGACAAGTTTGGTAGGGAATGAATATAAAATGGTAAAGTTTAGTTATGTTTTACAGAAACAGAGAATACAGGAAGGGATCCATTCTGCTCAAGATTTGGATTAGGTTGCGGAAGTGAGTGTGTTGAATGATTAGAAATGGTTTTATGAACCTAGAATTCAGAGTGTTTAATAATCACAAAAGTATATGATGATTGTTTGGTCTAACAGAATAAAGTATGGGATGTCAAGGAGGATTGGGATTCCTGAAAAGTTAAGTCAAAAGTCTTTTCATATGTATAATCTGGTGGTTAGAGAGAGTTGGAATTGAGTAGCAGTCCAGAGCCTTGTGTCTAGTTTGAGAGAAAACCCAATGGAGAGAAAGGTTGGGTAAAATGAACGTGAATAAGGATGTCTGGTGAACACTAGGAAGCGTCAAAAGTTGGATGTGAACTTGTTGTCTTTGATAGTTACAGGTAGTCAGAGTGCGTAGCGGGAACGCGAGGTAGCTTAGTTTGTTCATATTGGTATGACTTGTAAGAATTCGAAGGTTGAGGATAAAATCGACGAGAATAATGAGGCTATTGGATATTCCAATATGGAAGTGGGATGGCGAAGAGTTTAATTGCTAATGTTGTATTACTAGGCAGACAGGTGTACTGGCTACGTGTTCGACTAGTAAATCGTACAATGGTTATTTTGAGTCGTGTGATAATGAAGTTGGTAGTTTAGTTATGATGATGTCATGTTATGGATTTTGGTGTTCTTATCTTGTTGTTGCCTTTTGTCTATGATGATGGTTCGGGTGTGTGTAGCTAATTCCTACGATAGGGAATTAGGGAGGTGTTACCTAAGATGATGGTAACTATTGTGTTGTGCCTGGTTCAAGAGTGAGCTAGGGTGTTCGTAACTTGATTATTTTGTGTCGTGAGTTGGTTGTAGAATACATTGCATGAGAATTGCGCCTTGTTGTGGTTTTCGTCAATAAGTTGTACCGTTGTTTGTGCTATTTGTGGTATTGTTTTCCAGAGAGTAGTAGTTGACTATTGGAAGCAAGGACGTATCAGGGGTAGTTCGTATCCGGTGCATTTTCGAGGACGAAAATATTCTAAGTGGAGGAGAGTTGTAACACCCCGATTATTATTTTATTTATTTAAATGGATTTGTTGTATTTTGGTGTGGAAAAATTATAATATTATTTGATATGATGTTAATTTAAAGGAAGTACATTATATTGAATAATTATAATAATTGGAATATTAAGGGAAATGGGTAGAATGGTAAATTGGTGAAGGATAGTGAGGGCATAAGGAAAACCATAGACGAGGTCTAAGGGATAAGTTTGGAAATTTGGAAAAGAGGAAGTTCAATCGTATTTTAGGATCGTGAAGAGAATTGTGAACAGAGAGAAGAATGAAGGAGAAAAGGCAAGGCTAGAAGGAAGAATTCGTGGAGAAGGAAGGAATCGCTCATCGAACTAAGGTAAGGGTGATATTTCTTCATCTCCTAAGGGTTTAATAATCTGAATATTAGGTGTAGTATTGTTGAATAGAGAATTGGGGTTTGGGTGATTTTGGATGAAATTGTGTTAAATTGTCAGTGGTTATTGATTTTGCATGACAAATGTATGAATTAGGCAATGGATTGTGTAAATTCTGCATTTTCTGGTTGTTAGACTGGTTTTTGAGTGATTATTTCGTAGCAAGGTTTTGGTTGTTTGCAGAAGGAGAACTGCAAAATTTGCGCGCTCGCTTAGCGAGCTGCAGCTCACTTAGTGAGCAAGTTGGAATTTTGGAGAGCGTTTTGCAAAGAGTTGCTCGCTCAGCGAGAAAGCCCTTTGCTTAGCGAGACCTGGAGTGAAAAATAAAATGTTTTATTTCTGAAAAATTCTCTAAAATTATTTAATTAATATATTAAGGGATGAGGAGTAATGTAGAGCTATTAGAGGTAAGTAAAGGTGACTTATGAGCTTAATGGGAAGAATAATAAGCATAACTTGAAATGAACGTGAATTAATATTACACTGTTGTTGTTATTGCTATGTGTGGTTGTTGCTGTTGTTACATGACATAGTTGTTGGCATACGTTAATGTAACTGTCGATGTATGTTATGTTGTTGTTATGTGTTCTCGTTGATGTTATATATGTTGTTATAGTTGATGATGCATGTTATAGGTGTTGATAAGTGTTATTGATGTTGATATATGTTATTATAGTTGATGATGCATGTTGTAAGTGTTGATAGGTGTTATTGATGTTGCTATAGGTTGTTGTAGTTGATGATGCATGATGTAGATATTGATTGAAGTTATATAATGTTGTTATGTGCTATTGTTGCTGTTGTAATTATATAACATAGTAGTTGTTCAGTGTTGTTGTATGTTGTTGATATATGTTGTTGATGTTGCTATGTGTTATTGTTGTAGTTGTGGTTATATGATGTAGTAGTTGTTAGATGTTGTTGTATGTTGTTGATATATGTTGTTGATGTTATTATATGTTGTTAGTGATGCTATTGTATGAGATAGTTGTTGTATGTTATTGGTGATGCTATTGCATGAGATAGTTGTTGTTGTATGTTGTGGGTGATGTTATTGCATAAGATAGTTGTTGTTATATGTTGTTGATGATGTTGTTGCGTGAGGTAGATGTTATAATCATTGCATATTGTCATTGATGGTGCATGACATGTGCATAGTTGGGGATAGTGTACCAAGGTATATCCATCCGAATTCCAAAGGGAATTGTTGTGATATTGCTACAATCATGAAATAAGGATCGTATGTGACCATGAAATAGAGATCGATGGTGTGATCATGAAATAAGGATCATACTGGACATGAAAGAGGGGTCGAAAGTTCTGACGGGAACGAGATCTTGAAATATAGATCGAATTATGGTACCGCATGCATATAGTTGATAGAGTCTCATTGCATCGTTGTTTGTTGGTGTGCATAATATTATTATATGTTGTGATGTATTGGTGTAATTGTTGTTTGACGAGAAGTGGAGATTGATTGATGATGCTTGCTTTTATTATTATTATTTTTCCCTTTTGTTGGTGTAAGTATCTCACCCTTGTGTTTGAATGTTACCCTTATGTTGGTATTGTGCAGGTGAACATGATTAGTAGAGTGGAGGTCAGTGAAGTCGGTGCACTTCACATTTAGATGAGTCGGCTCTGATACGTGCTTTGGGGTGTCGGGACGATAATTGTTCTTTGTTTATTTATTTTAGAAAAACATTTTGTAATTGAATCTTACTTTATGTTTCTTTCGAGTTTTCCGCTGCAACTTAAACTATTTTGTAAGACGTATCACATTGAGCCATGTGTTTTGTTGATTGTGACATTCATTATAGAAATGGTGTTATTTACTCTGATTTTTATTTATATATTCGTGGGAAAATTTTGGGTGTTACAGTACCACCTCATGCACAATCCATTCTTTTACATATAATGCATCAAAATCTTTCGACACATATTCTCCACCACCATCATTCCTCAAAATCTCGAGCTTTCGACCACTTTGTCTTTCGACCATAGATTTAAACTTGGAAAATACCTCAATCACTTCACTTTTCTTCTTGATCAGGTAAGTCCATATTTTTTGACTGAAATCATCTATGAAACTGACAAAGTATCTATTACCTCTAATCGAATCGACCTGGATAGGACCACATATATTAGAGTATATGACTTCAAGAATTTCTTTCGACCTACTTCCTGCATCCTTGCTGAAACTATTATTGTGTTGTTTCGACTGAATGCATTCTTCACACACTTTGTTTGGAATGTCGATTTTTGGAAATCCTGAAACCATATTTCTTCTCTTCAAATCTCTGATGTCTTTAAAATTGAGATGACAAAGTCTATAGTGCCATGACCATTCATCTTTGCTAGCTGCACTTGTAAGGCACTTACGCTCCATCATATTTAGTTCGATCGTAAAGGTTCTATTCTGAGACATTGGAGCCTTCAAGATTAACCTACCACCTATGTCGACGACTCTCATCACCTTATCTTCGACCGACACCTTGTAGTTCTTTTCGACCAATTTCCCTATACTGAGCAAATTGCTTTTCATGCCTGGTATGTACACAACGTTAGAAATTACTGACCTCTGGCCATCCTTCATCTTAATCAGAACATCATAAATACCTTTAGTTGCTAGAGTATTGTCATTTGTGAATTTCATTATGTTCTTCATTGAGGGCTTCATGTTGATAAACCAATCCTTTCTACCAGTCACGTGTGATAAGCATCCTGAGTCCAAGTACCATTGGTCATGGAATCTTCCTTCATCTCTTGTTGTGACCATCAACAACATTTCTTCTTCTTCATGCTTTTCCAGTTTAGCATCAGGAATCTTGATTCTTTTGCTTTTATGGACAACTATTAAAATAATGACCATACTTCTGATAGTTGAAACACTAAATATGACTTCTGTCTAGCTTTGGACCACCACTTATTCCTCTACCTGCAACACCACCTCTTTGGTTTCCTTGGTTCCAAGGTTTTCTTTGATTCAACCAGCCTCTTTCTTGCCGACTTTGACTAGTCGAATTATTGTAGTCTCCTTTGCGTTTGTTGTCGAACCCCTTTCCTTTGTATTTCTTATCTCTTTCTGATTGAGCTTGCAGAGCCACACCACTCTTCGACTTGCCTGCTACTCTTTCAGTCATTCTTTATTCATGAGATTCAAGTGTCCCTTGAAGCTCTACTTTAGTCACATTCTACAAATCTTTTGACTCTTCTATGGCTACTACCACGTGGTCGAACTTTGGAGCCAACGATCTCAAAATCTTTGAAACAACTGCTTTCATCGTCAACATTTCTCCACATACTTTAATTTGATTCACAAGTTTCGTAACTCTTGTGAAGAAATCTGTAATGCTTTCATTGTCTTCCATATGAAGCAATTCATGATCCCTTTTGTGAGTTTGTAACCTCACTTCTTTCACCTTCTCTGCACCTCAAAAATACTTTTCAAGAATCTCCCATGCTTCTTTTGCAGATTCAACACCACTAACTTTTTCAAAGTTATCTGGATCAACACATTGATGAATTATAAATAGAGCTTTATATTCTTCCTTCTTCAATTCTTTGTGCGCAACTTTTTCTTGATCTGTTGCATTCTCTACAAGCGTTGTTACTCCTTCCTTCACAAGATCCCATAAATTTTGATAACAGAAAACAAATTGAATTTGCTTGCACAAATTCTCATAATTATCTTTCTTGAGAATTGGAAGACTTACTGGAAAGTGCCCATTCAGATGATTCATTGCCATCACTTTTACTTCCCACGAATCGTTGAAACCGGAGCTCTAGATACCAGATTAGAAAAGGGAAGATTGAACACTATATAAGTGAGAGAACCCACACACCAATCACCTTAAGGATTTATGTGGATATGTGGTGTGTCTCTCATAAAGGTTTGCCCCAAGTAAAAATGCTCCCTATTTGATCCATCGAATTTCCCCTAAAAGTGGTATCATGAGCCTTTGATTTCGAGTAAAGGGTCGACTTACTTGTATCGTAACACTTCCCGCAGGTGTGGGTGTGTTCCTGCAGGTGTCGGTGATACAAGTGTATATGGAAGAGAGCTTCCACTTGAGGGGGGACATTGTTTATATACTCACACTTGAGGGGGAGTGTTGAGAATCAAGTGCGAGGAAGAAGTCCCATATTAATTATAAAAGGGAAGATTGAACACTATATAAGTGAGAGAACCCACACACCAATCACCTTAAGGTTTTAGGTTGATATGTGGTCCGTCTCTCACAAAGGTGTGTCCCAAGTAAAAATGCCCCCTTGTTCACCCCTCGAATCGCCTCCAACAGTGGTAACAAAGCATTTGGTTTCGAGTGAATGGACCGACTTACTTGTATCGAAACACTTCCCGCAGGTGCGGATGTGATCCCGCAAGTGTGGGTGATATAAATATACATGGAAGAGAGAGCTTACACTTGAGGGGGAACATTGCATATAGACTCACATTTGAGGGTGTGTGTTAAGAATTAAGTGTGAGGAAGAAGTCCCACATTGATTAGAAAATGAAAGATTTAACACTATATAAGTGAAAGAATCCACGCACCTATCACCTTAAGATTTTAGGAGGATATGTGGTGTGTCTCTCACAAAAGGTGTGGCCCAAATAAAAATTCTTCCTCGTTGACCCCTTGATTCAGTCCAATAAAATCATATTTAGACAAATCAAATCCACCTTCATGACAATTTCGAATAGGAGTATACATGCCATGCAACATTGCAATTTGGTAAAGCAGGTTCAAGAATTGGCCAAGTATACCTTTGATTTAGTGTGGCTAAAAGAAATGATTTTTTGAGTGAATTGGTTAGTAAAATTAATTCTCACTGAAAACGAGTTTAAGAAAAAGTGATTTACATTTTAATATATTATGTGAGTTGAAGTATTGATAAATAAGTGTGAGAAGTCTCATAGAGATTTGAGGATTTATAAGTGAGAAAATTCATATATTTATTACTTTATAGTTTTTGATGAATAAAATGATCAAATATAGAGTGATATCCCTCATCTTAAAAGTCAGTTTTATAAGAATGAATTAGACCAAATTTTAATACTATTTTTTTTGGTCAAAGTTTAGTGACTAAAATTTCAGCCACAAAAATAAATAAAATAAAATGTCATGAGTTAAAACCTGTATCCCGACGTCTCATTTCTCTACATAAGTACCAACAAAGTTGGCTTAACAAGACAGATACTAACTAATTTGAGAATACTGTCATTAAAGATGAATTAATTTAAATTACCCTAATTTGAGAATAGTGTCATTGAAGATGAATTAATTCAAATTACATCTAAATCTTACTCCCTCCGTTTCATAATAGGTGTTCTCTTTGAGATTTTCACACTTTTTAAAATAATGATTTATTGTGTTGATTTCAATAATAAAATGAGAATCATTTACTAAAATAACTCTATTAATAATAGATAGTTGAGTAGTTATATGAATTAAAATATAACAAATAAGGATAAATTAGTGAGAAAAAAATAATAAATATCACATTGATAATCTAAATAGACAAATAATTTGAAACAAATAAAAATAAGAAAGATAACACCTTTTATGAGACGAAAAATGTATATAAAATCCTCGCTTAAAGCATATGATGACATCATGACAATTCCTAAATTATACGTGATCTTTAATTTGTTTAGCATGAATGCATATTGTCCTTTTTTTAATGTTGTTTTTTAATTTTTCTGTGTTAAATATATTTTTGATTCCTATAAATATTACATCTTTCATTTTTAGTTCATATTAAAAAAAATATATTTTTTGGTCCCTAAATTTTTTATACACGAAGTTTTAGTCCTTATTATTTTTAAAATTTAAAAAACTATTTAATTATCCCTAAACTTTTAAATTTTTGAATAATTTTTTTTATATATTTATTTATTAAATTATATAATTTTTTAAATTGAGAATAATTAAATATAAATTTTTTAAATTTCAAAAGATAATGATAAAAATAATGAAAATTTCGACTTAAAAAACAAATTTTGAATTCCTTTTGAGGAACTTTTATAACGTTCTAAACATATCTCCAAAAGAATTATTCAAAAATACACATTGATTTAATAATAAGGACTAAAACTACGTACATAATAATTTTGTTGAAACTAAAACACATGATTTTTTTATAGGAACTAAAAACAAAATTTGATAATTTATAGGAATCAAAAATATATTTAACTTTTTTTATAGGTTTTGTTATGTTTATGTTCCGAGTTTGAATTTTTTTTTAATATAACATAGTTTCATAATTTAATTTCCAATATAACATTGTTTTCAAAAAAAATACCAAACTAAAATAGTTTACACACACATTCGCCACATCAAATGATGAATATGTGTAATTTCATTATGATTCGCCAAATGGTTTGGCTAAGAATGAAAAAGTTGCATGCATTCGCCATTCCATTTGGCGAATGTGTTGTAAATTCAACATGCATTCGCCAAATGGATTGTTGCACGTTGTTAATTCATAATTTAATTCAAATATTCATCTTATTGTTCACTTATTTATATATATATATATATATATATATATATATATATATATATATATATATATATATATATATATATATATATATATATATATATATATATATATACATATATAGACTTTTATATATATATATATATATATATATATATATATATATATATATATATATATATATATATAAGTCTATATATATATATATATATATATATATATATATATATATATATATATATATATATATATACACACGTATACATATATATATGTATATTTATATATATACTTATACATGTATATATACCTAGGGTTTGCAACTTTTTTTACTATATATATGCCTCACTCATAAACATAAGATTCATCTCACTCCATCCTTACAAACCCTCTCTCATTCAGTCCTTTCAGTCTCCCTCTCTCATTCAGTCCTTTCAGTCTCCCTCTCTCACAATATGGCTTCTCCCCGTCCATCTAATTATGCATCGGCACCGTCTTCCTCATCATCAGAAGAATCGCTTCCAAAATTTGATATCTTGAAGAAAAATGCTTTAGTGTTTTTCTCTGCAACAAAGCCTCCTCTGAAGATGCTGTTATGGAACCCCCAAACTTTGGAACACTTGCACAGAGAATTAACCCGCTGGTTAGAAGGAGAGATCGGCCACAAAGAAAAGATAATTAAAATTGAGAAGAGGGTTGTGGAGTTTGGTGTGACGAAATGGAGAAAAATTGTCAATGATGCAAGTGTTTTGTCGATGATGCTAGGTGGAGGTGAAGTTGTCCTGATGGTTCTGATAGGCTAGATTTGTTGAATCTTGCAGTTGTTCTATTTATGTATGGTCATTTTCTGAATCATGTATTTCCTGGTTTTATTTATGTATGTTCGTGTTTGTGGTTGTGGTTTTATTTATGTATTTTTCCGTTTTATTTATGTACGGTCATTTTCTGAGTCATGTATTTCCTTGTGGTTGTATGATTTTACTGATATGAATTAAACGAACTAGGCTTCCATATAAAATAAATACGGTTACAATGACCTAATTTACGATGTTGAGCTTGGTCCAACGTTGGGACATTTTTTTCGATTGTGACCGGGATGACGACATGAACTACACAGTCTCACCATCTTGTTTGCCGTATCCATTTCGGTGCGAATACGCGTGCTGTTAGGACGGCCTTTTTTCTTTCTTCGCATGTTCTCGTTGTGCCAGACTATTTCCCCGTTGTATGAGGGCCAGTAGTCCTCATTTGCAACAACCGGAAAGCTTTTGTTGTAGACGTTGCAAAGGTTGTGCACTTGGTAAACAGGGGATAGTAAGTCTGAAGGGTCTAGCCGAACCTTCGAACATGCCGCTATGACATGGGAGCAAGGCATGCGAAAGGCTTGAAATTTACCACAGTCGCACCAATTGTTATCAAGTTCCACCCGATAGGATCCCCTCGGTCTCCCTTCGTTGTGATCCATGATCTCATCAACATTGAAATGTCCCTTAATGCGGTTAAACACAGTGACCACATGTGTGTTAGACTTGGATGCTTCGTCTTTGATGAATGTCATAGAACTATCGCTGAACACTTGACCAGACTGTAGGATTGTACTCCACTTTGAACGTCTGGTGTCAAAAAGTGCTCCGAGCCTAAAGTAGGTTGACCTCACCAAAGCGGTTATTGGTAGGTTGCGGATTCCTTTGAAAACAGAGTTCATGGATTCAACGAGGTTTGTTGTCATGTAACCCCAGCGTTGTCCTTTGTCGTAGGCCCTGGTCCACTTATCTAAAGGAATCTGGTTTATCCATCTGAATGCATCTTCATTCGCCATTCTGATTTCGTCACAATAATGTTTGAATGACGGTTCGGTTAATGAGTACCCTGCATTCACGACCTTCTTCCGCAATGTCTTATCTTTGATCTCTCTCATGAAGTTTTGCGCTATGTGTCTAATACAATAGACATGTGTTGAAGGCGGTTCCTGCCAGCCGTTATCAACATTCTTCCATGCACTCTCAATTGATGCATGTCTGTCCGAAATCAAACATAAGTTAGACTGGGGAGCCACATGGTTGCGAAGATTTTTTAGGAAAAAACTCCATCCCTCGGCAGTCTCTCCCTCGACGATAGCGAATGCAATTGGAAAGATATTGCTGTTGCCGTCCTGTGCCACTGCCATCAATAGAGTTCCTTTGTATTTCCCGTAGAGCCATGTTCCATCAATTTGGATTATAGGCTTGCAGAAGGAAAAACCCTTTATACATGGGTCAAAAGCCCAAAAGAGCCGGTGGAATATGCCATTTCCACTGACACAATGACTTTCCGAAGTATACGCCGGCAAGGTCTCTAGGATGACAACGGTCCCAGGTGCATAGTGCTTCAGGGCCAGCAAAAACTTTGGGAGTTCTTTGTACGAGTCCTCCCAATTTCCGAATACAACGGCAACGGCCTTAGTTCTAGCAATCCAGGCTTTCCTGTATGATGGAGTATAGTTGTGCTTCTGAACTATGTGCTTAATTATCGTGCTGACCTTGACCGAAGGATCGTCAGCAACGATTGATAGGATATCGTTGCATATTAGCTGAGAGCTCAGTTGCCGATGATCCTGCAGTGAGTTGGTTATGACACATGTATGCTCCGGTCCCATTGAAGCAACCTTCCAATCTTCACTTCTTTTTCTGTATGATGCTGTCAATCGAAACGGGCATGCCACGTTACAACAACGTATCATATATAGTGTAGGATTCGTTCGGTCGACCCTATAATCAGCCGATAAATCCATGTGGTAATATTTTATAGCTCGAACGCATTCTTCTTTTGTTCGAAAATGGTCGCCCTCCTTTAATGAACCCTGCCTTTGTGGATACGGATCATAAAATATGTCTGAAGATGGGTCTTCACTTCCCAAGTTCAAGTTTGTCATGTATGGAGGAGGACGATATACATGACTGGCCGGAACCTCGTCTTCATCGACCATTTCATCAACTACTGCCTCCTTTTGTTCCTCGTCCTCATCAACAACATCCACTTCAGCCAAATCATTGTCAGATTCGATAAAGACTTGCGAATGATCAATGGGCTGAGACATTTGTTGTTGGTGAAACGTAACATACAACTCGATATCATTGAAACCAGAATACTCATGGCTTAGAAACATAGTATGAACACTTTCGTCGTCAGAGATAGTTAATTGGAAATACATGACCTGGTTATCCTCATAGAATACTGGATTTTTGTAAATAATGACGTCCACTAGACCACGCTGCATTTTGTTTTCCAATCTCTTTTTTAGATGAGCGAAATTGGATTGTCGGACGATTGAGAACCGAGTAACCTCGGTGTTTCGAAAGTTGAAACCAGAATGGTTACATTCAAATATTTCGCCATTTGTATGGGCGTTGATCATATACTGAGGTATTTGAGACATAGTTCGTATTCAAAGACTATTTTAGATATGAAAATGTTTTGCAGTTTATGGTACAATGAAGATATGAAACCAATCTATAAATAGTAAAGGCAAAAATATATTTTATGGTTATATTTAGGGTTCTGAATTAATGTGAATTAATGTCTCATAGGCTTATCTCCTGCACCATATAGGCTTATCTCCTGCTTATCTCCTGCACCATATAGGCTTATCTCCTGCACCATATAGGGTTATCTTCTCCACATATGGCTTATCTTCTGCACATATAGGTCTAGCATCTGCACATATAGGGCTATCTTCTGCACATATAGGTGTAGGCAGCTACACATATAAGTATATATATATATATATATATATATATATATATATATATATATATATATATATATATATATATATATATATATATATATATGTATAAGTGTAAGTATGTATATATATATATATATATATATATATATATATATATATATATATATATATATATATATATACATTAATGAAACCCTAATTATATATATATATATATATATATATATATATATATATATATATATATATATATATATATATATATAATTAGGGTTTCGTAAACCCTAATTAAGCTAACTTATCTAACCTAATCGTAAACCCTAATTAAGCTAACTTAGTTAACCTAATCATGAACTAACTAATATAACTTAATCGTAAACCCTAATTAAGCTAACTTAGCTAACCTAATCGTAAACCCTAATTAAGCTAACTTAGTTAACCTAATCATGAACTAACTAATATAACTTAACTAACTTAACTTAACCTAATTAAACTAAATAAGTTAAACCCTAACTAAAGTAATTAAACGAAACCCTAACTTAACTTAATTAACTAAACCCTAATTAAAATAACTTAGCTAACCTAATCATAAACTAACTAATATAACTTAACTAACTAACTTAACCTAATTAAACTAAATAAGTTAAACCCTAACTAAAGTAATTAAACGAAACCCTAACTTAACTTAATTAACTAAACCCTAATTAAAATAACTTAGCTAACCTAATCATAAACTAACTAATATAACTTAACTAACTAACTTAACCTAATTACTAACCAAACTAGGTAACTAAACTAACTTAACTATTAACTAACCAATCCATTTAACTAAACTAACTAAGTTATGCATGCTGTACACGTTCGCCAGATGATGTGGCGAACCAAGGAAATATCAAGAGCAATTCGCCAAATGGATTGGCGAATCCACTATGTATTTATGTCACCTGCAAAGCTGGAAAACGCAGCAGAAATTCTTGTTCATTTCCAATGCCTGCAAGCCTTGACCATGCAGAGATTCTCTTGGACTGATCCTACAGTGTGCTGGTGATCCTCATACATCAAGTTTCGCCAATCAGATTGAAGAAGAGAGATCCACAAACACATATACGAACCAATCACAGCACATGCAAGAACACCTTGTTCTTATTCGCCACTTGGTTTGGCGAATTAGTTCAATGGTTTTGTTTAATTCGCCACAAGGATTGGCGAATGTGCATGTTTGTTCTTCTTCCCATCCGCATCAAAAACTTATAAATACCATACTACTAAACCTAAAATATCACACAATCATAATTCAAACAAGTTAAACATCTTATATCAAATAGTGAATCTCGAGTATCAGTGCGAAAAAGAAAATGGCTTTACTAACGATGGGAGATCAACACCGAGGCACAGTAGAAAATATCGCCGCATTCGTAAGTTTCATATTCGTACATTTTGTTACGCATATTTTTTATATATATTTCATACTAATATATATATATATTTTTAATATATATTTACATATATATATATATATATATATATATATATATATATATATATATATATATGTAAATATATATATATATATATATATATATATATATATATATATATATATATATATATATATATATATATATATATATATATATATATATATATATATATATATATATATATATATATATATATATATATATATATATATATATATATATATATATATATATATATATGTAAAAAGATATATATATATATATATATATATATATATATATATATATATATATATATATATATATATATATATATATATATATATATATATATATATATATATATATATATATATTTACATATATATATATATATATATATATATATATATATATATATATATATTTTTACATATATAGGTATATATATATATATATATATATATATATATATATATATATATATATATATATATATATATATATATATATATATATATATATATATATATATATATATTTATTTCTTTTTATTTTTACACATAAATATATATATTATTGCGTACTTATTTCGATGAATATTTTTACAGAATGTAAGAAGATTTCGCTGTCGGGTGCACGACTACATTGAGTTCGATCCGATCATTGAACCGTGTCTACGGTTGTGCGGGTTTGGGGAAGTTATTAAGGTTCACAACAACTCAATAGACTCAAAATTCATTTTGGCACTCCAAGAGAGGTGGAGGCCAGAGACACACACCTTTCACCTGCCCTTCGGTGAATGCACTGTCACCTTGGAAGACGTATACATGCTCTTGGGGTTACGTGTATCCGGCAAAGCCGTCTTTGGTAAGGTGAACCAGGATGTTTCTATAGTTGCGGATTTGCTGGGTGCCCCTCTAATTGACGAGGAGCAGCCATCAAATACTCGTAGCCGGGGTTCAGGTATAAATCTAGGACTCCTTAGAGAGCACTATTCTAGTTTTATTTTAACTGAAGATTCAACCGAGTTAGAAATAATGCAAAAAACTCGGTGTTATATTATGCTTTTATTTGGTCATTTTTTATTTCCCGACGGTACCGGGAACACAATAAACATGATGTATTTACCATTGTTGCGAAACATCAACAATGTAAATACATACAGTTGGGGTTCAGCTGTTTTGGCACACTTGTACAGTAGCCTTTGTAAAAATGCCGCAAAGGATACTTGTACCTTTTATGGGTGTGCATTTTTGTTACAAGCTTGGGGGTATTCCAGACTGCCGATGCTTGCCTCACGCAACATGAATCCATGCCCGTTCCCCTACGCAAACCAGTGAGTCCACTTTTAATTTTTATTTCCAAACATATTAAATTTTAAATATTTAAATTGTTATTGTATCTAAATGTGTTTAAATTTGTTGTGCTTAGCTGGTCCGATCTTGGGATGGATTATAGTAGAAACCCAAGAAGTTCTATAGTTCTATATCGCCAGTTGTTAGACCACGTGGGGATCGATCAGGTATTGTCACAGATAAAAAATATTTTTCCGTTTTATTGCATTTTATTAACTAAAATAATTTTATACTAACCGAATTTTTTTTTTCCGTAGTTCATCTGGCGCCCATATTTAGCCCTCGACCATGAGCCTAACCCGGAAGATGCTGAAATTTGGACGGCAAAAACTCCAATCATCCGCTTCACTACAATTGAAATGCACCAAACAGATCGGGTGAAAATGCAGTTCGGAATGCAACAGGATATTCCGGGCCCTCCGACATGTTTGGGAAATTGGCATTTGAAAAGAGTAAGTGACATGTGGAACATGGAAGATTGGAGAGACTTTGCAAGGGAGTTACGTCAACAATGGAGGGATCGACGCCAACATGTCCTAACTGACCAAGTGCTGCAAAACGTCAGACCAACTAGAGAATATTTAGTTTGGTTTAGGCCAGTTACTATGCAACAATGGGTGTCTGATAACCCATACTTGATTGACCCCCGCGCCCAGGCCGCAGCATACGCCCAACCACCAACTCCACAACATGACTACCCCACCCAATTCCAGCCATCGACTTCAAACACCCATAGGCCATTCATCCAAACACATAACCCCTTCATGCCACAAACCCAATCACAACATCAAGAGCCTTACCAACACCACTATACCCCCGACAACCCCTTCATGTCCACACCAACCTATAGCCCCCCACCTTTGTTTCGTTCTCAAAACGAGGCAATATCCTCGTTTGGTCAAGCCTATCGTCCTCACCAAACCCAATCCAACCCAGCCCAACCTATCCGACCCAGCTTTGAAAACATGGGCACACAACTCAGTTACGGCAGCGCCTTTGGCAGCAACCTTCCACGTAATTGGGGACAGGCTGAATCATGGACTCAACAACAACCGCCTCCACCAAACACACAAATACAAGCGGAACCTCGACAACCTGGTGGTAGGGTTCGAAGACGGGGTCATCCCCGTGGATGTGGTACTGGGGGGCAGTTAGATCGTGCGGGAAATTAATTTTTGTAATGTCGTTCTTGAATTATTAATAATAATTTTTCTTTTAATATATATTTCTCTTTCTCATATTCTTTAATTTTCTTTATCTATAATTTTCTTTAATATACTTATATATAAATATATATATATATATATATATATATATATATATATATATATATATATATATATATATATATATATATATATATATATATATATATATATATATATATATATATATATATATATATATATATATATATATATATATATATATATATTTATATATACATACTTATATATATATATATATATATATATATATATATATATATATATATATATATATATATATATATATATAAACTTATACATATATATATATATATATATATATATATATATATATATATATATATATATATATATATATATAAGTATATATATATATATATATATATATATATATATATATATATATATATATATATATATATACACACATATATATATAAGTATATATATATATATACATATATATATATATATATATATATATATATATATATATATATATATATATATATATATATATATGTATAAGTTTATATATATATATATATATATATATATATATATATATATATATATATATATATATATATATATATATATATATATATATATATATATATATATATATAAACTTATACATATATATATATATATATATATATATATATATATATATATATATATATATATATATATATATATATATATACTTATACATATATATACATATACTTATATATATATATATATATATATATATATATATATATATATATATATATATATATATATATATATATATATATATATATATATATATATATATATATATATATATATATATATATATATATATATATATATGTATATATAACAAAAGAATATTAAAGAAAAGCACATAACACATGCACAACATTCCAATTGGCGAATTGGTTTTTGTGTTGCATGCAATCGCCAAATGGTTTGGCGAATTGGTTGTATGCATGCATGCATTCGCCATTCCATTTGGTGAACAAGTGAACAATCTCACATGTTCAACAAACCATTTGGCGAAAATGTTACAAAACTGTGTTAGTTTGGTAAATTTTTCCAAATATATGTTATTTTGGAATTTTATTTTATAAACTCTGTTATTTTAAAAAAAAATTCCTCCGAGTTTAGATGTTTTTTCTTCTTTATTTTGATTTATTTCTAATTAATAAAAGAAATATATATTTAAGTCACTATTTAAAAGCTCATAAACAGTTCCCAAGTCTAATCTCAAGTAGCATCAAATGGATGAAATGACAATGCTTTATGACCCTATTTAGTGAATGTTGAATTGACTTATTACCCATAAATAATGTTAAGTTAATATGACAACCATAATTTAGCAGCACTGGCTGCTAAGTGCTTCCATAAAATTCAAACACCTACCTACTCATCATTAATTACTACAAACCCACCAATTAATCATCAGCAATTCTTTCACCAATCTTATAAATATCATGTATATTTTAACCAAGCATTTAAGTTCAAGTGGTAAATGAACTCTTACTAAAGAACGAAGATTTGGAGAATACCGAGTTCGATTCCTGATGGAATAAATATATTGGTCAGACCATATATCTCTATGACCGAACTCTGAATTACTAAGGTCTCTTACCTCTTAAGAATCAGAGGGTGAAAACAAAAAAAAATGAATTTTATCTCATATACTATTTAATGCAAATTGATCCAAAGTATTTTTATTTTATTTATAAACCGTTAATTTTGCATGTAACTGCAAAGATTAATTTTTCAAATCGATGATAATCATAATAAACGATAAAATTATCATTTAAAATATTTAGCATTTGATTAAGTTGGATGTGATTTTTATCTATTAATTACTTATATTTTTTTGAAATTAAATTCAAGTAACAACAAGTTTAAGTGGAAGTCCAATTATATATTTTTTTCTGTCATGATATTGGAAGACTGGTGAAAATGTGGAATGCTAATGTCATAATGATGAATTTTCCATTGCTGGCTTGTTCCTTTGGTAATGGGAGACTATTATTTTTCAAGTCAAAAGTTTGTTTTTCCAAAGATTTAACATTTTGTTATTGTTTTGTAATGTTATTGCATATTGGGCTGTGTTTGGTAGCTAGAGAGTCCTTTTATATAGGTTGGTTGCAGTTCCACCAGACAAGGAGAGCAAAAGGGATCGACCTGTCTTGTAGTGTAGGCCATTTTATATAATCTTGATTCTTGACACATGGTTCTTAAATATATCACTTTTTATATTTTTTTTTAATACTAAAAACACTGGGTAAGAAAAGTAGAAATACCAAATAAAATTAGAGAAAAACTGTCCATTGTTGAAGTGTCTTTACTTCTTAGTAATTTAGTTAGACTTATAGGCATAACTTTAAGTTTTTTTTTTAGATTTATGTAGTAAAAAAATAGATAAAATACTTTTTTTTTTCTTTTTCTTTTTACTATATTTTTAAGTTTAGATTGGTCCCTTAATTATTTTCATGTTAGATTGATTTATTAACTTTTAAAATGTGTCATGCTGATCTTTTATGTCTAATTAGCGACATAAAAATTTAAAAATCGGTCGTTAAATTTGTCGCTAATTAGATAAAAATGACCAACATGACTCGTTTTAAGAGTTAATGGATTAATCTGATACAAAAAATAATTAAGAGACCAATTTGTTACCCATGGTATAGTTAAGGGACCAAAAATAATATTTTTCCTAAAAAATATCTCTAGTTTTCATAAGTTCCCTTGTCATGTACAAAATTAAAATCAACGTGAACTGAAATGACGAAAAAAGTTACCCAGAGGATGATTTTGAGAGCATTGGAAGCCATTGGAGGTGAAACTCTTCAAGAATTTCACATACTATCTTCATCTGATTGCTTGGTATTTTGTTGTATTATTATGAGTCACTAAATTACTCTAGATTAGGTTTTATTAGATGAACTTGTTTTGAATCTGTTGGATCATATGTTTAATTTGATGTTATATGAATAATTGACGTTATATTTTTATTTAATTGTTTTTGCTTGTAATGCTTATTATACGTGGACACACTGATTGCATGATTTTAGATGGGTATGGATAACTGACCCTAAACATATGAGTCTGACATAAGGCAATTAATCTACTTACGATGATTGAATAGGGATAAAAGACCTCTAGTACTAGCATTAAAATTAACATATTGTAACAATGCTTCACTTCACTTATGCCAGTTGATAGGGATATGCGACATCTAATAGAAGTCGTTAAACTCTTCACCAAATGATTAAGTACAATGATCTTGTTAGTTCATCATAAAAATATAAGTACTTTACCATCCGTATAATGCATTAAACGTCAATAAGAGATAAATAAGAGATTCACACAAAACCTAATTGCTTTCTCTTATTGAATTCAAAACGAGTTTACTTTTTGCAAAATAAATCAACCCCCACAATCGTAAATTTTTTAGATAGCAACCCCTATGGATACGATCTTTAGTTTTATTACGTCGACCCTATTTATACACTTGTCGAGAAGTCATCAATCACCAACCTTCAATTGTTTCATCTTTGTTAACTAACCGGTTCTTATAGTTGATTGTGATAGAATATAATATTTTGTTGTAATTAGTCATAATTAGTTTCCTATAATTATGTTTTATCATAACTAGATAGTTGACCAAAACGTTACACATTGATGCATATATATTCTATTCAGATCAATGAGAAAGACACACATTTCATCATCTTATATGGTATCAGAACTAATCGATCCCTCTCTCTAAATTTAAAAAAAGCCAAACGAAGAAACATGTTTCTTCTTCTCCCTTATTATAGTCCATCGTCGCATGCTTCTTCTCCCTCCTTGAAGTCTGCCGCCGCAACAAGATTGCCTTCCTCTGTACCTCCGTCGCCGAGCACATTTTATTCTCGTACCTTCCACCACTGTTCACGCCGCCGCTGAGAACACCACCGTGCACAAGGACCCACGCGATTTTGATCACGTTTTTCGATCCTTGTTCTCCGATCTCTGTTCTAACTACATCCATGTCTGATTCAGACCATTCAGAACACAGTAACACCGATACCCAGCAAATCTGCCGTTACTGGAGATTTCGACCAGTCCAAGAACACCACGCTTCGAGGTTCTAAATCGGAGTTTAATCATTTTCTTGTCGTCTCCAATATTAGGAACCACATTCCTATTATTCTTGAGATGGAAAAAAATCAATATGGTACTTAGGTCGAGCTTTTCTGCATCCATGCTCGCTCACATCGAGTCCTGCATCACATTGTTCCATCTATCGAAAAATAGCCACCAACAGTTACTGATGCCAGCCATGAACAATGGTCCACTCTTGATGGAACCGTTCTTCAGTTGATTTATTCCACTATTTCTACCGATTTGCTGACTACTCTTATGGAACCTAAATCCACTGCAATGGAAGCATGGAATTGCTTGGAAGATATTTTTCAAGACAACCAAAATGCTCGAGCTGTCACTCTTGAGCAAAAGTTTTCTAACACTCGTATGGAGGATTTTTCCAATGTCTCTGCTTATTGTCAGCGTATTAAGATGCTTCCTGATCAGTTGAGAAATGTCGGATCCCCCGTCAACAATCATCGTCTGGTCCTTCAGCTGATCTCTGGTCTCCCAATAGCTTATCGTAGTGTTGCTACTTTATTTCTCCGGAGCAACCCTCTTCCTACATTCTATCAAGCTCGTTCCATGCTCACTTTGGAAGAAGACAATATGGCTAAGATGGCATACACAGGCTCTCATGTTGTTACGCACACCACTCAGTCAAAACCTATTAAAGATACCTCTCAGCGTGGCAACCGTCTTTCCGACAACCGTATTGCTCCCGTGGAAACCAAG
The DNA here is from genome assembly GCA_963966055.1 of Lathyrus aphaca. Taxonomy (NCBI): domain Eukaryota; kingdom Viridiplantae; phylum Streptophyta; class Magnoliopsida; order Fabales; family Fabaceae; genus Lathyrus; species Lathyrus aphaca. Next base: position 483,165,343 of record OZ014522.1, read on the forward strand.
GTCTCGGAGGGGGACGTGGTAATCGCAGTGCACCTCAATCTGGAGCTCCTAGAGCTACCTCACCTTGGTCCGCTCCTCCTTGGAAACAACAACAATACCCAACCTGGCAACCATGGGGTTGCACTCCACCACCGTGGACTATGCCACTGTGTCTGTATCCCACCTCTTAGTGGACAAGCCATGTCGGTCCTCCTAAGCAGCCATGCATTCTAGGGTAGCGTCCTCAGGTGTATGCATCCTCTACCTCAAATCAGATACCGATAGACATTGATACCGCAATGCAAACCATGTCACTCCACACTCCTGAGAATCAGTGGTACATAGATACAGGCACAACATATCACACAGATGCATCACAAGGTAATCTCTCGTCTTATTTTCTAGTGAGTAATTCAAATCATAAAGTTATTGTTGGCAGTGGCCATGTAAGTCCAATTCACGACACCAAACACACACAAATAACCATATATCACCAACCACTTCTACTTAACCATGTCCTACATGCCCAAAAAATTATTAAAAATTTAATTTCTGTGAGACGACTCACCACTGAAAACAATGTTTCTGTTTCCTTTGACCCTTTTGGTATTACTATCTCTGATTTTCAGACGGGGATGAGCCTTATCAGATGTGACAGTTGTGGAGATCTTTATCTAGTTACCACTCCTCCCAATTTTTCTAGTCTCACATCCAGTCTTTAGCATAGTCATCTTGGTCATCCTGGGATCTCTGTTTTGAATTTCCTTTGCAAAAATAAGTTCATATGTTGTGAACCTTTTAAGTTTTCTGTTGTTTGTGACTTTTGTGTTTTAGGAAAACAGGTTAAATTGCCATTTTTTTATTCTCAAACTACGACTTTGATGCCTTTTGATATTTTACATAGTGATTTATGGACGTCTCCAATTTTAAGTTCTGTCCGTCATAAATATTATGTGTTATTCTTAGATGATTTTACAAACTTCTTGTAGACTTTTCCTATTAGCAAAAAATCTCATGTGTTTGAAATGTTCAAGTCACTTACTCAACTCATTCAAACTCAATTTTTACAAAAAGTCAAAACATTTTAATGTGACAATGGCGGTAAATATAATAATGAGTTTTTTCAAAAATATTGCACTGATCATGGTCTAGTTTTTCGTTTCTCTTGTCCTCATACATCCTCATAAAATGGGAAAGCGGAACGTAAAATAAGAACCATTAATAATATGATACACACCATGCTAGCTTATTCTTCTATTCCCACCTCGTTTTGGCATCATGCTCTCCACATGGCAACTTATCTGTTAAATAGTATTCCCTATAAAATACTTTATAATCAGTCACAAACACAACTCATGTATCATCCTGATCCCACCTACACACACCTCCAAGTCTTTGGATGTCTATGTTATCCATTATTCTCATCATCTACCATCCATAAGTTACAACCACGTTGTACTCCATGTGTCTTCTTAGGTTATCCGCCGAATCAAAGAGGTTACAAGTGTTTTGATTTGTCAAATAGAAAATTAATAATTTCGAGGCATGTTATCTTTGATGAAACTCAATTTCCCTTCACCAAGATATATTCCCCTTAACCTTACTCTTATAAATTCCTAGATGATGAATTTCACCCCTACCTTATAATTTCCCCACCTGTTGCACATAACCAACCAAACCCACAATCACAATTGACCAGCCACTACCCTTAATAAACCAACAATCATCATCTCTAACCTCATTGATCAACACACCCATTATAATAAACTCTTCACCAACACCACCAACTCAACCGCATCCTCCTCTATAACACCCAATTTTCTACCCGATAATTAATTAAAACCAGAGTTATAAATTTTTTGACTTAAAACGGGATATCACATTTTTTAGTTTCAAATTCATTAACTAAACAGATAATCATGAAAGATACATAACACTCTCAAGGAGAACTCATAAATTAACATATAATCTTCAAAATAGTTCAACTTTATAAAATACTACACAGAGGATTCAATACTCAAACCATAACATCTTTAACCAACACAATTCGACTTAAAATAAAGCAACAAAGTACTCTTCGACAATTCAGCTTAAAAATTCAGCACTTAAAAACAAATAAACAAAACAAGACACACGTTATCCCCCGAGTGCTACGTATCAGAGCGACAACCACCGACTCAAACTAAAGGTAACCAACTACTCCTCTTGATTACCTGCATGTTAACAACATAGGGACAACATTCAAACAGAAGGGGTGAGATATCGAAAGTTATAAACGAAACATGATAAATAATACATAGGTAAGAATCATACAATTATCACCATTTCACGTCAACAACAAAACAACAATCAACAACTTGAAAAATGCAATTTTAATGCGACCCGACAATGTTATGCATGTGGTACCATTCGGAGTAGAACTCCCAACTTAAAATTGCCAATTTACCGAGGCATAAAGGCATAAGCCTCCAACTTTCAACTTAGTGCCAATCCAGGCCAACGTGGTGTGAGTAACATTCCCAACATAAACAATGATATGATATGCGACTCCCAAGATTATCAACAACAATAACAAATACAAAGTAACAACATAGAAACATTCAACTTATCAACGTTGGCCAAAGGCCTTCAACATAACAACAACAATGACAAATCAACGTTGGCTCTACGCCTTAACTTCACAACATCAACAATGAAACAACATTGGCTCTAAGTCGTATTCACAACAACCACTCATCAACTAGCCTATTACTAAGCCTCTATTAAATCCATGCCAGTAAACAACTTACAAAACCTACTCTCAATTTTATGGTAAGATTACATAATTCACTTCCGGTAAATTCATCTCAATATTCCTATTTAACTTCTCACTGCCTCCTAAGTCAATTAATTAATTTATGTACTTAGTTACTTGTTTTAATCATGGTTCTGTAATAAAATCTAAGCATATTAGCAAGCCAGACCACCCAGTCTAACAATCGCGCAGCAGAACGTCAACAGAAGCCATTCTAACAGTGTGACTATCGTTACACCTATGTGACTAGCATCACGTTTATGACGGAAGACACAGGGAAGTGACGAGTGTCACCTCTTTCCGACGGTCGTCAGGTTCAAGGGACAAACGTCTCAGCCTCAAAGTCTCTAGTTTCCTCTCTGTTTCTACGTATTCTCTGCAACTATTTCCCAATAGCCTATCAAATCAATTATCCAATTAACTCCACACGTTGGCTCACAACATCACAACAATTTCACCCGTAAACACTACTAAATAATTTGTATACGATTTATTCAACATCACTCTCCAATTCATATGTTCAACCTAAACAACTTATCAACTAAACAACTTTAACAACATCGATCAATTAACAATTGTAAGAAATCACATTATCAAAACAACATCAACAATTCACAATAGCACACAAACTACCCAATCCTACGTACCAGTTATCATACCCGATTATAAAAGTCGAACTCACATTTACCTTGGATTAAAGGCAGCTCTAACTCGATCAGATTCCGGGAAATCGCACCGATTGCAGTTTCTCTCACGCAACTTCTTCTCTCACGATCGTGCTTTGTTCCTCTTCTACTTCTTACTGATACAAACCTAACTTATTTTACTTTTTATTTCTTTATATCAAATTATTATTAATCTAAGAATATTACCAATGAGCCTAAACAACACACCCCTCTAAATGCTATTACTGACACGAATTCTAACCCACTAATCAAACACGCTCCAACAACAATAATATTATTTCTAATATTACTTATACAACTTTTCGACTTAATATTCCGACTTAACGACTTAATTCTCCACAACACAAAATCAACCGAAATAATCACAAATAAATAATTAAATATTCATTTAAATAAATAATTAAATATTTGGGCGTTACAACTCTCCCCCACTTAGAATATTTTCGTCCTCGAAAATTTACCTGATTGAAAAAACTCGGGATAAGAGTCTCGCATCTTGCTCTCCAATTCCCAGGTCATGCTTTCTCCAGCAGCTCCCAACCTTATAACTTTCAATAACTCGATTTCTTTCCCTCGAAGAGTCTTCATTTCACGATCCCCGATTCACACACGCTTCGTCTCCACCGTGAGATTATCCCTTACTTGAACATCGTCCATACTAACCACATGAGACGAATCTGAAATGTACTTCCGAAGTTGAGACACATGGAATACATCATGCAAATTCGAAAGATTTGGCGGTAACGCCATCCGATAAGCAACTTTCCCAACTCTGTCCAAAATCTGATACAGACCGATAAAACGAGGAGTGAGCTTCTTAGACTTCAAAGCTCTCTCAACACCAGTCACATACGTGACTCTCAAAAACACATGATAACCATCTTGGAATTCTATATCCTTCTTTCGCTTGTCATGGTAACTCTTCTTCCTACTTTGAGAAATATTCAACTTCTCTCGGATCATCTTTACCTTCTCGGTATTTTCTTAAACTCATTTCGGTCCAAGTACTACACTTTCACCAGATTCATGCCAACACAACGTAGTTCTACACCTCCGACCATACAACGCTTCAAAATGTGTCATTCTGATACTAGAATGGTGACTATTATTATAAGTGAACTCGATCAACGAAAGATAAGTATCCCACAAACCTCCCTACTCAAGAACATAAGCTCTCAACAAGTCCTCCAACGACTGAATAATCCTCTCAGTTTGGCCATCTGTCTGAGGATGATATGCCGAACTCAACCTCAACTTAGAATCCAACGCCTCTTACAAACTCTTCCAAAACTCCGACATAAACCTTAGATCTCTATCCGCCACAATACACAAGGGAACACCATGCAGCTTCACAATCACTTGGATATAAATCTCTGCCAACTTCGCAATTGGATATGTGATTTTAATAGGTATGAAATGAGCCAACTTCATAAGCCTATCAACAATCACCCAAATTGAATCATGCCCTCTTGAAGTAACATGCAACCCTGTCACAAAATCCATAGAAATGCTATCCCATTTCCATTCTGGAACTTCCAACAGTTGCATCAACCCTGCAGGTTTCTGATGTTCAATTTTTTACTTCTGACAAGACAAACACGCATACACAAATCGTGTACATCTTCTTTCATTCCGTACAGCCAAAATATTTTCTTCAAGTCTTGATACATTTTAGTAACCCCCGAATGAATACTCAGATTACTCCTATGACCCTCTTCAAGAATCCTCTTTTTCATATCTGCATCATCAGGAATACAAATTCTGTCATGCAGTCTCAACATACCTCGTGCATCAATCTTAAAGTCACTCTTCTCTGGTTGACCATAATTATTCATGATGTCCACTAGTTTCACATCTAGCTTCTGAGCCTCGCGAATACTATGCAGAAAATCATTATTAATCTTTAACATGCCCAATATAACACTCTGCAGTGTCACTTTGCAATCCAAACTCATATCTCGAAACTACTCAATTAATTCCAACTCTTTAATCATCATTGCTGACATATGTAAGGTCTTTTGGCTTAAAGCATCGGCCACAACATTAGCTTTGACTAGATGATAATTCAAACCAAAATCATAGTCTTTCAGCAATTCCAACCATCTTCACTGTCTCATGTTTAACTCCTTCTGATCAAACAAATACTTTAGGCTCTTATGATCAGTATAAACTTCAAATCTAGAACCATAAAGGTAATGTCTCCATATCTTCAGCATAAAACAACTACAACAAGTTTCAAATCATGTGTAGGATAGTTCTTTTCATGAGTTCTCAACTGTCGCGACGCATAAGCAATTACCTTATTGTTCTGCATAAGCACACCTCCTAAACCCATCAAAGAAGCATCACAATAAACCATAAACGGTTCTCCTGGATTCGGTAATGTCAAGACCGGAGCCGACGTCAATCTCTTCTTCAATTATGTAAAACTTCTTCACACTGAACATCTCACACAAAAGCTTTACTTTTACAAGTCAATCTAGTTAACGGAAGTGTCAACTTAGAAAATCCTTCGTTAAACCTTCTGTAATAACCAGCTAGTCCCAAAAAGCTTCTAATATCAGTATCCAACCTTGTAGTTTCCCATTGCAACACACCATCTACCTTTGAAGGATCCATAACAATACCACTACCTGAAATCACATGGCCAAGAAAACGGACTTTTTTCAACCAAAACTCGCACTTGGATAACTTCACATACAACTCCTTGTCTTTTAAAACTTCTAATACCATTCTCAAATGTTCCTTATGCTCTTCTTCTAACTTAGAGTAAATCAGAATATCATCAATGAATACAACTACAAAACGATCCAGATAAGTATGAAAAATACGATTCATGTATTCCATGAATACTCTCGGTGCATTAGTCACACCGAAAGGCATCACTGAATAATCATAATGTCCATACCGTGTTTTAAATGTCGTCTTCTGAATATCCTCATCTTTCACCTTGATTTGATGATAAACCGACCTCAAATCGATCTTGCTAAACACACGAGCACCCACAAAATAACCCATCAAATAATCTATTCTCATAATTAGATACTTGTTCTTGATTGTCACTTTATTCAGTTTTCTATAATTAACACAAAGTCTCATACTTCCATCTTTTTTCTTTGCTAGCAACACTGGAGCTCCCCACGACGATACACTTGGTCTTACAAACTTCTTCTCAAGTAATTCCTCTAACTTCTTCTTTAATTCAGACAACTCTGATGCCGACATTCTGTATGGTTCCATTGAAACAGGTCTAGTACCAGGTACAAGATCAATATCAAATTCAACCTCTCTCTCTAGTGGTACATCAGGAATTTCATGAGGGAAAACTTCAGAAAATTCGTTCACCACTAACAATTCCTCAATCTTAGCTTTACTCTTTACAGACAACGTTGCCATCAACGAAAACATCTGAGCTTCTTCTTTCATCAATTTCTATAGCTCTCTAAAAGATAACAATCCAACCTCTTCCTCTTCAGGAGTAGAAAACCTCACCGACTTGCCATAACGGTTTGTATGAACATAGTTATACTCAAACTAGTTCATACCAAGAATTACATCCATTCCAGTCAACGACAAACATAAAAAATAAACATAAAAGTCCTTATTGAAGATTGACAAAGGACACCTTAAACACATAAGAAAAGTAGTTACTGATCCCTTAGCCAAAATCTCGACGATCAATTCATCATTCATAGCAGACAATTCAAGACCCAATCTTTTAACACAATCAGCATCAATAAAATAATGTGTAACACCAATATGAATAATAATAATTAGATGAGTTCTATTAATGAATCATGTACCTCTGATAAGTCTGTCCTCTTTAGTTGTCTGAGTTCTTGCCAACGCAAACACTTTTCTAGTCCGAGCTTTCTTTGGCTTCTGACACTGACTACCAATATGTCCTTCTTCGTCACAATTAAAACAAATCATTTATTTGTGCTTGCAATCAGCTATTGCATGCCCAATCTTACCACAACGGAAACACCTTTTCATTTCAGTAGTACACACATTACTCTTGTGATCAGCTTGTTCATACTTGAAGCAAACTATACCAGCAGGAGCACCTCTCCCATTAGTCCTCTGAACTGGGGAAACTTTCTGTTTTCCATATGGAGCATTATAAGGCTTGCCACGGTTCTGTTGTTGCTTTCTTCTTCTGTCACTCACAATCTTGTAATGATCATTATTATCCTCTTCATAAATTCTACAACTAACAACCAATTCAGAAAAGACACGGATCTTCTAATACCCAACAACCTTCTTAATTTCAGAGTGCAACCCATTCTTAAACTTGATGCACTTTGAAAATTCAGCACCAACTCCATTATAATGAGAATAGAACTTAGACAGTTCCACAAATTTCGCAGTATAATCAGTAACATACATGTTTCCTTACTTTAGCTCAAGGAATTCAATCTTCTTCTTGCCACAAACATCCTCTGGATAATACTTTCTCATAAATTCCCTACGGAACACATCCCAAGTGATTTCTTCACCTGCAACACCCGGCCTCTCATAAGTCTCTATCCACCAGTCATCAGCCTCGACTGCCAGTATGTGAGTACCATACTAAACCTTCTACGCTGGAGTACAGTCCATAACATAGAAGATTCTCTCAATCTCTTTCAACCATCCCAACGCTGCATCTGGATAATGCTTTCCCTTAAAGAAATGGGGATTCTCTCTCTGAAAAGTCGCCAAGCTACATGATCTAGCATCCTCACCAGCGTTCGAAAAATTTGGCACAGCCTAAGCCATTGCTTGCATTACAGCATGTCGCTCCCTGGATTTCCATCCTGGTACAAACGCGAAAGTGGTGCGGAAAAGGGTAGAGTCGTCAACCAAACATTTTTATCCCAAAGGAACAGGAATGGTAATGTTGCACAAACCGAAGAAAAGAAAAGGAATAACACAGGTCCTGCGAACCAAAGAGACCGAGTTCGGGAGTCGGTTATAACCTGGGAAGGTATTAGCACCCCAGGTCGTCCGCCGTATCCGACAGGATCCACGCTTGCAAAGAAAACTGCCTCAAAGGGTGAAGAAATGAAAGCTGCTGCAAAAAGAAAGACTGGAACTGGATAAAAAAAGAAAATAAATGGGAAAATGTAGGGAAAATAAAAGAGTGCTCGAACAGGCCCTACCTTGCTTCCTACGTACCTCATCTGGACATGAGGATCAGAGACGCCGTAGTTCCCCTACCTAGGGGTGGAAAGATTTGCTTGTGTTTTAAGCTTGAAATGCTTATGTCAATGCTCAGGTGTTGCAGGCTCGGACGACGAGTGTGTTACCGTCTTGCAAAGTGACAAGTAGGAGCAAGTTCGTACGTAAGGAGTGAGTGGGATGAGAAAAGAAGTCCCGAAGGAGAGACATTTATTGTTTGTCCAGTGTTTTTTATGAGTTTTTCATGAGTGTGGCACAAGGAAGTGAATTCAAGTCCGTTTCCATGGAATGTGTACTTGCTACTACATTCCAAGATGGAATAATAGAACAAGCACACCAAGTAATGAGAATTTATCCAAGACTTGTTTCCAAGGGTTAGGGCCCAAGTGTAACACGGTGGGAGAACTGACTTTTGTTATGTTGCGGATAGCAAGAGTCGCCACCGACTTTTATTTTATCCAAAGGAAAGGCATAAAAGAACAGGAAAGACCTTTTAAAAGATTTTTGGGTCCGGGGGGTAGGTTATGTAAAGGGAAGGTGTTAGCACCCTTTACATCCATGGTTATCCATGGGCTCTTAGTTATTTAGCTCACTTTAAAATGTTTTTGAGAAGTGTAGTGTGTGTTTAGAAATTTTCATAAGAGTTTGATAATGATCCATGTACGGATGCGTAAAAAACTTGTGTTTGAAAATTGTTTGAAATTGTGAAGTATTTGAAAAGTTTTTAAATAGTGAGCAAGTAACTATGAGGAACCTACCCTAAAGTTTAAGTCTTTCTGTTCTTGAATCCTTTAAATGGTAAGACTATCCCTATTATTAAGGAATAGGTAGTCATTACCTTGGATGTATGAGGGACATCTGTTTATTGAAGGCAACTATAGGGTGTATTAAGCATTTTTGGAGGGACTATCATCATTATTCGAAAGGGACAAGATCATTATGAAGGCAACCATTTAAGGGACTTGATCTTTGATTATAAAGGGACTAGATGACTTTATTTTTGAGGGACTTTTACCTTATACACCCTACTTGACCTTGTGATTAGGCAACAATGAGAGGTAACCCTAGAAAGTGAGATGGCGATCAAAGATCGACTTACGTGTGTGAGTGTACAATTTTATATCTATCTTTTAAATTAAGTGATCTAAATTAATTTTTAAATAACATACATGTTTACACTCCCTATTTTTACTAACCATGACATAAAAATAAATAATTTAAATATTACAAAATATTACATCCAGGAGCAATTACAATAATAATAAATAAGCAATTTAAATAAGCAAAAATAAATAAATAAGCAAAATAAATAAATAAGCAAAATAAATAAATAAATAAGTAATTATAAAAGGGTTAGTAGAAAATCATAATAATAATAGTAATTTAAAAATAAAGGGGGTTAGTAATAAACATGATTATCAATAATAATAATAAGCAAAAAATATTAAAATAAACAAAGTTTAAAAATTAATAAGAATATACAAACAATCATATTATTATAAAATTTGAAATTATATAAATTATAAAACAAAAATTAAATCAATTATGAACATATTATGAGAAATAAATTATAATTATTAAATTTGTAATTTTTAGAAATTATTTACATGTCAAATTAAATTATAAACAATTAAAGAATATTTTCATGTTATAAAATAAATTAAGCATTTTAATGTACAAAATTTTAAATTATAAACAATTTAGGTATTTAATAAAAATTAGATTAATAATAATATTAAACAAAAATAGAAGAAAAAGAAATTAGGGTTTTTTAATTGTTTAGAAAAAATAAATTAGGATTTATAATATAATTAGGGTTTTGTATTTAATTTAAAATAAAACAATTTATTTACAAAAATATGATAATTATACCTACATACATAAATATGAAAAAAATATAAATAATTAAAAAAATAAATTATGATATTTTAATAATATGAAGAAAAGTGTTTTAATTGTATTTAGAAAATATAATTTATATTTTATTAATTTAAACAAAATTGAATTAATATAATAAAATAAATTAAATAATAAAAAAAAACAAATTGCAAAAATACCAAAATGCTGAGGGCAGGGTTTGAACCCTGGTCCCTTCACTCTTCAGCTCTATCTCCATCCACTAGGCCAGCTTGCACGCGTGTGAAAGGAAAGGGCATCAAATTGGTTTTGTTTCTTCAGCCTAAAAATCAGAAAAAATAATGGAAAAACCAAAAGGCCAGGGGGATTCGAACCCAGGACCTTCATAGTATCACACAATACACATTACCATCCCAGCTAGGTGAGCGCATCTGATAGTATAGTGGTAATAATGCATAATATATGAAGCTTCCTGATTAACCTGAAAAATAAGAAAAAATTGTACAAAGCCAGGATTCGAACCCAGGCTTGCAGGCAGTATACACGCGCGTCTTACCATTGAGACAAGCATCTGCTTGTGAAATAACAACAAAAACAAATCATAATATTTTTAAACAATTTTTTGAATCTGGAATTTCGCGCGCAGCTTCTTCTTCTTCTTCTACCTTTTACCTGCGAAAATTCATACAATTTTACCTACGAAATTTCCTGCGTGTTCTTCCATGTTTACATCCTGCGAAAATCAAACACCAACGAAACAGTACAATTTCTTCAAATTGTTTATACCAATGAGTTCCTTATGACTCATACAATCAATCCACGTTGTTAGAATTTATTTATATTGTCTAAATCATGAAACCCTAAAACTAAGTTCCAAACCCTAACAATGGCCGTTTGCGATTTAGGTCATGAAGCTTCAAGTTTTTTGTCCAGAAAGCATCTATACATCATCACTAACACAAATATACAATTAGATTTCATTGTTATTGCATAAATAGTTCAAATCGAAAAAATTTAAAGATGAACAAGATGCATTCGGGTTGTGCTATGTGAATAGTTTTGGATGCATCCAAGCATTGGTTTTCACTCAATGATGTCCAAGGATCATAGCTGTGTTCTCAAATTACCTTCTAATGCCTTGTATGGATGAATCCGAATTTGAATTTTTGGATGGTTTTTTGATTTGTGAAACTTACTCTTGGAGGCTGCAAATTCGTGGCTTGTGAATTGTTAAGTGTTCATTATATATGAGTGAGTGAATTAGGTCAAAGACTTCACCAATTTGATGGATATTTGGATCATTTGAAGATTGAAAAAGATTGGCTTTAAAATTTGAATATCCTTGATCTCACATTGCTATTTTAGGATGATTCTCATTACTCTTGTATCAATCAAGTATAATTATAATTTAAAACTTTCTAGAAACCAAATCAAATTAAATTTTCATTATTTTATATTTTATTTGAATTTAAAATGATTTTTTAATATAAAAATCATAATAAATAAAAACAAAATGAATAAAATTATGAATAAATCAATTTAATTTCGTGCAAGATGTTTTAATGTGGATTGGGTCATTATTTGGCAAGCCCATTTGGAAGAAATTGGTTTTAGACCTCCATTTTCTTCATAAACCAACCCAAAATTTCCCAACTTTGCAAGGGCACACATCCTTCAATTTTAATGCTATGAGGGTGTTCTTGGACATTTTGGAAAGCTTGAAGAGTCCTATAACCAACCCCACTGGTTTCATGTCCATATCATTTACCATTCTCAAGTTATGCCCTTTTGAAGTTGTTGACTTTTTGTTGACTTTCAAAAGGACCTATAATGTCTTAGCTCATACCTTCCAAATGAAGCATTTTTGGGTTTGGCTTGTGAGACACAAAGTTGTAGAGAATTCAATTTCCTTCAAAATGAGCTTTGGATGGAGACTTGGTGATGAAGCGTGTGAAAGTTATGGCTGGTCAAAGTTCAGTTGACTTTTACTGAGGAAACCCTAATTTAGAAACTCCTGATTCTTGATGATCTGGAATCTCCTTGATGAATCATGATCAACCCTTGATCAAATGATGAATTTTACTTCATATACTTGATGTTGGCAAAAAATCATGAAGTTTGACTTTGGTTTGACCACAGTTGACCTCAGTTTGACTTTTTAACTGCTTTGACTGATTTTGACTTATCTGATCATTTGACTGAGCAAACTTCTGAGAAAAGTCTTGAAACTTGTCATGGGGGTTTTTACACACATATAAGATGTTATGAAGCTCACTTGAAGTCTTGGAAATTCACTCAGCCTGATTAAAGCCAAAACCCTAGTTTTGGATGCACTGCTTAGGAGGTGCATTGTTTGAGGGAATTGTCAACTCTTCTGACCAATTGTGAACTTTGTGAACCTTGTGAACCATCATAAGATGTATTGTGAACCTCATGGGAGGTCTTGTGAACCTTGTGAACCTTGTGAACCTCATAAAGTGACTTGTAGACTTCATGAACCTCATGAAAGGTCTTGTAAGCATTGTGAATCTTGTGAACCTCATAAAGTGACTTGTAGACTTCATGAACCTCATGAAAGGTCTTGTAAGCATTGTGAATCTTGTGAACCTTGTGAACCTTCTTAGCACACAAAGTCTTGTATTGTGAGGGCAAATTTTGGGGTGCAACAGATGCCCCTATTCAATTTTCTGAAACCTGAGGGGTTAGATTGGTATGTTTGCCAGTCGTGACCTGGAAGGTTGAAGGGGATTGAACACAAAAGCCCAAAAATTTGCACTCACCAGTGCATAGAGTGGTACAGGTGACTAGTTGAATATGCTTGAGTGGGCTTAAAGATGCCACTTGGAGAAAAATTCTTCAGGTACATTTCTTGGAGGATAAAGCAGTCCAAAATATGAAGGTAAAATGATAGCTTTCAGGAGGATAAAGCAGTCCCGAGGTAGTAGTAAGTTTTCAGGAGGATAAAGCAGTCCTGAGAAATTGATAATATGCTTTCAGGAGGATGAAGCAATCCTGAGGTAATGATGATAGCTATCAGGAGGATGAAACAGTCCTGAGATAATAATATGATTTCAGGAGGATAAAGCAATCCTGAGGTACAAGAAGCTGTCAGGAGGATAAAGCAATCCTTATGGATGATATGCTTTCAGGAGGATAAAGCAGTCCTGATGAGATAATAAGATTTCAGGAGGATAAAGCAGTCCTGATGTAGTGATGCTTTCAGGAGGATAAAGCAGTCCTGATGTAGTGATGCTTTCAGGAGGATAAAGCAGTCCTGATGTACTAGAAGCTTTCAGGAAGATAAAGCAATCCTGAGGGATGATATGCTTTCAGGAGGATGACAACGTTCTGAGGAAGTGATGATATGCTTTCAGAAAGATGAACGACGTTCTGAGGTATGAATAAGCTTTCAGGAGGATAAAGCAGTCCTGAGGAGATAATATGCTTTCAGGAGGATAACAACGTCCTGAGGAAGTGATGATATGCTTTCAGAAAGATGAACGACGTTCTGAGGTATGAATAAGCTTTCAGGAGGATAAAGCAGTCCTGAGGAGATAATATGCTTTCAGGAGGATAAAGAAATCCTGAGGTATAAGAAGCTTTCAGGAGGATAAAGCAGTCCTGATAGTCACAGGTGGTTGATAAAGTCTGTTTGCTGGAGAATTAACCTGAAAACAAGGTAGCATTCTATATGGTAATATTAGTTTATGCATTATGTATGCATGTATAATATGATGCACTTAAGTGATGTGTTATGTATCTATGGATATGTATGTTATGGTATGATGTAAATGATGTATGTATGATATGATACTGTCGGAAGCGTCTGGATATCTTCATATAACAACTGCTGGCCAGGGAAAATAAATCCCAGTTTGTTGCTGAAGAATATGAGGAACTCGTTCCCGTCTTGTTTGATAATATATTATACATAACCTTCCGTCTGCTGGGGATAGCAAGGTATAGATAACCTCCCGTCTGCTGGGGATAGTAAGGTATATATAACCTCCCGTCTGTTGGGGATAGTAAGGTATACATAACCTCCCGTCTGCTGGGGATAGTAAGGTATACATAACCTCCGTCTTCGTTTGATGATAGGGTAGATATAACATCCCATCTTCGTTCGTCGTACCCTTATTGGAAAGTAAATTCCCGAATATCCGTATGAGGATAAGAGATGGATATAAATTCCAGGGGAGATGTGACTTTATGAAGATGGATTTGTCTTACTGAGGGTTTGTAACTGTCTTGTAGAGATGAACTGGCGAAGCTTCGTTGAAATCCTTCCCTCGTTCGTCTTTAGTAAATACTATTACTGCATTTTCATGCATTTCTGGTAAACATCAATCATATTCAAAAGCATACATACATTCAAACACAACTAATGGACGTTTCGCTTATGTAAATAGGGTAAAAGTAAATCTGGATTCAAAAGATGGAATTTATTTATATCAAAAAGTGACCCATACACGGGTAAATTTGTACAAAGAGACATAAACCCTAGTAAGAGGATTTTGTCATAAAATTTTACAAAACACAGAAAATCAGCTATGTGGGAAATAATCCTATTGAGTTTCAATTCTACTATTGCCCTTATCTTCAAGTATCTCATCTTCTGCTGTTGAGACGAAAACGATTGGATTGAGCTTTATCTGTTTGAGCTTGAGTAAGTAGTACAGCTGGTTGCAGTTTCATGGGTGATCTAAACGAGACATAGTCATACGCTTTAATCCCTAACTTTTGCCTAGATTGCCCTTTCAGGTTTTCAATCCACCGGGATACCCTTTTTTGCCCAATCCGCCTTTTCAGGTTTTCGACTTGCCGGGTGTACATCTTTTTATGTATATCCCTAATTTTTGCCCAAACCCTTTTGGTTTGCCGGGATGCCCTTATTTTTGCCTAGGCCTGTCAACCTAGCGGGTCTCTTTTCATGCGTAGTATTTTTTAACTATGTCTGCGTTTACTGGCTGTGGGAAATCTTCACCATCCATAGTAGTGAGCATCATGGCACCTCCTAAGAATACTGTTTTGACCACAAATGGTCCTTCATATGTTGGAGTCCACTTGCCCCTAGGATCACTCTGTGGTAATATGATACGCTTAATTACCAAGTCACCGGCCTGATATACCTTTGGCTTAACCTTCTTGTTAAAAGCTTTGATCATTCGTTTCTGGTACATCTGACCATGACAAACTGCTGCTAGTCTCTTCTCATCAATCAAATTTATCTGGTCAAGTCGAGTCTGAATCCACTCATCTTCCTCCAAGCCTGCATCCTTCATAATTCTTAAGGAGGGAATCTGAACTTCAATGGGCAGAACTGCTTCCATACCATAGACTAAGGAGAATGGGGTTGCCCCTGTTGAAGTACGTATTGTAGTACGATAACCATGAAGAGCAAATGGTAACATCTCATGCCAATCCTTGTAAGTAACATTCATCTTCTGTACAATCTTCTTAATGTTCTTATTAGCCGCTTCAACTGCCCCATTCATCTTTGGACGATACGGAGAAGAGTTGGGATGCTTAATCTTGAACTGCGTGCAGAGATCAGTAATCATAGTGTTGTTCAGATTAGAGCCATTGTCAGTGATAATCCTTTCAGGGATTCCATACCTACATATGAGGTTATTCTTAATGAATCGAGCCACAACATTCTTAGTAACAGATGCAAATGAAGCTGCCTCCACCCACTTCGTGAAGTAATCAATAGCAACCAGGATGAAGCGATGCCCATTAGAAGCAGTAGGCTTGATCTCACCAATCATATCAATGCCCCACATGGCAAAAGGCCAAGGAGCAGTCAACACATTCAATGGTGATGGAGGTATATGTACTTTATCAGCATAGATTTGGCACTTGTGACACGTTCTGGAGTGTTGATAGCAATCAGCTTCCATGGTAGACCAATAGTAACCTGCTCTCAATATCTTCTTTGCCATAGTATGACCACTAGAATGAGTGTCAAAAATCCCATCATGCATATCTTCCATGATCTCAATTGCTTCCTTCTTATCCACACAACGAAGCAAAGTTGAATCATGATTGCGCTTGTACAAAATGCCATTACTCAAAAAGAACTTAGCAGAAAACCTTCTCAGAAATTTCCTATCTTTGACAGATGCCCCTTCAGGGAACTCCTGAGCTTCAAGATATCTTTTCACTTCATAGAACCAAGGCTTCTCCTCTGCCCCTTCTGTGTCAATTTCATTGCAGTATGCAGGCTTTTCAAATCTATCAATAGTAATCTTGGGAGCTTCATCATCCCAACTGATCTCAAACATGGATGCCATGGTGGCCAAAGCATCTGCCAATTGATTCTCTCTTCGTGAAATATGTTCAAAGGTAATCTCTTTGAAAAGTGGGATCAAAGACAACACATACTCTCTGTAAGGAATGAGATTATCATGCTTGGTATCCCAATCTCCTTTAATCTGACTTACTACCAGGGCTGAATCTCCATACACATCAAGGAACTGAATTTTCATATCAATAGCAGCTTTAATACCCAGGATACATGCCTCATACTCAGCCATATTATTGGTACAATAGAAACAAAGTCTGGCAGTAATCGGGGTATGACAACCTTCAGGGGAACTAATCACAACACCAACACCATTACCAAGTGCATTAGAGGCACCATCAAAAACCATAGTCCATCGGGATCCTTGTTCAGGTCCGTCATACTGTCCAGGTTCTTTGGTAATGATCATAATGTCTTCATCAGGGAACTCAAAACTCATTGACTGGTAATCATCCACTGCTTGATGAGCCAAATGATCAGCCACAACACTTCCTTTAATGGCCTTCTGAGTAGTATACTGTATGTCATATTCGTTTAAGATCATTTGCCATCTTGCAATTCTTTCGGAGAGAGCAGGTTTCTCAAATATGTACTTGATTGGATCCATCTTTGAAATCAATAAGGTAGTATGAGTCAACATATACTGTCTTAGTCGGCGAGCAGCCCATGCCAAAGCACAACAAGTTTTCTCGAGCAGTGAGTATCTTGTTTCACAGTCGGTAAACTTTTTGCTAAGGTAGTATATTGCCTTCTCTTTTCGACCAGACTCGTCATGTTGCCCCAACACACACCCCATTGAGTTGTCTAACACTGTTAAGTACATGATCAAGGGTCTTCCATCAACTGGTGGCATCAAAATTGGAGGTTCTAGCAGGTATCTTTTGATTTCATCAAAGGCAGTCTGGCACTCGTCATTCCATTCCATCGCCTGATCTTTCTTCAGCAACTTGAAGATTGGCTCACAGATGGCAGTTAGTTGGGAAATAAATCTTGCAATGTAATTCAATCGTCCCAAGAAACCTCTAACTTCCTTCTCAGTGCGGGGAGCTGGCATCTCTCGTATAGCTTTTACTTTTGCAGGATCCACTTCAATACCTTTTCCACTGACTATGAAACCCAGGAGTTTACCAGACCTAACTCCAAAAGTACACTTGTTTGGGTTCAATCTCAACTTGTACTTCTTCAACCTCTCAAACAATTTATGCAAATGATCAAGATGTTGCTCTTCATTCTGGGACCTGGCTATCATATCATCCACATATACCTCTATCTCATGATGAATCATATCATGGAACAAAGCCACCATAGCACGCTGATATGTTGCCCCTGCATTCTTCAAACCAAATGGCATCACCTTATAGCAAAAGGTGCCCCACTGTGTAACAAATGTTGTCTTCTCCATATCTTCAGGAGCCATCTTGATTTGATTGTAACCAGAGAAACCATCCATAAAAGAGAATACCTTATGCTGAGCAGTGTTGTCTACCAGAACATCAATATGAGGAAGCGGAAAGTCATCTATGGGTCTAGCCTTGTTCAAATCTCTGTAGTCCACACACATACATACCTTACCATCTTTCTTAGGTACCGGTACCACATTTGCAACCCACTGAGGATAAGAGGTCACTGCTAAGAACCCTGCATTGAACTGTTCCATTACCTCTGCTTTGATCTTTTCTGACATCTCAGGACGCATACGACGAACCTTCTGTTTCTTTGGACGACAATCTTCTTTTACTGGTAAACGGTGAACCACAATGTCCGTATCCAACCCTGGCATATCTTCATAAGACCAAGCAAAGATCTCCACATAGTCACGTAACATCTGAATCAATCTGCTCTTGACACTATCCTCTAAATCAGCCCCTATCTTGACCTCTTTCCTGTTTTCTTCAGTTCCCAGATTCACAACTTCGACTGGCTCTTCATGTGGCTGTATAGCTTTCTCTTCTTGTTGTAACAACCTAACAAGCTCTACAGGTACTTCACAATCGTCCTCATTTCCGTCTTCAGTTTGATAGATCGGATTCTCGAAATTATAATTGGCAATAGTAGAACTGTTATCAACAGGATCCAGAGTGGATAAGGATCTGCATTTTAGTGATGTGGGTGTGTGTAAGAACACATAGCTGATAAAACAAAAATAAAAGAAAAGAAAGACAAGGAACACAATATTTACGAAAACGAAACGTCCACTGATTTTTATTGAATGAAGTATGCAAATGAAATGACAGCCCGTAACAAGCACACCGTTGTGCCCCGGGTAAGGCACAAGGCTTGAAAGTTCAATTGTTCAAAAAAATTACAAACTTAAAAAGCGACAACACAGTAATAGTATTTACTCCTGACTAAAGGAGATAGGGATAACATCTTCAGCTTTCCAATTATTGAGTCCAACACCCACAGTAGGAAAAATCCAAGCATCCAAGTTGTAGTTTTCATCATAGTCTCCCACAGCATTGATCTGATCTTTCATAACCCCTTGATTGGTGATACGAACAGCACGAGCACGACGAACAACCTTCTGGGACTCTGCAGTGAAACCCAAACCAAATTTGTCAGACTTGTATGGGATATCAGGAAGCTGACCCCAAATAGTACAACCACCTTCATCCACCACAGCTCTAGCATCGTTGAGGGAGGCCATTGCCATTGTTGGAGGTACTCTGGTAACCACAGGAACTTTCTTGACAACTGGAGGAGCTACATAATCATTAACAATCCAAGGGACCACTTCAAATGTCTGGCACGGAGTTTCAACATATTCACCTTCCATTTCCAGATACTTGAAAGTGTTTACATGGCTAACAAAATATTCTTCCTCTCCATAGACAGTAACAACTTTTCCTTCCATTGGATATCTTAGCTTCTGATGTAATGTAGAGGTTACAGCACCTGCCCCATGGATCCAGGGACGACCAAGCAAACAAGAGTACGAAGGACGAATATCCATCACATAAAATGTAGCATTAAAAATCTGAGAACCAACTTTGATTGGGAGATCAATTTCTCCATGTACCACTCTTCTCGAACCATCAAAAGCCTTTACCACAATACTACTGGGCTTCAGCACAACATCTTCAGGACTTAGCTTATTCAGGACTTCCTTGGGCAACACATTCAGAGAGGAACCATTGTCTATTAATACATGTGACAGGGTAGTGCCCCTGCATTCAATTGAGATATGCAGAGCCCTGTTATGATCCCTCTTGGCAGGGGTCAAATCAGCATCAGAAAACCCTAACCCATTATCATAGGTCAGGTGGGCAACACAATTCTCAAACTGGTCAACAGAAATTGCATTGGGTACATGAGCAGTCTTCAGAAACTT
Organism: Lathyrus aphaca; assembly: GCA_963966055.1. Lineage (NCBI taxonomy): Eukaryota > Viridiplantae > Streptophyta > Magnoliopsida > Fabales > Fabaceae > Lathyrus > Lathyrus aphaca. The sequence goes on from OZ014522.1 coordinate 483,185,457, forward strand.
GATCAAAGCTTTGGCATGAGCCTCAGAACATAACAACAAGGACAACATAGAAATCTTTGAGGGAGTATGCCCCAACTGATCAACAATGTCATAATCACTCTTGCGAATGATTTTCAATACTTCTTCCATCTGCTTAGAGAGATCATCAGCAGCTGGCACATCAGTAGATATAGGTTCGATAACAGGACCTTTGCCCCGAGCATCAATGGTAGAGGTAGCAGCAGGAGTAACTGCATTCTTGGAAGTCACTGGAGGAGAGAAGACTCTTCCACTACGTGTGATCTTACTAGATCCAGCAATATTATCAACATCAACAGGCACATCAGCTAAGGGTTCTTGCTTAACACCATGGATATAAACATCAGATCCATAATGCCAAGGCACAGCTTTATCAGACGTATACGGAATAGGACCAGGAGTGGTAATGACCATAGGAGCCACTCTGGCTTCAGCAACAACTTTCACAGGGCCTTCAACAGTAATCTTGATTGGACCCCTATGAGTGATTTTAACAGGACCTTTGGAAGTGATCCTCACCAGCACTTTGTCAACCATATCAACCTCTTCAGTCTTCTTACCTTTAGTAATATGCTCCACCATACTCTCCACAGAAGGTGGTCTCCTTTCAAACACTATGGTGTAATTATTCATGAGACGTTGAATTCCGTCCTTCAACCTCCAACACTTATCTGGATTATACTCACAATAAACACAATCTTCACGACAACCCGGAAAGAACCCAGCTTGTACTAACTTCTTCCTGATGACAGACAATGGTGTGGTCAACTCCGCAACTGAATGGATATGTAAATCTTCATCAATGGCATTGACAGTCTTCTTGTGATTTGGCATTGGAGCAGTAATCACATTTGGAGTATCCGGAGGATCAAACTCAATCTCTCCAGCCTCAATCATATCTTGAATTTTATTCTTCAAGACCCAGCAGTTATTAGTATCATGTCCCTGACAGTTTGAATGATATGCACATCGTGCATTGGGATTGTACCTGGGAGAGGTAACATTGGGATTCTGAGGAGCCTCCTTCAAAGTAATAAGCTCAGCCTTCAACAAGTGTTGCAATGCCTGAGCCATTGACATATTGATCTTAGTGAATTGCCTTCTAGCCCTCTGTTGGTTGCCCTGTGGCTGCTCTGTTGTTGCAGGAGTTGGATTTGAAATATGAACTGCACTAACAGACTGATGCCTTCTATTACGATCAGGTTGACCATAAACAGCGTTGGATTCTTTCTTCCCAGTGGGAGGCTTCTTTGCAGTACCTGATGAAGAAGTACCCACTTGGATCTTGCCACTCTTTATACCATTTTCCACGCGCTCTCCTGTCATTATCAACTCAGTGAAGCCAGATGAGGAGCTTCCAATGAGATGACTGTAAAAAGGACCATTCAGCGTACACATGAACATATCAACCAATTCCCTGTCAGTTAAAGGGGGTTGAACTCTTCCAGCTAAATCTCTCCACTTCTGAGCGTACTCCTTGAAACTTTCTTTGGCACCCATAGACATGCTTTGCATCTGCATGCGAGTGGGAGCTAAGTCAACATTGTATTGATACTGCTTATAGAAAGCTTCAGCAAGATCATTCCAATCCCTGATGTTGACACTCTCCAATTGATAATACCACTCCAATTGAGCTCCAGATAAGCTCTCTTGGAAAAAATGGATCCACAACTTCTTATCAGCAGTGTGAGGTTGAATTCTTCTGACATAAGACCTCAAATGCAGCTTGGGACAAGAGACCCCATCATAAACAACAAAGGTAGGAGCCTTGAAACCAATGGGTATGACTACCCCAAATATCAGACTCAAATCTTCAAAATCCAGCCCGGAAGATTTCTGCAACTCCATAGCATCCATTCTATCCACCAGCATCTTGAATTTGTCTTCATTAGGCTCATGGTAGTAATTAGCCTCAGAATCAGAGTCCCCCATAGTGTTGTGGAGACTGCCTCCCTCTTTTTCAGACTCTTAAGATTCATAGTCTTCAACTGGTTCTTTGGTCTTGGCAAGACCTTTGAATCTCCTTCCCATGTTGATCAGGCCACCTGACCTTCTAGTCTTCTTAGTCTTCTTGGCCAGCAGTGTCTTCAATTCATCCTGCCCCTTGGTCAGGTTCAGGATCAGCTCTTGGAACTGTGGATTTTGTGCCTGGAGATCCTTAACTGATTGTTCAAGAGCCATTGCTGAAATAAACAGCGAGAAGATGAGAAACCTGTGCACAATTATAAACCTGTGATGCAATGAAATGATATGGGAATGTATATGCAATGTTTTCAAGGACCGCAGGATTTAAATTTGCTTAAACAAACACGAAGGTAAATTTTTATTAGTAATAAACTTGTTTTGCCTCTTGGGCTTACAAAAATGAAATGAAATAAGTACAAAAGATGGGGTTTTAAGTCTCCCATGGACGTTTCCTCTTTGTGTTGAAGTATGAGTTGAGATTCCGTTCCTCGTGAAGTTGCTTTGTTAGTTCCAGGATTCTTTCTTGGCTTGCTTTGTAATGAGCCTCGAAAGTATCCTTTTCCTCCTTCAGTTGGATCCAGGATCTCTGCAAGTCTTCCATGTCAGTAGGCATGTCTGGGTGAAGGATGGTATAAGCAGTGTCTCCTTCAGCAACAGGTTCCATGGTAACTGGCAGGATAGCAGGATATGGCATCATGAGAGTCTGAGCACGAGATCGCACCCATCTGAGATAAGCCTCCATAGGAATAGTGTACTTAGGCTCCAGTGTCTTGCTGTCAACCCTGTTTACTTTTCCCCAGGCTCGTATGAATCTCTGACGGTAACCTTGAAGATCGTTGTCATAGTCAAACACAATGCCCTGAATCAACATGTCATGTGGGCCATCACTCCGAGCGTAACCAAACTGTCGTAAAGCTAGAGAGGGGTTGTAGGTGATGCCTCCTCTTACGCCTAGAAGTGGCACATTAGGAAACTCCCCACAACGGTCAATGATAGTGACATTCTCCATAGATCTGGAGCACCAATGGATATCTGAATGCGAGAGTGACATAATCCTCTTGGACCATCTGAACCCTTGCTCATTCTTCGTTACTGAGCGAGGAAGGTGAGAAATAAACCACCTAGAAAGTAAAGGTATGCAGCACATTGTAAACACCCCAAATTTGCCCTCACCCATTCACACCATGGCTTGTGATCATTCCATATGCATAAACACAATCATATCATCTCATATCACATTTTTGATCCATTGCATTGGTTCTAAGTCATCAGCATCTAGGGTTTGTGATCTGAACAATCCAGGGCTTCTTGAGCCACTCCAAAGGTCAACAATCACTTCAAAGGGATCCATGTGTGTTCTTATATCATATTACATCCTCTCAAAGCCAAGAATGCCAAAGGATCACAAGAACTGGGATTGGTATGGAAGCAGAGCCAGGTTTGACTGCACAGATGACCTAAAATTAGGGTTTTGGTTTCAGAGGCCATAACTCCAAATTTTTTGGTCATTCTTGTTTCTATTGGTCTCTATATGATATAGGGAGTATGCATATCAATTTTCATGAAGAAATTCCATGGGGAAGTCACCTGATCAAGAGTTGACTTTCTGGACAAGTCAGTGCAAAATCAGGGCATCTGAGGCCCCCAATGACCCAACCAAGGGGTGATATTCATCATTTTGAGTGTATATGATCTTTATTTGATCATGGAAGAAGGTTGAAGTTCACAAAATTCAAGAATTACAAGTTTTTGCAAAGTTGACTTTTCAGGGCATGGTTGACTTTTAAGGAATATGTCATTTTATGCCACTTTTCAAGCCTTACTTTTTGATCCAAAAATGCTTCAAATGGAAAAACTTTGGTCATGAAAGTTGTAGAATGGATCATTCCCTTTTCAAAAAGTACAAGAACATGACCTAATTCATTTTGGATCAAAAGTTATGGTTTGTCAAAGTTGGCAAAAATCACTAATTTTCAAGATATGCCTCAAATGAGAAACTTGCAATTTCATGTACCAAGCATTCTTGTAGCTTCTAATTCATGTCTAACCATTACACAAGCATCATGTAAGTCCTAAAGTTCAGATTGGACCAAGATTTCCTCATGTTTTATGGCTTGTATAGCAAGATAGTTCCATAAGAACCAAAGGTGATCAAGTTGCAAAACCACTCATCACACTTCACCCACTTGCTGCATTGGCCATTGAACCAGCCCTAGCCTCTCCCATCACCATGCTGCGCCAGCCCACACTCTTGTACCAAGCTAGAACTCAGCCCATGCCTTCCTTACACCAAAGTTGACATTTTGCAAAAGTGAACCTACCTATCACAGCAGGCCAGGTCACATCATCTGACCAATGAGATTACTTTATGCAAGCCAAATGCTAGCCATTTCACATAGAAAGCAAGGCTGAAACACACAAGAACAACACATTCACAAAATCACCCTCTCAAGCAAAAACCTTCGAATCTCTCTCCACAGCACACAAACACACAAGCAAACTTCATAAACCTTTTCAACATCCCTCCCTGATCACTAAGCACCCTTCAAAACATCCCAAAGCTCAAAGAATCAGAAACACGATTCTTACACCATCCTGAACAGAACCTGCTCAAACCTTCAAACCAGCTACCACAAACCCTTTCCAAGCATTGAAAGCTTCTCAGGAGGTCAAGTAGAGTAGATTGCAAGCAGGAAACTAGCCAAAAAGTGTCAGAGGCCAAAGCTCCAGTTCAGGTGAGCTTCATGAACATTTTTTCCAGGAGCTTGTTTTTAAGTTCTTAATTGATTCCCTATGTTCCACTGATCATGATGATATGTTTTGTTTCGAAAATCATGGAGTTTTGAGCATGTATGTTGTTCCTGAAATTTTTTTGACCTAAACCCCTTTTGTTTCGATTCAGCTTTATTATGTAAAATAAATGTGTTTTGGCTGTTGATTCTTACTCTATGATGTTTGGGGATGGATTCTGGGCAGAGAAATTAGGTTTTAGTGAGCTAGGGTGAAAGTTAGCAATTTTCAGGGAGGGTGCTGGCCGGAGAAGACGACCGGAAGTCTTCTCCGGCCACCTGAAAGTCATTAACTTCTAATTAGGGTTAGGGCACCAGGTTTGAATGTGAGCCAGTGGATTGTGTTTCCCGCGCGCAATTGGAGGGCCTGGATCATTTCATTAAGATTTAATTATGGATTAATAATTAATTAATTAGAATTAGGGAAGTTTGAATCTGGGCCGTCCAGATGCGCGCCCAGTCAAACCTTGTGAAACCCAGAATCAATCTCAGCCTCTCCTTCAGCTTACTTCCATTTATTTCAATTTTTATTTCATTTCTTTTCTTTTAATTTGCATAATTTATTTAAAATAGCAAAAATGTTTTAAAAATTATGAAACTTTTTGTCAAGAGTTTCATTAATTTTTAAAACACAAAAATATTTTTATTTTCATTTTTTACATTAAAAAAGTATTTTTAAATATTTAAAAGTTTATTTTTAATTGATTAATGAAAATTAATTTATTAGAAATACTTTTAGGTATTTAAAAATTACCAAAAAATTCATGAAATGTTCTAAGACATTTAGAAACATTGTCCAACCTTCAAACCAAATTTATTTTTTGATCTTGATGCATTTTGAGAATTTTTCATTGATTTAAAATCATTTTTATGCATTAATTTGATCCAAAGTTCCAAAAATCATTTCTGCCTATCCATGAAGAACTGGACATTGATTCTTTTTGCATTGCATTGTGTTTAGCATGTAGTTTGTGAGATTAAATGGCCATGATTTGATCTTTCATTTTCAATTTGTTTGGTAATTTTCTTGTTTAGGAACCCTAAAACCCTAGAAATCTCAAGAAAATCATAACTTGAAATTGGTCAAGAGTTGAGACATCTCCTTTGGGCATTGGGTTAGTATAGGATTAAGGGTCCTTTGAGTGGTATTTTCAATTTTTTATCTTAGGGTTTGCTTCTGATTTTGATTTTTGTTTGATGTATGGTTCATAAACCCTAATTTGGACTTCCATATGCATCCATCTTGCATTTTCTTGCCTAACATGACTTACCATGACATTTCAAGCATCCATTTGATTCATTTGACATCATAAGACATATTGAAAGCATGTTTGATCATTGCATCATGTATTTGCCATGTTGTATGCCATGTGCACTTCATAACTTTTCATGTATGTTCATGGTTCCTAACTTGCTTCATTTGCATTCATGAACTTGTATGATCATTTCCATGTGCTGCCTCATGTTTGTGGCATCTCATAACATCATTAGCATCATGTAAATGCTTCTGGTTTTGTTTCTTACCATGTCATCTCATCTCATTTTACATTGCATTGCATTTTCTTTTCTAACTTTTCAGGTGGTAAGTGATTTTGAGAAGTGAATTTGCCTTCACTTCTCATAACTTCTCTTCATCTCTTTCTTGCATCCATTGCTGCATTCTTGTTTGTGTTTAAGTTTGAGCTTGCTCATTCTTCCTCTTCTTACTTTCTTTCTTCAAGTGACTTGACTTCTTGAATGAAGCAAGTTGCTTTGCTTCTCTTGATCCTTTCATCTGCTTCCTGGTGGTTCCATTGAAGACTTCTTTTGAAAACCTCACAAACCTTAGGAACAACCAAGCATGACAATGATTAGGGTTTTGATTAGTCTCCCCTCTTAGTTTTACCTTTGTGTCTCTCTTGAGTCTTCTCTTCTCATCTCATAATCAGGGACTAAACCCTAAAGGCTTTAAGGCTTTGTGATTAAGCTTATGCCTGCATCCTTCTCTTAGGATGGAGTGTATAACTTTAATCCTAAGTGTTAAACCCTTAATGTGTTTAACTCCTTTAATCAATCCATCTAATAATCATCAAGACATCACACTTGTAACTTGGGCCTTGCATTAGGGTTCTAATTCTTCCTTAATTGGTTAAGAAGGACTAACCCTAGTGTTAATGGACAAGTCCTCCTCAAGTTGTCTTACAGATCATAAAATCCACTTCTTCATCTTATCACTAATTAAAATCCATCTAACAAAGGCTTTGTTTTGTCATGAGTTTAATCCCTAATCATGGATTAAGTTGAGGAGCCTTCCTCAGCTTAAACATTCTCATCTATTATCCTTCTATTAGGATGGTGTAATGAGTCTGTTTAATCCCTGATTATGGCTTAACCTCATTACTTAACACTAAACAAAAACCACAAAAAATATCTAAATAATCACAAGTAGGTTAATGATCTTAATCCTGCATCAAAGGTGATTAAGTGTGAGAAGCTGACTTCACACTTAAGGTATTCTCATTACCCCTAATCAGAGGGAGGATGTGATGAGTTTACTAACCCATTGGTTTAGGCTTAAGATCATTAACTTATGACAAACTTCAAAAAGCAATAAAAGACTGAAAACACAAAAACAAACAATAATCGTCTCCTCCGGGATTCTTTTCTCATCTCATTCACTCACAAACGAGAGCTCGCTTCTTCCGTCTAATGCAAGACAGTTTGCACCTGAGCCAGACAGGTCATACACTTGAGCATAGACAAGTAAGCAGTTCACAAGTCAATTCATCTTTCAGTCTCTTTGGGTCGAACTACGGTGTTCTGACTTCCTCATTGCACGAGAGGATACGTAGGCATAACTTAACAGTTATCGAACAAAAGTCTCTGTATATTCCCCCTCTTTCAGCTTCCTTCTTTTAGCCTCATGATCTTAAGCATTTCACTCTGTTCTTACACTGACACTTTCATACTTCATATCACTTATACACTATACACTGACACCTGTACACCCTTTTCCAGCTCTTTTACACACAAATTGCACTGACACTACCCCTTTAAAACACAAATATTTCAAGCGTGGATCCCGTCGAGTACGACGGACAATATGGGTGCTAATACCTTCCCAGGTTGTAACCAACCCCCTTTCTCAGTCTCTCTGGTTCGCAAACCGTCTTATCCGTATCTTTCTAGGTTTATGCAGCATTACCTTTCCTCTGGGATAAAAATGCCTAGCTGGCGACTCTATTCATCTCCAGTGAGTTCACGGCTGTGTGTTCTCATTGTCCCTCTCGCCGACCGTTCTCGTCTGTACCTTTATCTGGGCCTATTCCCATTTATCGGGAGCGACAGCTTGGCGACTCTGCTGGGGACCCTTATACTGCAACCAGGGCTTCTGGTTCTTTTTGTGGGTTCCTCCTAGCGCTTGATTGATTTGTGTTTACTGGGGTGTTATGTGCTTATTTGTGTTTGTATATTTGTTTTTGTTTTTGCTTTATGTACAGTTGTTTTACTGCCTTCTTTATAGCTTTGCATATATCATACTGTCATACTGTACTGCTGGCTGGATCTGGTTTTTGTTTTGGTGGGTGGGTGATTCATTGAGAGTTAAGGTCCTATACCTGGGACCTGAGTGACACCTAGGCTAGAGTGAATCATATTCTTTCCCATTCCATCTCGGTCTGGTGCGGGAATATGAAACACGATTCAGATATGGGTTTCTTCTTGAGAACTCTGTGTTGCAGATTTCCTGCAATGCTAGGGCTATCTGGGAAGCCTGGTAAGTCTGGATGACCTTTAGTATTGACCTTCAGAAACTGAGGTGAATTAGAGGAGGAACTTTTATGGTTATTGTAAACACTGTACCTCCGGGTTAGAAGTGTTTACACTTCTCATAACTGATCCAAGTCTGAGGATCCTTGTTTTAGAACACCACCTGTGAGGGGGTTGGGCTGTTTACAGGTTTGCAGGTACCTTGGCCTCAGAATACCCTATTACTTTGTTTGTTTAAGAGTACTTCATTTTGGGACAGTTCTTGTGATTCTAAAACCCTGGACATGTGGCTCTTTATTTGAGTCCCCCACCTTGGTTACTGGATTTATAGACCTTCACCTGGATTTCTTGAACATACTTGGACCTATATCAGGGCATTTGATCAGATCCAGCTCAGTCACAAACCCTTGCATATCATTTGCATACATAATCATTTCATCATATTGACATTTGCTTATTTGTGTTTCAGGGTATCCACCTTCATTTCTGGTTTGGTTTTGACCCTATCTTCAGTATTGACCTATCTTCATCAGCATCTGCTTCTGCTATCAGCTATCCACTTCAGTCACCAGCACCAACCAATCAGTGGCCCATTCTTCAGTGTTATCATCAGCACCTATCCCCTCAACATCATGGCACCTAAAAAGAGCAACATCACCTATCACTTCTTCCAGCCAGAGCTATCTGACATCAGGAGGATTCAAACCCTGATCACTCCATACCATATACCATTGTTCATGGAACACTATGGAGATATACTTGATATGGTTATGGATCTGGACCCTTCACAGAGAAGCCTGATCCACACTTGCATTCAGTTTTATGATCCCCCACTGAGGTGTTTCACTTTCCAAGACTTTCAGTTGGGCCCCTTATTGGAAGAATACTCATCATTAGTTGGTATACCTATCAGGGGTGGAATCCCTTTCAACCTTGAGATGGTCTTTCCTGGTAATGGAGAAGTAGCAAAGGCTTTGCATCTGGAACCTGTTCTGATTGAGCAGCATATGACTTCTAAAGCTGGAATCCCTGGCTTCCATCTAGATTTCTTGATCTCTCAAGCTACCCTGAAAGCTTATTTAGGAGAGTGGAAAGCTGTCTGTGCTTTATTGGCCTTGAGTATATATGGAATTGTATTGTTTGCAGATGAGCCTCGATTCATTAGCAAGAATGCAATCCATCTTTTCATCTTGAAGAACCCAGTGCCCACTCTATTGGGGGATCTCTATTATTCAGTGCATCAGAGGAATGAAAAGCAGAGGGGAAGATTAGTGAGGTGCTGTGCTCCATTGTTCCACACTTGGCTTCTCAGGCATCTACCCAGGACAGATGCATTTCTGAATCCTCATCAGCAGAGAAACTGGGCTAAGAGACTTACTGCTCTAACTTCAGCTGATATCAGGTGGTGCACTCAAAGCACCAAGGGTAGGGATATCATCACCAGCTGTGGGCATTTTCCCAATGTACCCCTGATAGGAGTCAAAGGTAGTATTAATTATAATCCTCTGCTGTTCAGAAGGCAACTGGGCTATGCACTGGTCCACACTCCTAAGGCACAGGACTTGGTTGAGACTCTTTATTGTGAGAACAAGCCTAATCTGGCTATTGTTAGGCAGGCAGCCTGGGCCTGGGATAATGTTCAAACCAAGGGAGTAACCATTCTGGGGAAGTGCAACAATGTGGCATCAGCACAATATTATGAGTGGTCCCATGCCAGGGCTCAAATCTCTGGAATGCCCTTTACCATGGAGGATATGCCTGGACCATCCTCAGCACCACCCCCTGCCACTGTCAGTTTGGAGGAATTTGAGAGCTTGAAAGAGAGAAATGAGAAGTTGACTCAGGCTTTGCAGAAGACCCTCCGGGAGAGGAGTGATGGCAGGTTGGATATTGAGAGGTTAGAGAAGTTGAGAGTGGAGCATCTGGCTAAGATTGAGAAGTCTGGGGATTATATCAAAAAGTCTAAAGCTGGAGAACAAATTCTGAAGAATGCTTGCAAGGAAGCCCAGTTCCAGAGAGCAAGGACAGACTTGTATCTGAAGGAGAGTCAGGCTAGGTGGGTCAGGATCACTGAGGCTCGTACTCTGGAAGACAAGAGGGTCCAAGACAAGATGGAGCAACTGGAAGCTAGTGCAAAAGAGCAGCAGGAAGCCCTGGCAGCAGCCCAGAGGGAGATATCAGAGCTGAAGATCAAAGCTGGAGTGAAGAGGTCAAAGGACCAAAGTCAGCACAAGAAGCTAACAGCAGCTGTTACTACCCGGAATCTCCTCATAAGGAATCTCACGGAGCGTCCGGCTGATCCTGTGACCGAAGCACTTCTCAAGGAAGTTCGGGAGGATGCGTTTGGTCTTGGTGTTTGACCATTTGCTTGTTGTTGCTTTCATTCCATGTACTTTTATTTTCTTTTATTTTGGCCCCTCAGAGGGCTTGTATTTGTAAACGAACTATGTACCATTTTGCTTTTTGTAATATATGTATTAGTTTGTTCCATCCGAGTTTACTTCAAAAGCAACATCAACAGCATCTTCAAGGGTCTGGAAGGGTCAAAACTGAATGCCAGGCCGGATACCTTGAAAACAAATAAGCATACTGCATTGCATGCTAACCCTTTGTTTGTTTTGTAGGTTTTTGTTTTATTGTTGCTAACTCTGTTGTGATGTTCAGGAACTATTGCTCGACGCCGGGTATTTCCCCTCAACCGTCCGCACCGTTATCCAACCCGTAACAATCTTCCGGGCATACAAATGGATCAGGTACAGCAGGACCTTGCAGAGGTTAGAAATCAAATGGCAAACGAAAGATTGGAAATGAGAACGCAGATGACTCAGTTTATGGAAGTGATGAACAACATGGCTCAGAGCCAGGAAAGATTGAGGGCCATGGTGGAAAGGCAAAATCAAGAAGATCCACATATAGGGACTGCCGGCACCAGCAACAATGAAAGGGTTCAACCTCATGTTAACCCCCCTGTGTTTGGCCCCCATCTTCATCCAGAGGTCAATATTCCCGCAAATGTTCAAGGGACTGCCACTGTAGGCAGGGTACTGCAAGAAGACCCCCAAGAGGATCAATTCACAGTAATGGGTGCTGGGGAGGAAGCTTATGATAGAAGGCTGGATGAGATAGCTGAGAAATTGAGGTCCTTAGAGTCTCAAAACTCTTTGGGTTTCGATGTCATGGACATGGGCTTGGTAGACGGGGTCAGGATCCCCCATAAGTTCAAGCCTCCTTGTTTTGAAAAATACAACGGGACTTCATGCCCCCGGACTCATTTACAATCATTTCTGGGAAGGCTGAAGGCCTATACTATGGATGAGAAGCTCTGGATGTTCTATTTTGAAGACAGCTTGACGGGAGCCTCAAGAGAATGGTACTCTCACCTGACAAGGGCAACCATCAGGTGCTGGAAGGATTTGGCAGAAGCTTTCATTAGACAATATCAGTACAACTTAGACATGGCACCCAACAGGACCCTCCTAATGGGAATGTCACAGTCGTCAAGGGAAAGTTTCCGAGAATATGCCCAGAGATGGAGGCAACTGGCTGCTGCTGTTCAGCCACCTATGTCTGAAAGGGAAATGACAGATATGTTTATGAACACCCTTCAGGGGACATATATTGACAGGCTGGCTGCTTTCTCTTCCACTAGCTTTGCAGATGTTGTCATAGCTGGGGAGAGAATTGAGAGCCTGTTAAAAATGGGCAAGATTTCTGACAATGGTGCCAGCTCGTCCAGTAGTACAAGGAAGCCTTTTGCAGGCCCGAGAAGAACTGGCGAGACCAATGCCATCCACACCAACAGGGGTAGATCCCAATATGTCCATAGATCTGTGGCAGCAGTCACCATTCCCGCTCCAGCTCATCCTCAACCAGCTTATCAACCTCCGCAGCAAAACTATCAGCAACAACCTCAGTACCATCAACAAGTTCAGTATCCTCCAAGGAATTACAACAACACCAACAACAATAACCAGCAAAGGCCATTCCAACAGAGGCCATCTCAAGCTAATAGGGTGATCGATCCGATCCCTATGCCATATGCTACATTGCTGCCACAACTCCTGAAACTCAACCTAGTTGAGCTAAGGACGTTGGCACCTCCAGATCCCAATAGTCTACCCAGGAATTATGACTCCAACGCCAGATGTGCTTTTCATTCAAATGCACCTGGCCACAATACAGAAAAGTGCAGAGCCCTGCACATGAAGGTACAAGACCTGTTAGACTCAAAAGCTCTGAATTTCGCACCACCACCTAATGTCAATAAGAACCCCATGCCAAACCACGGGGGTCCCAGAATTAACGCTATTGAAGAAGACAAGCCGTCTTATTTAATAACCAGTGTGGGTCAGATCCGGACACCGTTGGTGGAAATTAAGGCTCAACTCCTCGAATGTCAAATGTTCCCGGGGTGTGAGTTAGGGTGTGCTTACTGCAATATCTCAGTAAATGGGTGCGATAACCTGAGGAATGGCATAGATGGTCTCATTCAGAGTGGCCAGTTTCGAATCACCACATCATTTCCTACAAATCCAGCAATCTCATCAGCAACAATTCCAGTGGCTTCTACAACTGCAACAACCATTGTTCCCGACAATTCTTCGGCTTCATCAACAAGTACTTCATCTGTCGTTTCAACTGATCAGATATCAACAAATGTTCCTTCTACAACTCCAGCACCGCTCCATTTTGAAACTCCTACAACAACAACACCCATCCTTCCAACAATGTCTCCTACAACACCAGCAACAAACCATGAAGACGTCTCAACCGTTACCATCTATTACGATCCAGAAAATAACTCTGTTTACAACTCACAAAGTGCTGCTCCCACCAGAGCACCAGTCACGATATTCTACGATCCACAGACTATCACAGTTCCTTCCACAGCTGCAATCAGTCCAGTCACTATCACGGTGCCTGGACCAGTACCTTATGAAAGCAGTAATGCCATCCCCTGGCATTACGACTCTGACCTGTACTGTGAAGGACAAAGAATCACTTTTGAATCATCAACCCCTGCACCACAAGTAGACAATGTGGGAGGAGGCGGAGGCTTCACTCGAAGCGGACGTCTCTTTGCTCCACAAATTCAGAGACCCACTGCCGAAGCAGAAGCTGCTGCCAAGGCAAAAGGAAAGAGCTTGGTGCAGGAAGATCAAGCTGTTAAAGAAGCTTTGAAAACACCATTCGATCAAGAGGTTGATGAGTTCATGCGCATCATCAAAAAGAGTGATTATAAAGTAGTGGATCAGCTTCATCAGACGCCTTCCAAGATCTCAATCCTATCATTGCTTATGTGCTCCGAAGCCCATCGGAACGCACTACTCAAAGTTTTGCACGCAGCTTACGTGCCTGAAGAGATCACTGTCAATCAGCTGGAAGCTGTAGTTGGAAATGTTAATGCTATTCACGGACTAGGGTTCACCAATACTGATTTGACAACGGAAGGCCGCAACCATAACAAAGCCTTGCACATAACCATGGAATGTAAAGGTGCAGTCCTTTCCCATGTGCTGGTAGACACGGGGTCATCTCTCAATGTCTTACCTAAAAAGGCCCTGGTGAAGCTAGAATATGACGGATTGGCGTTGAGACCCAGCAACCTGGTGGTGAGAGCCTTTGATGGTTCAAAGAGATCGGTTCTGGGAGAGATTGAGTTGCCCATAACGATTGGCCCGCAAACTTTCAAAACGACCTTCTACGTGATGGATATACAACCTGCCTACAGCTGTCTATTGGGTAGGCCATGGATTCACGCCGCTGGCTCCGTGACCTCTACCCTTCATCAGAAGTTAAAATACGAGTGGGAGGGTCAAATCGTTACAATCTGTGGAGAGGAGGATATTTTTGTCAGCCACCTGGCAACCTATAAGTATATTGAGATGGATGGGGAGATCCATGAAACAATGAGTCAGGGGTTCGAGGCCTTGAACGTGAATGAAACATCTGCTGTGCCTGGAACCTCAATGACATCATACCAACAAGCCCGGAAGGTTGTTGAGGTAGGAACTGCCCAAGGCTGGGGCAAACTGCTACCGGTGGAGAAGAAAGAGGACAGATTTGGGTTGGGTTACAAACCAACTCAACAAGATCAAGCAGAGGCTGCAAAAGAGCCCAACTTTGTGAGTGGGGGGATGCTCACCCCTGATGCTGTCAACAATGTGGAAGACGAGCTGGAAGAAGAACGCAACCTGGAAAGCTGGATTCGTCCAAAGATCCTGGGGAGCAGTGTCTCGAACTGGTCTTCCCAGGAAATTATAAGAGTTACTCATGCAGAGTAATTATTATTTCCTGTATTTTTATAGCATGCATCAAAGTCTTGCATCTTGCCCAAGATGACAAGACTCATTTTGTAATCGGGCCATCTGTACTTTTGTGCAACAAGATTAATCAATGAAATATTAGACATCTTTTTGCAAATGAGTCTTTTTCTTTTCCGTTCACTGTTTTTCCATTTTTCTTTTTGTACAAAAAATAAATGGCAATGCTTTCAAAATGACAACTTTATTTCACTTTTCTAAACAAGATTAAAATCAAATCACTAAAATGAACAAACTGAACCCTTGCAGAGTGTGCCTTCCAGACAGCACCGACAACAGCACGGCTATGACTTCGCATGACTTTGACAATCCAATCAATCAAGCTGATGAAGGGGTTGAAGAAGAATATGAGCTTCTTGAAGAGCTAGCCAGGTTGTTGAGACAAGAGGAAAAGGTTATTACTCCTCACCTGGAGGAGGTTGAAGTGATCAATCTTGGTACAGATGAAGACGTGAAAGAAGTTAAAATCGGGGCCTGCCTGCAAGACTCAGTGAAGAGACGACTGATTGACCTGCTTCGAGAGTATGTGGACGTGTTCGCTTGGTCTTATCAAGACATGCCAGGGTTGGACACCGACATTGTTGTGCACAAGTTGCCTTTAAGAGAGGAGTGCCCACCAGTTAAACAAAAGCTACGACGTACTCGTCCAGACATGGCAATGAAAATCAAGGAGGAGGTACAAAAACAATGGGACGCCGGGTTCCTTGCTGTAACTAGCTATCCACCGTGGGTCGCTAACATAGTACCTGTGCCTAAGAAGGACGGCAAGGTAAGAATGTGTGTTGACTACCGGGACTTGAACAGAGCTAGCCCGAAGGATGACTTCCCTTTACCTCACATTGATGTATTGGTGGATAATACGACTCAGTTCTCGGTATTCTCCTTCATGGATGGATTTTCAGGATATAATCAGATTAAAATGTCACCTGAAGACATGGAGAAGACAACTTTCATCACACCCTGGGGCACGTTCTGCTACAAGGTAATGCCATTTGGGCTCAAGAACGCCGGCGCAACATATCAACGGGCTATGGTAACATTATTCCACGATATGATTCATAAAGAGATAGAATGTTATGTGGATGACATGATTGCCAAGTCCCTTACTGAAGAGGACCACCTGGTAAATCTGCTAAAGCTGTTCAAGCGTCTGAGGAAGTACCAACTGAAGTTGAACCCCAACAAATGCACATTCGGGGTGAGATCTGGTAAGCTGCTGGGTTTTATTGTAAGCGAGAAAGGGATTGAAGTTGACCCTGATAAAGTCAAAGCCATCCAAGAGATGCCTGCACCGAAGACAGAGAAGGAAGTTCGAGGGTTCTTAGGTCGATTGAACTACATTTCACGGTTCATATCTCACCTTACAGCAACCTGTGAACCCTTGTTCAAGCTACTGAGAAAAGAACAGACGGTCAGGTGGAACGAAGACTGCCAAAGGGCTTTCGACAAGATCAAGGAATACTTACAAGAACCTCCAATCCTTATGCCTCCAGTTGAAGGAAGACCTCTAATCATGTACTTGACAGTATTAGAAGAGTCAATGGGGTGTGTGCTGGGCCAGCATGACGAGTCTGGTCGAAAAGAGTATGCAATATACTACCTAAGCAAAAAGTTTACCGACTGTGAACAACGTTATTCACTGCTCAAGAAAACTTGCTGTGCTTTAGCGTGGGCTGCTCGCCGACTAAGGCAGTACATGTTGACCCACACTACCTTATTGATCTCAAAAATGGACCCAGTTAAGTACATATTTGAGAAGCCAACACTTACCGGACGGGTTGCAAGATGGCAAATGATCCTCACAGAATATGACATCCAATACACATCTCAGAAAGCCATCAAGGGCAGTGTATTGCCTGAATATCTTGCTGAGCAACCCATTGATGATTACCAGCCCATGAGATTTGACTTCCCTGATGAAGACATCATGTTCATAAAAGATCATGAAGAGCCTGTTCACACTGAAGGGCCTGACTCGGAAGAAGAATGGACTATGATGTTTGATGGGGATGTTAACATGAATGGTCGTGGCGTTGGTGCAGTACTCATTACACCTAAAGGAGTTCACATGCCTTTCTCGGCGAAACTCACTTTCAACTGCACTAACAACGAAGCTGAATACGAAGCTTGCATTATGGGCCTTGAGGAAGCCATTGACCTCAGGATCAAGACATTGACCGTATTCGGAGATTCAGCTCTGGTAATCAATCAAACCAACGGCAAATGGTACACACACCAGGATCATCTGATACCTTACAGGGATTATACAAGGAGGTTATTGACTTTCTTTACAACAGTCAAGCTCGAGTATGTCCCTCGGGACGAGAATCAGTTTGCGGACGCTCTGGCTACCATTTCGTCCATGATCAAAGTTCAAGCTGCCAACTTTGTACCTCAGATCTCAGTGTCCAGACTTGATAGACCAGCATATGTGTTCGCAGCAGATGTTGTTAAAGATAATAAGCCTTGGTTCCATGACATTAAGTGCTTCTTGGAGGATCAAACATACCCACCTGGGGCATCTTCCAATGATAAGAAGACTCTGAGAAGGCTTGCTGGTAGTTTCTTTCTAAACACTGATGGGTCTTTATACAAAAGGAACTTTGATATGGTACTCCTCAGATGTGTTGACAAGACGGAAGCAGATTTGTTGATGCATGAAGTGCACGAAGGATCCTTTGGTACCCATGCGGGAGGGCATGCCATGGCTAAGAAGTTGTTAAGATCGGGTTATTACTGGATCACGATGGATGCAGACTGTTGTGCTTATGCCAGGAGATGCCACAAATGCCAGATCTATGCAGATAAGGTGCATGTGCCTCCCAACCCTTTGAACATAATGTCTTCACCATGGCCCTTTGCTATGTGGGGCATTGATATGATTGGCAAGATCGAGCCAACTGCTTCAAATGGCCATAGATTCATCCTGGTCGCCATTGACTATTTCACCAAGTGGGTTGAAGCAGCATCATATGCAAATGTTACAAGACAAGTGGTAGCCAGATTTCTGAAGAGGGATATCATCTGTCGGTATGGAGTGCCCGAGCGAATCATTACTGATAATGGTTCCAATCTAAACAACAAAATGATGGCAGAGCTATGCCGGGACTTCAAAATTCAACATCACAATTCTTCCCCTTACAGGCCAAAGATGAACGGCGCTGTTGAGGCAGCAAATAAGAATATCAAGAAGATTGTGCAGAAGATGGTAGTCACTTACAAAGACTGGCATGAAATGCTACCGTTTGCCTTGCATGGGTACCGCACGTCAATCAGGACATCCACTGGGGCAACACCGTATCAACTTGTGTATGGTATGGAAGCAGTCCTACCGGTTGAAGTTGAATTACCCTCTCTACGGGTACTAATGGACGTTAAACTGAGCGAAGCAGAATGGGTTAGGGCCCGATACGAGCAACTGAGTCTGATTGAAGAAAAGAGATTGGCTGCAATCTGTCATGGGCAGTTGTATCAGAAGAGAATGAAGAGAGCCTTCGATCAGAAAGTCAAGCACCGAGAGTACCAAGTAGGAGATCTTGTGCTGAAGAGAATCCTCCCTCCTCATACAGACCACAGGGGTAAGTGGACTCCAAATTATGAAGGACCATTTGTGGTAAAGAAAGTTTTCTCTGGTGGAGCACTGATGCTCAGCACCATGGATGGTGAAGATTTCCCGTCCCCTGTGAATTTAGATGCAGTTAAAAAATACTTCGCATAAAAGACCCGCTGGACATAAAAACAGAATGTAAGTCCAGGCAAAAATAGGGCATCCCGGCGAGTCAAAAACAGAATAAAAGACTCGGGCAAAAATAAGGGAAAATAGACAAAAAAAAGGTACACCCGCTGAGTTGAAAAGCCGCATTGGACAGCTCAGGCAAAAATGGGTATCCCGATGGATTGAAAACCCGAAAGGGCGATCCATGCAAAATAAGGGAATAAGCGAACAACTGCATTCTGAATTCGTCTGTATTGTTTACAACTTGGTATGTTCCGAAAGGATCAAGCTTCAATCAGAATCGGCCTTCTTCAGAAAGCAAGATGAGAAGAATGTCAAAAGTCATGCGAGTCATAGTGAAGAGGAAGCTCCTTAAAGCGTCATCAACATTGCCAGCATTTTGTTTCTCAATTTGTAACGATCTCTGCATTTCAGGGGATTTGTTTCTTTGACTGTATCTCGCCAATTCAGGGCATATGAATTAATAAAATCAGATTTTCAGTCATGTCTCGTCTTGTACATTTTATTTGCAAAAAATGTCTTATGTCTTAAAGAAAAAAAAAACTGATTGCATAGAATACAGATGTTTATCTTCAAATAAAAGCGTGCTTGCAGGAAATATACTTACTCTCAGAAGTGTCTAAATTCCTATGACGGAATCCAGTAAAGGATACCTCGGGATTACTTGTGCGTTTCTCTATCTTTTCAGGATTGCAGGAATCCAGAATGCAACTTGGGGCATGTAAGCTTCATCCCAGCAAGCTGGCAAATCAACACTCAATCTTAGCACCCGAAGTGCTCTCTCACCAGCTGAGTTACCTCTCATGACTTCCCCCAGCTGAGCTGCCACTTGCTACTACTCCCAGCCGAGTTACCATTTCATCCTCAGCCAAATACAAGTCAGGGAACCATCTCCCCACAGAGCTCCAGCCTCTGTCCAGAAGAGCAGCGCATGAAAGATCACAACAGAGTGAAGAAAGCTTCTACAAACCCCAGCTGGGTCTCTCATCGACCCATTTCCCCAAGCGGATACATCTCATCAGATCTACCAATGATCTCATCCCCAGCTGGGATGTCTACTTCAAACAGATCGATCGAAGATCTTCGCAGCAACGGGACCCGGACCCCGGTTTGGTATCTTTGCATAATCATGACATTTGCATCATATTCACCCACAAAGCGTAGCATTCCGTCTAATACGGAGCATTGCGGCAAAAATCAAACACATAGCATAATCATAAGCCATGTTATGAATCGAACACTTGTGACTAATTCATCAGAATACAGAATACTTTCCCCAAAATCCCCACCAGAGTCCCAGCAAAAGCAGTTGCCTTACATGCCCAAACACCAGTATATACTCCTTTTGGCACCCGTCCGTGTCATACCCCAGCAGAAAGCCAAAGACATCCTCTTTGCACTCACATATACCTATATACACTTTCTCGACACCCGTCCGTGTCGTATCCCCAGCGCAGTTGCCTACACTTTCACAACCCATATACTTGTTTATATTATTATACTTTTCTCTCTTGACACTCGTCCGTGTCACCCTCCCCAGCAGATAAACACTCATCTATACAATACTCATACTCACTACTCATGTTACACTCATGCAGATACTCGTCCGTATCTTGTATATACCATTCGTATCCCCACAGATTCGGCACTAGTCCTTGTTCTTTGTTAACTCGTTGGTACTCGCCCGTACCATCATCTCAGAACACGCGTCAAGCGTTTGTTTCTACATGATACTCGTCCGTATCATAGTCTTAAAGATGCTCGTCCGCATCTTTAATCCATACACTGTGTCAAAAAACTTCTATCTTCTTGAATATAGATACTCGCCTGTGTCTACTATTCCCCAGAAGAATCCTCTCAGATTCAATACTCGTCCGTGTTCTCTGTTAACCAGTTGATACTCGTCCGTATCATCATCTTTGAACACGCGTCAGTATTTGTTTCTATCCGATACTCGTCCGTATCGTAGTCTTAAGGATGCTCGTCCGCATCTTTAATCTATACACAAATACCAAACACTTATACCTTTTGTTTTCTTGGATGTAAGCACTCGTCCGTGTTTACTGTTCCCCAGTAGGTTACCAACAAACAAATTTTCCTTTTTATCTGACACTCGTCCTGTGTTATGAAAACCTTGAGAGCAGCCGTACCCTGCTAGGTGGTCGTCCTCCACCTCCTGATGGTCGTCCTCCATCATGCTCATCCGATGGCCGTCCCCATCGTTGATTTTTAGCAGCCGTCCCCTGTTAGGTGGTCGTCCTCCACCTCTTGATGATCGTCCCTCATCATTTTACCCAATGGCCGTCCCCATTGTTGATTTTGGTTATCTGGCATTCGTCCTATGTCATGATAAACCTTGAGAGCAGCCGTCCCCTGCTAGGTGGTCGTCCTCCACCTCTTGATGGTCGTCCTCCATCATGCTCATCCGATGGCCGTCCCCATCGTTGACCTTTTATCCGACATTCGCCCTATGTCGTGATATTTTCGGCAGCCGTACCCTGCCAGGTGGTCGTCCTCCACCTTAGATGACCGCCCCTCATCTTATACCCAACAGAGCAGCCGTCCCCTGCTAGGTGATCGTCCTTCACCTTTGATGACCGTACCTCATCATCTGTTTATTTCATTTATTCTTTAGCCCGATGGCCGTCCCCGTCGTGGTCCCTTTTCCTTTCAGTTTAGCCCGATGGCCGTCCCCATCGTCGGTTACTTTATTTTATGAACTTGATGGCCGTCCCCGTCATGTTTCATTAATCCCCAGAGAATCTTACAACTTTATCTTGATGGCCGTCCCCATCATATTTTCTTACTTTTCCAGCTAGTCGGCCGTCCCCGTCTTGGCTTTACCTTTTATCCCCAGCATGTCGACCGTCCCCGTCATTGCTTTATTTCCCACTTTACAATATACTTTATTTTCCTATTACAATCTATATCCCTTTTCTTCTTCATTCTGTGAGTGCAAATTTTGGATTGTCTTTGGTATTCAACCACAAGTTATCTTGTTTGCCTGTTAAGCCGTTGCTTACATCCTGCACAGCTAACTCATGTTTGAATAGGGGCAGCTGTAAACACCCCAAATTTGCCCTCACCCATTCACACCATGGCTTGTGATCATTCCATATGCATAAACACAATCATATCATCTCATATCACATTTTTGATCCATTGCATTGGTTCTAAGTCATCAGCATCTAGGGTTTGTGATCTGAACAATCCAGGGCTTCTTGAGCCACTCCAAAGGTCAACAATCACTTCAAAGGGATCCATGTGTGTTCTTATATCATATTACATCCTCTCAAAGCCAATAATGCCAAAGGATCACAAGAACTGGGATTGGTATGGAAGCAGAGCCAGATTTGACTACACAGATGACCTAAAATTAGGGTTTTGGTTTCAGAGGCCATAACTCCAAATTTTTTGGTCATTCTTGTTTCTATTAGTCTCTATATGATATAGGGAGTATGCATATCAATTTTCATGAAGAAATTCCATGGGGAAGTCACCTGATCAAGAGTTGACTTTCTGGACAAGTCAGTGCAAAATCAGGGCATCTGAGGCCCCCAATGACCCAACCAAGGGGTGATCTTCATCATTTTGAGTGTATATGATCTTTATTTGATCATGGAAGAAGGTTGAAGTTCACAAAATTCAAGAATTACAAGTTTTTGCAAAGTTGACTTTTCAGGGCATGGTTGACTTTTAAGGAATATGTCATTTTATGCCACTTTTCAAGCCTTACTTTTTGATCCAAAAATGCTTCAAATGGAAAAACTTTGGTCATGAAAGTTGTAGAATGGATCATTCCCTTTTCAAAAAGTACAAGAACATGACCTAATTCATTTTGGATCAAAAGTTATGGTTTGTCAAAGTTGGCAAAAATCACTAATTTTCAAGATATGCCTCAAATGAGAAACTTGCAATTTCATGTACCAAGCATTCTTGTAGCTTCTAATTCATGTCTAACCATTACACAAGCATCATGTAAGTCCTAAAGTTCAGATTGGACCAAGATTTCCTCATGTTTTATGGCTTGTATAGCAAGATAGTTCCATAAGAACCAAAGGTGATCAAGTTGCAAAACCACTCATCACACTTCACCCACTTGCTGCATTGGCCATTGAACCAGCCCTAGCCTCTCCCATCACCATGCTGCGCCAGCCCACACTCTTGTACCAAGCTAGAACTCAGCCCATGCCTTCCTTACACCAAAGTTGACATTTTGCAAAAGTGAACCTACCTATCACAGCAGGCCAGGTCACATCATCTGACCAATGAGATTACTTTATGCAAGCCAAATGCTAGCCATTTCACATAGAAAGCAAGGCTGAAACACACAAGAACAGCACATTCACAAAATCACCCTCTCAAGCAAAAACCTTCAAATCTCTCTCCACAGCACACAAACACACAAGCAAACTTCATAAACCTTTTCAACATCCCTCCCTGATCACTAAGCACCCTTCAAAACATCCCAAAGCTCAAAGAATCAGAAACACGATTCTTACACCATCCTGAACAGAACCTGCTCAAACCTTCAAACCAGCTACCACAAACCCTTTCCAAGCATTGAAAGCTTCTCAGGAGGTCAAGTAGAGTAGATTGCAAGCAGGAAACTAGCCAAAAAGTGTCAGAGGCCAAAGCTCCAGTTCAGGTGAGCTTCATGAACATTTTTTCCAGGAGCTTGTTTTTAAGTTCTTAATTGATTCCCTATGTTCCACTGATCGTGATGATATGTTTTGTTTCGAAAATCATGGAGTTTTGAGCATGTATGTTGTTCCTGAATTTTTTTTGACCTAAACCCCTTTTGTTTCGATTCAGCTTTATTATGTAAAATAAATGTGTTTTGGCTGTTGATTCTTACTCTATGATGTTTGGGGATGGATTCTGGGCAGAGAAATTAGGTTTTAGTGAGCTAGGGTGAAAGTTAGCAATTTTCAGGGAGGGTGCTGGCCGGAGAAGACGACCGGAAGTCTTCTCCGGCCACCTGAAAGTCATTAACTTCTAATTAGGGTTAGGGCACCAGGTTTGAATGTGAGCCAGTGGATTGTGTTTCCCGCGCGCAATTGGAGGGCCTGGATCATTTCATTAAGATTTAATTATGGATTAATAATTAATTAATTAGAATTAGGGAAGTTTGAATCTGGGCCGTCCAGATGCGCGCCCAGTCAAACCTTGTGAAACCCAGAATCAATCTCAGCCTCTCCTTCAGCTTACTTCCATTTATTTCAATTTTTATTTCATTTCTTTTCTTTTAATTTGCATAATTTATTTAAAATAGCAAAAATGTTTTAAAAATTATGAAACTTTTTGTCAAGAGTTTCATTAATTTTTAAAACACAAAAATATTTTTATTTTCATTTTTTACATTAAAAAAGTATTTTTAAATATTTAAAAGTTTATTTTTAATTGATTAATGAAAATTAATTTATTAGAAATACTTTTAGGTATTTAAAAATTACCAAAAAATTCATGAAATGTTCTAAGACATTTATAAACATTGTCCAACCTTCAAACCAAATTTATTTTTTGATCTTGATGCATTTTGAGAACTTTTCATTGATTTAAAATCATTTTTATGCATTAATTTGATCCAAAGTTCCAAAAATCATTTCTGCCTATCCATGAAGAACTGGACATTGATTCTTTTTGCATTGCATTGTGTTTAGCATGTAGTTTGTGAGATTAAATGGCCATGATTTGATCTTTCATTTTCAATTTGTTTGGTAATTTTCTTGTTTAGGAACCCTAAAACCCTAGAAATCTCAAGAAAATCATAACTTGAAATTGGTCAAGAGTTGAGACCTCTCCTTTGGGCATTGGGTTAGTATAGGATTAAGGGTCCTTTGAGTGGTATTTTCAATTTTTTATCTTAGGGTTTGCTTCTGATTTTGATTTTTGTTTGATGTATGGTTCATAAACCCTAATTTGGACTTCCATATGCATCCATCTTGCATTTTCTTGCCTAACATGACTTACCATGACATTTCAAGCATCCATTTGATTCATTTGACATAATAAGACATATTGAAAGCATGTTTGATCATTGCATCATGTATTTGCCATGTTGTATGCCATGTGCACTTCATAACTTTTCATGTATGTTCATGGTTCCTAACTTGCTTCATTTGCATTCATGAACTTGTATGATCATTTCCATGTGCTGCCTCATGTTTGTGGCATCTCATAACATCATTAGCATCATGTAAATGCTTCTGGTTTTGTTTCTCACCATGTCATCTCATCTCATTTTACATTGCATTGCATTTTCTTTTCTAACTTTTCAGGTGGTAAGTGATTTTGAGAAGTGAATTTGCCTTCACTTCTCATAACTTCTCTTCATCTCTTTCTTGCATCCATTGTTGCATTCTTGTTTGTGTTTGAGTTTGAGCTTGCTCATTCTTCCTCTTCTTACTTTCTTTCTTCAAGTGACTTGACTTCTTGAATGAAGCAAGTTGCTTTGCTTCTCTTGATCCTTTCATCTGCTTCCTGGTGGTTCCATTGAAGACTTCTTTTGAAAACCTCACAAACCTTAGGAACAACCAAGCATGACAATGATTAGGGTTTTGATTAGTCTCCCCTCTTAGTTTTACCTTTGTGTCTCTCTTGAGTCTTCTCTTCTCATCTCATAATCAGGGACTAAACCCTAAAGGCTTTAAGGCTTTGTGATTAAGCTTATGCCTGCATCCTTCTCTTAGGATGGAGTGTATAACTTTAATCCTAAGTGTTAAACCCTTAATGTGTTTAACTCCTTTAATCAATCCATCTAATAATCATCAAGACATCACACTTGTAACTTGGGCCTTGCATTAGGGTTCTAATTCTTCCTTAATTGGTTAAGAAGGACTAACCCTAGTGTTAATGGACAAGTCCTCCTCAAGTTGTCTTACAGATCATAAAATCCACTTCTTCATCTTATCACTAATTAAAATCCATCTAACAAAGGCTTTGTTTTGTCATGAGTTTAATCCCTAATCATGGATTAAGTTGAGGAGCCTTCCTCAGCTTAAACATTCTCATCTATTATCCTTCTATTAGGATGGTGTAATGAGTCTGTTTAATCCCTGATTATGGCTTAACCTCATTACTTAACACTAAACAAAAACCACAAAAAATATCTAAATAATCACAAGTAGGTTAATGATCTTAATCCTGCATCAAAGGTGATTAAGTGTGAGAAGCTGACTTCACACTTAAGGTATTCTCATTACCCCTAATCAGAGGGAGGATGTGATGAGTTTACTAACCCATTGGTTTAGGCTTAAGATCATTAACTTATGACAAACTTCAAAAAGCAATAAAAGACTGAAAACACAAAAACAAACAATAATCGTCTCCTCCGGGATTCTTTTCTCATCTCATTCACTCACAAACGAGAGCTCGCTTCTTCCGTCTAATGCAAGACAGTTTGCACCTGAGCCAGACAGGTCATACACTTGAGCATAGACAAGTAAGCAGTTCACAAGTCAATTCATCTTTCAGTCTCTTTGGGTCGAACTACGGTGTTCTGACTTCCTCATTGCACGAGAGGATACGTAGGCATAACTTAACAGTTATCGAACAAAAGTCTCTGTATATTCCCCCTCTTTCAGCTTCCTTCTTTTAGCCTCATGATCTTGAGCATTTCACTCTGTTCTTACACTGACACTTTCATACTTCATATCACTTATACACTATACACTGACACCTGTACACCCTTTTCCAGCTCTTTTACACACAAATTGCACTGACACTACCCCTTTAAAACACAAATCTTTCAAGCGTGGATCCCGTCGAGTACGACGGACAATCTGGGTGCTAATACCTTCCCAGGTTGTAACCAACCCCCTTTCTCAGTCTCTCTGGTTCGCAAACCGTCTTATCCGTATCTTTCTAGGTTTATGCAGCATTACCTTTCCTCTGGGATAAAAATGCCTAGCTGGCGACTCTATTCATCTCCAGTGAGTTCACGGCTGTGTGTTCTCATTGTCCCTCTCGCCGACCGTTCGCGTCTGTACCTTTATCTGGGCCTATTCCCATTTATCGGGAGCGACACACATCAAAGTTCCTCTTGCCCTTGTAGTACGGGTATGAAGAGAATGTAGGATGTCTCCAAGCAATGTAGGTACTGGATTGTGACTCAGGAATATGTTGATGGCATGAACGTCTATGAACTGATCTGGATTGGGGAACAATACTAAGCCATATATCAGCAAGGCTAAGATCTCCTCAAAAGCATCATAGCTCATGGCCTTCAAGAACACTTGAGCTTTATCCATCAACACCTTGGCAAGAATACCCTTAACTCCGCTTCTCGTTTCTAGAACAATGTCAGACTTCTTCAAATGTAGAGCTGCAACAATAACCTCTGGTTTAAGCTCCTTCTCCAAACCTGTGAAGGGTCTTTGATCAAGAACAGGTATACCCAGAAGTTTAGAGAACTCTTCCATTGTAGGAACCAGCTGATAATCAGGGAATGTAAAGCAATGATGCTTAGGGTCAAAGAACTGAAACAGGACACTCATCATGTATTCATTGAACCCTGAAGTGACTAGATCCAATAGGCGACCATGTCTCTTGATAAATTGGGAATGATCAGATACTTGGGAAACCAACTCTTTAAGCTTAGCAGGTATGCCCACAAAGTTGATGCTGATGGTGTTTCTACGAGCAGAAGCCATGACCTGCAACAAAGAACAAAGATAAATCCTTTGGTCCTTGAAATGGTTAGTGAAAATGCTATGCTTATGATGCATTATGATGTCATGATGTTATGTTCAATCACAAACATGTGGCACACACAAACAAGTCACACCATAGCCCTAGGTTTAAAGGCTTGCATGAAGTTTAAAGGTAAGTACCCTCCCCTGAAGTTTAGTTGGTTCATCCTGTCCTACAAAAGTAACCAGGTTCTAAGGGATCTCAATATCATTGATCCTTCACAAGGGTGGTTGTTCAGAAGGCAACTTACTTGCCAACCAAAACCTTCCAAGTTTAAGATCTCAATGAGTGTAGTATCGAGTATCAACCAACTTCAGTCTGCACCAAAGCCGGTTATCTCACTACTTTCTAAAGGCCAAGATGAGATAACTAGGGTTCTAGAAGTTAGTTAGTGCATTGACAACATATGGCAGCCTCATATTATCCTCAACTTGACTTAAGGAACATAAGCACCAACCAAGAAGTCACACTAACTATGGCCACCAGATCAACCATATCGGTATACGCCGTACAGTTTCCTTGGTCTATTGCCATTTACCTAAGGTACACTAGATCCAGGTTAGGATCTTTCACATATAAGAGCACCCAACAGATAAGTATAAAGCAAACAAGGCAAACAATTTAAAGTGATCTAATTCCTAAGGGTACCCCTCTTTTATCAAATCCCCAGCAGAGTCGCCAGTTCTGTAACACGGTGGGAGAACTGACTTTTGTTATGTTGCGGATAGCAAGAGTCGCCACCGACTTTTATTTTATCCAAAGGAAAGGCATAAAAGAACAGGAAAGACCTTTTAAAATATTTTTGGGTCCGGGGGGTAGGTTATGTAAAGGGAAGGTGTTAGCACCCTTTACATCCATGGTTATCCATGGGCTCTTAGTTACTTAGCTCACTTTAAAATGTTTTTGAGAAGTGTAGTGTGTGTTTAGAAATTTTCATAAGAGTTTGATAATGATCCATGTACGGATGCGTAAAAAACTTGTGTTTGAAAATTGTTTGAAATTGTGAAGTATTTGAAAAGTTTTTAAATAGTGAGCAAGTAACTATGAGGAACCTACCCTAAAGTTTAAGTCTTTCTGTTCTTGAATCCTTTAAATGGTAAGACTATACCTATTATTAAGGAATAGGTAGTCATTACCTTGGATGTATGAGGGACATATGAGAGGGACATCTGTTTATTGAAGGCAACTGTAGGGTGTATTAAGCATTTTTGGAGGGACTATCATCATTATTCGAAAGGGACAAGATCATTATGAAGGCAACCATTTAAGGGACTTGATCTTTGATTATAAAGGGACTAGATGACTTTATTTTTGAGGGACTTTTACCTTATACACCCTACTTGACCTTGTGATTAGGCAACAATGAGAGGTAACCCTAGAAAGTGAGATGGCGATCAAAGATCGACTTACGTGTGTGAGTGTACAATTTTATATTTATCTTTTAAATTAAGTGATCTAAATTAATTTTTAAATAACATACATGTTTACACTCCCTATTTTTACTAACCATGACATAAAAATAAATAATTTAAATATTACAAAATATTACATCCAGGAGCAATTACAATAATAATAAATAAGCAATTTAAATAAGCAAAAATAAATAAATAAGCAAAATAAATAAATAAGCAAAATAAATAAATAAATAAGTAATTATAAAAGGGTTAGTAGAAAATCATAATAATAATAGTAATTTAAAAATAAAGGGGGTTAGTAATAAACATGATTAGCAATAATAATAATAAGCAAAAAATATTAAAATAAACAAAGTTTAAAAATTAATAAGAATATACAAACAATCATATTATTATAAAATTTGAAATTATATAAATTATAAAACAAAAATTAAATCAATTATGAACATATTATGAGAAATAAATTATAATTATTAAATTTGTAATTTTTAGAAATTATTTACATGTCAAATTAAATTATAAACAATTAAAGAATATTTTCATGTTATAAAATAAATTAAGCATTTTAATGTACAAAATTTTAAATTATAAACAATTTAGGTATTTAATAAAAATTAGATTAATAATAATATTAAACAAAAATAGAAGAAAAAGAAATTAGGGTTTTTTAATTGTTTAGAAAAAATAAATTAGGATTTATAATATAATTAGGGTTTTGTATTTAATTTAAAATAAAACAATTTATTTACAAAAATATGATAATTATACATACATACATAAATATGAAAAAATATAAATAATTAAAAAAATAAATTATGATATTTTAATAATATGAAGAAAAGTGTTTTAATTGTATTTAGAAAATATAATTTATATTTTATTAATTTAAACAAAATTGAATTAATTTAATAAAATAAATTAAATAATAAAAAAAACAAATTGCAAAAATACCAAAATGCTGAGGGCAGGGTTTGAACCCTGGTCCCTTCACTCTTCAGCTCTATCTCCATCCACTAGGCCAGCTTGCACGCGTGTGAAAGGAAAGGGCATCAAATTGGTTTTGTTTCTTCAGCCTAAAAATCAGAAAAAATAATGGAAAAACCAAAAGGCCTGGGGGATTCGAACCCAGGACCTTCATAGTATCACACAATACACATTACCATCCCAGCTAGGTGAGCGCATCTGATAGTATAGTGGTAATAATGCATAATATATGAAGCTTCCTGATTAACCTGAAAAATAAGAAAAAATTGTACAAAGCCAGGATTCGAACCCAGGCTTGCAGGCAGTATACACGCGCGTCTTACCACTGAGACAAGCATCTGCTTGTGAAATAACAACAGAAACAAATCATAATATTTTTAAACAATTTTTTGAATCTGGAATTTCGCGCGCAGCTTCTTCTTCTTCTACCTTTTACCTGCGAAAATTCATACAATTTTACCTACGAAATTTCCTGCGTGTTCTTCCATGTTTACATCCTGCGAAAATCAAACACCAACGAAACAGTACAATTTCTTCAAATTGTTTATACCAATGAGTTCCTTATGACTCATACAATCAATCCACGTTGTTAGAATTTATTTATATTGTCTAAATCGTGAAACCCTAAAACTAAGTTCCAAACCCTAACAATGGCCGTTTGCGATTTAGGTCATGAAGCTTCAAGTTTTTTGTCCAGAAAGCATCTATACATCATCACTAACACAAATATACAGTTAGATTTCATTGTTATTGCATAAATAGTTCAAATCGAAAAAATTTAAAGATGAACAAGATGCATTCGGGTTGTGCTATGTGAATAGTTTTGGATGCAACCAAGCATTGGTTTTCACTCAATGATGTCCAAGGATCATAGTTGTGTTCTCAAATTACCTTCTAATGCCTTGTATGGATGAATCCGAATTTGAATTTTTGGATGGTTTTTTGATTTGTGAAACTTACTCTTGGAGGCTGCAAATTCGTGGCTTGTGAATTGTTAAGTGTTCATTATATATGAGTGAGTGAATTAGGTCAAAGACTTCACCAATTTGATGGATATTTGGATCATTTGAAGATTGAAAAAGATTGGCTTTAAAATTTGAATATCCTTGATCTCACATTGCTATTTTAGGATGATTCTCATTACTCTTGTATCAATCAAGTATAATTATAATTTAAAACTTTCTAGAAACCAAATCAAATTAAATTTTCATTATTTTATATTTTATTTGAATTTAAAATGATTTTTTAATATAAAAATCATAATAAATAAAAACAAAATGAATAAAATTATGAATAAATCAATTTAATTTCGTGCAAGATGTTTTAATGTGGATTGGGTCATTATTTGGCAAGCCCATTTGGAAGAAATTGGTTTTAGACCTCCATTTTCTTCATAAACCAACCCAAAATTTCCCAACTTTGCAAGGGCACACATCCTTCAATTTTAATGCTATGAGGGTGTTCTTGGACATTTTGGAAAGCTTGAAGAGTCCTCTAACCAACCCCACTGGTTTCATGTCCATATCATTTACCATTCTCAAGTTATGCCCTTTTGAAGTTGTTGACTTTTTGTTGACTTTCAAAAGGACCTATAATGTCTTAGCTCATACCTTCCAAATGAAGCATTTTTGGGTTTGGCTTGTGAGACACAAAGTTGTAGAGAATTCAATTTCCTTCAAAATGAGCTTTGGATGGAGACTTGGTGATGAAGCGTGTGAAAGTTATGGCTGGTCAAAGTTCAGTTGACTTTTACTAAGGAAACCCTAATTTAGAAACTCCTGATTCTTGATGATCTGGAATCTCCTTGATGAATCATGATCAACCCTTGATCAAATGATGAATTTTACTTCATATACTTGATGTTGGCAAAAAATCATGAAGTTTGACTTTGGTTTGACCACAGTTGACCTCAGTTTGACTTTTTAACTGCTTTGACTGATTTTGACTTATCTGATCATTTGACTGAGCAAACTTCTGAGAAAAGTCTTGAAACTTGTCATGGGGGTTTTTACACACATATAAGATGTTATGAAGCTCACTTGAAGTCTTGGAAATTCACTTAGCCTGATTAAAGCCAAAACCCTAGTTTTGGATGCACTGCTTAGGAGGTGCATTGTTTGAGGGAATTGTCAACTCTTCTGACCAATTGTGAACTTTGTGAACCTTGTGAACCATCATAAGATGTCTTGTGAACCTCATGGGAGGTCTTGTGAACTTTGTGAACCTTTTGAACCTCATAAAGTGACTTGTAGACTTCATGAACCTCATGAAAGGTCTTGTAAGCATTGTGAATCTTGTGAACCTTGTGAACCTCATAAAGTGACTTGTAGACTTCATGAACCTCATGAAAGGTCTTGTAAGCATTGTGAATCTTGTGAACCTTGTGAACCTTCTTAGCACACAAAGTCTTGTATTGTGAGGGCAAATTTTGGGGTGCAACACCAAGCTCACTAACTTGTTGAACTTATTAGATGTTTTAGTGATTAAGAATAAAGAAGTATTTTTTATGGTTTTCTTGATAAAGGTGACCTCATGATCAGACTTGTGCATTATGCTATACAAGTGTACTATTCTAAGATGGAATGAATACATATGCCCCATGGAATAAGGCTATACACAAGAGGCCACTTCTTTCTTTATTAAGGTGCTTTTTATGGTTTTTGTTTTGAGATAAGAAGAGAAAGAAACAAAAGGATCTTAAAGGTAAAATCTAATGGGGAAAGTCTAATCCTGAAGTTATCATGCAAAGGTGGTCCTAAGGTTAGTGTGGTTTGAAACCTATCCTAATTAAGAAGGAAAGAAGAAAGAAGAAGAAGAAAGAAGAATTAGAATACAACTTACTCCTCTAAAGGAGATAAGTTGTTTCTAAAGGGGGAAAAGATGAAGTTAAACACAAGATGGCATAAGATACATCACAAAGATAAATGAGAAAGCAAAGAATAAAAAGATGAGATGAAGACTTGAAATATGGATATCATCCACACTTCACTTACCATGAGCCCCTACAAGGAAAGGTTAGATCATACACAAGTAATAAAAGGAAATAATTAAAACCAAAATATCAATCTAAAACATCACAACCATAAGTAGCACACACCATTCATATGCTATGATTACACACACAAAACCATGAAAGCATTAAAGCAAACAACCCATCATAAAACAATTCAAGTCACTATGAAAGAACAAAACACTTATGAAATAACACAAAGCATGCAAAGTGAACAATCATCATACAATTCAAGACCAGAACCCTAACATATCAAAAGAGTGCCTAAACAATAAAAGAAATCAAGAAAGGGAGCATACAAGTTCAATTATTATCAATATGGGAAGCAAATAAGCATAAGAAGTGAAGTAGGCATACATACAAATATGAGAACTCTCAAGAGTAAGTACCTTAAAGAAAGTCAATATGAAAACATCATACAAGGACCAGGGACCTATACACCTGTCAAAAGGACCCTAAACAACCTATAGGAGTTGGAACAAGTGCCCTCCTAACCTAAGAAGCAAGCATATAACAAGAAAGGACACAAATTAGGGCAAGTAAGCAAGAAAATTACCATTAAATCAAAACCTCACCAAAAAATTCCACAATTAAGCATAAGTGTTACTTAGACTCATTAAAACAACATGCCAAAAGGAGAGGTCCACAAACAGAAGCAAACTAGGGTAATGGAGGTCATACATTGCAATTAGGGTTTTGAAGATCATGCACAAAGAAACTTGACAAAATTCTACTTACAAATTCCTAAAAATTAATAGATAAATCACTAACAAACTACACCCTTTCCATGATCCAGAGCAAAAAAAACCAAATCAAAATTCAAATTTATGATCAAAATGAAAATTAAACAAGGCAGTATGTGAATTAAAATGAATAAAGAAAAGAAAATAAACCACACAATTATTTCATGCACGAAAAATAAAAATAAATGGAAAATAAAAATATATAAAATTAAAGAAAATTAAATTTGATGTCCATGATTTTTTTGGTGATTTTTAGAAACTCCTGACTATTTTAAAAAATTAAAAAGCAAACAATTTATAAAATAAAATAAAAATAAAGCAAAAGAGCAAGGGAGGTGCCACAAGTAACTAATTAAGTTCAACACAAATGGGCCTGCAACAGAGGGAGGCGTGAACAACATACAAGGCTCAATGGATCCAGCGTGTCTCACAAATGCTTATGGTGGAAATTCAAATAAAACTGGAAAAATGTCAAGCCAATAGATCAAGCCAAGGTACCAGATCAAGTCATCACACAATAGTCAAACAACACAACAATCAGCACACAGGCACATATTAACTATGGTGTAGTGTCACACAAAAGGATTAATCTTAAATTATAACAAAATGAAGTCACGTGATTAGGAGTGTGTGTTTTTTATGTGTTGTCAACATGATAAGCATATAGATCAAGCAATCCAAGGGCCATGAAGTCATCTTCCTCAATTCAAATTTAAATCAAATTCTAGAAACCGGCGACCAGAGCCCTAGCTCCGGCGCCGAAAAATTCATACGCAAGAACAAAAACTCACAGAAACAGTTCAAAATCTCCAGATCCACTAATTAACATATGCAGAACAAGAATATGTGCTTAGATTTTCTAGTAGGTCAACACACAAATTAGATCGAAGCAAAAAAAAATCTTACATCAAACTGAACATCAACATAACAAGTTCATTTCTCACTCATTTCCAAAAGCAAACATATCAATGGATTTAGGGAAACATGTAGATCATTTATCACATAAAAATCTCAAGATCCAGATCCACAAGTTTAGAGCTCACCCGAGATTTGCAGAGCTTGAAATAGGTCAAGAGAAAGCTCCAAATGATGAAGATCAAATCCCTTGATCCTCTCCTTGCAAAATAAATGCAAGAGAGAGCTTGAAACTCTCTATATCTGGAAATCTGAATGCAACTGCACTCAAATTGCAAGGTGTGACATCTTTGGTTTCAGCTGCAATTGATGGTGGATTTGTGTTCCTTATACTTCAAGGATCAAGAATATGTGGTTTGTTTTGGAAATGTGTGAGTGTGTGAGGAGATTCGAAGGCAAATGCAATGAGAGCAAAAACTTGAGAGTATGAGAATGAAGGTGATTTCTGATCAAATAAAACCCTAGCTCTCTTATATATGATGTGTGTTTTCAGTGTTTAGGGTTTAGAAAGTAATGCACGTGAGAAGAGAGTGCATGGGATACTTTATCAATTTGGCATGAAGAATGAGCTTGCATCATTTACTCGTGCTCCCCCTCTCTTCTTGGCACATGCTGATCACACTTTCCTTCCCAATCATAACTAAAACAATCTTGGCCCTTGAATGTGAATGTACCATGCTTTTCTTGTGATTTTACAAATTTGCATTTTATGAAACACCATGCATTCCATGCACGAATTTTGCACTTTATCTTGAGCCAAATGACTTTCATACAAAGAAAAAGGATACCATGACCTCATTTTATCCATAGCTCAGCTTGAAAACAAAATATAAAGCATTTTGCAACTTGGTGAAAAGTAGAATTTCAAGTAAAACCCTAAAATGTGCCAAACTCAAATGACCATAACTCCTTAACCACAAAAGCTATGATGATGTTCTTGTACTTTTTGGAAATGGGAGGAAAATCCCTACAAGTTTCATGTTTGAAGAAAATCCATTTGATGTCATATTGGTCATGAAAGAGGCCTTTGAAAACTAGGGCAAAACTTACCAAAATGGAAATTTCCATTATAAGTCATTTGCCAAAAATAGAAACTCTTTCAAAACCTCTTGATTCTTGATTTTTGACACCAACAAATTTATTCTTTGACCTTAATAATGTCCCTTGGCTTGAAAAATAGGATTGGAACCCTTGAATTCCCACAATTGACTTTTCAGATGTCCAGTTTGACCAATTTCTTCCTCCACAAGTAATTGATGAATTGACTGACTTCCTCATTAAGTTTTCTCATCAAATTTCACCCCTAGGCTTCAAATAACATATAAAGGACTTTGAACACAAGAATTGGTCAAAAATGCAAGAGATCACTGCTCAAAAGCAAAACCCTAATGTAGGGTTCATCTGTGTAGGAAGTGACTGCATCTTTGATCTTCTAGTGATCCTTCACCCTTCTTGGCTCTAGTAGGAAACTTTGAACTTGTATGGGGTATGAGGAATCCTTGTGAATCTTTTGCAATGTCACTTGGCCCTTTGCTTTGACTTGTAGAATCATGAATTCTCAGATGATTAATCATATGCCCAATGCTAGAACATGTGAGTGTTATGCCTCATTTTTATATGCTATATTCTAAGGATATGATGTGCTTATGATGATTATGATGTGAAAATGATGATAAAAAGGAGAGGGAAAATTTGGGGTGTTACAGCTGCCCCTATTCAAACATCTATTAATCTGAAAAGGATGAAAGCCTAGGTTGTCGGCCGTTCGAGATGAACTGTGATTGAATACCCATAAGAACCAAAAAATTGCACTCTGCCAGAGAATAATAAAGGAAGTTGGAAGTAAACCCAATCCAAAACAACAAACTTCTTGGGACCCTTGTTGTGATGAAAAGTAAATAAGAAACCAAATCTTGTGTAAATTCAACATCAAACGGAGCAGACGAGCTTCCTACAAACAAATCTGTTACGCCAGGTGGATACAATCTAGGACGGACGAGCCCTCTTCATACATCTTGCTCAGATATATGATGCCTAAGATGGACGAGTCTTCTTCGGATAACCTGTTAAGCTAGGACCGGTAGTGCACTTAAGCCTGTGGGATAGACATGCACAAATAGGATAGACGAACCATCTTCATATACCTTGCGTATATATATGGTTCTAGGATAGACGATCCCTCTTCATAAATCTTGCTTAGATATGTGGTACTCAAGATGGTCGAGTCTTCTTCGGATAACTGTAACACGGTGGGAGAACTGACTTTAGTTAAATGTTCCGGATAGCAAGAGTCGCCACCGACTTTTATTTTATCCAAAAGGAAATGGCATAAAAGAACAGGAAAGACCTTAAAAGATTTTTGAGTTCGGGGGGTAGGTTATACAAAGGGAAGGTGTTAGCACCCTTTATATCCATGGTTATCCATGGGCTCTTAGTTACTTAGCTCACTTTAAACTGTTTTAAGAAGTGTAGTGTGTGATTAAAAATTTTCTTAAGTACTTTATAATGACCCTTGTACGGATATATATAAAGACTTTGTTTTGAAAATTGTTTAAAATGTAAAGTGTAATGAAATAATTTGATGTAAAGTGAGCAAGTACTTAAGAGGAACCTACCCTAATTTGAATCTTTACTGTTCTTAAATGTTCTTTCAATGGTAAGACTATCCCTATTATTAAGGAATAAGTAGTCATTACCTTGGATGTTAAGGGACTTGTGAAGGGTCATATGTGATTAGGCAACTATAAGGTGCATTAGCAATTCGAAGGGACTTATCATCTTTTATTCAAAAGGGACAAGATCATCTACGAAGGCAACAACGAAGGGACTTGATCTTATAATCTTTAAAGGGACTAGATGATTTTTAGAAGGGACATTGCTTTATACACCTTACTTGACCTTTTGATTTAGGCAACAATGAGAGGTAACCCTTAAGAAGTGAGATGGCGATCTAGGATCGACTTACGTGTGTGCGTGTACAAATTCAAATATTTATCTTATAATTAGTTATCTAAATTGATTTTTAAACACAAACATGTTTTTACTCCCTAATTTACTAACCATAGCAATTTATAAGTAAATAAACAATAAAAATTACTACAACTATTACATGGCTTGTACAATTACATTATAATAAGAACGATTTAAATAATAAGCATATAAATAAATAATAAAAGGATTAGTAATAATAAATATAAGAGAAAAAGAGGTTAGCACAATAATATACAATATAGAAATCAAATTAAAATTTTAAATTTAAAGAAACAAATTTTTTTTAAGAATTTTAAGATGAGAATAAATTAATAATGGTTATTATATACTAATTTATTTACAAAAATAAACATGATTTAGAAATATTTATTAATTATAATTAAACAAAAATAATAATAAAAAATAAGAAATTAAAATTGTAAAAGAAAATTAGGGTTTTGAATTGTTAGAAAATAAATTAGAGTTTAAAAATAATTAGGGTTTTAAATATAAAAATATTAGGGTTTTTAACTTAATATACAATATTAATCTTATAATTAAATAAGCATATACATATTAATAAATATTAAGAAAAAACATATAAACAAGTATATTAATTTAGGTTTGTAAATTTAAAAGAAAATAAAGTCTAATTAGAATATGCTTTTAGATATTTTTTTAGAAATTAGTTTAATTGAAGAATAATATAAGAAATTAATAAAACAAATAAAACATAAAAAAAGCCAAAAAACAGGACCTGGGATTTGAACCCAGGTCCTTTACCTGGAAATGCAAGGGAATAATCACTGGGCCAGCCTGCGCGCTGTGATAGTAGCCTACTTCCATTTTGTTTTGTTGTTGCTGATAACGAGAAAAAGTATCGTTTATATTGCTATGTTTCAATAACGTTTTATCGCACAATTGTCGTTTTAACACCCGATTCCTCGAGTTTTCTTTGCCATTTTGCAGGTATATCAATTACAGAGCTAAATCATGAGCCACAAGTGAAATGAGCAAAATCAACCATTAAAAGATGAAGAAAGGAGGAATTCTGCATAACCTGCAATTTTTGTAACAGTCACGATCGTCACCTAGGAGTCACGACCGTGACACGCTAAAAGGAGCAGTCACGGTCGTCACAAGTCCCTCACGACCGTGACGCGCATCAAACACGGATGACGAACGTGACACCCTTGTCACGAACATGACAAAGGGAAATTAGGGCATTTGGCTGATACTTGGTCATGAACGTGTACGCTACGTGAAGTCAACATGCCTATGTTCCCGCAGACCAAGTATTCCAACGTTTCCCTGGATTCTCTCAACACCTACGAGGCCCATGCACCAATTCCAACTGCCAAGCCCAAATAGCTTTCTATAAATAGATTAGTTTCAATGAACAATTTACAGAGTTTTAGTTTTTAATTTTCTTGCGGAAGCTCTGCCGTTTTTATTTGCACCCTTTATTTTTCCAGCATTTATTTTTCTTGCTTTAATTTTCTGTATCCCAACCAACCATATTACAATTTCCAACATTAGGAAATTGTTATAATTTAATTTGTTTCAAAGCCTTCAGAATTATTTTAGAAAATTTATTTCCGATTCCGGTCAGTACTCCGAGCTTTCCAGCCTGTGGAAGAAGGAGTCTACTATTTTTATTGTTATCCAGGTTTTTATTTAAATTGCATTTATTTAATGTTAAGTATTTATTTTTCTGTTATGCATATTTTATTTTGTGTTTTTCTGCCTCTGTCTGGTTCAACAATAATGAGTAGCTAAACACCTTAGGGAGGTATGTAATTAAAATAAACTAAATCGGTAAAATCAATTCTATGCTTAAAATAATTAAGAGCTTAATATTCTGGCTGAGACTTTTTATTATAAAATCAACCTTTTTGTTACGAGAGTAAGGAAAGTGTAATAGGTTAGGTCAAGACCACGAGAGTGTGAGATTTTAACCAGATAGCTAAAGTTAGGCATTTAATTTAAACACAGCGAGAGCGCTTTAAAATGAATTAGAATTACTAAGTTTCCAAAAATTATTTCTAAACACTTATGGGCTAGCGAGAGCAGGCATAGGGCTTTAGGGGTAAGATCTGAGATAAGACTACGAGAGTGTGAGTTAAAGATATTTGAACTGGTAACCTCTACAGAATAGATTAAGTGAACCATCTGTATAAGCCTAAGTTAGATTGACCCGCCTAAGTTATCATAATTACATACCGACCGCCTTAGTATTATTTTATTAAACTTAAATTTAATTCCCGCCTTTAATCTTCAAAAACAACCAAAAAATCGTGACAACCATTCACCTTAGCTAAACTAGTAAATCTTCCAGCACTAAGTAATCATAAAGTCCCTGTGGATCGATAATCTTAAATATTACTCCGATAGGCTGTGCACATGCAGTTAAGATACCGCTAGACACATAAT
Organism: Lathyrus aphaca; assembly: GCA_963966055.1. Lineage (NCBI taxonomy): Eukaryota > Viridiplantae > Streptophyta > Magnoliopsida > Fabales > Fabaceae > Lathyrus > Lathyrus aphaca. The sequence continues at coordinate 483,225,199 of OZ014522.1, forward strand.
TAGATACGTCTTTAGCCCATCAAGTTTTTGGTGCTGTTGCCGGGGACCTTAATTTAGTTTACTAGTTCACTTTAGGGTAGCATTGTCTAGACTAAGGTAACAACTATTTTCTTTTCTTAATCTAAATTCTCGAGTGTATGCCAAGTACTCGCTCTAAAGGCGAAGACTTGCAACCTCTAATCCCAGAATCGGAACGCTTCTTACACGTAAGAAGACGAATATTCGATTACGAACAAAATTACAATATTCCAGATCTTCAAATAGATCCACCTAAACCAGTCGTAACATCAAAGGACGCAGAGATGGCTGAAGAACAGAATCACCCACTCAAATATTACGCTAGTCCTTCGCAAGCTGAACCGCATTCCAGCATTGCCGCACCGGCTATCAACCGAAACGATTTCGAACTGAAACCTTCGCTGATATCAGCCGTGCAACAAAATCAATTCGCCGGAAATCCTACCGAGGATCCGAATCTTCATCTTTCGATCTTTGTGCAATACGCAGATACCGTAAAAGCCAATGGAGTTACCCAAGAAGCTATCAGACTACGTCTTTTTCCTTTTTCACTTCGAGATAGAGCAAGAGCCTAGCTTCAATCTCTGCCTTCGAATTCAGTAACTACGTGGTAGGAACTAAAGAGAGTTTTCTTGACCAGATATTTCCCACCTAGCAAGACAGCTATGCTGAGAGCTCAGATCAACGGATTTAAGCAAAGGGAAAACGAATCACTTTTCGAAGCTTGGGAACGCTATAAGGATATGCTGAGACTTTGTCCACATCACAGGTTAGTAGAATGGATGGTCATACATACCTTCTATAATGGACTCTTGTACAATACAAGAATGACAATTGACGCTGCCGCAGGCGGTGCACTGATGGACAAAGAATATAACGATGCTTATGCACTTATCGAAAGTATGGCTCAAAACCATTACCAATGGGGAAGCGAGAGAGTCGCAACTGAGAAACCAACAAAAGGAGGTATGTACGAAGTGAGTAGTATGGACCAAGTCAATGCAAATTTTGACCAATTAAACCAAAAGATCGACAACTTGGCCATAACACCAACAGCCACCGTGGCTGCAGTAACACCTAACTGTGAGTTATGTGGAGTTCCAGGACATGAAGTTCCTGATTGTCAACTATTAACAGGAATTCCCACAGATCAAGTGAATTATGCTCAAGGAAACCCATACTCAAACACATACAACCCAGGTTGGAAGAATCATCCGAACTTCTCCTATAAGAACAACAATGCTTTATAAGCACCAGGTCAAGCACCAGCTACACCACCAGGATATCAAAAGACTGCTCCTAATCCACCTAGAAAATCGAACCTTGAATTGATGATGGAAAACTTCATAGCTAACCAATCTCAAACAAACAAGGACTTCTTAAACCAAAACATACACACTAGTGAGCAAATTAAGCAATTAGTGATCAAAGTAGATGCATTAGCTACACATAACAAAATGCTTGAAACTCAGATTTCACAAGTAGCTCAACAACAAGCACCTACCGCTGCACCAGCTGGAGTATTTCCTGGACAACCTCAACCTAATCCGAAAGGACAGGCCAATGCTGTGATATTAAGAAGTGGAAAGGAACTTGACGGACCTACCGATCTAAGACTTGACAATCCAGCCATGTACCAAAAACCGGATAAACCGACTGAAATGGTGAATGATCCAGAAGAAAAGGAAGATGATAATCAAGAGGCAATGGAGAAAGAAAAGCCTTATGTACCTCCACCACCCTATAAACCACCAATTCCGTACCCTCAGAGATTAACCAATTCCAAGACGATGGGCCAGTTTAAGAAATTTGTCGAACTTCTGAAACAGTTGAATATTACTATTCCGTTTACATAAGCTATCACTCAAATGCCCTCGTATGCTAAGTTTTTAAAAGAAATCTTATCTAATAAGAAAAAGATAGAGGATAATGGAACCGATACACTTACTGCTGAGTGTAGCGCCATAATTCAGAATAATATGCCTCCTAAGCTAAAAGATCCAGGAAGTTTCTCTATACCCTGTGTAATAGGAAAATTCGTCATTGACAAAGCTCTATGCGATTTAGGAGCCAGTATAAGTGTTATGCCCTTAACGATTTGCAAAAGGCTAGACATGGGAGACCTAAGACCAACTAAAATGTCTGTTCAACTAGCCGATCGCTCTGTTAATTATCCTGTAGGCATACTAGAAAACGTCCCAGTACGTATAGGACAATTCTACATCCCTACTGATTTCATAATCATGGACATCTCTGAAGACTCCACTACACCTATCATACTAGGAAGACCATTCTTAGCTACCGCCGGAGCTATAATAGACGTAAAGAAAGGAAAGCTAACCTTTGAAGTAGGTGAAGAGCAAGTTGAATTTATTTTAACACAATTCTTACAATCACCAGCTATAGAGGATACATGCTATCTATTGGACGTAATTGACGAATGTGTAAGAGAAATGGAAATGAAAGAAACTACCTATTCTGAAATTATGAAAATTCAAATCCCTCCGATTTTCGAAGATGATAATTGGCGTAAACCATATCAGGATGATAGTCTAAGCGAAAGTTTAGCACTTACACCGGATCCCATGCCAAGTAAGGATAAACCTACATTAGGGTTAAAAACTTTACCTAAGAACCTAAGATACGAATTCTTAGACATTGAATGTACAAGACCAGTTATAATAAATTCCAGTTTAGGAACAATCGAAACAAAGAAACTTTTTGATGTCTTAAAGAAATATCCTACTGCGTTAGGATATAACATATCTGATCTCAAAGGAATATGCCCTTCAATCTGTATGCATCGTATTCTGCTAGAAGAAGATTGCAAAACCTCCAGAGAATCTCAAAGAAGAATTAACCCAATCCTTAGCACTGTAGTAAAGGAAGAAGTTAAGAAACTACTAGATGCCGGAATAATATATCCAATCTCTGATAGTAAATGGGTTAGTCCAGTACATGTAGTACCAAAGAAAGGAGGTATCACTGTTGTGAAAAACGCTAAAGGCGAATCGATATCACAAAGAGTAGTGACAGGACATAGAGTGTGCATCGATTATCGTAAACTAAACAAAGCCACTCGAAAAGATCATTTCCCACTACCTTTTATAGATCAAATGTTAGAACGATTAGCCAAGCATTCATATTTCTGTTATCTTGATGGTTACTCAGGATTTTTCCAAATCCCTATCCACCCAGATGATCAAGAGAAGACTACATTCACATGCCCTTATGGAACGTTCGCTTATAGACGAATGCCCTTTGGATTATGCAACGCTCCTGCAACCTTTCAAAGATGTATGATGTCAATCTTCGCAGATTTTATAGACAACATCATGGAAGTGTTCATGGACGACTTCTCTGTATGCGGGCAAAGTTTTGAAGGATGTCTATCAAATTTAGAAATGGTATTAGAAAGATGTGTAAAAGTAAACCTCGTGCTTAACTGGGAGAAATGTCATTTTATGGTCAGAGAAGGAATCGTACTAGGACACGTTATATCCGACAAGGGAATTGAAGTTGATAAAGCTAAAATAGAAGTCATTAAAGATCTTCAACCCCCTAAAACCGTTCGAGAAATACGAAGCTTTTTAGGACACGCCGGTTTCTACCGACGATTCATCAAAGATTTCTCGAAAATCACTAAACCTCTTACCAGTTTATTAATGAAAGACGCTGAGTTCATATTCAATGAAGATTGTCTTAAAGCATTCGAAACTCTAAAAATAACCCTCATCACCGCACCAATCATGCAACCCCCTGACTGGAGATTACCTTTCGAAATCATGTGCGATGCGAGTGACTATGCTGTAGGCGCAGTTCTAGGCCAGAGGAAGGAAAAGAAACTTCATGCGATTTACTATGCCAGTAGAACCTTAGATTCTGCTCAGATGAACTACGCCACTACTGAAAAAGAATTGTTAGCAGTTGTCTTTGCGCTTGACAAATTCCGTTCTTACCTAGTGGGAGCGAAAATAATCGTTTACACAGACCACGCTGCTATCAGATATCTATTGACTAAGAAAGATGCTAAACCAAGACTCTTGAGATGGATTTTACTCTTACAAGAGTTTGATCTCGAAATAAAAGATAAGAAAGGTACTGAAAATGTCGTAGCGGACCATTTATCTAGAATAGAAGGTATTAAACCAGAACAAGTGCCGATTAACGATGATTTTTCGTATGAACAGCTGATAGCACAAATAGGAAGCGACCCAGTTCAGTTAGACATAGATGAAAAAGAACCCGTGGAAACAATCCAAACAACTGTAGGACTGCCATGGTACGCTGACATTGTCAACTACCTAGCTGCAGGAGCTCTTCCTCCTGATTTAACCTATCAGCAGAAAAAGAAATTCTTTCACAATCTCAAACATTACTATTGGGATGAACCATTATTGTTCAAAAGAGGACCCGATGGAATCTTTCGTCGATGTATTCCCGAAGAAGAAATAGAAGATGCCATTGCTCATTGCCATTCATCTCCTTATGGTGGACATGCAAGCACTTCCAAGACTTGTGCAAAAATCTTGCAAGCCGGCCTATTCTGGCCTAATCTATGGAAGGATGTCCACATCGCTGTTATAAATTGCGATCGGTGTCAACGCACCGGTAATATTTCAAGAGATGAAATGCCCCAAAAAGGAATATTGGAAGTAGAAGTCTTTGACGTCTGGGGAATAGATTTCATGGGACCATTTCCATCATCTTTCGGTAATAATTACATACTCGTAGCTATTGATTATGTTTCAAAGTGGATTGAAGCTATAGCTTCTCCTACAAATGACACACGAGTAGTAATAAAGCTTTTCAAAAATATAATCTTTCCCAGATTCGGTGTGCCTAGACTCGTCATAAGTGACGGTGGCTCGCACTTCATTTCAAAAATCTTTGACAAATTACTATCTAAGTATGGAGTAAGACACCGTGTGGCAACACCATATCATCCACAAACAAGTGGACAAGTCGAAGTCTCAAACAGAGAAATCAAACAAATCTTAGAAAATACCGTCGCCATATCTCGGAAAGATTGGTCATCTAAACTTAATGAAGCTTTATGGGCTTATAGGACAGCTTACAAGACACCCATAGGAACTACACCTTTCAAATTAGTATATGGAAAATCTTGTCATCTCCCGGTAGAACTAGAACACAAAGCTTATTGGGCGATCAAAACTCTCAATATAAACTATAATGCTGCAGGAGAAAAGCGAATCCTAGATATTAACGAATTAGAAGAGTTAAGGCTAGATGCTTATGAGAATGCTAAGATATATAAAGAAAGAACTAAGCGATGGCACGATAAACGCCTATCTAGGAAATAATTTAGTGTGGGAGACGTTGTACTCCTCTTTAATTCAAGACTTAGGCTCTTTCCTGGAAAACTAAAATCTAGATGGTCAGGACCCTTTGAAATAACTAGAGTGTTCCCGAGCGGAGCAATAGAAATTAAGGGTAGGAATAGTGAACCGTTCATAGTAAACAGACAACGTTTAAAACATTACCATAAAATTGAAAATAGAGATTATGCAAATAGTCTAAGGCTTTTAGAGTTGTCCACTAATTTCCCTGATTAATCTAACCTAAGCATTACGTCAGGCTTTAGACGATAAAAACAACGCTTAGTGGGAGGCAACCCATTTAATCATTTAAATCATTTTGATCATTTTATTATTTTGTCATTTATCATTTTATTATTAGTTTATTTGTTTTGTCATTTTATTATAGTTTTATTTCATTTTTACTATTATTGCTTTTATTTATGCATTTATTTCCTTATTTTTCCTTATTTTAATTTTAAATCACTTTTACATATTTTCTAAAGTCTTTTCCACTTTCCTTCTCCCCCTGATTTGTTTCCTTCGTATTTACACTAACTATGACTAACCAACCGATAAACCTTATGGAAACCAAATTTAGAGGTAGGAACCAAAGAATGAAATTTGAAGAGTTATCACAGAGACCAATGGATTTGACTCTGTACCCGGATGATCTGACTATGGAAACCTTAGGTATACATGATAGCATCCTCTACTTGTTTAACCGACTTGGATGGGAGAATGCACTGATTCAACAAAAGTTTGTGACTTACCGCGAGCTCACCCTTGAGTTCCTCAGCTCCTTAGTTTACTTACCCGAGCGCGGTTTTGGATTCAGGAAAGGATTTATCAGTTTCCGCCTGTTTGGAATAGAATATGACTTTAACCATAAAGAACTAGCTGACTTATTAGGATTCCCTAGTGGACCCTTTGCTTTTACTACCACACAGGTAGAATTGATGGACATTGAGCTGGATTTATTTTGGGGAACCTTAACCGGAAATTACCATCCTGAACCAAATAACATGAACAATGATGAGATACATAACCCTGCTATCCGTTACTTCCATAAGATCCTTGCCCACACCTTCTTTGGAAAATAAGAAAACCTTACTGGAGTATCTAAAGATGAGATATTCATTATGTCATGTGTGACTAATGGACAGCCAGTCAATGGTGTGCATTTCATGATGCAAACCTTCACCCGAATCCAAGAAGAACCTGATTTACCTATATTAGTAGGAGGTCTTGTCACCATGATTGCTGATGCCTTAGGACTTAGATACCAATTACACAGGTGTAACCGTTTAGGTACAATCCGTCCTATGAATCTTAACTTTTGCTTTAATCGGCATATCATAAGGAATTTAGGACAACCACCTTTTGAGTACCTCATCAGGAATGAAGTAGTAACCCTGTTCACACTACCAAACCATGCTAGAGTCAGTGTTCACAATAAGGATAATTGGCTTTATGAGCTTACCCCTCCTGACTATCCATCTACTCCTGAAACACCTCAATCCTACAAGATAAGGGATGCTATAATGACCGATGTAGAAAGTGACCCTGAGACACCTCCTGGTTACCATGACATTGACCACACTGACGAAGTGATTGAAACCCCTGAAGTAAATCAAGTAGAATATGCTGACAACTTAAATAAAATCATGAACACTCTTGAAGCTTACCAAGCCGATATAAATACTGTTAAGGATGAGATTAAGAGCATGCGATTGGACATTATAGGTTTAACTGACATAACATGTGAGCAATTCTACCACCTGAACTCTGCAATCGAAGATTTGAAGAAGCACTTTTGAAAATGCTGTAGTAATCTAGCTTATTTTACTTATTGTTTTCGTTTCTAGTTAGTTTAACATTTCGCAAACATTTTCGTACTTTATTTTCATTAATGTAATTTCCCTTCAATTATCAAAAGCAAAGCACTTCTAGTTTTACAAATTTTTCCAATTTAATCAATTTCTATGCTTTCAATTCATTTACTATTATATTTAAATTGATTAATGTTTTATATAATCTCTCGTGTGATGAAATTTACAAGTATTATGTTGGTATTATATATTATATATTGTTTGTGTTTACAATAGAGTGAGAAGTGATCATAAAAAAATATAAATTATATTGGACGTGAGAGAGATAATGCATTCTGGAAAATATTCTACGTTTTAAACCCTCACGGTCGTCATCACCCTATAACGATCGTGACAGGCTAATTAGCGCGTCACGACCGTCATCCCCCATCACGACCGTGACGACCCCAGTTATAGGAATTCTGAGAAACAGAATTGTTCTTCTTCGAAACCTCTTCCTCTTTCAACTTCCATAACATTAAACCCCCCCCCCCCCCCCATTGTCTCTTCCAACTCCCGTAACCTCCCATTACCCAAATTAAACTCCATTAACCTCTCCATTTACACCACACCTATCACATTCTCATCTTGCACTTAATCCGAACCATTTCCTCACATTTTACACTTTTCTCACAAAACTCAAAAACCTCTCATCTCCCACTCTTGAACTTGCATGCAATGGAAGAAATTCAGTTTAGAGATGGTGAGCATGGAGATAATCAGAGACAGAGGTTCATCAGATTCCAGAACCGTGGTGTTCAACCCACGCGATATGTCGACACTGAATGTTTGAGAGAGTTGGGAATGCTCAACAGTGTCAAGAACCTGCTTCAGAAGGTTGGTTTGTGGCATCTATGCAGTCAGCCCCAGCCTACATTCGAGCTTCTGACATTGGAATTTCTAAGCTCGTTTCATTACATCACTCCTACCGGTTCACAAAGTCAACTCACTGGCGTTGCTAAGTTCAGATTGCTCGGCCGGGAGTTCGAAGTTACACAAACAAGGATCGCCGAGCTGCTAGGCTTTGATCACGACGATGATGCTCACCTCCGCGTGCCGGACAACTTCAGTGAAACCGCTTTCACCTTATGGCACGACATCACTAACACCCGTGCCTCAGCCTTTCAGAGCCTGAATGCTACGCATATCCACAACCCGACGATCAGATACTTTCATCGCATCATCTGCAACACCATTTTTGCAAGAGAGAGCAACCACAAGCTCAACTCCAAGGAGCTCTTGTTCTTGCACTGCGCCTTAAATGACGAGCGCATCAATGCTGCCCCATTCATGCTATCCCATATCCAGTCCATAGCGCAAAGAGGCGCTACCCCCTTCTACATAGGCGGCATTGTCACTACCCTCGCCATTCAGCTGGAGCTTGGTGACTTGGTCATCAATTTGCCTCGCAGAGCCGCAGAGTTCCTAACGAAGAATTATTGCAGGTCCGCCCACTTGATTGCTTAGAGAGAGGATGGCAGGTTTAGCCCTGTTATCCAAGGCACTGTTTATCACCACATCATCTTGTCGTGCCGTGACCGCATTGATCCGTCCAACCGAGCCAACTGGCTATTTGTTTTACCGGATGCTGTCGGCCACGCCCCCATTTTTGATGAGCAGGCCGATCCACCAGTGGACGAGATGCAAGACACCATGGATGCAGCTGAGCCTGTCCAGGACATTCCTGAGTCATCCACCCGACAACCTCCTGCACAAGAATTCACACTTGAGGACGTCCTCCGTGCGATTCATCAGCAGAACCAGATGAATGCCGCACTGGAGCGAAGGCAAAAGGAGCAACATGATGCATTACTCCTAGCTGTTGCCACCAACCAGAGGACTAATGATGAGAAGCTCGGAGAGATCTTTAGCGAGCTAGAGTCTTTGCGCATTGATATCACTGCTATCACCGGTACCGGTTCTGATCCTGAAGCGACTCCGACCAGACGCTCCCGCACCAGAAGCCGAGGCCGTGGTCATCAGCAGCCTTAGTTTTAGTTTTTGTTTATGTTTTTCCTTTTCAGTTGCTTGTATTGTACTTTAACCGCTATTATATCACAACATTGAGGACAATGTCTGATATAGTGTGGGAGAGGTACCTTTCATTTTCCGCATTTTCCCTTTCCGCATTTCCCTTTCCGTTGTATTTCCTTTTCGTATTTTTAATGAAATAGAGCAATATTTGTGCTATTTTCTTTAGTTTCAAACTTTCCCCGTTTATTTAGCCATACCGGAAAAAAAATCTTTAAATTATTCTTCGCATTACCCGACTTACCTACGAAATCATAGTTAGGAAGATGAGAACGATTCAACAAGATCAATACATTATTGACACCTTAGACTTCCCACTTAAGCATTCCGTTCCGATAATTGTTACGACTATACCTTAAGTTTCAGTTCAAAAGTAACCCATAGTAGTTTATACTAGCAGTCAGCACCGTCTGAACACAAACCACGTGGGGAGCCGATGAATATAAGTGTTTGATGCCTAATCTTTAATGCTCATTCATATCTCGATGCCAATGAAAAGAAATTGCACCAAAGTACACGGTCGCATATAAGAAACGAGAAATATGAGAAGGAGTCCATTGCAGGTTGGTTCAGAGGTACTGGTTCTGAACTTGGTAGGGCGTGCTACGGCTCGATCCCCCACAACCTCCAAATCGGATAATGTATATAGGGTTGCCACATTCGTGTACCAGACCCCGTGCTTATAAAGGATCAAAGTCACTAACCGGCTACTCCACTACGTGCGTGCTAAGGCAAAGGGCTTAATGTGATTGCGCTAGAATGAAACCGGGCGAAATAAGATCGAAAGACTCTAGGTGGAATCGTAACCCAATTACCGAATGTTTCGTTTAACGGGAAGTCGACGACTTAGCTTGTTGCTTGTGTCATTAGTGTATCATTAGTGTTTTATCAAAGTACCGGTTTATCTGACAAAACGTTCCTTCGTACGGTTTGTTATGTGTGTGCGTCGATGAAAACTTGTCCGACAATTTTCAACCGACTATTTGCTTGAGGACAAGCAAAGGTTTAAGTTTGGGGAAGTTTGATAACGAGAAAAAGTATCGTTTATATTGCTATGTTTCAATAACGTTTTATCGCACAATTGCCGTTTTAACACCCGATTCCTCGAGTTTTCTTTGCCATTTTGCAGGTATATCAATTACAGAGCTAAATCATGAGCCACAAGTGAAATGAGCAAAATCAACCATTAAAAGATGAAGAAAGGAGGAATTCTGCATAACCTGCAATTTTTGTAACAGTCACGATCGTCACCTAGGAGTCACGACCGTGACACGCTAAAAGGAGCAGTCACGGTCGTCACAAGTCCCTCATGACCGTGACGCGCATCAAACACGGATGACGAACGTGACACCCTTGTCACGAACGGGACAAAGGGAAATTAGGGTATTTGGCTGATACTTGGTCATGAACGTGTACGCTACGTGAAGTCAACATGCCTATGTTCCCGCAGACCAAGTATTCCAACGTTTCCCTGGATTCTCTCAACACCTACGAGGCCCATGCACCAATTCCAACTGCCAAGCCCAAATAGCTTTCTATAAATAGATTAGTTTCAATGAAAAATTTACAGAGTTTTAGTTTTTAATTTTCTTGCGGAAGCTCTGCCGTTTTTATTTGCACCCTTTATTTTTCCAGCATTTATTTTTCTTGCTTTAATTTTTTGTATCCCAACCAACCATATAACAATTTCCAACATTAGGAAATTGTTATAATTTAATTTGTTTCAAAGCCTTCAGAATTATTTTAGAAAATTTATTTCCGATTCCGGTCAGTACTCCGAGCTTTCCAGCCTGTGGAAGAAGGAGTCTACTATTTTTATTGTTATCCAGGTTTTTATTTAAATTGCATTTATTTAATGTTAAGTATTTATTTTTCTGTTATGCATATTTTATTTTGTGTTTTTCTGCCTCTGTCTGGTTCAACAATAATGAGTAGCTAAACACCTTAGGGAGGTATGTAATTAAAATAAACTAAATCGGTAAAATCAATTCTATGCTTAAAATAATTAAGAGCTTAATATTCTGGCTGAGACTTTTTATTATAAAATCAACCTTTTTGTTACGAGAGTAAGGAAAGTGTAATAGGTTAGGTCAAGACCACGAGAGTGTGAGATTTTAACCAGATAGCTAAAGTTAGGCATTTAATTTAAACACAGCGAGAGCGCTTTAAAATGAATTAGAATTACTAAGTTTCCAAAAATTATTTCTAAACACATATGGGCTAGCGAGAGCAGGCATAGGGCTTTAGGGGTAAGATCTGAGATAAGACCACGAGAGTGTGAGTTAAAGATATTTGAACTGGTAACCTCTACAGAATATATTAAGTGAACCATCTGTATAAGCCTAGGTTAGATTGACCCGCCTAAGTTATCATAATTACATACCGACCGCCTTAGTATTATTTTATTAAACTTAAATTTAATTCCCGCCTTTAATCTTTAAAAACAACCAAAAAATCGTGACAACCATTAACCTTAGCTAAACTAGTAAATCTTCCAACACTAAGTAATCATAAAGTCCCGGTGGATCGATAATCTTAAATATTACTTCGATAGGTTGTGCACTTGCAGTTAAGATACTGCTAGACACATAATTAGATACGTCTTTAGCCCATCAGTTGCTCTGAAAAAACAAAAGAAATTAAACAAAAAAATGTATCTTGGCTGGTTTCGAATCCAAGCCCTTTCGCATACCAAGCCAAACACTTTACCACTGGGACACACGCTTGTGTGTGACATATAAACGAAACAGATTCATTATAAAATATGACAAAAATTCAAATTATGAAAAACGCGCGCAGGTCTTCTTCTCCAATTCACCTACAAAATTTCCTTCAAAATTTCCTGCGGAATTTCTTACGAGTTCTTCCCTTCAAGAACCTGCGAATTTGAATCTCTCACAACACATAAATTTTCAACAAATTGGTTATACAGACATGATCCACACATCAAATCCAATTCAATGATGTCTTTAAAATTCATTTATGTTGGTTTAAATGAGAAACCCTAAACGGTTTCTTCAAACCCTAACAATGGTGAATTCTTAATCCCGCATCGAAATTCAAATTAGTTCATCCAGAAACATTCCTTGTATCATAACAAACACAAAACATCAGTCAAATATGATTTATCATGAGTAAATATGAAAAAACGAAAAATTGCAATATGAGCATGAACACAGATTTGGTTTCCATGATTTAGTGCAGGGATGAATGGTTTTATGATCCAGAAACACTAAGTGACCTTCAAGGAACAATTTGCAACCTTTAGTTTGTCTTGAGAGTGGCTAGAAGTATCAAACCGAATTTGAGTTTTGGATGAAATTTTTGAAGTTTGAAGATGATGTGAGAGGCTGTGAATTCGTGCTCTCTAAGTTGCTAAATGTTCTTTATATATGGATGAATGAATTAGGTCAAAAACATTGCTCAAGACTTTGGATATTTTGATTGTTTGAGATTGAAAAAGATAAGCTCTTAAAATTTGAATATTCTTGATATGAACTTGCTATTTTAAGATAATCCTCATAATTTTTGTATCAATTAGATCCAAATAATCTTTATGACATTCTAGAAGACAAATCATTTTAAATCTTCACCATTTTATATTTTATTTGAATTTAAAATGATTTTTAATATAAAAAATCATAATAAATAAAAATAAAATGAATAAAATTATGAAAATATTAAATTAATTTCGTGTATGATGTCATGGAACCTATTGGATCACAAAAAAGTCAGCCCATTTGAAGAATTATGGTTTTAAGACCCCATTTTCTTCATAAACCTCTCAAAAATTTCCCACCTTTGCAAGGGCACAAATACTTCAATTTTAATGCTATAAAGGTGTTCTTGGACATTTTGGAAAGCTTAAAGAGTCCTCTAACCAACCTCTTTGGTATCATGTCCATATCTTTTACCATTCTCAAGTTATGCTCTTTGGAAGTTGTTGACTTTTTGTTGACTTTTAAAAGGACCTATAATGTCTTAGCTCATACCTTCCAAATGAAGCATTTTTGGGCTTGGCTTGTGAGACACAAAGTTGTAGAGAATTCAATTTCCTTCAAAATGAGCTTTGGATGGAAAATATTTGATGAAGCATGTGAAAGTTATGGCTGGTCAAAGTTCAGTTGACTTTTCCTAAGAAAACCCTAATTTAGAAACTCCTGATTCTTGATGATCTGAAACTTCCTTGATGAATCATGATCAACCCTTGATCAAATGATGAATTTTACTTCATATACTTTATGTTGGCAAAAAATCATGAAGTTTGACTTTGGTTTGACCACAGTTGACCTCAGTTTGACTTTTTAACTGCTTTGACTGATTTTAACCTAACTGATCATCTGACTGAGCAAATCTTTTGGGAAAGTCTTGAAACTTGACACGGGGATTCTTGAACACATATAAGATGCTATTAAGCTCACTTGAAGTCTTGGAAGTCCATTTAGCCTGATTAAAGTCAAAACCCTAGTTTAGGATGCATTGCTTAGGAGGATGCATTGTCTGAGGGAATTGTCAAACTTCCTGACTAATTGTGAACTCTGTGAACCTTGTGAACCTCATGAGATGTCTTGTGAACCTTGTGAAACTTTTGAGCCTCTTATTACACAATGACTTGTCTTGTGGAGGGTAAATTTTGGGGTGCAACAGCTGCCCCTGTTCAATTTTCTGAAACCTGAGGGGTTAGATTGGTATATGTGCCAGTCGTGACCTGGAAGGTTGAAGGGGATTGAACTCAAAAGCCCAAAAATTTGCACTCACCAGTGCATAGAGTAACACTGGTGATTAGTTGTATATGCTTGAGTGGGCTTGAAGATGCCACTTGGAAGAATTGGAGATGGGCTTTGAGATGCCATCTGGAGGAATTGAAGATGGGCTTAGAGATGCCATCTAGAGATGGGCTTGGAGATGCCATCTAAAGTATCAGGATGTGATGATGTCTTTATGTTGATACTGGATATCAGTACTAGGTCTTTATATAGGCCGTCTCTGAATCATTTATGCAACATGATTTGAATCGTGGAATAGACCAGTAGAAATAAATCTTCGTGACGATTATCTCTTCTGGAAGTATCTTGGATTAGGGAATGGATCTTTATACAGACCGTTTGCCTACTCTCCAAGGTCAAAAGAACGTCAGGATTTGTTCTTCTGAAAAATATCTTGAACCAGGGAATGGATTTTTTTACAGACCGTTTGCCTACTATTCAAGGGCCAAAAGAACGTCAGGATTTGTTCTTCTGAAAAATATCTTGAACCAGGGAATGGATCTTTTTACAGACCGTTTGCCTGATATTCAAGGGCCAAAAGAACGTCATGATTTGTTCTTCTGAAAAATATCTTGAACCAGGGAATGGATCTTTTTACAGACCGTTTGCCTGCTATTCAAGGGTCAAAAGAACGTTAGGATTTGTTCTTCTGAAAAATATCTTGAACCAGGGAATGGATCTTTTTACAGACCGTTTGCATGCTATTCAAGGGCCAAAAGAACGTCAGGATTTGTTCTTCTGAAAAATATCTTGAACCAGGGAATGGATCTTTTTACAGACCATTTTCCTGCTATTCAAGGGCCAAAAGAACGTCAGGATTTGTTCTTCTGAAAAATATCTTGAACCAGGGAATGGATCTTTTTACAGACCATTTGCCTGCTATTCAAGGGTCAAAAGAACATTAGGATTTATTCTTCTGAAAAATATCTTGAACCAGGGAATGGATCTTTTTACAGACCGTTTGCCTGCTATTCAAGGGCCAAAAGAACGTCAGGATTTGTTCTTCTGAAAAATATCTTGAACCAGGGAATGGATCTTTTTACAGACCGTTTGCCTGCTATTCAAGGGCCAAAAGAACGTCAGGATTTGTTCTTCTGAAAAATATCCTTAACCAGGGAATGGATCTTTTTACAGACCGTTTGCCTGCTATTCAAGGGCCAAAAGAATGTCAGGATTTGTTCTTCTGAAAAATATCTTGAACCAGGGAATGGATCTTTTTACAGACCGTTTGCCTGCTATTCAAGGACATCTTGAGCAATGTATGGATCATTTCTGACCTGTTGTAAGTTGTTGATATTGTTTTACCTGTGTATAACTTTCCTGCAAGGAGAATGTTAGTTTATGCAATATGTATGCATGCATAGTATGATGCACCTAAGTAATGTATTATGTATTAATGGATATGTTATGGTATGATGTAAATGATGTATGTATGAATCATGCAATCTGAAGCGTCTGGATATCTTCGTATAACAACTGCTTGCTAGAGAAAATAAATCCTGATTCGTTGCTGAAGAATATGAGGAACTCTTTCCCGTCTTGTTTGATAGTATAGTATTCATACTTCCCGTATTCGTTCGTCGTACTTCTATTGAAGGAATAAGTTCCTGAATATCCCGACTGAGGATAAAAGAGATGGACATAAATTCAGGGGGAGATGTAACTCGAAGTATTTATGATGATAGATTTGCCCTAGTGGGGATTTGTATCTGTCTTGTGGGGATGAACCGGCGAAGCTTCGTTGAATTCCTTCCCTCGCTCGTCCTTAGTAAATACTATTACTGCATTTTCATGCATTTCTGGTAAACATCAATCATATTAAGCATTTATGCATTTCTGGTAAACATCAATCATATTCAAAAGCATACATACATTCAAACACAACCAATGGACGTTTCGCTTATGTAAATAGGGTAAAAGTAAATCTGGATTCAAAGATGAAATTTTATTTATATCACAAAATGACCTATACATAGGCAAGTTTGTACAAGGAGACAAAAATCCTAGTAAGAGGAATTTGTCATAATTTTTTTTTTTACAAAACAAAGAAAATCAGCTATGTGGGAAATAATCCTATTGAGTTTCAATTCTACTATTGCCATTATCTTCAAGTATCTCATCTTCTGCTGTCGAGACGGAAACGATTGGATTGATCTTTACTTGTTAGAGTCTGAACTAAGTAGCACAACTGGTTGGAGTTTCCATGGGTGATCCAAACGAGACATAGTCATACGCTATAATCCCTAACTTTTTCCTGGATTGCCTTTTCAGGTTTTCAATCCACCGGGATACCCTTTTTTGCCTAAGCCGCCTTTTCAGGTTTTCGACTTTCCGAGTGTACATTATATATATATATATCCCTAATTTTTGCCCGAACCCTTTTGGTTCGCCGGGATGCCCTTATTTTTGCCTAGGCCAATCAACCTAGCGGGTCTCTTTTTATGCGTAGTATTTTTTAACTATGTCTGCGTTTACAGGCTGTGGGAAGTCTTCACCATCCATAGTAGTAAGTATCATGGCACCTCCTGAGAATACTGTCTTGACTACAAATGGTCCTTCATATGTTGGAGTCCACTTGCCCCTAGGATCACCCTGTGGTAATATGATACGCTTGATTACCAAGTCACCAGCCTGATATACCTTTGGCTTAACCTTCTTATTAAAAGCTTTGATCATCCGTTTCTGGTACATCTGGCCATGACAAACTGCTGCTAACCTCTTCTCATCAATCAAATTTATCTGGTCAAGCCGAGTCTGAATCCACTCATCTTCATCCAAGTCTGCATCCTTCATGATTCTCAAGGAGGGTATCTGAACTTCGATGGGAAGAACTGCTTCCATACCATAGACTAAGGAGAATGGGGTTTCCCCTGTTGAAGTATGTATTGTAGTACGATAACCATGAAGAGAAAATGGTAACATCTCATGCCAATCCTTATAAGTATCAGTCATCTTTTGTAGAATCTTCTTAATGTTTTTGTTAGCAGCTTCTACTGCCCCATTCATCTTTGGACGATACGGAGAAGAGTTGTGATGCTTAATCTTGAACTGTGTGCAGAGATCAGTAATCATAGTGTTGTTCAGATTAGAGCGATTGTCAGTAATAATCCTTTCAGGGATGCCATACCTACATATGAGATTATTCCTAATGAATCGAGCCACCACATTCTTAGTAACAGATGCAAATGAAGTTGCCTCCACCCACTTAGTAAAGTAATCAATAGCAACCAGGATGAAACGATGCCCATTAGAAGCAGTAGGTTTGATCTCACCAATCATATCAATGCCCCACATGGCAAAAGGCCAAGGAGCAGTCAACACATTCAATGGTGATGGAGGTATATGTACTTTATCAGCATAGATTTGACACTTATGACATGGTGTGACCACTAGAATGAGTGCCAAAGATCCCATCATGCATGTCTTCCATAATCTCAGTTGCTTCCTTCTTATCCACACAACGAAGCAAAGTTGAATCATGATTGCGTTTGTACAAAATGCCATTACTCAAAAAGAACTTAGCAGAAAACCTCCTCAGAAACTTCTTATCTTTGACAGATGCCCCTTCAGGGAACTCCTGAGCTTCAAGATATCTTTTTACTTCATAGAACCAAGGCTTATCCTCTGCTTCTTCAGTGTCAATCTCATTGCAGTGTGCAGGCTTCTCAAATCTATCAATAGTAATCTTGGGAGCTTCATCATCCCAGCTAATCTTAAACATAGATGCCATGGTGGCTAATGCATCTGCCAACTGATTTTCTCTTCGTGGAATATGTCCAAAGGTAATCTCTTCAAAATATGGGATCAAAGACAAAACATGCTCTCTGTAAGGAATGAGATTATCATGCTTGGTATCCCAATCTCCTTTAATCTGAATTACTACCAGAGCTGAATCTCCATATACATCCAGGAACTGAATCTTCATATCAATGGAAACTTTGATGCCCAGGATACATGCCTCATACTCAGCCATGTTATTTGTACAATAGAAACAAAGTCTTGCAGTAATCGGGGTATGACAACCTTCAGGGGAACTGATCACAACACCAACACCATTACCAAGTGCATTAGAAGCTCCATCAAAAACCATAGTCCATCGGGATCCTTGTTCAGGTCCGTCATATTGTCTAGGTTCTTTGGTAATAATCATAATATCTTCATCGGGGAACTCAAAACTCATTGATTGATAATCATCCACTGCTTGATGAGCCAAATGATCAGCTACAACACTTCCTTTAATGGCCTTCTGAGTAGTATAATGTATGTCATATTATGTCAAGATCATTTTCCATCTGGCTATTCGTCCGGAGAGAGCAGGTTTCTCGAATATGTACTTGATTGGATCCATCTTCGAAATCAATAAGGTAGTATGAGTCAACATATACTGTCTTAGTCGGCGAGCAGCCCATGCCAAAGCGCAGCAAGTTTTCTCGAGCAGTGAGTATCTTGTTTCACAGTCGGTAAACTTTTTGCTAAGGTAGTATATTGCCTGCTCTTTTCGACCAGACTCGTCATGTTGCCCCAACACACACCCCATTGAGTTGTCTAACACTGTTAAGTACATAATCAAGGGTCTTCCATCAACTGATGGCATCAAAATGGGAGGTTCTAGAAGATATCTCTTGATTTCATCAAAGGCTATCTGGCACTTGTCATTCCATTCCATTACCTGATCTTTCTTCAACAACTTGAAGATTGGCTCACAGGTAGCAGTTAATTGGGAAATAAATCTTGCAATGTAATTCAATCGTCCCAAGAAACCTCTAACTTCCTTCTCAGTACGGGGAGCCGGCATCTCTTGTATAGCTTTCACTTTTGCAGGATCCACTTCAATACCTTTTCCACTGACAATGAAACCCAGGAGTTTACCAGATCTAACTCCAAAAGTACACTTGTTTGGATTCAATCTCAACTTGTATTTCTTCAACCTTTCAAACAACTTATGCAGATGATCAAGATGTTGTTCTTCATTCTGGGACCTGGCTATCATATCATCCACATATACCTCTATCTCATGATGAATCATATCGTGAAACAAAGCCATCATAGCACGCTGATATGTTGCCCCGACATTCTTCAAACCAAATGGCATCACTTTATAACAAAAAGTGCCCCACTGTGTAACAAATGTAGTCTTCTCCATATCTTCAGGTGCCATCTTGATTTGATTGTAACCAGAGAAACCATCCATAAAAGAGAATACCTTGTGCTGAGCAGTGTTTTCTACCAGAACATCAATATGAGGAAGTGGAAAGTCATCTTTGGGGATGGCCTTGTTCAAATCCCTGTAGTCTACACACATACGTACTTTACCATCTTTCTTGGGTACCGGTACCACATTTGCAACCCATTGAGGATAAGAAGTCACAGCTAAGAACCCTGCATCAAATTGTTTCATCACCTCTGCTTTAATCTTCTCTGACATTTCAGGACGCATGCGACGAACCTTTTGCTTCTTTGGACGACAATCTTCTTTTACTGGTAAACGGTGAACCACAATGTCTGTATCCAACCCTGGCATATCTTCATAGGACCAAGCAAAGATCTCCACATAATCATGTAACATCTGAATCAATCTGCTCTTATCACCATCCTCTAATTCATCCCATATCTTGACCTCCTTCCTATTTTCTTCAGTTCCCAGATTCACAACTTCGACTGGCTCTTCATGTGGCTGTATAGCTTTCTCTTCTTATTGTAACAACCTAGCAAGCTCTACAGGTACTTCACAATCTTCCTCCTTTCCATCTTCAGCTTGATAGATCGGATTCTCGAAATTATAATTGGCAATAGTAGAACTGTTATCAACAGGATCCAGAGTGGATGAGGATCTACATTTTAGTGATGTGGGTGTGTGTAAGAACACATATCTGATAAAACAAAAATAAAAGAAAAGAAAGACAAGGAACATAATATTTACGAAAATGAAACGTCCACTGATTTTTATTGAATGAAGTATGCAAATGAAATGACATCACGAAACAAGCATACCATTGTGCCCCGGGTAAGGCACAAGGCTTAAGAGTTTAATTGTTCAAAAATTACAAACTTGAAAGCAACAACACAGTAATAGTATTTACTCCTGACTAAAGGAGATAGGAATAACATCTTCAGCTTTCCAATTATTGAGCCCATCACCCACAGTAGGAAAAATTCAGGCATCCAAGTTGTAGTCTTCATCACAGTTACCCACATCATTGATCTGATCTTTCATAATCCCTTGATTGGTGATACGAACAAAACGAGCAGGACGAACAACCTTCTGGGACTCTGCAGTGAAACCCAAACCAAATTTGTCAGACTTGTAAGGAATGTCAGGAAGCTGACCCCAAATAGTATAACCACCTTCATCTACCACAACTCTAGCATCCTTGAGGGAAGCCATTGTAGGAGGTACTCTGGTGACCACAGGGACTTTCTTGACAACAGGAGGAGCTTCAACATTAGGAACAACCCAAGGAACTACTTCAAACGTCTGGCACGAAGTTTCAACATATTCACCTTCCACTTCGAGATATTTAAATGTGTTCACATGGCTAATCATATATCCTTCCTCTCTGCAAACAGTGACAACCTTTCCCTTTACTGGATATCTCAGCTTCTGATGTAAAGCAGAAGTCACATCACCTGCCCCATGGATCCAGGGGCGCCCAAGCAAACAAGAATACGAAGGACGAATATCCATTACATAAAAGATAGCATTGAAGACCTGAGAACCTACTTTGATTGGGAGATCTATTTCTCCGTGCACCACTCTTCTCGAACCATCGAAAACCTTCACCACTATATTACTTGGTCTCAACACAGCATCTTCCGGACTAAGCTTTTTCAACACCTCTTTGGGAAGTACATTCAGTGAAGAACCATTGTCTATCAACACATGAGACAGGGTAGTGCCCCTACACTCAATAGAGATATGTAAAGCCCTGTTATGATCCCTCTTGGCAGGAGTCAAATCAGCATCGGAGAAACCTAACCCATTATCATAGGTCAAGTGTGCAACACAATTTTCAAACTGATCTACAAAAATCTCATTTGGTACGTGAGCAGTTTTCAAAATTTTAATCAAGGCTTTAGCATGAGCCTCAGAACACAACAATAAAGACAACATGAAAATCTTGGAGGGAGTATGCCCCAATTGATCAAAAATATCATAATCACTCTTGCGAATAATCTTTAGTACTTCTTCCATCTGCTTAGAAAGATCATCAGCAGTTGGGGTCTCAGTTGGCACAGGTTCTATAACAGGACCTTTGCCCCGGGTATCAGTGTTTGTTGCAGCAGTGGAGGTAGTAGCTGGAGTAACTGTATTCTTGGAGGTAACTGGAGGAGAGAAAACTCTTCCGCTTCGTGTGATCTTACTAGATCCAGCAATATTATCAACATCAAGATTTTCATCAACAACAGGTGTATCAGCTAAGGATTCCTGCTTAACACCATGAATATAAACATCGGAACCATAATGCCAAGGCACAACTTTATCAGAAGTATACGGAATAGGACCAGGAGTGGTAATGATCATAGGTGCAACTCTAGCTTCAACAACAATCTTCACAGGGCCTTCAGCAGTAATCTTAATTGGACCCTTATGAGTGATTTTGACAGGGCCCTTGGAAGTGATTCTTACTGGCACTTTATCAACCATATCCACCTCTTCAACCTTCGCACCTTGAGTTATATGTTCAACCATGCTTTCTACAGAAGGTTTCCTCTCAAACAATATTTTGTAATTGTCCATGAGGCGTTGAATTCCGTCTTTCAACCTCCAGCAACTATCCGGTTTATAAGCACAATAGAAACAATCTTCATTACAACCTGGAAAGAACCCAGCTTGTACCAACTTCTTCTTAATAACAGACAATGGTGTGGTCACATCTGCAACTGAGGAAATATGTGAAACTTCATCAATGGCATTAACAGTCTTTTCATGATTTGGCATGGGAGCAGTAATCACATTTGGAGTACCCGGAGGGTCAAACTCAATCTCTCCAGCATCAATCATATCCTGAATCTTTTTCTTCAATATCCAACAATTATTGGTATCATGTCCCTGACAATTAGAATGATATGCACATCGTGCATTAGGATTGTACCTGGGAGAGGTAACATTGGGATTCTGAGGAGGGTCCTTCAAAGTGATGAGTTCACCCTTCAACAAGTGTTGCAAGGCTTGGGCCAGTGACATGTTGAACTTGGTGAACTGTCTTCTAGGCCTCTGCTGATTGCCCTGTGGTGGCTCTGCTGTTGCAGGAGTAGGATTGGAGATATGCACTGCACTCACAGATTGGTGCCTTCTATTACGATCAGGTTGACCATAAACAGCATTTGACTCTTTCTTCCCACTAGGGGGCTTCTTTGTAGTACTTGATGAAGAAACACCCACTTGTATCTTGCCACTCCTTATACCACTTTCTACGCGTTCTCCTGTCATTATCAACTCAGTGAAGCCAGATGATGAGCTTCCAATGAGATGACTATAAAAAGGACCATTCAACGTACACATGAACATATCCACTAACTCCCTGTCAGTTAGAGGAGGTTGTACTCTACCAGCCAAATCTCTCCACTTCTGGGCATACTCCTTGAAATTTTCTTTAGCATCCATAGACATGCTTTGTATTTGCATGCGAGTAGGGGCTAGATCAGCATTGTATTGATATTGCTTATAAAAGGCCTCAGCAAGATCATTCAAATCAAGGATGTTGACACTCTCCAACTGATAGTACAATTCCAATTGAGCTCCAGACAAGCTCTCTTGGAAGAAATGGATCCACAACTTCTTATCAGCAGTATGGGGTTGGATCCTGCAGACATAGGACCTCAGATGCAGCTTGGGACACGAAACACCATCATATACTACAAAAGCAGGGACCTTGAAACCAATGGGTATGACCACCCCAGATATCAAAATCGGATCTTCAAAATCTAGCCCTGAAGACTTTTGCAATTCTATAGCATCCATTCTATCCACCAGCATCTTGAACTTATCTTCATTAGGATCATGATAGTAGTTAGCTTCAGAATCAGAATCCCCCATTGTATTACGGAGACTGCCTCCCTCTTTCTCAGACTCCTCAGACTCATAATCTTCAACTTGTTCCTTGGTCTTGACATGACCTCTGAACCTTCTTCCCATGTTGATGAGGCCTCCCGACCTTCTAGTCTTCTTAGTCTTCTTGGTCAGCAGTGTCTTTAATTCATCCTGTCCCTTGGACAAGTTCAGGATCAGCTCTTGGAACTGTGCATTCTGTGCCTGGAGATCTTTGACTGTTTGTTCAAGAGCCATTGTTGCTGGAATAAACAACGAGAATATAAGATACATGTACATAAGAAACCTGTGATGCAATGATATGGTGTATAAATGCGTATGCAATGTTTTCAAGGACCGCATGATTTAAATTTGTTTAAACAACCAAAAGTAAACTTTTATTAGTAATAAATTTGTTTTCCCCTTGGGCTTACAATAAAAATGAAATGAATACAAATATGGGGTTTTAAGTCTCCCATGGACGTTTCCTCTTTGTGTTGAGGTATGAGTTGAGATTCCGCTCCTCGTGAAGTTGTTTTGTTAGCTCTAGGATTCTTTCTTGACTTGCTTTGTAATGAGTCTCAAAAGTATCCCTTTGCTCCTTCAACTGGATCCAGGATCTCTGTAAGTCTTCCATGTCAGTGGGCATGTCTGGGTGAAGGATGGTATAAGAGGTATCTCCTTCAGCAACAGGCTCCATAGTAACTGGCAGGATGGCTGGATATGGCATCATAAGAGTCTGAGCACGAGCTCGCACCCATCTGAGATAAGCTTCCATAGGAATAGTATACTTTGGTTCCAGAGTCTTTCTTTCAACCTTGTTCACTTTTCCCCATGCTCGTATAAACCTTTGACGGAAACCTTGCAGATCGTTGTCGTAGTCAAACACAATACCCTGAATCAACATGTCATGAGGACCATCACTCCGAGCGTAACCAAACTGACGTAAAGCTAAGGAAGGATTGTAGGTAATGCCCCCTCTTATGCCCAGGAGTGGTACATTAGGGAACTCCCCACAACGGTCAATGATAGTAACATTCTCCATAGATCTAGAGCACCAATGAATGTCTGAATGAGAATGTGACATAATCCTCTTGGACCACCTGAACCCTTGTTCATTCTTCATCACTGATCGAGGAAGGTGAGAAATAAACCACCAAGATAGCAAAGGTATGCAGCACATCAGAGTTCCTCGTGCCTTCGCAGTACGGGTATGAAGAGAATGTAGGATGTCTCCAAGTAATGTAGGCACTAGATTGCGAGTCAGAAATATGTTGATGGCATGTACGTCTATGAACTGATCTGGATTGGGGAACAATACTAAGCCATAGATCAATAGGGCTAAGATCTCCTCAAAAGCATCATAACTCATAGCTTTCAAGAACACTTGAGCTTTCTCCATCAATACCTTAGCAAGAATACCCTTAACTCCACTCCTTGTTTCTAGGACAATGTCTGATTTCTTCAAATGTAGGGCTGCAACAATGACTTCAGGTTTAGGCTATTTTTCCAAGCCTGTGAAGGGTTTCTGATCAAGGATAGGTATACCCAGAAGCTTAGAGAACTCTTCCATTGTAGGAACCAGCTGATAGTCGGGGAACGTGAAGCAATGATGTTTAGGATCAAAGAACTGAAACGGAACACTCATCATGTCTTCTTTGAACCCTGAAGTGACTAGATCCAGTAAGTGACCATGCTTCTTGATGAACTGGGAGTTTTCAGAAACTTGAGAGACCAATTCCTTAAGCTTAGGAGGTATGCCTACAAAGTTGATTCGGATAGTGTTCCTACGAGCAGAAGCCATGACCTGCAACAAAGAACAAAGATAAATCCTTTGGTCCTTGAAATGGTTAGTGAAAATGCTATGCTTATGATGCATGATGATGTCATGATGTTATGTTCAATCACAAACATGTGGCACACACAAACAAGTCACACAATAGCCCTAGGTTTGAAGGCTTGCATGAGGTCTAAAGGTAAATACCCTCCCCTGAAGTTAGTTGGTTCATCCTGTCCTACAAAAATAACCAGGTTCTAAGGGATCTCAATATCATTGATCCTTCACAAGGATGGTTGTTCAGTAGGCAACTTACTTGCCAACCAAAACCCTCCAAGTTTAGGATCTCAATGAGCGTAGTATCGAGTATCAACCAACTTCAGTCTTCACCAAAGCCGATTATCTCACTACTTTTCTAAAGGCCAAGACGGGATAACTAGGGTTCTAAAAGTCAGTTAGTGTATTGACAACATATGGCAGCCTCATATTATCCTCAACTTGACTTAAGGAACATAAGCACCAACCAAGAAGTCACACTAACTATGGCCACCAGATCAACCATATCGGTATACGCTGTACAGTTTCCTTGGTCTATTGCCATTTACCTAAGGTACACTAGATCCGGGTTAGGATCTTTCACACATAAGAGCACCCAACAAGTAAAGTAAAGCAAACAAAGCAGACAAGTTTAAAGTGATCTAATTCCTAAGGGTACCCCTCTTTTATTAAATCCCCAGCAGAGTCGACAGTTCTGTAACACGGTGGGAGAACTGACTTTAGTTAAATGTTGCGGATAGCAAGAGTCGCCACCGACTTTTATTTTATCCAAAAGGAAAGGGCATAAAAGAACAGGAAAGACCTTAAAAGATTTTTGAGTTCGGGGGGTAGGTTATACAAAGGGAAGGTGTTAGCACCCTTTATATCCATGGTTATCCATGGGCTCTTAGTTACTTAGCTCACTTTAAACTGTTTTAAGAAGTGTAGTGTGTGATTAAAAATTTTCTTAAGTACTTTATAATGACCCTTGTACGGATATATATAAAGACTTTGTTTTGAAAATTGTTTAAAATGTAAAGTGTAATGAAATAATTTGATGTAAAGTGAGCAAGTACTTAAGAGGAACCTACCCTAATTTGAATCTTTACTGTTCTTAAATGTTCTTTCAATGGTAAGACTATCCCTATTATTAAGGAATAGGTAGTCATTACCTTGGATGTTAAGGGACTTGTGAAGGGTCATCTGTGATTAGGCAACTGTAAGGTGCATTAGCAATTCGAAGGGACTTATCATCTTTTATTCGAAAGGGACAAGATCATCTACGAAGGAAACAACGAAGGGACTTGATCTTATAATCTTTAAAGGGACTAGATGATTTTTAGAAGAAGGGACATTGCTTTATACACCTTACTTGACCTTTTGATTTAGGCAACAATGAGAGGTAACCCTTAAGAAGTGAGATGGCGATCCAGGATCGACTTACGTGTGTGCGTGTACAAATTCAAATATTTATCTTATAATTAGTGATCTAAATTGATTTTTAAACACAAACATGTTTTCACTCCCTAATTTACTAACCATAGCAATTTATAAGTAAATAAACAATAAAAATTACTACAGCTATTACATGGCTTGTACAATTACATTATAATAAGAACGATTTAAATAATAAGCATATAAATAAATAATAAAAGGATTATTAATAATAAATATAAGAGAAAAAGAGGTTAGCACAATAATATACAATATAGAAATCAAATTAAAATTTTAAATTTAAAGAAACAAATTTTTTTTAAGAATTTTAAGATGAGAATAAATTAATAATGGTTATTATATACTAATTTATTTACAAAAATAAACATGATTTAGAAATATTTATTAATTATAATTAAACAAAAATAATAATAAAAAATAAGAAATTAAAATTGTAAAAGAAAATTAGGGTTTTGAATTGTTAGAAAATAAATTAGAGTTTAAAAATAATTAGGGTTTTAGATATAAAAATATTAGGGTTTTTAACTTAATATACAATATTAATCTAATAATTAAATAAACATATACATATTAATAAATATTAAAAAAAACATATAAACAAGTATATTAATTTAAGTTTGTAAATTTAAAAGAAAATAAAGTCTAATTAGAATATGTTTTTAGATATTTTTTTAGAAATTAGTTTAATTGAAGAATAATATAAGAAATTAATAAAACAAATAAAACACAAAAAAAAGCCAAAAAACAGGACCTGGGATTTGAACCCAGGTTCTTTACCTGGAAATGCAAGGGAATAATCACTGGGCCAGCCTGCGCGCTGTGATAATAGCCTACTTCCATTTTGTTTTGTTGTTGCTCTGAAAAAACAAAAGAAATTAAACAAAAAAATGTATCTTGGCTGGTTTCGAATCCAAGCCCTTTCGCATACCAAGCCAAACACTTTACCACTGGGACACACGCTTGTGTGTGACATATAAACGAAACAGATTCATTATAAAATATGACAAAAATTCAAATTATGAAAAACGCGCGCAGGTCTTCTTCTCCAATTCACGTACGAAATTTCCTTCAAAATTTCCTGCGGAATTTCTTACGAGTTCTTCCCTTCAAGAACCTGCGAATTTGAATCTCTCACAACACATAAAATTTCAACAAATTGGTTATACAGACATGATCCACACATCAAATCCAATTCAATGATGTCTTTAAAATTCATTTATGTTGGTTTAAATGAGAAACCCTAAATGACTTCTTCAAACCCTAACAATGGTGAATTCTTAATCCCGCATCGAAATTCAAATTAGTTCATCCAGAAACGTTCCTTGTATCATAACAAACACAAAACATCAGTCAAATATGATTTATCATGAGTAAATATGAAAAAACGAAAAATTGCAATATGAGCATGAACACAGATTTAGTTTCCATGATTTAGTGCAGGGATGAATGGTTTTATGATCCAGAAACACTAAGTGACCTTCAAGGAACAATTTGCAACCTTTAGTTTGTCTTGAGAGTGGCTAGAAGTATCAAACCGAATTTGAGTTTTGGATGAAATTTTTGAAGTTTGAAGATGATGTGAGAGGCTGTGAATTGTAATACCTCAAAATTTGCCCTCTCATTTCCTCAACATTTTGCATAGCATTTTGCATATATGGATTCATAAAATAACCAAAAACATTGCATCATATATATAGCATAGCCGAGGCGTGGGTATGTGATCAATGATCGGAGCAACCGAAAGTTATGAAGAGGCTACCGAAGGGCCACAAAGCTTCTCAACCTTGTGCAAAGGGTTCACAATATCCCACAAGTCTTCACTTGAAGCCACAAGTCATGGAAAGTTTTGGTTTGATTGAAGGAGGCAAGCAGTGCAATACTTCTTGAGGGAAAAGAGCCGAATTAGGGTTTCATTTCTACAGGGCTTCTCCATAAATTTTTGAGTCGAAGTGGATTTCTTTGGCTTATATATGATGTCAAGTGCCTAGGGTTCAAATCTCGTCCACAAATTCATTTTGGAAGGGGTTCGACTGGCCGGACGACGGAAAATCGAAGAATTGGAGAAAAGGCAACCGAGCTAGGTAAAAAGGGTCGGCTCCGGACTTTTAAGATCGAAATCATGAAATTAGGGTTACAATTATCCTATGGTTCAAATTTGGTCAAGAAACGATGGAGGAATCATGAAAAAAATCAAAGAAAAATCATTTGAAAGTTAGTTGGTTTTCCATTTCCCTCCACCTTTCCTTCCACTTTCTTTCCACACTTCCTTTCATTCTTTCCATATCATTTTTCCATTTCAATTCCACTCCATTTCCCTTGGAAACTTCCACCACCTTCCACCATCTTCTAGAGTGTTCCAAGGAATATTCCAAGGAATATTCCAAGGAATATTCCAAGGAATATTCCAAGGAATATTCCAAGGAATATTCCCTTTTCCAACCCTAACCCTAACTAACTTCCAAACCTAATTTTGGATCCCAAACCTAATTTTTGGGCCCCAAACCCAAACCTAGCTCCTAGCCTAGTCTCTATTTAAGCCATTTTCATCCAAACCAAAGGGGGTTCACACCATTTTTCCAATTTTTCACTTCCTCACAAGCACTTTTTCTCTCTCACTTTTCCTCTCCCTTTCACCAAAGCTTTTTCAAATAAGCTCTTCAAGTTTCACATTGAAACTTGAAGATCTTGAAGCTTAAGCCTCCAACCTTCATTGATTATGGATTATAGAAGAAGAAGCTACTGAATTTTGTGAGGATTATCGACTTATCGGAAGCGCACGAAGATTCAAGCTCAAGAACGCATTTATTTTGCGATTTCTCGGTTTTCGGTTTTCTCTTCGATTCAAGCTCCGATACTTGCAACAATCACCGAAGCACTCCTCCGCTTCGTAGGTTGGTGATCTTAATCACTTCTTCTTTAAGTTATTCTCTTCATCTCGCCACTTTTGGCATTCTTTAAGTGCTTTTCGCTTTTTCGAAATTAATTCCGTTCGATTATGTGTTGTTTGCATCTTTGTGATTTTTGTTGAATTAGTATTTTTAAGGTGTTAATAGATATAGGTTCTATCATGTGTAAATAAGCTCCGAATAAGTAGAAATTAGTGTTAGCATGTTCCTAGGTATGTTAGGGATCCCAAGAAGTGAGTTTGTGGCCAAAAGCACTTTTTTTAAAAGCTTTTTTTCAATTCTGTTCAGGGTTAACCGGTTAACGCATGTGGTTAACCGGTTAACGCGTGCGATTTGCCACAAAATGCTTCTGTTTTGGGTCTGTTAACCGGTTAACCTATATGGTTAACCGGTTAACGCTGTGAATTTTTGTGTTTTTGGTTTCTTTGATTGCTTAGCCCTAAGTCTTAGTGCCTCTAATGTTCATACTTGTTTAGGTAGTGATTTTAGGGAATTTTTGGATCCATTTCCAGTAGCTAGTTCCCCCATTTCGAGTCGTTTCGACACGATTCCGTTTATGTTGCGTTTTATGCGGTTTTTGTGTTCTTTGTGCATGCTTTGATTTCTTGCATTTTGGTTGCTATGATCATACATCATTAGGTATGTAATAATCATGTTGCATTCTGGTTTTTATATGTTTCATATTGCATTAAATCATTTTTGCATTTCATTATGTTGAGATATGTTGCATTTTGCATAATCATGTATATATGTGCATTTGGTGGAATTTGTTGCATATTTGATCACATCACTCATGTCAATTTAATTCTGAATTTTGTATTAAGTTTAGTATGTTTGTTGAGTAATCATGTTGCATGTTCATAATCAATAATCACCATGTTCAAATGCCATGTTTAGGTGCTACTTTGTGCATTTACTTGTTACATAATCCATGTGATGCATACTTGTATAATCATTCAATAATGTTCATGTTCTTGCATTGGTATATGCTGATTTAAGTTCAAATACATGTTCATGATGAGATTAGTGATTTTTCATTGAGTTTGTGCATTAAAAAATGAAAATAAGCAATTCTGGATTTTGCATTTCATAGCTGTTGTTTTGCATAAGTGCTGTAAAATGTGTGTTGTTTGTTATGTGTACATGCTGCATTTGACCTTTTACACCTACTTTTTCATGCTGCATGCTGGCTGTAAAAAGCTGAGTTGTATCATGCATTGTTTTCATGGCTGTTTGTGTATTAAGGGGCTGTAATAGGTGTTGTATTTTGGTTTTAGCATTTTTCTAGTTCCTTTAGGATTAAAATAGAGTCTAGTTTAGGTCTAAGGTGCCTTAGAATTTAATTAGGATTTAATTAATGTGTGTTTGCCTTATTCTTTTAAATAAAAATGTGCATTAACATTTGTTTTGTAGTGGGGAAGATTGAGGTAAGTTTACTTCACTTTATCCTTTATTTTTTATGCATTTCTTTTAGGCTTGTTAATTCATTTTTCCTTCCATATTTGTGATTGGTAGGATTCCCCATTGTTAGGACCAACTTATCTTCCTTAGGAAGTAAGTTGCATCCTTTTTCCTTTTTTTCTTTTCCTTTTTATCTTTAGGATTAGAAAAACCTCACTAACCATTAGGATCTCTCTTTGTAATAAATAACTTAGGGTTGTGTCTTAGTCCCCCTTAGCTTTTGTCCCTTTTCCCATTTGAGTCATTCTCTTCTTATCTTCAAACAAAACCCAAAAACACTTAACAAATAAAATGAAATGATTCCTTGTGTATAGCCTTATTCCATGAAACACTTGCATTCATTCCATCTTGGAGTGGTGTAAGCTTGTCCATCATGATGCACAAGTCTCAT
The DNA here is from genome assembly GCA_963966055.1 of Lathyrus aphaca. NCBI lineage: Eukaryota > Viridiplantae > Streptophyta > Magnoliopsida > Fabales > Fabaceae > Lathyrus > Lathyrus aphaca. The sequence continues at coordinate 483,256,257 of OZ014522.1, forward strand.
CAAGGAATTGTTCACAAAGAAAAACTTAAAAGATATTTCTTCACAAAAGCAACAAAAACACTTAATAAAGTTCAGCAAGCCAGTGAACTTAAGCCCTAATCCTAGGAAACCAGTCTTGGATAAATTCTCCTTGCTGGGTATGCTTGTTCTATTATTCCATCTTGGAATGTAGAGTCAAGTGTACATTCCATGGAAAAGAGTTTGAATTCACTTCCTTGTGCCAAATTCATACAAAACTCATAAGAGCCAAAAACAAACAATAACCGACTATCCTGCGGGAACTTCTTCTCTCATCTCATTCATTCACAAAGCGAACTCGCGACTACTTGTCTCGCATGCAAGACGGTTAACGCACTCGTACCAGACGAGCCTGCAACACCTGAGCATAGACATACGCAGTTCCAGCTGTAAAAAACACAAACAAATAGTTCCCGCCTAGGTTAGGCGAACTACGTCGACTCTGATCCTCATTATCCCGATGAGGTACGTAGGCAGCGGGGTAGGGCCCGTTCGAGCACACTCTTTATTTTCCCTACATTTTCCCCATTCTTTAGTTTAGTTTTCATTTCAGTTCCTTTCTCATTTTCCATTTCCATCCCAGTTAGCGGTTTTGTTCAGCAGCATTCTTATTTCTCACCCTTTTAAACAAACAAGCAAGCGTGGATCCCGTCGGGTACGGCGGACGATCTGGGGTGCTAATACCTTCCCAGGTCGTAACCGACTCCCGAACTCAGATCTTTGGTTCGCAGGACCTCGTCCTTTTCCTTCTTCCTCAGGTTTGTGCAACATTACCTTTCCCGTTCCATTCGGGATAAAAATGTCTGGCTGGCGACTCTAACCTTTCCGCGCCACTTTCGCGTTTGTACTAGGATGAAAATCCCGGGAGCGACAGCTGGCGACTCTGCTGGGGATTAACCTGATTCTTCCGGTTTCCCTTGTAGAGTCAATCCTAGCGCCTGTTTGGTTTTGCTTCTTTGGGTGTTTATATGTCTTTTTGTTGCTGTATGCTTTAGTTTAGCTTTACTGTTTTATTTACAGTTTTATTTATAGCTTTACTTTATCGCATTTATTTACCGCTTTCAGTATTTTATTTTCCATGCATCATATTATACTGGACTGTCTGGCTGTGCTGGTTTTCATTTTTTCTGTGGGTGGGAGTTACTGTGAGATAAGCCAACTACCCGGCTTGAGTGCACCCTAGGATTTAGAGTGGTTCCACTTTGGCTTCATGGCATCTTGCTATGTTGGTAGTAGTGAGTTCCACACCTTGACTTGCGACCTTCTCGGGAATGTATTGATACCGGAATCTTTCTGGGTTGATGCGCTACCTTGATAGTTATGTGCAGTCAGGGGACCGATCATTGAGAACCTTTGTGGAAACATCCCTCTCCAGTGATGACAGTGGCAGACCACATTTGTTGGCAAACCCACTCGCATCCGAGGGCCCACTGGGAACTCGCATAGGATGGCCTGGTTCTCTCATAGGAATTCAGTTAAAGCAAACTGTTCGTATGACGATAGTATTGTACCCTTCGGGATGAATGTACTATTGTTTCTCGACTCAGTGCTTGAAGCTGGAAACTTGTGAGGGATGCTTGTTCTTTCCGGACTCAACTGAGACCTCCCTGAGTAGTACATAATGCCAAACCGATTCCCTGATTTGGTCATGAGCCATTTCTCGGAAATGGTGACCGTATTATTGCTATTCGGCTTTGAGAGTCCGTGATGTTGACCCGAGTAGCACACCCGTGAGATTGGGAGGGGTTTACAGGTTTGCAGGAACCCTGGTACCTTCAGCATACCCACTTTGCCTTTGATTCAGTTTTGTGATCTGGATTTCTGTTCTTAAGTTATGGACCCCGGATCAGAGGGATGATTATTGTGATATCTGGATTCTGAGACCTGGCACCGACACCTGATTATATGATTGGAATATCGCAGACACTTCACTGATCACATGCCTGTTGCATACATAACATCATAGCATTCTATCATACATGTTCGGCTATTTCCAAAGATCCTATGTTTGAACCATGTCGTTATTAGAACAAAAGCAGATGGGTCCCTTGGAAATAATCGAACATGGCATTTGCATGCATCCTTACTCTCATTACAGGTGTTGGGGGACAGATTCTCATCCTGTTTCGTTTACTCTTCAGAATGGCCAATTTGAATCACAGTCATCAAGAGGTGGGCATGGAACAATGCCGAGCAGAAATAGCTGAAATGAAAGTCCGAATGGATCAACTTTCGGAAGACATGCAGACTTTGTGCCATGACCACACGCTATTGATAGAGAAGGTTTACCAACTGAAGAAACAAGAGAACCAGCCCAGGGAAGCCCCAAAGCTCCAAGAAGGGCACCATCTCCCCTTTATTACTGCAGAAGTTGTTGGTCATCCTAGTTCAGTGATTTTGTTCCAAGATCAGGAAGCGTTTCGCGGGAATTCTCCTCAACTTTGGGATCTTAATCCTCACAATTTGCAGACTCTTCCAGTTCATCAAAGGGAAGGTAAAGGCAAAAGCTGTGGACAAATGCCAAAGACGTCTAAAGCCAAGTTTGATTTGATCCCGGTGTCCTATGCACAGTTGCTTGTTTGTTTGCTCGAGCTTAATCTGGTTGAACTCGTCACCGTAGCAGCCACACCCAAAAAGCTTCCCCCAGATTTTGATGCCAATGCCAGGTGTGTTTTCCATTCTGGGGCACCTGGTCACCATGTGGAAAATTGCAAAAGGCTTAAGCATCAAGTTCAAGAGCTCATTGATGCCAAAATAATCGAGTTCGCACCGATCAGCGGGGATGTGTCAAAAGATTTCATATCACTAGGAGGAACTTCTCCTTTCCTTACCACAAGAATTATCCCCAATCAGGGGTGTGTGCCTCCGATCTGGGTTTTGAAGACATCGTGCCAGGCACCTTTACCCATTCACCGATCCGACATAAAGAAGAAAGTGCAGAAGAACTCTAGGTGTTCGAATTCACTTCATCATCAGAATTATCAACAACAGGGGAAACTCAAGTTCAAGCAGGTTGAAGAAGTGTTTACTCCTAGTCAAATGTTTGCCCGTTTGCTCGAGAACTCTTTGATTCAGCCAGGGAATGCCTTGCCAATACCCTACCCCATTCCCCCAGATTACAACATGGATGTCAGGTGTGAATTCCACTCTGGAACATTGGGACATACCATTGACGAGTGCAAAGCCTTCAAGCAAAATGTCCAATATCTAATTGATTCAGGGATCATTACACCAGAAGGGTACCTCAGGAGCTGAAGCCTTTGATCCAGCTGGCCATGCAGACTGCACAAAGCTCAAATCAGGAGATGTAGATTTCTTTGATGCATGTGTTTTGCTTTATTGTGTTTCTAGATTACCTTCAGAGCTGTTGAAGGAATCTTTTGTTTTTCTGTTGTGGATTGCGACATTTTCCTGTATTTCAGTATTGTTGGCAAATAATTGTATAAGGTTTCGCATGTTGGTGTATTCTTTGCTTTATGGAAGTGTGTCGGTACCATTGTTGCAACTTTTCTATCCTGGCAATTTTATTTTGAATTCCCGATACACAACACTTTCCCCCTGCACGCTCACAGAGTTTAACTTATGATGTGGCATTCCGTGGGTATCTGTCCCCTGATCTGAATGAAGTGGGATCAGTGACATGGCATTTGCACGCATATCATTCTTGCATAACTAACGAGTTATCTGGATTTCCTAATTTATTTGACCATTTCAGGAGAAGTATCAGCCGTACCAGTACGCTACCTGAGTCAAATCATGGATACAATACAAGCCGAGTTGAACAATTTTCGCACTCAGATGGGGGAGTTCATGGTATCAATGCAGAGTATAGTGCAGGGGCAACAAGAGATGAGAACCGCCATGCTGAGGTTTAATCGTCCACAGGTTGATCCCCCGTTGGTTACCTTGGACGCCGAAGGCAATCCGATCAACACAGTCATCCCATCTACGGATAATGGGCCTCCTATCCCTGAAGGCATTGGTCCAATCCCTGTTCGTGTAGCAGACCGACAGGAGGATCAATTTACTTTTCTCAATGAAGATGTGGGATTTGGTTCTGGGGTCAATAACCAGGACTTTCAGATGCTAACCGAGAAGGTAAAGGCTTTAGAATGCAAAGACACCCTGGGCATTGATGTTGCTGATATGGGGCTGGTTTCAGAGTTGGTGATCCCTCCAAAGTTCAGACCTCCCGTTTTTGACAAGTACAGTGGTAGATCTTGCCCGAAAATGCACTTGCAGGCCTTCCATCGCAAAATTGCTGCACATACGAAAGATGAGAAGCTTTGGATGTACCACTTCCAAGACAGCCTTTCCGGGGGTTCGTTAGAATGGTACATAAAGCTGGAAAAGAACCATGTCCGCAATTGGAAGGAACTTGGGGAAGCCTTTCTCAAGCAGTACCAGTATAATATCGACATGGCTCCCAACCGAACCCAGCTTCAGAGCATGTCATAAAAGAAATCTGAGAGCTTTATGGAGTACGCGCAGAGATGGCGCGAGGTAGCAGCCAGAGTACAACCATCATTGCAGGAGAGAGAAATGGTAGACCTATTCATGGATACCCTCCCGGGGCACTTCATAGAACGTTTGGCAGGCTGTGCAGCTAACGGTTTTTCTGATATTGTCTTGACTGGTGAAAGAATTGAAAATTGGATGAAGCAAGGAAAGATTCAAATCAACGGTGCCTCCACTCCTGGGACTAAGAAGTCGTTATCCAATGAGCAAAAGAAGCAGTACGAAGAAGCAGGGGCAGTTTGTGTCCAGCGAAAGAAGAATCAAGGTTCGCGTTATCAGACAGCATCCACGATCATCCAAAGTGCTACACATGCACGACAGCAAAATCGTCGTCAGCATAATCCTCAACAGGGTCGGCAACAAAGGAGAGAAAGATTTTTTGACCCTTTGCCAATGTCTTACACTGATCTTCTCCAGCATTTGCTTCAACTAAAGTTGGTTGGGCTTCGCAAGCTGTCTCCACCTCCTTCTCCACTACCTGAAGGATGGGATGCCAATGTCAACTGTGATTTTCATTCTGGGGCACCAGGGCATCATATTGATAGATGTAAAGCTTTTCACCACACAGTGCAGGACTTAATCGACTCGAAAGCTATCAACTTCGCACCAAACATATAAGAGAGATGACACTTTCTTTGATTCGAAGCTTTGAAGACAGAAGTAATTCGGATACTCTTGTTTTGGTAATGGTGCGTCTTTGCAGTGCAGTTTCATCCCTGTTGAGGGGAACTACGTCGCTCTGATTCTTCATTGGTCTTGGGTCAATGGAGATACGTAGGCAGAAGATCGTCAGGTCTTTCCGAGCAACCTTATGGGAAACTTTACTCCTCAGCTTCACTTCCCCCTTCAGATGTCTCGCGTCGGAGTCAGAACAACTAGAAGAAGAGGTATGATTGTCGTGGGTAATTATACCACTGTGAATTGAAGACTACAAGTCCGTGAAAGAGTTGTTGATCGCTGAAAGTATCCAAGACTGACGGGTCCAGACGAAGCCAAGCCTCCTCAATGACGACAATGTTCATCTTCTTTACTGCATTTTCATTTGTAGTTTATATTGTTTGTTTAAACATATGTATGCATGCATGAAACTTATTTGTTTTTGAATGATAACCATGATAAAATGCACATGTTTTTCTTGAAGTAATCCATTCGTATTCACTCATGATTTTGTGTATGTGCATTGCAATACCAACTGTTGTGATTAAACTCTATCAGGGAGGACGACGGAATGAAAACGCAAAAATCTCTAATTGTGTGCTTTTGAGAAAGACCATGTTGATGATGTACAGGCATTGTTTCAAATCCTAAACACCGGAGATATAAGGGAGATAGACCCTCGCCAACCCATTTGAGCCTTGAAGTAGGAGTTTCTTTTCGCATGAAGAAAACCCTTGCTTTAACCCAGGGGCAGGGTAGGTGTCAGTTAGTTTGACCGAGCGTTCAAATTTCAAAAAAAAGAGTGTACATCTGAGGATCCATTATCTTTCGTTTTACCAAATCAAGAGGTCCAGTGACCCGAAACCACAATGGTTATCCCAATCAAGAGTCCAAAGACTGGAAACCACATTGGTTATTAATCATTGACCAGAGAATGAGGCAGTCACGACCCTTTCAAAGCAATCAAGACAGACAGTGTCACACGATTTGTTCAAAAAAAAAGAATTTTAAAAAAAAAAATGAATGATGAGAAAGCCCGCTAAGTCGAAGCTTGAAAACAAGCGACTTAGGCAAAAAAATAGGGCATCCCGCTGGACTTCGCAATCAAAGATTCACAAGAATCAGTCCAGGCAAAAGTTAGGGATAAGAAAAATAATGCAAAAGCAAAAGACAAAAAGGATTACACAAGAAAGATCCTTGAACAAGAACAAAGTTGTGTGGCACAGACACCAATGATAAGAGGGGTGACTGACTCCAAACAACAACCTGAGTGGTGCTTAAACCGTAAGTGTAATTGGTTCCTCAACCACCACAAAACCCTTTTTGAAAAGGGAGCGCTTGTGAAAGCTAGCTGAATATAGGAATGGAGAACATCACGGAGATGGGTGGGCACAAATAAATTTCGAGCCTATATCTTTTGTTTCTATAACCGTGAACCAGGCCACGATACAACCCTCAAAAGTCCTAACTGAAACAGGGTTATTTTTGAGAGCGTACTACCACGAGACTGCGTTCCTGACTCCTATGAGTAATGTTGAAAGATCTTTGTTGGTGTTGCATGTGCATGCTTTCTATTATTCAAAAAATTAATGTCGTATCTTAACCAGTGATTCGCTCACAAAGGTTTGCGACATCTTTTTACAGTAAAACTTCAAGATTAACATGTGTGTTGCATTAGAATTTTCATTCTAAAAAATAAACATTTTCTGCTTGCATATATTTGTTTGGCATCATAAAAGTTTACATATGGAATCTCAGTCCAGAAGCTTAATCTTGCCAAGTTGAGAAGTCTGAAACTTCCGAAGGACAATCTGTCGAGGTGCACTTTTCCAATAAACTCCAATGAGCAGGAACTTCCCCAGCAGCCGTGATAAGAGCCAACTAATCCGGGGCAATCACGTCAAGCAATCTCTTCAAAATTCAACCAAACTGGGGCAATCACTTAGAGATCAAATCCCTCAAAGAACAGTTGATCTGGGTGTTTTCTTCAAAGCACAGTCATTCAGAGGTGATCACTTCAAGGCTCGTACTGGGGCAGGCCACCCCAAGAGCACTAGAAGTTACTCTCTCCCGAAGACGGTTTATCAAAAGCACCTATCCGGAGTTCAGTATACTGGGGCAGAATATCTCACAGTGATATGAGGCTTTTCATGAATCCTTGCGAGGCCAATTCTCGCACAGACCATGCATTCTGGGGGCAGTTATTTCGAGATCCGATGAATCTCTCCAAGAGTTTGAAGACACTGAGGCATCTCGTATGCCAGTTTTCTGTAAAATCCTCTTGAGACATTATCTTTTGATAGATCCTAGTAGAAGGCGAGTTGAAGATTGTAAAGGACCCTTGCTCACTCATGATTAATTGACGACCTATCAACCCGGGGCTAGAGGCAAGGCCATTGTCAGCACAGTACTTCAGGAGTTGTTTCATCAGCAAGCTTCATTGATCAAAATTCCTTAGCAAGTCTCATTAGACAATTCCTTCTCCAGTAGTGCGGCAAAGGGAAGGATATTTCTTGAGCATAAAGGTATCATCGTCTCTCATCACCAGCATGAGACGCCTTACATCTCTCATTCCCAACATGAGAGGATTTATCTCTTATCCCCAGCAAGTGGCAGCTTGAGCTTTTATCTTCAGCAGGAAGCTTTATCATTGATATCACCCGTCATCCCCAGCCATGTGGAAAGTGAAATTTCACCCAGCAAGGTAGCAGAGAGTGGGTGTCGTCCCCAAGCAGAAGTTTCCCTTCAGACAGGGGCAATTCTCAGTAGTATAAGGAGTGTTTTGCCTCCCCAGCAGTTGCTTCCTCAGCATTATCATGCCTTTGGTTCCCCACCAGAGTTCAAGAAGAGTCCATCTCCAGCAGGGTCCTGGCACTCCAATCTCAAAGTCCAATTTATTTTTGGCAATGGCGGTTGTTCAGAGCCGGTGCATCATTGACAGCATTCCCCGCAGAGTTGTCTACTCCTCACAAGGATCAACCAGATCAATGCAGTGATCATATGTTCCTCCCCAATCAAGCTATCTGGGATGCCTGCAGTCTCATTATCAGGAGATCTCTTTGCATTTGCATACGCATAATCATCATTACATTTGCATCCTCCAAAGCGTAGCATTTCCATCGTCATGGAGAATTACGCCATAAATTCAAACATATGCATGCCAGCATGGGCCAGTTTTGAGGTATATTACATAAGATCCGTTATATCTCCCATCAGATTGATATGTTCCCCATAGAATGCAACTTCGTTTCCCAGGGTGGTTACTTCTACCAAGCTTTGTTGTTATCCCCCAATTGAGTCTTGTTTCAGTACAACAGTCTCATTCTTTCGCGTCTCCGTTTCAGTACAATGGTCGCGTCTTGGGCTCTCGTTTAAGTACAACGATCCCGTTCCTTTCGAGTCTCCATTTAAGTACAATGGTCTCGTCATTGAGTCTTGTTTCAGTACAACAGTCTCATTCTTTCGCGTCTCCGTTTCAGTACAATGGTCGCGTCTTGGGCTCTCGTTTAAGTACAACGATCCCGTTCCTTTCGAGTCTCCATTTAAGTACAATGGTCTCGTCGTTGAGTCTTGTTTCAGTACAACAGTCTCATTCTTTCGCGTCTCCGTTTCAGTACAACGGTCGCGTCTCGGGCTCTCGTTTAAGTACAACGACCCCATTTCATTCGAGTCTCCATTTAAGTACAATGGTCTCGTCTTTGAGTCTTGTTTCAGTACAACGGTCTCATTTTTTCACGTCTCCGTTTCAGTACAATGGTCGCGTCTTGGGCTCTCGTTTAAGTACAACGATCCCGTTTCTTTCGAGTCTCCATTTAAGTACAATGGTCTCGTCTCAGTGCAAAGATAATGGATCGGTTGATACCATTTCTGTTAGATCGGTTGATCTTATCTGAGTTATGAATCGGTTGATATCATTTCTCTTCGAGTGGTAAATCGGATGATATTACTTTCTCGCTTTCCGGGGTGGATCGGTTGATACCATTTCTGTTAGATCGGTTGATCTTATTTGAGTCATGAATCGGTTGATATCATTTCTCTTCGAGTTGTAAATCGGATGATATTACAGTCTCGTTTTTCTTGGTTATGGATCGGTTGATACCATCTCCATGTTAGATCGGTTGATCTTATTTGAGTCATGAATCGGTTGATATCATTTCTCTTCGAGTTGTAAATCGGATGATATTACAGTCTCGTTTTTCTTGGTTATGGATCGGTTGATACCATCTCCATGTTAGATCGGTTGATCTTATTTGAGTCATGAATCGGTTGATATCATTTCTCTTCGAGTTGTAAATCGGATGATATTACATTCTCGTTTTTTCTTGGTTATGGATCGGTTGATACCATCTCCATGTTAGATCGGTTGATATCATTTCTCTTCGAGTTGTAAATCGGATGATATTACATTCTCGTTTTTCTTGGTTATGGATCGGTTGATACCATCTCCATGTTAGATCGGTTGATCTTATTTGAGTCATGAATCGGTTGATATCATTTCTCTTCGAGTTGTAAATCGGATGATATTACAGTCTCGTTTTTCTTGGTTATGGATCGGTTGATACCATCTCCATGTTAGATCGGTTGATCTTATTTGAGTCATGAATCGGTTGATATCATTTCTCTTCGAGTTGTAAATCGGATGATATTACATTCTCGTTTTTCTTGGTTATGGATCGGTTGATACCATCTCCATGTTAGATCGGTTGATCTTATTTGAGTCATGAATCGGTTGATATCATTTCTCTTCGAGTTGTAAATCGGATGATATTACAGTCTCGTTTTTCTTGGTTATGGATCGGTTGATACCATCTCCATGTTAGATCGGTTGATCTTATTTGAGTCATGAATCGGTTGATATCATTTCTCTTCGAGTTGTAAATCGGATGATATTACATTCTCGTTTTTCTTGGTTATGGATCGGTTGATACCATCTCCATGTTAGATCGGTTGATCTTATTTGAGTCATGAATCGGTTGATGTCATTTCTCTTCGAGTTGTAAATCGGATGATATTACATTCTCGTTTTTCTTGGTTATGGATCGGTTGATACCATCTCCATGTTAGATCGGTTGATCTTATTTGAGTCATGAATCGGTTGATATCATTTCTCTTCGAGTTGTAAATCGGATGATATTACATTCTCGTTTTTCTTGGTTATGGATCGGTTGATACCATTTCCATGTTAGATCGGTTGATCTTATTTGAGTCATGAATCGGTTGATATCATTTCTCTTCGAGTTGTAAATCGGATGATATTACATTCTCGTTTTTCTTGGTTATGGATCGGTTGATACCATTTCCATGTTAGATCGGTTGATCTTATTTGAGTCATGAATCGGTTGATATCATTTCTCTTCGAGTTGTAAATCGGATGATATTACATTCTCGTTTTTTCTTGGTTATGGATCGGTTGATACCATCTCCATGTTAGATCGGTTGATCTTGTTTGAGTCGCAAATCGGTTGATGTTGCGTTAAGTCCTGTTTCGCCAACAGGCACTCTCCTTGTGGTTTCGGTTCGTTCAGCAGTCGCAGTGATTGCATTGATTCTATTCCGCCTGTTTCTATTTTCGCTACCTATTCAGAGGTCAAAACAAATCAGAAAATACATAAATAAATAAATGGGCAGATGGCGTTTCCATTACCCTCAGTGTGCAAATTTTCCGGTTTTATTCGAGTATTCAATCACTCCATACCTTGAACGTCTAAAAGCTGTTGCAATTATCCGTTCAGGTCTGCAGTTGATTGAATAGGGGCAGCTGTAATACCTCAAAATTTGCCCTCTCATTTCCTCAACATTTTGCATAGCATTTTGCATATATGGATTCATAAAATAACCAAAAACATTGCATCATATATATAGCATAGCCGAGGCGTGGGTATGTGATCAATGATCGGAGCAACCGAAAGTTATGAAGAGGCTACCGAAGGGCCACAAAGCTTCTCAACCTTGTGCAAAGGGTTCACAATATCCCACAAGTCTTCACTTGAAGCCACAAGTCATGGAAAGTTTTGGTTTGATTGAAGGAGGCAAGCAGTGCAATACTTCTTGAGGGAAAAGAGCCGAATTAGGGTTTCATTTCTACAGGGCTTCTCCATAAATTTTTGAGTCGAAGTGGATTTCTTTGGCTTATATATGATGTCAAGTGCCTAGGGTTCAAATCTCGTCCACAAATTCATTTTGGAAGGGGTTCGACTGGCCGGACGACGGAAAATCGAAGAATTGGAGAAAAGGCAACCGAGCTAGGTAAAAAGGGTCGGCTCCGGACTTTTAAGATCGAAATCATGAAATTAGGGTTACAATTATCCTATGGTTCAAATTTGGTCAAGAAACGATGGAGGAATCATGAAAAAAATCAAAGAAAAATCATTTGAAAGTTAGTTGGTTTTCCATTTCCCTCCACCTTTCCTTCCACTTTCTTTCCACACTTCCTTTCATTCTTTCCATATCATTTTTCCATTTCAATTCCACTCCATTTCCCTTGGAAACTTCCACCACCTTCCACCATCTTCTAGAGTGTTCCAAGGAATATTCCAAGGAATATTCCAAGGAATATTCCAAGGAATATTCCCTTTTCCAACCCTAACCCTAACTAACTTCCAAACCTAATTTTGGATCCCAAACCTAATTTTTGGGCCCCAAACCCAAACCTAGCTCCTAGCCTAGTCTCTATTTAAGCCATTTTCATCCAAACCAAAGGGGGTTCACACCATTTTTCCAATTTTTCACTTCCTCACAAGCACTTTTTCTCTCTCACTTTTCCTCTCCCTTTCACCAAAGCTTTTTCAAATAAGCTCTTCAAGTTTCACATTGAAACTTGAAGATCTTGAAGCTTAAGCCTCCAACCTTCATTGATTATGGATTATAGAAGAAGAAGCTACTGAATTTTGTGAGGATTATCGACTTATCGGAAGCGCACGAAGATTCAAGCTCAAGAACGCATTTATTTTGCGATTTCTCGGTTTTCGGTTTTCTCTTCGATTCAAGCTCCGATACTTGCAACAATCACCGAAGCACTCCTCCGCTTCGTAGGTTGGTGATCTTAATCACTTCTTCTTTAAGTTATTCTCTTCATCTCGCCACTTTTGGCATTCTTTAAGTGCTTTTCGCTTTTTCGAAATTAATTCCGTTCGATTATGTGTTGTTTGCATCTTTGTGATTTTTGTTGAATTAGTATTTTTAAGGTGTTAATAGATATAGGTTCTATCATGTGTAAATAAGCTCCGAATAAGTAGAAATTAGTGTTAGCATGTTCCTAGGTATGTTAGGGATCCCAAGAAGTGAGTTTGTGGCCAAAAGCACTTTTTTTAAAAGCTTTTTTTCAATTCTGTTCAGGGTTAACCGGTTAACGCATGTGGTTAACCGGTTAACGCGTGCGATTTGCCACAAAATGCTTCTGTTTTGGGTCTGTTAACCGGTTAACCTATATGGTTAACCGGTTAACGCTGTGAATTTTTGTGTTTTTGGTTTCTTTGATTGCTTAGCCCTAAGTCTTAGTGCCTCTAATGTTCATACTTGTTTAGGTAGTGATTTTAGGGAATTTTTGGATCCATTTCCAGTAGCTAGTTCCCCCATTTCGAGTCGTTTCGACACGATTCCGTTTATGTTGCGTTTTATGCGGTTTTTGTGTTCTTTGTGCATGCTTTGATTTCTTGCATTTTGGTTGCTATGATCATACATCATTAGGTATGTAATAATCATGTTGCATTCTGGTTTTTATATGTTTCATATTGCATTAAATCATTTTTGCATTTCATTATGTTGAGATATGTTGCATTTTGCATAATCATGTATATATGTGCATTTGGTGGAATTTGTTGCATATTTGATCACATCACTCATGTCAATTTAATTCTGAATTTTGTATTAAGTTTAGTATGTTTGTTGAGTAATCATGTTGCATGTTCATAATCAATAATCACCATGTTCAAATGCCATGTTTAGGTGCTACTTTGTGCATTTACTTGTTACATAATCCATGTGATGCATACTTGTATAATCATTCAATAATGTTCATGTTCTTGCATTGGTATATGCTGATTTAAGTTCAAATACATGTTCATGATGAGATTAGTGATTTTTCATTGAGTTTGTGCATTAAAAAATGAAAATAAGCAATTCTGGATTTTGCATTTCATAGCTGTTGTTTTGCATAAGTGCTGTAAAATGTGTGCTGTTTGTTATGTGTACATGCTGCATTTGACCTTTTACACCTACTTTTTCATGCTGCATGCTGGCTGTAAAAAGCTGAGTTGTATCATGCATTGTTTTCATGGCTGTTTGTGTATTAAGGGGCTGTAATAGGTGTTGTATTTTGGTTTTAGCATTTTTCTAGTTCCTTTAGGATTAAAATAGAGTCTAGTTTAGGTCTAAGGTGCCTTAGAATTTAATTAGGATTTAATTAATGTGTGTTTGCCTTATTCTTTTAAATAAAAATGTGCATTAACATTTGTTTTGTAGTGGGGAAGATTGAGGTAAGTTTACTTCACTTTATCCTTTATTTTTTATGCATTTCTTTTAGGCTTGTTAATTCATTTTTCCTTCCATATTTGTGATTGGTAGGATTCCCCATTGTTAGGACCAACTTATCTTCCTTAGGAAGTAAGTTGCATCCTTTTTCCTTTTTTTCTTTTCCTTTTTATCTTTAGGATTAGAAAAACCTCACTAACCATTAGGATCTCTCTTTGTAATAAATAACTTAGGGTTGTGTCTTAGTCCCCCTTAGCTTTTGTCCCTTTTCCCATTTGAGTCATTCTCTTCTTATCTTCAAACAAAACCCAAAAACACTTAACAAATAAAATGAAATGATTCCTTGTGTATAGCCTTATTCCATGAAACACTTGCATTCATTCCATCTTGGAGTGGTGTAAGCTTGTCCATCATGATGCACAAGTCTCATCAAGGAATTGTTCACAAAGAAAAACTTAAAAGATATTTCTTCACAAAAGCAACAAAAACACTTAATAAAGTTCAGCAAGCCAGTGAACTTAAGCCCTAATCCTAGGAAACCAGTCTTGGATAAATTCTCCTTGCTGGGTATGCTTGTTCTATTATTCCATCTTGGAATGTAGAGTCAAGTGTACATTCCATGGAAAAGAGTTTGAATTCACTTCCTTGTGCCAAATTCATACAAAACTCATAAAAGCCAAAAACAAACAATAACCGACTATCCTGCGGGAACTTCTTCTCTCATCTCATTCATTCACAAAGCGAACTCGCGACTACTTGTCTCGCATGCAAGACGGTTAACGCACTCGTACCAGACGAGCCTGCAACACCTGAGCATAGACATACGCAGTTCCAGCTGTAAAAAACACAAACAAATAGTTCCCGCCTAGGTTAGGCGAACTACGTCGACTCTGATCCTCATTATCCCGATGAGGTACGTAGGCAGCGGGGTAGGGCCCGTTCGAGCACACTCTTTATTTTCCCTACATTTTCCCCATTCTTTAGTTTAGTTTTCATTTCAGTTCCTTTCTCATTTTCCATTTCCATCCCAGTTAGCGGTTTTGTTCAGCAGCATTCTTATTTCTCACCCTTTTAAACAAACAAGCAAGCGTGGATCCCGTCGGGTACGGCGGACGATCTGGGGTGCTAATACCTTCCCAGGTCGTAACCGACTCCCGAACTCAGATCTTTGGTTCGCAGGACCTCGTCCTTTTCCTTCTTCCTCAGGTTTGTGCAACATTACCTTTCCCGTTCCATTCGGGATAAAAATGTCTGGCTGGCGACTCTAACCTTTCCGCGCCACTTTCGCGTTTGTACTAGGATGAAAATCCCGAGAGCGACATGAATTCGTGCTCTCTAAGTTGCTAAATGTTCTTTATATATGGATGAATGAATTAGGTCAAAAACATTGCTCAAGACTTTGGATATTTTGATTGTTTGAGATTGAAAAAGATAAGCTCTTAAAATTTGAATATTCTTGATATGAACTTTCTATTTTAAGATAATCCTCATAATTTTTGTATCAATTAGATCCAAATAATCTTTATGACATTCTAGAAGACAAATCATTTTACATCTTCACCATTTTATATTTTATTTGAATTTAAAATGATTTTTAATATAAAAAATCATAATAAATAAAAATAAAATGAATAAAATTATTAAAATATTAAATTAATTTCGTGTATGATGTCATGGAACCTATTGGATCACAAAAAAGTCAGCCCATTTGAAGAATTATGTTTTAAGACCCCATTTTCTTCATAAACCTCTCAAAAATTTCCCACCTTTGCAAGGGCACAAATACTTCAATTTTAAAGCTATGAAGGTGTTCTTGGACATTTTGGAAATCTTAAAGAGTCCTCTAACGAACCTCTTTGGTCTCATGTCCATATCTTTTACCATTCTCAAGTTATGCTCTTTGGAAGTTGTTGACTTTTTGTTGACTTTTAAAAGGACCTATAATGTCTTAGCTCATACCTTCCAAATGAAGCATTTTTGGGCTTGGCTTGTGAGACACAAAGTTGTAGAGAATTCAATTTCCTTCAAAATGAGCTTTGGATGGAAAATATTTGATGAAGCATGTGAAAGTTATGGCTGGTCAAAGTTCAGTTGACTTTTCCTGAGAAAACCCTAATTTAGAAACTCCTGATTCTTGATGATCTGAAACTTCCTTGATGAATCATGATCAACCTTTGATCAAATGATGAATTTTAATTCATATACTTGATGTTGGCAAAAAATCATGAAGTTTGACTTTGGTTTGACCACAGTTGACCTCAGTTTGACTTTTTAACTGCTTTGACTGATTTTAACCTATCTGATCATCTGACTGAGAAAATCTTTTGGGAAAGTCTTGAAACTTGACATGGGGATTCTTGAACATATATAAGATGCTATGAATCTCACTTGAAGTCTTGGAAGTCCATTTATCCTGATTAAAGTCAAAACCCTAGTTTAGGATGCATTGCTTAGGAGGATGCATTGTCTGAGGGAATTGTCAAACTTCCTGACTAATTGTGAACTTTGTGAACCTTGTGAACCTCATGAGATGTCTTGTGAACCTTGTGAACCTTGTGAACCTTGTTAGCCTCTTAGTACACAATGACTTGTCTTGTGGAGGGCAAATTTTGGGGTGCAACAATAACCTGTTATGACAGGAAACCGGTAAACATTTTGGCGTTTAATCCCACCGTTAGGATTTAGAACCTCCTTAATACGGACGAGTATTGGATGATCATAAAGGAAAACACGGACGAGTGCTTCAGGAAATGATACAGATGAGTATCAGCCACTGATACAGACGAGTATCAGAAAAATATCAAACACGGACGAGTGTATTCCAAAAGATAACACGGACGAGTGTTAACAACTATAGGGATGAGTAACAGAAAGGTATCAAACACGGATGAGTGTTTGTCAAAAGATAACACAGACGAGTGTTAACAATGATGCGGACGAGTATCGGAAAGGTATCAAACACGGACGAGTTTTTGTCAAAAGATAACATGGACGAGTGTTAACAACGATACAGACGAGTATCAGAAAGGTATCAAACACGGACGAGTGTTTGTCAAAAGATAACACGGACAAATGTTAACAACGATGTGGACGAGTATCGGGAAGGTATCAAACACAGACGAGTGTTTGTCAAAAGATAACACAGACGAATGTTAATAATGATACAGACGAGTATCAGAAATGTATCAAACATAAGCGAGTGTTTGTCAAAAGATAACACGGACGAGTGTTAAAAATGATACGAACGAGTATCAAAAAGGTATCAAACACGGACGGGTGTCAACAAAAAGAAACTTGATTTAAGAGGAGAATGGCAACTCTGTAGGGGAGAATAATATCTGTAGAATACTCTGCTGAGGAACGAGATCAAGATGCTCTGACAATGCTTGACTCTGGCTAAGGAAAAGAAAAATTGGATGAGTTGTCACAAGGGCCAAAACTAAATTGGCAACTTCCTGGGGAATATTTAAATGATGGACAACTTCCAAACATGAAACTCTGTGGGGAATACCATCTTCAAGCTTGGCTGGGGAAGATGCTTTGTTAAATAACCCTTGCCAGGAAACGAATTTTGACATTCTGAAATCTGTGGAGAAATGCAAGGCCTTCAGCTACCTGCCAGGAATACTTCATTGCTGACTCCGCTTGGGGAGAAGAACTGTTCAATTAACCTTAAAGTTCTATTGGGGATATCATCTGCTCTAACTCAGCTGTGGAAAGGCTAAATGGGACCAAACACTCACTGTCTGTACCTACAACAACAAAAGTGCATTCATATGCCCCGGGAAATCACATGGCATAAGTTAATCATCACATGTCACCTGTCATTCAAAGCATTTTTAGATGTTTTCCTTTCACACGTCATTCATAAAGCCAACAACTTTATATGCAAGGTTCTTTTACCAAAAATTAGGACATTTTTGCACAGATAAAATAAATAAAACAGGAAACAAAGACTACGTTTTTTGACTGAATATTCTTTTATTGATGAGCCTCTGAATAGGCGAGGATTTACATCAGGAAGCAACCACCTGGAAAGAGGTAGCCACCACAAAATTGAGAAAAAGAAACTATCCTAATGACAATGTACACGACATTCCAATGAGTTTCCTTTCTGCTATGACCGATATATCTTCATGACTTTCCATTCCTGTCTTCGCCTTCTGAAGAGGAAGATGAGACTGATCCATATCCTTTGAATATTGCCAAATTAATTGAGACGATGATGTGCTACAGATTACCCGGATCACAGTCATTCACTTATTTCCTTATTTTGTGTGGATCGCCCTTTGGGGTTTTCAATCCACCGGGATACCCTTTTTTGCCTGAGTTGTCCAATGTGGATTTTCAACTCAGCAGGTGTACAATTCTTTTTTATTCATTTCCCTAACTTTTTCCCGAGCTTTTTATTTTGTTTTTAGCTCGCCGGGATGCCCTTTTCTTGCCTGGACTTATAATTCTATTTTTGTGTCCAGCGGGTCCTTTTTTATGTGAAGTATTTTTTAACTGCGTCCGAGTTAACATGGGATTGGAAGTCTTCACCATCCATAGTAGTGAGCATCAATTCTCCACCAGAGAAAACTTTCTTTACTATGAATGGGCCTTCATAATTTGGTGTCCACTTGCCCCTGTGATCTGAACCTGGAGGAATGATCCTTTTGAGTAACAACTCACCAACTTGGTACTCCCGAGTGTGTACTCGCTGATCAAAAGCTTGCTTCATTCTCCTCTGATAAAGTTGCCCATGACACACAACTGCTAATCTCTTTTCATCAATTAGACACAATTGGTTATATCGGGCACACACCCATTCAGCCTCGTCAAGCTTTACGTCCATCATCACACGCAAAGAAGGAATTTCCACCTCCACAGGTAAGACTGCCTCCATACCATATACTAGGGAAAATAGAGTTTCCCCAGTAGACGTCCTGACTGACGTACGGTACCCATGCAATGAAAATGGTAACATCTCACGCCAATCTTTATAGGTGACGACCATCTTCTGCACAATCTTCTTAATATTCTTGTTTGCTGCCTCCACCATACCATTCATCTTTGGTCGGTAAGGAGAAGAATCTTGGTGTTGAATTTTGAAGTCCCTACATAGTTCTGTCATCATTTTGTTATTAAAATTAGAACCATTATCAGTAATGATTCGCTCGGGAACTCCGTATTGGAAAATGATATCCCTTTTTCATAAATTTGGCCACCACTTGGCGAGTGACATTGGCATAAGACGCTGCTTCGACCCATTTGGTGAAATAGTCGACTGCGACCAAGATAAAACGATGGTCATTTGAAGCAGTAGGCTCTATTTTTTCGATCATGTCAATGCCCCACATAGAAAATGGCCAAGGAGATGACATGTCATTGAGCGGGCTTGGAGGTACATGCACCTTGTCTGCATAAATCTGGCATTTGTGACATTTACGGGCATATGAACAACAGTCTGCATCCATTGTTAGCCAATAATACCCTAACCTCAACAATTTCTTAGCCATTGCATGTCCTCCTGCATGAGTACCGAAAGATCCCTCATGGACTTCCTGCATTAACATGTCCGCTTCCTGTTTGTCCACACATCTGAGCAAGATCATGTCAAAGTTCCTCTTGTATAAAACACCGTAAGTGTTTAAGAAGAAACTAGTAGCAAGTTGCCTTAAGGTCTTCTTGTCATTGGAAGTTGCCCCAGCTGGATATTCTTTGCTTTTCAGGAAATGTTTGATATCATGATACCAAGGCTTCTCATCAGACATTACGTCTACAAAAAAAACATAAGTTGGTACATCAAGCCTGGAGATATCAATTCGGGGGACGTAATTCCAACACATGACCTTGATTGATGAAGAGAGTGTAGCCAATGCATCGACAAATTGATTTTCATCTCGAGGTATATACTGAAGCTTTACCATTTTGAAGAACGTCAACGGTCTTCTGGGTGTAATCCCTATAAGGAATTAAGTGTTCTTGATGTGTATACCACTTGCCGGTAATCTGGTTTATCACAAGGACGGAGTCTCCGAATATATCGAGGGTCTTAATCCTGAGATTAATAGCCTCCTCTATTCCCATAATGCACGCCTCGTATTCCGCTTCATTGTTGGTGCAGCCAAAAGTAATTCTGGCAGCGAAGGGAAAATGAACACCTTCGAGAGTAATAAGAATGGCACCAACTCAACGTCCATTAATATTGACTGCCCCATCAAACATCAACTTCCATTTAGATTCAGGGTCAGGCCCCTCCTCCAGAAGTGGTTCCTCGCAATCTTTTGATTTGAGGTACATAATGTCCTCATCAGGGAAATCAAATCTCATTGGTTGATAATCATCTTCAAGGGGTTGCTGTGCAAGATAGTCTGAAAGTATACTTCCTTTGATGGCTTTCTGAGAAGTGTATTGGATGTCGTCCTCTGTCAGCACCATCTGCCATCTAGCAACCCTTCCGGTTAATGCTGGTTTCTCAAAAATGTATTTAACAGGATCCATCTTTGAAATTAACAGGGTTGTGTGAGTCAACATGTACTATCTCAGTCGGTGAGCAGCCCATGCCAAAGCGCAACAAGTTTTCTCGAGCAGTGAATAACGGGATTCACAGTCGGTAAATTTTTTTCTAAGGTAGTATATTACATGCTCTTTTCGACTAGACTCGTCATGTTGGCCTAGAACACACCCCATTGATCCTTCTAGCACAGTTAAATACATGATTAAAGGCCTTCCTGGAACTGGAGGCATTAGAATTGGAGGTTCCTGCAAGTATTCTTTTATCTTTTCGAATGCTCTTTGACAATCTTCATTCCACCTGACCGTCTGTTCTTTTCTCAATAGTTTGAGTATTGGCTCACATGTGGCTATTAGGTGAGATATGAACCGAGCGATGTAGTTCAGTCTCCCCAAGAAACCACACAATTCGTTTTCAGTCCGCGGTGCAGGCATATCTTGTATTGCTTTAACCTTTGCAGGATCTACCCCAATTCCTCTTTGACTAACAATGAAACCCAACAACTTACCAGAAAGCACCCTGAAGGTGTACTTGTTTGGATTTAACCTTAAACGATATTTTCTCAATCTTTCAAACAACTTCTTGAGGTTAACCAGATGCTTTTCTTCATCACGGGACTTGGCTATCATGTCATTCATATAACATTCAATTTCCTAATGGATCATGTCATGAAACAGAGTCACCATTTCCCTTTGGTACGTTGCCCCGATGTTCTTCAAACTAAAGGGCATGACCTTATAGCAGAATGCCCCCAAGGGGTAGTGAATGTTGTCTTCTCCATGTCTTTCGTCGCCATTTTGATCTGATTATAACCAGAAAAGCCATCCATGAAGGAAAATACCGAGAATTGAGCCGTATTATCCACCAATACATCAATGTGAGGTAATGGGAAATCATCCTTTGGGTTTGCTCTATTCAAATACCGGTAGTCAACGAACATCCGGACCTTGTCGTCCTTCTTCGGTACAGGTACAATATTAGCTACCCAAGGTGGATAACTAGTCACGGCAAGGAAACCGACATCCCATTGCTTCTGAACCTCTTCTTTAATCTTTAACGCCATGTCAGGACGGGTTCTTCTAAGTTTTTGCTTAACAGGAGGGCAATCTTCCCTCAATGACAGCTTATGCACAACGATGTCGGTATCCAAACCTGACATATCTTGATATGACCAAGCAAAGATATCCACATACTCTCGAAGCATGCCAATCAATTCTTCCTTTACCTTGGCCTGCAGACTGGCCCCAATCTTAATTTCCCTCTTTATGTCTTCAGACCCAATGTAGATGACTTCAAGCTCTTCTTTATGAGGCTAAATAACCCTTTCCTCTTGTCTCAATAACCTAGCTAATTCCTCAGGGAGTTCACAGTCTTCTTCAACCCCTTCATCCGAATGGCAGATTGGATTATCAAAGTCATACTTGGTCCTAGCAGAAGAGTTATCAGAGAAATCCGAATGATTGACTCTGCACAAGGATGTGCTTATTTTAGATTCTGCTTTTATGAAAATGAACAAAAAGAAAGAAAAACATTGCCATTTTTTTATATATTCTTTTGTGAAAAAATTAAAAGAAAGAAAAGGAACACAATTTGTTTAAAAATGTCCTTTATTCATGGTAAAATTAACTGCATAGAATGCAATGGTGGCCCTACAATGGGTCTGTACACCTTGGACAAAGTGTAGGACTTGACATGCAAATGAATAAAAGGAAAACAGGAAAAATTACTTTGTTGGACCGGTAACTTGAATGATCTCTTCAGCAAACCAGTTCTGTAATTCTTCCCCAGGAGCACATGGGTGCACCCAGTTGTCCAGATCACAGTCATTGTCAGCATCTTCGTCCATGGCACACACATGATTGGGGTCAATCATCCCAACACTCTTGAAGTTCATTGCCTTGCTATTCTGGGACCATCCATCCTGCCCCGGTTGGTAACCAATACCAAATTTATCACTCTTATTCTCATCCTCTAGCAACCTGCCTCAGCCTTGGGCCTGACCTGACTGTACCACTTCCTTAGCCTGCTAATACGAAAAGATAAAAGTTCCTTCTTTTTCACTACTTTGGAACATCGAAGTGGGAGACACTGAACTAACATTTACCGCTTCAAACGCTTGGCACATGTGACATAACAACGCCTCAGCACTCATTGTGATGTGCAAAGATTTGTTATGGTTCCTTCCTTCAGTTGTAAGGTCTCTATCAGTAAACCCTAGCCCATGGCTAGCGTTTACGTTGGCCACCACAACTTCCAACTGATTAACGGTAATCTCCCGAGGCACGTATGTAGATTGCACTACCTTTAATAGAACTTCTCTGTGTGCTTGCGAGCACATCAACAATGATAGTATGGAAATCTTGGACGGTGTTTGGTTCAGTTGATCCACTATCTTATAGTCACTCTTCTTTATTATCCTCATAAACTCTTCTACCTATTTTTCAAAGACATTCTGATCAGCATTCGGGGTTATCAACTCCTCCGTAGCTACTTATTTGCCCTTAGCTCTGGCAACTGCTTCAACTTTATCGTTGTTTCGGAGAGTCTGTAGAGCAAACAATCGCCCACTTCTAGTGAAGCCACCCAAGCCTCCAACACTAGCAATAATAGGATTTATAGTTACAGGCTTATCCTCCACATTTCGTCCTTGTACATAAACATCTGACCCGTAATTCCATGGCACAAATTTGTCATCATCATAAGGTACGGGACCAGGTACAGTAATTGTAACATGACTAACCTCCAGTGGCGCATAGATTGTAACAGGCTCTCTTCGGACTGGGACTGGTATATCAGCTGGATCATAGAAGATAGTCACAGTAGAAACACAGTCACTTTGTTTGTTAACTTTGTCAAACTGCAATGTCCCTTCATTTATCAAATTTTGCAGCCCCGCTTTCAACTTTTCACAGCCATCAACAGACATCTCATATTCCTCACAATCAAAATCACATCCAGGGAATTCATATCCTCTTAACAACTTTTCCTTCACAAACAAGAGGGGAGTCTGCACCTCTTTTATATCCAGGATCAAATTCAAGTGTTCTCTACCTTAAACAACATTAATCCTAGCCCCACCATGATTAGGGATATGATTAGAATTAACATTTGGTGGTGGCGCAAAGTTGATAGCTTTTGAATTTATCAAGTCTTGAACTTTGTTATGCAGCGCCCTGCATTTCTCTGTTGAGTGTCCGGGAGCTCCTGAGTGGAAAGCACATCGTACATTAGCGTCATACCCTGGTGGAAGATCACCTGGTGGTGGTAGAGCCAACGTCCTTAGTTGTATCATGTTCAAGTCTATCAACCTCTGCAGCAATGCTGTATAGGTCATGGGAATATCTTTGAAAACACGATCAGTAGGGCGGGGCTGACGTTGTTGGTAAGGCCTCTGTTGATAATTGTTGCGTTGTTGTTGTGGTTGAGGAGCAGGATTTGTGGGTATAGTGACAGCTGCCTCATGGTCATACGAATTCCTGTAGCCACGACCCCTTCCTCTTCCATAAACATCATTAGTATCCCTTTCTCTTCTTCTTTGAGGGCCAACAAAAGGCTTTCTCATTCTAGAAGAACTTCCAGCTCCATTATCTTGAATCTTACTCATCTTCAATAGGGTTTCAACCCTCTCCCCTGCTATAACAATATCATTGAATTTAGTCTCCGAACATGATGTTAACCGTTTAATGAACACCCCTTGAAAAGTTCCCATGAACATGTCAGCCATCTCGTTTTCTAGCAGTGGAGGTTGTACCCTGGCCGCAAGCTGGCCCATCTTTGAGCGTATTCTTTAAAACTCTCTTTTGCATTCTGTGACATGCTTTGCAACTGCGTGCGATTGGGAGCCATGTCCAGATTATATTGTTATTGCTTAACAAATGCCTCCGCCAACTTCTGACAGTAACCCTGCTTAGCTTCATATACCATTCCAAAGACGCCCAACAAGACTATCTTGGAAATAGTACATCCATAGCTTTTCATCATCCGTGTGGGCAACAATTCTTCCAACGAAAGATTGAAGGTGGGTTTTTGGGCATGCAGTGCCGTTGTACTTATCAAACGTTGGAGCCTTAAACTTGTATAGGATCCTCACCCCGGGTACTAGCCTCAAATCAGTAATATCAAATCCCAAGGAATTATGGGATTGGATAGAACGGATTTGTTCAGCCATCTCCTCAAAGCGATGATTCATATCAACCCCTTGCCCCTTAGCCTCATCTAACAGTGTAAATTGTGCATCTTGTCCATCCATCTGAAGATTGTTTACTCCATCATTAATAATGGTAACACCAGGTTGTACCACAGGAATTTCAGCATGACGAGCGCCAGCCCCATTGCGATTGTCTCCATCTCCTTGACCATTGTTCCTAGCTTGATTACCCTCTACCAACTCGCGCAAGCGCTCCTGAGTTTGACCCATACCAGCCATAAGGGTCATGAACTGATCCATTCTTGTATGTAAGTCTACCAAATCAGTCTGCATTTGATCCATCACTCTTTCTCTGTTCTCCTTTGTTGGATATCTATGGATCTTCTTGGGACCTTTCTTTGGAGCTATAATGCCTGAAATCAGAAGAGACGTTAGAAACCTGGTAACTGTACCTGCAAAACAAATACCAGGTTATATGCATGCAATGCAACTATTCGTGTTTCCATGGTCAGGCATTTGGTGCCCCAATTCCGGTATTTTAGCAGGGAATGATCCAAATGGCCTTTTTTTAAAATTTATTTTCCATCACGAAATTTCTTTGAGAGGTATTCAGATCTTGATGGCTTTAGACAAACAGGTTTTAGCATACTCAGAGAAAAACTAGAAGACTAAATATAGGAAGCTACTATAATAAACAAAACCTCAAAAAGGCAAAAGTAGCAACAATTCCCCGGGGGGTTACAAGTCTTACAAACAAAGTGCAAGAAAAATAAATGAGATTCCTACAACAAGCCTGTAGGTAACCAAAAATACAAGAAGAGACATGCAAACTAAAACTCTAAACTGCAAGAAGATCCTGCCTCTTCTCTTGTAAGTCCCAACTCTGCCCTAGCTTTCTTCACTCCATCCCTCAACTTGAGATTTGCAATCTCCTTAAGTGCCTCCTCCAAATCCTGCTGACTCTGAACCAACTGTTGGGTCTTTTCCCTCCGCATCGTGTGAACTTTCTCCAATTCATCTTTCTGGTATTGGATTTATAGCTTGTACGCCCTCTCTTTCTCCTCAAACTCCTTCTGATCCTTGTCCCTCATATCCTGCAACCAAGTGATGGATTGTCTGGCCTCTCTGAGAGTCTTCTGAAGCTTCTTGTGCTCTAATTCTCTCCTTGAGTCCATCAAACCTCTCCTTTGGAAATAGGCTTCCCTTCCAGCAAACTCCTTCTCTTTAGCTTCCTAGGCCCTTTGTATCTTCTGGAGCTTCTTCTCTACCTCTGCTTTAGAACTAACTGCACGATGATACAAACCAGTCATCTCCGTATTCTCAACTCTTAACTCTTGTATCAATGCTTCTAGCTTCTTGTATTTTTCAATAGAGACAATGGCCTGAACAGGTACTTCCTTTGGGTACAACGGAGCTTCGGCTGAAAATGGAAGAAGGAACGCCTCTACACGATCCTGCAACCAAGTAGCAAAAGGATGATACGTTTTTGGATTCACCCTTCCAAACTCTTTCTTTCCCTTGCTTATTCTCACCTCCCAAGCCTAAAATGCCTGAGTGACTAACTTCTCATTTCCTTCCAATGTTACATACAATGACTCAACTACTTCTTCAGCAGATGGAGGATCTTTTAAGGGTAACCAAACTGCTTCCTAACTAGCACATGATTGTAGTTAATCATCCCCCTCCTACCAAGCAAAGGTATAGTGGGAAACTCTCCGCAACTGACAATTATCTCTTTTCCCAGTAAGTCCCTGTTACTCCCCCAAGCTATATCATCTGAAGTTAAGCCCAACAATCTTCGCGCCCATTTCCACTCTTGCTTCATATCTTTGAATGGTCCCGACTTTGGGAGTTGTCTAGCAAACCAATCAGCGAATAAGGGTGCACAACAATTTACATACCCTTTCCTTCTCTCGTTCATGTAGTGAACATTATAGTAGAAATCTCCCAATAGAGTGGGCACTGGATTTTTCTGAACAAAGATGGAAATTGTCTCCATGATGACTAACCCTTTCTCCCCTGGGAACAAGCTTATCCCATAGACCATCAAGGCTAGTAATGCATTAAATTTCTCCCACTTGTTTCCTAGTGCAAACAAATGAGCCTCTGTAACTAAAAAATCCAAGGCAATCCCTTTTCCTTCACTGGCTTCTAAACCCATCTTGATTCTAAGCACACTAAGGTGACAAGCACTGGCTATGTCTGCATGTGAGGGAGCCTTCCCTGAAGCATAATAAGGAATACCCTCTCCAATAATAATCTTCAAGATGCTGGAAATCTCTTCCAAGGTAGGAGCTAAGATATATTCTGGAAACACAAAGACTCACAACTGAGGATCGTAGAACTGCAGCAATGAATGGAGACCATCCCTCTGATCAACAATAGGCTTATTCACATAGTTCAAAACCTTCCCAAATTCTTTTCCGAAGTCTTCTAAAACCTTGTCGTTCATCAAATCTATCAGTTTATGAATACTCTCAGTCTCTGGTTGTGGGAAAATATAATGCATATTCCTCTTTCTAGGAGCCTCTCTATTTTCTGCCATCTGGATATGGAACAATTACCGGAACTGGGTGCAGGATGTAAGTAAATACCTGAAAATGAAAACACAAACAGTTACTGCGGGTATGATGCAATGCAAATGCAATGCAGGCATATGATCAACATCTGGGACTGTATGGATACTAAATACTAGAGCCAAGTGACCAAGAACCAGAATTCTCTGAATAAAGCCCCATGAACAAAAATTCAGTCTCAAATAAGCCCCAAATTAAATATCAAATAACTTAAGAACTCCAGAATCCATGTAATCATATCAATTCATATGATTGTACTGATAATAAGGTGTGATGAGGTTAAGGGCTCCTGCAAACCTGTAAATCCCTCCCTTTCTCACAGGTGTGCTCCGGGTCAAACATTACGGACTCTCAAAGCCGAATAGCAATAATACGTTCACCATTTCCGAGAAATGACTCTTGACTAAATCAGGGAATCGGTTAAGCATTATATACTAAAGGAGGTCTCTGCGTGAGTCCGGGAAAACAAGCATCCTTTATAAGTCCCTAGCTTCAAGCGCTGAAATCAAGAAACATTAGTACATTCATCCCGTAGGATACAGTACTATCGTCATATGACCAGATGCTTAGAGTGAGTTCCTATAAAAGAACCAGGTCATCCTATGCGATTTCCCAATGGGCCCTCAGGTGCGAATGGGTTTGCCACAAAATGTGGTATGCCATTGTCACCACTGGAGAGGGATGTTTCCACAAAGGTCCTCAATGATCGGTCCCCAGATGCACATAACTATCAAGGTCCTGTAATGATCCGGAAAGATTCTGATATCAATACATTTCCAAGACGGTCGCAAGTCTGGGCGCGAAACTAACTAATACCAACATAGCAAGATGCCATGAAGCCAAAGTGGAACCACTCTAAGTCCTAGGGTGCACTCGAGCCCCGGTTACGAGCTCATCTCACAGTAACAGTCCCCAACCCACCAAAAGAAAACTAACACAGCCAGACAGTCCAGTATATACATATGATGCATGAAAATAAATGCTGAAAACTGTAAATAAAGCTGTAAATAAAACTGTAAATAAATAACAGTAAAATGACCACGCCACAGTAAACAAACAACACCCAAATGAAACAGAAACACACAAGTGCTAGGAGAGTGTTGTACCCCAAAATTTGCCCTCCCACAATCAAGACAATCTCTCTCAAGACTTCTAAATGATCATAAGATCCTCAAGACTCCCAATTAGTCAAGAAGTGTGGAAGTTTCCTCAGATAATGCCTCCTCATAAGCAAAGTGTCCAAAACTAGGGTTTTGTGTTTCCTCAGGTTAAAATGATTTTCAATGCCTCAAGTGAGCTTCATAACATCCACATGTATTCAAGAATCCCTATGTCAAGTTTCAAGGATTTCCCAATAAGTTTTCCCAGTCAGATGATTAGATATGCAAAAATCAGTCAAAGTAGTTAAAAAGTCAAACTGAGGTCAACTGTGGTCAAACTAAAGTCAAAGTTCAAGAGTTTTTGCCAACATCAAGTTTATGAAGTAAAATTCATCATTTGATCAAGGGTTGATCATGATTCATCAAGAAAGTTTCAGATCATCAAGAATCAGGAGTTTCTAAATTAGGGTTTTCTTAAGGAAAGTCAACTGAACTTTGACCAGCCATAACTTTCACATGCTTCATCAAAAAATTCCCATCCAAAGCTCATTTTTAAGGAAATTGAATTCTCTACAACTTTTTGTCTCACAAGCAAAGCCTAAAAATGCTTCATTTGGAAGGTATGAGCTAAAACATTACAAGTCATTTCAAAAGTCAACAAAAAGTCAACATCTTCCAAAGGGCATAATTTGAAAATGGTAAAGGATATGAATATGAGACCAAAGATGTTAATTAGAGGACTCTTTAATATTTCCAAAATGTCCAAGAACACCTTCATAGCCTTAAAATTGAGGTATTTATGCCTTTGCAAAGTTGGGAAATTGTTTAGGGGTATATTGAACAAATGAGGTCTTAAAACCAAATTTTTCAAAATGGGCTTGCAATTTTGTAATCCAATACTTACAATGACATAATGCACGACCCAATGCTTATTTTTTCAGATTTTTATAGTTTATTTTATATTTATTTGGATTTTATTCATTAAAATTCAATTTAAATATATATAAAATACGAAAAATCAAATAAAGCATGAAATCTTTGATTGAAAATCATTTGAATTATATTTAGAATGATTGGAAATCAACTAAAGTCAGATTGGACCAAAAATAGAAAGGATAGATGAGATTTTTTGAATATTTGAAAGTGAGGAAACTTCATGATCAAGCAATCTTCACAAGCCCATAAATCCACAAGTTTCTGACCTAATTTGGATCCCTACATATACACAAACCTAATGCAAGCAAGAGGGACGAATTTTGCAGCTAAGAACACCAAGAATAATCTTCAAAATTTGTAAGAAAAAGTGATATTCAGATTCAAAGATTGAGCCGTTTTCAAGACCAAATAAAGGTTGCAACACCTTCTATGGTGATTATTAAACATATTTCAATCCTCATTCGCATCCAAATCATGCTAAAATCCATGAACCGATTCACTCTTGTTCTTACTTTTGTAATTTTCGATTCTTACGATTTATGCATCATACACTAATTTTGATTGTTGTTTTGTGTTTAGAATGAAGTATACAAGCTTTCTGGATAATTTTCATGATGAACCATAACCTAAAACGCAAATGGCCATTGTTAGGGTTTGAGCTTTCGTTTTAGGGCTTCACACAATAGGCCATATTAATATTATTTGAGACCATATTTGAACTAAATGAACTGTGTAGATCATGTTGGCATGATCAATTTGTGGAATCTGTACGTTTTTGTAGAAGTATGTGTTTCACAGGTCTTGTTCGCATGAAAATTTGCAGGAAGCTTCGCAGGAAAATTCGCAGGTAAACCTGCGAATTTCAGAGGAAGAAGATGAAGTTCTTGGCGCCATCTGGGAATTCAAATATTTGATTTAATATTTTATTATATTATTTCTATTGTATATCAACAAACACTGGTTGGCCCAGTGGTCAGAACATACGTGTGTGGATGAAAGGTCTTGAGTTCGAACCTGGGTGAGGCTATTCATTTTTCTCATTATTTTCATTATTCAACAAGTTTACTATATAATTATTTGTTGCTGTTTACTAGCAGACGTGCCCCATGTGGCTTATTGGAAAGGCATTTGGTTTGTGAGAATAAGGATGCAGGTTCGAATCTGGCTGGGACCAATTTTTTGGTTTTTTCCTATTTTCTCAACAGGTTTCATATATTATTGGCCAAGGTGATTGATTGCATTAACACCAGCGCGTGCGAGCCTGATTGGTTTTTATGCTGCGTAATTGAGGTAAAGGGCATGGGTTCAATTCCCAGGTCCTATCTTTTTGATCATTTTTCTTCATATTTCCTTATTTTTCTTTTATAACTTTGTTTTAATTAATTAATTAAATCTAACCAATAATGTTTTTTTTATAAATCTTATATTTTTTAAAACTCATAATTTTTTATTAATATTTATTTTAATTAATTTTATCTTCCTAATATTATTTTTGTATATAACTTTTATTATATATATTTTGTAAATAAAAACTAATTTATTTTAACTAATTATTTTAAAACCCTAATTATTTTCTAACCCTAATTATTTTCTAACCCTACAAATTTAACCTAATTTTCTTTAACCCTAAATATTATTTTTATAATAACTTTGTTTTTTATTTTGTATAAATACCTTATCCTTTTATTATTATTATCATTTAAACTTATATTATTTTTCTTATAAACTCTAAAATTCTAACTTATTTAATTTAAAATAATTTTCTTTAAAAATTCTAATTTCTCTTTATTTCTTCATTATTATTTTCTTTTTTCTAATGTTTATTATTATTGCTTTATTTATTATTATTGATTATATTTGCTTTATTATTATTATTATTATTTATTTATTTTTTCGATTATATTGTAACTATCCCGAAGCCTTGTAATAATTCATAGATTTATTTTTCTGTCATTATTTTTATTATATTTATTGCGTGGTTAGTAAATAGGGTGTGGAAACTATTTGTAATTAAAATTAATTTAGATAATTAACTTTAAAAAGATAAATATTTGAAAATAAACACTCACACACGTAAGTCGATCTTTGATCGCCATCTTGCACTTCCTAGGGTATTCCTCTTGGTTGCCTTAAATAAAATGGTCAAGTCCCTCGAATATAGGGATGTCTTAAGCAAAGTCCCTTGAAGTATAAATCATCATAGTCCATACAGTTTAAAAGATCAAGTCCCTTCGAGGTTGCCTACGAAATAATGATCTTGTCCTTTCGAATAAATAATGATAGTCCCTACGAATTGCTAAAGACATCCCTTAAGTTGCCTTCTATGACCATACGATGACCCTACGCCCGTCCCTTATACACATCCAAGGTAATGACTACCTATTCCTTAATAATAGGGATAGTCTTACCCTTGAAAGAACATACAAGAACATGAAAGACTTAATCTAGGGTAGGTATCTCTTAGTTGCTTGCTCACATTTCCAAATACTTTTTACAAAACAATTTAAGTGAGCTAAGTAACTAAGAGCCCATGGATAACCATGGATATAAAGGGTGATAACACCTTCCCTTTATATAACCTACCCCCCGAACTCAAGTCTTTTAAAATAGGTCTTTCCTGTTCTTTTATGTCCTTTCCATTTGGATAAAATAAAAGTCGGTGGCGACTCTTGCTATCTGCAACATGACTAAAAGTCAGTTCTCCCACCGTGTTACAGAACTGACGACTCTGCTGGGGAGTTACTATGTAAAAAAAGGGTACCCTTAGAAATTAGATCACTTTAAATTGTTTGCTTTGTTTGCTTTATATTACTTGTTGGGCTTTATGTGTGAAAGATCCTAACCCGAATCTAGTGTACCCTCGGTAAATGGAAATAGACCAAGGAAACTATACGGCGTATACCGATATAGTTGATCTGGTGGCCATAGTTAGTGTGACTTCTTGGTTGGTGCTTATGTTCCTTAAGTAAGTTAAGGATAATATGGGGCTGCCATATGTTATCAATACACTAACTAACTTTTAGAACCCTAGTTATCCCATCTTGGCCTTTAGAAAGTAGTGAGATAGCCGGCTTTGGAGAAGTCTAAAGTTGGTTGATACTCGATACTACACTCATTGAGATCCTAAACTTGGAGGGTTTTGGTTGGCAAGTAAGTTACCTACTGAACAACCACCCTTGTGAAAGATCAATGATATTGAGATCCCTTAGAACCTGGTTACTTTTGTAGGACAAGATGAACCAACTAAACTTCAGGGGAGGGTACTTACCTTTAAACCTCATGCAAGCCTTCAAACCTAGGGCTATTGTGTGACTTGTTTGTGTGTGCCACATGTTTGTGATTGAGCATAACATCATGACATCATGCATCATAAGCATATCATTTTCACTAATCATTTCAAGGAGCAAAGGATTTATCTTTGTTCTTTGTTGCAGGTCATGGCTTCTGCTCGTAGGAATATTATCTGGATCAACTTTGTAGGAATACCTTCTAAGCTTAAAGAATTGGTCTCTCAGGTTTCTGAAAACTCCCAATTCATCAAGAAGCATGGTCACCTACTGGATCTAGTCACTTCAGGTTTCAATGAAGACATGATGAGTGTCTTATTTTAGTTCTTTGATCCTAAACATCATTGTTTCACATTCCCTGACTATCAGCTGGTTCCTACAATGGA
Organism: Lathyrus aphaca; assembly: GCA_963966055.1. Classification (NCBI taxonomy): domain Eukaryota; kingdom Viridiplantae; phylum Streptophyta; class Magnoliopsida; order Fabales; family Fabaceae; genus Lathyrus; species Lathyrus aphaca. Next base: position 483,288,850 of record OZ014522.1, read on the forward strand.
GGAGTTCTCCAAATTATTGGGTATACTTATCCTTGATCAGAGACCCTTTACAGGCTTAGAGAAAGAGCCTAAACCTGAAGTCATTGCTGCAGCCCTACATCTGAAGAAATCAGACATTGTCCTAGAAACGAGAAGCGGAGTTAAGGGTATTCTTTTTAAGGTATTGATGGAGAAAGCTCAAGTGTTCTTGAAGGATATGCGTTATGATGCTTTTGAAGAGATCCTAGCCCTATTGATATATGGCTTGGTGTTGTTCCCTAATCCAGACCAGTTCATAGACGTACACACCATCAATATATTTCTGACTCACAACCCAGTACCTACATCACTTGGAGACATCCTACATTCTCTTCACACTCGTACTACGAAGACGAGAGAGACTCTGATGTGTTGCATACCTTTATTGTCTAGGTGGTTTATTTCTCACCTTCCTCGATCAATGATGAAGAATGAACAAGGGTTCAGGTGGTCTAAAAGGATTATGTCACTTTCTCATTCAGACATTCATTGGTGCTCTCGATCTATGGAGAATGTTACTATCATTGACCGTTGTGGGGAATTCCCTAATGTGCCACTCCTTGGTATAAGAGGAGGAATTACTTACAACCCTTCTTTAGCACTACACCAGTTTGGTTTATACGAGCTTGGAACTAGGTGAACAGGATTGACAACAACACTTTGGAGCCAAAGTATTCTATTCATATGGAGCCTTATCTCAGATGGGTTCGATCTCGTGCTCAAACTCTTATGATGCCAATGTTCCTTATACCATCCTTCATCCAGACATGCCCACTGATTTGGAAGAATTGCAAAAGTCCTGGATTCAGTTGAAGGAGCAAAGGGATACTTTTGAGACTCATTTCAGAGCTGGTCAAGAAAGAATTCTGGAGCTAACAAGGCAACTTCACAAGGAGAAAAACCTCAACAAATACCTCCACACAAAAAGGAAACGTCCATGGGAGACTTAAAACCCCATATATTTATTTTTGTAATTTATTGTTATTTCCCTTCATTGTAAGCCCAAGGGGCAAATTTATACTAAACACTTACTAATAAAATTTGTTTTTGTTTTCTTTAAACATATTTAAATCCCGCGGTCCTTGAAAACATTGCATAAACATATACATACCATATCATTGCATGACATGTTTCATATAAACAGGTTTCTCAATCTTCTCGCTGTTTATTTCAGCAGAAATGGCTCTCAAACAAACTGTCAAGGATCTCCAGGCTCAAAATGCTCAATTCTAAGAAGTGATCTTGAATTTGTCCAAGGGGCAAGAAGAGTTGAAAGCACTTCTCTCTGAAAATCATGAAGATAACAAGAATGGTCAGTTGGAACAATTGCAAGCTGAGATGGAAGAAATGAGAATCCAGATGAATGGCCCGGTGGCTCTTATCCAAAGTTTAGCTCATGGGCAAGAAGAGCTGAGAACCTTTGTCCACAAACTTCAAAGTAATGGAGTCAGGAATCTAATCGTCAGTCAACCTCCATCAAAATAAGCTGACTTGGTTGAAAGGAAGATGAGGATAAAAGAAGGTAAGAGACAGGTTGCCACTGATTGTTCTTCAGTTGAAGAAAAGAGACCTAGTAAGGTTAATCCACCTCAACACAAGGAATGTAGAAAACAGTTTATCAAATTTAGCACTCCAATGTCGCAAGTTCTACAATGCTTGTTGGAGATGAAGCTAATTTCCTTGAAAAATCCTCCTCAAAATCCTAATATTTCCTCTCCTCGCTATAATCCCAAGGCAAGGTGTGGGTATCACTCCAAATGTCACGGACATGATACTAATAGTTGTTGTACATTGAAGAAAAAGATTCAAGACCTGATTGACGAAGGAATCCTCGAGGTTACGCCAGAAGGCCAAATTGAATTCTACTATCGTCCATCAAACATCGAAGCTGCGAGACAAGTTGCCCAAAGTAGCAAGAAAGAAATCCTACCTATTCCTGTTGAGATATGGGGCACCTTGGGACATCCAAGTGGCAAATTTGATTTCATGGTGAAATATACCGCTCCTGAAAGTTCACAGATTGCAATTGAAGACATTCAGCCAACTGGATGGGACAACATTTGAACTTTCATTTGTAATTTCTTTTATTTTGTTTAAACACTTACTATTATGTTAAAATTTTGTTTTCATTAATGCATTGCATATGTTTGTCTTGAATTAATCCATTTGTTTCACTATATTTTGAACTATGCTTCATATTTCTATTTTGTGATATTTAACTCCTGATAAAGCTATAAGCTTGTAGAGGGAGGATGACGAAAACAATACCATAATCTTATGCAGTATGCTTTTGAACAGACTAGGCTGACGATATACATGCATTGTTTCAATTCCTAAATAGTGGAGATATAAGGAAGTTAATCCCTTGTCAACCCTTTTGAGCCTATGAAGTAGGAGTTTTTCACTCTCACGCAAATTAAAACCCTTATTCATAACCCGGGGCAGGGTAATTACTCGGTTAACTCATTTATGCCAATTATCTGTGTTGTACACAACCAATGATGGTTCCATGTAATCATTAAACCTGACAATCAATATCTAGCAAAAGAAAAACCCACTAAGTCAAACCTGTGAAGGAGACTTAGTAAAAAAAAATTGAGACATCATGTTGACTGTAACCTTGAAATAAATAATTCAGGCAAAAAGAAGGGATAATAAAGTCAAAAGAGAAAAAAAAGGTCATTATAAATCCTCAACAAAGAAAGATGACTAAATGTTCAAATGATTTTTTGGTTTTTGAATCATCACAAATGTCAGTATTACAATTCCAAACTTCTTTGGAGCTTCAATGCATAAGTTAACCGAACATAGGACTGAAGAACATCACGAAGAATGGGTTGGGTACAAATAAAATTTGAGCCTTTATCCTTTGTTTCTTAAACCGTGAACCAGGCCATGTTATAACCCTTTAAGAGTCCTAACTGAAGCATGGTTAGTTTGAAAGCATATTGCCACAAAAGGGTATCCTGACTCCTTTAGGGCTTATTATAAAACTTGAGTTAATATCACAACTTTCATAAAAAATGTTTTTCTAAAATAACTCTTTCAAGACAGACATAAGCATTGCATTTTTGAATATCATTGGTTGCATATACCTGAGTGTTTGATAAACAGAGAAATTTACAGGATGAATATTCAATAAACCAAAGTCCTTCCGATAAACAAAGTTGCTTCCTGGATCAAAGCCCATGTATACAAAGGGGCATAGTCATTGTTTCCCAATCAAGGGGGCATGCCATGATACTGCCTAACTCATTTGGGGAAGTCAGGTCAAGATTCAACAATGCTTAATGGAAGCCAGGGGCAGATCTCCTCATCTATCTGAATTACCAAGGATAACATTACAGAGTTCACGATGCCAGGGCATATTATTGTGGGGCATTCTGTTTGAGGTAACTCCTTTCAGATACTTCCATTATGGAACAATTCACCCTCTACCAAGGGGCAATGCTCTCTTTCCAAATCTAATACCCAGAGCGTATATGGTCCATCACAATTTGAAGATACGTTACTCTCATTGTATTACCTTGATATTGGATTCTTAGCAGAAGCCATTGTGGAAATTAATTGTCTACGCCAGTAGTATCAGATGGGGTCAGTATCATGTCTTAAGATCCAACTATGAGGATTTCTGGGAAGGTATTCAGGAAAGTTAAGAATCTCAGTAGCTCAAAATCCAATTGGTTATACACTCTCAAAGTTGAAATGATTCTATTTTCGAGTTCATCTTTACTTTTCCCTCTTTATTCAGGTTTACTTTTCCCCTTTTACTAAAGTGAGAAACGTCTGTTGGCTATGTTTGAATGTATATACGCCTTTGAATATGATTAATGTTTACCAGAAATGCATAAAATACAATAATAGCATTTACTAAGAATGAACTGAGGTAGGAATTCAACGAAGCTTCACTAGTTCATCCCCACAGAGTAATCTTTACGGATATCCTTACGGAGTACTTCAAGTAATATCTTATACTTCCAACTCTGCGAAGTCTTCAAGCAATTTCATATCCTCCGAAGAATTGATACTTAACCGAATAAGCCTCCCGGATCTATGTCCATCTCTTTTATCCTCAGTCAGGATATTCAGGAACTTATTCAATAAGAAGTATGACAAACAAAAATGAGAGGTTCTAAGTACGATATTCTTAAACAAGACAGGAACGAAGTCTTCATGCTCCTCAGCAACAAATCGGGATTTATTTTCCCCATCCAGCAATTGTTATATGAAGCTACTGTTCAGCTTCCCGACATAATTCATTCGTACATACATCATATCATATCATATCATATCATATGCATTTTCATAAAATATTATCTGGCAGATTGTTATATATATCATTATACTTGCACCAAACTAACCTTGTTTTTTAGGTTATTCTCCAGCAGACAAACTTCATCAACAACTTACCTTGTGCCGTCGTTTATTCTTCCCAATGGTCATCTTGTTACCTCGGGCCTTCGATTATTCTTCCCGAAGGTTATCTCATTTTAGGCCGTCGTTTATTCTTCCCAAAAGCCAACTTACCTTGGGCCGTCGTTTATTCTTCCCAATGGTTATCTTGTTACCTCGGGCCGTCGATTATTCTTCCCGAAGGTTATCTCATTTTGGGTCGTCGTTTATTCTTCCCAAACGCCAACTTACCTTGGGCCGTCGTTTATTCTTACCAATGGTTATCTTGTTACCTCGGGCCTTCGTTTATTCTTCCTGAAGGTTATCTCATTTTGGGCCGTCGTTTATTCTTCCCAAAAGCCAACTTACCTTGGGCATTCGTTTATTCTTCCCAATGGTTATCTTGTTACTTCGGGCCGTCGTTTATTCTTCCCGAAGGTTATCTCATTTTGGGTCGTCGTTTATTCTTCCCAAAAGCCAACTTACCTTGGGCCGTTGTTTATTCTTCCCGAAGGTTATCTCATTTTGGGCCGTCGTTTATTCTTCCCAAAAGCCAACTTACCTTGGGCGTCGTTTATTCTTCCCAATGGTTATCTTGTTACTTCGGACCGTCGTTTATTCTTCCCGAAGGTTATCTCATTTTGGTCCGTCGTTTATTCTTCCCAAAAGCCAACTTACCTTGGACCGTCGTTTATTCTTCCCAATGGTTATCTTGTTACTTTGGGCCGTCGTTTATTCTTCCCGAAGGTTATCTCATTTTGGGCCGTCGTTTATTCTTCCCAAAAGCCAACTTACCTTGGGCCGTTGTTTATTATTCCCAATGGTCATCTTGTTACCTTGGGCTGTCGATTATTCTTCCCGAAGGTTATCTCACCTCGGGCCGTCGATTATTCTTCCCGAAGGTTATCTCATTTTGGGCCGTCATTTATTCTTCCCAAAAGTGTTATCTCCATATTTAAGAAACATATCAGAATAATCTTTATTCAAATGGCATCTTTAAGCCCATTCAAGCATCACAGTCAACCAACAGTATCATTCTACACACCAGCAAGTGCAAATGTTTGGGTTTTTGTGTTCAATCCTCTTCAATCTTCAAGTCACGAATGGCATACATGCCAGTCTAACTCCTCAGATTCCAGAAATTTGAACAAGGGGCAGTTGTTGTACCCCAAAATTTGCCTTCCCACAATCAAGAAAATCTCTCTCAAGACTTTTAAATGATCATAAGATCCTCAAGACTCCCAATTAGTCAAGAAGTGTGGAAGTTTCCTCAGACAATGCCTCCTTGTAAGCAAAGTGTCCAAAACTAGGGTTTTGTGTTTCCTCATGTTAAAATGATTTTCAAGGCCTCAAGTGAGCTTCATAACATCCCACATGTATTCAAGAATCCCCATGTCAAGTTTCAAGGCTTTCCCAATAAGTTTGCCCAGTCAGATGATTATATATGCAAAAATCAGTCAAAGTAGTTAAAAAGTCAAACTGAGGTCAACTGTGGTCAAACTAAAGTCAAACTTCAAGATTTTTTGCCAACATCAAGTTTATGAAGTAAAATTCATCATTTGATCAAGGGTTGATAATGATTCATCAAGAAAGTTTCAGATCATCAAGAATCAGGAGTTTCTAAATTAGGGTTTTCTTAAGGAAAGTCAACTGAACTTTGACCAGCCATTACTTTCACATGCTTCCTCAAAAAATTCCCATCCAAAGCTCATTTTTAATGAAATTGAATTCTCTACAACTTTGTGTCTTACAAGCCAAACCTAAAAATGCTTCATTTGGAAGGTATGAGCTAAAACATTACAAGTCATTTCAAAAGTCAACAAAAAGTCAACATCTTCCAAAGGGCATAATTTGAAAATGGTAAAGGATATGAATATGAGACCAAAGATGTTGGTTAGAGGACTCTTTAAGCTTTCCAAAATGTCCAAGAACGCCTTAATAGCCTTAAAATTTAGGAATTTATGCCTTTGCAAAGTTGGGAAATTGTTTAGGGGTATATTGAACAAATGAGGTCTTAAAACCAAATTTTTCCAAATGGGCTTGCAATTTTGTAATCCAATACTTACAATGACATCATGCACGACCCAATGCTTATTTTTTCAGATTTTTATAGTTTATTTTATATTTATTTGGATTTTATTCATTAAAATTCAATTTAAATATATATAAAATATGAAAAATCAAATAAAGCATGAAATCTTTGATTGAAAATCATTTGAATTATATTTAGAATGATTGGAAATCAACTAAAGTCAGATTGGACCAAAAATAGAAAGGATAGATGAGATTTTTTGAATATTTGAAAGTGAGGAAACTTCATGATCAAGCAATCTTCACAAGCCCATAAATCCACAAGTTTCTGACCTAATTTGGATCCCTACATATACACAAACCTAATGCAAGCAAGAGGGACGAATTTTGCAGCTAAGAACACCAAGAACAATCTTTAAAATTTGTAAGAAAAAGTGATATTCAGATTCAAAGATTGAGCTGTTTTCAAGACCAAATAAAGGTTGCAACACCTTCTATGGTGATCATTGAACATATTTCAATCCTCATTCGCATCCAAATCATGCTAAAATCCATGAACCGATTCACTATTGTTCTTACTTTTGCAATTTTCGATTCTTATGATTTATGCATCATACACTAATTTTGATTGTTGTTTTGTGTTTAGAATGAAGTTTACAAGCTTTCTGGATAATTTTCATGATGAACCATAACCTAAAACACAAACGGCCATTGTTAGGGTTTGAGCTTTCGTTTTAGGGCTTCACGCAATAGGCCATATAAATACTGTCTGAGACCATATTTGAACTAAATGAACTGTGTAGATCATGTTGGCATGATCGATTTGTGGAATCTGTACGTTTTTGTAGAAGTATGTGTTTCGCAGGTCTTGTTCGCATGAAAATTTGCAGGAAGCTTCGCAGGAAAATTCGCAGGTAAACCTACGAATTTCAGAGGAAGAAGATGAAGTTCTTGGCGCCATCTGGAAATTCAAATATTTGATTTAATATTTTATTATATTATTTCTATTGTATATCAACAAACACTGGTTGGCCCAGTGGTCAGAACGTACACGTTTGGATGAAAGGTCTTGAGTTCGAACCTGGGTGAGGCTATTCATTTTTCTCATTATTTTCATTATTCAGCAAGTTTATTATATAATTATTTGTTGTTGTTTACTAGCAGACGCGCCCCATGTGGCTTATTGGCAAGGCATTTGGTTTGTGAGAATAAGGATGCAGGTTCGAATCTTAATATTTATTTTAATTAATTTTATCTTCCTAATATTATTTTTGTATATAACTTTTATTATATATGTTTTGTAAATAAAAACTAATTTATTTTAACTAATTATTTTAAAACCCTAATTATTTTCTAACCCTAAAAATTTAACCTAATTTTCTTTAACCCTAAATATTATTTTTATAATAACTTTTTTTTTGTATAAATACCTTATCCTTTTATTATTATTATCATTTAAACTTATATTATTTTTCTTATAAACTCTAAAATTCTAACTTATTTAATTTAAAATAATTTTCTTTAAAAATTCTAATTTCTCTTTATTTCTTCATTATTATTTTCTTTTTTCTAATGTTTATTATTATTGCTTTATTTATTATTATTGCTTATATTTGCTTTATTATTATTATTCTTATTATTCTTATTTATTTTTCCAATTATATTGTAACTATCCCGAAGCCTTGTAATAATTCATAGATTTATTTTTCCGTCATTATTTTTATTATATTTATTGCGTGGTTAGTAAATATGGTGTGAAAACTATTTGTAACTAAAATTAATTTAGATAATTAACTTTAAAAAGATAAATATTTGAAAATAAACACTCACACACGTAAGTCGATCTTTGATCACCATCTTGCACTTCCTAGGGTATTCCTCTTGGTTGCCTTAAAATAAAATGGTCAAGTCCCTCGAATATAGGGATGTCTTAAGCAAAGTCCCTTCAAGTATAAATCATCATAGTCCCTACAGTTTAAAAGATCAAGTCCCTTCGAGGTTGCCTACGAAATAATGATCTTGTCCCTTCGAATAAATGATGATAGTCCATACGAATTGCTAAAGACATCCCTTAAGTTTCCTTCTATGACCATACGATGATCCTACGCCCGTCCCTTATACACATCCAAGGTAATGATGATGGGCTAAAGACGTATCTAATTATGTGTCTAGCGGTATCTTAACTGCAAGTGCACAGCCTATCGAAGTAATATTTAAGATTATCGATCCACATGGACTCTATGGTTACTTAGTGCTAGATGAACTTCTAGTTTAGCTAAGGTGAAGGGTTGTCACGATTTTTTTTGGTTGTTTTTAAAGATTAAAGGCGGGAATTAAATTTAAGTTTAATAAAATAATACTAAGGCGGTCGGTATGTAATTATGCTAACTTAGGCGGGTCAATCTAACCTAGGCTTATAAAGATGGTTCACTTAATCTATTCTGTAGAGGTTACCAGTTTAAATATCCTTAACTCACACTCTCGTGGTCTTATCTCAGATCTTACCCCTAAAGCCCTATGCCTGCTCTCGCTAGCCCATAAGTGTTTAGAGATAATTTTTGGAAACTTAGTAATTCTAATTTATCTTAAAGCGCTCTCGCTGTGTTTAATTTAAATGCCTAACTTTAGCTATCTGGTTAAAATCTCACACTCTCGTGGTCTTGACCTAACCTAATACACTTTCCTTACTCTCGTAACAAAAAGGTTGATTTTATAATAAAAAGTATCAGCCAGAATATTAAGCTCTTAATTATTTTAAGCCTATAGTTGATTTTACCGATTTAGTTTGTTTTAATTACATACCGCCCTAAGGTATTTAGCTACTCATTTTTGTTGAACCAGACAGAGGCAGAGAAACATAAAACGAAACATTCATGGCAGAAAAATAAATATCCAACATAAATATAAAATTGCAAATTAATATAAACCTGGTTAACAATAAAAATGGCAGACTCCTTCTTCCACAGGCTGGAAAGCTCGGAGTATTTGTCGGAATCGGAAATAAACTCTAAAAATTCTGAAGGCTTTGAAACAAATAAAATTTATAACAATTTCCTGATGTTGGAAATTGTTATAGGGTTGGTTTGGATACAAGAAAAATAAAGCAATGAAAATAATGCTGGAAAAATATAAAGGGTGTAAAATAATTCGGCAGAGCTTCCGCAAGAAATTAATAAAACTAAACTCTGTATATTGTTCATTCAAATTAAGCTATTTATAGAAGACTAAATGGGCTGGTAGTTGGATTGTTGCTTGGGCCTCGTAGGAGCATTGAGAGAATCCAGGGACGTGTGGATACAGGGTCAGCTGGAAAATAGGCACTTCATATGCAGCATAACGTTATGACCAAGTCTTCAGTCAAATAACCTATTTTTCCCTTGTCACGGTCGTGACAAGGGCATCACGTTCGTGTTCCTTGTATAATAAGTGTCACGGTCGTGAGGGATATGTCACGGTCGTGATTGCTTCTTTTGGGGTGTCACGGTCGTGACACCTAGGTGACGACCGTGAGTGTAACAAAAAAATGCAGGTTTTGCAGAATTCTTCATTTCTTCATATTTTAATGGTTGTTTTTGCTCATTTCACTCGTGGCTCATGATTTAGCTCGGTATATGATGTACCTGCAAAATGGCAAAGAAAACTCGAGGAATCGGGTGTTAAAACGACAATTATGCGATAAAACGGTATTGAAACATAGCAATATAATCGATACATTTTCTCGTTATTAAACTTCCCCAAACTTAAACCTTTGCTTGTCCTCAAGCAAATAGTCGGTTGAAAGTTGCCGGACAAGTTTTTATCGACGCACACACATAACAAACCGTACGAGGGATCGTTTTGTCGGATAAACCGGTACTTTGATAAAACACTAACGATACACTAATGACACAAGCAACAAGCTAAGTCGTCGACTTCCCGTTAAATGAAACATTCGGAAATTGCTTTACGATTTCACCTAGAGTCTTTCGATCTTATTTCGCCCGGTTTCATTCTAGCGCAATCACATTAAGCCCTTTGCCTTAGCACGCACGTAGTGCAGTAGCCGGTTAGAGAATTTGATCCTTTAAAAGCACGGGGTCTGGTACACGAATGTGGTAACCCTATATACATTATCTGATTTGGAGGTTGTGGGGGATCGAGCCGTAGCACGCCCTACCAAGTTCAGAACCAGTACCTCTGAACCAACCCGCAATGGACTCCTTCTCATATTTCTCGTTTCTTATATGCGACCGTGTACTTTGGTTCAATTTCTTTTCATTTGCATCGAGATATGAAGGATCATTATAGATTAGGCATCAAACGCTTATATTCATCGGCTCCCCACGTGGTTTGTGTTCAGACGGTGTTGACTGCTAGTATAAACTACTAGGGGTTACTTTTGAACTGAAACTTAAGGTGTAGTCGTAACAATCATCAGAACGGGATTGCTTAAGTGGGAAGTCTAAGGTGTCAAGACTGTATTGATCTTGTTGAATCGTTCTCAGCTTCCTAATTATGATTTCGTAGGTAAGTCGGGTAATGCGAAGAATTAATTAAAGATTTTTTTTTCCGGTATGGTTGAATAAAAGGGGAAAGTTCGAAACTAAAGAAAATAGCACAAAAATTGCTCGTTTCATTAACTTACGAAAAAGGAAATACAACGGAATGGAAATACAACAGAATGGAAAAAAACGGAAAATGAAAGGTACCTCTCCCACACTATATCAGACATTGTCCTCAATGTTGTGATATAATAGCGGTAAAGTACAATACAAACAACGAAAGCGGAAAAACAGAAACAAAAACTAAAACTAAGGCTGCTGATGACCACGGCCTCGGCTTCTGGTGCGGGAGCGTCTGGTCGGAGTCGCCTCAGGGTCAGAACCGGTACCGGTGACAGCAGTGATATCAATGCGCAAAGCCTCTAGCTCGCTAAAAATCTCGCCGAGCTTCTCATCAGTGGACCTCTGGTTGGTTGCAATAGTGCGGAGTAATGCATCATGCTGCTCCTTCTGCCTTCGCTCCAGTGCGGCATTCATCTGGTTTTGCTGATGAATCGCACGGAGGACGTCCTCAAGTGTGAATTCTTGTGCAGGAGGCTGTCGGGTGGATGACTCAGGAATGTCCTGGACAGGCTCAACTGCATCCAAAGTGTCTTGCATCTCGTCCGCTGGGGGATCGGCCTGATCATCATGAATGGGGGCGTGGTCGGCAGCATCCGGTTTAGCAAAGAGCCAGTTGGCTCGGCTAGAAGGATCGATGCGGTCACGGGACGGCAGGATGATGTGGTGATAAACAGTGCCGTGGATAACAGGGCTAAACCTGCCATCCTCTCTCTGCGCAATCAAGTGAGCGGACCTGCAATAGTTCTTCGTTAGGAACTCGGCAGCTCTGCTAGGCAAATTGACGACCAAGTCACCAAGGTCCAACTGAATGGCTAGGGTGGTGACAATGCCGCCTATGTAAAAGGGGTTTATGCCTCTTTGCGCAATGGCCTGGATATGAGATAGCATGAACGGGGCAGCGTTGATAGGCTCGTCATTTAGAGCGCAGTGCAAGAATAGAAGCTCCTTGGAGTTGAGCTTGTGGTTACTCTCTCGTGCAAAGATGGTGTTACAAATGATGCTGTGAAAATATCTGATTGTCGGGTTGTGGATATGTGTAGCATTAAGGCTCTGAAAGGCTAAGGCACGGGTGTTGGTTATGTCGTGCCATAGGGTGAAAGCGGTTTCACTGAAATTGTCCGGCACGCGGAGGTGAGCTTCATTCCCGTGATCGAAGCCTAGCAACTCGGCTATCCTGTTTTGCGAAAGTTCGAACTCCCGGCCAAGCAATCTGAACTTAGCGAAGCCGGTAAGTTGACTCTGAGAACCGGTAGGAGTGATGTAATGGAATGAGCTTAGGAATTCCAGTGTCAGAAGCTCGAATGTGGGCTGGGGCTGACTGCAAAGATCCCACAGACCGACTTTTTGAAGCAGGCTCTTGACACTGTTAAGCATTCCCAGTTCTCTCAAACAGACAGTGTCGACATATCGCGTGGGTTGCACGCCACGGTTCTGGAATCGGATGAACCTCTCTCTCTGGTTTTCTCCATGCTCACCATCTCTAAATTGAATAGCTTCCATTGCATGCAAGAACAAGAGTGGGAGATGAGGAGTTTTGATTTTTGTGAAAAAGTGATAAAATGAGAGAAATAATGGTTCGGAGTTAATATTGCAAGGTGAGAATGTGATAGGTGTGGTGATAATGGAGAGGTTAATGGGGTTTAATTTGGTAATGGGAGGTTACGGAAGTTGGAGGAGATAATGGGTGGTTTTGAAAGTTATGGAAGAAGAAAGATGAAGAGGTTTCGAAGAAGAAACAGTTCTGTTTCTCACGAATCCTATAATTAGGGTCGTCACGGTCGTGACAAAGGGATGACGATCGTGACACACTAATTTGCTTGTCACGATCGTTAGGGGGGTGATGACAACCGTGAGGGCTTAATTCCTTGAATAATTTCCATAAAGCATTATCTCTCTCACGCTTCATATAATTTATATAATATTTTTGATCACTTCTCACTCAATATTAAATATAAACACCATATAATAAATAATATCAACATAGTACTTGTAAATTGCATCACACGAGAGATTATATAAAATATGAATCAATTCAAGCATAACAGTATATAGATTGAAAACATATAAATTGATTAAAATGGAAAAATTTGTAAACTAGAAGTGCTTTGCATTTGATAATTGAAATGAAATTACAATAATGAAAATATGGTACGAAAATGTTTGCGAAAAGTAAAATTAACTAGAACGATAACAATAAGTAAAATAAGCTAGATCACTATAGCATTTTCAAAAGTGCTTCTTCAAATCTTCGATTGCGGAGTTCAGGTGGTAGAATTGCTCACAGGTTATGTCAGTTAGACCTATAATGTCCAATCGCATGCTCTTAATCTCATCCTTAACAGTATTTATGTCAGTTTGGTAAGCTTCAAGAGTGTTCATGATATTCTTTAGGTTGTTAGCATAATCTACTTGATTCACTTCAGGGGTTTCAATCACTTCGTCAGTGTGGTCAATGTCATGGTAACCAGGAGGCGTCTCAGGGTCACTTTCTACATCGGTCATTATATCATCTTTTATCTTGTAAGACTGAGGTGTTTCAGGAGTAGATGGATAGTCAGGTGGAGTTAACTCATAAAGCCAGTTATCCTTATTGTAAACACTTACTTTAGCATGGTTTGGTAGTGTGAACAGGGTTACTACCTCATTCCTGATTAGGTACTCGAAAGGTGGATGTCCTAAATTCCTTATGATATGGCGATTAAAGCAAAAGTTAAGATTCATAGGACGGATGGTACCTAAACGGTTACACCTGTGTAACTGGTATCTAAGTCCTAAGGCATCAGCAATCATGGTTACAAGACCTCCTACTAATATAGGTAATTCAGGTTCTTCTTGGATTCGGGTGAAGGTTTGCATCATGAAAGGCACACCATTGACAGGTTGTCCTTTAGTGAAACATGACATAATGAATATCTCATCTTTAGATACTCCAGTAAGGTTTTCTTCTTTTCCAAAGAAGGTGTGGGCAAGGATCTTATGGAAGTAACGGATAGCTGGGTTATGTATCTCATCATTGTTCATGCTATTTGGTTCAGGGTGGTAGTTTCAGGTTAATGTTCCCCAAAAGAAATCCAGCTCAATGTCCATCAATTCTACCTGTGTGGTAGTAAAAGCAAAGGGTCCACTAGGGAATCCTAATAAGTCAGCTAGTTCTTTATGGTTAAAGTCATATTCTATTCCAAATAGGCGGAAACTGATAAATCCTTTCCTGAATCCAAAACCGTGCTCGGGTAGGTAAACTAAGGAGCTAAGGAACTCAAGGGTGAGCTCGCGGTAAGTCACAAACTTATGTTGAATCAGAGCATTCTCCCATCCAAGTCGGTTAAACAAGTACATGATGCTATCATGTATACCTAGGGTTTCCATAGTCAGATCATCCGGGTACAGAGTCAAATCCATTGGTCTCTGTGATAACTCTTCAAATTTCATTCTTTGGTTCCTACCTCTAAATTTGGTTTCCATAAGGTTTATCGGTTGGTTAGCCATGGTTAGTGCAAATACGGAGGAAACAAATCAGGGGGAGAAGGAAAGTGGAAAAGACTTTAGAAAATATGTAAAAGTGATTTAAGATTAAAATAAGGAAAAATAAAAATAAAAATAAGTAAATGAAATGCATAAATTAAAAGCAATTATAGTAATAATGAAATAAAACTATAAAATGACAAAACAAATAAATGAATAATAAAATGATAAATGACAAAATAATAAAATGATGAAAATCTTTTAAATGATTTAAATGATTAAATGGGTAAATGGGTTGCCTCCCACTAAGCGCTGTTTTTATCGTCTAAAGCCTGACGTAATGCTTAGGTGTAGATTAATCAGGGAAATTAGTGGACAACTCTAAAAGCCTTAGACTATTCGCATAATCTCTATTTTCAACTTTATGATAATGTTTTAAACGTTGTCCGTTTACCGTGAATGGTTCACTATTCCTACCCTTAATTTCTATTGCTCCGCTCGGGAACACTCTAGTTATTTCAAAGGTTCCTGACCATCTAGATTTTAATTTTCTAGGAAAGAGCCTAAGTCTTGAATTAAAGAGGAGTACAACGTCTCCCACACTAAATTCTTTCCTAGATAGGCGTTTATCATGCCATTGCTTAGTTCTTTCTTTATATATCTTAGCATTCTCATAAGCATCTAGCCTTAATTCTTCTAATTCGTTAATATCTAGGATTCGCTTTTCTCCTGCAGCATTATAGTTTATATTGAGAGTTTTGATCGCCTAATAAGCTTTGTGTTCTAGTTCTACCGGGAGGTGACAAGATTTTCCATAAACTAGTTTGAAAGGTGTAGTTCCTATGGGTGTCTTGTAAGCGGTCCTATAAGCCCATAAAGCTTCATTAAGTTTAGATGACCAATCCTTCCGAGATATGGCGACAGTCTTTTCTAAGATTTGTTTGATTTCTCTGTTTGAGACTTCGACTTGTCCACTTGTTTGTGGGTGATATGGTGTTGCCACACGGTGTCTTACTCCATACTTAGATAGTAATTTGTCAAAGATTTTTGAAATGAAGTGCGAGCCACCATCACTTATGACGAGTCTAGGCACACCAAATCTGGGAAATATTATATTTTTGAAAAGCTTTATTACTACTCGTGTGTCATTTGTAGGAGAAGCTATATCTTCGATCCATTTTGAAACATAATCAACAGCTACGAGTATGTAATTATTACCGAAAGATGATGGGAATGGTCCCATGAAATCTATTCCCCAGACGTCAAAGATTTCTACTTCTAATATTCCTTTTTGAGGCATTTCATCTTTTCTTGAAATATTACCGGTGCGTTGACACTGATCGCAATTTATAACAACGATGTGGACATCTTTCCATAAATTAGGCCAGAATAGGCCGGCTTGCAATATTTTTGCACAAGTCTTGGAAGTGCTTGCATGTCCACCATAGGGAGATGAATGGCATTGAGCAATGACATCTTCTATTTCTTCTTCGGGAATACATCGACGAAAGATTCCATCGGGTCCTCTTTTGAACAATAATGGTTCATCCCAATAGTAATGTTTTAGATTGTGAAAGAATTTCTTTTTCTGCTGATAGGTTAAATCAGGTGGAAGAGCTCCTGCGGCTAGGTAGTTAACAATGTCAGCGTACCATGGCAGTCCTATAGTCGTTTGGATTGTTTCCACGGGTTCTGGTTCATCTATGTCTAACTGAACTGGGTCGCTTCCTATTTGTGCTATCAGTTGTTCATACGGAAAATCATCGTTAATCGGCACTTGTTCGGGTTTAATACCTTCTATTCTAGACAAATGGTCCGCTACGACGTTTTCAGTACCCTTCTTATCTTTTATTTCGAGATCAAACTCTTGTAAGAGTAAAATCCATCTCAAGAGTCTTGGTTTAGCATCTTTCTTAGTTAATAGGTATCTGATAGCAGCGTGGTCTGTGTAAACGATTATTTTCGCTCCCACTAGGTAAGAACGGAATTTGTCAAGCGCAAAGACAACTGCTAACAGTTCTTTTTCAGTAGTGGCGTAGTTCATCTGAGCAGAATCTAAGGTTCTACTGGCATAGTAAATCGCATGAAGTTTCTTTTCCTTCCTCTGGCCTAGAACTGCGCCTACAGCATAGTCACTCGCATCGCACATGATTTCGAAAGGTAATCTCCAGTCAGGGGGTTGCATGATTGGTGCGGTGATGAGGGCTGTTTTTAGAGTTTCGAATGCTTTAAGACAATCTTCATTGAATATGAACTCAGCGTCTTTCATTAATAAACCAGTAAGAGGCTTAGTGATTTTCGAGAAATCTTTGATGAATCGTCTGTAGAAACCGGCGTGTCCTAAAAAACTTCGTATTTCTCGAATGTTTTTAGGGGGTTGAAGATCTTTTATGACTTCTATCTTAGCTTTATCAACTTCAATTCCCTTGTCGGATATGACGTGGCCTAATACGATTCCTTCTCTGACCATAAAATGACATTTCTCCCAGTTAAGCACGAGGTTTACTTTTACACATCTTTCTAACACCATTTCTAAATTTGATAGGCATCCTTCAAAACTTTGCCCGCATACAGAGAAGTCGTCCATGAACACTTCCATGATGTTGTCTATAAAATATGCAAAGATTGACATCATACATCTTATAAAGGTTGCAGGAGCGTTGCATAATCCAAAGGGCATTCGTCTATAAGCGAACGTTCCATAGGGGCATGTGAATGTAGTCTTCTCTTGATCATCTGGATGGATAGGGATTTGGAAAAATCCTGAGTAACCATCAAGATAACAGAAATAAGAATGCTTGGGTAATCGTTCTAACATTTGATCTATAAAGGGTAGTGGGAAATGATCTTTTCGAGTGGCTTTGTTTAGTGTACGATAATCGATGCACACTCTATGTCCCGTCACTACTCTTTGAGATATCGATTTGCCTTTAGCGTTTTTCACAACAGTGATACCTCCTTTCTTTGGCACTACATGTACTGGACTAACCCATTTACTATCAGAGATTGGATATATTATTCCGGCATCTAGTAGTTTCTTAACTTCTTCTTTTACTACAGTGCTAAGGATTGGGTTAATTCTTCTTTGAGATTCTCTGGAGGTTTTGCAATCTTCTTCTAACAGAATACGATGCATACAGATTGAAGGGCATATTCCTTTGAGATCAGATATGTTATATCCTAATGCAGTTGGATATTTCTTTAAGACATCTAAAAGTTTCTTTGTTTCGATTGTTCCTAAACTGGAATTTATTATAACTGGTCTTTTACATTCAATGTCTAAGAATTCGTATCTTAGGTTATTAGGTAAAGTTTTTAATCCCAATATAGGTTTATCTTTACTTGGCATGGGATCCGGTGTAAGTGCTAAACTTTCGCTTAGACTATCGTCCTGATATGGTGCACGCCAATTATCATCTTCGAAAATCGGAGGGATTTGAATTTTCATAATTTCAGAATAGGTAGTTTCTTTCATTTCCATTTCTCTTACACATTCGTCAATTACGTCCAGTAGATAGCATGTATCCTCTATAGCTGGTGATTGTAAGAATTGTGTTAAAATAAATTCAACTTTCTCTTCACCTACTTCAAAGGTTAGCTTTCCTCTCTTTACGTCTATTATAGCTCCGGCGGTAGCTAAGAATGGTCTTCCTAGTATGATAGGTGTAGTGGAGTCTTCAGAGATGTCCATGATTATGAAATCAGTAGGGATGTAGAATTGTCCTATACGTACTGGGACGTTTTCTAGTATGCCTACAGGATATTTAACAGAGCGATCGGCTAGTTGAACAGACATTTTAGTTGGTCTTAGGTCTCCCATGTCTAGCCTTTTGCAAATCGTTAAGGGCATAACACTGATACTGGCTCCTAAATCGCATAGAGATTTGTCAATGACGAATTTTCCTATTACACAGGGTATAGAGAAACTTCCTGGATCTTTTAGCTTAGGAGGCATATTATTCTGAATTATGGCGCTACACTCAGCAGTAAGTGTAACTGTTCCGTTATCCTCTATCTTTTTCTTATTGGATAAGATTTCTTTTAAAAACTTAGCATACGAGGGTATTTGGGTGATAGCTTCTGTAAACGGAATAGTAATATTCAACTGTTTCAGAAGTTCGACAAATTTTTTAAACTGGCCCATCGTCTTGGAATTGGTTAATCTCTGAGGGTACGGAATTGGTGGTTTATAGGGTGGTGGAGGCACATAAGGCTTTTCTTTCTCCACTGCCTCTTGATTATCATCTTCCTTTTCTTCTGGATCGTTCACCTTTTCAGTCGGTTTATCCGGTTTTTGGTACATGGCTGGATTGTCAAGTCTTGGATCGGTAGGTCCGTCAAGTTCCTTGCCACTTCTTAATATCACAGCATTTGCATGTTCTTTCGGATTAGGTTGAGGTTGTCCAGGAAATACCCCAGCTGGTGCAGCGGTAGGTGCTTGTTGTTGAGCTACTTGTGAAATCTGAGTTTCAAGCATTTTGTTATGTGTAGCTAATGCATTTACTTTGCTCACTAATTGCTTAATTTGCTCACTAGTGTGAATGTTTTGGTTTAAGAAGTCCTTGTTTGTTTGAGATTAGTTAGCTATAAAGTTCTCCATCATCAATTCAAGGTTCGATTTTCTAGGGACATTAGGAGCAGTCTTTTGATATCCTGGTGGTGTAGCTGGTGCTTGACCTGGTGCATATAAAGCATTGTTATTCTTATAGGAGAAGTTCAGATGATTCTTCCAACCTGGGTTGTATGTGTTTGAGTACGGATTTCCTTGAGCATAATTCACTTGATCTGTGGGAATTCCTGTTAATAGTTGACAATCAGGAACTTCATGTCCTGGAACTCCACATAACTCACAGTTAGGTGTTACTGCAGCCACGGTGGCTGTTGGTGTTATGGCCAAGTTGTTGATCTTTTGGTTTAGTTGGTCAAACTTTGCATTGACTTGGTCCATACTACTCACTTCGTACATACCTCCTTTTGTTGGTTTCTCAGTTGCGACTCTCTCGCTTCCCCATTGGTAATGGTTTTGAGCCATACTTTCGATAAGTGCATAAGCATCATTATATTCTTTGTCCATTAGTGCACCGCCCGCGGCAGCGTCAATTGTCATTCTTGTATTGTACAAGAGTCCATTATAGAAGGTATGGATGACCATCCATTCTACTAATCCGTGATGTGGACAAAGTTTCAGCATATCCTTATAGCGTTCCCAAGCTTCGAATAGTGATTCGTTTTCCCTTTGCTTAAATCCGTTGATCTGAGCTTTCAGCATAGCTGTCTTGCTAGGTGGGAAATATCTGGTCAAGAAAACTCTCTTTAGTTCCTCCCACGTAGTTACTGAGTTTGAAGGCAGAGATTGAAGCCAGGATCTTGCTCTGTCTCGAAGTGAAAAAGGAAACAAACGTAGTCTAATAGCTTCTTGGGTAACTCCATTGGCTTTTACGGTATCTGCGTATTGCACAAAGATCGAAAGATGAAGGTTCGGATCCTCGGTAGGATTTCCGGCGAATTGATTTTGTTGCACGACAGATATCAATGAAGGTTTTAGTTCGAAATCGTTTCGGTTGATAGCCGGTGCGGCAATGCTAGAATGCGGTTCAGCTTGCGAAGGACTAGCGTAATATTTGAGTGGGTGATTCTGTTCTTCAGCCATCTCTGCGTCCTTTGATGTTACGACTGGTTTAGGTGGATCTAATTGAAGATCTGGAATATTGTAATTTTGTTCGTAATCGAATATCCGTCTTCTTACGTGTAAGAAGCGTTCCGATTCTGGGATTAGAGGTTGCAAGTCTTCGCCTTGGGAGCGAGTACTTGGCATACACTCGGGAATTTTGATTAAGAAAAGAAAATAGTTGTTACCTTAGTCTAGACAATGCTACCTAAAGTGCACTAGTAACTAAATTAAGGTCCCCGACAACGGCGCCAAAAACTTGATGGGCTAAAGACGTATCTAATTATGTGTCTAGCGGTATCTTAACTGCAAGTGCACAACCTATCGAAGTAATATTTAAGATTATCGATCCACAGGGACTCTATGGTTACTTAGTGCTAGATGAACTTCTAGTTTAGCTAAGGTGAAGGGTTGTCACGATTTTTTTTTTTTAAAGATTAAAGGCGGGAATTAAATTTAAGTTTAATAAAATAATACTAAGGCGATCGGTATGTAATTATGCTAACTTAGGCGGGTCAATCTAACCTAGGCTTATAAAGATGGTTCACTTAATCTATTCTGTAGAGGTTACCAGTTTAAATATCCTTAACTCACACTCTCGTGGTCTTATCTCAGATCTTACCCCTAAAGCCATATGCCTGCTCTCGCTAGCCCATAAGTGTTTAGAGATAATTTTTAGAAACTTAGTAATTCTAATTTATCTTAAAGCGCTCTCGCTGTGTTTAATTTAAATGCCTAACTTTAGCTATCTGGTTAAAATCTCACACTCTCGTGGTCTTGACCTAACCTAATACACTTTCCTTACTCTCGTAACAAAAAGGTTGATTTTATAATAAAAAGTATCAGCCAGAATATTAAGCTCTTAATTATTTTAAGCCTATAGTTGATTTTACCGATTTAGTTTGTTTTAATTACATACCGCCCTAAGGTATTTAGCTACTCATTTTTGTTGAACCAGACAGAGGCAGAGAAACATAAAACGAAACATTCATGGAAGAAAAATAAATATCCAACATAAATATAAAATTGCAAATTAATATAAACCTGGTTAACAATAAAAATGGCAGACTGCTTCTTCCACAGGCTGGAAAGCTCGAAGTATTTGTCGGAATCATAAATAAACTCTAAAAATTCTGAAGGCTTTGAAACAAATTAAATTTATAACAATTTCCTGATGTTGGAAATTGTTATAGGGTTGGTTTGGATACAAGAAAAATAAAGCAATGAAAATAATGCTGGAAAAATATAAAGGGTGTAAAATAATTCGGCAGAGCTTCTGCAAGAAATTAATAAAACTAAACTCTGTATATTGTTCATTCAAATTAAGCTATTTATAGAAGACTAAATGGGCTGGTAGTTGGATTGTTGCTTGGGCCTCGTAGGAGCATTGAGAGAATCCAGGGACGTGTGGATACAGGGTCAGCTGGAAAATAGGCACTTCATATGCAGCGTAACGTTATGACCAAGTCTTCAGTCAAATAACCTATTTTTCCCTTGTCACGGTCGTGACAAGGGCATCACGTTCGTGTTCCTTGTATAATAAGTGTCACGGTTGTGAGGGATATGTCACGGTCGTGATTGCTTCTTTTGGGGTGTCACGGTCGTGACACCTAGGTGACGACCGTGAGTGTAACAAAAAAATGCAGGTTTTGCAGAATTCTTCATTTCTTCATCTTTTAATGGTTGTTTTTTATCATTTCACTCGTGGCTCATGATTTAGCTCTGTATATGATGTACCTGCAAAATGGCAAAGAAAACTCGAGGAATCGGGTGTTAAAACGACAATTATGCGATAAAACGGTATTGAAACATAGCAATATAATCGATACATTTTCTCGTTATCAAATGACTACCTATTCCTTAATAATAAGGATAGTCTTACCCTTGAAAGAACATACAAGAACATGAAAGACTTAATCTAGGGTAGGTATCTCTTAGTTGCTTGCTCACATTTCAAAATACTTTTTACACCTCACTTTTCTAAACATTTTCAAACAAGGCTTTGTATACATCCATACGAGGATCATTACAAAGTACTTAGAAAAATTTCTAATCACACATTACACTCTTCAAAAACAATTTAAGTGATCTAAGTAACTAAGAGCCCATGGATAACCATGGATATAAAGGGTGCTAACACCTTCCCTTTATATAACCTACCCCCGAACTCAAGTCTTTTAAAATAGGTCTTTCCTGTTCTTTTATGTCCTTTCCATTTGGATAAAATAAAAGTCGGTGGCGACTCTTACTATCCGCAATATGACTAAAAGTCAGTTCTCCCACCGTGTTACAGAGTGACTCTCAAGGGAATCCAGATAACAGCCATTGCAGAGTCATTTCTTCCAGCCATCTCAACTTAACACTATAACAATAACAAAAGTTAGAACTAAATAACAATACTTGATTGTTAAATAACTACAACTCGACACTTGGCTGGACAGACCGACCTGCTCTGATACCACTAATGTAACACCTCATTTTCTACCCAATAATTATATTAAAATCAGAGTTATAAAATTTTCGACTTAAAACGGGATATCATATTTTTCAGTTTCAAAATCATTAACTAAAAAAATAATCATGAATGATACATAACACTCTCAAGGAGAAGTCATAAATCAACATATAATCTTCAAAATAGTTCAAATTTATAAAATACTATGCAACTGATTCAATACTCAAACCATATCATCTTTAACCAACAAAATTCAACTTAAAATAAAGCAACAAAGTACTCTTCGGCAATTCAACTTAAAAATTCAGCATTTAAAAACAAATATATAAAACAAGACACGCGTCACCCCCGAGTGTTACGTATTGCAACAACAACCACCGGCTCGAACTAAAGGTAACCAGCTACTCATTTTTATTACCTGCACGTTGCCAACTTAGGGACAACATTCAAATAGAAGGGGTGAGTTATCGAAAGTTATAAACGGGACTTGATAAATAATACATAGGTAAGAATCATACAACTATCACCACTTCACGTCAACAATAAAACAATAAACAACAGCAACTTGAAAAATGCAATTTTAATGCGGCCCGACAATGTTATGCATGTGGTACCATTCGGAGTAGAACTCCCAACTTAAAATTGCAAATTTACCGAGGCATAAAGGCATAAGCCTCTATTGTACCCCAAAATTTTCCCTCATATCTTCAATACCATATATCTCAAGAGGTCTCATAATGTTCATAAGATTCTGAATTGCTCAAGGGAATTCAAGGTTTCATCAGACAAAACCTCTTCCTAAGCAATAGATTTCAAATTAGGGTTTTGTGTTTCCAAAAGAAAATTGGACTTCCAAAGCCTCAAGTGGACTTCATGATATCCCATATACTTTAGAGGATCCTCATATCAAGTTTCAAGACTTTCCCTTCAAGTTTGATCAGTCAGATGCTCAGATGATCAATAATCAGTTAACTTGGGTAAAAAGTCAACTGTGGTCAACAAACAGTCAAATTTCAAGTTTTTTGGTCAACATCAAGATTATGAAGTAATATTCATCATTTTATCAAGGGTTGATCATGATTCATCAAAAAACCTCAAATTCATCATAAGGCAAAAGTTGCTAAATTAGGGTTTCTTAAGGAGAAAGTCAACTGTACTTTGACCAACTCTAACTTTCACATACTTCATCAGATATTTCCCATCCAAATCTCATTGTGAAGGAAATTCAACTCCCTACAACTTTGTGACTCACAAGCCAAGGCCAGAAATGCTTCATTTGAGAGATATGGGCCAAGACATTACAAGTCCTCTAAAAAGTCAACAAAAAGTCTACTTTTTCACAAGCTCATAACTTGAACATGGAAGATCAAATGGACATGGGACCAAAAGGAGTGATTAAAGGACACTTTAATATTTCTAAAAAGTCCAAGAGCACATTCATGGGATAAAAATTGAGAGAGTTGTGCATTTTTAAAGTTGAGCAAAATTGAGGAGGTGCATAAAGCAAATAATGACCAAAACTTGAGTTTGTGCCAAATGGGCCTATGTTTTCAAAATCCAAACTTAATCTTAAGATGATCCACGACCTATAAGTCATATATTTTGATTTTATTTGTTTATTTTATATTTTATTGGATTTAATTCATTTAAATTCAATTTTAATTAAAATAAATATTGAAAAATAAAATATTTGATCTATGGATTATTTTGGGATTAGATTTTGAGATTTATTTACATAATATTTGATCCAAATTTGTGCAAAACAAGAGGAGAAAGATATGATTGCCAAATATGACCAAAATAGAAAGTTTTCAAATCAAATTTCAATCAAATCCTATCATCCCAAAATAAATTGAACCCAAGCCCACAAGTTGACCTAAATCCTTCCTCTATAAATACATAACACCTTCAGATGGCAAGGACACAAAATTTATAATCAAAGAGAGCACACAAAACTTCAAAAAAATCCAAAGACTCTTACAATGCTATAACCGAATTTATTTATTTTTGGTTTATTTTTCAATTTTTCGATTTCATACTTTTACACATGATACATCTAATCTCTTTGCATATTTGTGTTTTGTATGATGTGAGCAAGCTATCTGGGCAATCGAATTGAAGTTTAGGTGCAAGAATCATGATCTACCATTGTTAGGGTTGGAAGCCGTGAGTTTGGGGAATCCTAGCTAGAAGCAATTTCAGACCAAATTGAATGGACCAATGAACTCAAAGGATTATTCCCAGCGTCCCTCCCTCTATTTTTGAACATTTTCCTTTTTTCTTTGTGAATATGCCTTATTTTCTTTTCTTTTTTATTTTTCAAATACTCACCTAATTTAAATTAATATTTTTCTTACCAATAAAGAAATAACTTAATAATATCATTATTTTCATAAAAATCATAAAAACATCAAAAAATATTTACTTTTACATAATTAATTCAAATTTAATTTATTTCATTAAACTAATTCTTTTTTTATCAAACATTTTTTTAAATAAAAATCAATTAATCAAAATCTTAATCAATATTTCCTTTATATTTTTCTTCTCGATTTTATTTTATTGTTTTAGAATAATTGTATAGGATGCGCGGAATTTGTAATAATTTATTTTTCTCGCACAATTTTATTTTCGTTCAAATAATGTAACTGCTAAAGCCTTGTAAATTTTAGGTTTTATTTTCTGCACTTTACATTTTTTGTCAGGTTTTATTTATGTATCTCTCCTAAAGCCATGTAATAGCTTAAATTAGGGTTTTATTTTCCGCATTATAAACTGTTAGATGTATGCTTAATAGGATTGTATGATAAGATTAAAACAACTGTTAGCTAAACCAAATTTCCAAGACTAAAATAATTGAATTAAATACACTTGCACACTCACACCTCTAAGGTAACCTCTCTTTGTTTCCTTATGAAATATGGTTAAGTCCCTCAAACATATGGGTATCTTAACTTGTTGCCTAAGAAATATAAATCATCATAATTGCCTTTCGAATAAAAGATCATAGTCCCTCATTGCCCCTTCAAAGCTGCCTTCGAATAAATGATCTTGTCCCTACGAAAATGATGATAGTCCCTTCAAATTGTTAAGATATCCTTTATCTGTTGCCTTCTATGACCATAACGATGACCCTACACCTGTCCCTTCTGAATCCAAGGATAAGACTACTTACTAACTAATAGTAAGGATAATTCTATCTCTAAGGAAATGAAATAACAAGAAAGACCTTACAACTTAGGGTAAGTAACTCTTAATGCATGCTCACAACTTTCAAAAACAAATACTTTTTACACCCTACACTCTTTTTATTTCAAAATACTTTCAAACAAGTAAACACTTTGTATACATTCATACGAGAATCATTACAAAGTTAAATCTTTACGAAAATATTTTAATCATACACTACACTTTTCAAACAAAACAAATAAAGTGAGCTAAGCAATTAAGAGCTCATGGATAACCATTTACACAAAGGGTGCTAACACCTTCCCTTTGTATAACTTACCCTCCAAACTCAAAATCTTTCAAAAGGTCTTTCCTGTTCTTTTATGCCTTTCCTAATTGGATGAAATAAAATTTGGTGGCGAATCTTTCTTATCGCAACATATTTTGCGACAAAAACTAAAAGTCAGTTCTCCCACCTGGTTACAGAACTGACGAATCTACTGGGACTTTAGACTCTTAAAAAAAGGGGTTACCTTAGAGTTAGATCACTTTACTTGTTTGAATTATATGCTTTATTTTTAAAGGGTACTTGTTTTGGGGCTACTATGAGAAAGATCCTAACACGGATCTAATGTACCGTAGGTGAGTGGAAATAGACCAAAGAAATTGTACGACGTATACCACTATGGTTGATCTGGTAGCTACAGTTAGTGTGACATTTTGGTTGGTATTGATGTTCTTCAAGTCAGTTGAGGATAATATCAGGCTGCCATATGGTGTCATTTACATTAACTTCCCTTTAGAACCTTAATTGACCCATCTTGACCAATAGAAAGTAGTGAGATAGCCGACTTTGGTGAAGTCTAAAGTTGGTTGATACTCGATGCTACGCTCATTGAGATTCTAATCTTGACATGTTTTGGTTGGCAAGACAGTTGCCATACTGAACTACAACCTTTGAGAAGAATCAGTGATATTGAGATTCCTTAGAACCCGGTTACTATTGCTAGGACAAGTTGAACTAATTAACTTCAGTGGGGAGGGTACTTACCTATGAACTTCATGCAAGCCTTTAAACCTAAGGATCTTGTGTGACTTGTTTGTGTTTTCCATTTGCTTGCTTTAAACATAAACATAACATCCTAACATCATAACATAGCATTTTCACTAACCGTTTCAAGGACCAAATAATTTATCTTTGTTCTTTGTTTCAAGTTATGGCTTTCGCTTGCAGAAACACTATCTGAATCAATTTTGTAAGGATACCTTCCAAGCTTAAGGAATTAGTCTCAAAAGATCCTGAGAACTCTCAATTCACCGAAAGACATGGTTGTCTACTTGGTTTGCTTACCTCAGGGTTTATTGAAGACATGATGAGTGTTTTGTTCCAATTCTTTGACCATAAACATCACTATTTCACATTTCCTGATTATCAGTTGGTGCCCACAATGGAAGAATTCTCTAAACTACTTGGTGTACCTAATCTTGATAAAAAAAACTTCCACAGGTCTAGAGAAGGAGCCTAAACCTGAAATTATTGCAGCAGCTTTGCATCTAAAGAAGTCAGATATTGTATCCAATTGGGAAACAAGAAGTGGGGTTAAAGGTCTTCTTGCTAAAGTATTGATAGAGAAATCTCAATTGTTTTTAAATGATATGAGTTACTACGCTTTTGAGGATATCTTGGCCCTGTTGATTTATGGTTTGGTGTTGCTCCCTAATTCAGGCCAATTCATAGGTGTGCACGCAATTAAAATATTTCTGACTCATAATCCTGTGCCTACTTTGCTTGGAAATATTTTGTACTCTCTTCACACTCGTACTATGAAGGCGCAAGGGACTCTGATGTGTTATTTTTCCCTTACTGTCAAGGTGGTTTATTTCACACCTTCCTCGATCTGTGATGAAGAATGAACAAGGTTTGAGGTTGTCTAAAAGGATAATGTTACTCTCTCATTCAGATATCCATTGGTGTTCATGATCTATGGAAAATATCACTATCATTGACCGTTGTAGAGAGTTTCCTAATGTGCCACTCCTTGGCATAATAGGAAGAATTACTTATAATCCTTCTTTAGCACTATGCCAATTTGGTTATGCTCGGAGTGACGGTCCTCATGATATGATTATTCAAGGTATTATGTTCAATTATGACAACGATCCTCAAGGCTACTGTCAAAGGTTTATACATGCTTGGGGCATGGTGAATAATATTAATAACAACACTCTGGAACCAAAATATCCATCCCTATGGAACTTTACCTCAGATGGGTGCGGTCTCGTGCTCAAACTCTTATAATACCATATCCTGTTGTTCTATCGGTGATCGTTGAGCCTATTGTTGAAGGAGATGTTCCTTGCACCATTCTTCATCCAAACATGCCTACTGACATGGAAGAGCTATAGAAATATTGGATCCAACTGAAGGAGGAAAGGGATACCTTTGAGGCTCAGTTCTATGCTAACAAAGAGAAAGTGTTGGAGCTAACAAGGCAATTCACGAAGAGCGGAACCTCAATACATATCTCAACACAAAGAGGAAACGTCCATGGGAGACTTGAGTCTCAAATGTTTTTATTTTTCTTTAACAAATTTAAATCCTATGAGGTCCTTGAAAACATTGCATATGCATTTACATGCCATACCATTGCATAACAAGTGTCTATGACATGTCCCTTATCTTCTCGCTATTTATTTCAGTTGAAATGGCTCTCGAACAGACTGTCAAAGATCTCCAAACCCAGAATGCTCAATTTCAAGAAGTGATCCTAAATTTGTCCAAGGGCCAAGAAGAGTTGAAAGACCTCCTCAATAAGGACGTGAAAAAGAAGAATCCTGAAGACAACAAGGATGATCAGTTGGAACAACTGCAAGCTGAGATGGCCGAGATGAGAATCCAGATGAATGGTCAGATGGATCTTATCCAAAACTTAGCCCAGGGGCAAAAAGAGCTGAGAGTCTTCGTTAATAAAATTCAAGACAACGGAGTCGGGAATCTAATCATCAGTCAACCTCCGATGAAACAAGCTAAATTGGTTGAAAGGAAGAAGAGGATAAGAGAAGGAAAGAGACAGGTTACTACTGATAGTCTTTCAACTAAAGGATAAAGGTCTTATAGGGTTAATCTGTCTCAACACAAGGAACATAAAAGACAGTTTATCAAAACCAACACGCCAAAGTTGCAAACTTTGAAATGCTTGTTGGAGATGAATTTGGTTGCGTTAAGAGACCCTCCTCAGAATCCCAATACTTCCTCTCCTCGCTATAACCCCAATGTAAGGTGTACATATCATTCCAATAGTCCTGGATATGACACTAATAACTGTTGGGAATTGAAGAATAAGATTCAAGACCTGATTGACGAAGGAGTCCTTGAGGTTATGCCAGAAGACTAGATTGAGTTCTTCTATCATCCATCAAACATCGAAGCTGCCAGACATCCGAAGTGATAAGTTTAGAGGAGGAATCTTTGAGAACATTTGAGTTTTCATTTGTAATTTCTTTTATTGGCTTAATTACTTACTATTATGTTAAACTTTTCTTTTCATGTTAATGTATTGCACATGTTTGTTTTGAATTAATCCATTTGTTTCACTATATTTAAACTATGCTTCTTACTTATCTTTTGTGATATTTAACTCTTGTTAAAGCTGTAAGCCTTTAGAGGGAGGATGACGAAGATGATACCATAATTTCATATAGTATGCTTTTGAACAGACTATACTGACGATGTGCATACATTTTTCGATTCCTAAATAGTGGAGATATAAGGAAGTTAATCCTTAGTCAACCATTTTGAGCCTATGAAGTAGGAGTTTTCATTATCATGCAAATTAAAACCCGTAATCATAACCTGGGGCAGGGTAGTTCCTCTGTTAACTCAATTATTCCAGTTGTCCTTTTTGTACACAACTAATGATGGTTGTAACACCCACTTTTCCCATTTTCAAAAATAATACGAGTTTTCATAAAAATCAGAGTTCCAATAATAAAGTGAGTGATTACTCTTCAAAACCAAGCAAACATTCCATTTTATTTTATTCATAAGCAGCGGAAATAATATATTCAACATCAAAATGCTCGGAGGCATAATATTCCAAAGTATAACATAATGCTTCTATTAACTTGATACGTAACTATAACAAAGTTTGAAAGACACACTAAAACAAATTAATAAGATCCCCATTCCCGTTACATATCAGAGCGACTAGGACTCGATCAAGCCATAACCAACACTTCTCATGTACCTGAGTTATCTATTATCTCGAAGAAGCACAGACGCTACAAAACAACAAAAGGGTGAGAAACAGTTTCATATAATAAAGGTGCAAATAACATATGTGAAGAGGTAATTCACGCACCCTCATCATAACATACAACATCAATCAATCATTCATATCAATGCAATGTGACTCAATACACAATGCAAATGCGGTACCGACTCTCACGTTGTGCACTCTGATTACCCGCATCTATCTCTTCCATGAAGTTCGTGTTCTAATTCCAACCTTCACCATAATTATAATGATAATTCACTTAACATACTCCAAAATCTGAATGCAAGTCTATCAACTGCTAACTCAATTCCAACTCTTTAACCATCAATGCAATTCAGGAAAATTTCCCGACTCTCTTCTTCCGACATTTTGACTATCTTAGTTTTCTCATACTCCACTCTTTCCGATCAAATCGGAATGTATACTCATGTGATTACCAAACACCTCAATCTTCAATCTTAATAATAATCCCATCATACGCGCAATACAATTTCACTCTCATCCACTTCCAATCCATGGGTGAGATAGATACTTCCATAATTCCTCTCTCATCGTATAATATCAACTATAACTTTACAATTAAGTACTAATAACCTATCAACTTATTACTTCATTATCTAACTCTCTATCCACCACTTGTCAGAATTAATCGAATCAGGCTACAATCGTAGCTAACTCTTATTCTAGCTCTCGAGCATTTTCTCTCACCACATCCCTTCTCAATGGACAACTATCTTTCACAAGTTATCCGAACCACAAAATACGAACTTGGGCAAACTTTCTATAACCTGCAATAACAACTAACTAAGTCCAAATATATTCTAATCTCTTATAACTTACTCGTTTCTATCATCGTAGATCCACTTCTACTTCGGACAAGCTCATATCCATATTTTCCTCTGCACAACACAATCTAACACACCTACTCTTGTTCATAACATTTCATCCTTGATAGCTTAGTATATATCTGCATCTTTTGCAATTCTTTATATTTAAATTTCCAATATTCTACAATTCTTTTTTCTTCTTTCATCATAAATCATGACATCTTCCAAAATTCACCATCTCAAAATTATCCCAATAAATATGGAAGGTACAATTCATACTCCATATTCACCTTAATACATACCGATCACCACTATCTTCTACACAACATCCATGATCATTTCACAGTTACACATTACCTCTACTCTTTCGATGGATCATCCTTCCAACGTTTCAAATTCCACATTAACTAGACTCTGAATTCATAAATTCCAGAAAAATAAATATTGGACACTTATTATTTTACCTTTGTCTTAATAGTCCATCACATACAGTGATACTTATATTTCTCTTGCTTCATCTCATAATAACCACGACAAATAGTTTTTTTATCGATCCCATAACTCACGGTTTACCGTTTCAAAACATCTATGAAACTATCCATACCCTGCTGTATCAACATACACCATACTTACTAAGGCATTAGCTCAACATCACTACAGTATGAGGACACATGGTTATAATTAATTTCCACAAAAATACCTTC
The DNA here is from genome assembly GCA_963966055.1 of Lathyrus aphaca. NCBI lineage: Eukaryota > Viridiplantae > Streptophyta > Magnoliopsida > Fabales > Fabaceae > Lathyrus > Lathyrus aphaca. The sequence continues at coordinate 483,320,456 of OZ014522.1, forward strand.
GTATTTTCGAAAACTCATCCACTTCTCATCATACTATGCCAAAATATAACTCAATACTTACCTCTTCAATCTCCATTCCACATCCCTCCACACAGTAAATTCATCCAACATGACCTGTCAACATCTGGTTCCAATTACCACATTCCCTTTATGACATGCTTACGAAATTCCAGCTAACTCAAGGTCCTGGTAGGCATGATAATCCAACTCACAACAACAACAATATTACGGATGAATTACAGCTCACTCTTGATCCGTTACCAATAGAATACAGTCTATTCTCTTTGCAATTGTGAATTCTCATAATATTTACTAATCAACATGCAACCAAATCAAACCTCAGAGTCCCCCCTCAAAAGTTCCTCTACGCACCGTAAATATAACATTCAACTTTTCATAATCATCCATTCCAAATTCACTTCCTACTCACTGAGGAGTAATTATTAGTAATATTTATTCAACATAATCAATCCTTAAATTCATCCCTTATCTGGACACCAGAATCTACATCTACTCCTTTAAACCACTAATAGCTCTGGCTTAACTCTAACTGGTCTACTAAACATACTATCTCAGCTGAAAATATGTCTTTTGTATCCAACACGATTCCGTCTACTATCAACAAGGGATTGAGGGTGATCAGTTCCTCAAGTTGTCAATAAGTAGCCGACAATCATGATGGTCATAAGCCATATCTCCCAACTCTAATAGCGTTCCTTGCATCTTGTGAACTAAGTTGCTTTACAAGTGAATCCTTAGTTAACGCCAACCTTAGCGACATCTTCCATTCCAACACACTACAAGCCAACTCTCAGGAGAAGCAATAACTTCTCCCCCACTTATATTCAACAAACATCTGCAAACAAACAGCTAGCAAACAAGCAAGTACCGATAGTGTTTCGCACACATATCGTATACTCCGGGACAAACGACACACGATAACCTGGCCGGACGGACCGACCTGCTCTGATACAAATTGTAACACCCACTTTTTCCCATTTTCAAAAATAATACGAGTTTTCACAAAAATCAGAGTTCCAATAATAAAGTGAGTGATTACTCTTCAAAACCAAGCAAACATTCCATTTTATTTTATTCATAAGCAGCGAAAATAATATTTTCAACATCAAAATGCTCGGAGGCATAATATTCCAAAGTATAACATAATGCTTATATTAACTTGATACGTAACTATAACAAAGTTTAAAAGACACAATAAAACAAATTAATAAAATCCCCATTCCCGTTACATATCAGAGCGCCTAGGACTCGATCAAGCCATACCCAACACTTCTCATGTACCTGGGTTATCTGTACTCCTGAAGAAGCACAGACGCCACAAAACAACATAGGGGTGAGAAACAGTTTCATATAATAAAGGTATAAATAACATATGTGAAGAGGTAATTCACGCACCCTCATCATAACATACAACATCAATCAATCATTCATATCAATGCAATGTGACTCAATATACAATGCAAATGCGATACTGACTCTCAACAATGGTTCATTAATTCGAACCCGGATGCATCACTTACGCTCCTACTGAGACACGGTCATCCCTGCACCATCGATTCACAAGGAATCCGAATAATCACTTACGCTCCATACGAGACATGATTATTCCACCAAATGTATACGTATGCAGACTCAATTACACATACAATATCACAACATACATGAACACAATCATGTATCACGATCCTCATGATCCTCATCAACCAACCAAGCATTTAATCACACAATTTGTACAAGACATACATTATCATAATTCTCATATAATCATAACAAATACGATCCTCATGATCTTCATCAATCATATATCATTTCATATATAATTAGTACTAAGCACATAGCATACATCAACACAAATACGTATGAATACAATCATGCCAACACGATCCTCATGATCTTCATAATTTAACACATATCCCATCACATGGGTCACATAAATAGTCAGACAATGTTCAACACATATTATCAACATAATCCATATGGTTCACCATCAAAATGATATCATTCAACATAAATATTTATATCCTTACACACTAATCACCGGTTAACATATCTTAGGAACTCTACCTTAATTCCACTCTCAATCATTTTCCTTACACTTCCCAATATAACACGATCCTTCTGATCTTTACTGCTACTAAACCTTACATCATAGAGTCTATGCAAAGTATATAATTAAAAATGTCTCCAATAAACACGATCCTCCTCGGTTATCAGCCATTCCATAATCAATACAATTCAATACATCTCTAGCAAGTCCATCTAATTCCCATAATCACTTAAGTCTCCTTCACTAAAGTTGTTCGTTAGGTCTTATTTTCACTATTAAAATTTATTCTTATAGCCTTAAACTAATGGTATGATGCTTAACAAAAATAATGGTTTAAATCCGAATTACGATATGGCAAAAATCCAAAAATCCAAAGGCCTGACACGGCCCCCGTGTCCCCTGACACAACCCGTGTCAGGTGGCCTGAGGCGTGGCTCACAAAAAAACAATGTTTTCCAAAGTCCAGAAGGGTGACACGGCCCGTGTCACACACTCTGGTGGTCGTCCTCCCTAAAAACCCACCAAAACCCTCTTCCAGTGGCCTGACACGGCCACCTGTGTCCTGTGACACGGCCCGTGTCAGGGACCCTGCACCAAAAAGTCAGTTTTTCACAAAATCTCTATTTTTCATCCTCTTCTACACCAGCACAAATCCAATTCTTTTTACTTCAATTTTAGCATACAAAATTGTCCAATTACCCCATTTACTACCAACTTATACCTCTAACGTCAATTATTCATATAACTCAAATTTTACAGATCAAATAAGAAGAATTATAATTTTTCTTCATCTTCTCTAATTACCTATTCTTTATAATAGTCAAAACCCAATTCTCACCATATCAAACATATATCACCAATTCAATATCAAAACACAACATATATTCGTAATCATCAAACAATTCATAAACATTTCAACAATTCATCAATCATAAACCTAAGGGAGTAAGGATCTCCCAATTACCCTTCTATGTTAGGTCACCCATATACAACCCTTCCCCCCCCTTACCTTAAAATTGAACGGAGCTTTCCGAATTATCGACCTTGGACTCTACGATCCTTAATTCTCCTCCTCTTCTCCCTTTTTCTCCAGAGCCCTTTTTCCTTCGTCAAAATACGATAGTGAGAAAATGTATCTGTTGCACCCCAAAATTTGCCCTCACAATACAAGACTTTGTGTGCTAAGAAGGTTCACAAGGTTCACAAGATTCACAATACTTACAAGACCTTTCATGAGGTTCATGAAGTCCACAAGACACTTTATGAAGTTCACAATGTTCACAAGATCTCCCATGAGGTTCACAAGGTTCACAAGACATTTTATGATGGTTCACAAGGTTCACAAGGTTCACAAATAGTCAGAAGAATTGACAATTCCCTCAGACAATGCACCTCTTAAGCAGTGCATCCAAAACTAGGGTTTTAACTTTAATCAGGCTAAATGGACTTCCAAGACTTCAAGTGAGCTTCATAACATCTTATATGTGTGTAAGAACCCCCATGACAAGTTTCAAGACTTTTCTCAAAAGTTTGCTCAGTCAGATGATCATATAAGTCAAAATCAGTCAAAGCAGTTAAAAAGTCAAACTGAGGTCAACTGTGGTCAAACCAAAGTCAAACTTCATGATTTTTTGCCAACATCAAGTATATGAAGTAAAATTCATCATTTGATCAAGGGTTGATCATGATTCATCAAGGAGGTTTCAGATCATCAAGAATCAGGAGTTTCTAAATTAGGGTTTCCTCAGGAAAAGTCAACTGAACTTTGACCAGCCATAACTTTCACATACTTCATCACCAAGTTTCCATCCAAAGCTCATTTTGAAGGAAATTGAATTCTTTACAACTTTGTGTCTGACAAGCCAATCCCAAAAATGCTTCATTTAGAAGGTATGAGCTAAGACATTATAGGTCCTTTTGAAAGTCAACAAAAAGTCAACAACTTCAAAAGGGCATAAATTGAGAATGGTAAATGATATGGACATGAAACAAGTGGGGTTGGTTAGAGGACTCTTCAAGCTTTCCAAAATGTCCAAGAAAACCCTCATAGCATTAAAATTGAAGGATGTGTGCCCTTGCAAAGTTGAGAAATTTTTGGTTGGTTTATGAAGAAAATGGAGGTCTAAAACCAATTTCTTTTAAATGGGCTTGCCATATGATGACCCAATTCATACCATTACCTCATGCACGACCCAAGACCTTAAAAATCAGATTTTTTATCATTTTATTTTTATTTATTTTGATTTAATTCATTAAAAATCATTTTAAATTAAAATAAAATATAAAAGTCAAAGATTTAAAAAGGATTGAGCTTCTAGAAATTCATAAAAGTGATTGGTATCAAAGTGGTAAGAGAATCATGTTGATTTGCCTAAAATAGAAGGTGTTCATACAAGGATATTTGATTTTTAAGGCCTAATATTTTTGAATCTTTTCCAATCAAATCTTCCACACAAGTATCAATTTTTTCTGACCTAATTCATCACTCTATAAGTATATGACTTAACCCTACTCACTATGAACGAATTGCAGCCTCCAAAGTGTAAGTTTGCATTTCAAAAAAAACCTCTCCAAACTCAAATTCGGGTTTTAACATACAAGGCAGTTGAAGGTAATTTGAGGACAGAGAATGATTCCATGAACATCCATAAACCAATCCCAGCCATCATTTGCATCAAAAATCTCATGAACTGCATAAACCGAATTGCTCTTGTTCTTGAAATTTAGTTTTTTTCGATTATGACTTTTTATGCATTGCTAATGAATTTTGGTTGTGCTTTATTGTTTGTGAGGTTCTAAGGATTGATTCTGGACGAAAACATGGAAGTTTCATGGTGTAATCAGTCAATCACCATGGTTAGGGTTTATACCTTCGAATTGGGGTTTCCTAATCCAGCGTATATAAATACATTCTAAGACCGTAGGTTGATCGAGTGAACTGTGTAGATCACAATGGTGTGCTCAATTGGATGAAATTGTACCTGTTTGGCATAGTTTGTATTTCGCAGGTTTATACACGCAGGAGAAATCGTAGGAAATTCTCCAGGAAATTTCGCAGGAAAACCTGCGAAAATCCAATGAGGAAGACGAAGCCAGCGCGCGCGTTTGGATTATTCAAATATTGCTTATAATATTTTATTCCATTGTTTCTGTTTTTATTCACAGGTGCAGCGTTGGCTTGGTGGTAAGAAACGTGCATGTGTTGTTTGAGGTTACTGGTTCGAAACCTGGCTGCAGTGTTTTTTTTCTATTTTTCATCTTTTAATCGTTGTACTTAATATATTATATGTTATTATGAACATGTTACCAGTAGCGCCCTCCCGGCTGGATGGAAAGAACGTTTGTGTGTAGTGTAAGGGACCTGGGTTCGAATCCCCCCAGGTCCTTTTATGTTGTTTTATTTTTTTACCATGATTATTTCCAGGATATGCAACAAAACAAAGTGAAGTGGATTACATACCAGCTGCGTGCAGTGGCTCAGTTGGTTTTGAGAATTCTTCAGCCAGGTAAAGGACCTGGGTTCAAATCCCAGGTCCTATTTTTTTAGGTTTTTTTGTTTTGTTATTTCTTTTATTAAATTAATTAATATAAATTCCATAAAACCTAATTAATTAATAATCTTTTTTCTTAAAATCTCATATTGTCAAAATATAATAATTTATTTTCAAACTTTTTTTTTCTTCTATGCTTATATTTATTAATATGTATATATATTTATAATATAATTTCATTAATATAAATAAATTAACCCTAAAAAATATATTTTTCCTAAAACCCTAATTAATCTTAACAATTTTCAAACCCTAATTTTTCTTCTTCTATTTGTTTAATATTATTATTTATATATGTTATATTTATAATGTAATTAAAATTATTAATCCAATTTTTATTAAATGTATAAATTGCTTATAATTTAAATTTTTGTACATAAATATGTTTAAAAATTAAAATGCTTAATTTATTTTTTAGTATGTAAATATCCTATAATTGTTTATAATAATTTCCATTATATGTTTAAAAATTGCTAATTTAATTTTTTTTGTAATTATAATTTATTTTCATAATATGTTCATAATTGATTTAATTTCATAATTTACATATAACTTCAAATTTTATAATAATTAATATAATTGTTCATATTTTCTTATTAACTTTAAATAATCATTTATATCAAAATTTAATCTTTTAATTATTATAATATTTTTGCTTATTTCATTATTATTATTAATTATGTTTATATGATTATTACTAACCCTATTTAATTTGGTATTTTTATTATTTTCACTAACCCAATTATAATTACTTATTTATTTTGCTTATTAATATTTTGTTTATTTATTTAAATTGCTTTTATCATTATTATGTAATTGCTCCTGGATGTAATATTTTATAATGTTTATTATTTATTTTATGCCATGGTTAGTAAATAGGGAGTGTAACATGTATGTTTATTTAAAATTAATTTAGATCACTTAATTTAAAAGATAAATATTAAATTGAACACTCACACACGTAAGTCGATCTTGGATCGCCATCTCACTTCCTTAGGGGTACCTCTCATTGTTGCCTAATCAAAAGGTCAAGTAGGGTGTATAAAGCAAAAGTCCCTCAAAATAAAGTCATCTAGTCCCTTAACAAATAAAAGATCAAGTCCCTTTCGAATGTTGCCTTCGTAATGATCTTGTCCCTTTCGAATAAAGATGACAGTCCCTCCAAAATTGCTTAATACACCCCACAGTTGCCTACAGTAACAGTTGACCTTCACATGTCCCTTATACATCCAAGGTAATGACTACCTATTCCTTAATAATAGGGATAGTCTTACCAGTTAAAGGATTCAAGAACAGAAAAGACTTAAAACTTAGGGTAGGTTCCTCATAGTTACTTGCTCACTCTTCAAAAACTTTTCAAACACTTCACAATTTCAAACAAATTTTTCAAACAAAGGTTTTTTACGCATCCGTACATGGATCATTATCAAACTCTTATGAAAATTTCTATTCACACACTTCACATTTCAAAAACAATTCAAAGTGAGCTAAGTAACTAAGAGCCCATGGATAACCATGGATGTAAAGGGTGCTAACACCTTCCCTTTACATAACCTACCCCCCGGACCCAAAAATCTTTTAAAAGGTCTTTCCTGTTCTTTTATGCCTTTCCTTTGGATAAAATAAAAGTCGGTGGCGACTCTTGCTATCCGCAACATAGCTAAAGTCAGTTCTCCCACCGTGTTACAGAACTGGCGACTCTGCTGGGGATTTAATATTAAAGAGGGGTACCCTTAGGAATTAGATCACTTTAAATTGTTTGCCTTGTTTGCTTTATATTATCTTGTTGGGATCTTATGTGTGAAAGATCCTAACCCAGATCTAGTGTACCTTAGGTAAATGGCAATAGACCAAGGAAACTGTACGGCGTATACCGATATGGTTGATCTGGTGGCCATAGTTAGTGTGACTTCTTGGTTGGTGCTTATGTTCCTTAAGTCAAGTTGAGGATAATGTGAGGCTGCCATATGTTGTCAATGCACTAACTAACTTTTAGAACCCTAGTTATCCCATCTTGGCCTTTAGAAAAGTAGTGAGATAACCGGCTTTGGTGCAGACTGAAGTTGGTTGATACTCGATGCTACGCTCATTGAGATTCTAAACTTTGAGGGTTTTGGTTGGCAAGTAAGTTGCCTACTGAACAACCACCCTTGTGAAGGATCAATAATATTGAGATCCCTTAGAACATGGTTACTTTTATAGGACAGGATGAACCATCTAAACTTCAGGGGAGGGTACTTACCTTTGAACCTCATGCAAGCCTTTAAACCTAGGGCTATTGTGTGACTTGTTTGTGTGTGCCACATGTTTGTGATTGAACATAACATCATGACATCATCATGCATCATAAGCATAGCATTTTCACTAACCATTTCAAGGACCAAAGGATTTATCTTTGTTCTTTGTTGCAGGTCATGGCTTCTGCTCGTAGAAACACCATCAGGATCAACTTTGTGGGAATACCTCCCAAGCTTAAAGAGTTACGGTGGGAGAACTGACTTTTAGTTATGTTGCGGATAGCAAGAGTCGCCACCGACTTTTATTTTATCCAAAAGGAAAGGGTATAAAAGAACAGGAAAGACCTTAAGAGATATTTTTGGGTCCGGGGGGTAGGTTATGTAAAGGGAAGGTGTTAGCACCCTTTACATCCATGGTTATCCATGGGCTCTTAGTTACTTAGCTCACTTTTGAATTGTTTTTGAAAGTGTAGTGTGTGAATAGAAAAATTTTCATAATAGTTGATAATGATCCATGTACGGATGCGTAAAAACTTGTGTTTGAAAATTTGTTTGAAATTTGTAAGTGTTTGAAAATTTGGAATGAAGTGAGCAAGCAACTAGGAGGTACCTACCCTAAAGTTTTAAGTCTTTTCTGTTCTTTATCCTTTAAGTGGTAAGACTATCCCTATTATTAAGGAATAGGTAGTCATTACCTTGGATGTGAGGGACATATGAAAGGGACATCTGTTTATGAAGGCAACTGTGAGGTGTATTAAGCATTTAGGAGGGACTATCATCATTATTCGAAAGGGACTTGATCTTTAAAGGCAACCATTAGGGACTTGATGATTTTTTCTTTTAAGGGACTTGCTTTATACACCCCACTTGACCTTATGATTAGGCAGCATTGAGGGATAGCCTTAGAAAGTGTAAGATGGCGATTAAAAATCGACTTACGTGTGTGAGTGTTTAATATTATTTATCTTTAATTAAAGTGATCTAAATTAATTTTTAAATAGAATACATATTTGCACTCCCTAAATTACTAACCATAGCATAAAAATTAAAATTAAATATTTACAAAATTTACACCAAGGAGCAATTACAAAATAATTATAAGCAATTAAAATAAATAGCAAAAATATAAAAGCAAAATATAAATAATAAGCAAAAATAAATAAATAAGCAATAATAAATAAATAGGGGTTAGTAATAATAATAATTAAAAATAGGGTTAGTAAAAATATTAAAAATAAATAAGGTTAGTGAAATAATAATAATAATAAAATATATAAGATTAGTGAAACAAAAATAATAAATAGTATGGTTAGTAACAATAACAATAATTAAAATAATAGAATTAATAAAAATATTATAATAACATGATGAGAATAATAAACACAAAATTAAACTTTAATATATAAACATTTATTTAGAAATAAGAATAATTAAATAATTATTATAACATAAAATTTTTTAAACATAATATAATTATAAATTTTAATCATTACAAATTTAATTATTTCTAAACATATATTAACACTTATTTATTAAAATATATTTACACATTATATGAAGAAAATAAGTTTTAAATATCATATTCACAAAAATTAATCATATTTACAAAATTTAATTTTATTAATTATTACATTTACAAAAATTATATTAAATAAATATATACATAATAATTATATTAAGAATTAGAGAATAAAAATTATTTAGAAAATAAAATTAGGTTTTACTAAATTAAGGTTCATTTAGAAAATATTTTTAGGTTTTGTTTAAAATAATATTTTTAAGGTTTTCAATTTAATTATACAAAATTATTTAATTAATATGCATATATTATATTTACAAAAATAATAAAGAAAATAATTTTTGAATTAGGAAAAATAAAAGTTTAGAACTTTAGAAAATAAGATGTTATTTTAAATATTTGAATATATATACATACATGATTTATTTTTTTATTAATAACAAGAAAACAATTAAACTAATTAATTAAGAAATTAAAATAGAAAAAGTAGTAAAAAGAACATACCTTGGCTGGGTTTGAACCCAGGACACTCAGATTGCAAACATCAAAACGTACCACCAGGCCAGCCATGCTTTGGTGATAATAGAATGGATCAACTTTGTTTTGTGCCTTGTCTTGGAAAATCCAGAAAATAAAAGAAAGCAAAAAGGCCTGGGGTGGTGTTGAACCCAGGACCTTATGAATACTCACACACGCGCATGACCACCTGGCTGGAAGAGCCCACCTGGTAATATGATGGCAACATACTATAATATATTAAGTCTCCTTGTTATCCTGAAAAATAGAAAAAATAATGTACGAGACCAGGACTCGAACCAATGCCATCACCCAATATGCCTACCAGCCTTACCACTGAGACACAAGCGCGCGTGTGACAAACAAACCAACAATTAAACATAAAATATTTTCATTAATATTTGAATTTTCCTGAACGCGCCAACAGCTTCTTCTTCAACCTCATACCTGCGTTTTTACCTGCGAAATCAGCCACGAGTTTTCCTGCGAATTTAGCTGCCTGTTCTTCATTGTTCAAACCTGCGAAATTGAAACTCATACAAGACAGCAACGATTCATGGAATTGATTAATGTTTTATGATCCTCACAGTCCATATAACAATTCTATGTTTCCAGAATTCATTTATATTCAGTAAATCATCAAGCCCTAATTTCAAGAGTGAAACCCTAACAATGGCCGATTCTAATTCAGGCCATGAACCTTTGGTTTAATGATCCAGAAACAACCTACATAACATCACAAACACAATTATGCAAGCAAAATTCAATAACATGCAATGAATCAATGGAATCGAAAAAAATATTTTCAAGCATAAACAAGCCACGGGTTAAGCATTATGGCACGATTTGGATGCATATGAATGATGGTTTATGATCAGAGAAGTCCAAGGAAGCTCTCCATGTTCTTATTTTACCTTCAAATGTCCTAGATCAAGGAATCCGAATGTGACCTTTTCAATGGTTTTTTGACTTTGTGAACTTACACTTAGAGGCAACAAATTCGTGGCTTTGTGATTGAATTAGGTTTAGTACTTATAGGAGATGGAATTTAGGTCATAAAATTGAATTGTTGTGTGGAGATTTTGATTCAAAAAGATTGAAATTGATCATGTATTAAAATTCAAATATTTGTGCATGAAGGCTTGCTATTTTTGGATCAATCTCATGATTTCCTTCCCTTTCAACTTCAATCATCATTTAAGATGTTCTAGAAACCAAATCTCCATTAAATAATATATTTTCATATTTTATATTTATTTAAAATGATTTTTTTATGAATTAAATCAAAATAAATAAAAATAAAATAATAAAAATTCTGATTTTTAATCATTTGGGTCGTGCATGATGATAATGTATGGATTGGATCACAATTTGGCCAGCCCATTTGGAAAGAATTGGTTCTAAACCTCCATTTTCATCATAAACCATCACAAAATTTCCCAACTTTGCAAGGGCACATATCCCTCAATTTTGATGCTATGAGGGTGTTCTTGGACATTTTAGAAAGTTTGAAGAGTCCTCTAAACAACCCCACTGGTTTCATGTCCATATCATTTACCAATCTCAAGTTATGCCCTTTTGAAGTTGTTGACTTTTTGTTGACTTTTGAAATGACCTATAATGTCTTAGCTCATACCTTCCAAATGAAGCATTTTTGGGCTTGGCTTGTGAGACACAAAGTTGTAGAGAATTCAATTTCCTTCAAAATGAGCTTTTAGTGGAGACTTGGTGATGAAGTATGTGAAAGTTATGGCTGGTCAAAGTTCAGTTGACTTTTACTAAGGAAACCCTAATTTAGAAACTCCTGATTCTTGATGATCTGGAATCTCCTTGATGAATCATGATCAAACCTTGATCAAATGATGAATTTTACTTCATATACTTGATGTTGGCAAAAAATCATGAAGTTTGACTTTGGTTTGACCACAGTTGACCTCAGTTTGACTTTTTAACTGCTTTGACTGATTTTGACTTATCTGATCATCTGACTGAGCAAACTTCTGAGAAAAGTCTTGAAACTTGTCATGGGGGTTCTTACATACATATAAGATGTTATGAAGCTCACTTGAGGTCTTGGAAGTCCATTTAGCCTGATTAAAGTCAAAACCCTAATTTTGGATGCACTGCTTAGGAGGTGCATTGTCTGAGGGAATTGTCAACTCTTCTGACCAATTGTGAACTTTGTGAACCTTGTGAACCATCATAAAATGTCTTGTGAACCTCATGGGAGGTATTGTGAAGCTTGTGAACCTTGTGAACCTTCATAAAGTGACTTGTAGACTTCATGAACCTCATGAAAGGTCTTGTAATCATTGTGAATCTTGTGAACCTTGTGAACCTTCATAAAGTGACTTGTAGACTTCATGAACCTCATGAAAGGTTATATAAGCATTGAGAAACTTGTGAACCTTGTGAACCTTCATAAAGTAACTTGTAGACTTCATGAACCTCATGAAAGGTCTTGGAAGCATTGGGAAACTTGTGAACCTTGTGAACCTTCTTAGCACACAAAGTCCTGTATTGTGAGAGCAAATTTTGGGGTGTAACAGCTGCCCCTGTTCAATTTTCTGAAACCTGAGGGGTTAGATTGGTATATTTGCCAGTCGTGACCTGGAAGGTTGAAGGGGATTGAACACAAAAGCCCAAAAATTTGCACTCACCAGTGCATAGCATGATATTGATTTTTTTGGTTGTATATGCTTGAGTGGGCTTAAAGATGCCACTTGGAAGAACGGGAGATGGGCTTAGAGATGCCATCTAAAGAACTGGATGTGATGATAGCTTTGTGTTGATACTGGATTTCAGTACTAGGTCTTCGTATAGGCCGTCTCTGAATCATTTATGCAACATGACTCGAGTTATTGGATGGACCAGTAGAAATAAATCTTGTGATGATTATCTCTTCTGGAAGTATTTTGGATTAGGGAATGGATCTTTGTACAAATCATTTGTCTGTTATTCAAGGGGCCAAAAGAACGTCAGGATTTGTTCTTAAGGGTCAAAAGAACGTCAGGATTTGTTCTTCTGAAAAATGTCTTGAACAAGGAATCAAAAGAGCGTCAGGATTTGCTCCTCTGAAAAATGTCTTGAACAAGGAGTCAAAAGAGCGTCAGGATTTGCTCTTAAGGGTCAAAAGAACGTCAGGATTTGTTCCTCTGGAAAATGTCTTGAACAAGGGGTTAAAAGAGCGTCAGGATTTGCTCTTACGGATCAAAAGAACGTCAGGATTTGTTCTTCTGAAAAAGTATCTTGAACAAGTAGCCAAAAGAGCGTCAGGATTTGCTCTTAAGGGTCAAAAGAACGTCAGGATTTGTTCTTCTGAAAAATGTCTTGAACCAGGGAATGGATCTTTTTACAGACCATTTGCCTGCTATTCGAGGACATCTTGAGTAGTGTATGGATCATTTCTGACCTGTTGTGAATTGTTGATGCTGTTTTATCTGCATGTAACTATCCTGCAAGGAGAGTGTTAGTTTATGTTATATGTATGCATGCATAGTATGATGCACCTAAGTAAATGTATTATGTATTTATGGATTTGTATGTTATGGTATGATGTAAATGATGTATGTATGATATGATACTGCCGGAAGTGTCTGGATGTCTTTGTATAACAACTGCTGGCCAGGGAAAATAAATCCCGATTCATTGTTGAAGAATATGAGGAACTTGTTCCCGTCTTGTTGATAATATACATAACCTTCCGTATGCTGGGGATAGTAAGGTATATATAACCTCCCGTATGCTGGGGATAGCAAGGTATACATAACCTTCGTTCTCGTTTGATGGTAGGGCAGATATAACCTCCCGTCTTCGTTCGTCGTACCCTTATTGGAAAGTAAATTCCCGAATATCCGTATGAGGATAAAAGAGATGGATATAAATTCCAGGGGAGATAAGACTTTATGAAGATGGATTCGTCCTACTGAGGGTTTATAACTGTCTTGTAAAGATGAACAGGCGAAGCTTCGTTGAAATCCTTCCCTCGTTCGTCCTTAGTAAATACTATTACTGCATTTTCATGCATTTCTGGTAAACATCAATCATATTAAGCATACATGCATTTCTGGTAAACATCAATCATATTCAAAAGCATACATGCATTCAAACACAACCAATGGACGTTTCGCTTATGTAAATAGGGTAAAAGTAAATCTGGATTCAAAAGATGGAATTTATTTATATCAAAAAGTGACCCATACACGGGTAAGTTTGTACAAGGAGACATAAACCCTAGTAAGAGGATTTTGTCATAAAGTTTTTCACAAAGTGAAGAAAATCAGCTATGTGGGAAACAATCCTATTGAGTTTCAATTCTACTATTGCCATTATCTTCGAGTATCTCATCTTCTGCTGTTGAGACGGAAACGATTGGATTGAGCTTTATCTGTTCAAACTTGAGTAGGTAACACAACTGGTTGCAGTTTCATGGGTGATCCAAACGAGACATAGTCATACGCTTTAATCCCTAATTTTTGCCTGGATTGCCCTTTCAGGTTTTCAATCCACCGGGATACCCTTTTTTGCCCAAGCCGCCTTTTCAGGTTTTCGACTTGCCGGGTGTACATCTTTTCATATATATCCCTAATTTTTGCCCAAACCCTTTTGGTTTGCCGGGATGCCCTTATTTTTGCCTAGGCTTGTCAACCTAGCGGGTCTCTTTTCATGCGTAGTATTTTTTAACTATGTCTGCGTTTACAGGCTGTGGGAAGTCTTCACCATCCATTGTAGTCAGTATCATGGCACCTCCTGAGAACACTGTCTTGACTACAAATGGTCCTTCATATGTTGGAGTCCACTTGCCCCTAGGATCACCCTGTGGTAATATGATACGCTTGATTACCAAGTCACCAGCCTGATATACCTTTGGATTAACCTTCTTGTTAAAAGCTTTGATCATTCGTTTTTGGTACATCTGGCCATGACAAACTGCTGCTAGCCTCTTCTCATCAATCAAATTTAACTGGTCCAGTCGAGTCTGAATCCACTTATCTTCATCCAAACCTGCATCCTTCATAATTCTTAAGGAGGGAATCTGAACTTCAATGGGCAGAACTGCTTCCATACCATAGACTAAGGAGAATGGGGTTGCCCCTGTTGAAGTACGTATTGTAGTACGATAACCATGAAGAGCAAATGGTAACATCTCATGCCAATCCTTGTAAGTAACAGTCATCTTCTGTACAATCTTCTTGATGTTCTTATTGGCGGCTTCAACTGCCCCATTCATCTTTGGACGATACGGAGAAGAGTTATGATGCTTAATCTTGAACTGCGTGCAGAGATCAGTAATCATAGTGTTGTTCAGATTAGATCCATTGTCAGTGATAATCCTTTCAGGGATGCCATACCTACATATGAGATTGTTCTTAATGAATCGAGCCACAACATTCTTAGTAACAGATGCAAATGAAGCTGCCTCCACCCACTTCGTGAAATAATCAATAGCAACCAGTATGAAACAATGTCCATTAGACGCAGTAGGCTTGATCTCACCAATCATATCAATGCCCCACATGGCAAAGGGCCAAGGAGCAGTCAACACATTCAATGGTGATGGAGGTACATGGACTTTATCAGCATAAATTTGACACTTGTGACATGTTCTGGAGTGTTGATAGCAGTCAGCTTCCATGGTAGACCAATAGTAACCTACTCTTAATATCTTCTTTGCCATGGTATGACCACTAGAATGAGTGCCAAAGATCCCATCATGCATATCTTCCATAATCTCAATTGCTTCCTTCTTATCCACACAACGAAGCAAAGTTGAATCATGATTGCGCTTGTACAAAATGCCATTACTCAAAAAGAACTTAGCAGAAAACCTTCTCAGAAACGTCCTATCTTTGACAGATGCCCCTTCAGGGAACTCCTGAGCTTCAAGATATCTTTTTACTTCATAGAACCAAGGCTTCTCCTCTGCCCCTTCAGTGTCAATCTCATTGCAGTATGCAGGCTTCTCAAATCTATCAATGGTAATCTTGGGAGCTTCATCATCCCAACTGATCTCAAACATAGATGCCATGGTGGCTAATGCATCTGCCAACTGGTTCTCTCTTCGTGGAATGTGTCCAAAGGTAATCTCTTTGAAATGTGGGATCAAATACAAAACATGCTCTCTGTAAGGAATGAGATTATCATGCTTGGTATCCCAGTCTCCTTTAATCTGACTTACTACCAGGGCTGAATCTCCGTACACATCAAGGAACTGAATCTTCATATCAATAGCAGCTTTAATACCCAGGATACATGCCTCATACTCAGCCATGTTGTTGGTACAATAGAAACAAAGTCTGGCAGTAATCGGGGTATGACAACCTTCAGGGGAACTAATCACAACACCGATACCATTACCAAGTGTCATACCCCAAATTTGTCCTATCCTCGCCATTTTTTTCGGTCTAGCCATTATTTCAAAAATTCAAAAAATATATTTGCCTTTTTTATTTATTTGTTTATTTTATTTTTATTTTTTCTGTCTGACACTTGAAAAATTCAAATAAGTATGTCACGTTTTATTTCCAAAAAAAAATTCAAAAAAAGTGTATTTTCTTTCATACTATATTTTAGGCCCATTATTAATCCAAAAAATAACTTTTCCCTTTTGGCATCTCTTTAAGCTATTTTCTTATTTTTCAATTCTCGATTTTTATTTTTTATTATTTTTATTGTCACATTTTCTTCTTATTACAAGAATTTCCATCTCTTTTCTACCATTATTATTATGATTCGTTTCACTATCTTATTATTGCTTTTTATATATATATATATATCATCACTATCTACTATTATTATTTATATTTTATAAAAACGCATGTTAATATTTTTATACTAATTATTACTGTTACATTATCACATAGTTTTTTATAAATTTTTATTGTTATTCTTGCTTTTACTATTATTATTATTATTATTATTATTATTATTATTATTATTATAGTATCTGTCGCAATTTATTTTAATATCACAGTTTCCCTACTATATTTCTATCAACATTCACATTGTTTTTCACTTGACCCCACTTGAGCACAACTTTCACCACAATATACCAGATTTGATACGCGTTTCCACCACCTTCCGTACATCCAAAACAAATTCCCATTTATGCTCAACAACTTTCCAGCTCATAAGAAACACAATTGATTCCGCATACCACTCACATTTTTTCCTTCCACTCGTTCTCATATTCTATATCTCACATTACTCTCTCATTCTTTTCTGCATTTTTGTTTCTTCTCCACTAACAAAACCCATTGAACAACAAACTCATCAAATTTCTTTTCCATTCTCTGCAAAATTTCTCACCTTCATACAAATATCAACTTACCTTCATCATCAACATCAAACCCAGAAATTTCGGCCTACAAACAAAAACAACATCGCCTTCCGCCAATCCCTCAGCTCACAGCAGCTCACCAAGCTATGAGCCTGTGGCAGCAGTATACCACCGTTCCACCCAAACGCAAACCGTGAGAAGGAATCTGGAAACGCTAACCAACATGAACCACTAAAAAGCCACAAAACTTTCAGATTGACTCGACCGCATCCATTTTCCCCTTCTCTTCAAACCTTCATCTATAATTCATTTTATCATCAAACACAACCATTAACACCAAAGACCAGAATAAGAAGAAATAGTAAGACTCTTCCAAAACCATTAACACACAGAACCGCACCTTTCACACCAAATCAACAAACTCTCTTTACCGAAAATCGCAGAAACCACTCACAGCCCCTTTCTAACCACAGCTCCAAACGGTAAACACCAGAAATCGCCATCACAATCACCAAAATACCTCACCACGCAAACCAGCCGCCTACCATCACCAAGCCACCACCGTCTTCACCTACCCGCAACCATCTTCAACCTTCGCAACACAACTGAACCGCACATAAAACCGGCAAATCTGACCCACCGAAAAAACCACCGGCGCCGTCGATTCAAGCAACCCAAACAAAGCCGTCACGAAGCCGCGACCGAAACAGAGTGAGAGTCCGTGAGGAAGATCTGAGAGAGATTCGCGGAAGCAGAGATCACGAGACAGAGAGACAAAGTCGTGGGATCCACGCCATGAGTTGAGAGAGAAACAACCACAGCCGCGCGAAGCCATCAAATCCGAGACGAATCTGCCAAGCCTTCGAAGCATCGAGAGAGATAGAGACGGAGGTGTCCGCCATCGCCGTGGAGAAGCTCGAAGGGTAGGTTTCTCTTTGCCCCTTTTTCTTTTGTGTTTGTTTTTGAAAATGTTGAAGAGGAACACTGTGTTTTGTTTGTTCTTCCTAAAACGTTTTATTTAAATTGTTTGTTTTCCTATATAATTAATTTATGAATGCTGACTTTTTCTTTCTTATTTTTGATTTTATTTTCTTACTTTTTATTATTATATAAATGAATATGATATGCTTGCTGATGGTATTTTGAGAGAGAGAGAGTATGATATGCGCTGATTTCTTCCCATTTCATGTTTTAAAAAAAAAAAAGAAAGAATTGATTTATTTGTTTGTTTGTTTTTAATCATAAATTTATTTTTAACCTGATGCATAGTTTCTTTAAGTTTTATATCTGCCTATTCTTTAAAAAAAAAAAACCTCTTGATATGTATTAAGAGATGGGCTAGGCCCTTTTGATGTTTTCCTATTACTCATACAGTGGCGATAATTACCCCCTCTCCTTGTTTTATTGATTTCTTTTTGTTCATATTGAGCCTAGCCCACGGAGCTGTTAAATACACCACCGCCAGATTCAGTCTGCACCTCTATTTCCTTTGTTTATTTTTTTTATTTTAATTTTGGTTATTATTATCATAGTTTTTTATTTTCTTTAGATTTCTTTTAGAATTATGTACAATATATATTCTTGATTCTCATTTTTGACTTTATTTGGGCCAATGATATAACAAAAGGCCATTTTCGCCCGGTTTCATTAAATCGGTGATTTTTGGTTAATATGAGGCCCCCTTGTATTTAATTTTTTATTTTATTATTTCGACAAACAACATGTAATTTAATTTAATTCATTTTATTCTTAATATTATTTATTTTATTTAATCATTTAATTCATTATTCTTTTTTCTAACAATTCAATTCATTTATTTATTCATTTATTTATTCGATTATTTTCGCATTGAAAAGTTATGATTCGACTCCTCATAGAACGATTTCATTAAATCGGCTCTAAGGTAGTAAACGAACCAAATTTTGTCGCGTCCCAAAAAGGTCCAACGCCTCCGAATAGTTGCGCTCGAAAAAGGTCCAACGTCTCCGAATAGTTGCGTCCCGAATAAACAGGCCGAACGCCTTCGAATAGTTCAAACACACTGCACACACGCTTTCTCTTGGGCTAATTACAACGAGACCATTTATTTTTCGCAATCCCCTGTATTTATTTTGTATCCCTCTCCCATTAATTTGTACGCACTTTTATTTCTCGCATCTTATTTCTGAATCCTTGGTCCAACGCCAAGCGATTGCACTTGCACACTTGCACTTTATTTTTCAGTTATCTTTTTCGTTTATTAGGATCCTCATATCCTTGCGAGCCGAGCAATTCGTGCCTCGCTAACAAAACCACAAAAATAACCTCCAATTGCATTTACCCTTTAACCTCAAAAAACCAAAATGTTTCGATTAGATCCAAACCCTTGATCCAACGTCAAGCGGCTTTAGGAAATAAACACACTTTAATAAATACGAGAAGATTTGTACGCCACGAGCCTTAAGCGGTAGAAAGGGGGATAACGAGCTTTCGTTACTCGCTCCGATTATTTCGACGCAGGACACTCGTCTTGTTGGGCGAGATAAACTATCCATAGTCTTTAGTACATTCAACTCCTAAACCCTTTCATCGACGTAAGGTAATAAAATCAAACAACCATTACCCTTAGTAGGCCGAACTACGAGGCTCTGACTTTCCCATTGCACACGGGAGTACGTAGGCACGAGGATCTCCATCCTTGCCGAGCACCTAGGTTCAATCTAACTTATAATTCAACTCATTTCCCTCTAGCAAGCAATTCGTTTAAGCATAGACATCCTTTCGCGCGCGTTAACTTAGATGGTTCCCATCGAGTACGATGGATGTAGGGGGTGCTAATACCTTCCCCCTGCATAACCGACTCCCGAACCCAGGCAATGGTTCCGTTGACCTTTGTCCTCATCCTTTTCCTCCCGGGTTGTATCTATATCTTCCCTTTCCCTCTTCGGGGAATAAATAGAATTAGGTGGCGACTCTTCAGTCTGTCCAGCGCGTGACTCCGTCCATTTCGGATCGCGTAAGGTCGTATTTTTCGGGGTACGACAGCTGGCGACTCTGCTGGGGACTGGTTCACCCCTATGCGAGTCAAGCCTAGTCTAAGTTCCTGCGTTTGTTTGGATGTTTGCTTTTATGCCTTGCTTGTTTATTTTTATCGCTTTCCTTATCGCATTCCATTTTATATATCTTGTGGCTCCTTGGTACTATATTTTGGATCGATACTTTTCAAAAGAAACTTGAGGGAAAAGCTCTATACCCGGGCTTTCGAGTACAAACATAAGTTAGCGAGGTTGTGTAGTATGGGCTCCCGAGAGAACCTCTCTTGTGGGTTGTCGATACGAAAACCTCACTCGGAGTAGATTTTAATGGAAATACTGACAACCGTCAAGCTTTTGGCGTGTGTGCTCAGTTGTTTTCATTAAAGTCGTCGACTCTGAGGACCTTTAGAACCTTTTGGTTAAAAACATCGGTTGATGGTTGCGTAGTATTGGGCACCAGGATTCGTCCTCGCGTGGCTCGATACGAAAACCTCACTTGGAATAGACTTACTCAATGGAGTTGATTGACTGTCAAGAATGTATGAAATTGACACGTGCATCAAACAGTTGAGAAAGGTCCATAACTCCAGGACTTTGTTTTGAACCTTGTGTCGATGATCACGTAGTATGGACTCCCGAGAAAATCTTCTCTCGTGGGTTGTCGATACGAAGATCTCACCCAAAATAGATTCATGTGGCGGAGTCAATCAACCGTCATGCTTATGGCGCGTGTGATGAACAGCCATATGAATTGATAACTTTGGGATCCCTAAAACTTTAGAGTCTACCCAGCGAGCTCCTGATCAGAGTATCCTCCATCTGTACCTTGGACTCGTGAGACCCTGATCTTGTGATCTTGGATTCTGACATTGCATATCATCTCATTCGCATTATTTATTCATCTTGCATTTCATTCCAAAAACTGAAAACTTATTTTCATGTTCCTCCATCTTCAGTAAATCAAGCTGGTTTCCCGACGCCCTTATCGAGCTAGACGGCCGTACCTAACTCGAGCAAACACTAGAAGACTGATGGACGTGATTCAAGAAGAGCAAGCTGCCATGAGGGAAGAGATCGACTCGGTCAAGAGCAAGATTGACCAGATTTACGAGACACTGCAATCTTTGGCAAGAATGGAAGAACGTCGCGAAGCTGCTTCCGCAATGAACAATGCTCAAGTGCAAGGATCTACCTCACGAGCAATGCCCTCAGTTCCAGTTCCAAATCCTTTGGTCTATGGTTTGCCTCCAGGCTTCACTCCTGCTGTTGAAGAGGTCGCTTCCCAACCAATACCTGCTTCTGGTGTTACTGTTGGTGCAATTCCTCAAGCTCAACCTATTCCCATTCAAGTCCAGTTTCCTCAAGCTGAGGAGAATCATCAAGTTGAGTATGAGATGCAAACTGCTATTCCAATCACCAATCCTCATGCCGTTCAAGAATCCGAAGCTATGAAGATGTGCCGTGAGTTAGCTGAAAAACTCCGAATCATGGAAGGACACAACTCAACTTCTCTGAGTGCCTCAGATATGTGCTTAGTTCCAGATGTTGTGATCCCTGCTAAATTCAAACTTCCAGAATTCGAGAAATACAAAGGCCTCAGCTGCCCTGAGCTTCATTTGAGAATGTACTGTAGAAAGATGGCCGCTCATGCTAAAGATGACAAGCTCATGATCCATTGCTTCCAAGACAGCTTGTCTGGAGCGTCTCTAGAATGGTACATGCAGCTCGAACGCAACAATGTTCGTACTTGGCTTGATCTATCTGATGCATTCAAAAAGCAGTACAAGTACAACACTGACTTAGCTCCTAACCGTACTCAGCTTCAGAGTATGTCTCAAAAGGAAAACGAATCCTTTAAGGAGTACGCCCAACGCTGGAGAGAGCTAGCCGCCAGAGTGCATCCTCCTTTGGTTGACCGTGAACTAATCGATATCTTCATGGGTACCCTACAGGGGCAATACTACGAGAAGCTGATCAGCAGCGTATCTTCCGGTTTCTCAGACATGGTGATGGTCGGAGAAAGAATCGAAGAAGGCTTGAAAAGTGGAAAAATCCAAGGAGGCTCTAGCAGCCAGAACAATGCCAAGAAGCCTTTCAACGGGTACAGAAAGGGTGAAACAAATGCCATTTCTGCTGCAAGTGGGAATTTCCAACAGAGTGCACCTGCACCAGTTCCTTACTATCAGTATCCCTATGTTGCTGCTGCACAATATGCTCCTATGCCATATCAGCCAGTTCCTCCAATGCCTTATCAGCAGGCCTTTCAAGCTTTATTTCCACCTCAGATGGCTCATCAACCACGTCCACCTCCAATGGTTGCAGCTGCACAGTATGCGCCCAATCCATACCAGCAACAGGCTTATCAACCACGGCCTGGTCAACAGCAGCAGCGTGCTCCTCCACAGCGTCCACCATATCAGCAAAGAAGGCCTGAAAGAACCTTTGACCCCTTGCCTATGACGTATGGAGAAATCTTTAATCAGATGATGGCAAAAGGAACTCTTGTGTTAAAGGACATGCCACCTCAAACTGGTAACGCTCTAAATTATGATGCCAATGCTCGCTGTGAGTATCACAAGGGTGCTCCAGGTCACACAATTGACAACTGCAGGTTATTCAAGCACAAAGTCCAAGATCTGATCGACTCTAAGGATCTTACCTTCACTCCGAGAAATCCAAATGTCCAGAACGATCCAATGCCGTCACACGGTGCTAGCAAGTGAAGACATTTGAAGGGGTTGTGGAAGACCAAGCTGAGTAGTCTCCAACTTTGAAGCATTCAATCAAGAGAAGTTCATTCCTCAAATCAAGGCAGTCATCGCCATTTATTATTTTTGCATTCCTGTTGTTTTGTACTGTCTGTCTAAGTACTATTTGCTTTGAACATCGTTATTTGTATTTGGTTTTGTTAATGTTATGTTTATGCATGTTTTTGAATTAATCTATTCGCATTCGCTCATTATTTATCATTTATCACAAAAAAATCACAAAAATATTCCCTCACTTCACTTTAGCAAATATTTGAGGGAGGATGATGAAGACAAAATACCCATAACTGTTGCGGTATGCTTTCGGATAAAACCTCGTCAATGATGTACAGGCATTCTTTCAAATCCCCAAACACTGGAGATATAAGGAGTTAATCCCTTGTCAACCACTTCGAGCCTAGAAGTAGGAGTTTCTTTCGGATACAACCCTTACATTTAACCCGGGGCAGGGTAGTTATTCAGTTAACCTGATTATACTTTCAAATCGCAAGATGAGACATCCCGTCAGAGGACCATCAACAAATGACTTGGCAGTCACAACATTCAAGCAAAAAAAATATAGAAAAAAAGAAAAAAACACTAAGTTGAGCACCCAAAGGGAGACTTAGTCGAAAAAACAAATCAAAAGAGGAACTCAAATCCTCGGCAAAAGCAAACAAATATTAGTGACCGTAAGATCAAAAACCAAAGGGTCACCAATAACAAAAAAGATGACTGCCATTCTCAAGCGAACTTTGAAGCTTCATCTTCACTATTGCAAAGTCAAAACAGATGCATATGTAGAGTTAACTGAACATAGGACTGGAGAACATTACGAAGAAGGGTTGGGTACAAATCAAACTTTGAGCCTTATATCCTTTATTTCTCAAACCATTAACCAGACCGCGTTACAACCCTCGAAAGTCCTAATTGAGGCGCGATTTATTCTGAAAGCATGCTACCAACAAGGTTGCGTAAATTGACTCCCATATATTTGCTGATCTTCAATCTCGATTGCACATTATTCTTGCTGCATATTTCGCACACTTTCTAAATCAGCACCTCGTTTGGACTAACGATCCATTCGTCACACTTTCACAGCATTCAAATAAATCGACTTTTTTCAAAACTTACATGAACTTTACATTAACACTGTCATTTGCGTATGAACAATTTAATTGCAAATCATTGCTTGACATCAGTGCAAACCCAACAAGGGGCAGTCAAAAGAGAAACTTGAACTTCATTGCCAACATGAATCAAGACTACCTCAGCAGTCCAATCAGGGACAAACCATCTTCAACAGCCCAATCAGGGGCAATTTATTTCAAAATCAGCTCAATCAGGGGCAAGTCACCTTCAAAGGCTCAATCAGGGGCAGGTCGCGCCATGGCCATTGTCAAAGTTTCCCCACCGGATTTATTTCAAATACCCTGCAGACAGGGGCAAGCAAACAAGGAGCGAATCTTCCTATCTCTTCCCCCCAGCTGAACAAGCAGTTATTGCTAGACGTCGGCAACCATTCAAAGCAAAATCAGTCTTCATGTGTCAATTAAGTCGCTTCGCTCATCAACAGATAATCAAACTTGGAACTTTCAGATCCATCTTCTGATCACGCATCGTCAAAGATCGAGTGTCGGGAATCAATCCCTCCACCCACACAAAGTCCAATTACCATTGGCAACTACCAAACCAAAAGTCCACCAAGCTGGCACCTTCCAACCGCTCATATGCATCATTATGCATCATATGCATGTCATAAGCATCATGTACATCAATCATTTACAACATGTGCATCATATGCATACCCAAATAAATCAGCCTTTTATTTCCCCCAACAGTTCCAACTTTTTTCATCTCAGTGCATAAACATTTGCATCGTATCTCCATAATTATGGAATACTATCTCAAAACAATCAAGCATACATGCATAGGTCATGATCCAGGGTCAACCGAAGATTCTCCAGGTGTTATTCAGTGGACATCCCCGTTGGATATTTCTCTTCCAGTTTATTTAAATTTTCTGTTGCTCAGCATCGACCTAGCATCGAGTGCTGAGTTCGCTTTATCATCCTCGCGGTGGTAAGCGGTCATTTTTATTTTTCTGTCTTTCGGCATCTATATCGACCTAGCATCGAGTGCCGAGTTCGCATTATCATCCTTGCGGTGGTAAGCGATTATTTTATTTTATTTTCTGTTACTCAGCATCGACCTAGCATCGAGTGCCGAGTTCGCATTATCAACCTTGCGGTGGTAAGCGATTATTTTATTTTATTTTCTCTTACTCAGCATCGACCTAGCATCGAGTGCCGAGTTCGCATTATCATCCTTGCGGTGGTAAGCGATTATTTTATTTTATTTTCTGTTACTCAGCATCGACCTAGCATCGAGTGCCGAGTTCGCATTATCATCCTTGCGGTGGTAAGCGATTATTTTATTTTATTTTCTGTTACTCAGCATCGACCTAGCATCGAGTGCCGAGTTCGCATTATCATCCTTGCGGTGGTAAGCGATTATTTTATTTTATTTTCTCTTACTCAGCATCGACCTAGCATCGAGTGCCGAGTTCGCATTATCATCCTTGCGGTGGTAAGCGATTATTTTATTTTATTTTCTGTTACTCAGCATCGACCTAGCATCGAGTGCCGAGTTCGCATTATCATCCTTGCGGTGGTAAGCGATTATTTTATTTTATTTTCTCTTACTCAGCATCGACCTAGCATCGAATGCCGAGTTCGCATTATCATCCTTGCGGTGGTAAGCGATTATTTAATTTTCTATTAACCTATTTCTGTTTCGCATCACCTTCATTTTTCAATTTTTATCATCGATTTACTGCATATTTTCTTTTGCGGACAAATTTGGAGTCTGTTAATATCTAATTATCTTATACCTCGAAAGTCTGAACGCGAGCCAGTTCATCTTACTCGGTCTAAGCCAATTCGATAGGGGCATCTGTCATACCCCAAATTTGTCCTATCCTCGCCATTTTTTTCGGTCTAGCCATTATTTCAAAAATTCAAAAAATATATTTGCCTTTTTTATTTATTTGTTTATTTTATTTTTATTTTTTCTGTCTGACACTTGAAAAATTCAAATAAGTATGTCACGTTTTATTTCCAAAAAAAAATTCAAAAAAAGTGTATTTTCTTTCATACTATATTTTAGGCCCATTATTAATCCAAAAAATAACTTTTCCCTTTTGGCATCTCTTTAAGCTATTTTCTTATTTTTCAATTCTCGATTTTTATTTTTTATTATTTTTATTGTCACATTTTCTTCTTATTACAAGAATTTCCATCTCTTTTCTACCATTATTATTATGATTCGTTTCACTATCTTATTATTGCTTTTTATATATATATATATATATATCATCACTATCTACTATTATTATTTATATTTTATAAAAACGCATGTTAATATTTTTATACTAATTATTACTGTTACATTATCACATAGTTTTTTATAAATTTTTATTGTTATTCTTGCTTTTACTATTATTATTATTATTATTATTATTATTATTATTATTATTATAGTATCTGTCGCAATTTATTTTAATATCCCAGTTTCCCTACTATATTTCTATCAACATTCACATTGTTTTTCACTTGACCCCACTTGAGCACAACTTTCACCACAATATACCAGATTTGATACGCGTTTCCACCACCTTCCGTACATCCAAAACAAATTCCCATTTATGCTCAACAACTTTCCAGCTCATAAGAAACACAATTGATTCCGCATACCACTCACATTTTTTCCTTCCACTCGTTCTCATATTCTATATCTCACATTACTCTCTCATTCTTTTCTGCATTTTTGTTTCTTCTCCACTAACAAAACCCATTGAACAACAAACTCATCAAATTTCTTTTCCATTCTCTGCAAAATTTCTCACCTTCATACAAATATCAACTTACCTTCATCATCAACATCAAACCCAGAAATTTCGGCCTACAAACAAAAACAACATCGCCTTCCGCCAATCCCTCAGCTCACAGCAGCTCACCAAGCTATGAGCCTGTGGCAGCAGTATACCACCGTTCCACCCAAACGCAAACCGTGAGAAGGAATCTGGAAACGCTAACCAACATGAACCACTAAAAAGCCACAAAACTTTCAGATTGACTCGACCGCATCCATTTTCCCCTTCTCTTCAAACCTTCATCTATAATTCATTTTATCATCAAACACAACCATTAACACCAAAGACCAGAATAAGAAGAAATAGTAAGACTCTTCCAAAACCATTAACACACAGAACCGCACCTTTCACACCAAATCAACAAACTCTCTTTACCAAAAATCGCAGAAACCACTCACAGCCCCTTTCTAACCACAGCTCCAAACGGTAAACACCAGAAATCGCCATCACAATCACCAAAATACCTCACCACGCAAACCAGCCGCCTACCATCACCAAGCCACCACCGTCTTCACCTACCCGCAACCATCTTCAACCTTCGCAACACAACTGAACCGCACATAAAACCGGCAAATCTGACCCACCGAAAAAACCACCGGCGCCGTCGATTCAAGCAACCCAAACAAAGCCATCACGAAGCCGCGACCGAAACAGAGTGAGAGTCCGTGAGGAAGATCTGAGAGAGATTCGCGGAAGCAGAGATCACGAGACAGAGAGACAAAGTCGTGGGATCCACGCCATGAGTTGAGAGAGAAACAACCACAGCCGCGCGAAGCCATCAAATCCGAGACGAATCTGCCAAGCCTTCGAAGCATCGAGAGAGATAGAGACGGAGGTGTCCGCCATCGCCGTGGAGAAGCTCGAAGGGTAGGTTTCTCTTTGCCCCTTTTTCTTTTGTGTTTGTTTTTGAAAATGTTGAAGAGGAACACTGTGTTTTGTTTGTTCTTCCTAAAACGTTTTATTTAAATTGTTTGTTTTCCTATATAATTAATTTATGAATGCTGACTTTTTCTTTCTTATTTTTGATTTTATTTTCTTACTTTTTATTATTATATAAATGAATATGATATGCTTGCTGATGGTATTTTGAGAGAGAGAGAGTATGATATGCGCTGATTTCTTCCCATTTCATGTTTTAAAAAAAAAAAGAAAGAATTGATTTATTTGTTTGTTTTTAATCATAAATTTATTTTTAACCTGATGCATAGTTTCTTTAAGTTTTATATCTGCCTATTCTTTAAAAAAAAAAAACCTCTTGATATGTATTAAGAGATGGGCTAGGCCCTTTTGATGTTTTCCTATTACTCATACAGTGGCGATAATTACCCCCTCTCCTTGTTTTATTGATTTCTTTTTGTTCATATTGAGCCTAGCCCACGGAGCTGTTAAATACACCACCGCCAGATTCAGTCTGCACCTCTATTTCCTTTGTTTATTTTTTTTATTTTAATTTTGGTTATTATTATCATAGTTTTTTATTTTCTTTAGATTTCTTTTAGAATTATGTACAATATATATTCTTGATTCTCATTTTTGACTTTATTTGGGCCAATGATATAACAAAAGGCCATTTTCGCCCGGTTTCATTAAATCGGTGATTTTTGGTTAATATGAGGCCCCCTTGTATTTAATTTTTTATTTTATTATTTCGACAAACAACATGTAATTTAATTTAATTCATTTTATTCTTAATATTATTTATTTTATTTAATCATTTAATTCATTATTCTTTTTTCTAACAATTCAATTCATTTATTTATTCATTTATTTATTCGATTATTTTCGCATTGAAAAGTTATGATTCGACTCCTCATAGAACGATTTCATTAAATCGGCTCTAAGGTAGTAAACGAACCAAATTTTGTCGCGTCCCAAAAAGGTCCAACGCCTCCGAATAGTTGCGCTCGAAAAAGGTCCAACGTCTCCGAATAGTTGCGTCCCGAATAAACAGGCCGAACGCCTTCGAATAGTTCAAACACACTGCACACACGCTTTCTCTTGGGCTAATTACAACGAGACCATTTATTTTTCGCAATCCCCTGTATTTATTTTGTATCCCTCTCCCATTAATTTGTACGCACTTTTATTTCTCGCATCTTATTTCTGAATCCTTGGTCCAACGCCAAGCGATTGCACTTGCACACTTGCACTTTATTTTTCAGTTATCTTTTTCGTTTATTAGGATCCTCATATCCTTGCGAGCCGAGCAATTCGTGCCTCGCTAACAAAACCACAAAAATAACCTCCAATTTGTAGACACCCTAAATTTGCCCTCTGGCTTTTGTATCTTTTTCTGCTTTTCGTTTTGCATTCATACGCATTTTGCATACCATTTGCATGTGCGTAAGACATGGGATCAATGTCATCTGAAGAATTAAGGACCTCACGCATTATTTGCAGATTTATCAAAGAATTCAAGGTCTCAGCTATGCAGCCGTCAGTGGCATCATCCTCTCTTTTCTCCTGTCACTAATTAGGGTTTATTTCCCTAGTTTGGTAATGTTCAAGGATTTCACGTCTGAAGAATATTCACTGATTCATCTTGCCCATCATCAGTAATTAAGGGCGAATAAAGAGGTTTTCTCTTTGTCAAGTTACAAGGCCACTATGCTTTTCTCAGCATCTCAGGAGTTTGCTTCAATTCAAGTTATTGGTTTCGGTGGATTATTTGTTAGTCAAAGTGTGCCCAATGTCAAGTTGTTGTGAGGAATTTATCAGGGTTTTAAGCAGTGGTGCAAATTTGGTTTCAAGGCGAAAAACGGGATTTCATGGTTGTGCGTGCTTGTGGTAGCCAATTTACTCCATACCCATTTCCGTATCCATACATTCATAATTCATTTTTATCCATTAACCCCATTTCTATTGTTTCTAAACCACGTACCTTTTCTCATTTTTATTTCCATTAAAATCCATATCCATCATTCCATTTTATTTCTATCCAATGTCTTTTTCTCATATCCACTTGCCACTTGTAAATGCGTTTCGAATGGTCAATCATTTTTGTTCGTATTTCAATTCACTTTTCGATTATCTATATCTAATTTCAATTCCACAACCATTTTTCCAATTCATTCCAAAAACATATTTCGAAGCCATTTTCCAAATTAATTCCAATCCAATTTCCATTTGTCAATAAACTTTTTTTCCTATCCATTTTGTTTCATAAACCAAATCCATTTTTATTTTATTTTATTTGTTGGCCCAATTAACCATTTTTTTTCCAATTCATTCCAAAATATATTTCAAATTCATTTACTTTTTTTCTTTGTTATATTTCATTAACCAAATTGTCATAAAAATACTTTGCCACCAGGCCCATGTCAAGGCCCATATAGAATCTTGAGTTGACCTAGTATAAAGAGAAAAAACCCTAATCCCAAGAGGGGGCAGCCACAAATTTTCCTCAATCCCTAATCTCTCTCTCTTTTTCTAAGAAAACTTAGTCTGCAATTTTCTTTTGATACTAACCCACATCTTATTTCCAACCTTCATCCATATCACTTGCATACTAGCCACTTTCTTTTTTTTCCATTCATTTTCTTTACAAAAATTCCAGCATAAAACTTACACTCATCAACATTTTCTCAACACTCAAAAGGCAATCTCACCTCAATAGCAAAAACCTCACCAATAACACACAAAAAACCCCACACACACCAACTTTCTGTCCGTAACACTCATCCAAACGCACATCATTTTCCTTTTTTCACTCAATAACCAACTTTTAATCAATAACAAAAATATCACAGCAGCAACAACTTTTCTATACACACCACAACCAGACAAAAACACATAACAACCACAAGCCATTTTTTCTTTTTCAACAAACACAAACTCAGAATCCCGGCTACCCTTCAAACCATTGAGTCATCTTCTTCAATATCTTCAAACCCACAAATCACAAATCTTCCATAAACCAAATTTCATTCATAACCATAAAGCTGAAAACAGGCCATAACTAAACATAATCGTGAATCGTTTGAATCTGAACCACGGAAAGAAAAGCCAAATCAAAGCCGCGAGATGATGAACAAGAGTGAGAACACGGAGAGACAGATCATGCGGTGGGAGAAATTTCATAACCGAACGGATAAACCACTTTAATCCCTCTCAAAACTTCATCCGAAGACAACAATCATCCAACCATCAGACCCAACCGTAAATCCGAATCATCATCCACCACTAACCTAAACCACCTTCGGAAACCCACCATCTGAACCATCCATCACCTCCTTGCGAGCTCACTAAACCATCTTCGCAAACCTGTTCGCCGCTCACCCTCGAACACCAACCATCCACTTTTACCAGCCGTGAGCCTCACAAACTTCATAAACCCGTTTCCGAAGCCAACCCATAGCCGCCGTCGCAGCCAAACCTCTTCGTCATCTCGCAAACAACAACAAACAGTCAAACAGAATCAGAACAGAAAGTTAGAAGAAAGAAAAGAGATGGAGATGAAAAGACCGGAACGAATCTGAAAAGCTGCCACCACCGACTCGCAAACCTCAAAACTCGGAACACCAATCACAACCAAATCGAAGCCGCCGTGATCTTTAGTCGTCAAAGGGATGTATCATTCGGCGGCTTTCTGAAGAAAAGAGGGAGTCGCGGATTTCGTTCGTTCTCGTAAGCAGGGCACGCAGAGGAGTTTTGGGAAGTGAAGAAGAAGCTTCCGTTAATTTCCCTTTTCTTTTTTTTTTTTAATCTGAATAATTGTGCTGATGGTTTTTCTCAATTTTTTAAGTGAATATCATTTGCAGGTAGACTTGGCCCGCATGACTTTCCTGTGTGCACCCTGCATCATCCGGTTCATTTTTTTGGACTAGGCCCAACTTGTTTCTCCTCACAGAACTTGCGGCCCCCTCTTCTTTGTTATTTCCTTTTTTTTGTTGTATCTTAATTTTTTTGATTAATAAGTATAGTAGAATATAATTTGGTTTTGGTTTTGTTTATATTAATATATTTGAGTTGGAATTTTGATCAATTGGTATATAGAATTTTGTTAACATGTGTCAGAATTTAGTTTTAATTTCACCTAGAATATTTCTTTAGTTTCATTTAAATTCTTTTGGTAATTATAATTTAATTGTGTTTAATTTTGATTAATTTTATTTAAGTGAATAGAATTTTAGATATTATTTTGGCTAACTGCAATTTTTAATACTAACATAGCTTTGATTTTTAGTTTTTGTTTCAGTTCATTTGAATTTAATTGGATATAGTTGTGTTCAAATTCGGTCGTAGTTTGCGCTCGTTATTTTACTATTTTGTGCGATCGCTGATGCAAGTTGTGACATTGGTAGATTATTTTTTTTGGTCCTGGTAATGACTTGACATGAGGAATTTTCTGGTTGATTGGTATTTCTGGTGCACGTCTCCAGTTTGGTACCTCAAACAAGTATTCATGAGTTTTACGAGCCTATTGAAGAGGCAACGGACTTTCTCCGTTAGGTATCGCTGAGGCCTGATTTTTTATCTTATCGCATGTTGTTGCATCTGGAAGTCCTACTGGTGTAGGCTCTGTTTGTGCATTGTCATCTTATTTCCATATCGCATTCTCATCTCTTTATCTTATTTCTTCTTCATATTGCATTCTCATCTCCGTATCTTCATTCTTATTCATCTTATCTTATTCCTCTTCTTCTCCTATTCATTCCCGATTTGAGGTGTGCTCAGGCCACCATGGAGCTTCTCCTTTCTCTTCTTATTTCTTCTCCTCCTTTAGGATAGTAGACCACATTAACCCTTAGGACATCCGAGCATGTGAATATTTAGGATATAGTCCCCCACTTAGATTTTACCTTTGTGTCTCTTTTGAGTCTCCTCTTCTCACTTCATAATCAGAGACTAAACCTTAAAGGCTTTAAGACTTTGTGATTAAGCTTATGCCTGCATCCTTCTCTTAGGATGGAGTGTATAACTTTAATCCTAAGTATTGAATCCTTAATGCGTTTAGATCTCTTAATCAATTCACATAATAATTATCAAGACATCACACTTGTAACTTGGGCCTTGCATTAGGGTTCTAATTCTTCCTTAAATGGTTAAGAAGGACTAACCCTAGTGTTAATGGACAAGTCCCCCTCAAGTTGTCTTACAAATCATAAAAAACACTTCATCATCATAACCATTGAATAAAATTCACCTAATCAAAGGCTTGTTCTGTCATGGGTTTAATCCCTAATCATGGATTAAGTTGAGGAGCTTTCCTCAGCTTAAACATTCTCATCTATTATCCTTCTTTTAGGATGGTGTAATGAGTCTGTTAAATCCCTGATTATGGCTTAACCTCATTACTCAACACTAAACAAAAAACCACAAAAACATCTAAATAATCACAAGTAGGTCAATGATCTTAATCCTACACCAAAGGTGATTAAGTGTGAGAATCTGACTTCGCACTTAAGGTATTCTCATTACCCCTAATCAGAGGGAAGATGTGATGAGTTTACTAACCCATTGGTTTAGGCTTAAGCTCATTATCTTATGACAAACTCCAAAAAGCAATAAAAGACTGAAAACACAAAAACAAACAATAATCGTCTCCTTCGGGATTCTTTTCTCATCTCATTCACTCACAAACGGGAACTTGCTTCTTCCGTCTAATGCAAGACAGTTTGCATCTGTGCCAGACAGATCATACACTTGAGCATAGGCAAGTAGGCAGTTCACAAGTCAATTCATCTTTCAGTCTCTTTGGGTCGAACTACGGTGTTCTGACTTCCTCATTGCACGAGAGGATACGTAGGCATAACTTAACAGTTATCGAACAAAAGTCTCTGTACATCCCCCCTCCTTCCAGCTTCATTCTTTTAGCCTCATGGTCATGAGCATTTCATTCCTGATCTCACACTGACACTGTACATTTATACACATCACCTTTTCTTTACACTGACACCTGTACATCCTTTTCCAGCTCTTTATACACAGATTGCACTGACACTACCCCTTTAAAACACAAATCTTTTAAGCGTGGATCCCGTCGAGTACGACGGACAATCTGGGTGCTAATACCTTCCCAGGTTGTAACCAACCCCCTTTCTCAGTCTCTCTGGTTCGCAACCGTCTTATCCATCTTTTTCTAGGTCTATGCAGCATTACCTTTCCTCCGGGATAAAAATGCCTAGCTGGCGACTCTATTTCATCTCCAGTGAGTTCACGGCTGTGTGTTCTCACTGTTCCTCTCGCCGACCGTTCGCGTCTGTACCTTCATTTGATCCGTTTCATTTGTCGGGAGCGACAGCTTGGCGACTCTGCTGGGGATCCTTATATTGCAACCAGGGTTTCTGGTTCTTTTTGTGGGTTCCTCCTAGCGCTTGATTGATTTGTGTTTATTGGGGTGTTATGTGTTATTTGTGTTTGTATATTTGCTTTATTTATTGCTTTCTGTACAGCTTTATTTATTGCTTTCTTTACAGTTTTTCATATATCATACTGTCATTGTTGCTGGCTGGATCTTTTGTTTGCCTTGGTGGGTGGGTGTTTCATTGAGAGTTAAGGTCCTATACCTGGGACCTAAGTGA
The DNA here is from genome assembly GCA_963966055.1 of Lathyrus aphaca. Classification (NCBI taxonomy): domain Eukaryota; kingdom Viridiplantae; phylum Streptophyta; class Magnoliopsida; order Fabales; family Fabaceae; genus Lathyrus; species Lathyrus aphaca. The sequence continues at coordinate 483,354,844 of OZ014522.1, forward strand.
CACCTAGGCTAGAGTGAATCATATTCTTTCCCATTCCATTTCGGTCTGGTGCGGGAATATGAAACACGGTTCAGATATGGGTTTCTTCTTGAGAACTCTGTGTTGCAGATTTCCTGCAATGCTAGGGCTATCTGGGAAGCCTGCTAAGTCTGGATGACCTTTTTATGACCTTCAGAAACTGAGGTGAATTAGAGGAGGAACTTTTATGGTTATTGTAAACACTGTACCTCCGGGTTGGAAGTGTTTACACTTCCCATAACTGATCCAAGTCTGAGGATCCTTGTTCTAGATCACCACCTGTGAGGGGGTTGGGCTGTTTACAGGTTTGCAGGAACCCTTGACCTCAGCATACCCTCATTGCCAGTACAGTTCTATGTTTTGATCCGGTCACTGTGATCCTGGAGTTCTTCAACCTCTGGTTTTCAGTTACTATTTCGGGTTACTATACAGAGATCTTGTGGTTACAGACACTTGATTCTCGGCAGTATTCCAGATTCCAGGCAGTTTCCAGCTGTGATCCCATGTCTTTGCATCTTTTGCATTATCATATTGCATTTTGCATTTTGCATCTGCATTACATTTTCCTCCTCCAGAGAGCTCATCCTTCCTATTTTGTCCATGACCAGCCAGCTGATTTCCCGGTACTCAGTTTGAACAAGTGGTAACAGTTAGAAGACGACAGAGTGTGTGAAGCTAGACTGAGCAGTGCCAAGAGTTAAGAAGGGTCAGTTTGAAAGCCGTCAGTAGCTATGTCAGAGAACAACCGTCAGAATGTTGAGTTTCCACTTGGTTTCACTTCAATGACCAATCCTCTGTATGGTCTTTCTCCTGATGAAGATCTTCCACAAGTGAACAATCTTGCTCAAGCTCAACCTGCACAGACCCCGATCGTGAATCAGGATGTACCTGAACCATCTGCTGTCCGAGGTGGACCTTCATCTTCTTCTGATACTACAGATTATCAGAGGTTTGCCTTCCCTATGCCAGACTTCCAAGGGGCAATCCCTCTTGTGAAAACCAAGGATCCACAAGTTTTTGGTCCTGCTGAAAGATTTCGTGTGTTGGACGAGCGACTCAAAGCCTTAGCGGATCCTGATGCCTTAGGTTTTGATGCTCTAACCCTGTGTTTGGTGCCTGATCTTGTCATTCCTCCAGATTTCAAGGCTCCGAAGTTTGAGAAGTACACCGGTGTCAGTTGCCCGAAGCGTCATTTGGTGATGTTCTGTAGAAAAATGACTTCTCACGCCCGCAATGATAAGCTGATGATTCACTGTTTTCAGGACAGTTTAAGTGGGGCATCTTTAAGTTGGTACTTGGATTTGGAAAGCAGTCATATTCGATCTTGGAATGATTTATCCAGAGCGTTCGTAAAGCAATACCAGTACAATATGGACGTGGCGCCCAATCGCACGCAATTGCAGAGCCTATCCCAGAGGAGTGGTGAATCTCTCAGAGAATATGCACAGCGGTGGAGAGAATTGGCAGCCCAAGTGCAACCACCACTTTCAGACAGAGAACTAATTGACCTGTTCGTGGGCACCTTGCAGGGTCCATACTTGGAAAGAATGAGTAGCATTGGGATGACAAGCTTCTCTGATTTGATGATAGTTGGAGTACGCATTGAGAGCCTGCTCAAAAATGGAAAGATCCAGGACTTTTCGAATATCCCAGCTAGTGAAGGTGAGTCTGTTGTTAGCTCCCAAGAGGAAGAATGGAATGACGTCAGTGCAGTCATGGCAAATATCGAATATTCCAGAACAACATCTTCTCAGAGATCATCTACTCCCGTGTCTGGTCACTCTTACGGGCATTCGGCAATGCTTAGAGCACCGTATCAGAAGCCTTGGGCTCCTCCTCGTCTGAATCTGCAATCTCACGGTCGAAGACCTCAGAATCAACTTCAGGGCCAGCCTAGGCCTCGTAACAATCTGGAAAGAAGGATTGCTCCTCTTCATCCAGTCCCCATGGCATACAGTGAACTCTTGCCACATCTAATTCAGAGCTCTTTGGTGGTTCCTAAACCTCTCAAGCCGTTGTCAGGGCCGTACCCTCCAGGGTACAATCCTCATGAGCAGTGTGGGTATCATGGTGGATCAATAGGGCATTCAACTGAAGATTGCAAAGCTTTTCAAGCAAAGGTACAACAGTTGATCGACAAGGGCTACATCTCCTTTCCAGAAGGAAGCTTGGTTGTGCACGTCAACCTCTCGCCTGATTGAGTTCAAAGACTTCGAAGAAGCGTATCTTGATTTCAGTGGCTCAGACAACAGTATGTCAGCAGAGTTGGTGATCGCTGTATCCTTTTATCATTTGCATTGTAGTTTCTTTCCTGTTAGCAGCTACTTGTCTTTTAAGCGTTGTTATTTTAAATGGTAATGTTAATGTAGTGATCTTGCACTTTTGAATCAATTATGTCGCATTCGCTCATTTTTCTTTACTTGCATTGAAAAAAGAAGAAAAAAATTTGCATCCATTTACCTCCCATCTATTTCACTGTTGTTTAGCAGGTTTGAGGGAGGATGATGACAACCGAATACTCATAATTGTTGAAGGTATGCTTTCAGGGTAGAACCTGCTGACGATGTACAGGCATTGCTTCAATTCCCAAACACCGGAGATATAAGGGAGATAGACCCTCGTCAACCCCTTTGAGCCTTGAAGTAGGAGTTTCTTTTCTAAACAGAAAAAACCCTCACATTCAACCCGGGGCAGGGTAGTTATCAGTCAATTTGACCGAGTGCTCAAATTTCTAAAGTAGTGTGCATCAGAGGATCCATTACCTTTATTTATTACACCTCAAGAGGTCAAGAAATGGGAAACTACAATGGTTGTCCCTCCAACAACAAAGGAATGAGTTAGTCAACCCTTTCAGCAAGTCATGACAAGCCAGTGTCACGTGATTTGTTCAACAAAAATCAAAGAAAAAAGAGAAATAAAGCCCGCTAAGTCGAAAAAATGTGAAAACCAACGACTTAGGCAAAAGTTAGGGCATCCCGCTGGACTTCGAAATCGAAGAATTCAAAAAGAAAATCAGTCCAGGCAAAAATTAGGGAGTAAAAAATATCAAAAAGAAAAAGTCCCATTAGAACAAAGTCGTGTGACCAGACACAAAGTCAGAATGGGTGACTATTACTCCAAGAAACCTCATTGGTGCGTAAACCATCAACGTCATTGGTTCCTCAATCATTACAAAACCCTTGTGAGAAGCGAGCGCTTAAGTCGAATTAGCTGAATATAGGACCGGAGAACATCAAGGAGAATGGGTGGGCACAGATAAACTTTGAGCCATAAATCTTTCTTTCTAAAACCGTGAACCAGACCACGTCATAACCCTTGAAAGTCCTAATTGAATCAGGTTCAATTCCGAAAGCATACTGCGACAAGGTTGCGTAAACTGACTCCTAACGATCTACTAACTCAACACTACGTTTGGACTAATCGTCCATTCGTCACACACTGTCACAGCATCAAAATAAATAAATTTTCAAAAAAACTTGCATGTGTACTGCATTAAAATTACCATTTGTGAATGTACAGTTTTAATTGCAAGTTAGTTTGTGACACCAGGGAAATTCCTACAAAGAGCAATCACGAGGGAACTTGATCATTCAACAATGATGACCAGAATCAAGAGCATCTTGTTAGCCCACGAATCAGGGGCATGTTATCTAGTGGTTTTGTTGACCAAAGAATTTGTCAGGGTAAAGGGAGTTCCCAAGCATCAGTTGATCGAGGAACGTCATTCAAAGTCAGTTGATCAGAGCTGAATCTGCCAAACAGGGGCAGGCCACCCGAAATTTCTGTTGTCCAAGGATGAAATCTTCCAATGCCCAGTCAGAGTGAGTCAAGTCGCTTCCACGCTCATACCGGGGCAGAATAATTCCAGAGCTCACTAAGTGCAACTCTCCTCGAGAGGACATCCAAGTCCGCCATGCCAAGAATTGGATAATTAGTGTTGGTCTGTTCAGAGACTCACCCAACAGGGGAAAACTTTAGCTATGCGGAGCAAGTATATCAGTAATCTCAGAGTTCAAGATGAGTGTCGGGAAATCATGCTACCCACCCTCGCCTTTGTCACCCTTCTCATTAGAAGCCTTGTCACATAAGACCTTTCTTCCCATCCTTGGGAGTTTTTCTAGCTTTTCATAATCATTGCATAAATCATTTGCATACGTTACTCATGTCGCATCTAGAGCATATGCATCATATTTGCATTGGGCATCCTACCCCCACAAACATCAATCTCACATCCAGGGCCCCGTAACCCCAACTTATCAACCTTTCAAAGTCCAGTTCTCGTCTGGCAAGCCTTTTCAAAGCCCAGTTCCCGTCTGGCAAACTTTTCAGAGTCTAGTCCTCGTCCGGCAGACAAACCCAAAGTCCAGTTCTCGTCTGGCAAACCAATTTCAAATACCAGTTCTCGTCTGGTAGGCGAATCTTGTAACCAGTTCTCGTCTGGTCACCTTTTCATTTAACCTGTTGAACACCAGTTCCCGTCTGGTAGTCATTCTTTTTTCAGAGTCAATTCTCGTTTGACAATGAACCCCGAGGAGTCAGTTCTCGTCTGACGACTTATTCTTTGCCCATCAGTTCTCGTCTGTTGGCCTACCTTTTATAAACCAGTTCTCGTCTGGTAATTCGCCTTCAAAAGTCCAATTGCTTGGCAACCAAAATGTATATATATATCAACCTGGCCCTAGCTTCCAACCATCCTTGTTTCATATCCTTGGCATTGAGCATACGTCTGCATTGTGCATCATTTGCATTGCATCTTCATACCGCATGGTTTCTGTTTTAGCTCTGATGTGGGGCAAGAATCGTTTCAAGACGTAATCTGGGGCAGTTATCTCAAGACTTGTTGAATTTCTGCGAGAGTTTGAAGACACTGGGGCAATTCTGGATGCCAAGTCTTCTGTAAAATCCTCTGAAGATGATCTTTTTATGGACGATGTAATCTGAGGCAATTTGAAGAGTAAGGGGATGCTTGGTCACTCTGGATGATCAGTATGCAGTTGTTGAGCTCAGAAGTTTGAAGCACTGTGTTAATTCTCAGGGAATGTCTGGTATTTATTTTACCAGCAGAGCATTGGAAGTTTATTTCTTCCCCGAGCATAAAGATTTTCTTTCAGCCGACAAGATTCCCTCATGAGGAGTTGGTTATTCGCATTCAGTCAAAGCCAATTTCATTGGCATATCTTCCCAACACAGCTGTTATGCTATACTTGGGGCATATCTTGATTCTCCAGCAAAGTCTCTCCTCAACAGAGCATTGCCAAATCTTTTCTCAACCATGCCAGAAGGTTGACATCCCCAGCTGAGTTAGAACAGACGATATCCCCAACAGAACTTCAAGGCTGATTGAGTCGTTCTCATCCCCAAGCGGACTTATCTGTCCACAGTGAATTTTCCCAACAGGCAGCTGAAGGCCTTGTTTCCCCACAAAGTTAGAATTATCAGAATTCCCTCCTCAGCAGGATTGTGTGATCAAGTATCTTCCCTAGCCAAGTCTAAAGATGATCTTTCCCCATGGAGTCATCAGGATTCTCATTTCCAAGAGATTTCCCCAGCAAAGCAAGAAGAAATTCTCCCCAGTGGAGTCAGAGCAGGATGATCAGATCCTCAGCAGATGTTCAAAGCAGTTAAATGAAGTATACCTCACGCAGAGTCGTCTTTCCTCCAGTGAAAGCCTCTCCAACAAGCACCAGGTTGCCAACACTTCGTTCCCATCGGAGCTAAAAGCTTTCAACCTGTCAACAGTATACGGAATGTTTCCCAGATTCCCCAACAGAGAGCTAAAGCTAAAGCAGTTGCCTCACACTCCCAAACATCAGTATATACTCCTTATGGCACCCGTCCGTGTCATATCCCCAGCAGAAAGCCAAAGTGTCCCTTTTGCACTCACAGATACTTGTATATATATAACTTTCTTGACATCCGTCCGTGTCACCTTCCCCAGCACAGTAACATGAACACTTTGTATATCAGATACTTGTTTATACTATACTTTCCCCTTTTGACACTCGTCCGTGTCACCCTCCCCAGCAGATTAAACATTCATCTACATACCACTCATACTACTCATACTTATACAGATGCTCGTCCGTATCTTATATACACCATCTATATCCCCACAGATTCAACAGTAGTCCTTGTTCTTTGTTAACCAGTTGGTACTCGTCCGTACCATCATCTCAGAACATTGCGTCTAGTGTTTGTTTCTACATGATACTCGTCCGTATCATAGTCTTAAGGATGCTCGTCCGCATCTTTAATCCATACACCGTGTCAAACACTTATGTCTCCTTGAATATAAATACTCGTCTGTGTCTATTATTCCCCAGAAAGTTTTCTTTCAGATTCAACGCTCGTCCGTGTTCTTTGTTAACCAGTTGATACTCGTCCGTATCATCATCTCTGAACATGTGTCAGTTTGTTTCTACATGATACTCGTCCGTATCATAGTCTTAAGGATGCTCGTCCGCATCTTTAATCTATACACAATACCAAACACTTATACCTTTTGCTTCTTGGATGTAAACGCTCGTCCGTGTTTACTATACCCCCAGTAGATCGCCAACAAATTTTCTTTTTATCTAACACTCATCCTGTGTTATGATAATCCTGAGAGCAGCCGTACCCTGCTAAGTGGTCGTCCTCCACTTCTTGATGGTCGTCCTCCATCATGCTCATCCGATGGCCGTCCCCATCGTTGATTTTTAGCAGCCGTCCCCTGCTAGGTGGTCGTCCTCCACCTTTTTGATGATCGTCCTTCATCACTTTATCCAATGGCCGTCCCCATTGTTGATTTTAGTTATCTAACACTCATCCTGTGTTATGATAAACTTTGAGAGCAGCCGTCCCCTGCTGAGTGGTCGTCCTCCACTTCTTGATGGTCGTCCTCCATCATGCTCGTCCGATGGCCGTCCCCATCGTTGACCTTTTCTATCCGGCATTCGTCCTATGTCGCGATATTTTCGGCAGCCGTACCCTGCCAGGTGGTCGTCCTCCACCTTTGATGGCCGTCCCCATCATATTTCTTTTATTCCCAACAGAGCAGCCGTCCCCTGCTAGGTGATCGTCCTTCACCTTTGATGACCGTACCTCATCATCTGTTTTTTCCATTTATTCTTTAACCCGATGGCCGTCCCCGTCGTGGTCCCTTTTCTTTTTAGCCCAATGGCCGTCCCCATTGTTGATTACTTTACTTTATGAACTTGATGGCCGTCCCCGTCATGTTTCATTAATTCCCAGAGAATTTTACAACTTTATCTTGATGGCCGTCCCCCATCGTTGGTTACTTTGCTTTATGAACTTGATGGCCGTCCCCGTCATGTTTCATTACATCCTCAGAGAATTTTACAACTTTATCTTGATGGCCGTCCCCATCATAATCTTACCTTTCCCAGCTAGTCGGCCGTCCCCGTCTCAGCTTTACCTTTTATCCCCCAGCATGTCGGCCGTCCCCGTCATTGCTTTATTTTCTGCACTTTCCCCAGCATGTCGGCCGTCCCCGTCATTGCTTATTTACCCAGCAGTCGTCCTCTGCTCGACGGTCGTCCTCCGTCACCTACACTTTACAATACACTTTGCTTTCTTATACAATATATATCCCCTTTTCTTCTTCTTTTCTGTGAGTGCAAATTTTGGACCGTCTTTGATATTCAGCCACAAGTTATCTTGTTTGCCTGTTAAGCCGTTGCTTACATTCTGCACAGCTAACTCATGTCTGAATAGGGGCAGCTGTAGACACCCTAAATTTGCCCTCTGGCTTTTGTATCTTTTTCTGCTTTTCGTTTTGCATTCATACGCATTTTGCATACCATTTGCATGTGCGTAAGACATGGGATCAATGTCATCTGAAGAATTAAGGACCTCACGCATTATTTGCAGATTTATCAAAGAATTCAAGGTCTCAGCTATGCAGCCGTCAGTGGCATCATCCTCTCTTTTCTCCTGTCACTAATTAGGGTTTATTTCCCTAGTTTGGTAATGTTCAAGGATTTCACGTCTGAAGAATATTCACTGATTCATCTTGCCCATCATCAGTAATTAAGGGCGAATAAAGAGGTTTTCTCTTTGTCAAGTTACAAGGCCACTATGCTTTTCTCAGCATCTCAGGAGTTTGCTTCAATTCAAGTTATTGGTTTCGGTGGATTATTTGTTAGTCAAAGTGTGCCCAATGTCAAGTTGTTGTGAGGAATTTATCAGGGTTTTAAGCAGTGGTGCAAATTTGGTTTCAAGGCGAAAAACGGGATTTCATGGTTGTGCGTGCTTGTGGTAGCCAATTTACTCCATACCCATTTCCGTATCCATACATTCATAATTCATTTTTATCCATTAACCCCATTTCTATTGTTTCTAAACCACGTACCTTTTCTCATTTTTATTTCCATTAAAATCCATATCCATCATTCCATTTTATTTCTATCCAATGTCTTTTTCTCATATCCACTTGCCACTTGTAAATGCGTTTCGAATGGTCAATCATTTTTGTTCGTATTTCAATTCACTTTTCGATTATCTATATCTAATTTCAATTCCACAACCATTTTTCCAATTCATTCCAAAAACATATTTCGAAGCCATTTTCCAAATTAATTCCAATCCAATTTCCATTTGTCAATAAACTTTTTTTCCTATCCATTTTGTTTCATAAACCAAATCCATTTTTATTTTATTTTATTTGTTGGCCCAATTAACCATTTTTTTTCCAATTCATTCCAAAATATATTTCAAATTCATTTACTTTTTTTCTTTGTTATATTTCATTAACCAAATTGTCATAAAAATACTTTGCCACCAGGCCCATGTCAAGGCCCATATAGAATCTTGAGTTGACCTAGTATAAAGAGAAAAAACCCTAATCCCAAGAGGGGGCAGCCACAAATTTTCCTCAATCCCTAATCTCTCTCTCTTTTTCTAAGAAAACTTAGTCTGCAATTTTCTTTTGATACTAACCCACATCTTATTTCCAACCTTCATCCATATCACTTGCATACTAGCCACTTTCTTTTTTTTCCATTCATTTTCTTTACAAAAATTCCAGCATAAAACTTACACTCATCAACATTTTCTCAACACTCAAAAGGCAATCTCACCTCAATAGCAAAAACCTCACCAATAACACACAAAAAACCCCACACACACCAACTTTATGTCCGTAACACTCATCCAAACGCACATCATTTTCCTTTTTTCACTCAATAACCAACTTTTAATCAATAACAAAAATATCACAGCAGCAACAACTTTTCTATACACACCACAACCAGACAAAAACACATAACAACCACAAGCCATTTTTTCTTTTTCAACAAACACAAACTCAGAATCCCGGCTACCCTTCAAACCATTGAGTCATCTTCTTCAATATCTTCAAACCCACAAATCACAAATCTTCCATAAACCAAATTTCATTCATAACCATAAAGCTGAAAACAGGCCATAACTAAACATAATCGTGAATCGTTTGAATCTGAACCACGGAAAGAAAAGCCAAATCAAAGCCGCGAGATGATGAACAAGAGTGAGAACACGGAGAGACAGATCATGCGGTGGGAGAAATTTCATAACCGAACGGATAAACCACTTTAATCCCTCTCAAAACTTCATCCGAAGACAACAATCATCCAACCATCAGACCCAACCGTAAATCCGAATCATCATCCACCACTAACCTAAACCACCTTCGGAAACCCACCATCTGAACCATCCATCACCTCCTTGCGAGCTCACTAAACCATCTTCGCAAACCTGTTCGCCGCTCACCCTCGAACACCAACCATCCACTTTTACCAGCCGTGAGCCTCACAAACTTCATAAACCCGTTTCCGAAGCCAACCCATAGCCGCCGTCGCAGCCAAACCTCTTCGTCATCTCGCAAACAACAACAAACAGTCAAACAGAATCAGAACAGAAAGTTAGAAGAAAGAAAAGAGATGGAGATGAAAAGACCGGAACGAATCTGAAAAGCTGCCACCACCGACTCGCAAACCTCAAAACTCGGAACACCAATCACAACCAAATCGAAGCCGCCGTGATCTTTAGTCGTCAAAGGGATGTATCATTCGGCGGCTTTCTGAAGAAAAGAGGGAGTCGCGGATTTCGTTCGTTCTCGTAAGCAGGGCACGCAGAGGAGTTTTGGGAAGTGAAGAAGAAGCTTCCGTTAATTTCCCTTTTCTTTTTTTTTTTTTAATCTGAATAATTGTGCTGATGGTTTTTCTCAATTTTTTAAGTGAATATCATTTGCAGGTAGACTTGGCCCGCATGACTTTCCTGTGTGCACCCTGCATCATCCGGTTCATTTTTTTGGACTAGGCCCAACTTGTTTCTCCTCACAGAACTTGCGGCCCCCTCTTCTTTGTTATTTCCTTTTTTTTGTTGTATCTTAATTTTTTTGATTAATAAGTATAGTAGAATATAATTTGGTTTTGGTTTTGTTTATATTAATATATTTGAGTTGGAATTTTGATCAATTGGTATATAGAATTTTGTTAACATGTGTCAGAATTTAGTTTTAATTTCACCTAGAATATTTCTTTAGTTTCATTTAAATTCTTTTGGTAATTATAATTTAATTGTGTTTAATTTTGATTAATTTTATTTAAGTGAATAGAATTTTAGATATTATTTTGGCTAACTGCAATTTTTAATACTAACATAGCTTTGATTTTTAGTTTTTGTTTCAGTTCATTTGAATTTAATTGGATATAGTTGTGTTCAAATTCGGTCGTAGTTTGCGCTCGTTATTTTACTATTTTGTGCGATCGCTGATGCAAGTTGTGACATTGGTAGATTATTTTTTTTGGTCCTGGTAATGACTTGACATGAGGAATTTTCTGGTTGATTGGTATTTCTGGTGCACGTCTCCAGTTTGGTACCTCAAACAAGTATTCATGAGTTTTACGAGCCTATTGAAGAGGCAACGGACTTTCTCCGTTAGGTATCGCTGAGGCCTGATTTTTTATCTTATCGCATGTTGTTGCATCTGGAAGTCCTACTGGTGTAGGCTCTGTTTGTGCATTGTCATCTTATTTCCATATCGCATTCTCATCTCTTTATCTTATTTCTTCTTCATATTGCATTCTCATCTCCGTATCTTCATTCTTATTCATCTTATCTTATTCCTCTTCTTCTCCTATTCATTCCCGATTTGAGGTGTGCTCAGGCCACCATGGAGCTTCTCCTTTCTCTTCTTATTTCTTCTCCTCCTTTAGGATAGTAGACCACATTAACCCTTAGGACATCCGAGCATGTGAATATTTAGGATATAGTCCCCCACTTAGATTTTACCTTTGTGTCTCTTTTGAGTCTCCTCTTCTCACTTCATAATCAGAGACTAAACCTTAAAGGCTTTAAGACTTTGTGATTAAGCTTATGCCTGCATCCTTCTCTTAGGATGGAGTGTATAACTTTAATCCTAAGTATTGAATCCTTAATGCGTTTAGATCTCTTAATCAATTCACATAATAATTATCAAGACATCACACTTGTAACTTGGGCCTTGCATTAGGGTTCTAATTCTTCCTTAAATGGTTAAGAAGGACTAACCCTAGTGTTAATGGACAAGTCCCCCTCAAGTTGTCTTACAAATCATAAAAAACACTTCATCATCATAACCATTGAATAAAATTCACCTAATCAAAGGCTTGTTCTGTCATGGGTTTAATCCCTAATCAGGGATTAAGTTGAGGAGCTTTCCTCAGCTTAAACATTCTCATCTATTATCCTTCTTTTAGGATGGTGTAATGAGTCTGTTAAATCCCTGATTATGGCTTAACCTCATTACTCAACACTAAACAAAAAACCACAAAAACATCTAAATAATCACAAGTAGGTCAATGATCTTAATCCTACACCAAAGGTGATTAAGTGTGAGAATCTGACTTCGCACTTAAGGTATTCTCATTACCCCTAATCAGAGGGAAGATGTGATGAGTTTACTAACCCATTGGTTTAGGCTTAAGCTCATTATCTTATGACAAACTCCAAAAAGCAATAAAAGACTGAAAACACAAAAACAAACAATAATCGTCTCCTTCGGGATTCTTTTCTCATCTCATTCACTCACAAACGGGAACTTGCTTCTTCCGTCTAATGCAAGACAGTTTGCATCTGTGCCAGACAGATCATACACTTGAGCATAGGCAAGTAGGCAGTTCACAAGTCAATTCATCTTTCAGTCTCTTTGGGTCGAACTACGGTGTTCTGACTTCCTCATTGCACGAGAGGATACGTAGGCATAACTTAACAGTTATCGAACAAAAGTCTCTGTACATCCCCCCTCCTTCCAGCTTCATTCTTTTAGCCTCATGGTCATGAGCATTTCATTCCTGATCTCACACTGACACTGTACATTTATACACATCACCTTTTCTTTACACTGACACCTGTACATCCTTTTCCAGCTCTTTATACACAGATTGCACTGACACTACCCCTTTAAAACACAAATCTTTTAAGCGTGGATCCCGTCGAGTACGACGGACAATCTGGGTGCTAATACCTTCCCAGGTTGTAACCAACCCCCTTTCTCAGTCTCTCTGGTTCGCAACCGTCTTATCCATCTTTTTCTAGGTCTATGCAGCATTACCTTTCCTCCGGGATAAAAATGCCTAGCTGGCGACTCTATTTCATCTCCAGTGAGTTCACGGCTGTGTGTTCTCACTGTTCCTCTCGCCGACCGTTCGCGTCTGTACCTTCATTTGATCCGTTTCATTTGTCGGGAGCGACACAATTGCATTTACCCTTTAACCTCAAAAAACCAAAATGTTTCGATTAGATCCAAACCCTTGATCCAACGTCAAGCGGCTTTAGGAAATAAACACACTTTAATAAATACGAGAAGATTTGTACGCCACGAGCCTTAAGCGGTAGAAAGGGGGATAACGAGCTTTCGTTACTCGCTCCGATTATTTCGACGCAGGACACTCGTCTTGTTGGGCGAGATAAACTATCCATAGTCTTTAGTACATTCAACTCCTAAACCCTTTCATCGACGTAAGGTAATAAAATCAAACAACCATTACCCTTAGTAGGCCGAACTACGAGGCTCTGACTTTCCCATTGCACACGGGAGTACGTAGGCACGAGGATCTCCATCCTTGCCGAGCACCTAGGTTCAATCTAACTTATAATTCAACTCATTTCCCTCTAGCAAGCAATTCGTTTAAGCATAGACATCCTTTCGCGCGCGTTAACTTAGATGGTTCCCATCGAGTACGATGGATGTAGGGGGTGCTAATACCTTCCCCCTGCATAACCGACTCCCGAACCCAGGCAATGGTTCCGTTGACCTTTGTCCTCATCCTTTTCCTCCCGGGTTGTATCTATATCTTCCCTTTCCCTCTTCGGGGAATAAATAGAATTAGGTGGCGACTCTTCAGTCCGTCCAGCGCGTGACTCCGTCCATTTCGGATCGCGTAAGGTCGTATTTTTCGGGGTACGACACCAAGTGCATTGGAGGCACCATCAAAAACCATAGTCCATCGGGATCCTTGTTTAGGTCCGTCATATTGTCCAGGTTCTTTGGTAATAATCATAATGTCTTCATCAGGGAACTCAAAACTCATTGACTGATAATCATCCACTGCTTGATGAGCCAAATGATCAGCAACAACACTTCCTTTAATGGCCTTCTGAGTAGTATATTGTATATCATATTCTGTCAAGATCATTTGCCATCTTGCAATTCTTCCGGAGAGAGCAGGTTTCTCAAATATGTACTTGATTGGATCCATCTTTGAAATCAACAAGGTAGTATGGGTCAACATATACTGTCTTAGTCGGCGAGCAGCCCATGCCAAAGCGCAGCAAGTTTTCTCGAGCAGTGAGTATCTTGTTTCACAGTCGGTAAACTTTTTGCTAAGGTAGTATATTGCCTGCTCTTTTCGACCAGACTCGTCATGTTGCCCCAACACACACCCCATTGAGTTGTCTAACACTGTTAAGTACATAATCAAGGGTCTTCCATCAACTGGTGGCATCAAAATTGGAGGTTCTAACAGATATCTCTTGATTTCATCAAAGGCAGTCTGGCACTCATCATTCCATTCCATCACCTGATCTTTCTTCAACAACTTGAAGATTGGCTCACAGATGGCAGTTAATTGGGAAATAAATCTTGCAATGTAGTTCAATCGTCCCAAGAAACCTCTAACCTCCTTCTCAGTACGGGGAGCTGGCATCTCTCGTATAGCTTTCACTTTTGCAGGATCTACTTCAATACCTTTTCCACTGACAATGAAACCCAGGAGTTTACCAGATCTAACTCCAAAAGTACACTTGTTTGGGTTCAACCTCAACTTGTATTTATTCAACCTCTCAAACAACTTGTGCAGATGATCAAGATATTGCTCTTCATTCTGAGACCTGGCTATCATATCATCTACATATACCTCTATCTCATGATGAATCATATCATGAAACAAAGCCACCATAGCACGCTGATATGTTGCCCCTGCATTCTTCAAACCAAATGGCATTACCTTATAGCAAAAGGTGCCCCACTGTGTCACAAATGTTGTCTTCTCCATATCTTCAGGTGCCATCTTGATCTGATTGTAACCAGAGAAACCATCCATAAAAGAGAATACCTTATGCTGAGCAGTGTTGTCTACCAGAATATCAATATGAGGGAGTGGAAAGTCATCTTTAGGGCTAGCCTTGTTCAAATCTCTGTAGTCCACACACATACGTACCTTACCATCTTTCTTAGGAACTGGTACCACATTTGCAACCCACTGGGGATAAGAAGTCACTGCTAAGAACCCTGCATTGAACTGTTTCATTACCTCTGCCTTGATTTTTTCTGACATTTCAGGACGCATACGACGAACCTTTTGCTTCTTTGGACGACAATCTTCTTTCACTGGCAAACGGTGAACCACAATGTCTGTATCCAACCCTGGCATATCTTCATAAGACCAAGCAAAGATCTCTACATAGTCACGTAACATCTGAATCAATCTGCTCTTGAAACTGTCCTCTAAATCAGCCCCTATCTTGACCTCTTTTCTGTTTTCTTCAGTTCCCAGATTCACAACTTCGACTGGCTCTTCATGTGGCTGTATAGCTTTCTCTTCTTGTTGTAACAACCTAGCAAGCTCTACAGGTATTTCACAATCGTCCTCATTTCCGTCTTCAGTTTGATAGATCGGATTCTCGAAATTATGATTGGCAATAGTAGAACTGTTATCAACAGGATCCAGAGTGGATGAGGATCTGCATTTTAGTGATGTGGGTGTGTGTAAGAACACATAGCTGATAAAACAAAAATAAAAGAAAAGAAAGACAAGGAACACAATATTTACGAAAACGAAACGTCCACTGATTTTATTGAATGAAGTATGCAAATGAAATGACAGCCCGTAACAAGCACACCATTGTGTCCCGGGTAAGGCACATGGCTTGAAAGTTTTATTGTTCACGAAATTACAAATTTAAAAAACAACACAGTAATAGTATTTACTCCTGACTAAAGGAGATAGGGATAACATCTTCAGCTTTCCAATTATTGAGTCCAGCACCCACAGTAGGAAAAATCCATGCATCCAAGTTGTAGTCTTCATCTTGATCTCCCACAGCATTAATATGGTCTTTCATAACCCCTTGATTAGTGATACGAGCAGCACGAGCACGACGAACAGCTTTCTGGGACTCTGCAGTGAAACCCAAACCAAACTTGTCAGACTTGTATGGAATATCAGGAAGCTGACCCCAAATAGTACAACCACCTTCATCCACCACAGCTCTAGCATCATTGAGGGAGGTCATTGCCATTGTTGGAGGTTTTCTGGTGATCACAGGAACTTTCTTCACAACAGGAGGAGCTACATAATCATTAACAACTCAGGGAACCACTTCAAACGTCTGACACGGAGTTTCAATGTATTCACCTTCCATTTCCAGATACTTGAAGGTATTCACATGGCTGACAAAGTATTCTTCTTCTCCATAGACAGTAACAACCTTTCCATCCACCGGATATCTCAACTTTTGGTGCAATGTAGAGGTTACCGCACCTGCCCCATGGATCCAGGGACGACCAAGCAAACAAGAGTACGAAGGACGAATATCCATCACAAAAAACGTAGCAGTAAACACCTGGGAGCCCACTTTGATTGGAAGATCAATTTCCCCATGTACTACTCTTCTAGAACCATCAAAAGCCTTCACCACAATGTTACTGGGCTTCAGCACAGCATCTTCAGGACTCAGCTTGTTCAGGACTTCCTTGGGCAACACATTTAAAGAGGAACCATTGTCTATCAGCACATGTGACAGGGTAGTGCCCCTGCATTCAATTGAAACATGCAAGGCCCTATTATGATCCCTCTTGGCAGGGGTCAAATCAGCATCAGAAAATCCTAACCCATTGTCATAGGTCAGGTGGGCAACACAGTTCTCAAATTGGTCAACAAAAATTGCACTGGGTACATGAGCAGTCTTCAGAAACTTGATCAAGGACTTGGCATGAGCCTCAGAACACAACAATAAGGACAACATAGAAATCTTTGAGGGAGTATGCCCCAATTGATCAACAATGTCATAATCACTCTTGCGAATGATTTTCAATACTTCTTCCATCTGCTTAGAGAGATCATCAGCAGCTGGCACATCAGGAGATACAGGCTCAATAACAGGACCTTTGCCCCGAGCATCAGTGGTGGAAGTAGCAGCAGGAGTAACTGCATTCTTAGAAGCAACTGGAGGAGAGAAGATTCTTCCACTACGAGTGATCTTGCTAGATCCAGCAATATTATCAATGTCAACAGGCACATCAGCTAAAGGCTCTTGCTTAACACCATGGATGTAAACATCAGACCCATAGTGCCAAGGCACAGCTTTGTCAGACGTATATGGGATAGGACCAGGAGTAGTAATGACCACAGGAGCTACTCTGGCTTCAGCAACAACTTTCACGGGACCTTCAGCAGTAATTTTGATTGGACCCTGATGAGTGATTTTAATAGGACCCTTTGAAGTGATTCTTATTGGTACTTTGTCAACCATGTCAACCTCTTCAATCTTCTTACCTCTGGTAATATGCTCCACCATACTCTCCACAGAAGACGGTCTTCTTTCGAACACTATAGTATACTTATCCATGAGACGCTGAATTCCGTCTTTCAACCTGAAGCACTTCTCTGGATTAT